>CM076686.1:15872574-17181324 GCA_038501925.1 Xenopus petersii
CCCTCCTCATAAAGAGAAAGTCCCATCCACTAGCCCTATTCGCCCCACTTCTCCCCCCCCCCCCCCAGCATAGCCCAATACTTAAAAAATTGTCAGACAGACCTAGTACAGCTAAGCTCACGGATGCCATCTTCGGATGTGTTCGGTAAAGGACCACAGACACTAACGTTTTTTGAAATGCACAGTTGGAGCCAGTTTGGTGCTCACACATGCACCGGAAATCTCCGTAAATAGCCGAAGGGAAGAAGAGGATCCAAAGATGGCAACCGTGAGCTCTGCTATACTACTCTGCATGAGAGGTCTGTGCCACATTCAGCAACACTTTCTTAAATATTGGGCTATGTGGGGAGAGGGGCCAATGGGTCTAGTGGATGGGACTTTCTCTTTAGGAGGGAGTTTAAGCTCCTTTAAAGGAGAACTAACCCCCTGATATTCACAGCCATTAAATGAGCCCCCTCTCTGTTCCCTTCCCTGCAGAGTCTGTTTCAACAAATTGTGCCTCTCATAGTAAAGTGGACCTCTACAAGCAGAAATGCACAGCGGAGCTATCAGGCACCATCTTCTGAAACTTCTTGTTCTTTTCCGATCAGATTGGCGACCCCGAGCTTGCTGGTGCATGTCCAGTTACAGATACTCCGGGATTACCTTCAACTGCACATGCACCAGCAAGCTCCATGTCACTGTACTGATCGGAAAAGAACAAGAAGATTCAGAAGATAGTGCCGCTGTGAGGTCAGCTTTACTATGAGAGACACGGTTTATTGTGATTGACTCTGCGGAGAAGGAGCAGAGAGGGGGCTCATTTAATGGCTGTGGATGGGGACTTTTGTTAGGGAGGTTTAGTTCTCCTTTAAATCTGCTCCAAAACCCAAATTATTGTCATAAGGCAGTGACTTTTTAGCGGATTGTGAAGTTCATCTTGTAATACATCATGTTATCCACTAGATGGCTCCCGTTTCTTCAAAATAGATTCAAGATTCAACGTTTTATTGTCATATGTACAGAGTTCAGCGTACACAATACAATCAAATTCTTACTTGAATGCCTACTTTACAGACTAGACAGTTAACAAACAGTGCAACATTACAATAATAAAATCAATAAAAGTTCTATTTACACTAGCCATATACAATGAAGTTACAAAAAGGTCTTTGCTTCCCCTTTTCTCAGGAACACGTGTTGCGCTTATACCAGATGAAAGGGGGGGGGGGTTTGAAACTTAGGGCACGTTGGATTCATGAATTTAATTGTGTGAATTGTACCTGTCAAAATCTAATAGTATCATAAGCACACATATTTATTTTATATATGTTGAAAATGTTATTTGTGTCAGATTCTTGCAATGGCGTTTATAGGGACACTGCTGGGTATATCGGAGTCATCTAGCGGATAAAATGATGAACTGCACAACTGCTTTATTATAGTGTTGGAGCCTTTGCCAGGAAAAAAGTCAGAATGCATTATGGATTTACAAAGCATTCATTTTTAAATAGAAGGAATTATATTATCATAAATCCATAATTATCCAGTATAACTTCCTCTTTGAACCCTTAAATTGATATCTTGAGCATGATCGTTATATTAAAGGGATATTGTCAAAACGCATCCGTTAATAGTGCTGCTCCAGCAGAATTCTGCACTGAAATCCATTTTTCAAAAGAGCAAACTGCTTTTTTTATATTTAATTTTAAAATCTGACATGGCGCAAAACATATTGTCAGTTTCCCAGGTACCCCCAGTCATGTGACTTGGGCTCTGCTAAACTTCAGTCACACAACTGCTGCACTGCAAGTTGGTTAGATATTACCCCATTCCTCCACCCCCAGCAGCCCATCAGTGGAACAATGTGAAGATAGCTCCCTGGTAAATCTAAGAACAGCACTCAACAGTAAAAATCCATGTCCCACTGTGACTCCTTCAGTTATATTGAGTAGGAGAATCAACAGCCTGTCAGAAAGCAGTTCCATAGTGCAGCACTGGCTCTTTCTGAAAGCACATGACTAGGCAAAATGACCAGATAGTACCTTCACACCAATATTACAACTAAAAAAATACACTTGTTGGATAAAATTTTACAGTATATGGTAGAATGAATTATTTGCAGTGTAAACAGTGTAATTTAGAATTAAAACGACACCATAAAAATCACGAAAGGGTCCCTTTAATGAAATCTAGTCCCACCCCATTTTGGACCCCCTCACAATTATCATACTGCCCCATCTCTTAGGGGCCCATGACAGGAGTACCCCCCTGATAGCAGCCCTGGTTGTTGGGACTCTTTTGGACCATAGGAACAAAGATTTAAATCTTTCCCCAGACAGGAAAACAAGTGTGTAATAACTATGTGCAAGGCCTTAGTTTGCACAGGCTTTGTGTAGAATATTAAAATATCATACCTTATTTGCTGTTGTTTTTTTCTCACAGGGGGTTCATGGAAATTACAAGACAAATAAAATTTGGTTCATCTTCTAATCAAGAAGGATTCCATTCTCTTTCTACTTGGATCCAATTTGACTCAAGGAAACTCTAAACAAGTCGCTCCATTCTCTTTCTACTTGGATTCAGTTTGACTCAAGGAAACTCTATACAAGTCGCTCCATTCTCTTTCTACATGGATCCAGTTTGACTCAAGGAAACTCTATATAAGTCGCTCCATTCTCTTTCTATTTGGATCCAGTTTGACTCAAGGAAATTCTATACAAGTCGCTCCATTCTCTTTTCTACATGGATCCAGTTTGACAAAGAGAAAATCTGTACAAATCAAATCCACGTGCAACATGATCTCTCCAGAAATGGGTTATAAAACTGTTGTATTTTCCAAACATTGCAACATTCTTGAACCTTTGAAATCATCACTTGTACTTGTAGGGTTTGACCAGCAAGACAGGCATTGAATTATTCCAAAAGCTATTGGCTGCCTGGTATTCTGTAACCCTCCAACCTGTTCTTGAAATCTTTGCCATCAGACTGCCAATGGCCACACGCAAACGTTGTCACTGCTATAAACAGTATGATTTCTACCATTCACCTTGGCAAGCTTTTTGCATAGAGAGGGAAATCAACTGGCAGTTAGTTCTACAACCATGAATACTAACAGATGCCAACTGCCAACTGATGTCAGTAGAAAAAGCATTATCAGGCCCGAAATCTGGGGATTCTAGCAAATGCCACAAGGGCTGCTATAAGATGCCATAGACAGTCAATTTTTCTTGGGCTGGTGGGGGGCTGTTTGGGCCTTTGTATACTTGAAATATCATTTGAACCCCAGCCCAGGCCTGCCCATAATCCAACCTTGGTTATATACAGCACATTCTATATTAGTACTTCTCTGTTTTAATCATCAACCAAAATTCTCGGTTACATACAGTACTTGTTGCTGAATTATGTGTTAGGGATTGTGTGTTTGATCCATTTTTTAGAGCTTTATTTTATTTTATCTTGGTTCTCAGATCGAGTTTCTCATATCATGGGTTATTTTTCAACTATGGCATATGCACTCATAATGGTGCCTTTCAGCCCCAAAGGGGTCTCTATCACGCATATCCCATCAAGACAGCAGAAAACATACCCCAAATGGCAGAGCCTAAAGGCAGTCTTTAAACAGCACAGACATAATGGTGCACTTATGCCTAAATAACACAACCCAGCTATGTCAACCTGAACAGACTACACAAAGGGGTGCCATCTTGCAGTTGTTACAGGCTAGTCTGTCACATTCTACTTATAAATTGTATCCAGATGTCCCCATATCCATTCCTATACTCATAGGGCATTATACCAACTCTATCTTTTTATTGGGGGAAAAAATTACCCAACATCATGAAAAGGACAGACTGCAGCCAATACACACATTGACTGATGGACTTTAAATCAAAGTACGTGCGACAAACTTTTGGAAGACGACGTCGTTCTGAAGTCCAACACAAGAGAACAGTCATTAGCCAAACTTCAAGATAAAAAAAAATGTTTATGTTGATTTTTATTTATCAGATTGAAAAAAATCCTGTGCCTATTTCAACATAATGTGGACTGTGGATACAAAAATAATTAGTGATAGACGATCCATTTTTATACCTTCCTGGCTTTTTCTGCAAGATCTTTAACCTTTTATAGGGACACGATTCTTAAAAATAAAGTTTGTATTTGTGCATGATGATGAATGTTTAATAAAGCAGAGGAGTTTTTGAAGCAAAATATATACTTCCACAACCTCTAAAGGTGGCAGTAGCTCCAGGGTTCCCACAGCAATAAGAGCAGCACGTTTGCACTCACATAGAATTGGTAGTACACAATTTTTTGACGCCAAATTCCAGAAGTGACAGCAACTTGACTTTGAACTTTTTCAGAAAATTACACTCAACTTGCATTAAAAAGTGTTCGGTACATCTATAACTCGTGACTGTAATTATACTGGGATTGGAATGCTGCATTGTGGGTAAAAAAACAAGATAATTGCATCTGAAATTTGCACTTTGCAGAATGTGGAGTGGTAAGCAAATGACCCTTACTTTGCATGAATAAGGCTGGAGGAAACAAAATTACTACTACGGCAGTGGTTCACTAGATCAAGCCCCCTTAGAAATTCATCCTTTGTTTAGGGTTGCCCCTAGATCAGAGCAAAGTATATATGGGGGAAAATTGGTGTATCAGTCATTTAGCCTTAGGTGCAAGAAAATCTAGCACAAAAAAAATATTCCAATCTAGGTAATCTTCAACCTGGGATTCAGGGGTATCTAGGACAACAAATATGCATTCTCCCCAACTCTTACCCTTAATGGCATTCAAGTTAAGCCCCCCTTCAGTGTCACTGTCCCCCCTCCCCCCCCAGAGCATTAGGCTCACAATCTGGCAACCACTGATCTACAGGCATATAACAAGATCAGTAGTTTTCAGACCTGTGTCTTCTCATTCCTCATTCCCGAAATGTTGGCCAAAATGGAAAAGCAAATGTACTTAATAATGTTTACTACAATAAAAATAAGAAATGATATTCAGCTTACAAAGCAAGGCATTATCTTGTGCTCTTACATTAGTCTATTCAATCCAGTTGGAAGGACATGTGTATATAAATGATTATAGAATGCTTACATCTCTTTCCATTAATTCTTTTCATAACAGGCTTGATATACTCTTATTGTTTCATTGCCACTCCTCCATACTGATCTTGCAGCTTAAACTAGCAATATATCCCAATATCTCAACACCGGACTCCAGGCACGTACTCTACGGGACTCCAGGCAGCGGTACAATACAAATAGCTTTTATTTACACAAACATGTTTTGTCCTAACGCATTTTGTATGTTTCCACACATAATCATAGGCATTTATGATTACGTGTGGAAACATGTTAGGACAAAACATGTTTGTGTAGATAAAAGCTATTTGGATTGTACCGCTGCCTGGAGTTCCGTAGAGTGCGTGCCTTTTGTCCGGTATTGAATGCATGCGCAGTATAGTAGTATAGCAAATTTAGTTTGGCTTTTCGCTCTACTGCACATGTGCAGCCGCGAGAAGAAAGAAGAAGCCGGAAGACGATCTCTCTGTGGTGCTCACTGGAAGAATCCCGGCCCGATGCAACTTTCTGCTGATAGAAACACTGGCCCGGGGTGTCAGGTAAGTAAATGCAATCACTTGGGGGTGCCTAACTTTTGGCACCCCCAAGTATAAAAAAAATCTCCTTCTCCTTTAACAGGCAATTTTCTGAAAATATCACCCTAACTGGCCTACAGCCTGAGCCCACACAGTGTCAGGGCCCGAAGGCGCAGTTTGGAGTGTGGACCAAGGAGGAAGCAACTAGGCAACACAGTTCGTGGTACAAAGGGTTTAGGCAGAAGAATCATCAGTTCAGGCAAAGGTCGGTCCAGGCAGCAAGATAACGTGGTCAATATTCCAGGCAGAGGTCGGTCCAGGCAGCAAGATATCAAGGTCGAGGTTTCAGGCAAAGGTCAAAGATCAAGGAATCAATAATAGTAAGCACCCAGGAACTCAGGATAGAAGAACCTATACTCGGGCACTGAGAGAACCTTCTGGCGACTTTAAATAGGTGAATTTTCGCGCCAAAACGCGCTAGATGACGTCACAGGACGTGCGCCATAATATGCGCCAGCGTCTGCACGTTTTTGGACGCCAGCGTCTAAAGGATGCGCCAGCGTAAATACGCTGCGCGACAACGCCAGCGTAAATACGCTGCGCGAAAACGCCAGCATCACGCTGGCGTCTGACGCCTGCATGGCCTCTTCTGGGCGCCGCCATCTTGGACGCGCCGAGGACGCCTTACAGTTCCCCCTCCTCCACGAGGGGCCCCGGACCACCAAGGCTGGGTTTCAGAGGAAATGTTCTATGGAATCTCCGAATTAGAAGAGGAGCATGAATGTCTGAATGTTTGACCCAGGAATATTCTTCAGGGCCGAACCCCCTCCATTCCACCAAATACTGAAGAGAGCCCCTGGACACCCGAGAATCCAAAATTTTTTCCACTTCAAACTCCTGATGACCATCAACAGATACAGGAACTGGCGGAGAAGAAATATGACCAACAGCAGCCGGCTTGAGAAGGGAAACATGAAAGACATTCGGAATCTTCATCTCTGGAGTTAACTGAAGACGAACGGCCACAGGGTTTATGAGTTAATAATGGGGAAAGGGCCAATGAATCTGGGGCCTATCTTAGCAGATGGAATCTTAAGACGAATGTTCTTAGTAGAGAGCCACACCTTATCACCAAGAGCATACTGTGGAGGAAGTGAACGCTTCTTATCGGCATAAAACTTTTGACTGGAGGAACTCTTCTCTAGGTTGATCTTCGTGGCTTTCCAAATGGTGGACATATGGGAAACTTGGTCGTTGGCAGCCGGTACATTGGAGAGGAGTACATCTTGAGGAAAAGCCAAAGGATGTTGCCCATATACACAAAAAAAGGAGATCTGTCAGAAGAGGCATGAAGAGAGTTGTTGTGAGCAAATTCGGCCCAAGGAAGTAAATCAGCCCAATCATCTTGGTATAAGGAAATATGGCATCTTAGAAACTGTTCAAGAGCTTGATTGACACGTTCAGAAGCTCCATTGGACTGAGGATGATAGGCAGAGGAAAAATTTTACGAAATATTGAGTGATTTGCATAAGGACCTCCAAAACTTGGAAATAAACTGTGAACCTCTGTCAGACACAATTTCTAAAGGAAAACCATGAAGGTGAAAAATGTGTTGAATGAAAAAATTAGAAAGTTCCAAAGCAGTAGGTAATTTACGGAGAGGGATGAAGTGAGCCATCTTGCTGAACCTGTCAATTACCACCCAACTGACTGTACAACCACGGGAGGGAGGAAGGTCCACAATAAAGTCCATGGCCAAATGTGTCCAAGGCCGGGAAGGAATGGGTAGTGGTAAAAGTAATCCCTTGGGAGAGGTGTGGCAGGTTTTAGATGCGGCACAAATGGAAAAAGAAGACATCTTTCCGAAGAGATGGCCACCAAACAAGACGGGATAATAACTCGGTAGTCTTCTTGATCCCAGGATGGCCAGCTTGCTTGGAACTGTGTGATTGATGAAGAATAGATTGACGAAGATCCAGGGGAACAAAGGCTACACCTAGAGGAGTATCAGCAGGTGCAGAGGTTTGAGCAGACAAGATTTGAGACCCCATAGAAGGAAACAAAGCAGCCACGATCTTTGCAGACGGAACAATCTGTTCTTCGTCCTTCAAAGAGGAGTCCACAGGAGAAAAACTTCTGGATAAGGCATCCGCCTTCTTGTTTCTGGAGCCAGGTCGGAAAGTAATGACAAAATTAAAACGAGAAAAGAACAAGGACCAACGAGCCTGTCTGGGGTTCAGACATTTAAGGGTTTGAATGTATTCCAAGTTCTTATGGTCCGTAAAGATGGTCACAGGAACTGCAGAACCTTCAAGAAGATGTCTCCATTCTTCTAATGCTAACTTGACAGCCAGAAGTTCACGATTGCCCACGTCATAGTTGCGTTCTGGAGGAGAAAATGTTTTAGAAAAGAAGGCACATGGATGAAGTTTCCCATCACAGAGTTGTCTTTGGGAGAGTACGGCTCCAGCACCTATATCAGAAGCATCCACTTCTATGAAGAAAGGTAGAAGGGGGTCAGCATGTCTTAGGACAGAAGCAGAAGAAAAGGACTTTTTCAAGGATTCAAAAGCTTCTTTGGCTTAAGACGTCCATACATCAGGTCTTCCACCTTTCCGGATGAGAGCCAAAATTGGAGAGATCCTAGACGAAAATCCTTTAATGAATTGTCTATAATAATTGGCAAAGCCAATGAACCTCTGTATAGCCTTGGTAGTAGTAGGTAAAGGCCACTCCTGAATGGCAGAAATCTTGGCTGGGTCCATCTCAAAGCCTTCAGAGGAAATTATATAGGCCAAAAATGGAATCTTAGAAGTCTCAAAGGAACATTTTTCCAGCTTGGCAAATAAGGCATTCTTCCTTAGGTGAGAAAGAACTTCCCGAACGTGGGTTCTATGTTCCTCAAGATGTTTTGAGAATATAAGAATATCGTCCAGGTAAACGACTACATACAGCCCCAGCAGATCCCTGAAAATATCGTTGACGAACTCCTGGAAGACTGCGGGCGCATTGCAGAGTCCAAAAGGCATGACCAGGTACTCGTAATGACCATCCCGAGTATTAAATGCAGTCTTCCATTCGTCGCCCTCCCGGATTCTGATTAAGTTGTATGCCCCTGTGAGATCCAACTTGGTGAAAATGCAAGCTCCTTTGAGTTGGTCAAAAAATTCAGATATAAGGGGTAAAGGGTAACGATTTTTGGCAGTGATTTTATTAAGGCCCCGGTAATCAATACAAGGTCGAAGGCTACCATCTTTTTTCTCCAAGAAGAAAAACCCGGCCCCAGCAGGAGAAGAAGAAGGGCGTATAAATCCACACTGGAGGTTTTCTTGTATATATTCCTTCATGGCCTTAGTCTCCGAAGGGGTAAGAGGGTATGTTCTACCTCGAGGAGGCATGGTGCCTGGAAGAAGATCAATGGGGCAGTCGTGGAGGTAGGGTTTCTGTCGACTTTTTACAAAAAACATCACCAAAGTCCTGATATGCCAGGGGAAAAGAATGAAGGTTTATCGAAGAGCAAGATAATTTCAAAACTGCATTAGGGTTCAAACACTTTTGTCTTCAAAATGGACTCCACTCTGAAATCTGATTTGCAGACCAATCGATGAGGGGATTGTGGAGTTGGAGCCAGGGCAAGCCTAGGACTACTGGTGTAGAAGGGCAATTAATAATAAGAAAATAAAGTCTCTCCCCATGTAGTGCCCCAATCATAACAGAAAGTTCTGGTGTGGCATGGGAGATAAAGGCTGTAGATAACGGTCTGTCATCAATCTCCAGAACACGAAGAGGAGACATCAAAGGTAGTAGAGGAATGTTATGCCGAGCAGCAAACGCCTTGCCCAGGAAGTTTCCTGCAGCCCCAGAGTCCAGAAATGCTTGTGTCAAGATTTGCTTAGCCGGGACTTGAAGCTGTAGTGGAAGCAGAAAACGACGAGAAGGTTGAGGGAAAGGATCAATTCCGCCCAGGTGAGTCTCCCCAAACTTACCTAGGCGCGAAAGTTTCCCTGCTTCATGGGACAATTAAAGACAAAGTGAGCCTTGCCTCCGCAGTAGAGGCATAAGCCAGCCGTAAGTCTGCGTAACTTTTCCTCTTCAGATAAGCGAGCTCCCCCGATCTGCATGGGTTCTTCAGTAGAAGCAGAAGTCGGGGCGGTCGTAGTGGTAACAGGGGTAGTAGGAAGGAACAGTCTCTGGAATTGAGGAGCCAGGGGAGGAAGAAATTTCTTGCTTCTCTCTCTGTCGGACAGATGCTCAGGCATCCTGGTATCAACTTTGATGGCAAGAGTGATGAGGTCTTCCAATTGCTCCGGAAGATCCCGGGATACCAGGTCGTCCTTTAGGCGAGTAGAGAGACCCTGGTAAAAAACCGCATGGTAGGAATCATTATTCCAATTTGTCTCTGCTGCTAAAGTGCGAAAGTCAATGGCATATTCGCTGACGCTGCGACTCCCTTGGCGAATCTGCAGCAGGCGGGAAGCAGCAGTGGATACTCGGCCAGGTGCATCAAAAACCTTGCGAAAGGACTGGAGCAACAGCTCGACATTATGAGTAAGAGGAGAATTCTTCTCCCACAAGGGGGACGCCCACTCCAAAGCCTTCCCTTGGAGAGGAGTTATTACGAACCCCACTTTAGCCCTCTCGGAAGGATATTGTGAAGGCTGGAGCTCGAACTGGATTTGGCATTGGTTTACAAATCCACGACAGGCCTGCGGATCTCCATGGTAGAGTGGAGGAGCTGGAACCTTAGGCTCTGAACCATGAGAAGTTGAAGCGCTGACCACCGGAAGAGGAGCAGCTGCGGCAGCTGGAGGAGTAATAGACAATTTTTCTAAGATAGCCTCCAGCGCCTGACCAAAATGGACCTGCTGAGCTTTATAGGATTCCATGCGCGTAGCCAGTCCACGGAATGCTCTTCCGAAGTCCGGAGGAGCCAAAGCTTCTTCAGAAGGGTCCATGGCCCGAGTATACTGTCAGGGCCCAAAGGCGCAGTTTGGAGTGCGGACCAAGGAGGAAGCAACTAGGCAACACAATTCGTGGTACAAAGGGTTTAGGCAGAAGAATCGTCAGTTCAGGCAAAGTTCGGTCCAGGCAGCAAGATAACGTGATCGTTATTCCAGGCAGAGTTCGGTCCAGGCAGCAAGATATCAAGGTTGAGGTTTCAGGCAAAGGTCAAAGATCAAGGAATCAATAATAGTAAGCACCCAGGAACTCAGGATAGAAGAACCTATACTCGGGCACTGAGAGAACCTTCTGGCGACTTTAAATAGGTGGATTTTCGCGCCAAAACGCGCTAGATGACGTCACAGGACATGCGCCAGAATATGCGCCAGCGTCTGCACGTTTTTGGACGCCAGTGTCTAAAGGATGCGCCAGCATAAATACGCTGCGCGAAAATGCCAGCGTAAATATGCTGCGCGAAAACGCCAGCGTAAATATGCTGCGCGAAAACGCCAGCGTCACGCTGGCGTCTGACGGCTGCATGGCCTCTTCTGGGCACCGCCATCTTGGATGCGCCGAAGACGCCTTACACACAGCTGCTCCTCCAGGCTGGCCAGGCCCTAACTGTTTTAAACCACTGATATCAGCCCAAAGCATTCAAGTGGCAATTTAGTTGTATATAGAAGAGGTGCTTCTGTTATATGAGTCCATATGCCATTGTATTTACTTACACTGAGCCGTGTAGTACATCTTGCAAATGAGTCACCATTAAAGGGTGCCATGGCGCAAAGTAAAGGTGCATCAATATTAGAATTAAACTCACTTGCCGCCTTTTTCTCTGCAGAGAGTTCAGCAGGATGGCCCCAATTCCCCGTAGCTTCCTTGAAATTGCAGTGGGGCCATGCCACGGGGTTGGCGCCACCATGATTGGCCCTCAACTTGTGATCCTTAGCTCTTTCTCTCAGGATCACTCATCACGAGCATGAACACTTAAAGAAAGACACTTTTTTTTTTTCAAGCAGGAATACTCCTGGTCAATGATCACAGGCAGAGAGCTGAAAACCAATCAATCAAATGGTCAGTCATCTTTAAGATGTGTCTATTGTGCATTTATTTGTTTCTTGTAGTGAAGTCTGATCTCTGTTGTGCTCAATTGTTGGCTGAAAGGGAAATAATCCCATATTTATGAGCAGTAAACAAAATCTGGAAATAATAAAACCATCACACAATTATATAGTCATTTTACTATAGTTATTTAGTACAGGCATGGGATACGTTATATGGAAACCCATTATCCAAAAAGCTCAGAAATACGGAAAAACCATCTCCCATAGACCCGATTTTATCCAAATAATCCAAATTTTTTAAAATGATTTCCTTTTTCTCCGTAATAATAATTCAGTAGCTTGTACTTGATCCAAACTAAGATATAATTAATCCGTATTGGAAGCAAAACCAGCCTATTGGGTTTATTTAATGTGTACATGATTTTCTAGTATATTTAAGGTAAAATTATCCGGCAAACCCCAGGTCCTGAGCATTCTGGATAACAGGTACCTGTATATCACTGTCTCTCCACAAGATGTCACTGTGCATCAGTGTTTGTGCCTTTTCCATCCATGCAGCTTCACTTTTTTCAGTTTGTCTTATGAACAGGGCTAAACTACAGGCTTAGCAGAGCGGATTAACCTGCTTGTATGTATTTGGGTAGAATTAGGAGTACCCAGAGGAAACCCACACAGACTTGGGAAAATATACACGCTTCTTGTAGATCAGTGATCCCCAACCAGTAGCTTGTGAGCAACATTTTGCTCTCTAACCCCTTGGATGTTGTTCCAAGTGGCCTCAAAGCAGGTGTTTACTTTTGAATAAGTTTTGGTTTAAAAGTTTTGTTTGTATAAAAAACAGGTGAACTGCCAAACAGAGCCTCAATGTAGGCTGACAATCCACATAGGGGCTACCAAATGGCCAATCACAGCACTTATTTGGAACTCCAAGAACATTTTTCATGCTATTGTTGCTCCCTAACACCTTTTACTTCTAAATGTTGCTCATGGGTTCAAAAGGTTGGGGATCCCTGTTGTAGATTGATCCTAAGACTCCCAGAGCTGCACCACCATGCTGCCATTGCCCTAATGATGGGAATATTAAAGCTAACAAAGTCCAAAATAGCTGTAGCACACAAATCCGTTTTGGTAATGCAAAAAGTGACTTTTATTGGCTCATTGCAGACTTCAAAACATGGCAACATTTCGGGCCACACAGGGCCCTTTCTCAAGCCTGAACTTATATTCAAAGTGTTGTGTTAAATAGACTAATTGAGGGGAGTGGTGTGATAAAACAGTGGGAGGGATTAGGAAAACATCCAATTAAAAATTAGTTAAAATATATCCACATTTGTAAAACATTGTGCTCCAATTTATCCATGAACAATAGTCAAAAAAATGTCCATAATTCATACACCTTGTGCAAATCCATGTATCTTAGTAAAATATCGAATTAAACAGTGTAAATATTTAAAAAAAAACAATATTTGAAAAAATGTTTTGATAAAAATGAAAAAAATACAGCAATCTGAGACTCAAAATTAGTACCTCTACCGCATCAGATAAACGTTCTTTCAAAACATTTCAGGTTATGCAGATCATGTACTGGTACTGGTCTTCAGATTGTTCTTTGTTCAATGGCCTTAAAAAAGAGAATATCTTTAGTGATCATAAATATAGAGACATTCAATAAGATACAATTATGTACATAACAAGTCTGCATATTAAATATTGGAATATTAAAGCTGACCAATGGATTTCACTAAGAAGTCTATCGGACTTGTAAAATCCCAATACAGTGTACTGTGTTCCCTTCCAAATGTTGCAATAACTAATCTATAAATTATTCTATAACTGAACCAATCTATAAATCTCTTGTAACACAAATAGCACATACTGGGATCAGGATAATCTGCCTCAACCAAATAAAGATAACAGTATACAGTACAGCTGCTGTACCTAAAATGCTACATTGATGGTATTGCATGACGGTGTAATCCTGGCAGCCAAATTTAAAAGGATTGTTTGCAATGTCTGAAAAGAAGAGTTATATGTTGAATATCTTTATCAAAGTGTGAAAATGTATTTTCGTTCACCTTTTCACCAAAATCTATTTCGCCAGGTTCTGACTATCGAATTAATTATATAAGTGACATCATATCCAAAAAAGTCAAACCACTGGCATTTTCTCATGTTTAAACTGAGATTTTGTTTATAAGGTGTACCGTATATACTCGAGTATAAGCCGAGTTTTTCAGCCCCCAAAATATGCTGAAAAACTCTACCTCGGCTTATACTCGGGTCAAGCGCAAAAACGGACGCCGGCGCCTAAGAATATTCGCCGGTGCCTTAGAATAGTAGCCGGCGCCTAAGAATATTTGCCGGTGCCTTAGAATAGTAGCCGGCACCTAAGAATATTCGCCGGCGCCTAAGAATATTCGCCGGTGCCTTAGAATAGTAGCCGGCGCCTAAGAATAGTCATCCAAAAACGAGATTGAAACTTACCAGAAGCTGCTGCATTTCTCACCCTCGGCTTATACTCGAGTCAATAAGCTTTCCCAGTTTTTGGAGGTAAAATTAGGTACCTCGGCTTATACTCGGGACGGCTTATACTCGAGTATACTGTATACGGTAACTGTTAAAATATCTTATTTACACTTTTTTTAACATTTGAAGTTCATGCCACATTTGTTTTATGGTGAGCTCATGGTCTAGGACAATAGAGGACCTCTGTCTGCACTCTGCTGCCTTGGACATTTTTAACAAAAAGTGGGCACTTCCAAATTTACACCAGCGTAAGTTAACGAAGTTTCGCTAGGAAGAAAGTAACGCTAGAGAAAAATCTTTATGATATTTTCCACCAATGAATAATCACTGACGAAAGTATGCTAACATTCTGCAATGCAATGTGATACAGAACATTCCTTCACCCTGTAGCACAAAGTTTATATTGATACATATAATGTTTAACATTAATATTTCTATTTTTAACACAATAAAACATTGAAAGAACTCAGGGCTTATGAAGACTGAAGAGCACAAGTCAGTAATTTCTTACTCACTATGCAGCGGTTTTTCCAGCTATTTCAATGTACTTGTAGCTTCAAGGTGGCGTCTGCGTTCTTTTGGTGCAAGTTCACTACATCAGTTGACAAAAGCCATTGTGAGGTCCCAGAAGCTACCATCAACTTCAAGGTTTATCTCTAACTGAAAACTAAATCAGGCCCAGATTTGTGGAAAGGACACCAAGGCCCAGGCCTAGGGCGGCAGGATTTTAGGCGGTGGCATGCTGCCCACCCACACCCACTTTGGTGCAGAAATACTAGGGATGGGCAGGAGATAAAATAGTTTTTTAAATTTCCTCTGCAGCCATTCCCCATTGCTCCAGTCCCGATGATGAAAATTAGTGCTAATAAAAGGGAGGGCACAGGGGCGACAAACAACAGCGAGCCTAGAGGTGCCCATATGTAAATCCGGCCCTGAACTGAATACTTGTCTGTGCTGCAAACATAAAAGAAAACTGTGCTATACGCTTACTGATACATCTGATATCCTGGCCATTTAATATTCTAAGCATTTCAGTGTAGCACATGACTACAAAGAGGGTTGAGTTCATCAGTAGCAAAGCAGGAGCCTTCAGGAGGAGGGTTATTTTAGGGTAGACTTGGAGATTCACAGAGAAGCTTTTCAGCAGTGGGACTTCTGAGAGTGAGGAAGGAGACTTTTGACTTAAGTTGAAAGATTTTTTTTAGAAAGAGGCCAACCAACAGCCAAGAACCATGAAAAGCCACCCAATAAACGGTGCAAGTGGCACTACTATATATATACGGACGACAAAGCAGCAATGCCACATGGGTTGCTTTAGTTGTATGTTTTGGGTCATTATTCATTTGTATTATGAAACACCTCCCAATCAATGTGACTGCATTTAGCTGGATTTAAGCAGAAAGTATGTCTCTGAACAGCTCAGAATTCATCGGGCTGCTTCTGTCCTGGGTCTCATCATGGATAAACACTAGTGTCCCAGTGCCACTGGCAGCCATGCACGCCCAAGCCATCACACTGCCTCCTCCATGTTTTACAGATGATGTGGTATGCTTTGGATCATGAGCTGTTCCACACCTTCTCAATATTTTTTTCTTGCCATCATTCTGGTAGAGGTTGATCTTGGTTTCATCTGTCCAAAGAATGTTTTTCCAGAACTGTGCTGGCTTTTTTAGATGTTTTTTTTTTAGCAAAGTCCAATCTAATCTTCCTATTCTTGAGGCTTATGAGTGGCTTGTACCTTGCAGTGCACCCTCTGTATTTACTTTCATGCAGTCTTCTCTTTATGGTAGACTTGGATATGGATACACTTACCTCCTGGAGAGTGTTGTTCACTTGTTGCTGGCTGTTGTGGAGGGGTTTCTCTTCACCATGGAAAAGATTCTGCAATCATCCTCCACTGTTGTCTTCCGTGGACGTCCAGGTCTTTTTGCGTTGCTGAGTTCACCAGTGATTTCTTTCTTTCTCATGATGTACAAAACTATAGATTTTGCCACACCTTATATTAAAGCAATTTCTCAGATGGGTTTTTCGATTTTTGCAGCTTAAGGATGGCTTGTTTCACCTGCATGGAGAGCTCCTTTGACCACATGTTGTCTGTTCACAGCAAAATCTTCTACATACAAGCAACCCCCCCCCCCCCCTCAAATCAACTCCAGGGCTTTTATCTGCTTCATTGATAATGGCAAATAACAAAGGAATTGCCCTCACCTGCCCATGAAATAGCATTTGAGTCAATTTTCCAATTTCTTTTGAGCTCCTGAAATGAAGTGATTGTGTAAAAAAAAGGCTTTAGTTCCTCACATATTTATGCAATCTTTTTGTTCAACCCACTGAAATAAAGCTAAAAGTCTGCAGTTTAACTGCATCTGAATTGTTTCATTTAAAATTCATTGTGGTAAAGTTAGAAAAAAAGTTGTCTCTATCCAAATATTTCTGGACCTAACTGTAACTATTAATCTAAAAAATGTCTCATGTCGCCCAATAGATCAAACTAGGACATTTGCGGCCTCCAGTCACTTGCTCTAAACAGGTATGGGACCTGTTTTCCAGATTGCTCAGGGCCTGGGGTTTTCTGGATAATGGATCTTTCTGTAATTTTGATCTTCATACCTTTCGTATGAAGATTTGTATACCTTTTGTCTTTTTGTTTTGTTTTTTTAAACACATTAATTAATAGTGCTGCTCTAGCAGAATTCTGCACTGAAATTAGTTTTTCAAAATAGCAAACAGATATTTTTAAATTTCATTTTGAAATCTGACATGGGGCTAGACATGTTAGTTTCCAAGGTGCCCTCAGTCATGTGACTTGTGCTCTGATAAACTTGTATTACTTTCTCTGGACCAATAATCTGCTTGACCCTCTGCAGTCAACCTGCAAACTACACTTAGACTAGAACATTAGTCTAATCCTGGTACCTATTGGACAATGTCTTTACCTTGTGCACTTTTTCCCCTCCATTTCACTTGTTGAAGACTAAACTTGGGACAGAAAGGCCCACAAACAAACAGCAACTGAAAGCCACTGCAGTAAAGGTCTGGCAGAGCATTAAAAAGGAGCAAACCCAGATTCTGGTGATGTCCATGAGTTCAAGACTTCAGGCTGTCATTGCCAGGGTTTTCAATCAAGTATTTGAAATGAACATTTTATTTTCAGTTTTTTAATGTGTCCAATTGCTTTTGAGCCCCTGAAATGTTAAAAAGGCTTTAGTTCCTTACTCTTTTTGTTCAACCCACTGAATTAAAGCTGAAATTCTGCAGTTCAACTGCATCTGAGTTGTTTCATTTAAAATTCATTGTAGTAATGTACAGAACCAGAATTAGAAAAAAGTTGTCTCTGTCCAAATATTTATGGACCTATGTACATACATACGAAACGAATTTGTAAAGCTGGCCATACACAAGTTGATGTAAGATGCCTACTAGCCCTCTGGAACAGGTTGCCAGCTTATTGGTCCCTGTTTGGGGTCGACGATAGTAAAAAAGAAAAAACCTTGACCGGTTTTAAAAATATCATGTGAAAACCACTTCAATAAGTTTGGTGGATTTTTGGGGCCGCCACGGGAATTTTCGGCAAAGTGAAACGGGCCAGATTCACCCTCACTAACGTATGACTAGATCTTTTGACAAGGGAAAGGGGCAAACAATTAGATCAGACCGATTAGACCAGCAAGGGGGTGACCAAATTTGGCAAAAAACATCCTTGTTTAGCAACCTCACCAAACAAACAATAACTCGTTTTGTGCATCACACATGACCACTGCCATAACAATAAAGAAATCTGACCCTACCAGGGTTGCCAGGTTGGCGGGTTTCCAGCCAAATTGGGCTACTAATTTAAAGCCCAGGCGGGTTTTGAAAGTACAAACTAGCCAAGGTACAGATTGGGGCTATTTTTTGGGCCTTTGGTTGGTTTGTATTTTGGAAAGCATTTTTTTGTTGCCCTAATGTGCCAAGCCTGTGGGTCCCAATGCATGTTGGGTAATGTAGTTTTGTTTAACAATTTGCCAATTGCCAAGTTTAATATAAGACTACAATACCCAGCATGCAAAGAGACTGAGTTGTGTAGAAATCAGTAGGGATGCACCGAATCCACTTTTTTGGATTCGGCCGAACCCCCGAATCCTTCACGAAAGATTCGGCCGAATACCGAACCCAATCCGAACCCTAATTTGCATATGCAAATTAGGGGTGGGAAGGGGAAAACATTTTTTACTTCCTTGTTTTCTGACAAAAAGTCACGCAATTTCCCTCCCACCCCTAATTTGCATATGCAAATTAGGATTCGGTTCGGCCAGGCAGAAGGATTCGGCCGAATCCGAATCCTGCTGAAAAAGGCCGAATCCTGGCCGAATCCCAAACCGAATCCTGGATTCGGTGCATCCCTAGAAATCAGGAGTTACCAGATTTTGGGCTCTGTGCCCCAATCTCCTGTCCCTCTTCAGCATTCTCACGTTTTCTGGTGACTTTTCTGTTTTAGACAATTTTGGGGCAAAAATCTGCTGGCCACCGAAATGTCTATACGTTGACCTGTTTTACCAATATTTATAGAAATTGTATATGTATTGGGGCCTTTTGCGGTCCCTATACCTCCTGGGCCCCCCTCTGTAGTTACACCTCTAGTGACGGGTGAATCTGTCCCAAGAATTTGCAAATCAGTGAAATGTGAAAAAGGCATATTTTCACATATATTAATTTATTTTTTTAGACTTTTTTTTCCACTGCACATATTGTGCTATTTTTGGGCTACTTTTGAAGTGCCTCTTGGCTAGTTTTGGGCTGGTTTTGTAGCTGACGTTGGTTGGTTTTGAAAATTAGACCTGGCAACTCTGAACCCTACCACCTCTTGGTGGCCAAGGTTGTATGACAGGCCCTGACAGACACCAGATTCAATATGGTTTTAGAAAAAATGTTTATTTCTAAAAGCTTATAGGGCCCTTTATCACTGGCACAATGATCACATCGGGGCAGATTTACTAAAGGGCAAAGAGACTAACGCTGGCGTAACTTCGCTAGCGAAAGGGACAGACGCTAGCGATCATTCACACTCTATCAACACGCAAATTTTCGCTCTGGCGATTGGACGTTACTTTGCAAATTCAATAAGATGCGGATTTTACTGAACGTTACCTCTTTCGCCAGACTTGACTTGGCCAGTATTACAAATTTACTGCCAGTAAATTTGTAATACACCTAACAAAATCCGTGGCCTGCCCCCAGTCTGGTCAAAACTCACTTTTTTCCTGCCGACTTCTGGCCGATCGTGCGCCGTGGCTCAGCCCCCTTTGACTTCACGACCCACCCCATCCAATCACGTGTTGTGGCTCTGCCCCCTTTGTGTCACAACCCGCCCCTTTGTTTCTGCCACCTCCACCAGCCGGTGGAAATTTTATTGAAAGGTGGCAACCCTAAGCTCAGAGAGAATGATTGGTCCTCAATTTTTAGTGGAAAAATGTTCTAAGTCCCAAAAAACACTGGCGTCTTTTTTCCTAGAATTCAAAAGTCCATAAAAAATTTTTTGGGTAACCGGATTCCCCCATAAATTTTTTTACATATGGACTATAAATAGGGTTGCCACCTGTTTTAAAAAAAACTTACCAGGCATTGGGGGGGAGATGGGAACTAAAGGGGCGGGGCGTGATGCAAAAAGGGGGAGAGCCACAGGGGGTTGTGCCACAAAAGGGGCTGGGCCACGTCGCCAGAAGACAAAGAAAATGTACGTTTCCACCGGAGGGCAAGGGCTTTTGTTAAGGGTACAGTGTCGGACTGGGACACCAGGGGTCCACCTAAAAACCTTAGACCAGGGGCCCACTCTTAGTACTATTTTCTTCCTCTCCCTCTCCTCACTCAACCTCTATTCTCCTAGTCTCTATTCTTTACGTACTATAATCTATTATTCCATCTATTTAGCATCTTTGTTCTCAAAGAAATAGGGAATGACCATGAAAAAGGCCAAATCTTTAGCAGCACCTGGGCCTTCCAGGAGTTTTCCTGGTATCCCGGTGGGCCAGTCCGACACTGTAAGGGTATTACAAATTACCGGCAGCTACATTTCTGGTAAATTTGTAATACCGGCTTTGGCAGGTGTTTTACCAGCTAGGCCGGTAAAATAACGGCCGGGTGGCAACTAGGGTTGCCACCTGGCCGGTATTTTACAGGCCTGGCCGGTAAAAATGACGGCTGATCCCAATGTTATTAATAGGGAAAAAAGATAAATATATAGGAAGGCTGCCATTTTTTTTCAAAAAAAGGGTGGCAACCTTATACATAAACTATACACTGGGCTCATGTGTAGGGCATTATATTAACTATTTTCTTTATTGAGGTTCCCTGGGCTTGTGTAGTGTAATGTATTTGCTGCAACATATACGTCCGTTTAACGTTATATGCAAATTAGCCAGCGTTAGCGCTTCTTCCGTTTGATTGCTGAAGTAAAGTTGGCGAAACTTCGCCAGGGTTCTTTGCCCTGGACACAAACTTCGCATTTTAGTAAATCATGGTTGTCCTACCGGATTTACACCAGGCAATGGCTGCAAATTTTGGCGGGTTAGTAAATTTGCCCCAGAGTATTTGGCCTCTGCTCTGTGACTGTCAGATCAGCTCAGGTATTATGGACACGCCCCTATTATGACTAAATTCGCCGAGGTATGGCCGATAGTATGAGGGACCCTCGCCAGACGAGAGGATATAACCTTAGAACAAAATTTGCTTCCTCCTGAGGCATTTTGGCGGCAATGAATGGCTACAATTAGTCATTAGCGCATTTGCCTTGTTTCCGCACACTTCAGGTATCGAAGTTCATACGTATTCCAGCCTACATCGATTTATTGCGAGCCGGATGCGAAATAACCCCCTCGTTAGCAGACAGCCCACCTCACACGACGCTTTCCTGACCTAAAATAGGGCGCGAAAGCACTGAATACACAAAGACACGACGCCTGGGTCAACCGACATTATAAAAAAAAAACGCATCACATCCCCTGAGACGGACAAAAGCTGGAGCCAATCCGAATTTACTGCGCTCATACTTCCAGCCAATGGCGCTGCGTTCTAGTGGGCAAAAACTGACGGACACATTTGGCAACCAATAATAGCCAAGATCTCTGCGCGGACAGCCAATGGTTACGTGGGAGGGGCGTCAACTTAGCGAAGGGGATGCCTGTGCTGTGTAATGGAGTCTCAGTTGGTGAGCGGCCATTGACGGAGTAGGAAGCCCTGTTGTGAGGGGAGTAAAACAGCCCGTGCCGGACACCTCTGAAGTGTGTCCCGTCTCGCTCATAGCCTTCGTCAATTTTTTTTTTTATTAATTTTTGCTTGGTTTTCCGCCGCTCCGGTGAAAGTTTCTTTGTGCGTGAGACGTTCGGAGATTGGCCCGGGAAAATGGAGATGAAGAAGCGCATCAGCTTGGAGTTGAGGAACAGGAGCCCGGCTGAGGTGGGATTGTTAAGAGCTTGTGGGTTGTACCACTGTGCACGGCAAGTGGGGGTGCACGGGGATAGTTGGTTTGGTTATTATACATCTATATCTTTTATAGAGAGGGATTTCCTTTCGCTCCTCAGCCCGCCTGGCTCTTCTGTTTCTTTTCTGTCTCACACTCGCAAAGTTTGGATGGGAAGGTGATGGAGGGAGGGGAGAGAGATGCACTGCCCCCCCTCCTCATGGCAGGAGAGGGCCCTGAACAGTATGGGGGGGGGGTATTATTTAGAGATTTGGACTAGATTTATGTTGCTTTAGAAACTACAGCTCCCAGCATCCACCGTTACTTGAAACCCCAATGAAGCTGCTGTTTCCTTACAGCCACAGGTTGCTGCTATTAGTCATTTGCAGCCACCAGGGCATGATGGGAGTTGTAGTCCTGAAAGTGCTTATGGGGCTGATTCTCTTAACCTTGACCCCCCCCCCCAGTTGTTCCTTTTCCTACAACTCCCAGTCTGCCTTAACCCTTGCTTGTGGATTGCTGGGAGTTGTAGTTTAGCACCATGTGGGGACCCCAGGATAAGAAGTGGGCAGCCATTGAGTGAGAGGAGCTGCTGCTCTATGTCAGTGTGTGTGTGCTCTAGTTCTGCCGCTCGCCCAATAGGATAGTGTTGTTGTAGTGAGTTACTCGGTGTGTCTGTGCCATCTAACCATGTGCTCCTGCCATGTGTAACTCCTGCAGCATCATCCCTGCTCCTAATCATACACAATGGCATCCCAAGCACCTTCCCTATACATTTCATTTCCAAAATGCAAAAATGAAAGTTGTATCTGCCCTCCTGAAACTGTTTAGCAAAAACAATCTGATCAACAAACCTTGGAGGGAAAGGAAGCAGACCCTGCGGTTGCAGGGGGCCCAGTGAGACCCTAATTAATTAGCAATTTTAATATCTTGGTAAAATAGGCCAACTTATAAATATTTTGGGGCCCTAAATCGAATTTGCTATGGGGCCCGGTAACAACTAGTTACGCCACTGATTGCACCCCTTCTTCTCTACCTTTTGTAGATGAAACCCGGATTTATTGTGGCAGGCCAGTCACTGACCAAATCAATTACAGCCTACCTAAAAGTAGTGGGAATGAACATCAGTAACAAGTCTCACCTTTGGATAAGGCGGAGAGGCCTTAAAGCTAAATTGCCCCGGTTATTGTGGGTTGCTACCGAGTCGCCTGCCATGTAAGTGCAGAGCAGGTGAAGATCTGGGGGTGGATAGAGTTAACCCAGGACGAAGTTGTTATTGTAGCTGCTGTGTAGGAGTGTTAATGGTGGCAGTTGCGATGGTGCTTGCTGTCACTTGAGCTCCCGTATCCTCAGGGCCGAATTCTGGGCCTCTGTAAAAAGCAGTTGGGAGTCCACCTGTTCTAAGTATCCATCTTGTATACAGTAGTTCAATTAACTTCAGTCAAAGCATATTCATCTGGCATAAACTCCATTGTTGTTGTGGGTGTATGTACTTTCATTAATGGCACACCCAGAGGGTTCGCCGTTTAAGGAACAGTAACATCGAAAAATGTGTTTTAAAGTAATCAAAAAAGCATGTAGGTTTGCCCTTCACTAGTAACATGGGTGTGTTTGCTTCAGAAACACTACTGTAGTTCATATAAACAAGCCGCTGTGTAGCAATGGTGGAAATTGAAAAATACTATATGGTACAGGTTAAATAGGGGATAACAGATAACGCCATTATGTTCTACAGAGCTTATCTGCTGTTACCTTTTTTTGAATGGCTGCCCCCATGGCTACACAGCAGCTTGTTTATATAAACTATAGTAGTACTTATCTGTTATCTACTGTGTATCCGGTGCTTGAATGACTGCCCCCATGGCTACACAGCAGCTTGTTTATATAAACTATAGTAGTACTTATCTGTTATCTACTGTGTATCCTGTGCTTGAATGGCTGCCCCCATGGCTACACAGCAGCTTGTTTATATAAACTATAGTAGTACTTATCTGTTATCTACTGTGTATCCTGTGCTTGAATGGCTGCCCCCATGGCTACACAGCAGCTTGTTTATATAAACTATAGTAGTACTTATCTGTTATCTACTGTGTATCCTGTGGTTGAATGGCTGCCCCCATGGCTACACAGCAGCGTGTTTATATAAACTATAGTAGTGTTTCTGAAGCAAACACACCTGTTTTACGAGTGCAGGTCAACAGTACATGACATTTTCATTACTGTAAAACACTTTCTTTTTTTTTTGGTGTTACTGTAACTTTAAGCTCTGCAACTTTATGGGGGTGAGTGAGATTTTGGCTGATTTTTTTTTTTTTTTTAATTGTTTGGGTTGGGGTTTGTACAGCATTCTTTTAGTATGAACCTGTTGCTGGCTTACAAAGGAGTGCTGCAGTTACTGGATAACCCACAATAATAACAAGCTGGAAGTCTGTTCACTACTTTAAAAAACACACACTGGTCCAGGTTAATTTTGTGCAGAGCAAGTGGTCACCCCCCTGGCCCCAGATCCCCAGGTATTGCCCCTATCCCTATTTAAACCTGATGCCTGCGTCATATACAAACCCATTAAAGTTCTTTATTGTACATGAACCTGCTCATGGCAGCACAGGGGATATCGGAGAGACTGAAAAAAAGTTAACGGCCACCTGCTCTGCATACGAGTATAGGGTTGTAGATACTGGCTAATGATAAATAATACTTATACAAACTGGCCACTGCGAACAAACGTTTTTTTTTTTTTTAATCATGAAATCGATACTCTCGTTACACCGTGCCCATTCATATTCTTGAGAGTGAGAAGTTACTGACGTCACAATTGAAACCGGTGTGGCTGTGGGGGTCGATTGCTTTTCGGTGCTTCCCTCTACAGTCCTAACAAGAAGATCCTTGGCACCTGCTTTATGTTTGTCATTGCCCATTTGTCCCCTTCACGCGCTGGTGGAAGTCACTATCGCTATAAAAGGTTGCCGTCCGTTGAAGTTAACGCTAAAGAGTGACCATTTCCTGTACAAAGCGCCGCGGTCTCTTTACCAGCGTTGGGGGGGGCACTTCCTGTGGGCGAGTACAATTGGGTAAGACTAAGCAGACCTGCTACTGTCGGATGATCACATTTTCTGATTGCTGAATGTTGGCAGACGGGAGATCTGATTGCATTTAACTCTTTTTCGCTGCCTGAGCTGGTTGTAAATTCGCAGGCTTCCCCCTTCTGCTCGTCACCTCCCCCTTTGGCCTTCTGCCGTAATCTTATACAACTGCTTGACGCCTCCCACACTTATCACACTACTCTGCGTCTATGGGAGGGAGACACTTGTACTTATGTGACAGCCCCCCCCCCCTTAAAGGGGTTGTTCACTTTCCAAACACTTTTTTTCAGTTCCATTGTTTTCAGATTGTTCCCCAGAAATGACTTTTTTCAATTGCTTTCCATTTATTTATTTTTTTTTTACTCTTTTTCCCAAAATCTAAGTTTAAAGTTGAATGTTCGTGTCTCTGGTGTTTGAGTCTGGCAGCTCAGTAATTCAGGTGCAGATTCTAAACTGTTACAATTTTGCCACATTGGTTGATCCATTTCTCAGCAGCATTTCTGGAGTATTGGCAACTATTGTATCAATTCTAACAGAAACCCAGAGATTCTGACAAAGAATGTATCAACTAAATGAAGCAATTTACAACAGTTTACAGGGTCGGCACCCCCACCCCAGAGCCGCTTTAGAACAGGGTTCCCCAACCTCGGGGCCGCGGACACTCCCGCACTGGGCCGCCAAACACAACCCCGAATTGGGGACCCCTGCTTTAGAAGGTGAAAAATGAAACTTTACACTTCAATATTCGAAAATGGTGACATATAGAAAATGGAAGGTTATTGGAAAAAGTCGTTATTTCTGGTGATCTATCTGAAACCAACTGGTTGTTTGAAGGTGAATCACCCCTTTAACATTTTAAGGTGGCCATACAGGGCCATACACAGACCAAGTCGGCAGCTTATTGGCCCGTGTATGGCGCCCCCCCCCCCCCGACGGGCTTCTCCAATCAAAATCTGGCTGAAAGTCAGCCAGATCTCGATTGGATGGGACAAAAAATCCCGTCGGATCGTGACCGCATCTGTTCGTTGATGCGGCCCCGCAATCCGACTCCCGTTTCCTATGCGTTAGGATCCAATCGTTGGGCCCTAGGACCCACAATCGGATCAGCCCGATATTGCCCACCTCAAGGTGGGCATATCGGAGAGAGATCCGCTCGTTTGGCGATGTCGCCAAACGAGCGGATCTCTCCGTGTATGGCCACCTTTACATGACACATTGAAATAGGAGTTTCTGTGCTACATTGCAACTAGTTTGTAGTGCCTTATTCCGGCTATAGTTTGCTCCTTTGTACAGGTGTGGGACCTGTTATCCAGAATGCTCGAGGCCTGGGGCTTTCTAGAGAACAGATCTTTCTGTAATTTGGATCTTTATATACCTTGTCTACTAGAAATTCATGTAAACCTTAAATAAACCCAACAGGCTGGTTTTGCTTCCAATAAGGATTAATTATATCTTAGTTGGAATCAAGTACAAGTTACGGTTTTATTATCACAGAGAAAAAGAAAATAATTTTTAAAAATTTGGATAAAATAGTCCATGGGAGACGGTCATTCCGTAATTCTGGACTTTCTGGATAGCAGGTTTCCAGATAACTGGTCCCACACCTGTTTAATAAATATGTGGGCAATTTCAGCTGGCCACTAAAGCGCATGTTTTCAGATTTTATTAATTCAAACGTGCCCAGAGGCCCCAACGATCACAGTCCTAAAAATGCTGCTGCATCAGCAATTCATCCCTATATTCTTTATAGGCACCATCTTTACAGGGGATGGGGGTCAGGCCAGACCATATGCAGCAAAATCCTATTGGATGAGAGCATGCACGTAGTGTATTGTCCATGCACCGAGAAGGCACGAGCAGAACCAGGGATGGGACGGTGGCTATTATTATTTTGCTGTAGAATAGGTGTATTTACCCCCAGTAGTTGGCTTGCAAGCTGAATATCCATAAGCACAAACAGCCATTCCCCCAGTCTTCCTCCCACCTGGCCTTACGGCTGTGCCCTTATCTCTTGAGGGGGGCAGACCGACATTTTGGCGACCTTTGCGATAATTATTTCCACTTGGGTCTGTGTGTGGCCATACATGCTACAATTATGTTCTTTCCTATGACCGTTAAGCTGGCCATAAACTCAAAGATCAGATTGTTTCAATCATCGAACGATCGGACTTCCCCCCCATCTCCCGACCTGCCACTAACCATTCAGATCAAATAAAGTAGTAAAAGAACAGATCAGCCGATGTTCTGCCCCTGACGGCAATCGTACCAAAGTTATGTCCGACCATTTTCAGGTCTCCCACTGAAAATCGTACAATCGGCAATACACGCAGAGATATTATCGGCAGCCGACAAATCTTTTAACCTGTCCAAACGACCGATCTCCGTGGGACGAAAAATGACGGGACTCTCCAAACATAGTCCAAAAATTGTACAAATCGAGCTCTGTCTGACGATTCAGCATTAACGTTACAATGTTCGGGCACCTGATTACATTTCAGTCCTGCCCGATCGACAAGGCGACAGATATCCAAGACTTTTTGCCAATAACTCCCACCACAAATGCACAGATTATCCTACAAAATTATCCTATTTATTGGTGTGTGGCCAGCTTAAAGGTGACCATAGATGCACCGACAATTTTGTCTGTATGATTGGAGATGAGCCAACAGAAGACTTGGATATTGGTCGGCTCGTTGATCAATCGCCTTTGAAGGCATCCGGACGTCGGCCATTGTTAGTGCTGAATTGTCAGATACAGGTAGAATTCTATTGTTTATATCTGTATATCTGACTATTCAGCTCTACACATGTGTATTGAAATGAACGATCTTTCTTGGAAAGATATTTTCCAGGAAAGATGATCATTGTTACGTCTATGGCCACCTAACACAGTACAACATTCTGAAAGTAGTAACACATTAAAACATATGTTGTTTACTGGGTAGGTCTTACAAATGATTTTTTTCCACCCCTATTTTGCTTAGCCAGCGCTATCTGCTCTTATCTTTGTGCCCACTCCTCTGCATAGAGCTGTATGGCTTCCAGCGATAGTTACCTACCAGCTATATCACGCGTTACCTACCAGCTATATCACGCGTTACCTACCAGCTATATCACACGTTACCCTCCAGCTATATCACACGTTACCCTCCAGCTATATCACACGTTACCCTCCAGCTATATCACACGTTACCTACCAGCTATATCACACGTTACCCTCCAGCTATATCACACGTTACCCTCCAGCTATATCACACGTTACCTACCAGCTATATCACACGTTACCCTCCAGCTATATCACACGTTACCTACCAGCTATATCACACGTTACCCTCCAGCTATATCACACGTTACCCTCCAGCTATATCACACGTTACCCTCCAGCTATATCACACGTTACCCTCCAGCTATATCACACGTTACCCTCCAGCTATATCACGCGTTACCTACCAGCTATATCACGCGTTACCCTCCAGCTATATCACGCGTTACCCTCCAGCTATATCACGCGTTACCCTCCAGCTATATCACGCGTTACCCTCCAGCTATATCACGCGTTACCCTCCAGCTATATCACGCGTTACCCTCCAGCTATATCACGCGTTACCCTCCAGCTATATCACGCGTTACCCTCCAGCTATATCACGCGTTACCCTCCAGCTATATCACGCGTTACCCTCCAGCTATATCACGCGTTACCCTCCAGCTATATCACGCGTTACCCTCCAGCTATATCACGCGTTACCCTCCAGCTATATCACGCGTTACCCTCCAGCTATATCACGCGTTACCCTCCAGCTATATCACGCGTCACCTACCAGCTATATCACGCGTTACCCTCCAGCTATATCACGCGTTACCTACCAGCTATATCACGCGTTACCTACCAGCTATATCACGCGTTACCTACCAGCTATATCAGGCGTTGCCCTCCAGCTATATCAGGCGTTGCCCTCCAGCTATATCAGGCGTTGCCCTCCAGCTATATCAGGCGTTGCCCTCCAGCTATATCAGGCGTTGCCCTCCAGCTATATCAGGCGTTGCCCTCCAGCTATATCAGGCGTTGCCCTCCAGCTATATCAGGCGTTGCCCTCCAGCTATATCAGGCGTTGCCCTCCAGCTATATCAGGCGTTGCCCTCCAGCTATATCAGGCGTTGCCCTCCAGCTATATCAGGCGTTGCCCTCCAGCTATATCAGGCGTTGCCCTCCAGCTATATCAGGCGTTGCCCTCCAGCTATATCAGGCGTTGCCCTCCAGCTATATCAGGCGTTGCCCTCCAGCTATATCACGCGTTGCCCTCCAGCTATATCACGCGTTGCCCTCCAGCTATATCACGCGTTGCCCTCCAGCTATATCACGCGTTGCCCTCCAGCTATATCAGGCGTTGCCCTCCAGCTATATCAGGCGTTGCCCTCCAGCTATATCAGGCGTTGCCCTCCAGCTATATCAGGCGTTGCCCTCCAGCTATATCAGGCGTTGCCCTCCAGCTATATCAGGCGTTGCCCTCCAGCTATATCAGGCGTTGCCCTCCAGCTATATCAGGCGTTGCCCTCCAGCTATATCACGCGTTGCCCTCCAGCTATATCACGCGTTGCCCTCCAGCTATATCAGGCGTTGCCCTCCAGCTATATCAGGCGTTGCCCTCCAGCTATATCAGGCGTTGCCCTCCAGCTATATCACGCGTTGCCCTCCAGCTATATCACGCGTTGCCCTCCAGCTATATCACGCGTTGCCCTCCAGCTATATCACGCGTTGCCCTCCAGCTATATCACGCGTTGCCCTCCAGCTATATCACGCGTTGCCCTCCAGCTATATCACGCGTTGCCCTCCAGCTATATCACGCGTTGCCCTCCAGCTATATCACGCGTTGCCCTCCAGCTATATCACGCGTTGCCCTCCAGCTATATCACGCGTTGCCCTCCAGCTATATCACGCGTTGCCCTCCAGCTATATCACGCGTTGCCCTCCAGCTATATCACGCGTTGCCCTCCAGCTATATCACGCGTTGCCCTCCAGCTATATCACGCGTTGCCCTCCAGCTATATCACGCGTTGCCCTCCAGCTATATCACGCGTTGCCCTCCAGCTATATCACGCGTTGCCCTCCAGCTATATCACGCGTTGCCCTCCAGCTATATCACGCGTTGCCCTCCAGCTATATCACGCGTTGCCCTCCAGCTATATCACGCGTTGCCCTCCAGCTATATCACGCGTTGCCCTCCAGCTATATCACGCGTTGCCCTCCAGCTATATCACGCGTTGCCCTCCAGCTATATCACGCGTTGCCCTCCAGCTATATCACGCGTTGCCCTCCAGCTATATCACGCGTTGCCCTCCAGCTATATCACGCGTTGCCCTCCAGCTATATCACGCGTTGCCCTCCAGCTATATCACGCGTTGCCCTCCAGCTATATCACGCGTTGCCCTCCAGCTATATCACGCGTTGCCCTCCAGCTATATCACGCGTTGCCCTCCAGCTATATCACGCGTTGCCCTCCAGCTATATCACGCGTTGCCCTCCAGCTATATCACGCGTTGCCCTCCAGCTATATCACGCGTTGCCCTCCAGCTATATCACGCGTTGCCCTCCAGCTATATCACGCGTTGCCCTCCAGCTATATCACGCGTTGCCCTCCAGCTATATCACGCGTTGCCCTCCAGCTATATCACGCGTTGCCCTCCAGCTATATCACGCGTTGCCCTCCAGCTATATCACGCGTTGCCCTCCAGCTATATCACGCGTTGCCCTCCAGCTATATCACGCGTTGCCCTCCAGCTATATCACGCGTTGCCCTCCAGCTATATCACGCGTTGCCCTCCAGCTATATCACGCGTTGCCCTCCAGCTATATCACGCGTTGCCCTCCAGCTATATCACGCGTTGCCCTCCAGCTATATCACGCGTTGCCCTCCAGCTATATCACGCGTTGCCCTCCAGCTATATCACGCGTTGCCCTCCAGCTAAATGACGGTGAAGGCAAGTCAGCAGTGTTTGTTTTTTTTTAGCAATGCCCAGCTGTCTTGTCGTGGTTAAAGTCGGGGGCTTTAATAAAAGCTGTGGCCATTTAGCATGTGTCGATGGTGGGTTGGCTTGAAGAACAGTAATCTCTAAATAATTCCACCCCCCTCCCGGCTTGCTTAGACAGCTGCTCTTCAAGTGATCATCTTGCAGCCCCCCACTTGCCTGCTGTCAGAGTCCACTGATAGAAGTAACTTGTTGCTCTCAGCAGATGTTTCTAAATGTAGGTCACTTGATACTCAAGCTTCTTTTTTTTTTTTTTTTTTTCTTTTTTTTTGTATCCCCCTCTCCTGTAACGCATGGAAGCTTGTGCAGCAGGGGGGTGGCCTTTGCAAATCTTGCTTCCGTTTTTCTATGACCTTGGAGAATAACGATGTTAGATCAGACTTTACTGTTCGTTAACTGCCAGGTTTTGGTTTCTTTGTTTAGAATTTTTTTTTTTTTTTTTTAATAGAGATTTTGAACTTATTCTTGTGAAATCTGAATTAATGATTCTGGTCATTGACTGTGGAAGATGTATATAGTAATGGGTGCATTATACTGGAAATCATTTCACAAACACACACTCTAAGGGTCAGGGTACACGCTCAGATTCGGGGAGATTAGTCACCCGTCGACAAATCTCCACTTCTTCGGCCACTATTCTCCCCGAACTGCCACCCGCCGGCTAGAATGTAATTCGCCGGAGGGATGGCACTCAGAGCGCTTTGTTTTCCAACATTTCCTCATGAGGCATCTTTGGGCGACTAAGGAAATCAAATCGCTCCAAGTGCCATCACACCGGCGATTTACATTCTAGATGGCGGGTAGCAGTTCTGGTGACTAATCTCCCAGATCTGCCACCCACCGGATAGAATGTAAATCGCCGGTGGGATGGCACTTGGAGTGCTTTGTTTTCCGAAATTGCCTCACGAGGAAACTTTGGGCGACTTCGTAAAACGAATCGTGAGTGCCATCCAGCCGGCAATTTACATTCGCGGTGGTAGGCAGTTCGGCGAGATTTGTTGCCGGGCGACTAATCTCCCCGAATCTGAGCGTGTGCCCTGTCCCTAATTTCGTGAGGAGCTAATGATGCTTTCCTAAGCTCTTGAGTAGATGTATTGTGTGGCTTTGTATTTTTTAAATCCACACTGGACACATCTTGGGGTATACATTTGGAAATGCTTGAAGTTTTTAGTAAAGTCTATTTTTTTTGTTTGGATCAATTTCACCAAAACATTGACCCGTTGCTGGCAGGTAATAAGGCCAGGGCCCTGTTGTGGCCTACGCCTCCTGTGTCATTTACCTACACGCCCCTCGCTCGTATATCAATGATTAACGCCGTCAGCAATGTATTCTAGGGGCGATTGTGAGATCTCTGCACTCCAATACAGAGGGCCGAGAACTGCAGCAATGCTAGAACCCTGGAACGCAATGTGCTAAGTGCAAAAAAATGTTAACTGCAATGTTTATTTTCGCAGCAGTTCGTTCTACGTGGTATAGTACCCCAAAGATCTTTAATAGACTTGGAATTATTGTTTGAGTGTTGCACAGTTTACATGCAGAATTTCTTCAGCAGAGGAAAGGGCTGCCAGTTAGCTTTAAAGGAGAAGGAAAGGCTTTATCAGAATGGTCTATATAAATACACCAGTAAATAAAGAGTCCTCTGTCAAAAGAAACACAACATTTCTTTCCTTCTATTGTGTACACATGGGCTTCTGTATAAGATTTCATGTTTTCTAGGGCTTGAGCATGCTCCGTTTGCTCCTCTCTCCCTCCTTGTTTTAATCTGAGTCCAGAGCTATGAGTGAACAGGGAGAGACTCGGGCAGGAAGTGATGTCACACCAAGCTAATATGGCAGCTGCTATCCTAAACAAACAGAGAGAGCTCCTCGGATATGGTAAAGCATTCTGCAGAATAAAAAAGTGTTATAGCTTGCACTATTGTGGCTGATCTATTGGCAATAAATTGCTTTGGTAGCTTCCCTTCTCCTTTAATTAGCATGTGCAGATGAAATAGTAACACAAAAATGAACTCCTTACTCTAGCCCATATATTTGTGGGCAAACATTAATTTGTTCTCAGACATAACCGTGCAGCTTCTAATTCCTCTTTTTGTTTTCTTTTTTTTGGCAGGTGGCCGAATTGGTTTTAGACAATTGTCGGTCTGTGGATGGAGAAATTGAAGGTTTGAATGACAGCTACAAAGAGCTGGAGTTCCTCAGCATGGCCAACGTAGAGTTGAAATCCTTGTCAAAGCTTCCAAAGTTACCTAAACTCCGAAAAGTAAGAAGCCAGGAATGTCCTTGGAATGTTTATCTAATATGTAGGGATGGGTGAATTTTTTCGCCTCGTTTCGCCGAAAAAATGATGCCCATAGACTTGTATGGAGACATGCGTCAAAAAATAGACCCGCGACAAATTTTTTTTGACGCCCATAGACTTTAATGGGCGTCTGCGACATTTCGCCGGCGGCGAATTTTTGGCGAAACGGGTCAAATTCGCCCATCCCTGCCAATATGTAGCCAAGTGTCATCCGCGTGCAGAGGAAGATTTCAGTGCAGCGACAGCACTTTAGATTGACATCTAGTCTGTTTTTTTGGCACTTTATTTCTGTTTATGTCGCTCACAAATACTGCGTTATAGTGTCCAAAACATTCCCATACCCCACCCCTGTGGCGTGGCCAACATTTATTATTTCTAGGGAAGTGGCAGTCTATCTAATACATTGGGTCTCCCATTGTGATTAAACATTTGGCCACAAAGTAAAGACAACATCAAGATATCGTGCTGTATTGTAAAAAAACGCCTAGGACAGAAAAAACATGTTTATTAAAGGGGTTGGTCACTTTCAAACAACTATTTGATAGATCACCAGAAATAACGACCTTTTCCAATGACTTTCTACTTTCTGTGTGACCGCTTTTCTGATATTGAAGTGTAAAGTGTAATTTTTCACCTTCTGAAGCAGCTCTGAGAGGGGGGGTCGCCGACCCTGTCAACTGTTCTAAATTGATACATTTCTTATCATTGTCTCTGCTGCGCAGAATCCCTGAGTTTCATTAAAGCCATGTTAGAACTTATACAATAGTTGATAATACTCCAGAGATGCTGCTGAGAAATCAACTAATTGTTGCAAAATTCTAACCGTTTAAAGTCTGCACCTGAATTACTGAGCTGCCAGACAAACACCACATTAAAGGATAAGTAGACCTTTAAAATAAGTGTAAAATTGATGAGTGTTATTCTAAGAAATTTTGCAATTTACATTCATTTATTTTCTTTTTATTCCGAGATCTTAATTTAAATATTTACTGTTAATATGAATGAGTTTTGTTACAACAGTGCCACCTGATGGTCATTTTCTGACCATTCTAATCACCAAGTAGTTAAAGGGATACTGTCATGGGAAAAAAAAAAATTCAAAATGAATCAATTAATAGTGCTGCTCCAGCAGAATTCTGCACTGAAATCCATTTCTCAAAAGAGCAAACAGTTTTTTTTATATTCAATTTTGAAATCTGACATGGGGCTGGACATATTGTCAATTTCCCAGCTGCCCCAAGTCATGTGACTTGTGCTCTGATAAACTTCAATCAATCTTTACTGCTGTACTGCAAGTTGGAGTGATATAACCTCCCTACCTTCCCCCCCCCCCCCCCCCAGCAGCCAAACAAAAGAACAATGGGAAGGTAACCAGATAACAGCTCCCTATCACAAGATAACAGCTGCCTGGTAGATCTAAGAACACCACTCAATAGCAAAAGCCCATGTCCCACTGAGACACATTCAGTTACATTGAGAAGGAAAAACATCAGCCTGCCAGAAAGCATTTCTCTCCTAAGGCTAGGGCCACACTAGGCGATAGCGCCGCGATTTGACTCTTTTAATCTTTTTTTTTTTTTTTTTTTTTTTTGACTTTTAATCCGCAATCGCTGGGGAAACTTTTGCGCTGGCGTCTATGGGGAATCGCGAAAAATCGCCAGCGTAAAAACACACGCGGCGATCTTTTTTCTACTGTCGCTCGAAATTGCCTCGCTAGGCGATTTCGAGCGACAATAGAAAAAAGATTGCCGCGTGTGTTTTTACGCCGCGATTCCCCATAGACGCCAGCGCAAACGTTTCCCCAGCGATTGCGGATTAAAAGTTGCGGCGAAAAGTTGCCGCGAGTCAAATCGCGGCGCTATCGCCTAGTGTGGCCTTAGCCTAAAGTGCAGGCACAAGTCACATGACATGGGGCAGCTGGGAAATTGACAATATGTCTAGCCCCATGTCAGATTTCAAAATTGAATATAAAAAAAGATCTGTTTGCTCTTTTGAGGAATGGATTTCAGTGCAGAATTCTGCTGGAGCAGCACTATTAACTGATGCGTTTTGAAAAAAACATGTTTTCCGATGACAGGATCCCTTTAAGGAAGTTGTCAGGAGAAAGAAAGAGGCTGCTCTGATGTTTTTCTGCTTAGGAAAAAAAACCTTTCCTAATTAGAAGAACCTCAGAGCAGCCTCTTTCTTTCTCCTGACAACTTCCTTGACTACTTGGTCAGAAAATGACCAGCAGGTGGCGCTGTTGTAACAAAATTCATTCATATTAACAGTACATGTATCCCTTAATATCTTGGAATAAAAAGAAAATAATGAATGTAAATTGCAAAAGTTCTTAGAATAAACACGCTCATGAATTTTACATTCACTTATTTTAAAGGTTTATACTTTAAAGTTAGGTTTTGTAAAAAATAAATAATGGAAAGTATTTCAAAATAGTCGATTCCTGGGGAACAATGCGAAAACAACTGAATTTAAAAAAAAAAGTGTTTGGAAGGTGAACAACCCAATACTGAGCCCATATATTCTTATGCTGAAAGGGGTGTGGGAGGACACCAGTTAAACGTGTCAGGCTACTATAGCGAACCAAAAGGGTAGAAAAGAGTTTACTTAGGGGCAGATTTATCAAAATGTGAGTTCATATTTTAATAAATAAAAACTCGCCCATGTTCTGTTCATTCCTATGGGATTTTTGGAAGTGTATTTATCAAGTGGTGAGTTCTAATTTTTACCCATTGATAAAATATCCTTCTAAAAATCCCATAGGAATGGATAAAGTGTGGGTGAGTTTTTATTTATTAAAATCTGAACTTGCATTTTAATATGCCCCTTAGTAAAATAATAGTTTATCTTACAAATACTGATTGTCTTTTAAAATGGTGCGTTTTCTGTTTTTTAGTGGAAGGTCCTCTTTTATCATATTTTTGCTTTCTAATGTGCAGCTGGAGCTTAGTGACAACAGTATCTCAGGTGGGCTGGATGTGTTGACCGAGAGGTGTCCAAACATAACTTACCTCAACCTGAGTGGTAACAAGATTAAAGACCTGAGCACAGTGGAGGCACTTGTGAGTATTCTTTCTTTTTGGTTCACTCTCAGCAAACTTTAGGCTAAGTGCATACAGGCAGATTTGGGGAGATTAGTTGCCCGGCGACAAATCGCCTCTTCAGGACGACAATCTCCCCAAACTGCCTTCCCGTTGGCTATAATGAAAAATCGCAAGTGGGATGGCACTCACGACGCTTCGTTTTCCGAAGTTGCCTCACGAAGAAACTTTGGGCAACGTTGGAAAACGAAGCGCTGTGAGTGCCATCCCGCTGGCAATTTTTCATTATAGCCAACGGGAAGTGGAGACTGTCGCCCTGAAGAAGAGCCAATTTGTTGCTGGGACAACTAATCTCCCCGAATCTGCCCGTGTGCCATTAATGCGGCTGATTATTGTTAGCTTTACTTAATTTGTTTTAGTTTGGGAAAAAAAGACCAAAGTCCAAGTTCAACCCCTACGCACACGCACACATATATATGCACGCGCACACACATACGCGCACGCACACATACGCGCGCGCACGCACACATACGCGCACGCACGCACGCACACACACACACACACACACACACATACACACACATATACATACACACACACACATATACATACACACACACACATATACACACACACACACACATATACACACACACACACACACACACACACACATATACACACACACACACACATATACACACACACACACACATACACACATATACACACACACATACACACACACACACATATACACACACACATATACACACACACACACACATATACAGTTCTGTTCCTTTAGTGTAAAACATAAACATTTTTAATTTTTGTGGCTTTACAATTATTTGACTTTCTCTGCTGCTGCTCTACAAAAATGTTTAAGTATGGTAAACCTATTCAGGATGGATGTTGATATCTGATTACTTATTATCTCTGTTACTGGGTTATAAAATTCCTTAAATCTCTCCCAATTTATTTTACTGACTGTAACCCATAGCTGAGTGAGTGCACGCACAGGTCAGGCAATACTCTCTCAAATAAAAAATGCAGCAGTCTCCATTTTCAATCGATGGTCAACTCAGAAATGCATTTCGCAGGTATTTGTTATTGACTGAAGTGAATCCAAACATTTTGTAGACCAGCAGTAGTAACAAAGCACCCAGAATTGTGTGCACCTTTGCTCTTATTCTCCTGAACTAGCCTCCTAGTTATTCCTCATGTTATTGCATTGCTTGCTTATCCACTCCATCGAAGCACTCCAATGCTGTTTCATTAATCCACCAGTCTCTGCTGTAAGCCTGTATGCTTCAGGCAATTCATACCGGATCTTACTTCTTTTCAGGCCAGCTTAAAAAATCTAAAGAGCTTGGACCTGTTTAACTGTGAGATTACAAACCTAGAAGATTACAGAGAAAACATCTTTCAGCGACTTTCCCAAATTACATACCTGGATGGGTTTGACCAGGAGGATAACGAAGCTCCAGACTCCGAAGAAGATGATGATGGTAAATGTTGTGTCTGCTTCTTCTCTACAAACTGTATAAAGTATTGGAGCCATTGTCCAGAAACCCTTACCCAGAAAGCTGCAAATTACAAAAAGGCCTCCTCCCATAGACTCCATTTTATCCAAATAATCCAAATATTTTAAAATTCCTTTTACTCTATAATAATAAAACAGTAGCTAGTACTTGATCCAAACGAAGATATAATTTAATCCTTATTGGAAGCAAAACCAGCCTATTGGGTTTATTGTTTACATGATTTTCTAGTAGATGTAAGGTATGAATATCCAAGTTCTGGAAAGATCCGTTATCCGTAAATCCCTAGCTCCCGAGCATTCTGGATAACCGGTCCCATACCTGTATATTCTTATACTTTTATGGCTTAGCACATACTTTGTCTAAGGTGGGGCTGGACAATTCTCAAAACAAGGTAATCGTTGCCCCCACAATACACTATTCTGGCTTTTAACTGATGCTCAAAGAATAACCAAAGGTAATTACAGATTTTACAGATTTTAGTCACCTGTCTGTATATAAGCACCCAAGTTTTAGGATTTAAAAGTATTGGATCTGTTATCCGGAAACCCGTTACCCTGAAAGCTGTTACTGAACGGCTGTCACCCATAGACTAACTATATATATATATATATATATATATATATATATATATATATATATATATATATATATATATATATATATATATATATATATATATATATATATATATATATATATATATATATATATATAAAAAATAAGGTATGAAGATCCTAATTTATGGAAAGATCCGCTATCCGGAAAACTCCAGGTCCCGAGCATTCTGGATAACAGGTCCCATACCTATATTACTGTTGCATACTGACAACCAAAAAAGTGCCCAGGATCAAGTTTTACACATTAATGAAACACTAACTTTTAAAAAACAAATCTTCATCCCCTGCACAGTAGTGCTGTTCACTTCCATGCCGTGTGGCTTTATCTTCTATATTTTTTGCATACGCAGATGATGATTACGATGATGATGAAGAGCCAGGACCTCGGCGTTACGAGGCAGAGGAAGATGAGGAAGACGAAGAAAGTGCCTCAGATTTAGGAGAGGAAGAAGAAGAGGAGGAAGAAGAAGTTGGGCTGTCTTATTTGATGAAAGAGGAGATTCGTGTAAGCACTGTATACAAGTCACACATTTTAGGATGCATTTCTTGTTACTCTTACTTGCCAGGGAGATGGGGCATTGCAACATATTAAGTTTGTTTGAAGTTGAACTACCACTTTTTCCATTTTCAAAAATGACACCAAAAATAATTGTTGCTTTATATTTGCACACTTTTACCATTTTAATAGTGTGTGTACATATTTATACACATATACACACTAGGGATGCGCCGAATCCAGGATTCGGCCTTTTTCAACAGGATTTGGATTCGGCTGAATCCTTCTGCAGGATTTGGATTCGGCTGAATCCTTCTGCTTGGCCAAACTGAATCCTAGTTTGCATATGCAAATTAGGGGCAGGTAGGGAAATCACATGACTTTTTGTCACAAAACAAGGAAGTAAAACACGCTTTCCCCTAATTTGCATATGCAAATTAGGCTTCAGTGTTTGACCGAATCCAAAATAGTGGATTAGAGCATCCCTAATACACACAGGCATCAAAAAAGATGAACAAATATATTGTGAAAAATTCAATGTGTAAAATTGCATGAACAGCCTCTGAACTGCAAGAACTCCTCTCCCCTCCTGACCCGATATATGAAGAGGTGGCAACAGTGATCGTATTCTGCTTTAATGGGAGGCATTTTAGACTCGTGAATTGAACTGTGCGGCCCCTAATGGCTTGAATAGTTCTTTATCCCAGAACTGTTTTTTTTTGTGATTGATCTTGTAATATCTGTATTGCAGATGTTTTATTTTGTTGTATCTTATTACAGTTTTTGTGTTTTTGTTTTTTTTTTTATTCAGTGTTTTTTTTTTTTTTTTTTTAGATGTAATATTGGTTTGTAGGTGCATCTCGGGTCATTTTGCCTGGTCATGTGCTTTCAGAAAGAGCCAGCACTTTAGGATGGAACTGCTTTCTGGCAGGCTGTTGTCTCTCCTACTCAATGTAACTGAATGTGTCTCAGTGGGACCTGGATTTTACTATTGAGTGCTGTTCTTATATCTACCAGACAGCTGTTATCCGCCTGGTATATATAAGATTGACTGAATATAAGATTGATATAAGATATCTAGATATAAGATTGACTGAAGTTTATCAGAGCATAAGTCACATTACTTGGGGCAGCTGGGAAACTGAAAATATGCCTAGCGCCATGTCAGATTTCAAAATTAAATATAAAAAAATTTTTGCTCTTTTGATAAACATATTTCAGTGCAGAATTCTGCTGGAGCAGCACCATTAACTGATGTGTTTTGAAGAAAAAAATTCCCATGACAGTATCCCTTTAAACTATTTATTGTGGTCCCAACACAAGTACTATATCTGTGTGCTGCCATTAGGTTGTGGGTGGGTGGATGGATAAGAGGGTGAATGGATAAGAGGGTGGGTGGATAAGAGGGTGGGTGGTATTTATGTGGATAGATAGGAAGGTAAGTGATGGATGGGAGCCGGTGGGTATAAAGGTGGCCATACACGGGCCGATAAAAGCTGCCGACAGACAGCAGCTTATTGGGCCCCCTGACGGATTTCCCCAATCGAGATCTGGCCGGAAGTCGGCCAGATCTCGATCGGATGGGACTAAAAATCCCGTCGGATTGTGGCCGCATCTGTTCGTTGATGCGGTCCCGCGATCTGACCACCCGCTACTATTCGTTAGGATCCGATCATTGGACCCTAGGGCCCACGATCGGATCAGCCCGATATTGCCCACCTCAAGGTGGGCATATCGGGGAGAGATCCGCTCATTTGGCAACATTGCCAAACGAGAGGATCTCTCAGTGTATGGCCACCTTTAGGGTGGGTTGGATGATCAATAGATTAGATGGATTAATAGGACAGCACACTGATTATAGTACTTGCCTCAGGTGCCTGGTACACATTAACCAGATTAAATTAAGAAGTGGTTTGCCGTTAGAATAAAGAATATGCAACACTTAGAGGTGCAATTATTAATTGTTCTTGTCTTATTAGGATGAGGAGGATGATGATGACTATGTTGAAGATGGTGCAGAAGGAGAGGAAGAGGAGGAGGAAGATGGTATGTGCTTGGTGTAAAAGCTCTGTAAATGGAGTTTGTTGTAAATTGCCTTTTTTACCCCCAAGTATACAGGTCTGACCTAGTATTTTTATTTGTTTTCTAGAAGAAGATGAAGCAGCAGCTGATCAGGGAGAGAAAAGGAAACGGGACCCAGAGGATGAAGGAGATGAGGATGAGGATTGAAGCCATTGTTTGTGGAGGCTGGGACCAGTCTCTCTTTCTGAGCCCTTGGGTTAATGCTAGAATAATGCAGATCTGTATGTCTCTACATGTACAATAGATATCCCTACAGAATTTAACTTGTAACCTTTTTATAGGAAAAGTGTGATTTTACAATTTGTGTGCCCTTTTTATCATTCCAAATAAGACGTAAGATCCTCTTAGTTTCCTTTCTGACCCCCTTGTAATACCTTGTGTTCCAGAGGGGCTTAACCACATTTTAGGGTCCTTTTTATGGGGTGGGGGAGCCATTAGTGTCCAGACATGAAATGTTTCTCTGCTTCTTGGGTCTTCTGGAGCAGAACAAAGAATGCTTTATGGCATTGTCGATTGGCATTTGTGCTGTACTTATCTGCCTGTCCTTTAAAGAAGCCGTTCAGTTATCATTAACTTAGTATCATGTAGGCAGTGATATTCTAAGAGACATTTTTTTTTCTGCAGTTGCATTTAAACTGCCTGGTTGCTAGTGTTCTGCTTACCTTAGCAACCTGCTGTGTGCATGATACTTAAGTTAATTTAAAGGTAAACAACCCTGTTTAACCACACATTGGTTCATATTGAGAGTGGTTTGCTTGACATTGTAATCCTGCTGAGCTGCTGCTTTGAACTCTTATTTCTACTTCATATTGTGCTAGGGCCCGACCACTTGGCATTTCCCCCGGTGAAGAGGAAGACTCGTTACCGTTTTCCCTGTGTTCGGGAAATCTCCTGGTAACCGCTAAGGTTCAGTTATGTGTTTAAAGTGATTAAATGGGACTTGCTGAAATCTGGTAGTATCACCGAGTGATCTGTTTTCTATAAGATAGAATTACTTGGGTCTCCTCCTGACCCCTAAGTCGCCAGTTTCACTGTTTGCGTCGGCAATCCTCATTTTCCACTCCAGGTTTGGTTTTTGTTTTTGTTTAGAATCCATCTCCGAGCACTGCTGACTCGTCATAAATCCCAACTTGCCCTGCTTGAAACGTTATCACACCTATAAGTGTCATTTTAATGTTAAACTTCAGTTCTGCCATTTAACCATAGAACAAACGGAGCTCCCTGCTGCAGTTACCCCAGATATTCAAATATGAATTTCATACTTGTGCCCCAAAGCTGTAGCTGGGACATACCTTGGGTTAGGTAGGCATTACTTAAAGGAAAACTATACCCCCCAAACAATGTAGGTCTCTATAAAAAGATATTGCATAAAACAGCTCATCTGTAAAACCCTGCTTCATGTAACTAAACCATTTTCATAATAATATGCTTTTTTAGTAGTATGTGCCTTTGGGTAATCATAAATAGAAAACTGCCATTTTGAAAGATAAAGGCCGCCCCCTGGGATCGTAAGATTCACTGTGCACACAAACAAACCAAACATGTTAGGTCACATGAGCCAATTAACAGACAGAGTTGTGTCTTTTGCTTCAACACTAATTCCAGTTACATTTAGAGCTAGGGATGCGCTGAATCAATTATTTGGGATTCGGCCAAATCCTTGGGGGAAGATTCGGATGAGAACCGAATCCTAATTTACATATGCAAATTAGGATTCAATTCAGCCTAATCCTGCTGAAAAAGAATCCTGGCCAAATCCTGAACCAAATCTTTGATTCCGTGCATCCCTAGTTAGAGTTGAATTATTTCTAGTCCGGTGATCTGAGACAGCACACAGACCATCATAAAATGTAGGTTCAAGGCAAGAGATGTAAAAGGGCAAGATTTACTTAAAAATATATTCCAGTTTGGTAAGATTTTTTTAATATGTCACTTAATATGCTATAAACTTGTCTGTTGCTTAAATATTCATTTTGGGGGTATAGTTTTCCTTTAAGGGCAACAGGTTGGGCATAAATTTTCAGAATTAGGGATGCACCGAATCCACTATTTTGGATTCGGCCGAACCCCTGAATCCATCTCGAAAGATTCGGCCGAATCTGAATCCTAATTTGCATATGTAAATTAGGGGTGGAAAAGGGAAAATGCATTTTTACTTCCGTGTTTTGTGACAAAGTCACGCGATTTCCCTCCTGCCCCTAATTTGCATATGCAAATTAGGGTTCGGCCGGCAGAAGGATTCGGCTGAATCCTGCTGAAAAAGGCCGAATCCCGAACTGAATCCTGGATAAGGTGCATCCCTACTCAGAATGTGTAAGAAATTTGCATCATCGACATTAACACATAATATTGTTGGGACTTCCCTGACCCGGGGTGCAGTGTGCTCTGCTGGCTTTTCTGTGATCCCAGGTATCTACTGCACTGCCCTGGGGGTCGGTGAATGCACAGTACAGAGGTTTTTCTGTGCATCAAACCAACTAGAAACGGTGCTTCTTGTCGGTAGGGATTAGGAGGGTTAGAATTTTATGCTCAGAGGGTAGAGCCTAACTAATCCACACCCCACCTAGTGATTTCACTTTTCCTTCTTTAAAGGGAACTATTGCGAAAATGAAAATGTAATATAAGCTTCATCATACTGAAATAAGAAACTTTCTAAATACAATCAATTAAAAATTCTGAAATCAAGTTTATCTTCACTATCCCCCTCTCTGAATCTGATTCTCTTCATGCAGCAGTTGGGTGTCGGATGATGATCCAATATATCTTATAGGGGGCTGCTTTCCTAGCAGATGTATTTGAGCTCGTTCAAAGAACAGATTCCAGTACAAACAAAATCTACCTTTTTGCACAAATTCTGCATGTAGAGAGACGATTTCTGGGGATTTTAATAGTAAGCACTAATACGTTTTTTTTTAGGCAAAAGTAGCTCCCGATAAGATATATTGGATCTAACTGTCAATGAATATCTGACACCCAACTGCTGCATGAAGACAGAATGAAGAGAAACAGATGCTGAGAGAGGAATAGTGAAGATAAACTTTATTATTTCAGAAACAATGCAGCATATTTAATTGATTGTATTAAGAAAGTTTCTTATTTCAGTATAGGTAAATCTAAAAACAACTGGACTTGCCGGAGTAGATATACCGTGACCTGGATGAATGAAAATCTTCATGGTCTTATTTCAGTATGATGAAGCTTCTATTCAATTTTCGCCATGGTTCCCCTTTAACCTTAGAGAATTTTATGCCTGAAACAACTTGTAAACTTGTTCCTCTTTCAAAAGGAAATGATTTTACCAGATTTGCTTATTGATTAATTAAAACCTTATATTCCAGGCTTTCGTGCAGAAGTCCCTGCAAGTTGCCATTAAAGGAAAACTATACCCCCCAAACAATGTAGGACTCTATTAAAAGATACTGAGTAAAACAGCTCATGTGTAAAACTCTGCTTCATGTAAATGAACCATTATCATAATAATATACTTTTTTAGTAGTATGTGCCACTGGGTAATCATAAATAGAAAATTGCCATTTAAAAAAATAAGGGCCGCCCCCTGAGATCGTAAGATTCACCGTGCACACATACAAACCACATGTAAGGTCACATGAGCCAATTAACAGACAGAGTTCTGCCTTTTGCTTCCTCACTTCTTCCTGTTACAGTTAGTGTTGTAGTATTTCTGGTCAGGTGATCTCTGAGGCAGCACAGATAGAGTCACGAAATGGTGGTTCAAGGCAAGAGATGTAAAAGGGCAATATTTATGTAAATATATATTCCAGTTTAGTAAGATTCTTTAATATGTCATTCAATTTGATATAAACTATCTGTTGCTTAAGTATTCATTTTGGGGGTATAGTTTTCCTTTAATGTTACTTGTCTGGCTCATCGTTTAATCTCTTTAATATCTAATCCGTGGGGAGTATTTAAGATTGGGGTGTATGCGGTCATGGGGGTGGGGAATAAACACTTCTCTTTGTTCACCCAGCTTGTTTGGATCCCATTGTGGCTTCCCTATGCTGTTGTTTATTAAAGACATGTAAGTCTAACTTCATCGCATAGATGCACGGCAACCACATGCTCCTTAGAAACGACCGGGGCCCATTGCCATCTATTTATTCCTATACCAAAAACCATTGACATAACCTTGTATCATGCAAGCCACTTTATGCATCTTGGAAACAAATCTTTCTATCGTCTCCTAGCACCGGCCTTTCAAATATATATATAATTTTTTTTTTTTGGTTTGGTGGAAATATATATGGGTGGGTTTTTATATTTGCAGAGGGGGTTTGTCCTATTTTAAATAATCTTTTATGGCGGTATGTATATAGTGTGATCGGTTACTTTTTTTTTTGATTCTCTACATGTGCGACTTTGTTTCTGAATAAAGCCATAACAGTGTTACATAGCGTGGAGCCGCCGTCATTTGTGCTTCTGACCTTTCTGTGGCGTATTGCTGTGTTTTAAACCCAAGCGGTTTCTTTTTTTTTGGGGGGGACTTGAACCTACAATCAGGGCTAGAACGAAACTAAACACTATAACCCTTAAAGGGATACTGTCATGGGGAAAAATGTTTGTTTTGTGTGTTTTTTTTTTCTCTCCGCAGAACACATCAGTTAACAGTGTTGCTCCAGCAGAATTCTGCACTGAAATCCATTTCTCAAAAGATCAAACAGATTTTTTTATATTCAATTTTGAAATCTGACATGGGGCTAGACATTTTGTCAATTTCCCAGCTGCCCCAAGTCATGTGACGTGTGCTCTGATAAACTTCAATCACTCTTTACTGCTGTACTGCAAGTTGGAGTGATATCACCCCCTCCCTCCTCCCCCCCCCCCAGCAGCCTAACAACAGAACAATGGGAAGGTAACCAGATAGAAGCTCCCTAACACAAGATAACAGCTGCCTGGTAGCTCAATAGTAAAATCCAGGTCCTGCTGCGACATTCAATTACATTGAGTAGGAGAAACAGCAGCCTGCCAGAAAGCAGTTACATCCTAAAGTGCTGGCTCTTTCTGAAAGCAAATGACCGTAGATGCACCTACACCAATATTACAAAAAAAAAAAAAAAAAACACTTGCTGGTTCAGGAATGACAATTTATATGGTAGAGTGAATTATTTGCAGTGTAAACAGTGTAATTTAGAAATAAAACCTACTCCATAAAAATCATGACCGTCCCTTTAATGGGTGCAGAAATGGTACTGGAAATCTAGTAAAGCAACATCCAAGCCCTCGTCTTTAGAAGGGCAACACATTTTGTTTTGGTTACAGTGGAGTTCAATACCTCTTTAGTAACCACTACATTTCCTCTAATTTATATTTGGTGATTCCTGGTCTGAGCTGAGCATGTAAACAATGGAACATGTTTAGACTTCCCTGCAGGCACCAAGCATGGAGGCTGCGACAACATTGAGGGGCCACATTCTCAGGACAACTGCTGCAGGATCAATTGAATGTAAATATACAGAATGCTAATTTATAATGACATGGCAATGTAGCAGGGACCCGTCATTTATTCACCAGTTGATGTAGACATTCCTGAGTGAGAGCACAGTGCCTACTGCATGTGACTGAGAACATCATCTCTAATGCTAATTGTTCCAGCATGAATGGCGTTCTCTATCCGGTTTGGATGGGGTTGCCACCTTTAAGTTCTGATCCTACCAGCTGATGACGTCGATGAGGGGGTGGCGTTGTGCTGTTTTGGGGGCAGAGCCACAAAGTTTCAAAGCCAGTTTGGACAGGAAGGGACTGCTGCGGTTGGATAAGTTGAAGGGAGCTGAGAGGGTTGAATCTGAAGTGGAACAATAGGGATTACAAATTTACCGGCTAATGCATTGCCGGTAAATTTGTATTACAGGCCCTGACTTGGCTGGTATTTTACCGGCTAGACCAGTGAAATACCGGGCAGCTGGCAACCCTAGGATTGGATAATGGGTTGAGTCTGATACTTTTCTAATTTGGATCTCCATACCTTAAGTACACTTAAATAAAACCTCTACCCAATATAAACCCCCCCCCCCGGAGGTAAACTTCGGTAATTAACCTTAACTCTTTACTTACCTTTGTATGCAGATTCAGCAGCGCTCACGCGCGCCATCTTCAGGCTCTTTGGTATTCTTCGTATCTTCCTCCGGCTCTTCGGTAATTTCCGTGACTTTCAGCACATGTGCAGTTATCAAAAACCAGAAGACTGCGCATGCGCCGATACGCCACTTACTTCCGAAGACTGAAGAGCTGGAAGATGGCGCACGTGAGCTCCGCTGTGCTGAATCTGCAAAGAGAGGTAAGTAAAGAGTTAGGGTTAATTACTGAAGTCTACACCTAGGCTGGGGGGTAGCGGGGGGGGTCTATGTAGGGTAGGGGTTTTTAAGAGAAAAGTTTTGGTTCTCCTTTAAACCTGAATTAAACTCAATTGGAATGTTTGCCTCCAGTAAGGATTAATTATATCCTAATTTGGATCAAGTACAAGGTACTGTTTTATTATTACAGAGGAAAACAGAAACCATTTTTACAAATTTGAATTGTTCGATGAAAATGGTGTCTATGGGAGATGGCCTTCCCATAATCCAGAACCTTCTGGATAATGGGTTTCCAGATAACAGATCATGTAACTGTACATGGTCTTGCTTTTTTTCCATATGGAAGATAGTGATGTTGAGTAATTTATGGCAGTTGCTGTTGCTCTCTTTTCTAAGGGGTCACATACTCCAGTTATAGCTGGGATCCCCTAGGCTAGATCGATAGATAGATAGATAGATAGATAGATAGATAGATAGATAGATAGATAGATAGATAGATAGATAGATAGATAGATAGATAGATAGAGATATATAGAGATAGAGCTATATATTATACCAGAGAAGTACATATGGTACAGCAGTGGACCAGGGCATATAAGATGGCATTTAACCTGCCATGTATGAGAAGAAATATGGTTATCATTACTTACAACTGTTTTTGAGCTTGACTGGGACATCTGGTGGGTAGAACTGAGTGGCAGCTGGAGGTAGGTTGCCTATCAAGCACTGAAGCAATCAGCATTTGCAAAGCTAAGCTTATGGGCTGCAATGGAAGCTGACAGTGTGTTTTAATCATCGGCAAACTAAGATAAAATAGAGGTGCTAGGCCAACTTAGTAGGGTTGCCACATTTTCTGGAAAAAAATACCGGCCTTCCTATATATTTATCTTTTTTCCCTATTAATAACATTGGGATCAACCATCATTTTTACTGGCCAGGCCGGTAAAATACCGGCCAGGTGGCAACCCTACAACTTGATGTAATACATCAAAGTGACGGCATTGGGCCCCTCTCTCTTGCCCACTCTCTTCAGCCGCCTTGAAACAAACCCACTAGAATCTGCATAATAAAAGAAGGGGCACCTTTATTACATATCAAATGGAGGGTTTCCAGTTAACCTGATAGTTTTCATGAGTTACTAACCCAACAGATGGGTACATAGTACAGTACAGTGAGGAAAGGGGTTAGCAAGATGGTCTATTTATCAAAGCAGAAGACCTGTCAACTAGAATATGTGAAACTTTCTATTTAAACACCTTTCTGTTTATGGGGGTTAAAGCTCAGCAGCACCACCACTGCACTTTAACAGCCCCTCCAATTAACAATGCAAATTGCAAGATTGACCATTTAGACAAGTCTCTGGAGTTTAGCTCAAGGATGAAAAAGATTAAGATAAAAGCTCAGATCATAACATTAACTTGTAAAATCTCTGCAGAGGCTGAAAACTGGTTGGTACCTGTCTGGACACTGATGGGCCTCTGTAGTTAGGGGCATAGGGTCAGATGGGGGCTGTCCTTAGAAAATGATGGAGGGGAGGGGCCAAATGTAGCTTGAGGTGGTTGACCTGATGCTAAAGCAGATGCACTACAAATGGACATATGTCCACTAGTGACTGCCTTTTATACCTCTGTGAATGGCAAGTCCGAGCATTGTTTATTAGTTACACATTCTGGGGTCTATTTATCATGTGGAGTAAAACGTTACTGGTAATGTTGTTCATAGCATCCAATCAGATCTTGGCATTTGTGTTTAAATCTAATTGCTGATCAGTTGCTCTGGGCAACATTCCCTGTAATGCTTCACTCCACTTTTTACACAGCATGGGAAATAGGCCTCTTTATGACTCTCCTCTTTGCAGAGATTTAACTGGCTACAAGTCACATGTTATTTTTTAATTAATAAGTAGAATTCATTCTTTGGGGCAGAGACACGCGGTCAGATTAGGGGAGATTAGTCGCCCGGCGACAAATCTCCTCTACTTCGGGGCGACTTATCTCCCCCAACTGCCTTCCCACTAGCTAGAATGGAAATCGCCAGCGGGTTTGCACTCGGATTGCTTTCTATTTCCAAAGTTGCCTCACGAGGAAACTTCAGGCGACTTCGGAAAACGAAGAGCTCCGAGTGCCATCCTGCTGGCAATTTACATTCTAGCCGGCGGGAGGCAGTTTAGGATGATGGGCGACTAATCTCCCCAAATCTGATCTTGTGTCTCTGCCCTAATCCATATCACTCCAGTAAAGGGAAAAAAAAGAAAACAAAAATTAATTCAAAATACAGGTGTCATTGCTCTTGGCCAGTAGAGGGCACCAATAAGCCAGGAATGGAGAGCGCTAGCATGACCATCCCAGAATTACAGCTTAGAATTTATCTATTGTTTTGGGAAGCTGACCTTTTGCTCCAGGCAGTTAGAGCTATTAAAAGCTCATGTAAGCAACGAGTGACCTGTTCTCATTCCATGCCAATGCAACTGTGGCCTCACTAAAATGAGCAAGTTTGGGTGTGGAGGGGATTAAAAAGCCCCCCAACCTCATTGTACAATGCACGGGAAGAAGAGCATAGGTATTTACAATATAAATCATGAAGATGATGGATGCCTGGTTTGTGTTAAAGAACCAATAAACCTCAAGCAGGAAGCAGTAAATGTTGAGTATATCCTATTGCCATGGTTTCCTTTTCCCAGATATTCTGTTTTGTTCATAGAAGTGGGGGCTACTCTTCTCCTCTGAAATAGTTGACTGGTGGCCAGACAATGTTGGGGTGACTTTACCAGATAATAGAGTTGGCACCTGACTGGTAAAAATGTCTCTTTATGGCCAAGATTCCTCCCTTTCTCCATGTATGTGCATTTTACATCTTTCTCTGCTAACAGTTTGGGCTAGACATCTTCTCCAGTCAACAGTGTTCAGTGGGAGTCCAAACTGCCTGCAGATTTCTTGGTAATTTCATGATGCCATTTACAGACTCAAGGCAGCAGGTTCCAGGACCAGCACAGGAGACCAAACACATGCAAATCTTCTCTATATTTGACTGTTGGAATGCTGTTCTTTAGAACCTTTCGTTGTTATATCCTCTAAGGAAGATCTTGAGATGTTTCATCTCCTCTCTACACACTGCATTCTCTTTTTTGACTTGTTTTGGTCAGCTCTATTAAAGTTGTCCATGTTTCTCTGGCAGCATTGAGGTCGTCCTGGGTCTCTCTCCCCAGGCCTGGATTTGTGGATAGGCCACCAAGGCTCGGACCTAGGGAGGCAGGATTTTAGGGGGTAACATGCTGCCAAACCACACCCACATTGGTTCAGAAACACTGGGGATGCACATGAGATACAATTGTTTTTTTAATTTCCCATGCACCAATCCCCATTGTTCTGGTCCCAACGATGAAAATTTGAGCGGATAAAAGGGAGGGGACGGAGCAATGAACAACACCGGGCCTAGGGGTGCCCACTATGCAAATCCGGCCCTGGGTCTCCCACCATAGAGCTCCCTTTCACTAAGGGCAGAGACACGCTTCTATTTCAGGAGATTAGTCGCCCAGCAACAAATCGCTTCTTCTTTGGGATGACTAATCTCCCAGAACTGCTTTCCCGCCAGCTAGGATGTAAATCGCCGGCCGGATGGCACTCGGAACGCTTCGTTTCTGAAGTTATATCACAAGGAAACTTTGGGAGACATTGGAAAGCCGAAGCGATCCGAGTGCCTCCCCTCCACCGATTTACATTCTAGCCATTCTTAAATTAACTTATTCGTCAGTCTCATAACATTAAAACGGAGCGGAGAGATGATTATTTCAGAGCCTGTGCAACCCACTAACACTGATTACTTTGTGTATTACAATTTCTCATTGGGATTCTATTGCACTTTGCATTTCAGTGGATGACAGCCAGACACCCATATTATTCAGCTATTCCCTAGAAATATGGTCCGCTAGTTTACTCGAACAATATCTAAAGCAAAGGCCGTGCTGACATTATTCTTTTTACACTAGTTTTGCAAACTGAAGAGCTTGCAATCAGAAACTCAGCCATTGTCCCAATGTTTAGTTCAAGCCACCGGAGGTCCAAGCTTTTGGTTTTCTTTTCTGCTGATTCACTGCACATACTCTGTGCTGCTGTCACTTACTGAGCTTAGGGACCCACTCACAATATACAGTACACATAGAATAGAAATGTCACAATATAAGGCTGATTAGTAATTAATACAGATAATTACTACATGGCAGCACAGAAACCAGTGCAATTAGCATCAGAATTTAATAATCAGCAAACCTGTAGCATCAGCTTATATTACAGGGGAAGCTCATTTTCTGCTGGATAATTAGTGACGAGCCCTAAGCTTAGCTTCTCAACAGCCAATCAGAGCCCACTGAGCATGTGAGTGTCACAGACACTTTCCAAGATGGTGACCCCCTGTGACAAGTTTGAAGTCCTGGATCATTGCTGCTATTGACAAGCTGAAACTTTAGGCTGCTGCAATAAATTCAGTATATAAAATATGGCATTTTTAGCCACATTCACTTTTAGGGTTTAGTTCCCTTTAAAGTATGGAGATCCATTTTATGGAAAGGCACCTTTTCTGGAAAACCCCAAGCCCCAAGCATTCTGGAATAACAGGGTCCTATACCTAAAATACTTTAGGTCTCATTATCTCCAGGGGCAAATATGAGTCCAGCATTGGACCCATGTAAGTGGCATATAGAAAGGCTGTAGAACCCAGACTCATGTATACAAACAACGTGTGCCAGCTTGATGCTTCGTCCTACACCAGTGCAGCTGTCACCTACCTTGATCTGGGTATAAATCCAGTTGCCGAACAACGATATGTCCTAATAAAGGACACCACTTCCAAATCCCAATACATCAAATATAAAACTTTACTTCTGTTACAAAAAGACCCTTGTTCTCCCGCTCAAAGAAAAATGGCAGTGTTTTTCCTCCCCTCGGTCATGTTCACCAAAAGTGCAATTTAAGGAGCACAAAGAAGAGGGACAGCTGTTCCAGTTAAGTGTCGGGAAAGATGGTCAGACAACTGTCCCCCCCTCCGACCCCTCCTTAGTCCCTGCTGCCAGCTGGGGAGTCAAGGGGTCAGCCATTAGCGTAAGAACCCAAGAGTGGTGCTTCACTGAACAAGTGGCTCTCTGTGCAGGGTCTAAAATGCCCCCCATTCATGCTGAATTATAATCTGTTGGTATGTGAGAGGGGCCACCGCATACTGCCCTTGTAAGGAAATTATGAGAGAAATGTGCTGCCCCTGAAGAATTCTTCTTCTTCTCTACAATGGCACTTTCACTTGTCCACTCAGTTGCATAATGCTGCAGGTTCTTTAAAGGACAACTAAAGCTTTAACTTTCCTTCAATTCAGTAACTTTGTGGCCAAGGTTCCTACTGCTCCTCGGCATCAGATGAGCGTTACTGAGTCTGTACCAGCAGTTAGTGTTGCCACCCGGCCGGTATTTTACCGGCCTAGCCGGTAAAACACCAGCCAGGGCTGGGGCCGGTATTACAAATTTACCGGCAATGTAGCAATGTAGATGAGGCGCCTCAAAGGGGGCGGAGCCACGGGAGTAGCGTCACAAAAGGTAAGTTTTCATCGGCGGGCAGGGGATTTTGTGGCGGGCCGGGTGGCTACCCTACTTGGACTGTTAGCAGAGAGCTGATCTGAACTGCGTGTGCAGCTTCTCTGTAAGTGAGGACAGACACCAACTTGTATGTGAACAGTAACTTGGTTGCTTTATAGAACTCAGCATAACATGAGTGCAACAGGAAGTCTCATAGAGAGCATAAACAGGAAGAGGAAGAAGAAAACAACACAGGGTTATAGGTCAAACATGACGTCCAGGCCCGGATTTGTGGAGAGGCCACAAAGGCCCGGGCCTAGGGCGGTAGGATTTTAGGGGGCGGCATGCTGCCCAAACACACCCACATTGGTTTAAAAACACTGGGGATGCGCAGGAGATACAATAATTTCTGTGCTCCAATCCCCATGATGAAAATTTGATGCAAATAAAAGGGAGGGGGTGATGAATGACAGCGGGCCTAGGGGTTCCACGTATGTAAATCCGGCCCTGATGACATCTAGGGTTGCCACCCGGCCGGTATTTTACCGGCCTAGCCGGTAAAATACCTGCCAAGGCCGGGGCCGGTATTACAAATTAACCGGCAATGTAGCTGCCAGTAAATTTTGTAATACAATTAAAAAGAGCCCTCAGCCTGCCCCCAATCCCCTGGAACTTATCTTTTCTTTTGCTTCTTTTAGCGTCCATGGCTCGGCCACGCCCCTTTTGACATCATGGCCCGCCCCTTTTGACATCACGGTCCACCCCTATATGTGTCCCCACCCCCACCAGCCGGTAAAGAAATTTTAAAAAGGTGGCAAACATAATGACATCACATTGCAAAGCAACAATAGACCCTCCCTTCATTAAGTAACATGCACTGGAACAATCTCTGTCTATCTTCCAACATGGACCCTCACCTAGGGTTGCCAAATTTTCTGGAAAAAAATACCGGCCTTCCTATATATTTATCTTTTTTCCCTATTAATAACATTGGGATCAACTATCATTTATACCGGCCAGGCCGGTAAAATACCGGCCCGGTGGCAACCCTACCCACACCTGACCTTGTTGATTCCTTATGTTGTGCCTCTATGATATTAAAGCTTGCTGGTGCTGGTGGAAGCTCTGGCCAGCTGTAGTCAAGAGCCACAAAGTGTAACTGTACTGCTGAAATGATTTGTTGGGTGACATACAAGGAACATAGACAGCCAACCACAGCTACTACATTTGATTCTTGAGTGCTGGTGTATTTTATTGTACTAGCGCCCAGGCTTTGTTGCTACACTTGGGGGGTTATTTATCAAAGGTTGAATGTTTGTTATACCTCGAAAGCACTCACAACTCGAATGGTTTCAGATTTAAGAAAAAGCTTGAACGGAAAAAACTCTATTCCACGAGTGCAAGTTGCGAAACCCGATAACTTAAATGAATTGAGTTTCCGGTGGAAAAAAAAACTTGTATTTTAGTAATTAATCGAGTTTTTGGGCAAAAACCCTCAGAGAAAAAAACTAGAACATCATGAAGGCTATTGATGTCTTCATATGGTTCAAGGGACCTCGACAGGTGTAGTTTCAGATTTGAGCTATTTCCAGGGTTGGGATATGATAAATCTCAAAAAAATTAGGTTTTTTTTTCTTTTTTTAAAAACTCAAAAAATTTTTGTTTTTTTTTAACCCAAAAAATGTGAGTTTTAACCCAAAAAAATTATCTCGAAAACTTTAATTATCGTGGAAAATACATCTGGAACCTTAATAAAAAATCTTGGTGTGCACTATTATATTTAAAAATGTGGATTATTTGATTATAATGAAGTCTATGGGAGACGGCCTTTCTTATTCCGGATAACGGATCCCATACCTGTAATTATTTATGAGTAATAATATATTGGCCTCCAGCCCAATATCAAGCTGTCTAGGTCTCGAGCATTCTGAATAACAGGCCCTATACCTGTACAATAATTATTAGTGGCACTGTGAGAATATAACTATTCATCTAAATGTGTCTAAATGTCTCTTGTTGCCCAATACATGCGGTGAGGACCAGCAGTGTGGGGAGTTGCAGTGGAGAGAGCTCTGTTGCAGTGTATATTGAGAAGTTACAGAAAACAGCATTACAGGTATGGGATCCGTTATCCGGAAACCCGTTATCGAAAAAGCTCTGAATTACAGAAAAGGATATCTCCCACAGACTCCATTTTATCCAAATAATAATAATATAACAGTACCTTGAGCCTAACTAAGATATAATTAATCCTTATTGGAGGCAAAACCAGCCTATTGGGTTTATTTTATGCTTACATGATTTTCTAGTAGACTTAAGGTATGAAGATCCAAACTATGTAAAGATCCCTTATCCAGAAAACCCCAGGTCCAGAGCATTCTGGATAACAGGTCCCATACCTGCATATCTATCCTTGTGGGAGAGCAAGACTGGGCATTAACTCAAGGGATGGAAACATTGCGATACTCAGTTCCTGCTCTTGTTTTGGTAAATGGACATACTCACTACTCATGTGTAACCCGGACAGTGCAGTAAATTATCTGCTGTGTATCCTGTGGCTTTTCTCCTTTTTCAGCTTTGAAAGGCTGCCCCCATGGCTACACAGCAGCTTGTTTATATAAACTATAGTAGTACTTATCTGTTATCTACTGTGTATCCTGTGCTTGAATGTCTGCCCCCATGGCTACACAGCAGCTTGTTTATATAAACTATAGTAGTACTTATCTGTTATCTACTGTGTATCCTGTGCTTGAATGGCTGCCCCCATGGCTACACAGCAGCTTGTTTATATAAACTATAGTAGTACTTATCTGTTATCTACTTGTATCCTGTGCTTGAATGGCTGCCCCCATGGCTACACAGCAGCTTGTTTATATAAACTATAGTAGTGATTCTGAAGCAAACACACCAGTTGGACCAGCACAACACAACAGTACAGTATGTTTTCGTTACTTTAAATATTTTTTTGGTATTAATGTTCATTTAAGGAAACTCCCAACACACTGCCATTTAGTGTATAACTTACATTTATTTTATTTTTGCCAAAGTGCATAACCTGCATTTATCAACATTGAACCTCATTTTCCAGTTTGCTGCCCAGTTTCCCCTTCCCAGGGTATGAGCTATAATATGATACAGCTTAGCTGACTGTGTTGCTGTAGGAAACTCCCAGATCAGGAGGTGTCTGTGTAACTTGCAAAAACATTCAAACGAGTGGCTCCCAGCGAATGATTCCGTGACTCATCTACTATTTATAGTTCCTAATATCTTGCCAACTGTCATGCAAGAGATACTGTCACTCAAACACTAAGGCACACAGCTTAGTGTAAGCAAGGGTCTCCTTGCACGTTTATTGCGGTAGTGAGCAACGTTTCGGGGTCACGCCCCTTTCTCAAGCCTCGAACAGATTGTGAGGTTGCCGAACCTCTACCACTGAGCACCAGATATCTAATTGAATTGAGGTGTGCGAGAGCTAGTCATATTTTGTCTACTCAAACACTCAGGGCCATATTATCAATTAGTAAAACTAAAGCTGGAGGGATGTTCCACTGCTCTCTATTCACTTGTATGGAATTTTCAGGGACATATTTATCAAAGGGGGGTGAAGCCTCACTCGTAAGTAAATAACTAGTGCTAATGGGGTGGTTCATCTTTCAGTTCATTTTTAAAATGTCATAGAATGGCAAAGAAAGTTCTAAGCAGCTTTGCAATTGGTCCTCTGTATTTAATTTTTTTATAGTATATTCATTATTTGCCTTCCAGCTTCCAAATGGGGATCACTGTAAAATAAATGTCCTGTAAGGCTACAGATATATTGTTTTGTTATTACTATTGCTTTTTATTACTCATCTTTCTGTTCAGGCCCTTTCCTATTCATGTTCCGGTCTCTTATTTCAATCAGTGCATGGTCGCTAGGGTGATTTGGACCCTAGCAACCAGAATGCTGAATTTGCAAAGTGGAGAGCTGCTGAATAAAAAGCCAAATAACTCAAAAACCACAAATAATAAAAAATGAAAAACAATTGCAAATTGTCTCCGAATATATCTCTCTACATCATACTAAAAGTTAATGTAAGGGTGGTGGCACACGTTGCTAAACATAGTCGCCCAGTGACAAATCACCTTTTCTTCGGGCGACTAATCTCCCCACAATTCCTTCCCGCTGTTCCCTAAAGAGGAAACTTCCGGCGACTTCGGAAAGCCGAAGCAATCCAAGTGCCATCCCGCCAGTGATTTACATTCTAGCTGTCAGGAAGGCATTGTGGGGAGATTAGTCGCCCGAAGAAGAGGCGATTTGTCACTTGCCGACTAATCTCCCCGAATAGCAGTGTGCGCAACCCCTTTAAAATACAAAAAGTTCTCTCAAAGGTGCATGACCCCTTTAATACAAATGTTTAGATCAATGCAAACTTTAAAGAGGGATAAAACTCCCACCGCCTCTCTCTTTCCTTCCTTCCAAAGGGTTAAAGTCTCTAATCCATTTGCGTTCGCTTGGCCTTTTGCTGATACATAATTTATCATAAGGAGCCTTTTAAGAGGCATCTTTTTGCCCAAATAAAAAGGCGGCAGATGGAGCAAAGCGCAGCAAATTATGCGTAACCTACATGGTGTCTTTTTATCTTTCAGTGTCTCCAGGCACAAACTTTATTACCCGGAGAGTCTCTTTCATTCTCTGCCTTTTATGACGGCACATCGAGTCAGTCTGTCCTGTTAGCCTCTTGGAGATCAGATTTAAGTACTAGGAAGTAGATTAATTAACTGGTATAATTATTATATTCCTTGAAAACTGCTATACATCACAGGTGGCGTCTATCAAGCTCATATGCTGTAGGTATGGGACCTGTTATCCAGAATGCTTGGGACCCGGGGCTTCTGGATAACAGATCTTTCCATAATTTGGATCTTCATACCTTAAATCTACTAGAAAATCATTTAAGCACTAAAGGACCAGTAACATAAATTTAAAAAAATTTTAAAAAAAATCTTTAGTATGCAACGAAAAAAAAAAATAGGGCAACGATCCATAGTGCGGCGATTGATTTCTCCTCCCTGGCTATCTCCTATAAGGAAGGCAAGGAGGAGAAATCGAGCACCGCACGATGGATCACCGGATCGCCTTTTCTGAAGAGGAGCACAAGCGGAGTTTCGGAAAGTAATTTCTTAATAAAGACGATTTCAAAGTTTAATTTGTCTTTTTTATTTTTTTTAATGAAAATTGATGTTACTGGTTCTTTAAAAACAGAATAGGCTGGTTTTGCTTCCAATAAGGATTAATTATATCTTAGTTGGGATCAGGTACAATCTACTGTTTTATTATTACACAGAAAAAGGAAATCATTTTAAAGAATGCGGTTTATTTGGATAAAATGGAGTCGATGGGAGACAGGCACCCTGTAATTTGGAGCTTTCTGTATAACGGGTTTCCGGATAAGGGATTCCATACCTGTGTGTGCATGTATATTTATATATATTAAGGGTAACTACATAAGCCACAATGCATTCCTTTCCTTATTGAAATCACATGTGCATGGAATTGTGGGGTTTGGAAGATGCAGCTGAGGACAGATGGCTGTTGATACAAAGTAACAGTAGTCAGCCAGCTCAGCAAAGTAGTCAGATAGATCAGCAGGAGAGCAGGGGGCTAGGCTTAGGGTACTGTCAGAAACCATTAAAAATCATGAAAAGTCTGCATATTTTTTTAATTGATGTATATTGCAAAGCTGCTTGAAATTATGTTTACTTTTCAAAAAGCTTAAGTTGTGTTTTTGTGGAGTTCCCCTTTAATTACTAATCAGCCTTTTATTGTGACATTTCTATTCTATGTGTACTGTATATTGTGAGTGGGTCCCTAAGCTCAGTAAGTGACAGCAGCACAGAGCATGTGCAGTGAATCAGCAGAAAAGAACATGGGGAGCTACTGGGGCATCTTTGGAGACACAGATCTTTACTGCTAAAGGGCTGTGGTTGCCTTGGGCTGGTACAGAAGCACAAAATATAATGTACAACATTTCTAAGCCAATTCCTTGTTGAGCTTTAGTTAATGAGCGGGTTCCTGGCACATTCTTACTGTATGAGACATTCTCATTGCTACACAAACACCTCTGCTGAGTTAATAATATAACAATTATACCATGGCCATGAACTATTTGAGCTGATCAGCACTGTCATGCCAAATCTCTCTGTTAAGTCTTTCTCACTTGTTTCAGGCCACAGAAAGCTCCATTTTTATTCTCCCAACAGAAGAACAGAGATTGGCCTCAATGGTGTCACAAAGCTCAGATACTCTGTGGCCAGATGGTACCGCTAAAATCTCATTTTATTTATCTAGCTGTGACCATATAAAGGCACAAGGCTGCAGGGAACTCTGAGTATCGCTCATGTATTATAAGGAATAATGTACCCCCTACTGTAAATGATAAGGATATTAGAAGTCACTGAGGGGTTATGTGACCATATAAAGGCACAAAGCTGCAGGCTGAGTTATACAGGGAACTCTGAGTATCACTCATGTATTATAAGGGATAATGTACCCCCTACTGCAAATGATAAGGATATTAGAAGTCACTGAGGGGTTCTGTGACCATATAAAGGCACAAGGCTGCAGGCTGAGTTATACAGGGAACTCTGAGTATCACTCATGTATTATAAGGGATAATGTACCCCCTACTGTAAATGATAAGGATATTAGAAGTCACTGAGGGGTTGTTCTGTGACCATATAAAGACACAAGGCTGCAGGCTGAGTTATACAGGGAACTCTGAGTATCACTCATGTATTATAAGGGATAATGTACCCCCTACTGTAAATGATACGGATATTAGAAGTCACTGAGGGGTTGTTCTGTGGCCATATAAAGGCACAAAGCTGCAGGCTGAGTTATACAGGGAACTCTGAGTATCACTCATGTATTATAAGGGATAATGTACCCCCTACTCTAAATGATAAGGATATTAGAAGTCACTGAGGGGTTGTTCTGTGGCCATATAAAGGCACAGGGCTGCAGGCTGAGTTATACAGGGAACTCTGAGTAAGGGATGATCTACCCCTACTGTAAATGATAAGGATATTAGAAGACCATGTAATACATTAGTATATATTTGAGTGAGTTTGGGTTTTGTTTACCTTTAAGTACAGAGAAAGCCTCCTTAAAACAGAATAAACAGAATAATTACATTTATACATAACCCTTACTACAAACCACTACAAGCAGTGCATAATAACCAAACAAATAGTAACAGTGGCTCTGTAGGACAAACACTATTTCAGGAGTGACTGCCTGGGGCTGGTCGTGCATTAGATAAATCTTAGTGTGGACAATGGAAGTGAAACGGCTCAGGACATTAGACCTTTGTCATGTCAGTAACCCTTTTGCGTGGCCCATTACAGTAAATACAGAGCAAGGCACAGAGACATGACGCCAGCAAATGAGGTATCATGGGAATTGTTCCCAGTGCGAGAAGAATCAATAATAGAAATGTATGTTGTGACCTGTGGAAAGACAGAGCACAGAAGTGGTGGGGAGAGCTGAATGTGGACAAATGATGAGTCCGTCCCAGTTGTGACGTCAGTTTGGAGCAAGGATAGGGGACTATTAATGCTCCTGTTGTTACAGTGGGTGTGGAGAGAACTGTAGTTCTGCAATAACAAGAAGACTCAACATTGCCAACAGTTGAACTTGGGAAATTATGATCCAAAAGGAAGATAGCAAATATTTATCAATATATTTTATTCTATTTATAAATGGTCAAAACATGAAAAACACTTATTGTTCCCTTAATATTTCTATTAAATATTTACATTTTCTATTACTAGTATTATCAAAATGAGGCCCAAGTGGGAATAACATGGCCATGGATTGACTTCCGCTGTAGTTTTGCCACGGCATTAAACTATACCTTGATTATTATCATTTTCCAAAAATGTAAGCAAGAAATGATATCGAAGAATGAAAAGAAAAGTAGACAGCTGCCCGACTGGGAAAGTACAGACCGGTAAGTCTGATCTGCCAGATGCCTATTTTCTCTTCTAGATACGCCTGGAAGCTCGTGTTGATGACCAGATAGGGTGAGTTTTAGGGTAAAAATGTTTCTGCTGTCCTAGATCTCTAACCTTATTATGAATTACGGGGGGTCCAGCCAAACATTGGATCCATCTGCAAGGCACCCTCTGGCTCCCAGCCGCAACCCCCCTCCGGCCCCCCTACATGTACTTTTTCTTTTTATGGCCACAACTGGGGCCAGCGAGGGAGGTCAGTGGCAGCAGCGAAAATGATTTAAGGCAGGAAGGGGGCCTGGGCTGGTGGGGCCCCCAGGTTTTTCCCAATGTCCTGCTGGCCTAGTCCAAACCTGATTGAATCCCCAAAGGGACCTCAAAGCAAAAAAGTCCAACAACCTCTGATTTACATTATAACCTGGAAGTTTATCAAAGCAAGTCCCCCCTCCCTGTCCCATCACCTACAGTAGTTGTAAAGCTGCAGCGGTGATGACTCCCTGCGGACCTGTGGCACCTCGGGGGTTAAATGAAACGACCGGTCCAATAGCTGCTCGTATGTCCTGCATTGGATTCTGCTGTTCCAGGGACGTGTTTATTGCAGCCCAGATCGGATGAAAATAAAGATTCCGCTTCCCAATAACCATTTTTCGGATGGATAAAAAGCTTTTCACTTAAGATTAAATATGGCCAGCTAAATTGAATTTTTACACAGAGGGAAGGGGACACAGAGGGGAGGCAGATGTATCTGTCCCCTGGGAATAAAGCTGCTTTCTCAATGCCAACAGATGGGCTTAAATCATTAAACCGGCGGTTCTTATTTATAGGCCAAACTGCCCAAATATTTCTGTGGCGCTGATGTGTGTCTAGACCTGAACCAAATGTTGTTTCCTGGTACAGAGGGGGGTAATACCTTTTACTGTTAATATGAAACTATTGGTTCGTCGCTATAAAACTTAAATTGCTTTTCAGCCGTCTACAGTGCTGGTACTGTTACCCTCTGCGTAAATCATGTTCTAGTTCTGCATCTGTAACTGAGCTGGTCCTGGAATAGGAGCTTGTATATTTGTGTTTATTCATATGAGTGGGATACAGATATATAGAAACATTGGGGTAACAGTCACCCTGCTATAGTTCCAGGGGTACCCAGGGCACAAATAAGCACTCACCCCAAATCTCACCCTAACTGGCCTTCAGACTGGGCCCCCTTAGCTCATAACAAGGTTACAGATATATAGAAACATTGGGGTAACAGTCACCCTGCTATAGTTCCAGGGGTACCCAGGGCACAAATAATCACTCACCCCAAATCTCCCCCTAACTGACCTTCAGGCTGGGCCAACTTAGCTCATAACAAGGTTACTGATATGTAGAAACATTGGGGTAACAGTCACCCTGCTATAGTTCCAGGGGTACCCAGGGCACAAATAATCACTCACCCCAAATCTCCCCATAACTGGCCTTCAGGCTGGACCCACTTAGCTCATACAAAGGTTACTGATATGTAGAAACATTGGGGTAACAGTCACCCTGCTATAATTCCAGGGGTGCCCAGGAAAGCACTCACCCCAAATCTCCCCCTAATTGGCATTTATTAAGCTTTGTTGCATTAATCGGGTGCCCTTATTGATATATTTATTACTATACAGTATAAATATTACGCTAATCTTATTGTTACATATATAAATAAAACCGTTGAACCTCCCCTGCCCTTGTTCATACTCCATTTAATCTTACTGTCTCACTGTCCTTCAATATTCCATGTCCAGAAAAATCATTGCGTGAATTTTGTTTTACTGTAACCTTATTGAGCGACACTGGAGAAGATGTTCATAAATAAATCACTGGCCATTGCCTTGTCACATAATCCATTTTCATTAGTGAGGCAAGAGTATAACTAAAATCCCCCAAGCTAGAACCATTCTATTATATAAATAAATATATATATATATATATATATATATATATATATATATATATATATATATATATATTTATACCTACACACAGTCCTTACTTTGGTTAAAATTAGGAGACACGGGATGCCTTTGTGCAAGCGTGGAATCAATTTCCTTTGCATCCTTCACTTCCTGCTGAGTCTCGCCATGGGAAATTACAACCTTCATGTTGGGAAGTGAGTAATAGAAGAGCAATCCCTTCCCCTTGATACACCATTAAAACAACACTGAAACCTTCTTAGCCTTCAATATTCCAGGGCAATTCCTTTGACAGGAGGTGACTTTTTTTGGTTTGATGGACAGTATAACATACCTCCCAACTGTTTCACAGGACAGTCCCGGGTTTGTTACTGAATGTCCCGACTTTCTCTTTGATCTCCTGCACTGAAGAGCCATAAAAATATACAACGTTTCTAAAACGTAATTGGCTTTTGGCAGAGAGCCCAGAACATGTGGCATTTGCACTTAAATACATTTGTAACAATTTAAGAGAAGCAAAGAAACAATTTAGGATAGCAGCTGCCATATTAGCTTGGTGTGACATCACTTCCTGCCTGAGTCTCTCCCTGTTCACTCATAGCTCTGGGCTCAGATTACAGCAGGGAGGGGGAGAGGAGCAAACTGAGCATGCTCAAGCCCTAGCCCTGGAGGTTTTTTGCTGAAAACAGGAAGTCTGATACAGAAGCCCATGAGTACACAATAGAAGGAAAGAAATGCAGTATTTCTTTTGACAGAGGATTTAGAGCAGCATTACTTTGAGGGTTTACTGGTGTCTTTATATAGACCTTTCTGATAAATTTACTTACTTTTAGCCTTTCATTCACCTTGAAGTACAGACCTCCCTTGCCCTGGAGCAGCAGTCATTGCCCCAGATGCGGGTGTTCTCTGCAAGGGTGTCAAGGAGGACAGTTTCTTGTCCTGTGTCCGAGGCAATACCAATTGAGCCCCTTGGTAAACAGTTTGCCCTGGAAGTACTTGCATTGTGAAAGCTGAGCCAGGTAAATACTGTGATGGTACCAATAATGTACTAGATTATTACTAGTATTAGTAGTATTATTACTGATGGTTATGGGCAGAAATGTGCCTTCTCTTTACAGGAATGAGTAGTAGAGTGATGCTGCAGATGGTGGTGGAAGAGACCATTGGGCCAGTGATTCTAGTGCTGCCAGTAGTCCTTATGGAGTTTGATTACATAATAGATCACTTAATTCTTTAGTAGAGTCATTCAGAATTCTATTAAAGGCACATGCAGAGTATCAGGACTTACAGAGGAGAACCAGTCTTGTTCCATCAGCAGAACCCATAGTAGGGGTAGAGTTGTTCAGATTTTAAAAACAGGATTAGGTAATAGCCTTTATGTTCAAAGGAGATCAATGATCGGCACCTCGTCGTTCAGTCCCCCCACAGTCCCTGTGTAGTCAGGAGCGGTGGTCCAGGCAGCTTTACTGGGCTGGAACTGTTGTTCATGCCTCTGATTTGCTGAAGAGCAAATATAAATAGTGCCCCAACCTCTTAAACAATCCTTATTCTATGTGTTTAGCTTGACTGATAGAACCAGCACTCCTGGAACTACATGGACAATTATCAGCTGGGGCCTGAGGGAAACACAAAGTCTACACTAAGACGTAGGTGTGGAAGAAACAATGTGTCAGTATCACTTTAAGGCTAATCGGATTCAAATGCAACACCACTGCTAGACATTTCAATAGTGTAACCATAGTGACAGAGAAAAGCCTGGTAACGGAATTTGTTTTGGAACCTCGTGGAAACAAGAGAATTCACTCCTTGGAAGTCAATCATTAACTTTAGAGAAGCCCCAGAGAATTCATGAGGTCTCCCAGATACACCAGTCAATCACCTGCATATACAGTGCTGGGAATAACTGTGCCCACTCCGACCTCCTCATATCCATAATATATTACCGGCACAGAGACAATGGGACTGCATGACATTTCCATGATGGAGACACATGTTTACACATGACACATGTTGAAATGTTGGCTCAGATACACACCCAAATAGCTGCGCACAATAATTTTTTACTTTGGGAAGGTCATCTCCATTTGCCTGCACTGAAATGTGGGGTTGACCCAAGTAGGAAGGGGCTTGGAGTAGTGGCGGGGGGGGGGGTCCAGCTTGAAGTTTATTTAGGGTGAGATTTTAGGGTGCAAAGTTTTTGTTCTTGAAAATGTTTTTGTAAGCTTGTTATGACCTAAGGGCGTCCCTGACCAATGGCTGGATCTTCAAGGAGGACTTGAACTGAAGGACATGACTACTGCTCTTCCCATTCAGTGTCTTGTGTTTGTCCTCTTCAAAATGAACCTAACTGAAGAACACTGTTCAGCCATACCTCCCAACTGTCCCTTTTTTGGAGGGACAGTCCCTCTTTTGACAGCTCAACCCGCAGTCCCTCATTTGTACTGGAAAGTCCCTCTTTTCTCTGCACTGAACAGCCAGAAAAAGAAACAAAGTTTCTCACTTAATTGGCTTTTAGCAGAGAGCCCAGAACAGCTTACAGGTGCAAATAAGATACTTTGTAACAATTTTGAGACACAAAAACACAGTTTAGATAAGGAGAAAAATTTTCAAACTTTTATAACCTGCCAAATTTTGTAAAACAAACATGGTAATTAGGGGGTGTGGCCACAGAAAGAGGTGTGGTAAAAAAATTTGCTGCACTACGTGCGGAAAAAAAATTTTTGTCCCTCTTTTTACTTCCAAAATGTTGGGAGGTATGGTTCAGCAACAGCTGTAGGGTCAAAATGGGCAACTCGTTGCATGTGTGATTCACTATTGAAGTAATCATGTCAACACAGTCTTAACTGCATAAAGAACTCATCTGGATCCACTATAAAAGGGGTGAGGTCTCAACTCCAAAAACACCACTTGTTGCCATGGTTGTGCAGATTCCAGGAATTTGGAGCCAGCATCCTCCTTACATCATAGCATGTTGACAGATATATACGTATTGTTTGATTCATCCAGCTCTAGTTCCAAAGGAAACTCAAAGTTCACCCTTGTAGGCATTCAGGCTGGGTTTCTAAAACTGGCAAGTTAGATAAGTTAGACTGTAAGCTCCACTGGGGCAGGGACAGATGTGAATGAGAGAAATCTCCATAAAACTCTTGTAATGTGTAGGCATGATATAACAGCTAATAAAGAAAAGAATCATACCGAATCCAGCAAAGCGCTGAATGGACAGTAATCAATTGCACAGTCAATATTTCCCATGGATCCGAGCATATCCAGGAAGCAGAGATTAGTAATTGCACACTTTGGGCCACATGGGAATTGTGTAAGTGGTCATTCATGAAGGCGGAGAAGATGAGCAAAATACAGTAGCTGCTGCTGCGGTGGTGACTTTTCTTTGTCAGTCTTCAGTTGAGGTGGCCATACAAGATAAGACCTTGCCAAACAAGCAGTTCTCAACCTGATATGTCCACCAAAGGCAGGTCAATATCGGGTTAATCCGATTGTTGAGCCTTTGGGCCAAACAATTGGATTACAATGAAGGAAATTGGCACCAACGGGACGAGGACAAAATCAACTGGTCGATGTGGTCCTCGATTGCCAAGAAAAATCAAACCTGCATGATTGATATCTGGCCGATTCGTGGCCTGATATTGATCAGGGAGACCCGTCGGAATACTCCCAACACGGGCAGATAAGCTGCCGAATTGGTCTAAAAGACTGATGCTTGGCAACCCTTAGTTGTGTTCAACTTCCTTCAATTTGCATTTCAGGAAAAAATCTGCCCCTCTTGTGCGGTTACAGGTGGGTGCCATTCAGCTAACCCATGCCATTGTTATATAACATCTCAGAACTGGCACAAAACATTAACGTCAAGATTCTGGTGTAGAAGGACAACTCAAGCCATTTTGGATGTGCTGAGATGATTCTACCTCAGCCCTCTCTACAGGTCCCCCAACGTAAGACTTGCATGAGGACTTTATTGGACTGTATTGGCGAGAAGGGAGGTCATTCCGAAATCATTGATGACTCTGGGGTCTACGGCATAATCCCCATGTCATCAAAGATTCAAAAATATAGCCAGATGTGGACCACAATAACATAAAGGAGAGCTTGTGGGGAAACCTAGAACTCCAGCTCTGAGATCCCATTTATCCATTACTCTTATCTGTATAAGGATACCATATAGATATATATAAGATCACTGCACCTTAGTGCACTGAGGTCTTAGGTTTAATTCCAGCCAGGGAACTTTTTGTATGGAGTGTGTCTTTTCTCCTTGTGTCTGTATAGGTTTTATCACACACCCCAAAAGCATACAGTCAGCTTAACTGGCTCCTAATACAAATAATTGATAGGGGACTTGTGTGAATGATGTATAATTTCTGTAAAGTGCAACGGTATATGTTGGCACTATAGAGATAAAGAGTAACACAATGATGTTAAAGACACAGGAAGGATAAACACATCCTGGAAGAGAGAAGCAGTTTCAGCAAGTTCCTCTTGTTCTGCCCCAGCCAGTTAAAGTGCCACGTCATGGGGGGGCTCAAAATTTCTCAATACATTGTGCATCTGGCAGTCACGGGGCTGATGAGAAGTTTTTTTTAGATCCCACACACAAACCCTGCACGGAAATTCAGAAAGCTCTTGTGTAAATCCTTGCCCGCGGTAACCAGTCGGCAGGTTGCATTTCGAGAGCACAGCTGCACCCTCACCCTCTAGGGCAGGAATACCCAACCTTTTTTACCCATGAGTCACATTCAAACAGGGTGCATACAGACCATGCCATTGCACGAAGCTCTAGATCACCCCCTTGTGGCCAGTGTTACTTCAGCAGCTGCAAAAGTGCCATTCACATTACTGCCAGACCAGAGCAGTTTATTGCCAAAGGGATGCATACCTAGTCCCAACTGTCCCTTTTTTAGAGGGACAGTCCCTCTTTTGACAGCGCAGTCCCTCGTTTGTACTGGAAGGCCCCGTTTTTCTCTGCACTAAGCCAGAAAAAGAAACAAAGTTTCTAACTTAATTGGCTTTTGGCAGAGAACCCAGAACAGCCACAGCGGCAGATAAGATACTTTTGGAACAATTTCTAGATAAACTAATTATTGTAATAGTTTAAGTAAGGAGGTCCCTTGGGAAAAGTTAGACTCACAGCTTAAAGGGCAATTCGCCTTCATTAGCAAAACTGTAATAACTGGAAAAAAAAAACGAAATATGTTCAAACTTTCATAACCTGCACTACGTGCGGCAACTTTTTTGCCCCTCTTTTTATTTCCATAATGTTGGAGGTATGGGTATGCCGGGGTTCTAATTTGTGGAAAGGCCTAGGACGGCAGAATTTTAGGGGGGCAGCATGATTCTCAACCACGCCTGCATTGGTTTGGGGATTTGCAGGAGATACAATCGTTTTTAAAATGTCCTGTGCACCAATGCCCAGTACTCCGGACCTGATGCTGAAAATTTTTGCCTGTGCACAAGGGGAGGGGGTAGAGTTGCCACTTTTTCTGAAAAAAAAAATACCGGCCTTCCTATATTCTTGCAGTTTTTTCCTATTAATAACAATGGTATGAAGCATCTTTGTTACCGGCCAGGTGGCAACCCTAGGAGGGAGCAATGAACAGCAGCGGGTCTAGGGGCGCCTGATATGTAAATCCGGCCCTGGTTGTAATTTTGGTGTGCCTTTTTTTTTTGCTGCCATCCAAAGTTCTGGCATAGAAACCAAACTTGGACTTGAATGCAGGGTCAGTACTTCAGAAGAAATCAGAGGCTACAGGGCTCACTGGGGCAGTGGCTATAAGAGGAATGCAGGGGGGCAGCAGAGGGTGGGGCTTCCGCAACTTGGGTTGTGGACCCTTGGACCCGACTATGACACTGTGTGAATTAGTTGGAGCTTCTGATAATTATTGTGATGGTGAGTTACAGTCTGACAACATCCCACCTTCTGCACATTGACTTCCTATCTGTGAACTACAAGTCCCAGCATCCCTCCTCTAGCTGGATTTGGCAAGTGAGTGTCATTTTCAGTAGCTGTATAGTTTGCAGAAGGGACAGATTTACAGAATTGGGTAAAGCTTATGTAAAGTAAAGTAAACAGGGTGCAATATATTCTTCAGTTGCATTTTTACAATGAAAGTAACATTGTGAACCTTGGTGTGTTCTCCCCATTTCTGCATGGGGTTTATTTTGTGTACCCCAGTTTCCTCCTACACTCCAGATAGACACAGGCAGGTTAATTGGCTCCTGATAAAACTGAACCTACTGTTTGTGTTTTACTGTCATAGGCCTTAGACTGTAAGCTCCACTGGGGCAGGAACTGAAGGGAATGATGTATAATCTCCATACAGCGCTGCAGAATATGTTGGTGCTATATACAATACTAGCGCAGAATTGCAAGTGTAACGACATTTATAAGGACCCAGAAAAGTAGCAGCAAATAACAGGAGAGAGAGAAAACAATACACGGTTAATTGCATCCCACTCCCTGGCACCGAAGGGATTCTCCGCTCTCCCATTGGCTCGGCCAAGCATTGATTCTTCTGGAAATAGCAGCACATAGGATCAGCCTCCTGCCCAGCATAGAAATGAGGCCTCTGTGCTGAGTGGATTTGTTGCTCTCACAGCCCTGACATTAGCTGTCTGTGTAATGCGAGGGCTCCCTCTCCGCTCATAGCCTTATATGGAGAGAAGCCTGCTGGGCCTTCTGATTGGCTGTAAGAGACTTGAGAAGCAGGAGGAAAGAAGAACAAGCAATGGGAGGGATAACAGGGTGCTGAATGTGTGGGAGAGATGGAGGGTGTGAAGGGGAAACTCATCTGCTTGAAGTCGGATACCACTGAGACTCAGAAACTCAGCCTGTATGTTCCTTTATAGGCAGCGGAATATTATGAGAACATCCAGCCCTGTTCATTCACTTGTCCCAACTGGGGAGTATAAACAAACCCCTGGCAGCATCTGCTTTTGTAAAATAACGTTATAAAGTGACCAGACCCCAAAGCTAAATCATTTAGGCCCCTTCAGACATTTGCAATAATATATATTGATCAATCAGTGTCTCAGATAGATAGATAGATAGATAGATAGATAGATAGATAGATAGATAGATAGATAGATAGATAGATAGATAGATAGATAGATAGATAATAGATAGAAATAGATGATAGATAGATAGATAGATAGATAATAGATAGAAATAGATAGATAGATACAGTGGTGTGCAAAACTATTTGCCCCCTTCCTGATTTCTTATTCTTTTGCATGTTTGTCACACTTAAATATTTCTGCTCATCAAAAACCGTTAACTATTAGTCAAAGATAACATAATTGAACACAAAATGCAGTTTTTAAATGAAGGTTTACGTTATTAAGGGAGAAAAAAAAACTCCAAATCTACATGGGCCTGTGTGAAAAAGTGATTGCCCCCCTTGTTAAAAAATAACTTAACTGTGGTTTATCACACCTGAGTTAAATTTCAAAGGTTATAAAGCCATTTCTAAAGCTTTGGGACTCCAGCGAACCACAGTGAGAGCCATTATCCACAAATGGCAAAAACATGGAACAGTGGTGAACCTTCCCAGGAGTGGCCGGCCGACCAAAATGACCCCAAGAGCGCAGAGACAACTCATCCGAGAGGCCACAAAAGACCCCAGGACAACATCTAAAGAACTGCAGGCCTCACTTGCCTCAATTAAGGTCAGTGTTCACGACTCCACCATAAGAAAGAGACTGGGCAAAAACGGCCTGCATGGCAGATTTCCAAGGCGCAAACCACTTTTAAGCAAAAAGAACATTAAGGCTCGTCTCAATTTTGCTAAAAAACATCTCAATGATTGCCAAGACTTTTGGGAAAATACCTTGTGGACCGACGAGACAAACGTTGAACTTTTTGGAAGGTGCGTGTCCCGTTACATCTGGCGTAAAAGTAACACAGCATTTCAGAAAAAGAACATCATACCAACAGTAAAATATGGTGGTGGTAGTGTGATGGTCTGGGCTTGTTTTGCTGCTTCAGGACCTGGAAGACTTGCTGTGATAGATGGAACCATGAATTCTACTGTCTACCAAAAAATCCTGAAGGAGAATGTCCGGCCATCTGTTCGTCAACTCAAGCTGAAGCGATCTTGGGTGCTGCAGCAGGACAATGAGCCAAAACACACCAGCAAATCCACCTCTGAATGGCTGAAGAAAAACAAAATGAAGACTTTGGAGTGGCCTAGTCAAAGTCCTGAACTGAATCCTATTGAGATGTGGCATGACCTTAAAAAGGCGGTTCATGCTAGAAAACCCTCAAATAAAGCTGAATTACAACAATTCTGCAAAGATGAGTTGGCCAAAATTCCTCCAGAGCGCTGTAAAAGACTCGTTGCAAGTTATCGCAAACGTTTGATTGCAGTTATTGCTGCTAAGGGTGGCCCAACCAGTTATTAGGTTCAGGGGGCAATTACTTTTTCACACAGGTTTGGATTTCTTTTCTCCCTAAATAATAAAAGCCCTCATTTAAAAACTGCATTTTGTGTTTACTTGTGTTATCTTTGACTAATAGTTAAATGTGTTTGATGATCAGAAACATTTTGTGTGACAAACATGCAAAAGAATAAGAAATCAGGAAGGGGGCAAATAGTTTTTCACACCACTGTAGATAGATAGATAGATAGATAGATAGATAGATAGATAGATAGATAGATAGATAGATAGATAGATAGATAGATAGATAGATAGATAGATAGATAGATAGATAGATAGATGGGTGGGTGGGTGGATGAATAAATGATAGAGATAGATAGGGGATATAGAAGTTGTACAGCAGCCCAGTACCTTCTTCAAACGTGACTTCTATGATCCTTTAGATTGCTATATAAGAATGAACTAGAGGCTCGATTCCCATCCTCCCACCAGGGCCAGGCCAGGCTGGTCGGACTCCCTAGGTAACCTGGACGGCAATCCCCGGTCCACAAGTGCCCATGTGCACGTGATGGAGATTGACAAGACGGACAGGGGAGGGAGGGGTGAGTGACAGAGGGAGGGTGTCAAGAGGGAAAAAATAAGACTGAGAGGTGAGGACTAGGGGTAGGCAGAAGACAGTTTTAGAGGTAGCTGCCCAGGGCCCCCCTATTATTGCGCCCTAGGCAGCTGCCTCTTCTGGCTACCCCTAGTTCCGGCTCTGCCTCCCACCAACTTCCTGTCCCACATCTGCCTACCCATATCCTGCCCAACTCCGCCCATGTCCCCAGACTCCGCCCAAACCTGCCCAACTTGCTTCCCCCTTCATTGCAGGTAAAAGATAGTGGTTGCCACTGGGTATAAGTCTGACCTTCATCAACGTACTCCTCCCTGTTTACTCAGTCTATTTATACACAAAGAGTTAAAGGAGGAAATAAAACAAAGGTATAAAGCCCAATGGAATTGAATATACAGGTGCATTCCAGGAGGAGCTGCTGTAGTAAAGAGGTAACATTGACTATAGTGACCTCAAGGGGTGGCAGTAGGTGGGTGGCAGAACTGAAGGTGTCCTTATCTGTTCATATATTGTGAATCCAATAAGCAGATATACTGTTCTCTATATAGTTCAATTCAACAACATAAAAGGGCTTATTTATTAAGATCGGTAACCATAGCGGAACATCACAGTGCTCTATATACTGGAGGTAACTCCAAAACTTCTGTAACTCAGTGCGGCAGTAAATGAACCTAACAAGGATTTAAAGTGCCCAAAATAACCTTTGCGAGAGTCAGCGGAACGACCCAGAGCTCACTCATTCCTTATTAAAGTGCTTGGCATCTATTCACAGCCATGAAATTACCTAAACATCCCAGGTCTAGAGGTCCAATGTTCTATCTACTTGGACTTAACCCAAAACTAACCGGTATCTGCAATGTATTTGTCAATCAAAGGGCCACCACTATGGTGGAGTGTGACCTACGTCTGCATTGAGTAGCCCTTGTGTTATCCATAAGAATGAGACGGTTGCTTAGACAATAGATTCTTAAACTGTAGGTCTAACCTTCCAAAGGGTCTCAAAGCAGCGTTGGCTCCAGCCTTAAAGTGGCCATACACGGGCCGATAAAAGCTGCCGACAGACCGAGTCGGCAGCTTATTGGCCCGTGTATGGGGACCCCCGACGGGCTTCCCCGATCGAGATCTGGCCGAAAGTTGGCCAGATCTCGATCGGATGGGGTTAAAAATCCAGTCGGATAGCGGCCGCATCTGTTCATTGATGTGGTCCCGCGATCCGACCGCCCGTTTCCGAACGATAGGATCAGATCGTTGGGCCCTCAAGGTGGGCATATCGGAGGAAGATCCGCTCGTTTGGCAACATTGCCAAACAAGCGGATCTATCCATGTATGGCCACCTTTATATTGTTGTGGAAACTCCACAAAAACATAACACGCTTTTTGAAAAGTAAACATCATTTCAAGCAGCTTTGCAATATACATCAATTAAAAAATATGCATTTCATGATTTTTAATGGTTTCTGACAGTTCCCTAAGCCTAGTCCCCTGCTCTCCTGCTGATCTGTCTGACTACTTTTCTGAGCTGGCTGACTACTGTTACTTTGTATCAACAGCCATCTGTCCTCAGTCAAAGCAGCTGAAGATGGCGCCCTTAAACTCTGCTGGACAGAATCTGCCCTGATTTCTGAGCCTTAGTTAACTGGTAATGTCACCCGGTGAGTCTGACTGTCTGATTTGAGGAACCAATTTCAGTGCCTGCTCAGAATAGCTTCCATTATTACAAGAGCCAGAGACACATAACAGTAAGTATTATTCATGGGTTTTCTCTGAGATCACCATCATATGCAATTATCTGATGATTGTCACCCCAAATAAGTGCACGCCCATGTTTTCAGGACAGAATTATGTGACAGTTGCTCAATTTGGCAATTTCATCCCATTTTCATTGGGGGAACGGATGGTGTGATTTTGGAGCATTTTGATATCGCCTTTGTAGAACAAAAACAGAAAAACAGGGTTGGAAAAAAATGCACTAAAGCCACAACATGGCCCATAGGTGCAAGGCAAGTAATTGCATGGCAGCCGATTCATTTGTGGAAAAATATACAAGATTAGATACAAGGTTAGCTTGTCTACAGAAGCCCAGATCACACTGAGCATGTGTAGTGCCACTGCCACTCAAAACATGGCCTAAGAAGATCCAAGATGGCAGTCTCCTGTGGCCAACTTTGAAAACCTGGATCATTACTGTTATAGGGCTTCTGATTCTCTCGGCTGGGACATTAAATTCAGAATATAATTTCTACCCATATCATGTTTTTGGCTTCAGTTCTCCTTTAAATGGCAGGTAATACATTCTCTTGCAAGTCTGACCCACTTTGATCTCTTGTGTCTGTCAATATTGAAAACCACGACACACACAAAAAATAAACCACAAAAAAAAACCATTTTTTTTTGTAAAATACTCATATTATTTATTCATAATCACAGCTTCATTTTGCAACATTTTTGCTATCGACAAGTGACCCCGGAAAGAGCCAAGGCCAAGTAATATCAGTGCAGATTATCTTCCTCCCTTGAGGAAGAAGAGAAAGTTTGACACACACATTGTACAAACTTTTAAAAAGAGAAGGGAAACAAATACAGTCATGTACAATGTCATTATGTCCAGTTGCATCACATTAGCAAATTAACAGCAGATCCCATAATCAGCACCGAGAAACAGGCAGGCGGCTCTCATGTTACTGCTCACATTACAAGAGGAGGCGGAGACACTGGAATCACCATGAACCAATAAGAACAGCGATTGGATAATCGAAGCCCCCCAGGTGGTGATAGGGGGGATTGCAAGTAATGCATCAACATTATGTGGGCTACAGGGGCCCTTTCCTGAATTCGGGGTTCATCTCATCTCCCACGAATTGTGCAAAACATTATAATTATTGGGGGAAATAAATCACGTTCAACTACATTCCTGATTTCATTCAAATGTAAAAAAAAAAAAATATATATATCAAATATTTCTAGCCATTTTGTTTTCTTTTGCAGATCAGAGCTGGGAAACTAAAAGCTTATTTATAACACAAAGCAGCTTGGGTTCAGTTTTCCTGCGCTCCTTTAGTCTGAGCAGACGTGCAGTTGGGATACACAGCGTTCCGTGCACGATAAAAAGCACTCGGGGCATATATATCAGCCCATACAGGTTACACACATACAGAAATATATTCTAAAACTTGCCCTATGATAAAATAAAAATCTGTTTTTTTTTAAGCTAAACATTATATGTCCTGAAGGGGGCACTGTCAGGGCTATGGGTGTGCTAGGGCGGGCCCATTTCTGTTATTGGTATAAGGAAGCACAATTAGACGTCTCCCGCAGGCAATGGTCTCCTTAAGGCCCCCATACACGGGCCGATAAAAGATGATGGCAGACCGAGATGGCAGCTTATTGGCCCGTGTGTGGGAACATCCGACGGGCTTCCCCGATCGATATCTGGCCGAAAGTCGGCCAGATCTTGATCGGGCAGGTTAAAAAATCCCATCGGATCGTGGCCACCCGTATCGGATCCGTTATGATCCAATCGTTGGGCCCTAGGGCCCACGATCGGATCAGCCCGATATTGCCCACTTCAATGTGGGCATATCGGGGGGAGATCAACTTGTTTTTCCAAACGAGCGGATATCTACGTCTATGGCCACCTATAGAGCAAAGTTGTGGACTCAAACTACTTGTGGTCAAACATTTAATTGCTCTTCGCTCACAACAAGGTTACAAATTTAATATACATATGGTCTAAACAGTCACTCTATAGTTCTAGGTATATTTAAGAGCCTCATCATCCTTAAACTGACTTGGGCCACCTACGGAGCTAGCCCACAGGAAACCTTTGCCATAGAGTGGGACCTCTTATGTTTTTGGGTGAAAATCAGCTCTTTCCAATGCTGAAGCAATACAACCCAAAGCAATGCCCTCATGTTCCATAGACCTCATAGTGTACATATACGAGATACCCAAATAAACCAGGCCGAAGGTAATCCGTAAATAATCGTCATATTCTCATTAGATGTGTGCAGTTCTAGTCTTATGGGGTTAATGTAATATTACGGGCAAAGTTCTACTATCTAGTATCCCATAGAAACCAATCAGATGTTTGCCTTTAAACATCTATCCAGGTAATCGTACTTCCTGATTGGTTGCTATATATATATCATTATACGTGTTGAGGACTTTGCAACCTTTTATTGCATTGCCCTCCTTATTATCAAGATCGACAGAAATATGTCATTTTGTTGCAGATGGTATCATCGCAAAGTTCCTATTGGTTTAAAAAACCAGTTACCCACTCTTTAATGCTGCAGACAGTGATGGAATGGGGGTACTTGAGGCCTAGTGGATAACCTGACCCAAGGCCCAACACTGGTGGACCATTCTGACATGGGCTGTGAAGTTAAAAACTTATATGATTCAAAAATTGCAACAACAAAAAAAGGACCACTTTCAAATTTTCTACATTACACAAAACCTTAAAGGGGAGCGCCACAAAAAAAAAAGCATAATTTAGGCTTTTTAAAAAGTAAACATAATTTCAAGCAACTTTGCAATATACATCAATTCAAAAATACGCAGACTTTTCATGATTTTTAATGGTTTCTGACAGTTCCCTAAGCCTAGCCCCCTGTTCTCCTGCTGATCTGTCTGACTACTTTGCTGAGCTGTCTGACTACTGTTACTTTGTATCAACAGCCTTCTGTCCTCAGCCTGCATCCTCCAAACCCCACAATTCCCTGCACACGTGATTTCAATAAGGAAAGGGACATCACCGTGCAATGAATTGTGGGTTAAGTAGTTCCTGCATGCTGTCTGTAAACTGTGGAGTAGTTGTTACAATTTGTATCAGCACAGTGTTTAATCCCTCCTTCCCTGCCAGAATTTCAAATGATGCAGAAAGAGAAGAACTAATAAACAGCATATAAAATGGCATGTATCCATATTTTTTGAAGAAACAGGTAACTATGATGGGTATATTAGGGGTTTCTGTGTTACGTGGGCCTCTTTATCAAATTTTGGTTTGGAAGTTGGAGTTCCCCTTTAAATTTAAGATGAGCTTTGACTGTAAGCCTACAGATAAACCTAGGCGGTGTCGTAAGTGTAAAGATTCAGCATAAAGAATAACAGCACCCCTAGTGGTCATCACAGGAGTGTAGCAGTACCATATAGCAGAACACATTGTCACATAAGAAATGCATGAAATGCGTGGGTTTATGTTTTCTCTTTAATTGCAGTGGAGTTGAGCTATATATATATATATATATATATATATATATATATATATATATATATATATATATATATATATATATATATATATATTAAACAAAATAACCGCATGAAATGAAATTCCTGAAGAAGTGTATATATATATATATATATTGTATGAAATTGTAGTGTAGCTGCTGTACTTCCTCTCCTGCTGTAACTAACACCGGATGCTGCATCTCTGTGGTTTTTGAGTGTCCCGTGTTTATACTGCGCGAATTGCGATCATGTGACCTACACAGGTGTCCTGCTCACTATTTTATTTTTACGACTGTACCAAGACAAGAACTCGGGGGGCCTCTGTATCTCACATATAGTATATAACACGCTTGCAACTAGCACCTGCTTTTTATAACTGGGTTAACGTTGGGAAAAAAAAAAAAAGTCTGTGGTTTTGTGAATAAGAAGTTCTGTGAACGAGAAATATTGAGCAAGATTTTCTTTCTATTTAATGGGGGGTTGCTCAGTGCAGCTCAGCAGCAGCGATGAACCCTAACACCCACCCTCATCCTCTGCAATGCAAATCACACATGGAGAGGTTAGTTTTCCAGCCTTTGCTTTAGGTGCTGGTTTATTTGTATTCCTACAGGCTTTACTTTGATTGTAAATATTGCTGATGTCACACAACAGAGTGTTCCAAACAGGGAGCATTAGACAGAGCAGTGTCGTCAGGAGGGAAAGTAAAAGGACGGGTGAAGTTGGCAGGACAAAGAGTGTGTGGGGCAAGGAAAACAAGACCCAGACACAAAAATGCTGCAACTCTAGCAGTAACACAAAGCCATTGTTGAGATGTCCACATCTGCATCGTTTTAACGAAATATAAATCGTTTATTTGGTATATATCCATCATATGATACTATTTGTCCTCCTACCTTCTGTAGATCCAATCTGGCTGTGTTTCCATAGTTACATTAACACAATAACAGCCGCATCACAACCAACACACTGCACTATATGAAATACTGCTACACTAAATCTGCCCGTAGCCAAAGGCTGCGAGCGAATAGCAAAGATAATTGATACAAGACTTTGTACTTATATTCGTACCCCTATACACCAAATAATTCATCTCTCAGAAATGTTATGTAATAGAAGCGTTCCACAATACTACATAACACACCGATGACACTGCTCTGTCGCAAAGATTTGATTGTACGAATCTCCATTTCGTAGGATTTTCGGGCCGTGCATGGAGAGTCCCGATATTTTTCATGCCATGGCGATCAGATCAGACAGGTTAGAAAATTTCTTTCAGCTGACATACAAAGAAGCATCTGAGGTCTGACGCATTTCGTGTGAGGAGGTGCTTAGACACGAAACGCGTCAGACTTTTTAACCTGAATCTTGGAGGTCCAGAGTGTGCCGCTGCAAAGTGACAAGATTGATTGCCAGATTACTAAACACTACGAGGATGGTTCTGTTTTGTCTAAAGCTCACCATCCTTCCAAACAAACTATATAACCTCATCAACACCTAAAGACAATTTAGGGCAGCTAAAATTGCATAAAAATAGGGGTTATAGTCAAAGCTTTACATTGCTGGGACAATAGTAAGAAAGCAGCTGGTTCCCTCACCCAACTCCCAGTTGCAGATATAAACAGGTTGGAAAAATAATTTCCTAGAGTTATCAGATGCCAGCCTTTGCGTGTGACAACCTTCTCATTCCCCGCCATGTTTCCATCACTGTCCCCATAAATATCATATCCAGCTGTTACCAACGGCAGCCAAAAGGAGGGGGGTTATTTTCCTTTCCCAAGCTATTCACAAGTTGTTTTCCAATGCAAAGTGATACACTCGTTCTAAAACACTCGCTTAAATATGCATGAGGCACGGCTAAATAAAAAGTGAAACGTTTTACACACATACAGTTTGGTCACAGAAGGAAGTGTCAGAGAAAAAGCTTTGTTTGTTCAAATACCTCTTAAAGGTCCAGCCTAGGTGTAAACTCCGGTAATTGCCCCTAAGTCTTTACTTACTTCTCTTTGCAGATTCAGTGCAGCGGAGCTCACTGGCACCATCTTCCAGTGCTTTGGTAATCTTCGTGGGTCTTCTTTTTTCCCTTCGGCTATTTCTGTGACTTGCGGCGCATGCGCAGCTGTTCATGCGCTGATATGGCGCTTACATGCTGAAGATTACCGAAGCGCTGAAGATGGCCCCCGTGAGCTCCGCTGCATCTGAAAAGAGAGATAAGTAAAGGTTATGGGGCAATTACCGGAGTTTACACCTATGCTGGGGGGGGGGGGGACTATGTAGGGTAGGGTTTTTTATGAATAAGGGGTTTGGTTCTCCTTTACGGGTTGCACACAAGGCTTAGAACAATAAAATTGCACACATCAAAAAAATGAAGGGTGATGAGTTTGTTTAATCTGATTACAGATGGGTATATGTTCCCTTTAATCTCTTTTCCCGATTTTGTAAATTCTTGGGAGAGTCCTGGCCAATACTCTTGTCTCCAAGCTACTCACCTTCCCTCGCTTCACTGCCTGAATACAGATACAGGATTCTGATACGTCACTATGTAAGGATTAAGGTCCAACATCTATCTGAAAGTCCAACATTTATCTGAAGGTCCAACACCTATTTGAAGGTCCAACACTTATCTGAAGGTCCAACACCTATTTGAAGGTCCAACACTTATCTGAACGTCCAACTCCTATCCCACAAATGATGTTAAGTGTTGCGTTATCATCTCAGGAAATGACAGTATGAACAACGTTGCTGCTATCATCTTGAAAATATGAATCTACCATCTACCGGCCAACACCAAAACTATCCACTCATGGCTCAGAGTCTTCAAACTACAGAATAAAACACAGCAACCTACAGTGTTTATAGTAATATGATTACATTCATGGAATTGTCAGCAGTGAGGAAAACCAAACAAAGCAGGCCATGACTAGGTGCTGTCTAGAAGTCATAGAAGAAGTCATATTCCACGGAACCAAAACAGCTACATTGTTGCTTTACTGATCACAAGCCTGAGGAAGGGCGCTGGACTACCTTCTTAATGGTTCATGGTGACTCCTCATTAAAGTCAAAATAAAACTATGGCACAACACCTTAATCTCAGTCTTTGAAGAAACACCAAAACGTTCCATTGAGTATTAACATCTGTGTTATATGAATCTGCTTAATCAATTCCACGTCTCTTTCTTGCACCATGTATATGTTAGTTATGGTATAGAGGACACATAAAAAGGTGACGGTACCAAATGTGGGGTTCAGGCTTTTCAAGAAGACAAACACATGACCAAACCATGTATAACACCAGGAAAATGTGATTCATGCAGACCTTATATTTATTATAGACAAGAACATGACGCTATGTACGTGCTTGGTTGAAAACAGTATGCAGTTAACACTGATATACCTCTCTTGTGACATCCCTTTGCTAGTGAAACACTAGATTTACCCCTCAAGGTAGAAACTTGCCTTCATACACAAAATAGGAAAACTTGACCCTATGTGAACACCTTCATCTTTGTGTTGGTACGCAACTCCTCTACTATAAATACATGGTAAGAGCTGAAATGTCGGTTAATGACAAATCTTATGCCCCAAGTGCAAACAGACTTTCCTTCTACTTTAAAGCGATCCTCTGCTAAACACCTCTACAGATGTGATGAAGGAAATCGTTTTTTTGATAATGATGACGACTACAATTGGTCAAAGTTAGACCCCATTTTATGACATATTTATGAAAAGGTAATGGTTGGAATGGTATGTTGAGATTCAAAACTTTCTGCATTTGGTTTGGAAAGAACATTGGAGCATAGATGACTTCGGGTTTGGAAGAGCATCGGATCATAAGTGACACTGGCTAGGAAGGCAACGATTGCAAAGCTTTCCATAGAAAGTTCTTATGTTAGAAAATATTGAGGCTCTTCTTAAGAGGACTACCCTCTATTAGAAGCCCCCGTTGCCCAGTTAATATGGCTGAAGAGGTTGTCCATCTCATTAAGCTAAGAACATCTCATTTCATGGCTAACATAGTACAACCTTCATTTAGTTTTAAAATGAGGTTTCCCAGCAGAAGAAAGACACCTACCTCCTAAACTTTGAAAGGCCATTTTGAAAATGCAGCGCTATTGAAGGAGTTCATCTGCCTCCTTTACATCTCCTATCTTTAAAGGACACCATAGCTGGTTCTAGAGGGTTACAATTAAAGCAGCACCCAGGTATTTTAAGAGAGGAAAGTGAGGGTTGCAGGGGTTGGACCAGCTAGAAAAGTGCATAGTCAGTCTCAGTACTCATTAATGCTACGACTCGTGTAACATTTAGCCCAACAAAAATGCATTTTAAAATGGAAATATTTTTTTTTTCATTTGTAAAAATGTAACAGTGTCTATTATGCATTGTCCTCTAGTTGTCCAATCAACCATTTGCAAGCGCAGGGAAATGCTTTTTACTTAAAAGACAGTCATTCGGCATTCTGCTAGTTGGCCGACTTGAGTGAAATTACGTTCTGATACATGGAAAAAGTTTCTTTTTTAGATTTGAGCAAGGTATAAAAGTTGACAGCTTCCTTACAGATATTTCCCTGCTACCTGGTCACCATGGTTGAAAGAGATAACTGGAGGCGAGCAACAACATATTTTATTTTCATACTTTCTAGTGAACCCTTTATACATTCCCATTGCAAAATACATTAAATAAGAGCCGGCCCATGTAAACGTAGGTAACATTATAATGGGTTTGTATGCTTTGTATTGGATAACACATACTACAAAGACTACAGAGTTGCCTCACATCCCTAATCCAGTTGGCCTATTCCATCCTGCCATTTATCACCCCACTATTAACACTGCAGACCTTGAGGATTCTGAGCCTGGATGGGCAGCCAGCGTGCATGAGCGTGTTAGTAGATCCAAAGCTCTCCTATGGCGGTTCCTGCATATATGGTTAGCCTGCTGCACATCACAGCTACCCCCGGAGAAAAGTAAAGTGCAAAGCCAAGAGACCCTTCCAAAGACAGCCCATCGTCTCCTGTTTGGGCTTCACAATCCTTGGTTTTGCGTAATGAAGCCAGAAGCAGGGTTCAACCAGGAAATATTCCTTTTGTTTTGGAAGCTTGAGGGTATAAAGAGTGCTTGTGTCCCTCACATTACACTTTTCCTGTAATGACTGGCCAGTTTCTGCTTAGGATCTGGGGACTGCTGGTCTGCTTGTTTGTATAGGTCTCTCAGTTCCTTTATTTCCTGTAAGACCTTCCTGGCCTGTCTCCAATTGGAAGAAGCCTCTCCTAGAAGCCTCTCTGCTTCTTGAAGGACATTTTCAGAGTCCACTTTACAAGAAGTTTCCTTTCCCTTTTTCTTGCTTTCTCCACAGTCCTTCACTTCTGTGAGCAGTTCCTGAGTTTTATCAATCTTTTCTGTTATCAGTTCCTGTAAATAGGATAGTCTCTCTGATTCAGGGGGTTTTTTGGACATTGGGCGTTGACCTGAGGAGTCTGATCTCGATAAGATCTCCTCCATAGAGGCACATTTGTTCTTCTCAGAATAAGATAGCTTTTTAGGGACCTGAGGCGTGTAGGTTGTGCCCTTCCCAAAAGAGTCACGATGTGGCCCCAACTTATCCCAGAACACCTGATCTCTCCCTTGCAGGTTCTCTGACCTGCCCTTTTCTGGGCACTTCTCAGAATCTGATCTGCGACGCTTGGAAGCCAAGTGGGCCACAGACTTGTCTAGGTCAACCCTGAAACTTTTATCACAGCTGCCTTGATCTTCTGGGGAGATATCCTCTTCCTGTATTAGATCCAAGGTTAGCATTCCATCTGAAGTTGAGGTAGATGCCTGCAGGAAATTGAAGCAAATATATAAGCCATGTCATATATATTGGGTTGTTTCAGGAGTAAATTTAACTCATAGTGAGTATGATAAGCCCACCTCCCAAGCATCCTCAGTCACTCTTCCCTCTGATGATAGCAAAATGCTTGCCTAGTTATCGCTTACCTACCCAACAGTTTATCAAATCAACAGTGAATCAGAGATCAAAGCAAAATACTTCTATTTAAAGATAAGGACAGAGGTCATCCCAATTGAAGTATTTTAATTAAAACGATACAACTATTCAACACACCCTCCTGTGGATCAATTACTCACCACTGCCATAAGGTGACCTCTTGTAGGAGGGCGCCTGGTATGCTGGATTTTCGCTCTGTCACGTGTCAGGTGAGCAAGATAACTCTCCTCTTCCACTGTGACCTGCAGAAATCAGTGACAGAGCTTGGATTATGATCTGAACACATACCATGTGATAGTACATTTCCAAAGAGAACCTTGTAAGGGATGCTCAATGATCATAGGGGGTCTAAGTTGAAGGTTGACACATATCTCCATCCGATAAACATCCGAGTGTTGTAGAAATGCATGGTTATGAGCTAGCAAGAGGTCCACGGACTTGGATTTGACATGCACAGCCTCCGACGGGCTCTTTTATTTCTACATTGTTCACGGTAAGATCCTGGGCGAGCAGCCCTACTTCTTTCTGCTTACCTCATCTAAGATGCGGTTCTTGGCTCGTATGATTGCAGAGTTCAGGGCATTGATCCAAGATTCCTTCTCTTCAGGGCTGACTGCGAGAAAGATCAAGTTCGGTGCCTATGAAGAGAAACGAGGTCAGTCATCCCATCCCCAATAATAAAGACCTGCCTGAATAAAGGACGATGCAAAGCACAAAAAATCTGATAATAATTAGAAACAATGTTCTCTTATGTTTTCCTAGGTTTCTAACATTTGTCATTTTCAGGCTACTACGTACTCCGATGCTCTTTCACTATGTTATTTTCTAGCTGTTATAAAAATACCCAGCTCAGCTTCCTTTTTCTGCTCTGGTGAAGAAGAGAAAAAAGCAAGTCATGGCTGTTGTCCCTTAAAGGGGAAGAAAAGATACAATTACAGTGGGGAAGCAAACTTCTTAGACACCCCCAACGCAAAATCATTATTTTTTTGCCCTGGGCTTGTGCAAAACTTAGAGCACCACCACTTTTTCTTTTGCTCCCAGCGGTGCTCCTAGCATGGGCTTGGGCTGGCCGCATGTGAAGGGCATTCTGACCTACACAATTTGTTATATTGATCACCTAAGCCCAATGCAAGGAGCATCAAAGAAAAAGGGCAATGTCTTAATTCCCAGCGATGTACCCGAGGATGGTCTTTTTTCATAGACCAAATTGCTCCTCCAGTTTGTTTTTATCTTTCTTTGCCCTTATAAGGGGCAGCAGCCAATCTTTTTTTCTACTGCATGGCCCCATTCTAATGAATGCAATTTGCTGGGCTATGCTGAAGGTCTAAAGGTCTACTAACTTATTGCAACCAATCAGCAGGTGGCATTACTTTTTACTTGTTCGAAAGCAAGCATCTGATTGGTTGTTATGGGTAACTAGACTTCAAAAAACGTGGCTATTTTTTTATTACATTATCCCATTGGAGCCTATGGCTTGTTTACTAACTGGGACAGTAACACACACCAGCCAAACAATGTACATCAGTCCCATAGAGCCTAAAGCTGGCTGTCCAGTTCCACATCCATAGCTACGGGGTTCTCTAAATGTGACCTCCCTCCTTCTTGGTACCTCCACTGAAGGTCCTGCACAAAAGAAACTTGACATGTGTGGGATGAGGCACATAGGCGTGTGTAGGTGGCTATGGAATTAGTCTACTTTCCATGAGGAATCACCATGATGCCACCTGACCTGAAGCATCAGAGTGACTATGGTGTTGAAAACAGAAGGATTAATCTATGCATGCTTGTAGATAAATCAACTTGAATAAAACTCATGTATGGCCTCATGTATGGAATTCTCGATATTTGCCAATGACAAAAAGCAATAGGTTAATAATTCAGTGTAGCCTCTGCCCTGTTAATGAACATAATGAATATTTCTTGAGGTGGGGAGACTGTACAGTTCAATAGTCAGCTTGTATGGGTCACCATGTCTGCCAGTCACGTCCCCAACGCAGTTATCTAATAAGCTTCGATCCAGTCTGCTGACTCCGTCTTGTCTAACAGTCTCTGCCCCCATTTAAAAGCTATTTTCAGATAGAATTCAATAATCTGTCTGTGGTGGGTATGCTGTTGTCTCTTCAGTCCCAGGAAACATCTCCCTAAAATACTCAGGATATCTAGGAGTGCAGAGACCTTGCAAGACTCACAGCACCCATTCATACCATGAACAAGCAGAACATAGATGGACTCCTATCTGTAGCAGGGTGCTCATTGGCTACCTATATTTTCCACTGACCAATTTCATCCCAGAGTAATCTAGTTAAGCTCTGTGTAACTTGCTGGACCTATATAAATAAATACATGATGATTATGACTAAGGTGAATACAACCTTTGTTGTCCATTCTGGTTAAAACCAATAGGATTGTTCAGCTTATAAACAATGACAGAAGCAACATAAGTAGAGTCACTCACAGTGTTCCCTGGCTGTTTGGAGCGTACAAGGGAGAATCTGCTGTGGTTCTTTTTGGACCGACTTCGCGATTTCCGTAGCTCCTCGCATTTCTCGTAGTCGCTCAGGTCAAAGATTTCATGCCCATTCTTTTCATCTTTCCCCTTCAAAAAGACAGGGCCACAGGTTATCAAATGAATTTGTGGGGACGGTCCTTCAACCCAACAATCACATGTGAGTATTACCATATTTGTTCTATTTAAATGAAGATACAGACAGATTTATCAAAGGAAAATCCATTCTATCACCAGTGAAGAAAAGCCGAGTCTTGTTTTTATTAGGACAGAGACACACGCTCAGATTCGGAGAGATTAGTTGCCCAGCAACAAATCTCCTCTTCTTCTGGGCGACTAATCTCCCTGAAATGCCTCCTGCCGGCTTGAATGTAAATAACCTTTTCCGAAGTCACCTCACAAGGAAACCGGCAACTTCGGAAAACGAAGTACTCCGAGTGCCATCCCACCAGCGTCTTACATTCTAGCCGATGAGAGGCAGTTCAGGGAGATTAGTCGTCCAGAAGAAGAGGAGGAAGTTCAGGGAAATTAGTCGCCCCGAACAAGACTAGATCTCCCCGAATCTGCCCATATTCTTTCCTAGCATTACACACTGTGATAACATTTCCTGCCATGTGTGAAAATATTTTCATGGCCAGTTGAAATCTTTAGCAAATTTGGAGGCTTTTGTCCCATGGAATAAAATCGGTTTTAAGGATGGAGGAGGCTTAAAGAGGAAGGAGACCTCTGGGAGAAACAAAATCAAAGGGTAAATGCTGTAAAAAAATTTGCCAGATTTTTTTTTTTATTTTGAAGGAAAGTTGTGATCAATTTCAGAATATTGGAAAAAGTTTTCATAATGTCGGGAAAATCTTTTGTAAATGTGAGAAAAATTCAACCATGGAAAAAACGAAACATGCTACCAAGAAAAATAATTACACCATTGATAAACCTTCCTTCAATTTATTTATATAAACGTTATATCATCCAACTATTATCCTTTGCATATCAGTAGGCGGGCCAAGCTTTCTCCAGTTTTGCTTTGCTACTTGGCTCCGTTGAGCATTTTCCATAGACAGCCAAGAAAACAGTCAATATGGTGCAAACTGTATTCAAAGAAATAGTTAGGGGTTTATTTATTAAAATCACAATTGATTTCATTGTCCCAATGAAAAAAGCTCGACCAAACTCCCATTGCCCGATTTTGCCTTATTTATTAATAAAATAACTCAAATAAATCGGATCGGGAAAAAATCCAATAAAATGGAGCGAAACACTGAATCTTATGATTTTTTTCGGGGTTTCTACAGAAAAGCTTGATTTTTTTTAAATTTTGCCCCAAAAAACCCCAAAATCATCGGATTATTGGGCTAAACCCAGCACAGATCACATTACTTTCCATTTGGCACACAGACTTATACAGGATCTCAACAGGTCTAAAATGGCAGATTTTCAAATTTTCAGATTTTTGCAGCATCAGGGTATGGAATCCGTTATCCAGATACCCGTTATCCTGAAAGCTCCAAATTACAGAAAGGCCATCTCCCATAGACTCCATTTTATCCAAATAATACAAATTTTAAAATGATTTCCTTTTTCTGTGTAATAATAAAACAGTACCTTGTACTTGATCCCAACTAAGATATAATTAATCCTTATTGGAAGCAGAACCAGCCTATTGGCTTTATTTAATGTTTACAGTATTTTCTAGTCTTATCCAGAAACCCCCAGGTCCCGAGCATTCTGGATAACAGGTCCCACACCAGTATGATAAATCTTGAAAAATTCTATATTTTTTTGTCTATGAAAAATTTGAGATACCAAAATAATTTTGTGGTTTAATAAATAGCCCCCTTAAAGTCACTTTTGTCAGATTTTTAGAGAACTTTGCATAAGAAAAAAATATTTACAGAGTTTGTCCAATCCTTTTCGTGGAAAAGAAAAACAAATTTTTTCGCTGAGCTGATAAATCCCTTGGCTGGATAATAACAGGCCTGTTGTTAAAGGCTCCTCCACAGTAATAACACATTTCATTAGAAACGGCAGCAGCCCCCGTGTTTATTCTAATCAGGAGGGGACTCCTCTGAGACAATTTAATTACTTGCTTTGGTTGCATCTCTATTGGGATCTTGTTATGGTAAAGACTTGCGAGACTTTGAGTTAACGTTTAGTATGATGCAGAGAGTGATATTCTGAGACAATTTGCAATTGGATTTCAATTTTTTATTATATGTGGTTTTTGAGTTATTTAGCTTTTTATTCAACAGCTCTCCGGTTTGCAATTTCAGCAATCTGGTTGCTAGGATCCAAATTACCCTGGCAACCATGCACTGATCTGAATTAGAGACTGGAATATAATTAGGGGAGGGTCCAAATAGCAATATGAGTAATAACAAGTCGCAATAACATTATATTTGTAGCCTTACAGAGCATTTGTTTTTTTAGATGGGGGTCTGTGACCCCAATTTGAAGGCTGGAAAGAGTCAGATGAAGAAGACAAAATAAATAAAGAAGACCAATTGAAAAGCTGCTTAGAATTGGTAATTCTATAATATACTAAAATTACTTAAAGGAGAATTCAACCTGTAATAAAAAAAAACCCTCCCCCCTACCCTGGGTAGACCTCCCTTCCTCCTCCCCCCAGCCTACCTGCCCCCCCCCCCCGGGCAAATGCCCCTAATTTTTTACTCACCCCTTCGAGTAGATTCTGGCCTCTGAGTTCACAGCAGCCATCTTCTTCTTTTCCGGTAATCTTCGTGTCTTGACAGCATTTTGAGCGCATGCGCAGTTTGAGTGGATTTCTGCTCCCGAACAACTACACATGCGCCGAAAGTCATGAAAATTTCCGAAAAAAAATTGGAATTTTTCGCGACTTATGGCGCATGCCCAGTGGTTCAGGATCGGAAATTTACTCCAACTGCGCATGCGCCGAAACTTTTGAAAAAGACAGATGAAAGAAGGTGGCTGCCATGAACTCCGAGGCCAGAATCTGCACGGAGGGGTGAGTAAAGAATTAGGGGCATTTGCCCAGGGGGGGAGGGGCAGGTAGGCTGGGGAGGAGGGAGAGGGGTCTACCAAGGGTAGGGGGGAGGGTTTTTTTTTTTATAATAGGTTGAATTCTCCTTTAAAGGTGAACCACAAATCCTGCAGAATAGTAAACAGTGAGTTTTCTATTAGATATGTGACCACTGCGACTATAAACAAAAAAAACCAAAGGGTCAGTATTCTTCAACATGAGGCCAATGAATAGGGCTTGTTGCCTATTGTTGCAAAAATCTGTATGAATGGTATTATTTCCTGAGCTACACCGGGCTACTCCATGTTTGGTCCTTGCGCGGTGGATTTGTATTCCCAGTATACAAGTCCCTCCCTTCGCTTATCTCTTTCTGTTCCCTGGTCCTGATACTTAAAACAATTTAACAAGAGTCAGTTGTCCCCAAACCAGCTGACTTCTGATACATTATCTGAGCAGATGACTTGCATGGAATACAAATGGCGCTGATTTCAATAGCAAATGACACAGACACATACATTAATGACAATGGGCAATGAATACATATTGGAAAGTTGCTTAAAATTATATTTTCATTCATTACACACGCAGGAAAAAAAAAAAAGATTTTAGGTGAAGATGCCCTTTAACTACAAATCGGTCGCTAAATCACGTCTAATGCTTTTAAAGGGAAAGTCACGCCAATAACTTCCATTTTCAATTAAGGGGAACCAAAACAATAGCTCTAGTCACATCCTAAACTTGGTTATAGTATTATCGCCTTCAATTTTTGGCTGATCCTTGCCACTGTCGGGAAGTGGATTGAGCTGGGACGGGTAAGGGCTGTGCAGTTTCTGTGCATCGCTGAGAGAGAAGGAAGGCCGGTGTATGGCCAGTAATGTGCCTCCTTGGAAAGTACAGCAGCACCATTTCCAGTAACAGAGGAACTAATGCCCTGCACGTCAGGGACATATTCTTAAATAGAATCCATTCTTTTCATGTGAGCGTGACCCTGTTTCTGTACATCGCTTATGATACTCATCTACTTTCACATCCTTTCTGTATAAATCTGTTATTCTTAACAGAAAGAGCTACCATACCGCTTACATGGGGTATTGATTCACCTTTAAGTTAACTTTTAGTATGTTAACCATAGAATGGCCGATTCTAAGCAACTTTTCAATTGGTCTTCATTATTTTATACTTTTTTTTAATTATTTGCCTTCTTCTTCTGACTGTTTTCAGCTTTCAAATGGGGGGGGGTCACTGTCCTCATCTAAAAAACAAATGCTTTGTAATGCATGTATTAATACATTTTATTCATTATTTGTTAATTCTTATATCTATTGATATATTTAATAATACTAGGGCTGCATCGAATCCAGGATTTGGTTTGGTATTCTGCCTTTTTCAGCAGGATTCAGATTCGGCCGAATCCTCATGCCAGGCCAAACCGAATCCAAATCCTTAAAAACATGTTCCTTTTTTTGCCGCACTAGGCACACAGCTCTTTTTTCCCACCTCACCCTCATTTGCATATGCAAATTAGGGTTCGGATTCAGTTTGGTATTTGGCTGTATCTTTCACGAAGAATTCGGGGGTTCGGCTGAATCCAAAATAGTGAATTCTGGGCATCCCTAATGAATATATGTATTTTTATATTGCTACTTTTTATTGAGGCCCTCTCCTCTTCATATTCCAGTTTCTTTTTTGGACCCTAGCAACCAGAGTGCCAAAATTGCAAACTGGAGAGTTAAAACATACAAGGGAAAGTTGTGCTCACCACTAGTGATGGGCGAATAAATGGTACAGGCGCGAATTTGCTGCAAAAAATCCACGGCAGCAAAAAAAATTTGGTCGCGCGTCAGAATAGTCGCGCGCATAAAAATTGCTGCTCGTCAAAATTATTCGGACGCCCATTGACCTTATATAATTATATAAAAATTGTTACGGGCATCGTTATTGACTCCCATTGACTTCAATGCGTTTTGCGAATTTTTCGGTGAAACGGGACATCACTGCTCACCACTAATTTTAAAACCATTAGGCGGGGTTGCAATGAGGCTGTGACCACAAAATACATATAGAGAAATACAAGATTCCTCTGCACTCAACCCATTATCAATATATTTAAGACAGAGACATTTGTGCATACTGCTACTGAAAAATGCCTTACCCTTTAAACAAAACAGGGATTGTCTGTCCATATATTGCAATATATTTAAGCTTGCTGGAGAGCTACTGAATAAAAAGCTATAAAATGCAAAACCCACAAATAATAACAAATGAAAAATCTTACGTTTAAATTTGCTTTCGTTCTGTAAAGTTGTAAATCTGGTTTTACTTCCCCTTTTTCAAAAGAAAATCAATCGTAGCGCTTGTCTGTACAGCGGTAACGGTTATGAGTGGCAGAGATCAATGACTGTCTGGGCTACTTCTCTATATTTCTCTATTTTCTCCCTCAAAAAGAGGAAAGATGGGTTAGCACAAGTGCCATTATCACAAGTTCAGCCTTGCTGACTGTCAGCTACATTATGCAAGCTACCTCTTTCTATGTGAGATTTTTTTTTGTGTTTTCTGAATTATTTGCATGTATCTAAAGAAGCATTTGCCTGTATGGCAGCACCATTATGGGTGCCGCTGCATTGATGTCTATTGGATATTTCGTATCTGGTGCTTGCTTTAAAGGGGTAGTTCACCTTTACGTTAACTTTTAGTATGATATCGAATGGACAATTCTAAGGAACGTTTCAACTGACCTTCAATTTTTTTTTTGTTTTTGAATTATTTAAATTCTTATGATTGTTTCCAGCTTTCATGTTATCACTCTCTACATCAGGGGTTCCTAACCGTGTGAGCCACATTCGAATGTAAAAAGAGTTGGGGAGCAACACAAGCATGAAAAAATCCCTTGGGTGTCAAATAAGGGCTGTGATTGGGTATTGGTAGCCCTTATGTGGATTGACAGCCTACAGGAGGCTCTACTTGGCACTATACTTCATTTTTATACCATTAAAACTCGCTTCCAAGCCTGGAATTGAAAAATAAGCCCCTGCTTTGAGGCCACTGAGAGCAACATCCAAGTGGTTGGAGATCAACATGTTGTTCACGAGCTACTGGTTGGGGATCACTGCTCTACATCATACTAAAAGTTAATTCAATATGAATACCTTTAAAGAGTAAGGAAACCCTCTCCTGTCTCAATAAGTGCCCCCCAAAAGCCCCTATTTTCTTTCCCTAACCACAACAAACACTCACCAAAAGGCCACCGGCTTCCTCCTATATCATGTTATAACTCAGAGCAGCACAAATAGGGTTGCCACCTGGCCGGTATTTTACTGGCCTGGCCGGTAAAAATTATGGTTCATCTCAATGTTATCAATAGGGAAAAAAGATAACTATATAGGAAGGCCGGTATTTTTTTTCCAGAAAAGGTGACAACACTAGTGATCTGGTGCCCAGCTTATCCAATGACCAAAAGCATGCATACTCAAAGTTGAACTGGTCTATTTTCTCTGTAAAACAGGGTACAGATGTTTCCTTGTCCATTAATGGAGACTGACCACTACTGCTGGTACAGGTGGGTTCTTGTCTGAAAAATTCTTAAAACCAGTATCATTATCCAAATCTTTCATACTCTACTGCTTGCATCTCACCACCCTAGTCCCATCTACTCTGCTCTCTCTCTCTCCCCCTCCCCACCTCATGTTTCTCTCTCCTTTGCCCCCTATGGGTCCTGTTTCTCTCATCCCTCCTTCCACAGCTCTGCTCTTTTCTTTCTTTTCTGCACCCCCCACCAGCTCTCTCATCTCTCCCAGCTACACAAACACAAGATGAAGAGAACTTCTGTACACAAAACACATTGATGTAATTAACCAAATGAAGGCATCTCTCAGCTTTGTAAAGGCATGACAATGTTCCACTTCTCATACTTTCTAGTTTAGCCTGGCTCTGAAGTCTTGTACTCTCAGCCCCCATGTAAACTGCAATGTGGTTATATATATTGCTAACACGCTTTGTGCCCAATTATTAGAAACCTGTGTGCACAGGGCAATGGGTCAGTATTGAATTCTATGTGTGCAGGCAACATGGTTTTTCTGCTCCATGATTTGGTGTGTGCACATAAGTTGTGTGTTCACACTTGGGTGCTCAACTGATTCCCAGCGATAACATGTTGGGGCATCTCAGTCTGAGTAAATGTGAGATTTGTAGAGAGTGCCGATTTGCTCTCCTACGTACACAAGGAAGTCCAGCTTGAAGGTCATTTAGGGTGAGATTTAGGACAAACACAGGTCACCCTACATATTGTTAAAACTATGGCTGATGCTCCAGTGTTCTCCTTTATCCGTAACGTTGTGGAACCAAAGGAAGGACCCTCAAGAGGGCTTGACCAAAGGATGGAACCTCAAGGGGGCTTGAACTGAAAACATTGGTCACTACTAGAATCTACACTTAAACAGAGACTGGTATGGACTTGTAATGATTCTCTAGGCTTTCAGTTCTAGTAGAAGGTTGCAATGACTTCCAATGCATCCCCTTTCCAGCCTCCATGCCATTGTAGAAAGAAATGTTGCTCTAATGTAGCCAAAAGAGACACAGCAAAGAGCTGCAGATCTAACCGCTCCTAAATATAACATGAGAAGGGAAGATTAGTGAGTGGGTATATGAGCAGCTGCGGTGCATGGCACTCAGTGTACAAGCAAACCATAAATCCACAGGAAGGGTTAAGACATGCAGATGGTTCACATAATGTTACCCCCAAGCACAGAGCGTCTGGCTGTCACAGACACACAGAAATAGTGAGCTCCCCTGGGTCAATTAAAGGGTTCCAATTACCTCTCCAGGGCGGTGCTATGGGAGTTGCGTTGACATAAGTTGTTGGTTTTTTTTTTTTTTTAAACAACACATTATGCGTATGTGGCCATCATCAAAGTAATCAGAGAGGAATTATCAGTCGCTCAATTCATACATTTTTTACATGGATATTTGGTATCTAGGTCTCAGATTTTAAAAAAACGGTGAACAAAGGCAAAGTAAAGGATGCTCAATTACAGCAAACACTTTGATCTTGCTCCATAATGATTTGTTTTAACAAGCTCGAGCAGAAATACTTCTCGGTTTCATTAACATTTAAGGTTGAGCCTCTTTTTTACCAGACTACTTGGTATATCTGATGTAAGGTGGTGTGCGTAGGGAGTAAGAACCAATTAAAAATGGAGTGTATGTGTGGTGTTTTCCCCATCTCCCTGTTTTGGTTGTGGACACGTAAAGGAACAATTCCTAAAACCACAGAATATGAATCAAGGAAAGTTCCTGGACTAACTCAGTTTGCGTTTGATGATAAATACCTTTAAGAATAGCAACGATTGGGGTGCATCACTCAAGGAGGATGCCAGGGGACCAGTGAGGAGGGAGCAATAGTCAGTGCTAGGGGGTTGAAACATGGAGGCACAGTGAGAACAAGTTAAGGTGGCTATACACTATATAGGCCCCCATACATGGACAGATATAAGCTCCCAACAGAGTTGGAAGCTCGTTGCCCAGTGTATGGGCCCTCGGATGGCCATCCCGATCTCTATCCATGCCAAAAGTCAGCCAGATGTCAATAGTCCGGGTTTAAAAATCCAGTTTGATCAAGAACTGCATTGGTTCGTTGATACGGTCCTCGATCCAACCACCCATTTTCTCCTTGTTATGATCCGATGATTGGGCCCCACGATTTGCTAAGCCCAATTTCCCCCACCTCAATGTATGGCCATCTTAAGAATCTCTTGTTTAGTGAGGTCACCAAATGAGCAGATCTTTCCCCTGATATGCCCACCAAAGGTAAGCGATATTAGGCTAATCCAATCGGTTGACCCTAGGGCCAAGAGATTGGATTACAATTAAAGGAAAAGGTGTTGACAGGATGAGAACTGTATCAACTAGCTAATAATGTCCTCGATTGGACAGGAAAATTAAACCTGCCCAATCAACATCTGGACAACTTTTGGCGAGACATTGGTTGTGGAGGGCCCAATACATGGGCAGATAAGCTGCCAAATCAGTTGAAAGAACCTTTGGTGATTTTTCAGAAGAATCAGATCTCACAAGACAAAGAAGGAAGAAGAGAACCCAAGGTTTAAATATCAGGACTTGGATATTTTTTCTACATGAACATGAAACTTGATTCACCCAAGCGTGGAGCAGGTTCCTCTTTCATTACAGGACGTGGTGAGTATATCGCAAGGGACTATCTGCGTGGCTTTGACTCAGCTGCATAAACAAACCTCTTCTCATGACAGGGAGCAATCTCAGAACATCCCCCGCACACAAACCCAGCAGGGAGTCAACAAGGAAATTTCAGCTGAACCCCAGGTGGAGAAATTGAAGACTCTGGGGGCTCATTGAAAACAGAGCAACAAATGTTCCCTCAGTAATGGGCGAGCGGCTTGATCAGACTGATATCTATCCCTGGGTATGGCCATACTGTATAAACATCTGACCAGACATTGCTGGACAGCCATGGAATACAAGGATTGAGTATGGAAGACTTATAAAATTGAGTATTATAAGACTTATCATCACTAAATTTCTTTTTTTCACAAAATATTTCTGCTTATGTTTTATGCATTTCTAACAAGTGTTGGCTAGTTAATTGTCACTAATTATATCTGGTTTCCATGGAATTGTATTTTCAAAATCTGCACCCGGATGGGAAATGTGCTATGGCAGATGATTTTGACACAGAAGCTTTTGGCAGATAAATGACCCTGGTAGAAGTTCTAGCTGAAAGGACCACACCTGTGTGGTAGGAACCTGAAGGCTAATGTCAGATGTGGTGGTATCTCCATGAGTAAACACCCAAAAGTGACCCTTATTGAGTATTATGGCAGTTTTCAGCCCGAAAACGAGTGCACATTCTAAGTCCAATAACATCTATGACAGTTCCCAAAGCAAGGGCAGTTTTGGGCATTTTATCAGATGGAGTGCCTTTTTAATGGAATATTGATGGAACAATAAAATATGTTTTTTTAAATTGACTTTTAAGTCTGCATTTCTCCCTCTATGGTTCCAGTTTTGGGCATATGTCTGCTGCAAGAGAAACCACCTGAATAGCATAAGGTTAAAGGCACACAGGACAAAAAGCCAACACTCCTAATGATATGTAATGTCAAGCACCCTGTGTGATACGTGGAGTGATAACAGATTAACCTCAGCAATAAATGGTAGATTCTAATTGGAGGTCCGTCATATCTCCATGTCCATCAATCTGGGTGCTTGTCATTAAATACCATTAGGAGCATATAGAGGTGGAACAGGGAGTTCCAATGTTACTTGTCAAGCTCAGATCCTGCAAAAATATAAATAGTAGGTTTCTGGCACTTTATGAATTGTGCCCCATTATTAAACCCCTACACACCAAAAAGAACCATGGGACTGACCATGCTTTAGGTTATGTCCAGGACTTTAGTCTTTTGTGCAAAAAAAAAGGTAACAAACCTATTCCTTCCTTTGAACTTTAGGAAATTTGGCCCATTGTTTTTGAGTGGTGCAGCTGATGTGTTCTCATTGTGCTCCCACAAGCATTCCAGAGACCCTACAACGTGTTCCTCCCATGGAAACAGGATGAAAATATTTCCCCTATAGGATGTGTAAGGCTTTGGGAACAACTGATCAAACAATCTATGGAGGGGAACCATCTGTGCAAGCCAGGAGTCAGCGTCTGGAATTAATCCAACCAGGAAGAACGTCAGATATCATACGTCTGCTCATGACCTCAAGCTCCAAGCATGGGTGGGATCACAATTATTGTTATTACTCATCATATGCAAAAAGGTAAATGAGAAATTGAAGGTATCAAAAATATAATTTCCTTAATTTCTAAGTGTCATATGTATTTATCATATATGGGTGCTTCCATTACACTACAATCCCTTTAGCTATCCCCACTGTAGAAGTCAGTTGTTCAGCTGAAGGAAGCATTTAAACTGACCTTATTTGGGCCAGTTATGCATATAGCAAAAATACATACTGTGTGGGACCTTTATTGTATGGTGTTCTCATGTCTGAGAAGCTTCATTCAGAAGGATCCATTGTTTGTGCAACTTTAGTCAACAGTCAGTAGTGAAGTCTGCAAAGGGGAGTAAATCCTTGACACAATCATGGCTGCTCCCTTTCATAGGAATTAGCACATACATACAAATGATGCCCCTCCTGTAGAATAATGGACTCTAGAATGTTGTACTTGGCATCAATAGTTCATAACAGGGTACAATTATTATTTAACCTAATAGACAAGAGTTGCCCTCTTCCAATTATGAAAATCCATATAGGCCGGTGATTATTATATTGCCATGCTCAAGCTGCCACTCAGTTACAGTTCCCAGCATCCTCGAATGGCCTGGGAATTGAAGTTTAGCAGCAGATGGGCTGATACACGCTCACCATCCATACTGCAGGCTGATGATGGAAACAAAATCTTGTTTTCTCTAATAATGGAAATGGCACGCGCAAAAGAAAAACAGTGCCGATGTAACTGTCAGCGTTCGGCATTTTACACCTGGAGAATGAGTGAAGGGCAGTTGCGATTGTAGGAAAAAGAGAGGGGGTTTATGACAACGAAGAGAAATGCAACTACCTCTACTTTTTGTACATTCTGTGGTGAAAACACAGACCTGTCAATCTTCCCAGGATTTTCAGGAGACTCCCCAGCATGGGAACCTCATCTGGGTAAAACGGGTTGATCTGGGAGGAACAAGGCACACTTAAAAATTACCCGTGTATAATTTATATATTTTTGATGCACCAGTAGGGTAGTTTTTGGGGGGAATCATCATTTGAGCCTTAAACACAGCCCAAGTCAAAAGTGGCCAAGTCAACAGGCTAAAAATAAGAAAAGACTAGATTAGATTAGACACATACGGGTCGCCTGCTGGTGGGAATTTATTTAAAAGGTGGTGGAAAAGCCACATGTCTCATAAGTCTAATGGCCAAAATTAGATAATTTAGTTCCAAGGAATATGGACAACCTTCAATCTGTGCCTGACTCTAAAGGTGGCCATAGACATCAAGGAGAAGATTTATCAAAGGTCGAGTTTTTTGAGGGTATTTTTCATCATCTTTCTTCAAATTTTACCATTTGCGCAGTAGATTGATATAGCTGACTTCTTTGTTAAAGTTAGACTTTTCTCTCTACTGTGCACCCACACAAATAAAGAAGAAGCCGACCGATCCAGGGGTCCTCGCTGGAAGATTCCCGGGCCGATGCCATTTTCTGCAGGCACGGGGTGTGATGTAAGTATATACAATCACTTGGGGGTCCTAACTTTTGGCACCCCAAGAGCTCCTTTCCTTCTTCTTTCACATCGATATACAACGTTTCGCTCTACTGCGCACCCACACGAAGAAAGAAGAAGCTGGAAGCTGATAGATCCGCGTTGCTCGATGGAAGATCCCTGGGTCGGTGCAGTTTTCTGCCAGCCCAGGGTGTGAAGTAAGTATATACAATCACTTTGGGTTCCAAACCTCCAAGAGCTCCTTTCCTTCTACTTTAACATCATCCCACCACCTCTAGTGACATCATAAATGGGTGGAGAATTGCAGAAGAAGAAGAGGACAAGGACATTGGACGGGCAGTGACAGAGTGTGATGTCAGTAGTGGGGAGGACCTTTCAAATAGTTCAGCCCAACACTGGGCCTTGGAAAGACCAGCCAGCAGGGAAAAGGGGCTGGATGATGACATAAGGGGATAGGGCCAGAGTTGTGAAGTAGAAGAGGAGGACTGGGTGTAGATTGGGTATGTAGGCAGGGTTACAGAGCTATTAAGGTGACAGAGAGGGAGCCGCAGAGTGAATTGGGGCTAGGTTGGAGAAATACAGGCCATGTGACAACCTAACCCACTCCTGGCCTACCAGAGTAGTGATTTGTAAGCCCGAAGGTAAAGCCGTGGGTTTTAGGTCTACGCACCACTTTTACAAACTTCTTGAGATGATCAAAAAGGCCATACTTGCTGCCATTTGAACATGAAATGTGTCCATATAAATATATTTCAAAATACAAGGAGTTAATGAGCTGTGCACACAGCCCACTATTCATTAAGGAAGGATTATAGCTGGGTAAATGTTTAACCATCTCTATTTCCACACCTCTCTTAATGCATTTGTCTAGAGCATGTGAATGGAAATATGCAAAGAAGCAATGCACTGTGCGAATAAAGATCCCCGCAGTCACACTCTGTTGTGTATTCAAGGCAATAAAAACCCTTCTTCTAATGTTTCCTGTCCCAAACATTTATTAAGATCTAAAGAAATCTAAATAAATTAGGGGAAAGACCATTTCCATACAAAGAAGTGAAATTTGTCCCCAGTGGAGCTTACAATCTAATTTCAGCATTGAATCACACGCAGTCATAAAAACTAACAGGATAAAATATGAAAAGGCACGCTGTAATAACATTCCCATTGGTTAATAATAAATATCCGGGTGCTTAAAGGTATACTGTCATGGGAAAAAAAAACATTTTTTCAAAATGAATCAGTTAATAGTGCTGCTCCAGCAGAATTCTGCACTGAAATCCATTTCTCAAAAGAGCAAACAGATTTTTTTATATTCAATTTTGAAATCTGACATGGGGCTAGACATATTGTCAGTTTCCCAGCTGCCCCAAGTCATGTGACTTGTGCTCTGATACACTTCAATCACTCTTTACTGCTGTACTGCAAGTTGGAGTGATATCACCCCCTCCCTTTCCCACCCCAGCAGCCAAACAACAGAACAATGGGAAGGTAACCAGATAGCAGCTCCCTAACACAAGATAACAGCTGCCTGGTAAATCTAAGAACAGCACTCAATAGTAAAAACCCATGTCCCACTGAGACACATTCAGTTACATTGAGAAGGAAAAACAGCAGCCTGCCAGAAAGCATTTCTCTCCTAAAGTGCAGGCACAAGTCACATAACCAGGGGCAGCTGGGAAATTGACAAAATGTCTAGCCCCATGTCAGATTTCAAAATTGAATATAAAAAAATCTGTTTGCTCTTTTGAGAAATGGATTTCAGTGCAGAATTCTGCTGGAGTAGCACTATTAACTGATGCGTTTTGAAAAAAACATGTTTTCCGATGACAGGATCCCTTTAAGAAGGATGTCTCCTTCTCCCTGGTACAGGTCCTTCATTTTTAAAAAAATTGATTTAACCGTTAGGTTAATGAGGCCCTGTTCTAGCGGCTATTTCTCCTGCCCCGTGCGTGAGTCACAGGCCCATAAATAATGTTTATGTGATGCATTTAAAGCAGGAATAACTCATTAAGGACTTACAGTATTGGGTTCAGGGATTGTCTACAGTGGTCCGGGGTCTCCTGGGTTCAACTAATCATGATGCTTCTAATATGGAGACGGGAGTCATGAAAAATTAAATGGAAAATATACGGATGTCACTCAGCTTTGATGATACATAGACTCTGTGGGGAACATACCATTTACATATTCACCCTTTCATCTGATAGGAAGCAGATTGCCCTTGTTGTAAACTGTAAACTATTCAGTCTAATAAATGAGAGCTTGATTAGCAAACAATATATGCTTTAACATAAGACATCTCTCTGGTGGAAGATCTGCTGTTATAGGAGTTATATATTGGGGCAAAACCTGGCAAGGTATTTCATTGTGTTTGAGCCAATTACATGTCACTCTGTGCTTATCCCACATCAAGGCTGGAGACTGACATCCAGTCGTTAACTAGGTCATTTCTAAAAAGCAATCAACTGTGTGTCCTCAGTACTGAAACTATCTATAGCTGTCTGCACAATGACAGCAGGGGTCCTCATAAACATTAACCCCCTCCAACATCTGAGACTGCCTGCACTCTCGATGGGAAAAGGTCTAGTAGATGATAACTCTGAGTATCACTCATGTATTATAAGGGATAATATACCCTCTACTGTAAATGATAAGGATATTAGAAGTCACTGAGGGGTCTGTGACCATATAAAGGCACAAGGCTGCAGGCTGAGTTAAAAAGGGAACTCTGAGTATCACTCATGTATTATAAGGGATAATCTACCCCCTACTGCAAATGATAAGGATATTAGAAGTCACTGAGGGGTTCTGTGACCATATAAAGGCACAAGGCTGCAGGCTGAGTTATACAGGGAACTCTGAGTATCACTCATGTATTATAAGGGATAATCTACCCCCTACTGTAAATGATAAGGATATTAGAAGTCACTGAGGGGTTCTGTGACCATATAAAGGCACAAGGCTGCAGGCTGAGTTATACAGGGAACTCTGAGTATCACTCATGTATTATAAGGGATAATGTATCCCCACTAATGCTGTGATATATTTATATATATATGTATAATATAGTTTATTCGTGTCTTTCATGATGTAGGCAGCCTACGTGATATCACTCCTGCATGGCTTTACTCATTCAATGTATCATTCGCCCCCCATCCTTCTCTCTGGAGAAGTAACTGAATCCTCTCTTTTATTTTCCTTTTTCCTTGTCTCTGCCCACATTCGTCCAATTTCCCTTGGTTAATATCATCTTGCAGATCATCTCTAATGGCAATACTCACTCCATCTCTGTCCAACATCACAGGCTGCATATTAATGAAAGGTGCAAGGGTGCGCTCAAGGCCACTACCAATACAACAGGTGTAGGGAGGCTCAGACAGGTCAAAGATTATGTACAGATCTTAATATAGAGATATTACATCATTCAGTGTTGGACTGACCCACTGGGATACCAGAAAAACTCCCGGTGGGCTCAGGGGTGAGTGGGCTCTACTGCTTTAAACCATCTGGACTGATTCACAGTCATTCCCTCTTTATATATAGGAACAAACAGACATGTACCCCTGTAATACCGAGTTGGTGCATATACATAAATTATATTGTGCACTCATCATACATCAAGGGGTGTGCTTAATATAGCGCTAGTTATTAATAGGGTACTGGACCATGTACAAGAAAATACTTTAGCAGCACTCCGATTATGGTGAAAAAATTGTTGCTTTATTCGTGCCTCAAGCTAAGTGACGTTTTGAGCTTTTGTAGCCCTTTATCAAGCTTACTGAATATGGTACTGGACCATATGACCTGGGTGAAAGCTCTTCTGAAATAAGAATGTAGGGTCCGTGTTACAAATGGCAGTACCTACAGCCTTGTGGCATAGCAAAATGGCAGCCACCATTTACAGAAGAAGGAAAGTAAGTAAGTAAGCTTTATCAGAAAGTTCTATATGAATACACCAGTAAACCCTCAAAAGAAACACAGTATTTCTTAACTTCTATTGTGTACACATGGGCGTCTGTATCAGACTTCCTGTTTCCGCCAGGGCTAGGGCTTGAGCATGCTCAGTTTGCTCCTCCTCCCTCCTCCCCTCCCTGCTGTAATCTGAGCCCAGAGCATTGAGTGAGCAGGAAGAGATTCAGGCAGGAAGTGATGTCACACCAATCTAATATGGCAGCTGCTATCTTAAACAAACAGAGAGAGCTTCTAGAGCTGTTTAGGTATGGTAAAGCATTCTGTTGAATACATATAGTCTTATAGCTTGCACTTTTGTGGCTAATCTATTGGCAATACACTGCTTCAGTAGCTTTCCTTCTCCTTTAAAGGGTCCAGATGTGCATTTGGGGAGAGAATACCCCTTTTCCTTAACTCATTACATTTTTAGACATCTTTTTCTGTTTAAATGTGAATTGACTGATGCTGTTGTACATTTACTTCACTACTCACTTGCTCAAGCTACAAATATTAATTATAATGGTATTTTCAGACAAAAGCAACACACAGCTGATAAATCGCATGTTTTCTGTTTTAATTAGTAGCCTGCATGATGGAACACAGAAGAATATCAAGGCTGTTTTTTTGCAGCTGTTTCAAGGACATCGAGGAGGGCGTCATGTAAGCGACAGGGATATTGCTCCGCTTTCCCATAACCCTCTCTAGATCCGGCACCCACTGGTTCCCCACCCACGTATTCCCCAAGTGCCAACCCTAAGTGGCGTTTGAAGAGCTGCACAGGAACAGAAAAAGCCCAAGACTGGGAAGCTATAATCACTAGGAAGCTTCTAGGCTTTCACTGGTGAGAATTCCTACAAAGCAGTTAATTAAAGCCCTGCTCCTTCTCCCTCTGTAACCTACACTGGTATCAGGGAAGTCTCATAAAAGAGATGTATGTAAATATGCTTGAAATATTCTATGAAGTCAGGACAGTCTGTTCTTTCTGTGTAATCAAAAGAAAAATATTATTACCTTGTGCTCTATTGCTCCATTTACTACCATGCTGTCTAAGCAGTTAAAGGAAAACTATAACCCTCAAACAATGTAAATATATTGCATAAAAAAAGCTCATTTGTAAAACCCTGCTCATAGCTCATAGCCTGTACAGTTACCATAGAACTACATCAGAATGGGCATTGCACCATACAAACCGCAGGAACACTAAAAACTTTCAGAAAGAAAACTTGAGGGTATGTTGACCTTTTAAAAAGCAGCAAGCTGGATTACAACACACTAATAGCAGTGAAACAATGTGTGAACTTTTTAATGTCAACTATATAGCGTTAACTATACAATTTTTTAAAGGAAAGAGAAAACTATAGAGAACCAGATTCCCACCCTTCTCTCATCTAAGTCTCATTGACTGGTCAAGATCCATCTTATAAAATTACAGAATTATGGATGTTGCCAAAAACAACAGCAAGACATGGCAAACCCTATTGTTTTAACCCAACAACAAGCTCAACAACCTTATTTTTTGCTTCACAGGCCTTTTAATGCACCCTCGGTTTTCTGAGGAATGGTGGGTGCATTAAAATGGACTTTTATCCTTTGTATAATAAATACTTGGAATTTAGACACTTCTCCTGGAAGAAGATGCCAGCTAAGTCTTCTTGAATGACATTTGTTTGTAAAGTAGTAGCTATCCAACCAGGGTACTTAGACAAAGACCTTCAGATAATGAAGGTTTGTGGAAGACTCTTCAATGTTTCAGCACAATGACACAGAGTGAGGTCCACACAGGAAGGGTTTGCTGCTAAGATAAGAGTGGAAGAACCTGACTGGCCTCCACAAAGTCCTGACCTCTAGCCAAATGAACCCTTATGGGTTGAACTAAAATACTCATTGGGAGACAGTCCTGATCCCCAACATCAGTGTGCAACCTCACTAATGCTCTTATTGCTGAGTGGAAGCAAATCCCACCAACATTCCAACATCTAGTGGGAACCTTCCCAGAAGATTGAAGGTTGTTTTAGTAGCAAAGGGAGGAACACCTTACTACTTCTGCTGCTGCTGCCTTTGGATTTGGAATGAGAGGGTGTTTGGACACTTGTGGCCATATAGTACATAGCATGGAAAGTTGAGGATCTTAAAAACCTAAAATTATACATATTAGAGGCAGAAAAATTGGAGCTGTCCTGCTCCAGTATCAGATAATAAAGGTTTGTGGAAGACTCTTCAATGTTTCAGCACAATGACACAGAGTGAGGTCCACAGCTAAGTCTTCTTGAATGACATTTGTTTGTAAAGTAGTAGCTATCCAACCAGGGTACTTAGACCAAGATCTTCAGATAATGAAGGTTTGTGGAAGACTCTTCAATGTTTCAGCACAATGACACAGAGTGAGGTCCACACAGGAAGGGTTTGCTGCTAAGATAAGAGTGGAAGAACCTGACTGGCCTCTACAAAGTCCTGACCTCTAGCCAAATGAACCCTTATGGGATGAACTAAAATACTCATTGGGAGACAGTCCTGATCCCCAACATCAGTGTGCAACCTCACTAATGCTCTTGCAGCTGAGTGGAAGCAAATCCCACCAACATTCCAACATCTAGCGGGAACCTTCCCAGAGGATTGAAGGTTATCTTCTGCTGCTGCTGCCTTTGGATTTGGAATGAGAGGGTGTTTGGACACTTGTGAGCGTATAGTACATAGCATGGTAAGTTGAGGATCTTAAAAACGTATTAGTATACAGATTAGAGGCAGAAAAATTGGAGCTGTCCTGCTCCAGTAACCCATAGCAACCAAGCAGCATTTAGCTCGTATTGCTCTAGTGCAGTTCGAATAATGAAAGCATATGGTTGTTGCAGTGAGTTGCTGGGATAAGGGATTCTCTTCATCACCCTGAAGTTCACTGGTGTATCTAGGTCATTAGGTTTCCTTTTCTTCTGAATAATTCATTAAGAAACCACTGATAACCCAAAACTGCTTAGAACAGATACAGGCGTGTGTCTCCAGCCATTGCCACAGCCAGAAGCACATTGGGAGTTCAGGATCCCGTCTAATAGGACAAAATGACATGAAAAAGAACTAGGTCCTATGCCAAGGATCTCTGGCTCGGTGTCCCAGTAAGTAGAAGCTCCCAGGGCCCTGCAAACAGTGGCCAAGTACTGAAGGGCAAGATGGTGCAGGCAGGTTAAATGAAAACTATACCCCCTGAACAATGTAGGTAAGATATTGCATAAAACGGCCCTGCTTCATGTAAATAAACCATTTTCATAATAATACGGTATACTATCTGTTGCTTAACTATTCATTTTGGGGTAAAGGTTTTCCTTTATGTCTAAGGTGCTTAGGGTCCTGATACTACTAAAGGAGTAGACTGAGAGGCCTGTCTTGTTCCTGCAAATCCATTTCTATGAATGTGTCCGTGATGAAGGGTTTTAAGTTTCCTAAAGGAATGTGAACACGGAAACACAAGCTGCCCTAACCAGGAATGGTATAGTATAACCCACACACACACATACATAGGGAATGCTATAGTGTAACACACACTCACACACACACATATACACAGCCATGCCTCTATATCCAACCATATACACCCAATGCCTAGACATACCATCCTTTGTCTACCACTTTTATATGGTATAATAGAAGAGGATTTTTTCACGGCCAATAACAAGTAACTAAGGAAAGGGATCACAGGCTAACCCAGAAACAATATGGTGGCGGATCAGATGGCGTATTATTAACAATAAACAATATCTAGCCGTGCCTGAACGTGAACTTCTATATTATATCTATTATTTTACATGGATACAGCTTACAAAGAACAACTGCAGTAACTGAATCTTCACCAAGACGGGTTCAACAACAGCTGTTTTGGGCCTTAAATCCCCCATCATGCTCGCTCAGGATATAGCAGCGCCACAACAGCTGGGCTATGCACCATTGCTACCTTGTGCAATACGTGGATTTAGCGCCAGTAACCATAAATGGAAAGAGCCTTGGAATTTCAGTGTTTTAAAGGAACAGTTCAGTGTAAAAATAAAAACTGGGTAAACAGATAGGCTGTGCAAAACAAATAATGTTTCTTATATAGTTAGTTAGCCAAAAATGTAATGTATAAAGGCTGGAGTGACTGGATGTCTCACATAATAGCCAGAACACTACCTCCTGCTTTTCAGCTCTCTAACTCTGAGTTAGTCAGCGACTTAAAGGGGGCCCATATGGGACATAAATGTATAGTGAGTTTGCAATTTATCCTCAGCATTCAGCTTAGACTCAAAAGCAACAGTTATGGCCCATGTGCCCCCTCCCCTCAAGTCACTGATTGGTTACTGCCTGGTAACCAATCAGGGGAAACCAAGAGGGCTTAAAGGCAGGAAGTAGTGTTCTGGCTATTATGTTAGACATCTATATTAGAAACATTTTTTATTTTGCACAGCCTATTTACCCAGTTTTTATTTTTATACTGAACAATTCCTTTAAGGAGAACTAAACTCTAGTAAGATATATGGTTAGAGATGATGTATTTTATATAATGAACTTACTGTACCGCGCTATAACAGTAATGATCCCGGCATTTCAAGTTGCCCCAGCAGCTCCAAATCTTCTGAACTTCTTAGGGCATCTTTTGTGTGTCAATGGCACTGCACATGCTCAGTGAGCTCTGGGCTGCTGTTGATTTGCCAAGCTTAGGGATCAAGGAAATACACTGGGTTCTGATCTGCCATGTAATGTGAATCTGAATTAATGACTAATTAGCCCTGTGTTGTGAATAGTATTGTGTATACATACAGTATAGTGTGAGTGGGTCCCTAAGCTCAGTAAGTGACAGCAGCACAGAGCATGTGCAGTAAATCAGCAGAAAAGAAGATGGGGAGCTACTTTGGAGTTGCCAGTCCTTCCTGCTAAAGACCCCGCGCAAAAGCCCAAAACATAAGGCCTTACATTTCTAGCCTAATTTTTTTGTTGAGGTTTATTTCTCCTTTAAGAATATAAATATAAGGTCTTACATTTGTAGCCTAATTTTTTGGTGAGGTTTATTTCTCCTTTAAGAATACAGACACAAGGTCTTACATTTGTAGCCTAATTTTTTGTTGAGGCTTAGTTCTTCTTTAAGAATACACATTTTTCCAAGGTGGCTCAGTGCTTTGCCCATCAGTAGGGCGTCATTCGTTGACCTTGGCTCTAACAGAAAAAGCCAGAACTATAGACAACATAGGGGACAAGGAAACAGAGGATTCAGCCATTGGGAATGAAGGCTCTTAGCATTTCGTAGAGACATATTACTAGACTGAATCATACCATGTTCTCATCCCAATATGGCCCACGCATTCCACACAAGGCTGGTTTTCATTAAATTGTACAACATTCCCTGACACAATAATGTATACCGTGCCTACGATTCTGATTCATAAAGCTCTGTACATATACTGTACATTACCTCTTTCTCCGACATGCAGAGCTGTTCCCCTCGTATAGCCACGTAACGGTTCTTCCATATCTCCCTGAAGATGCCTTTCCCGCAGTATTTCCGAATCCATCCCACTTTTTCTGGCTGGCAGGGGGCCTGGTTCCCATCCAGAGGTCCCTAGAGAGAGAGTCAAGAGATAAAACACAACTGAATATAAAGGATTTATTAAATTAATATTAATCAGGTTTCCAGACTTGGCCGCAAGGCCAGCTAAGGTTAAGCCTCATACGTACATTCTAACAAAGGGTAACTAACCCAAACTGCCTAACCAAAGTGAGCATTAAACCCGAGATAAGGGAGTAGTTTGCCAGAGCCACATCACAGGAGCATATTCATTAAAAATCATTATACGTCATGTTGGAACATATAGTTGCAAGACACATACACATATATAAATCCATCCTTTTCCATATCCACTACACCAGTGTCTCTCCAGCTTTTCCTGAACTACAACTCCCAGCTCACAAGTGCTGTTGTGAAGCTGGGAGTTCTGTAGTTTGGCAACAGCTGGAGAGGTACATGGCTCTAGAGAGTAAGCTCTTGGGAGCAAAGTCACGTCTGCTGGTAGATGGTGATAGCAGTTGTTGTTTTGTTGTCATACACACACACACACATATATATATATATATATATATATATATATATATATATATATATATATATATATATATATATATATAAATATATATATATTTAACTTGTATGAATGTATGTTTTCAATAGTTGATGTGTGTGTGTGTAAGAGACGGGGAAGGTCAGAATAATGCATTTGTGAGTGTGTCCAGCTAGTCAGTATTGCAAAATCATTCATTCAGTTACCCGCCACCTACTTATAGATTGTAAGCTCTAATGAGCAGGGGCCTCTTTACCCCCTTGTACCAGTCAATACATTTTATATACACCCTTCTACTGTACTGCACTGCAGAATAGGTTGGTGCTTTATAATGATAACATTAATAAAGTAGACAGAATTATTCCTAAAGGTATGATAAATTAAAAACATTAACCCGATACATTAACCGGATACATTAATACATTATGTTTGTGTATGAACTTATTGCACACACACACATATATATATATATACACACACAGATACACACACTTGGATATATGTATACACAATATTAGTTATTGTGCAGCATTGCACAATGAAAGCTGTGCTTATACAATACTATATATTTTAATGCGTATAAGGTCCAGAACAGAATGTGAAGCTATTATTATAAACATGTACTGATAAAGCACCAACATTTTCTGCAGCGCTGTACAACTGAACATTTTATAAATCAAACATATAAATTGCATACAGATACCAAGCGATAACAGGGATAAAGAGGGCTAGGCTCAAAAGCTTGCAATCGAAAATATATTCTCTCTAAATGTATACACAATGCAATGTGCAGCAAATTGCAGTACACAGTTACAGTATATAGTATTAGTAGAAGAAAATTACATCTAAATACATATATAGGAGAAGATAGATCATAGACTGCATTATTGCTCACATCGATATCGATAGATAGATGGATAGATGGATAGATGATAGATAGATAGATAGATAGATAGATAGATAGATAGATAGATAGATGATAGATAGATAGATAGATAGATAGATAGATAGATAGATAGATAATAGATAGATAGATAGATAGATAGATAGATAGATAGATGATAGATAGATAGATAGATAGATAGATGATAGATAGATAGATAGATAGATAGATAGATAATAGATAGATAGATAGATAGATAGATAGATAGATAGATAGATAGATAGATAGATAATAGATAGATAGATAGATAGATAGATAGATAGATAGATAGATGATAGATAGATAGATAGATAGATAGATAGATAGATAGATAATAGATAGATAGATAGATAGATAGATAGATAGATAGATAGATAGATAGATAGATAATAGATAGATAGATAGATAGATAGATAGATAGATAATAGATAGATAGATAGATAGATAATAGATAGATAGATAGATAGATAGATAGATAGATAAATAGATAGATAGATAGATAGATAGATAGATAGATGATAGATAGATAGATAGATAGATAGATGATAGATAGATAGATAGATAGATAGATAGATAGATAGATAGATGATAGATAGATAGATAGATAGATAGATGATAGATAGATAGATAGATAGATAGATAGATAGATAATAGATAGATAGATAGATAGATAGATAGATAGATAGATAGATAGATAGATAGATAGATAGATAGATAGATAGATAGATAGATAGATAGATACTGTAGATAGAGAGATGAAGAAATAATAGATAGAATTAATACACAAGATGAATTCATATACAAAACAAAAGCTAAATGGGGCAGTGGGGGGGGGCTGAAGGTGCCAACATACAATATATATACAGTATATATATATAGATTATTATTCCTGCATGTCTCCACGCTGCATCTGTTTGCGGCTGGGGGCAAGTAAGGATGGGGTCAGTAATTGGGCAGCTCAGACACATAACAGCAGGGAATGTAGGGCAGACGCTGGGTGGCCAGACACAGGCAGATACAGGAGAGGGGAAATCAGTGTATATAGGAGAGTGTATGTATATATATATATATATATATATAAAAAAAAAAAAAGGATTACTCACCCTCTTTGCAGAAAGGTTCTTCTTCATGCTGCCAGCTCAGGGCTGAGGATATGGAGGCCAGAGTGTGCAGGGGAGGATGGGAAGGAGCTGCCGGGTGTCTGTGTGTAGCAGTGAATGTGCAGCAGTGAATGTGCTGCTGTGTGAGCTCACTGCTCCCTCTCCTCCAGACTTCTGTTCTGCAGATCACACTCACAGGATCTGGTTTCACTAAGTCCAGCCAAGCCTCTTTAACACACACACACTCATGTCCCCACACTCACAGCAGCAGCAGAGACACACACACACTCACACACACACACACACACACAGAGACTTCCCCCTCCTTGTCTCTGCCCTCTCTCTCTCATTCTCTGTTCAGTAGCTCCATCTATGGTGAGTCTGTGTGATGTCACATCAGAATAGAGAGAACATTACATTACAGCGCGTGAGGGTAACTCCTTTGTTTCCCATTTATTCCCCCCAAGCTGGAAGACAAGGAAGGGGGGCTGGAGTGCTGGGAAAACAGGAGGAGGAGGAGGAGTGGGATGTATATTGGGGAGGGGGATGTGTGTCTGATTGTGTCATTCCCAGACCCCCTACTGATACTACTGACCTCTCATCTGCAATCACATGGCATCTCCCACCCTAACAAAAATGATCCCTGCTTTTCCAGGCTTGTGATGGTGCTACAGCCTGGGGAAGATGTATAGTGTAAAATCATGGTAGAGATCTATCGCCCATGTGTCTCCAGTTGTTTAAACTCTCATCATTATATTACCCAGCTGTTCCTGGAATGTGTAATTTAGCCACAACCCAGGGGCCAACAGGCTTATACACAGAGCCAATGATACTGTCTATAGATATTTATTTCTATTATATTATACACAGAGCAGGGGTATAACTGTATTATACACCGGGCCAGTGATATCTCTATTATATTATACATACAGCAGGGATTTATTTCTATTATGCATAGAGCAGGGGTATAACTGTATTATACACCGGGCCAGTGATATATCTATTATATTATACATACAGCAGGGATTTATTTCTATTATGCATAGAGCAGGGGTATAACTGTATTATACACCGGACCAGTGATATATCTATTATATTATACATACAGCAGGGATTTATTTCTATTATGCATAGAGCAGGGGTATAACTGTATTATACACCGGGCCAGTGATATATCTATTATATTATACATACAGCAGGGATTTATTTCTATTATGCATAGAGCAGGGGTATAACTGTTCTGTATTATACACACCGTATTGCACACAGAGCCAGGAATGTATCACTACTATATTATATATACAGCAGAGATGTATCTCTAGTATACAGGTATGGGATCAGTTACCCAGAAACCCGTTATCCAGAAAGCTTGAATTACAGAAAGGCCATCTCCCATAGATGCTATTATATCCAGAATTTGAAAAACAATTTCCTTTTTCTCTGTAATAATAAAACAGTAGCTTCTACTTGATCCCAACTAAGATATAATTAATCCTTATTGGAAGCAAAACCTATTTTTATGCTTTTCTAGTAGACTTAAGGTATAAAGATCCAAATTACAGAAAGATCCATTATCTGGTTAGCCCCAGGTCCCAAGCATTTTGGATAACAGGTTCCATACCTGTTTTATAGATAGGGCATTGGGGTATTTATATTAATTATATATAGAGCAGGGGTTTATCTGTACTGCATTATACACAAAGCCAGAGATGTGTATATATTACAGTATATATAGAGTAGGGGTATATCTGTATTATACACAGAGCCAGGGATTTATCTGTATTATAATACACATCCAACAGGGATTCATTGCTATTATTTTATAGATAAGAGCATGGGGTATATCTGTAGTATATTATACAGTGAATCAGAGATGTAACTTTATTAAGAGCCAGAAGTATAACTGTATTTTGTTATATAAAGAGCAGAGGTATATGAGTATTATACATACAGCCAGGGTTATATCTGTATTGTGTTATATAAAGAGCAGAGGTATATGAGTATTATACATACAGCCAGGGTTATATCTGTATTGTGTTATATAAAGAGCAGAGGTATATGAGTATTATACATACAGCCAGGGGTATATCTGTATTGTGTTATATAAAGAGCAGAGGTATATGAGTATTATACATACAGCCAGGGGTATATCTGTATTGTGTTATATAAAGAGCAGAGGTGTATGAGTATTATACATACAGCCAGGGTTATATCTGTATTGTGTTATATAAAGAGCAGAGGTATATGAGTATTATACATACAGCCAGGGTTATATCTGTATTGTGTTATATAAAGAGCAGAGGTATATGAGTATTATACATACAGCCAGGGGTATATCTGTATTGTGTTATATAAAGAGCAGAGGTATATGAGTATTATACATACAGCCAGGGTTATATCTGTATTTTGTTATATAAAGAGCAGAGGTGTATGAGTATTATACATACAGCCAGGGGTATATGAGCAGAGGGAGTATCTAAATCATAGGCAAAGTAAGGTATCTGTACTATACACAGAGCAGGAGATGCCTATGCATTATACACAGATAGGGAGGGGTGAGTGTTATTAGGCAGTAAATTGCTGAGAAGCCTTATAACACTAGGGGAAAAGTGCAGTTACCATGGATAAATCTACGTATTGAAACAAATCCAAGTGATCGAGTGGAGAGGCTGCATCACTACAGAGGATACAATGGCATCCCTATCTATGCCGTACATAACAGTGATTTATGGGACCTGTTATCCGGAAAGCAATTATCCAGAAAGCTCCAAATTGCAGGAAGCCCATATCCCAAAGACTCAAGTTTTAATTAAATAATTCAGATTTTTAAAATGGATTTCCTTTTTCTCTGTAATAAAGAAACAGGAGCTTGTAATTGACCCAAACTAAGATATAATTAATCCTTATTAGAGGCAAAACAATCCTATTGGGTTTATTTGAAGTTTAAATGAATCTGAAGCAGACTTAATGTATGGAGACCCAAATTACGGAAAGATCCGCTATCCAGAAAACTCCAGGTCCTGTGCATTCTGGATAATAGGTCCCATATCAAACAACCTCACATGTTGCAAAAAAAATATATATAGCTGTGGAAGCAAGCTTGGAGTGATGCAGGACAGTACACTTTCAGTTAGGAATAAGGCACAAAGTTAACGTTAGTATGGCCTTTACAGTGAGATGTGGAATGAGCACAGACGGGGCAGGGGTTTTCTTTAAAGATGTTAATGACGGGTTGGATCCCATATGTGAAAGAAATAGTCAGCCAGTACAGCACATTTCCTGCATTACACATCCTGCCCTGTGAATACAAAGGCCAGGGATTTATACAAGTCATTAGGTTTTACAGTGGGGAACCCATAACACTAATTGTAATTGTAATGCTGAAAAAAGACACACGTCCATCAAGTTCAACCTTTTCGTTTTTTTTTTAATCTGCCTAACTGCCAGTTGATCCAGAGGAAGGCAAAAAACCCCATCTGAAGCCTCTCCAATTTGCCTCAGAGGGGGGAAAAATTCCTTCCTGACTCCAAAATGGCAATGGGACCAGTCCCTGGATCAACTTGTACTATGAGCTATCTCCCATAACCCTGTATTCCCTCACTTGCTAAACACCATCAGACAATTCCACATCATCACAGCTCTCACTATAACAAACCCCTTCCCAATATTTAGATGGAAACCTCTTTTCTTCTAATCGGAATGGGTGACCTCATGTCAGCTGGAAAGACCTACTGGTAAATAAAGCATTAGAGAGATTATTATATGATCCCCTTATATATTTATACATAGTTATCATATCACCCCTTAAGCGCCTCTTCTCCAGCGTGAACATCCCCAATTTGGCCAGTCTTTCCTCATAGCTAAGATTTTCAATACCTTTTACCAGCTTAGTTGCCCTTCTCTGTACCCTCTCTAATACAATAATGTCCTGTTTGAGTGATGGAGACCAAAACTGTACGGCATATTCTAGATGGGGCCTTACCAGTGCTCTATACAGTGGAAGAATGACCCCCTCCTCCCTTGACTCTATGCCCCTTTTAATACAGCTCAAGACCTTATTTGCCCTTGATGCTGCTGCCTGGCATTGCTTGCTACAGCCAAGTTTATCATCTACAAGGACTCCAAGGTCCTTTTCCATAATGGATTTGCCTAGTGCAGTCCCATTAAGGGTATAAGTGGATATTTTTACATCCCAGGTGCATGACTTTACATTTATCAACATTGAATCTCATTTGCCACTTAGCTGCCCAGATTGCCAGTTTGTCAAGATCATGTTGCAAGTGCCACATCTTGGATGGAATTAATCAGGCTGGATAATTTTGTGTCATCTGCAAACACTGATACATTACTTACAACACCCTCCCCTAAGTCATTAATGAACAAGTTAAATAAAAGTGGACCCAATACTGAGCCCTGGGGGACCCCACTAAGAACCTTACTCCATTAACAACCACCCTCTGTACCCGATCATGTAGCCAGTTTCCTATCCATGTGCAAACATATTCCAGTCTCTTATTCAGATCAATGTATGGTTGCTGGGGTAATTTGGACCCTAGCAACCAGATTGTTTAATCTGTAGAGCTGTTGAATACAAAATCTAAATACCTCAAAAAAAACAAAGTAATAAAAAATTAAAACGAATTCCAAATTGTCTCAGAATATCATTCTCTACATCAAACTAAATGTTAATTTAAAGGTGAACAAAGAAACTGGAACTGAAGGAGAAAAGAGTAACTGCACCGGGGAGAAACCACCCCTGCAATTGTGTTTGTGACAGTAGCAAATGTAATTGCCCATATAAACTACAGCAGACTCCGGCATAGGAAACAGGTGATTAGTGAAAAGAAAATGAATTTACACTAGCAAGTTCACTTTACATACACTGCAACCAGTTTACAGTTGAATTAGGTTAGCGGCGAATGAAGGGGTCGTTTTCTGAAAGGGGCCCAAAAAAACGGTAAGAAAATGTGATTTCAAGCAACTTTCCCAGTATACATTCATCACATTGTTTCAGTGGGTATTTAAAAGTTGTGTGTACATGTAATTGCTATTGAAAACAATATGGGGGTTATTTACTAAACCTCAAATTTATTTGGTCGGGCTTTTTGAGGCAAAAACTCAAATTTCACGTAGGGGAAAAAAAATTCAGATTTATTATACTCCGATGCTGCAAAAATCCAAATCCGAAAACCTGCCATCTCAGACTTGTCGAGGTCCTGTATAAGTCAATGGGAAAGTGACCTATGGTTTTAGCCCAAAAATAAGTTTTCCGGGCAAAAGCCAGAAAACAAAAATTGAGCGATTTGTGGGAAAAGTCTGAAAGAAATCGGACGATTCGACAACTAACATCACTCGTTTCACGTAGGCTAAAACCTGCTATAAAGGTAACGGCAAATCAAAGTGAGAGATTAAAGGGGCTGTTCACCTTTAAATGAAGTTTTAGTATGATGTCGAGAGTGATATACCAAATGTAGTTGGTTTTCGTTTTTTATTATTTGTGGTTTTTGAGTTATTTAGCTTTTTATTCAGCAGCTCTCAAGTTTGTTACATCAATCTGGTTGCTGGGGTCCAAACTACCCTAGCAACTATACATTGATTTGAATAAGAGACTGGGATATGAATAGGAGAGGCCTGAATAGAAAGAGGAGTAATACAAAGTAGCAATAACAATAAATCTGTAGTCCTACAGAGATTTGTTTTTTTTTGATGACCCCATTTGAAAGCTGGAAAGAGTCAGAAGAAGGTAAATAATTAAAAAAAAACATAAAAAAGAGAAAATGAAGACCAGTTGAAAAGTTACTTGGAAGTAGCCATTCTTTAACATACTAAAATTAACGGGTGAGCGGCCCCTTTAAAGGTGTGCCATTAAAGGGCCAGAAAGCTATTTTCTCATTAGAGCCTTGTAATATGCACATGAGCAGCCCCTTTTAGCCCTTTAAAAAATACACACACATTAAATTCACTTTGTGAATCTCTTAGGGCAGAGACACACGCTCAGATTCTGGGAGATTAGTTGCCCGGCGACTAATCTTCTCTTCTCCGGGGCAACTAATCTCCCTGAACTAGAGTCCTGCGTGGGTCCATTTTTTGGAATCCGTACCCGCAACCCGCATTCTTGCCCGCTTGGACCCACTACCCGACCCGCAAGTATCTTATCCACAAACCGGACCCGCTGACCATCACAAATTAGGAATTGCTGTCGTAAGTGACATCGCCGGAAGTAGGCGTGATCAGAAAAAAGGAGTAAAAATTGCTATTGAGAAGACCCGCGGTCCAACTCGCAAACCCGCAGAACCGCCGACCCGCATCTGGAACTTCTACCCGCAACCCTCAGGTTTTTGCAGGTAACCCACGGGTACCCGACCCGCTGCAGGACTCTACGCTGAACTGCTTTCCGCCGGCTAGTGAGGCAATTTCAGGCGACTTCGGAAAAAGAAGTGTTCAGAGTAATATCCCGCCGGCGATTTACATTCTAGTTGGCGGAAGGGCAGGGGTGGCAGTTCGAGGAGATTTGTCGCCAGGCGACTAAGACCCCGAATCTGAGTGTGTCTCTGCCCTAACGAGCATCTAATTCAAGTGTAATCTACAAGGCTGAACAGAAACCAGGGCAGTCTGCAGCACGCATCTAAGGGCTCTTACAGACGAGCGTTTTTAGCTGTGCTCCGGTTTCATGCGTTCAGCCGCTAGGGAGCGCAGGAGTAGACGCACTGAATTCTTTTCAATGGGGCTGTACTCACACAGACGCATGTAAGCACCGAACGCAGGAGAAATGCAACATGCTGCGTCCCAACCTGCGTTCGGGGGCTTACATGCGTCTGTGAAACCCCAACACAGAGGAGTGCAGCTAAAAACGCTCGTCTGTAAGAGCCCTAAATTAGATGTTTTGGGCTGTGGATTTCATGCGAGAAGTGAAAAATGCATCAGGTGAGAATAATAGAAGTTGAATAGAACAGGACGATCTTTTTAACAGCATAAGTAATGTAATGGTTGAAATTAACATGAAATAAAGTCAGTGAAAGGATGGTGTCACCTTTCCCCCCCTCTGTCCTATGGTCTGTATAAAAGCCGAGCCCTTTAATCCTTCTGATGTGACACAGAATAGACTCTGGGAAGGGAGAGAAGAGAGGATTTTTGTTAGGGAAACAATAAGGGGGTTAGAGTCCGTCTTTCTTCAGAAGTCGCGCTTCCCAGGCAAAATGAACTGCCCTCTGATCACTGACGGGAAACCCAAATGCTCACAACATGGCTGCCATTGGATGTTACACTGAATAATAGAGGATCCAATTAAATGCATGATATTATAGATGCAGCCTGCATGGGAATGGACTCTTGAATGGGTGGTTCCCCTTTAAGTTAACTTTTAGTATGTTATAGAATGGCAACTTTTCAATTGGTCTTCATTATTTTTTTTTATATCGTTTTTTTAACTATAGGATTCTTTCCAGCTTTCATATGGGGGTCCGTGACCCCATATCAAAAAAACAAATAATCTGTAAGGCTACACATTTATTGTTACTGCTACTTTTTATTACTCGTCTTTTTATTCGATTCTCTCCTATTCATATTCCAGTCTCTTATTCAAATCATTGCATGGTTGCTGTGGTAATTTAGACCCTAGCAACCAGATTGTTGAAATTGCAAACTGGAGAGCTACTGAGTAAAAAGCTAAATAACTCAAAAACCACAAATAATAAAAAAATAAATCCAAATGTAAAATATCTCAGAATATCAGTCTCTGCATCATACTAAAAGTTAATTCAAAGGGGAACAACACCTTTAACAGCATCCCTAGTGGTAAAAAAAAGAATGGTTGACCCTGCAATGGGGAGATAAAAGGTGCTCTCATATATGAGTGGAATCTTTCAAGAGGTGGTTCACTTTTAAGATAACCTTTAGTATACTCTAGCATGGCAACTTTTCAATTGGTCTTCATTCTTTTTTTTTATAGTTTTATATGATTTACCTTTTTCTTCTGACTCTTTCAAATGAGGGTCACTGACGCCATCTAAAAAGTAAATGCTACATATTGTTATTGCTGCTTTTTATTACCTGTATTGCTATCCAGTAGTGACGGGCGAATTTGCGCCGTTTTTTTGCGAAATGGCGCCGGCGTCTCGTTTTTGACGCCGGCACCCGTTTTCTTGATGCCGGCGCCCGTTTTTGACACTGGTGTCCGTTTTTTCAAAAAAACAATTTTTGACGCTGGCGAATTTTTGTCGTGAATTTTTGCGGGCGTTTTGCGAATTTATTCGCTGGCGGCGAATCGCACAAATTCGCGCCTGACGGATAAATTTGCCCATCACTACTATCCAGGCCTCTCTTATTCGTATTCCAGTCTCTTATTCAAATGAATGCATTTGGACTCTGGCAACCAGATTACAGAAATTACAAACTGGAGAGTAGCAAAATAACTCAAAAACCCCCAATTATTAAAAAATGAAAACCAGTTGCAAATTGTCTCGGAATATCACTCTCTACATCATACTAAAAGTTAACTGAAAGGTGAAGATTAACTATAACTATTGCAATTGGTCAGCCCCAACACGCAATACCCGCCGTTAATACTGCAGGTGCTGCAGATTTTGTGCTGACCCGAGTATCACCACTGCTCTTCTTCAGGCTGTCTCAGCACAGGTTGGTAATTGGGGCCCTAGAACAGAGAAGCTCAGCAATGATAGGGTTTACATAGACATAGTGATTCTAGGGGCAATAAGTCAACCCAAACCTGTCCAACCCACTGGCAACCACTTTAGATCCTGAGGGTTTCGGGTCGCCGCATATCAATACTGCCTGTCTTCAGTCTGTGATCGATACTGGTTGATAACAGAAAGGAACCTACAGAAGAAAAGTGGTGCCTGGGTTTATACAGGCATGTTGACATGCTTCTGTTAAAGGAATTTTTCAGTATAAAAATAAAAACTGGGTAAATAGATAGGTTGTGCAAAATTATATATGTTTCTAATATAGTTAGTTAGGCAGAAATGTAATGTATAAAGGCTGGAGTGACTGGATGTGTAACATAATCGCCAGAACACTACTTCTTGCTTTTCAGCTCTCTTGCTTTCCATTTCGGCTGTTCGGCTTTTCGGCACTTCAGCTGTTTGGGCCTTCAAAAATGGCCGCAAAGCTTTGGCGCTCTCAAGGGGGGCCTGGCTCTTTCAAAAGTGCAGCACTGCCGAGCCCCCTTTCATGCCTGGGACACTTGTCCCCCGTCTTTCCCTGATAGCGGCACTGCCAGGCAGTAACCAATCAGAGACTTGAGGGGGGGCCACATGAGTCATAATTGTTGCTTTTGAATCTGAGCTGAATGCGGAGGATCAATTGTAAACTCACTGAACAGTTATGTCCCATGTGGCCCCCCTTCAAGTCACTGACTAACTCAGAGTTAGAGAGCTGAAAAGCAGGAAGTAGTGTTCTGTTCTGTTATGTTACACATCCAGTCACTCCAGCCTTTATACATTACATTTTTGACTAACTATATTAGAAACATTTTTTATTTTGTACAGTCTATTTACCCAGTTTTTATTTTTACACTGAACTGTTCCTTTAAAAGTGAAACAAGGTGCTACCCAATTTTATGCATACAGTAAATTTACCTTCCTTGCCTAGTAAGGCAGAAGCTGTGGCTGAAAACACACCCTTTGCTCCGAATATTAAAGCGCACGATATTCTAGCTAATCCAAAATCACCTGCAAGGGAGAAAATTGCAACGGAATGCAGCCATCGGTTTGTATTCAATCATACACAAAATCACCAGTGTAACTTTAATAGGCCGCCCTCGAAAGAAGAGAAAATGATAAATATACATATTCTGTTCAGCGCTGCTGGCCTGTTGTACTACAGAACTGCTCAAGGGCTGCAGCCTTAGTGTTATTGGCTGGTACAGGAAATGCCATGCTCTCTAGCAGAACTGCAACTCCCAGAATTCTTATAAATGACGTTGAGAGTTGTAGTTCAGGAGCAGTTAATGAACTGCAGACTGTCCGCCCCTGTTACCTGATTGGTGCCATAAAATATTTATTTCCCCGTTAACCCACGGGGCCCCACAATGATTGATGTGCGTGTGTAACAAACTATTGTCCCTGCTATAGGCAATGAAGATGGCGGAGACATCATCAAACAGGAGCGTTAAACCTCGGTGCATAATAACACAGGGCACAAAATAGCTCATTAACACAGCATGACAGGCAGACCTCCTGCAGGGGTCAGGGATGAATGACGCAGATGAATGGCAAGGTTTTGTCCTCATCGCCTGACCGATGACTTCGCCGCAGCCTGATAACCTTACCCGGACTGGCCCTGGAACCCAGAAGCTTGCACTTCCTCCAGAAAACTGAAAGGAGAGGGAGGATACAGTTACACAGAGAAGAGGCATCTATGGTCACGGTTGCATTGTATTTCCTATAGTGGGTTACGGACACAGCAGAAATGTGAAAATACATTTAAGTAGTTGCTTGGACTGGAGCTCGTTGGTATTCAATGCTAGCCACTTTCCGAGAGTTATTTACAAGGGAAGGGGCAGGGGGAGTCTTCAAGAGTAAAGTAATAAAATGTGAAACATTTGCACCAGCTCAGCCAATCAAAAAACAGAATTAGGGTGACATGTGATAGCTGCATTCAGTACAAAAATTAAAGTAATCTTGCTCATAGTACTCTTAAAGCAGAATTAAACCTTAAACATGAATATAATGTTATACTAAACGTATTGCACCAGCCTAAAGTTTCAGCTTGTCAATAGCAGCAATGATCCAGAACTTCAAACTTGTCACAGGGGGTCACCATCTTTGAAAGTGTCTGTGACACTCACATGCTCAGTGGGCTCTGATTGGCTGTTGAGAAGCTAAGCTTAGGGCTCGTCACTAATTATCCAGCAGAAAATGAGCTTCCCCTGTAATATAAGCTGATGCTACAGGGCTGATTATTAAATTCTGATGCTAATTGCACTGGTTTCTGTGCTGCCATGTAGTAATTATCTGTATTAATTACTAATCAGCCTTATATTGTGACATTTCTATTCTGTGTGTACTGTATATTGTGAGTGGGTCCCTAAGCTCAGTAAGTGACAGCAGCACAGAGCATGTGCAGTGAATCAGCAGAAAAGAAGATGGGAAGCTACTGGGGCATCTGTGGAGACACAGATCTTTACTGCTAAAGGGCTGTGGTTGCCTTGGGCTGGTACAGAAGCACAAAACATAATGTACAACATTTCTAGCTACTTCTTTAGTTAGGCTTTAAGAGCGCTTTAAATTTTGTATTCTTCTGCAGTTTAATACTGCCAGTATCTGACTGATAGCTTGGCAGCTGCTGGTTCACCCTCTTACCTAAGGAAAATAAGTACATCAGACCCCATGAGTCCAATATGAAGCTTGTGGGAGACTTAGAATCCCATGTTTCCCTGGAGCAAACTATATGCTAATTTGTTAGGACTAAGAAGATCCCATTCAATATCTGCACCAGTTTCGTCCGTGTAGTCCATTTTCTCCCTACACTTCTAACATATACAAGGTCGCCTCATGAAGAAACGTTGTGTGTGTGTTAGATGATAAACTTCACTGGGACAGGGACTGATGTATAATCCCAATTTAACACGTCAGTGCTATATAAATAAAGGATAACATACGGGAGGCACAGTGACCTGGATTAGTATTGGGTGATGTCAGAACACAAGGGCTCAAGCAAAGTGTTGGGCTAGACTATGCTGATAGCAGCTTGAAATGCCCAGCAGACTAATAGTTAACAACTAATAAAGTGAAGAAGGAAAAACTCACGATGTTCTGCATCCAATATACAATACATTTAGGGGCCTATTTATCAATGCGTGAGCTTTTCAGCTTGAGTAGTATTAAAGGACCAATAACCAATTTTTTTTTTTTTTTAAACGAAAAAAAAAAAAAACACAAAGACAAATGAAACTTTGAAATCGCTTAGTCTTTATTGAGAAATAACTTTCCTTATAGGACATAGCAAGGGAGGAGAAATTGAGCGCCGCACGATGGATCGTTGCCCTTTTCTGAAGAGGAGTGCAAACAGAGTTTCGGTATGTTATTTCTTAATAAAGACTTAGCAATTTCAAAATTTCATTTGTCTTTGTGGTTTTTTTTTTCGTTGTATACCAACAATTTTTTTTTTTAAATTTATGTTACTGGCCCTTTAAAGGAGTTTAGGAACTCATGCAGAGTTTCAGGCTGAAAAACCTCTGCAAAATCTGTAGTTTTCAACCAAAGAAACGAAAGAAAAACGTTGGCAGCTTTTAGGTCCTGAAGTTTTGTTTCATTATAAAAGCCTGAAAACCTTAATCATAAATAGGACCCTTAGGGAGTTATTTACTAAACCTCGATTTTTTTGGTAGAGGTTTTTTGGGCAAAAACCTGAATTTTTAGAAGAAAAACTCAAATTTTTCAAGCTGCAAAAAGTCCATATCCAAAAATCAGCCATCTCAAACCTGTCGAGGTCATGTAGAAATCAATGGCTGATGTCCCTTTTTACAATTTGAAGATATTGTGATCTGCATTGGTTTTCATCTGAGAATCTGAAAAATTCTGGGGGTTTTCGGGTGATAACACAACAAAAAAAAAAAAAAAATCAAACGATTCTGTCGTCAAATCCGAAAATGTGTACGTTTTTAGTTTATCGAGTATTTTCCCAAATTTTTCACGTTATTTTATTGATAAGATCAAAATTGTGGATGGGAGTGTGGTAGAGCTTGGTTGAATAAAAATATGAAATAAATCTGAGTTTTAGTAAATACCCCCTTAGGGAGCTAGCACATGGGCAGATATCGGGGGATTTAGTCGCCTGGCGACTAATTGCCTCTTCTGTGGGGCGACAATCTCCCCAAACTGCCTTCCATGTGCCTGCTGCCTACTATAATGACAAAACGCCAGCGCCAATGAACTCGCGGCGCTTCAATTTCTGAAGTCCCCGAATTTGCAACTTTAGGGTGACTTGGAAATCGAATCACCACGAGTGCATTGGCACTGGCGTTTTGAGATTGTGGGTTCCCTTTAAACTCATAATGAGCTTCCATTCCCGTTGTTCGATCTCTATAGCATCATACATGTGCCAACGCTTCCTAAGGGTGGGACATCACTGCATAACTTTAGAATGATGTAGTTAATGACTCTCCAAATACAAATTTGCCTTCATTTTTATTTAGCTTTATCTTCCACAGCTCTCCACATTGGAATGTGACCTGGTCCCTGGTTGCTAGGCTTGCTACCCCGCAACAATAAGAAAAATGTTTATATTGCTTCCATCTGCACCAAGCTAAAAGTTGATTTAAAGGGGCAGTATATCCCCTTTTTTTAACATTAGGTCAATGAATAGTGTACCCTTTTATTCTTGTTTTAATTAGAAAATAATCTTCATGTAATTAAAGGCATTAAGTTTGCCCAGATACAGTAACCCAATAACGTGGGTTTTGGGATTCGGACGCATTCAGAATCCTTCACGAAAGATTCGGCTGAATAACTAACCATATCTGAATCAAAACTTGCATATCAGGGTTCGGATTTGGTACAGAATTCGTCCTTGTTTGTATGATAAAAAAGTCACGTGATTTTAAGGATTTGGATTCAGTTCGCCAGACACTTGTAGTCGGCCCGAATCGTGCTGAAAAAGGCAGAATCCTGGTCGAAACCTGAACCAAATCCAGGATTTGGTGCATTTCTACAATAAATGCTACTTGCTGATTGGTTGATAAGGTTATTGCTCCAGGGCAAATTTAGTGCCTTTTATTACTAAACCCTGTTGAAAGGATGGATGGCTGGACCTGAATTCCCTCTGCTTTTCAGAGAGTCTGCTTCCGTTAAGCAGAGGAACTTTAAAGTCCCAGAATCCATCACAACAAGGAACAAAGTAAAGGATGGGTAAATGACACTGCCAGTTTTAAGGTGGCCATACATAGGCAGATTAAAGCTAGATATCAATCAGTCAAGTTAGATTTTTTTAACAATCGAGAAACGCATCGGCTAGTTGATGCAGTCCTCCGACCCGTTGGTGCCCAATCGTAGCATTGTAATCCCCAGGGCCTAACGTTCGGATTCATCCGATATCGCCCAGTCGTGGGCATATAGGATTACGGTCCGCTCGTTTGGCGACATTGCCAAACGAGCGGATCTTTTTAGTGTATGGCCACCGTAAGGGGGGAGAATGGTCCCTGCCAGTTAGAGGCACACTATCATGTTTCTGCTCTCTCTCACGAGGAAACTTCGGGCGACTTCGGAAAGCCGAAGCGATCCGAGTGCCATCCTGCCATCGATTACCATTCTAGCCGGCGGGAAGGCATTTAGAGGAGATTAGTAGTCTGAAGAAGACTCATTATCCCCTGAAAATAACATCCTCTCATTCATAAATGGGCCCATACAGGGTGCCGTGCTGCCTTACATATTACTTTTGGTTATTTTTTTTTTATATTTTTTTTACTTAAGATGCCTAATTGTACCCCTGCTTGTGCAGGGAGTAGCTTCACAGACGCACGTGTGTGTCATAGAGTTGCAAGCCTTGCGTGTATGGTGTAATCTAAACTAGGAATAACAATCAGAGCAGGGGGATTAGAAGGTTCTTTTGAAGGCAGCTTGGGACATTACCAGCTACAATCCCTTTGTTGTGTCATAAGGGCTCAGCAATAATCCAATAGGGAGAAACAGGAGCCAAGGTGAACTAGAAGGATTCTCTTATTATATATAATTGGAGTGCCGGTCTATACGTGATCCTCCTTTAGGATTATTATATCCCACAGACAGCTGAAGGGTGTATTTATACATATCCAGGATACAGCTTGAATATACTGGAGGTAAATACTGAGAGTATAATGTAGTTATTCCAGAAGATGATTATAGAATTTGCCACTCGTTTTTTTCCCCTCCATTAATATTCTATTAACCACCAATGAGGGATTAACTATAGCATAGCTACTGTATGTGAATGGCTCACACAAGTCCCATGAGCATGTATTGGGAAGCATCGGAGGAACACAGGCTCTGGGGTTGGCTGCAATGTAGAGTATAGTAATTTCCAAACTGACTCCTTAGCTAGGGTGCCACCGGTGGAACTGCCCCTGGATTCCCCAATGTGATCTGTATGCAGTGAGTATGACCTACATGAATTTTAGAGGTTAATGCAACCTTCTTTCTCCTAAATAGGAAAGTTGTGCAGCCTCCAAGCCCTATAATGCCTAATTTAGCATGAAAAGAATTAGCTGAGATGTCGGGACGACAATGTATCGTAGTGGTTTTAGTTATTTAAAAAAAAAACAAACAAAAAACAGCAACACTAATCTAAATTGCAAATGGCATCATTAAAAATGCAAATGCAGCCCATAATAAATTCAGTAATGGAATAAAGACGTTTTAGTTAACCATTTAAATAATGCAGCGTTTGCCAGGTCTGCTGTGTAGCTAGGAAATCTGAGGGCTCAGACTGACAGGAGTAAAGGTAGCCATAGATGTAGAGATCGCCAAACGAGCGGATCTCTACCAGATATGCCCACATTGAGGTTGGCGATATCGGGCTGATCCAATCGTGGGCCCTAAGGCCCAACGACCGGATCATGATGCATCCGATACGGGCAGTCTGATTGGTGGACCACATCCAACGGGATTTTTTTAACTTGACCAATCGAGATCTGGCCGACTTTTGGCCAGATATCGATCGGGAAAGCCCGTCGGATGGCCCCACACACCAATAAGATGCCGACTCGGTCTGTCGGCAGCTTTTGTCAGCCCATGTATGAGGGCCTTAACCCACAGCGACCAATTAGATATTTGCCCCTGATGGGTTGCTATAAGTTTCTGAAGTTTTGCACTTATGTTGCTCTAATGAAGAGGCCCATCACTGAGTTACGGAAAGGCCATCTGCCATAGGCTCCATTATAATCAACTAATCCAAATTGTAAAAAATTATTTCATTTTTCCCTGTAAAAATAAAACAGTAGCTTGTGCTTGATCCCAACTAAGATATAATTCATCCATATTGGAAGCGAAACCAGCCTATTGGGTTTATTTAATGTTTATATGATTTTCTGTTAGACTTGAGGTATGAATATCCAAATTACGGAAAGAACCCTTATCCAGAAAACCCTCAGATCCCAACCATTCTGGATAACAAGTCCCATACCTGTATAAACAAGATCCATGCCAGTGCAATATAAAAAGACAAGCGGGTATAAAGAAAGGATGTCTAACCTAAACTACTATTCCCAGCATCCCCCGACGGCCAAAACAACACTACAATCCCTATTGTCACTATACTGTCTGCAGCAGCCTGACAATGACACAGTCAGGCTTCAGACCCCCTATAGGTATCAGTTTAATCCATAACACTAGGTGCTGAACGCCATGACCCCATTACATTGATCAGGTAATGTGAGACCCCACTCTCTCTCCTCACGTGATGACAAGCCTGGAAACTAGAGCATGAAAAAGGGCTCCGGTGTCACCCGAGAGGTGGCGTTCGTTACACAGCACAGTTTGTCCCCTCTAATAGTGTAGCCCTTCGGAAAAGCCCGCTGGGTTTCCATTACGGTGTTGGAACAGAGATACAGTGGGGGCTGATGAGGTACTGAAGGGGTGAAGTGCAGTGCGAGGGGGAAAAAAACAAGAAATGCGATTCCTGCTGTGATGTCATAAACACAATATACAAGAGACCAGAGAACGCAGTATAGCCCTCGCCTACATTCTCATGCACAATTATGTAGGGACAGAGAGATAAAATGTAGGAGGGGACTCCACATAAAAGAAAATGTGATTAAAGCAAAAAAGGTATTTTTAACCCTCAGGGTTATAACCCCAACATGGGGGCATATTACAGGGCGTCGAACGCTGGTAAAGTTGCGCTAGCGTTACTTCGCCAAGCAAAGCGAAGTTGCGCTAGCGTTGGCTAATTTGCATACGTCGGGAAGTGAAAGTTGAATGGACGTATATGTTGCAGCAAATAAATTACATTATACAAGCCCAGGGAACCTTAATATAATAAAATAAAGTTGTTATATTGCCCTACACTAGGGATGTAGCGAACTGTTCGCCTGCGAACTTGTTCGCGCGAACTTCGACCGTTCGCGTCCGCCTAATGTTCGCGAACGTTTGGGAACGTTCGCAATTTGAGTTCGCGACCATTCGACCGCTAAAATCGAACGATTTCCATTCGTTCGAACGATTTCCATTCGTTCGAACGATTTCCATTCGTTCGAACGATTAAAATCCCTCGAACGTTCGATTCGAATGAAAATCCTTCGATCGAACGATGAAAATCCTTCGAACGTTCGAATCGAACGAAAAATCCTTCGAACGTTCGAATCGAACGATTTTGCGGGTGTTCGAAGTTCGCGAACTGTTCGCGAACTGTTCGCGAACTGCTCGCATTTTTTGCCGGTGTTCGCGAACGGCGTTCGCGAACACCAAAACGCCAGTTCGCTACATCCCTACCCTACACATGAGCCCAGTGTATAGTTTATGTGCCATATGTTAGAAATGTAGGGGGGAACCCGGGTACCAAAAAAATGTTTACGCTCCTGCAGCCTATCACCCTGAAAAAAAGAAAAGATGCCAGCGTTTTTGGGACTTAGACATTTTTTCAACAAAAAACTCCATTGCACTTCACCTGGTCTGAGGTGGCGTAGGCAAGTCTGGCGCAAGAGGTAACGTTCAGTAAAATCCACATCTTAATGAATTAATAATGAGGAGTTACGTCCGTTCGCCAGAGCGAAAATTTGCCTGGCGTTAGAGTGCAAACCAACGATAGCGTCTATCTCCTTCGCTAGCAAAGTGAGGCCTGCGCCGATTAGGGAATTTAGGGAATCTGCCCCCTAAGAGTGGTATCAAATGAAGTAGCATATGCGTTTTCAATATGCTACTTGCGTTTTCAATAGTCGCCCAAAGTTGCCTCAGTGAGGCAACTTCGGGCGATTATAGAAAACGCATCGCCGCGTGTGCATTAGCGCAGGCGACTTTGCGTTGTAGCCTATGGGGAAAAACCCAGAGGCAGTTCGGGGAGATAGTCACGAAAAAGACGAGGCGATTAGTCGCCAGGTGACTAATCTCCCCGAATCTCCTCGTGTGGCCTTACCCTCAGAGATCACCTGACCAGAAATACTGCAGCTCTAACTGTAACAGGAAGAAGTGTGGAAGCAAAAGACACCACTGTCTGTTAATTGGCTCATGTGACCTAACATATATGATTGTTTGTGTGCACCGTGAATCCTAGGATCCCAGGAGGCAGCCCTTATTTTATGATTACCCAATGGCACATATTACTAAAAAAGTATATTATTATGAAAATGGTTTATTTACATGAAGAAGGGTTTTACACATGAGCTGTTTCATGCAATATATTTTTATAGAGACTTACATTGTTTGAGGGGTATAGTTTTCGTTTAAAAACCTACCTGCTTCTAAATAGCAACACCTTGGCTTTCCCAGTTCCCCTTAACTCACCTGTGTCGGTCAGTGACACCGATTCGAATAGGGATATCTCTGTAGTGACAGGGATTGGGCCTGATAAGCTGGGACACTTTGTAACATTTGTATGCCAGTCTATTGCCACAGGTCAAACATCAATCTTGAGACAGTGGTGAGAGAAGTTCTGCTGTTGACTCAGATCAGTGCAGGAGAAGGGGGTCACTGTTTGTTTTCCAGCCTATCACGGCCATTCAGAGAGAGTGAGGGGAGAAGCTCTGTTGAGGACACAGGTCAATACCAGGGCAACTAGGATAGCAGTTCACTTTTGGAATGTGACAGTAGCACCATGTTTTTAAAGGCATAGTGTCATTTTTCTTGTTAGAATCTGGAATGTGTCATTGTCCCTTTAAGATACTTTATGTGAGCAGTGGTACAGCAATCTCACGTGCAGTGATGCGTGCAGCTAAAGTTATTGGGATCATAGGGGTATATTTAGTCTGAGAATGCCACAGCCCGCTAGAGTGAAATTCCTACACTCTCCATTCATTTTTACGGGAATTTTAAAAGAGTATTTATCAATTCGTGAAAGTTCATCCTTTGATAAATACGCCTTTGAAAGTGCCATAGAAATGAACGGAGAGAGGCGGAATTTCACTCTAGCGGACTGTGGTGATCTCTTTGATAAATATACCACATAGTCACATTCCACCATAGTAATGAGAGATGCACTCCTACTAAATGTGCTGGATTTGATAAAAATAGTGACATCATGCATAAATGTCTATGACAGAGACAATCACTTTCGAGGTCATGAACGAGAGTCTGCTGCACTCCAATCATTCTTAAGGTCCCCATAGACGCAAAGATTTTTCTTTGCTGAATGACCGATTTTAGTGAAATCTGACCAATCCGTCAAATTATCACGAGGTTAGTGGGAATCGAACGATCGTACATCTTACGATTTTTCATCCGACATCTGTCAGAAAATTGATTGGCCAGGTTAAACCATTTTTATTGGTCCCAGTGCAATCTATCTATGTTTGCAGGGCCCAGCAGGCAGCTACCCTCAGTTTTCCTGGCAATATCGCCTGAAATGGTCTTTTTAGTTGATGGACACATCGTACATTTAAACGATCGTTTCGAGATAATCGTGGTCTCACGATAACGAAAAGATCTTTTAAAGATCTTTACATCTATGGCCAGCTTAACTGTACCAAGCAATCGTAATGTTAGAAAGACACGTGACCTCAAGGAGAAGCACCAAGTCCTTCTGACCCCTCACCTCTTTATGTTATGGATGGCAGTTCCTCCCAACATAATACGAACCCCTGGTGTTGTGCGGTTCAGATTATAAACGGCGAATGCTTCCTCATACGTTGCTCCTCCGACCATAAACATGATGATATCTTGAGGCCTGCAGGGAAGAACAGAAACGACTTATTCAGCAGGGCAGTAGGTGAGTTGGTAGCACAGCACAATCTTGTCACTGCCTCCTCCCTAATAATTAGCGACTAGCATAGTTGATTAGGCGGTTGAGTAGGCGGCTAATAAGTGGGTGTAAAATACTGGACCAGATGAGGGGAGACAGAGAAATAGAGAGGATGTGCTAGGGGAGGAGCATTGGATTTTATGTGAATCTGTTCTTTCCTGCAACTGTGCCAGCTCTGTGCCATGCTTTGGTCTGTAAACAGAGCAGAGGATATGTTTGATTTCCTATTGTTTATCAGTGTGTTGATCCTTTAGTCATAAGGAAGGCTCTTCATTGTATTTTCATGAAAATTCAATAAAAAGAATTTTAAAAGAAGAAAAAAAGAAGAAAAAGAAAAAAAAGAAAAGAAAAAAAGAGAAGAAAAAAAAGAAAAGAAGAAAAAAAAAAATAAGGAAGGCTCCCCCCTTAAGCAAATTGGAGAGGCTTAAATTTTTTTGCCTTCCTCTGGATAAACTATTAGTTATTAAGTTTACATATAGACTTAAAGAGGTGGTTCACCTTTAAGTTAACTTTAAGTATGTTATAGAATGGCCATTTTAAATTGGTCGTCATTATTTATAGTTTTAAATACTTGCCTTCTTCTTCTGACAATTTCCAGCTTTCAAATAGGGGTCACTGACCCCATCTAAAAAACAAATGCTCTCTACGGCTACAAATGTATTGTTATTGCTACTTTTTATTACTCATCTTTCTATGCAAGGCTTCTCCTATTCATATTTCAGACTCTTCTTTAAATCAATGTATTGTTGCTAGGGAAACTTGGACCCTTGGCCAACCAGATGGCTGAAACTGCAAACTGGAGAGCTGCTGAAACAAAAAGCTAAATAACTGAAAAACCACAAATAATAAAAAATTAAAACCAATTGCAAATTGTCTCAGATCAATCTCTACATCATACTTAGGGGCAGATTCACTTAGGGTCGAATTTCGAAGTTAAAAATACTTCGAAATTCGACCCTCGAATTGAAATCCTTCGACTTCGAATATCGAAGTCGAAGGATTTAGCGCTAATCCTGCGATCGATCGATCGAAGGATTTTTCGTTCGATCGAACGATTAAATCCTTCGAATCGAACGATTCGAAGGATTTTAATCAAACGATCGAAGGAAAATCCTTCGATCAAAAAAAGGTTAGCAAGCCTATGGGGACCTTCCCCATAGGCTAACATTGACTTCGGTAGGTTTTATCTGCCGAAGTAGGGGGTCGAAGTTTTTTTTAAAGGGCAAGTACATCGACTATCGAATGGTCGAATAGTCGAACGATTTTTACTTCGAATCGTTCGAATCGAAGTCGAAGGTCGTAGTCGAAGGTCGAAGTAGCCCATTCGATGGTCGAAGTACCCAAAAAATACTTCGAAATTCGAAGTATTTTTCATTCGAACCCTTCACTCGAGCTGAGTGAATCGGCCCCTTAAAGTTAACCCAAAGGTGGACAACCCCTTTAAGACTGAGCTTGATGGATGCATGCCTTATTTCATACTAACTTACTATGTTACTATGAGAATGTTACTTTACATTTTTTTTTATTATTTCTGAATGTTATCAGTTCAGCATGTAACATACTTTCATTGGTTGGGAAGCTCTTGCTAATTTCAGTGTTTGCACATATTGAAAACAAGTTTTTTTCCTGTTGAATATCTGCGTGGCATTGCTACCTTGCAGTGCTAGGGTCCTGACTTCAATTCCAACCATGACACTATCTCCAAGTAATGTGTATGCTCTCCCTGTGTCTGTATTGGTTTCCTCTGGGTACTCAGGTTTCCTCCCATACTACAAAAACATCCGAGCAGGTTAACGGAGTCCTGATAAAACTGACCCTACTGTGTGTGCACCTTAGACTGTAATCTCCACTGCGACAGGGGCCGATATGAATATTAAACAAACTCTATTAACACTACTTATAACCTAGTTCAAAAGCCATAACCAATCAATACTGTATCATGGAAACCTGTCTGCAGAGATGGAATTGAAAACAGACCTAAACTTCTTCTGGAAAGGACCATGTATAAAGTGCCCATCCTTAAAAAAAAACAAACCCTTGGCCTCCCCCTATTCGCTCAGAACTTACCTTTTTTCAGCATTCTGGCCATGCATGTGTTGCTCCACCCTGTTTTGCGTCACAGAATTTCACCCCGCCCCTTTTGTGTCACAGACCGCCCCCTTTTGTTACTGCCCCCCACTGGCCGGTATAATATTTCAGAAAAGGTGGCAACCCTACAACTAGGTGGCGGCTTGAATCTGGTTCATTTTTCTGATTGTCATGATTTTTATGATGTAGTTTTTATTTCTAAATTTTCACTGCAAATAATTCACTCTACAATATAAAATGTAATTCCTGAACCAGCAAGTGTTTTTTTTTTAGTTGTAATATATATAATATTTAGTTGTAGGTGCATCTCAAGCAGGTCTGGACTGGCAATCTGTGGGTTCTGGCAAATTCCAGAGGGGCTGCTGTATGGTTCCATAGAAAGTTACCATATAGTGGGCTGGTAGGGGCTGTTTGGGCCTCTGTGTACTTGGAATGGCAGGGCCTATTTTGACTCCCAGTCCAGGCCTGATCTCAAGTCATTTTGCCTGGTGATGTTCTTTCAGAAAGAGTCAGCACTTTAGGATGGAACTGCTTTCTGATAGGCTGTTGTTTCTCCTGCTCAATGTAACTGAATGTGTTGCAGTAGGACCTGGATTTTACTATTGAGTGCTGTTCTTAGATCTACCAGGCAGCTGTTATCTTGTGTTAGGGAGCTGCTATCTGGTTACCTTTCCATTGTTCTGTTGTAAGGCTGCTGGGAGGGGGATGATATCACTCCAACTTGCAGTACAGCAGTGACTGAAGTTTATCAGAGTAAGTCACATGACTGGGGCAGCTGGTAACTGACAATACGCCTAGCCCCATGTCAGATTTCAAAATTTAATATAAAACCTGTTTGCTCTTTTGAGAAACGGATTTCAGTATCCCTTTAAACTCCTAGAACAATGGTATCACAAAGGGTCTCAATGCAGAACCAATCCATGGCCTGCTGCAGTCAGTGCAGCTGGCCATAGACAAAAAGATAAAGTGGTACAATTCCTCATTTCATGCGATTTTTGTGCCATGGTGATCGTCGTTTAGTTTTCAGACAGGTTAGAAGATTTCTGTTGGCTAATAATAACATCTCTGCATGTATTGCGTATCCGACTATATCAATGGGCGACTGTCCCTACTATTTGTCGGACATTACTTTTGTACAATTGCTGTTTTTGAGAACATAGTCTGGTTTGTTCTTTTTACTACTTTATTTAATCTGAATGGTTAGTGGTAGGTCGGGAAATTGCAACGAATGATCTTTCATTGGACATAAGGATATATCTGCACGTCTATGGCCAGCTTTAGAATGTCCTAAACAATTTGGGGTCAGTGCTTATTTGCCATCTAGACAATCCTGAATGAACTTGCAAAAATTAGTATATAGTCGCCTCATTTATGTGGAAAAAAAAAACAAGTTGTAATTTTGGCAATATTTCAAATGGTATTTGGGAAGCTGCAGAAGGCTCAGCATCAGGCGCTGTGCATTGTGTGCTGTGTTGCCAAGTGATGAGCCAAAAATGAAAATATATGTAGGAGTTCTGTCAACCTACAAAACAATGATCTCATACTAAGAGGTCTATTTTAGGTTCCCACCCTTACTAATACAATGTCTGCGTCTATGATATTGCATGTGCATGTCATATATAATGTAATCTGCTCCCCGCTTTATGAGCCCCGAATAAAAGGTACCTGTCTCTGAGGGTGTTAGGTCCCAGGTATGGATACAGATTGTCCTTCAACTTCCGCCTTGATGAGCTGATCCAAAGTGTCAAGGAGAAACGGCTGATGCCGAGTGTAGACATTTTCCACTCCCTAAGGTGCAATGACAATTAGGATTGTAGGAGTAGGAGGGAGGAATGAAAGGTGTGATGATAAGTGAGACACGGATGTATGTCTTCATTTGTGCAGGGCTTCTGATGTAAACTTAGAGGAGGAAGTTCCTTTCTGATTTACTTTTAGTATGATGTACACATTAGTGTTCTCGGTAATAACGATGCATGTTAAAAGAACAAACAGAAAATAAAGAGAAGGCTCAGGATTCATGAAAAGATATGAATAGATTGAGCATTAGTTCTGTACCGGAAATCACGTACCTTAAGCCCTTTGAAGAACTGTGGTGATTGCCACGGCATCCTTTTGACTAAACAGGTCACTCCCTCGTACTCTCTTTCCAACGTACTCCACCACTGCAGACACTAGCTGCCGGGTCACAAAGAGAATCAAGTTAAAGGAGAAGGAAAGGCTAAAATAAGCTTTATCAGAAATGTCTATATAAATAGATCAGTAAACCCTCAAAGTTATGCTGCTCTGAGTCCTCTGTCAAAAGAAAAACAGCATTTATTTCCTTCTATTGTGTACTCATGGGCTTCTGTATCAGACTTCCTGTTTTCAGCATAAACCTCCAGGGCTAGGGCTTGAGCATGCTCAGTTTGCTTCTCTCACCCGCTACCCTCCCTTTCCCCCTCCCTCCTCCCCTCCCTGTTGTAATCTGAGCCTGGAGCTAGCAGGGAGAGTGAGCAGGGAGAGACTCAGACAGGAAGTGATGTCACACCAAGCTAATATGGCAGCTGCTATCCTAAACAAACAGAGAAAGCTCCTAGAGCTGTTAACTCAGGTATGGTAAAGCATTCTACAGAATAAATATAGTGTTATAGTTTGCACTATTGTAACTAATCTATTGGCAATAATATACTTTGGTAGCTTTCCTTCTCCCCATCTACAATTCTGGTAGTTAGGGCTTCCCTGAAGTTAAGAGCCAGCAGCGATGACCCGAGGGGTCCCAAGCTAAACATGGCCCTAGCCCACACCATCCCACTAAATTCTGCCTTCTGTGGATGTCTTAGTCTTCATCAGACAGGTCCATGTGAGTTCCTCTGATATAACTAAATACAGTAAGGACTCATCATGCCAAGCAGAGGGAGCAAAGTGTCTATAATCCGGCCTCATGATGTCACTAATTGCATTCTGGGCCAGCTCACTGCAATAGGCTTCACTGCCAAGTACTAGGGTGCAACTACTGCCTATCAGATTAATGTCCAATACAGCAGGTCACCAATGCATTCACTGAAGTTTTATTATGCTGTCCCCCCCCCCCTGCTAAAGGCTCAGGTTAGAAATGGTTTCCTGTACAACATGCAGTATATATGAACTTAATCCACATCCCTTGATTGTACGCCTACATGACAGGGCTTGTAAAGATTCCCTCTCCATGCCGATTATATTTAAAGGGAAACTATCGCAAAAATTAAATATAAGCTTCAGCAAACTTTCAAAATACAATCAGTCAATTAAAAATTCTGTACTGTTTCTGAAATAATCAAGTTGATCTTCACTATCCCACTCTCAGCATCTGTTACTCTTTATTCTGACTTCATTCATGAGTTGGGTGTCAAATATTCATTGACCATTAGATCCAATTATATCTTATAGGGGGGCTCCCTTTGCCTAGAAGACGTATTAGAGCTCACTCTATTAAAATCACCAGACATCATGTCTCTCTACATGCAGAATTTGTGGGCAGGGCAGTTTTTCTGTTAGATTTTGTTTGTACTGGAATCAGTTATTTGAGTGAGCTCTAATACATCTGCTAGGAAAGGAAGCCCCCCCTATAAAATATATTGGATCTAACTTTCAATAAATATCTGACACCCAACTGCTGCATGCAGACAGAATGAAGAGAAACAGATGCTGGGAGAGGGATAGTGAAGATAAACTTGACTATTTTAGAAATGATGAAGAATTTTTAATTGATTGTATTTAGAAAGTTTCTTATTTCAGTATGCTGAAATATTAAATTTTCATTTTCACGATAGTTCCCCTTTAAGACTAAGGAATATAATTGTTTGTACGATGTAAGAAAAAAAAAAATGGCAGCTACATACCTACCCTTCGGTACTTATCAGATACTCCTCGGACTTGGAGGTCGTTTAAAAGGCTTGACAGGGCATTACTGCTGTGCCTTTCATAGTGCAGCGCATACAGCATGACCAGTTGCGTAGCATCCAAATCCGTTAAGCGCTGATTCTGAAGAAGACGTTTCACATTCTGTAACAGAACAAGGAACATAAATCCTCCCTGAACAGACTGGGCATTTACTAGCACTTATTTGTACTAACCTGTCAATGGGAAGGAAAGAGCAACACTCAAATGGGATATACAGGCTGTTAACCCTGTCTTCTATGGACAACAGCAACTTAAAGGGATATTGTCATGGGAAAAAAAAACATTTTTTTAAAACGCATTAGTCAATAGTGCTGCTTCCGTAGTTTTTTTTATATTTAATTTTGAAATCTGACATGGGGCTAGACATATAGTCAGTTTCCCAGTTGCCTCCAGTCGGACAATTTTTATTGAGAGACTGTCACCAGCTTTTGTCGGACGTAGCTTTTGTACAATTGCTGTCAGGTGCAGAACATCCACTGATCTGTTCTTTTCCTAGTTTATTTAAACTGAAGGTTAGTGGCAGGTCGGGAGATGGGGACAGTGTTTGTTATTGCAGGTAAATCTGCACGTCTATGGTCACCTTCAGTCACTCTTTACTGCTGTACTGCAAATTTAAGTTATATTGCCCCCCCCAGGAACCTAACAACTGAACAATGGGAAGGTAACCAGATAGCAGCTCCCTAACGCAAGATAACAGCTGCCTGGTAGATATAAGAACAGCACTCAACAGTAAAAATCCATGTCCCACTGAGACGCATTCAGTTAAGTTTAGTAGGAGAAACAACAACCTGCCAGAAAACAGTTCTATCCTAAAGTGCTGGCTGTTTTTAGGAATCTGCATGCATTAGTGGGATAATATAATTGCTCCACAGAAGAGAATTCTCTCTAGAGATCCAGGAATTTTCCGATTCCTTAATATCACATAATTATAACATATTTTATAGGCCTATGTAATACAGAGGGTGAAACCGCACAACAAGGCTATTGTCTGTCTCGGCTGACCGATGCTCCAGACCTATTCATTAGCAAGTTGCGCAGGCACAATGACTGTATCTCATGCCTAATCCCAGGCCTATAAAGCGAGCCTGTGTCACAGACGTTGGTCAGCTTTGCATGATACCATCAGCATGAGTAACAAGGCGTCTTTATTAGCTCTGTGCCAAGATAATTAGCAGACTAATGGGGCAGTAGCCACTGACCTTTTGCAAAAAGCCTTTACAGAGTGGGGGACCTCTGGAGAGATTCATCTATTGATCGTGACCTTGGTAGCAAAGAGTAAATGCCAAAGCAAAAACAACTTGTGTGCAACACACTCTGGTGCCTTAATTATAAGAAAATTCCAAGTATGGGTCACATATTATAAAAGACCTTCGTCTGATTGTAACAGAACTTTTCAGTGTGTAACCTTTTTCTCGTTGTGGTTGGAGTGAAACTGCTGAGCACTGCGTTTTGTCACTTGCCCCAATGTCTATTATGCCTTTTTGCCCTTCTGTACACAGCGACATATCTGAAGCTTCCCTGTGATGTGATTTACTAGAAATTGGCTGTTTTGGCGTGTAAATAAGTAGAAAGTATTGCTGCCATGTACAGGGATCACATGGTCTTCTTAACAGATTTGCAAGTGAGACTCGCAGTTAGAGGAACCCTGTTTGAAATCATAGCACAGCCATGGTAGCTCAAAATGATAGCAGTAGGTCCTAGCCTGATATAGTGGTGGTGTGCAACCTGTGACCCTCCATTTGTTGTTGACTGCAAATTTCGGGTGCCCCTGACAGCAGTATGTCCTATGGATGATCATATAATGATAGCAATGGGTCCTAAAAGCTGTAGCTGAATATCATTTTGAGAGCCATGGAGCTACAATAGTTGTGATATAATATATATCATCCATAGGACATACTGGGTGTCATTTATCAACACTGGGCAAATTTGCCCATGGGCAATCAAATTGCTGCAACCATCGTTCTACTTGCAGCTGGCTTTAAAAAGCTTATCACTGATTGGTTGCTATAGGTAACTGCCCATGGGCAAATTTGCCCAGTGTTAATAAAATGAGCCGCACTGCTGACATCCAACGTTTCAGTCCCACCTGGGGACCTTTATCAAGGATCCTTAAGAAAGGTTCCTGTAGGGAACCGAAACGTCGGATTAATAAACCTGATCAACTGTTTGACTCTCTATGAAAACGAGTGCCAGTAATATCTATCTATCTATCTATCTATCTATCTATCTATCTATCTATCTATCTATCTATCTATCTATCTATCTATCTATCTATCTATCTATCTATATATATATATATATATATATCTTAATAGAAATAGCAAAACTCCCTATCCAACATTTCGGTCCACATTAGGGCCTTTCTCCCCAAGGTCCTTGAGAAAGGCCCTAATGTGGGCCGAAACGTTGGATATAAATCATTTTACGATGAAATGGAGTGCTGCTCCTTCTATTAAGCTGGATAACAAATTTTGACCATTGCACCCGAAATCATTTCTGATCCAGTAACACTGTATATATAAAGTATATGTGTGTGTATATACTGTATATATATATATATCTATATATATATATATATATATATATATATATATATATATATATATATAAAATAAGGTCCCAATGTGGACCGAAACGTTGGAACATTATAACGTGTGTATAAATAAAAACACAAACACATTATTTCACGAAAAAAGGAGAGTGCTGATCCAGGAATGAATTATTCCATACACCAAATATATGTTTGAAGATTGATCGTGCACCCCGTAAAGTGATTGGGATTGAGTGCAGGCGCCTAAGGACTGAGTATATATATATATATATATATATATATATATATATGGTCAAAAAAACATTTATTACAAAAAACAGAGAGTACATTTAGGATTAATGTACAGCCTTATTTGACAGATAGCAAGTGGTTTTATTGGTCGCACCTTGTTGCTATTATAAACTATTTTTACATGTTATATATTCAGTTATATCTGTGGTGTGCCACATTCTAAAGCATGCACTTTGTGAACGCCCCTATGATTCTATTCAATTAGAAGCACATTTATCAAAGGTCAAATTTGAGTTCATTTGAGTTTTTAAAAGCTCGCAAACTCCCATGAACTCGAAATTTATTTAAAAAAAAAAAAAAAATTTCAAAACTCGGTGAATAGGATTGACCTGAAAATTTGAATCCCATTCAAGTTCTCTGAAAAACTTGAATGTGGGAAGGCTGCAAACAACTCCAAATTGATCCCTGGATGTACTCCATTGACTAAAACAGCAATTCAGCATGTTTTAGGTGGCGAATAGTCGAATTTTATTTCTAAAAGGGCCAGTGTATGATAAATCTCGAAAATCGATTTCGAATTTTTACAAATCTACCCCTTAGTGTTATATTGGTATGTGAGTGTTGAGCACATTTCTTAAAGGAGAAGGAAAGTGTTTTTATGCTTGGGGTGCCAAAAGTTAGGCACCACCAAATGGTTGTTTTACTTACCTGACCCTCGGGCCAGTGCTCCTATCAGTAAAAAACTGCACCAGTCCATTCAGTAGCAAACTTTGGGGGCATTTTTTGAAAACTGATCTCTAACCTTCAGCAGCACTCCTCTGATCCAGCTCAGTTTCCAAGCATCCTGGGAATTATAGCTTCAGAAGAGCTGGAGTAATACAATTTGCCTATGTCTCCTCTAGGTAAGGTGGGTAACAGTTTTACAAATGTTTATGTTATATGAAAGATTCACAGTATGATGCAGCTCAGACATGAATGGGAAGTAAATATAAAGAATACAAAGGGGTATGTGATCACCACAGTCTGCTAGAGTGAAATTTCACCACTCTCAATTCATTTCTATGGGATTTTTAAAGGCGTATTTATCAAATGGTGAACTTTCACTTTCATCCTTTGATAGATACTCTTAAAATTCCCATAGAAATGAATGGGGAGAGGTGGAATTTCACTCACAGTGGACTGTGGTGATCCCGAACTTCACGCTTTGATAAATATACCCCTATAATTGCTCTGCAATATCACAATGGCTGGCTGACCTGCAGGGCATTGGAGTGGTCATTCTGGCAGGCCAGTTCTTGCTCCACTTCCGATACCTCCATGAGATGCCTTTCACTGAGCAGGCGGGAAAGCTCCCCAACCACCGTCACATGTTTGGACACCGTGCCGGACATTTTCTGTGGGTAGTTTTCCACAAAAGCCTGGATCAGGAAAGAGCTGTATATATTAGTAAAAACAAAAACAAAAAAACACCATTCACACGAACATAAATCCTCAAGGCAGAATATTGAAGAAAGAGTGTAGAAAGAGTATCTTGACTCCCACCCAGTGGTAAAAATGCATTAAGACAAGATAAAAGGCACCCGATTCTCTGTTAGCGTTAAAAGGGTGGTTAACTTTTAAGTGAACTTTTAGTATGTTATAGAATGACCAATTCCAAGCAACTTTTGAATTGGTCTTCATTTTTTTTAATAGCTTTTTAAAGGAAAACTATACCCCTCAAACAAAGTAGGACTGTATAAAGATATATTGCTTAAAACAGCTCATATGTTAGAGTCCTGCGCGGGTCCATTTTTTGGAACCCTTACCCGACCCATATCTGCAATCCACAACCCGGAACCGCATTCTTACCCGCTTGGACCCACAACTCGACCCACAAGTACCTTATCCGCAACCCAGACCCGCGACCCGCTGACTATCAAGAATCAGGAAGTGCTGTCGTTGTTAACCAGAAGTGACATCATCGGAAGTAGTCGTGATCAGAAAAAAGGAGTAAAAATTGCTATTGAGAAGACTGGCGGCCTGACCCGCAAACCCACAGAACCGCGTCTATACCAACACCCGAAACTTCTACCCGCAACCCGCAGGTTTTTGTGGGTAACCCGACCCGTTGCAGGGGGGTCATATGTAAAACCCTGCTTCATGTAAATAAACCATTTTCATAATAATATACTTTTTTAGTAGTATGTGCCATTGGGTAATCCTAAATAGAAAATTGCCGTTTTAAAAAAATAAAGGACAGCCCCCTGGGACCGTAGGATTCACTGTGCACACAAACATACCAACAAACCATACATGTTAGGTCACATGAGCAAATTAACAGACAGAGTTGTGTCTTTTGCTTCCACACTTCGTCCGGCGGCTCAAGGCAAGGGGCAATATTTACTTAAATATATATACCGGTTTGGTAAGATTCTTTAATATGTCACTTAATATGATATAAACTATCTGTTGCTTAAATATTCATTTTGGGGGTAAAGTTTTTCTTTAATGATTTGCCGTTTTATTTCATTCAGGCCCACTATTCATATTAGACTCTCTTATTCAAATGAAAGCAGGATTGCTAAGGGGAAATTGGACTTTAGCAACCAGATTGCTGAATTCACAAACTGGAGAGCTGCTTAATAAAAAAGCTAAAATCAGTCAAAACCCACAAATAATAAAAAATTAAACCAACTGAAAATTGTTTTAGAATATCACTCTCTACATTATAATAAGGGTCAAAGGTCGAGTTGTGTTTTTCCCAAAAAAATTCGAGTTTTCGAGAGTAGTTTCAGAAAAAACTTGAATTTTTCAGCATAAAAAAAACCTCAATTTTTTCAAGATGTATTAGGCTGCAAAAATGCTTGAATCCAAAAATACTCCAGCTAAAACCTGTCGGATCATGTAGAGGTCCGTGGCAGAGGTCCCTTGAACCATTTGAAGTTGTTAATAGCCTTCGTGATTTTCGGTGGCTTGTGCTCAGAAAATCGATCAATTCGAGCTATTCCAGTTTTTATCGCAGATAACTCGATCGAATATTCGAGCTTTTCCCCTCGATTGCATTCATTTGAGTTTTTTACATTTGATTTTTTCTGTGTAATGTGTTTATAACACAACAGAAGGACTATGGCCAATAGCAAGGATACTTGTGATCAGCCTGCCAAACATGCATGCGCCAAATGTCACGAAGTTTGCGCATGCGCAGTAGAAGTTTGCGCATGCGCAGTAGATCCGTACCGGTAACCGTTCCTACTACGCATGCGCCAGAAGATGCCGGTCAAAGCAGGAAGAAGACGCGCGTGGGAGAAGATGTTCTTTGTGCAAACTACGCTGAATTGTAGAACGATGTACAGATACACCATCTGCAGCAAGATGTTCTTGTAAGTCTTTGGAGGTGATCTTTGGGTTGTCTGTAACCATTCTCACAATCCTCCATATATGGCGCTCCTGTATTTTTATTGGCCTGCCAGACCTGGATTTTACAGTAAATGTGCCTGTGGCCTTTCATTTCCTGATTACATTCCTTACAATTGAAACTGACAGTTTAAACCTGAGATAGCTTTTTGTAGCCTTCCCCTAAACCATGATACTAAACAATGTTTGTTTTCAGATCTTTTGAGAGTTGCTTTGAGGTTCCCATGCTGTCACTCTTCAGAGGAGAATCAAACAGAAGCACAAATTGCAATTGACCACCTTAAATATTACAAATAATTCCACTGGAGAGCAAGTTAAACTTCAGTGTGCCATTTTTTAGAGATGCATTAGCACTACATGTTTTGGACCTCTTGGGTCCTTCCTCTGGTGCACCAGAGTAGGAACCCAAGAGGTAGTGCTAGTGCATCTCTAAATAAATGGCACACTGAAGTTTAACTTTGGAATTATTTGTAATACTTGGAATGCTTAGAGGACCTGGCGAACCCTACCACTGAAGGATTGAACATTGGACACGGTTTTACAAAAGTGATATCGAATTTCTTTTCTGCATGGCCACCTTAAATACCCTTTTCTCATGATTCTCCCTATGAAGTTCAAGGCTTATCGAGCTAATCCAACCAAGTTGGTGTTGCAAGTAATCAGTATTAAGCAGTTACATGCATTCAAATTAGCAGAATTACACATTTGATTTAATTTCATACAACTGAAAACTGGTTCACTAAAAATCTTTGTTCAGAAAACACCCCAGTACTCAGATGTTCCTGGGAAATGAAAGACATACCACTGTTATCTTCTTTGGTGAAAGAGGAGTAAATTATTATGCAGGCTGAGAGGGATTCCCAAACTTTTTATAAAACTCTGCCTCTGGGGACAGGCATGGTTACTTCAGATGTGTCACTGCTGCTTAAAGGGGACCCGTCACCCAAAAAAAACATTCAAAATACTATTTTATCACATTAGTCAAGAAACTTTAATTACACTATATAAATTATTTGAATCTTGTTTCCTTCAGTCTGTGATTTCAAAATTATAGCAAGAAGGCAGGAGCCATTTTATTTTATTAAGACAAGCCTTGCATCATCTCAGAATCTTGTTTTTGCAGCAGAATGGGGGACCCGATGTCCATCCCCATGCCCTGGCTACACAATTAAATGGTGAAGAGAACAGGGGAATATGTGGAGAGCAGTGAAATCTAGTAAGTACTGAATGGAAAGTGAAAGTAATTTCTGCCCCGCCTCTATGCCCATGTCATAGAGGAGTGGCAGACAATATTTGATTGACAGCTGCAATTTTTAAATGAACTTACAACAGCTATGAATGCTTTAATAAAAAATAAAAATTGGATTTCATGTTTAATTTGAAAAGGACTTTTATTATACAGATTTGTGCGAGTGATCGAACACTGTTAATATCGTCTACATCAGTGATCCCCCAGCGGCCTAAAAGCAGGTCATTATTTTTGAATTCTTGGCTTGGAGGCAAGTTTTATTTTCATAAAAACCAGATGTACTGCCAAACAGAGTCTCCTGTAGTCTCCCAGTCCTCATAGAGGCTACCAAATAGCCAATCAGAGCACTGATTTTGCACCACCCAGGAATATTTTTCATTCTTGTTTTGCTCCTCAACTCTTTTTACATCTGAATGCTGCTCACAGGTAAAAAAAAAATAATAAAAAAAAAAAGGTTGGGGACCCCCAATCTAAATGACTGCACTGAGTATTTTCCAAGGCTGAATGGACAGAGATGGAGGTTATACAAACCTGGTTTAGGAGTGGTGTGATGGCATCGGAGCGATCTAGTATTAGCAGCAAAGGTGGAACCTCAGTCCGTCGGAAATCAAACAGCTCATATTCCTTAGTGATGACTTGCTAAAGGGAATACCAGATACAAATATATTAATGTAAGTTCAGTAACAGATTAGAGATCTTGATCATTTTGTCTGGACACTTGCAACTCTCTTAGAAACGAAACTATAAAATGCCAGTATTAACAGCTCAACGCAGAAATTAGACTTGATTTAGTAAATAAATATGATAGTGGTTCACTGTGCAATTTACAAAATCAGTTGTACAGAATTGCATATCCTCCAGCCTCCAAACAATTAGGAGTGTCTTTATAAAAATTACATTTTGATCAAAGATAGGTCAGATATTGATAAGAAAGGCTGGAAAATACCATTGAAGAACATAATTTTTTGACCATGGGCCAGTTACAGAAAAGGATATGCTCGCTGACCAAGTTTAAGTGTAAAACGCCAGAGTCCTGCAGCAGTACCCTGCAGGTTGCAGGTAGAAGTTTCGGGAGAGGGTATAGACACAGGTCGGCAGTTCCCAGGGTTTGCGGGTCACGGTTCGGGTAGTGGGTCTTCTCAATAGCGAGTTTTACTCCATTTTCACGCCTACTTCCAATGATGTCACTTCCGGTTTTCACTGGCAGCACTTCCTGTTTCTTGACGGTCAGCGGGTCGCAGATAAGGTACTTTGTGGGTCAGGTAGTGGGTTCAAGCGCAGGGGCGTAAATACAGAGGAAGCAGACCCTGCGGCTGCAGGGGGGCCCCATGAGGCTCTCATTGATGAGCAATTTGAACATATATTGGTAAAACAGGACAAACACTGGATATGTTGGGGGCCCTAAAATTAATTTGCTGTGGGGCCCAGCAACATCTAGTTAAGCCACTGTTCAAGCGGGTAAGTATGCGGGTTGCAGGTCGGGTTTAACAAATTGGTTCCGCATAGCACTCTATAAGACGCTATGCGTTCACTTATGCACTACAGGAAACATATATGATAAATGAAACAACCCTAAATTTGTAGGCAATAATGTATATACTATATGGTGCTGGTTTTACATTGTGCTAAAAATTAATATTATCTTTAAAAAAGTCCCCTTTATTGGAGCTCCCTATAGATCTGCTACAGTCCCTGTCCGTGTTTCAAATGAAGAGTGGGTGTGACCTAACGGTCACAGTAGGAGGAAGACAGCCAATCACAGTGTAACAGTTGGCACCCTGAATCTAGAACCAATGCCAAGTACCCTGGTCTCGGTTCATGCTTCTGCCTGTAGCAGCCGCCTTTGGCCCTGGGAGGAGCCCTCAGGAGCCGCCAGGTCTCAAAACAAGAGGTGCAAGGCAAAAGGTTCTAAACAAGCGAAGGGGCACAACTGTAAGCAAAGTCTTTGGGCAGAAGATCTCGGTACAAGGTGTAAGGCAAAATCGTAGTCAGATCAAGCTGGGTCGAGACAGGCAGCGAATAAGCGTAGTCAGGCAGACAAGGGTCAAACCGGGAGATCAATCAGAAGGGATTTAGCAGAAGAGGTAGTTGGTATTCAGGCAAGGGTCAGGATCCAGAGGTCAGAATAGTCAAAAGCAGAATTCTGCACTGAAATCCATTTCTCAAAAGAGCAAACAGATTTTTTTATATTCAATTTTGAAATCTGACATGAGGCTAGACATATTGTCAATTTCCCAGCTGCCCCAAGTCATGTAACTTGTGCTCCGATAAACTTCAATCACTCTTTACTACTGTACTGCAAGTTGGAGTGATATCACCCCCTCCCTTTTTCCTCCAGCAGCCAAACAAAAGAACAATGGGAAGGTAACCAGATAACTGCTCCCTAATACAAGATAACAGCTGCCTGGTAGATCTAAGAACAACACTCAATAGTAAAAACCCATGTCCCACTGAGACACATTTAGTTACATTGAGAAGGAAAAACAGCAGCCTGCCAGAAAGCATTTCTCTCCTAAAGTGCAGGCAAAAGTCACATGACCAGGGGCAGCTGGGAAATTGACAAAATGTCTAGCCCCATGTCAGATTTCAAAATTGAATATAAAAAAATCTGTTTGCTCTTTTGAGAAATGGATTTCAGTGCAGAATTCTGCTGGAGCAGCACTATTAACTGATTCATTTTGAAAAAAAAATTTTTCCCCATGACAGTATCCCTTTAATATATATAGAATTAACTTAGTGGGGTAGACATTGTATGGAGGAGTACTGATCTTACAGGTTCTTAAAATAAAGTGCCTGTTGGTTGTTGCATTTCAAACATCTCTTGTTTGCACAAATCTGTAGTACAGGTACGGGATACATTATCCGGAAACCCATTATCCAGAAAGTTCTGAATTATGGAAAGGTCATCTCCCATAGACTCAGTTTTATCCGAATAATCCAAAATTTTAAAAACTATTTCCCTTTTCTGTGTAAACAGTAGTTTGTACTTGATCCAAACTAAGGTATAATTAATCCTTATTGTAAGCAGAAGCAACACTTTTGGGTTTATTTAATCCAAATTAATTTTAGTTATCCGGAAAACGCCAGGTCCCATACCTGTACAGTAGTTGTATTGCAGCTTATAGAAAAAAAATATGTCAAACTGGTGCAAAGTACTAAAGCAAGTGACAATGCTGACAATTGTATTTGCCTGCTTAATTAATTTTTCAGAAAAATTGTCCTCTTGGACACATACTGCTTGACTGCCAGGACTATATCCATGGTTGCGCTTCCCTGTGGCGGTACCCCTCAGTACCTCTGTTCTCTCAGCTGATAAGTGCCAACAAGATCACATCCTGCTACAGCGCAAGAACTTCTGGGTCATGTAGTTTCCTCACCGTTATTCACCGCAAGATTTGCCAGAAGTTGCAGGTCAACCAACATGCCGTAGCAAGCAGTTTTGTACCTTACCGGAAATCTAAACCGGAAGTGGTGGTAGCCGTATCTTACGCTTAGAGCGATATGGAGTGCGCGTGGAGTCTTACCCCCACATGTAATAAAAGGCACTAAGTTGGCCCAGGAGCAGTAACCAGTAGCAACCAATAAGATGTTGGCTTTTAAACATGTGACCAGGAAATTCTACCTGCTGATTGGTTGCTATAGGTTACTGCCCCTGGGCAAACTTAGTGCCTTTAATTACATAACCCCTTTAAAGCGGTGCGGATGGTTTTTGGTCCCACGCCGAAGCATACCTTGAGGTCATTTCTCAGTTCTGGTATTATAATAAGCCTCCAGCTGTCAGTTTAAGCTTTCAATATCTGTAGCCTAAAATACTCATCAGTTTCAGCGATAATCATATCGTAACTTAATAAGAGAGTTTCTCTGATACTGGGGTTGGAGGGACAACTCATTCTCAGTCCTTGAAGATGAATTACCAAAAAAAAAACTGGTACAAATTAGGCCAGGAATGCCCTAAACTAGAGATGTGCTGGTTGAACTTAAAGGGGTTGTTCACCTTTAAATTAACGTTTCGTATGATGTAGAGAGTGATATTCTGAGACAATTTGTAATTGGTTTTCATTTTTTATTATTTGTGGTTTTTCAGTTATTTAGCTTTTTATTCAGCTGCTCTTCAGTCTCCATTATAAATAATCTGGTTGCTAGGGTCCAAATTTCACTAACAACCATGCATGGATTTGAATAAGAAACTGGAATATGAATAAGAGAGGCCTGAATAGAACGACGAGAAACCAAAATTAGCAATTGTAATAAAGGTGTAGCCTTACAGAGCATTTGTTTTTTAGATGGGGTCACTGTCAGTGACGCCCATTTAAAAGATGGAAAGAGCAGGAGAAAAAGTCAAATAACTATAAAAAAAAATAATGAAAACCAATGGAAAAGTTGCTTAGAACTGGTCATTCTATAACATACTAAAAGTTCACTTAAAGGTGAACAACCCCTTTAAAGGGGACCTGTCACCCAGACATAAAAAGCCTTATAATAAAAGTACTTTTCAAATGAAATATGAAACCTAAATTATTTTTATTAAAACATCCCTTCCTGTTATAAACTCATTTAATCGTCTCAGCTGTCAATCATAAATTACTTGCCCCTCCTCTATGCCTTAGGAATGGAGCGGGGCAGCTAATTACTGTCACATTCAATTCTGTCCTTCCTAATTTTCACTACACTGCCCACATCCCCCCTGCCTCCTTTCCATCTAATTGTGTAGCCAGTGCATGGGCAGTGGTGTCAGGTCCCCCATTCAGGCACAGAAACAAGATTTTAAGCTTCTTTTAATAGCAGTGTCTACAAAATGGCAGCTGCCGTCTTGCTGTGATTTTGAATTCCAAGACTGAAAACAAATAAGATCTAAATAATTTTGATAGTGTAAGTGAAGTTTATTTTGCTTGGCTAACATTGTAAAATAGGATTTGGAGTTATTTATTACGATGACAGGTTCCCTTTAAACTCGTGGTAACTTATGGGTTGAGCACTGACTGGGCGGTTTGAAATTTGGCTGACCATTGTGGGTTAGGGTTGGGTGTGAGATTGGGAAAGTACATTCCTTCACTGCTCCCGAAGATACCCTGGGGTAAATTTACTAACGGGCGAATTTCACCTCTGAAGGCTCTGCCACAATTTGCGCAACTTCGTCAGCCGTTAATTCGCAGCACATAAGCTAATTCGTCAAAATGCAAAGTTACGTCTCAGCAGACGAGTGCTTGCAAATTGTCGCCAGAGGAAAATCGACAGTGAGACCAGTTCATATCGAACTTTTTGTTGCCAAACTTCGGTAACACACTTTTGCTTAGGTCATTTTGAATTCATTACACACATTTGCTGAACAAAAATGAGTAAAAAACATTTTTTATTCATTTTTGTTCCGCAAATGTGTGTAATGAATTCAGTCACATTTTTATTTAATTAAATTGTGGTAATTCTGAATTAATTTATTACCTGGACTTGTTAATTCAATTTATTTTGTTATTATAATCATGAATTTAGAATAAAATTTACACTAGCACTTTAATCAATTCATTTAATTTATATTCACTTAATTTAGTATACTATAAGTAATTTACAATTATTACTTAACGGCACAAAGTACCTAACAGGGTAATCACCTTCTGGATTCAGACACCATCACGTAATAACGAATCACAATTGTTTATTAAATATTTATTGAAATTATTCACAATTATTAGAAACTGAAGAACTGAACAATATAGATATTGGCAATCAACGTGGTATTAATAATTGGTCAGCAATTAGACAGAGAGGGGTTTTACTCTTTTCTAACTTTGGTAAATATATAATCAGGTAATTATACCTCTCTCTCTTGATTTTGTAATTTAATTAGGGTGTACAAAACAAATCCCGTTTTTCACACAAATGAGCTTCAAATGGTTACATTTTTATAAATATATACATATATTTAACAGTTACAACTTTTAAACCTAATCCCACTTTAGAATATTAAAAAATGCCAGCTATTTAACTTTTTTATGACTTTCGGCATACAGGATATGATGTCACTGACATAAGATTGAGGAGGATGTAGCTTCATCTTATCAGTCTTCGCCAGGTTATACTTGGAAAATTCGTGCTTTGATGAATTTACGGAGTAACAATTGTTCGCCTGAGTGAAAAATTCACCTAGTGAAAGAACGTGAAACGTAGTTAGCGATGAACTCATTCGCTAGCGAATTTTCATCTACGCCTGTTAGTGACTTAGCGATGTCCCTGCGGATTGTATTTCTGGCAAATTTTCTCTTGCGACGACCTTCTCCCTTTAGTAAATTTGCTCCCCTGTTTTAGAACCAGAGGCGCGTACACAGTGAGAAGACGTGGGTGCAGGTCCTACAATGGCAACATTTTGCGGGTTAAATTCAGGTGCAGGAGGGACCCTATCATGGGAAAACATGTTTTTTTCAAAACACATCAGTTAATAGTGCTACTCCAGCAGACTTCTGCACTGAAATCCATTTATTTAAAGAGCAAACAGATTTGTTTATATTCAATTTTGAAATCTGACATGGGGCTAGACATATTGTCAATTTCCCAGCTGCCCCTGGTCATGTGACTTGTGCCTGCACTTTAGGAGAGAAATGATTTCTGGCAGGCTGCTGTTTTTCCTTCTCAATGTAACTCAATGTGTCTCAGTGAGACATGGGTTTTTACTATTGAGTGTTGTTCTTAGATCTACCAGGCAGCTGTTATCTTGTGTTAGGGAGCTGTTATCTGGTTACCTTCCCATTGTTCTGTTGTTAGGCTGCTGAGGGGGGAGGGGTTGATATCACTCCAACTTGCAGTACAGCAGTAAAGAGTGATTGAAGTTTATCAGAGCACAAGTCACATGACTCGGTGCAGATGGGAAATTGACAAAATGTCTAGCCCCATGTCAGATTTCAAAATTGAATAAAAATCTGTTTGCTCTTTTGAGAAATGGATTTCAGTGCAGAATTCTGCTGGATCAGCACTATTAACGGGTGTAATTTTTTTTTTAAGCGTATGGAGCCAATGTTACATTTCGGTTCCCATTGGGATCACGGCAACCATGCCCATTACCCAGTCACATATTTATACCCATAACAGGCAAAGCCACAGGGAGTTACAGTGAAGGGACTACTGCAGTAAACTGAACAGCTATTGTGGTAAAGTGACTAGTGCAATAAAATGATTACTACAAGGAAAATAGACCCTAAAATAGCCATTTCAGTTAGGTGGGCCAAAGATGCAGTAAAGCGATCATTATGATCAATAAGGAATCCTGAATGCACTGAAAAAAAATACAAATGAATGAAGAATTTCCAACAGAGGCAAATGTTTACTGGAATCTATGAAGGCTATTATTGTATTTTTTGTTGTAATCAAAATATAATCTTAACTGGGGATATTTCACAAATAGATAACAATAGTTAGAGAAACAAGGTGCTCCAAAATATATTGCAAATATCTCACCAAGTAATTGATGTGGTCCGGGTGCACCAGCCCCAGGCTTTAGGGAGCGGCAAATTCGGGCTATAGCCCATCATTAAGTGCCGTGGTGGATACGAAACGTGTAGGGCGGATGGAGATGCAAGTATACATTTTTTAACTTTGTAAAATAAAGATATATTTTTGAACTTTTTTGGTCCTGTGGATCCGTTTGAGTGCCGGACAGCCCTGTTCTTTCTTTGAATTTTCTGGCACAAATAGATAACCCAATTTTGCATATAGTCGGCCAACTATCGAAATGTCTAAAGGATCAATCTAGAACTAACTGCTATAACACATGTTCAGGAAGAAACAATATTAAAATGACATTGTCAAGCAGAGAAAAAGGAAGTCGTTGGACATTGTGGGGTCCATAAATATGTTTTGGAGCGTTACATCTTGCCCGAAGGCCTCCAGCTGGTCAAGTCTGACATACACAGTATGATGTAATGGTGTCTTTATACAGTTGTACCAATAGGTGTTGCCCTTTGTACATTCTTTTTCAGCCTTAACAATGTGTAATTGTCCTAATTCTAATGGGAAGAACTATTTCTAGACACCAGTCACCTTTTTTGTATGGAACTGAGTCCCGCCAACCAAATAAATGTTATACTCGGTATAATTTCAAACTAAATGGACCTGTCAGGAATAAAGCAGCGATCTGCAAGATAGAACAGAACAGCAGGGAACACAGAACATGAGTCAGTAGACTCTGAGCTGCTGTTTCATGCAGAGGGGAATAAACACTGGTACATGGATATTTTCCGAAGGTTTCCAGCTGTGTGTCAGGCTCCTGACGGTTACGCTTCCTAGCTTGGGTGTCAGGCTGCTTATGGTTACGGAATGTTCCGGGAAGGCAGAACATCGAGCAGACAGACAGAAATCCATTGTTGAGTGCTGAGTTGTTATCTACATGTGATCTGTTCCTTTCTAGTGTCCCACAAAAGAGCTCCCCTCTGGGACTGACTGGCACATCTCTTCCAAGAGAGTCTGGATACTTGCAGATAAATGTTTTTGTTGCTTCTCCAGAGCAGCATAATAAAGTATTCATAATAAATGTCCTATAGAATCGGTTCATACAAGAGGAAGGCCTTCAGTTTACTGCTTTATTAAGCAAGCATACTTCCATATTTTTTAAAGTTTTCCACAAAGCTGCAGGGAGACCTGTCATACAGACTACTTGGAGACAGCTGTAACTGCTCTTCTGACTGCTTTACCAGACCGTTTTTCCTTAAAGGTATAGTCATGGGAAAACATGCATCAGTTAATAGTGCTGCTCCAGCAGACTTATGCATTGAAATCCATTTTCAAAAGAGCAAATTGATGTTTTATATTTCATTTTGAAATCAGTTTCCCAGGTGCCCCCAGTCATGTGACTTGTGCTCTGATAAACTTTAGTCACTCTTTACTGCTGCACTGCAAGTTAGAGTGATATCACCCCCCCCCCACAGCAGACCCTCATCAGAAATAGGAAGGTAACCACATAACAGCTCCCTAGTAGCTAAAAGAACAGCACTCAATAGTAAAAATCCATGTCCCACTGTGACTCCCTTCAGTTACATCAAATAGGAGAAACAATAGCCTGTCAGAAAGCAGTTCCATAGCGCTGCACTTGCTCTGACCAGGCAAAATGATCTGGCAATCTGTCTGTTCAGGCAAATGCCAGAGGGGCTGCTCTATATTTTGCTCAAGTGGGCTGCTCCTCTTGCGCAAGAGAAATTAAAAGGCCCAAGGATAAAAGAAAGGCATCTAAAGATAACATGCCGAGCAGGGCTAAACCCCGTTCACCTGCGGTGTACGGCTCCAGGGGGCTTTAGATGCGATGAAAGCTCCAGGTGCTGGCGAACCGCAAGCTTAGGGAGAGCCGCTAACTATCTGCTCACAACCCCTTGCAGAGATACGCCCCCTTAACTTGAGGTCTCTCGGCAATGGCTAATCGCTATCGATGTTACCTTCTGATGGGTACGCTACTTAACTTCATGTTTCCCGTTTCTAGCCAGTCGGATAAGGTCTTGTATTTCAGCGAAACCCCTTTAACTATTTGTTTCCCTGCAACAGCGGGCATTATTCTCTCTCGTTGGTACCAGTTTAGTGGTACGGCGATGGCCAATTGCAGACTTGTTCTTATGGATCACAATTAACAGTTCTGTGTTCTATCTCTGCTGTGTCATTGATAAAAGCAGTGAACATCAAAATGATGGTTGATCCCAATGTTATTAATAGGGAAAAAAGATAAATATATAGGAAGGCCGGTATTTTTTTTCCACAAAAGGTGGCAACCCTACTTGTGAGATATCTGTATGGACAGATTTGCATACCATGATGTAGTTGCTTTGGTTTACAACTGGAGGACTGGGGACCTTATGTGGCATTCTTAGGGATCTCTATGGTCCCCACTCTGCTCAAGGGCTCCATAGAATTAATTGTATGACATTGTTATTGCATTATAGTTGCACACTCAAACATGGGGCATAAGGAATAATCATCCTACCACATAAGGGTCTACATGTTGAAAGATGCATTAGATTTACTTCCCCTTAATTTAGCAAATTTGGATTGGGAATTGCAATGATAATCCTGCCCAGGAAATATTGATTACAATTAAGGTCTCCATACCCTGCACCACCATCTTTGACCAGTCCGAGGAGAAATTTTGGGAAATCGTTGCCCACTAACATATTCCAGACCAGGAAAAGAAAGACATAGTATTATTCCCTGTCCTTCCACATGTCAGGGGCACCTATTGAAGACAGACAACACTTCAGTAAGGGTGGGAATAACTCCAAACATTTGCTTAATAAATCAGTATTAGAATGTTAGATACAAATATGAAAAGAGGACCACACAGCTGTCCTGAAATTTTCCTCTGGAGTTACTTGCGCCCAATAGGCTGACACAGCTGTAGAAGTCGGGAGAGTTTGGGGAACTTCTACTGTACTTTGCTTTGGAACTTGGAGTGGAGTTTGTCACTGACTCATATACTCTTCTTGCTTATTCTTCTGGCTTGCAGCAAAGCCATCTTGCAACTATTATACAAAGTATCTTCCCCAATTTCTCAAATGGGTGACTTGATAGGGCTTGCAGAACAAAGGAAAAGTCTAATGATCAGTGAAGGATGAGCTCACTGCCTCTCAATTAGCAAAGAAAAAGCTGAAATTTTAACTTTCAGGCATTAAAGGTTAATAGTGCTGCTCCAGCAGAATTCTGCACTGAAATCCATTTCTCAAAAGAGCAAACAGATTTTTTATATTCAATTTTGAAATCTGACATGGGGCTAGACATATTGTCAATTTTCCAGCTGCCCCAAGTCATGTGACTTGTGCTCTGATAAACTTCAATCACTCTTTACTGCTGTACTGCAAGTTGGAGTGATATCACCCCCTCCCTTTTCCCCCCCAGCAGCCAAACAACAGAACAATGGGAAGGTAACCAGATAGCAGCTCCCTAACACTAGATAACAGCTGCCTGGTAGATCTAAGAACAGCACTCAATAGTAAAAACCCATGTCCCACTGAGACACATTCAGTTACATTGAGAAGGAAAAACAGCAGCCTGCCAGAAAGCATTTCTCTCCTAAAGTGCAGGCACAAGTCACATGACCAGGGGCAGCTGGGAAATTGACAAAATGTCTAGCCCCATGTCAGATTTCAAAATTGAATATAAAAAAATCTGTTTGCTCTTTTGAGAAATGGATTTCAGTGCAGAATTCTGCTGGAGTAGCACTATTAACTGATGCTTTTTAAAAAAACATGTTTTCCGATGACAGGATGCCTTTAAGATTTAAATCCAATCTTTTCAGAAGGAATTCCAAGACATTTTTCTTCAGTCATGCTTTCCACCATAATTTATAGGCACCAGCCCAAAAAATGTCTCCAAAGGTCTGTAAAATTTTCAAGGACCATTTTTTCCTGCACACCAGAGAGTATAATTGAATCTGTCAGATAACCCTCCATATCTCAGAGCTTCTCAAGTACCAGGCTGTTATACTTCAACTTCTGGGGGTTCAATGATAAATGCTCCTGTGTCATACGGTGGTGGTCTCTAAATAGTAAGCCTTGAGCCAGGTACAGCCACCAGGGGGATAATATTCACTCTTCTCTGAATCTTCTCTACTTTGTAATTTTGACTATAGGAGAGGAGATATATATAAACTGTAATCTCTGGGATTCTTCTGGATGAACTATCTCATTCTCTGCTGCAGCCATCAGAACTATTGAAACATTTATTTGAATCATTTGGAAAACTTCTCAACGTAGTTCCTCTACTCCAGGGGTCAGCAACCTTTACTAAGAGCCCTTTTGCCCCCTCTTCCACTAAAGAAAAATATTCTGGAGCCGCAAAACATAACGCAGCTAGGCCTACTTTGAAATAAACACTGAATTTAATAATAGCCAAATGCTAGTGTTCTCATTAATGTGACTTCTGTTTCTGAAGCTCCATGCTGATCTTCCCTATGTCGGGGCTGTAAGATGAGACTTTGATCTTCACACAGGACTGTAGGCTCTCATCTGTGAGGTGGGAGCGATATTTGAATTTTATGAAGTTCATGTTAGAAAAAACTTGCTCACATAAGTATTTTGAGCCAAAGATGGACAGGACTCCAAATGCATACTTTTTCATGTTCATATACGTGCCTGGAATGGCACTCCATGTTTCAAAAACAAGTTTTTCGGGTTTGGGGAAGTTTTCAATATCATTCCATTTGTGCTCTTTAGCGAGAGTGGCTTTCTGACGGGCGATTTCTTCGAGATCCACTGTCAGGTTTTTGAACTTGGACACCCATAAGTCTTTATCCGCTATGTCGGCCAGTTCAATTTCAAGATGGGGCTGACTTATCCCTGTGAATGCGGATATGTTCAGCAGGGATGGGTCGTTGTCCAGCGGCGTGACAGGGAAGGACAGAGTGTTTTTTTCCTTTCTGAACTCGCTGAATATTTCTCCAAATGCAGCTTGCATTGCCATAATTGCACATTGTAAATAATCACAATTTATGATGTGACTGTTCTTTTCTTTGAACTCTCTCAGGGAGGGAAGTGATAGAGCGTACCTCTCATACTGGGTGCACCATCATTAGACACTGACACAAGGCGAGCTGTGTTTATTCCTTTGGCTTTTAGACAACTCAAAACAGCCTCACAAATGTCCTGTCCCCGTGTTTGGCCTTTTAGTGGTATGAGTTCAAGCAGTTCTTCCTGCGGTACATCAGAGTTCACATATCTGCATAACAATGCTGTCTGCTCAATATCGTTTACATCACTTGACTCATCACAGGCAATTGAATATGCTTGAGCTGAATTGATGTCATCAATTTGCTTACTGGTGATGTTTGTTGCCATTCTAATGGTCCTGTCCTTGATGGTCTTTGCAGAGAGAGACGTTTCTTTAATTTTCTGAATAATTTCCGGTTTATTTTTGAATACGGAGAATAGATGCTCTGATATTTTTATGAACGATTCTTTCATGTATTCTCCATCTGTGAACGGCTTCCCCCTCCTTACGATCTCATGAGCTGCCACAAAACTCGCAGCTGTAGTTGAGTTTGGAGAGTTGATCCACTTCTTGAAAGTATGTTTGCTCTGCTCAACTTTCCGTCATAGTTCCGACATCGCTCTCTTTCGCTCATCTTCAGTTGGGTACTTTTTAGAAAATGCTGAGTGCTTGTTTTGAAAATGTCTTTCAAGATTACTTTTTTTGTTGTTTGCTTATTTCTCGCCACATATAAACACACAGACAAGCCAGCGTCGTTGGCAGTGAAGGCAAAGGCATCTATCCATGCAGAATTAAACTCTCTGCTTTCTTCTGAGATTTTTCTTTTTTGGGATGTATTCATGGTGTACCCTGTTTAGAGACTCAGTATGGCTGTCCCACAGAGGTTTATTATAAGCATGTGGCGATTGGAAGCTGCGGACACACGTGTGTGAACGGTCAACGACCCTTTGGCACTAGTCGCCCTTTTACTAGCTCTGTGTAAGAGCGGGCTTGGGGCACAAGGGCTGTTTTTGCAGATGAGTAGACATTTCCCTTTTTTCTGTAATATGCTCTCTATAAGTCTACATTTGTTCCCTTATAGACTATGGCAGGAGCTGCAGGTATGAGGTGGGAAGGGGTTGCACCTGTGCCCAATGTAGACAGTAATGGCTGGAGCAGGGTTTACACACTGAAGAAGCCACCAGTGTCAGCAGTTAAAGGCGAGGGATATAGACGTTATTAAAATATGCGTCATATCCACTTCTATAGCCCTCGCACATGCTGCAGCACTGCTGGACTCTGGCTTCAGGGTCCAGTTCGGCTCAAAATCAAATATATAGTGCCCACTGGCATAATTAAAAGAGAATACTCTGTGCATAAAAGTGTAAAGACCTCTATCCCTAGTAGATTGCTTGAGCAGGACTCTTCTTTTAGACCAGGGGTCGGCAACCTGCGGCTCCGGACCCACATGCGGCTCTTTAGCCTGATTGCTGCGGCTCCGACTCTGCCCAGTTAACTCAAATAAATAGTGCCCACTGGCATGATTAAAGGTGAATTCACTGTGCATAAAAGTGTAAAGACCCCTATCCCTCCAGCGTCCAGCCACCCCCCGCATTGTTTACCACTACTGTGCCATGATCGCTAACGCTGCCATGATGAAGGTCAGGGCATGATTATCCCGTGCGCTGTCCATGATAACATGGCTATAAGGCAGAGGGGTATATATGCCCAGACTCTGTCTCTCGCCGTGCCCATCCCCCCTGCCTCATAGGAAGTTGATCCCACGGGAGTGCACTCCTGCCCGGGGTTACCTGGGTGCAGGGTCCCATGTGATGGGGTTCTTCACAGTCAGGACAGTGAGGTTGTGGAATGCACTGCCGGGTGATGTTGTGACGCTGATTCAGTTAATGCCTTTAAGAATGGCTTGGATGATTTTTTGGACAGACATAATATCAAAGGCTATTGTGATACTAAACTCTATAGTTAGTATAGATATGGGTATATAGAATTTATATGAAAGTATGAAGGGGTGTGTGTATGGATGCTGGGTTTTCATTTGGAGGGGTTGAACTTGATGGACTTTGTCTTTTTTCAACTCGATTTAACTATGTAACTATGTCCCGCAGGAGTTGAAGAAAATAACTTGAAACAAGTTGAAGACTTTGCTTAAAATCCCTGGTGATCACTACATGTTGCCTGGATGCCGGTTCCCCTGTTATGTTCTGCAGCAGTTGAAGACATTGCTTGAAATCCCTGGTGATCCCTACATGTAGCCTGGATGCCGGGTCACCTGTTATGTCCTGCAGCAGGTTTGGCTCATTCGGAACAAGTTGAAGAAATCGCTTGAAATCCCCGCAGATCACCACATGGAGATCACAGTCATACAGGCTGCCGCTGTTTAGAGAGCAAGACGAGTAGCAAACTGCTGCAGGACATAACAGAGGACCCCGGCATCCAGGCAACATGTAGCGATCACCAAGCATTTCAAGCAATGTCTTCAACTGCTGCTCAACATAACAGGCTAAAGAGCCGCATGTGGCTCCGGAGCTGCAGGTTGCCGACCCCTGGTCTAAAAGAAGAGTCCTGCTCAATCTACTAGCAAATTTTTTCCACCCTGGACGGATATAAGAAGAAATTTCTCTGCTCAGTGCCATACATATCCCAGTCCAACATTGACTCTTCCTAGTTGGACATACATTGTAATGCTGTCTAGATGAGAACCCTGGCACTTGGAGATGGCATCTGTTGTTAGGCTGACAGGCTGACGTTTTCCCGCAGTGATAGGAAATTGAATTGTAGAGGTCTGATGTGATTCATCTCCAATTTTATAGTTTCTGTTCACCATTTTCGTTTGGTTGACAGATTTTTGCAGTCTTTATGGTTTTATTTGCTTTTAAAGATGTGATCTCCTGTCTGAAGTTATCAACACAAAAAAAGGTTCAAATATTTATAAACACTTCCCAGTTGAGCTTCTCTCTGTTTGCTATGTGTTTATGAGCCAACCAAAATCCTGTAGTTGAAAGATAAGGTTGACATGTAGCATTGACATATATTTTGAGGAAGCTTTTATGAAATTCCTGGACCCCTTGTGTGCTCAGGTTTGCTATGAATGGAATGAGTCATTAGTCTGAACAGCAGAACTTTATATTGCTAAACCCATTGCAAAATTTGAAACCTAAGGTATTCTTTTACATATTTTCCCATACTAAATATGCAGATAAGCTTATCTGAGATCGACCTGTGCCATTCAGTTGGCAGTACTTATTACTTGGATTATAGATTCAGGGTTTACATTTTTAAAGGTTTTGTCTTAAAATTGATTTACATTTTTCAGATACACAATCCTCTCCATTTTCCACTTGCCTTCCTCCTAAAAAAGTGGAGTAAAACCCCTATACTTTTGGCCTCACTTTTTCATTTCCGATATAAACCCCTTTCAGAAGTATCTTTTCCAGTAGTTCTGATTGGGGATAGACTCAAATTCCAAATGACAGGTGTCAACATTGCCTCTAGTAAGCATTTGTGAATCCACGTTGTTCAAAACACCCTTAAGGGTCAGTCCACATGAGCAGATTTGGGGAGATTAGTCGCCCCATCGACAAATCGTCTCTTCTTCAGGGCAACAATCACCCCGAACTGCCTTCCCTCCGCTGGCTAAAATGAAAATCGCCTGCAGCAACTTCAGGTGTCTTCGGAAAACAAAGCCGCAGTCCCCGAATCTGCTCGTGTGGACTGACCCTAACTTTTACTTTGGTCAGCAAGGCTTCTGCTTGTCTTTAGTTTATAAGATTTAGATTTAAATTGCCCACTGTTATGTATAGATTTTACCTGACCTGTATACCCTGGCTTCCCTGTAGGTTCTAGAGCTCTGCAACAAATAACCTTCACATAGTAAAAGAAAAGACAAGATGTTTTGAAGAGGTGTCAAATAATTGTTGTTTATCCCAAAGGTTTTTGGCTGTTGAAGCTAGCCCCATAGATTTTATAGAAGGTTGAGTATCCACAGACATATTCTATGACCTCTAGCTATAAAATTAATATTTATGGTGTGGCTTTGGGAATGTATTCTTTCCATTGAATTATATAAAGATGGCACTCTTCAACTGGTACGCCCCATTCTAGTTATAGCAGCATCTAGACTGAATGAAGAGTCATCAGATTCATCTGTCAATTCCTGGCATATTTCACCTAACAGTCTGACATATACCCATATGTGGATGACAACGTGTAAAGGTCACAGGGTGGAGATGAAAGTTCCTTATCACATTCTCTGTGACTTCCATAGATGGACTGATTAAATGTCTATTTTAACCAATCTAACATGGTTCTAAATTGATCTGCCGAGGAGGTGCCGGGTGCCACGTATAAACATATCTTGCCAGCATTTTTATTAGCTAATGTTACTGCATCATCTGGCACACTCTGGAGTTTTTTCTTCTATGTACTTCTTCTCGTCTCCAAGGGCTACCTACAAATAAATGCAACCATCATTAAAATGAGTTCAGTTGACAGTAGAAGCACTCAGTAACTCACCCCCTGGAACCCGGAGAAGAACATCTAGAGCTCATTAATTTGAGACAGTCTGAAAATAGGCTACTATAGGCTACTAATTATTGGCAGACTAATGAAATTGGCAATAGCTTAAAGTTGAAATGGCACAGGGGAGTTCATGTAGATAGCAACAATTGCATGTAAAATACTAAAATGTAAACTTACTAAACATCAACAGTTTGTTCAAGTACTGCGCGTGCTGAGCTAACAGTGCCGTAACTAGCAATGCCATTTCCCAGTTGCAAGATGTGCATCCAGACCTCCTACTGGGCGCCCCCCTTCAGAAAACCCCTTCAATTCCACACATCCGTATTCTACTGGTCCCCAAGGGGGTGAAATCGAACCCCTGCACCTCTGATATTTACACCACAATCAACTAGTTGGCCTTAAGGAAAACACACTTCAGGATAACAAGTAGCTCCTAACTGTACATGTACCAGTTTGCCTGGAACTGAGAAAAGGCCATGGCTGCAAATGGCTCTTCAAAACTACAAATTCACTAATATTTCATCCCAAGGGCTTCATTAGAGGAGTGGCAGCTCCGCTGTATTTTTGGGGGAAGTACAAAGAGGACAGGAACAAAGATGGCAGTATCTGGCCATCATCTCCTGTATTTTTGGAAACTCATGTTCCAGATGAAATAAACCGTTTTACTCCAATTTCCACTTTTGTAAATCACCCCACGAGAAGATTTTTTTTGCCTTGGTGATTAAGAAATTGCTCCATACCTCAAAACTGTCAGCATTCTCCTCTTCCACTATTTATTAAGCAGCCACCATGTTTAGAATAAAGGTAGCCATACGCTGCCAGATCCTCGTTTGGCAAAGTCGATTTGGGTTCTGGGTTCAATTTGGCCATGCATGAGATAGGCCAAATCAGAATGATCCAATCGTTGTCTCTGGAGCCAACGATCAGATCATACACTGGACCAGGACCACCCAACGCATTTAGTGCCAGGGATTCTTGGGTCTTGCTTAGGCAGTTTGGCACTTTACGCGCAGGATGGCCCCATTGATTTTCTCTGTCCCCCTCATTTGCTATAATCGTAAGAGATCACTACTGCACCAAACTAACCAAGCAGAGCATTCTCTTCCCATACAGGGTTTGAGTCCAGTAGCAGAGGGTTCGATTTACTCCCCACAGCATCCCTCATGTTGCCATAAATATGCAGTGCAGCATAGATCTAGGGACCCAGTACCTTAGAATTGACAGTGCAATGATACTTTACAGATACTACAGTGCATAGATAATGGCCATGGGGCAGAGTATGCTATTGTGGCATCACTGTAATGACACACATACAGCAATTAAAGGGGCAACTAAAGGGATGGGTCAAGCTGATTAAAGAACTTTATTTTCAATCCTCACCTAATACGCCAGAGTTGTTCTAGGGTTCCACAATCATTAACAGCATGTGACACATATTATGGAAACTCCATTAAATATATGGTGAGCGTTCTGCTAACACCAACACCAGCGCACCCTTTCCCAGAATCCAAATTTCTCTACCAGAATCCTTTACTCTGCATTTACCTCTGTAAATTCACATATATGACAGTGTCCATAATGGACCACTATTTTACTTTGCGTTGATTATGTTGGACCTATTTTCAGAATAGTCACGATACCAGCTGTCTGGATTATTATGCTCAATGTCAGGTTCTTCGTAAACTTGAACATGTAACTTTCCCTAGTGTTACAACATCTCTGTACAAGAGCATTTTATGTCCTGTTTCTTTAAAGGGATACTGTCATGGGAAAAAACATTTTTTGAAAATGAATCAGTAAATAGTGCTGCTCCAGCAGAATTCTGCACTGAAACCCATTTCTCAAAAGAGCAAACAGATTTTTTTATATTCAATTTTGAAATCTGACATGGGGCTAGACATATTGTCGATTTCCCAGCTGCCCCAAGTCATGTGACTTGCTTCTGATACATTTCAATCATTCTTTACTGCTGTACTGCAAGTTGGAGTGATATCAGCCCCTCCCCCCCTCAGCAGCCAAACAAAAGAACAATGGGAAGGTAACCAGATAACAGCTCCCTAACACAAGATAACAGCTGCCTGGTAGATCTAAGAACAACACTCAATAGTAAAAACCCATGTCCCACTGAGACACATTCAGTTACATTGAGAAGGAAAAACAGCAGCCTGCCAGAAAGCATTTCTCTCCTAAAGTGCAGGCACAAGTCACATGACCAGGGGCAGCTGGGAAATTGACAAAATGTCTAGCCCCATGTCAGATTTCAAAATTGAATATAAAAAAATCTGTTTGCTCTTTTGAGAAATGGATTTCAGTGCAGAATTCTGCTGGAGTAGCACTATTAACTGATTCGTTTTGAAAAAAACATGTTTTCCGATGACAGGATCCCTTTAAGCACTTAATAAAAAATTATCAGCTCTCTCATGTGCTAAGTGAATGCTCGTTCAGACAGCACATTAGCCGTGTCCTGCAAGCGTCAGAAACACCTGACTCACACACTTACTCATTCGCAGCTGATCAGCATTCCCTTTGTCTAATAAAAGTGCCGTCCTTCCTTCTGTGCTGGGTGCATGTGATACCTGCCCTGTCCTGCGGCTTGCCTTACTACACACATGAATGCATCGTAATTGTTCGCTGGGCGCTGCTCTGGCTTCTGCAGTGGGAAAGCTGGAATGAATCCATCTTCCCGATCTGCTGACTTCAAAATGGCTTTTTGACTTTAGAAACAGAGCTGATGGCCTGAATCATGCAAATGAGGATGAGTTCTAAGGGTAATCTGATTAGATTAAGTTAAATCCCAAATAAACTGACTCCAAGCGACTCTTCTTCAGCATTAACCTTGTATGTACCACAGCTGTGCAAAGTCTGGAGCCTATTGAACAAACGTTCCTTTCGTGAACCCAGAAACTGTTTACTGAAGCTTGCGAATTTTATCGTTGTGATTCTTTTTTTGTTTTGCTCCAAAAGATTACGACACCTTCAAGCACTTTAAGGAAGAATATTAATTGCTACTATAGGCCCCATCTCCCTACTATACCTGCTATCCCACAGTCACACTCCCTTCCCAGAGACTATTATCCCACTGTTACTATAGGCACCATCTCTCCCTACTATACCTGCTATCCAACAGTCACACTCCCTTCCCAGAGACTATTATCCCACTGTTACTATAGGCACCATCTCTCCCTACTATACCTGCTATCCCACAGTCACACTCCCTTCCCAGAGACTATTATCCACTGTTACTATAGGCATCATCTCTCCCTACTATACCTGCTATCCCACAGTCACACTCCCTTCCCAGAGACTATTATCCACTGTTACTATAGACACCATCTCTCCCTACTATACCTGCTATCCCACAGTCACACTCCCTTCCCAGAGACTATTATCCCACTGTTACTTTAGGCACCATCTCTCCCTACTATACCTGCTATCCCACAGTCACACTCCCTTCTCAGAGACTATTATCCCACTGTTACTATAGGTACCATCTCTCCCTACTATACCTGTTATCCCACAGTCACACTCCCTTCCAAGAGACTATTATCCCACTGTTACTATAGGCACCATCTCTTCCTACTATACCTGTTATCCCACAGTCACACTCCCTTCCCAGAGACTATTATCCCACTGTTACTATAGGCACCATCTCTCCCTACTATACCTGCTATCCCACAGTCACACTCCCTTCCAAGAGACTATTATCCCACTGTTACTTTAGGCACCATCTCTCCCTACTATACCGGAGTGGTTCAAGGAGGGATTGCATTGTTAGTGCAGAGAGTGCTATTTCTTTTTAGAAAATGGCTCTTTACGTTACCAAGGCGGCTTTTTGCTTACTGCCACCTGAGGTATGGTTCTCACCTTGCCTCAAGGCAGTAGCAGCCCTGGGGGAGAGCTAAGTAGGGAAATGGTAGGGAGAGTTCACAGTCCTGAAGCTTTATTAAAAGACAAAGACACATATAGAGGAAAGGATTGAGAAGGAGAGAAGGTTTGGTCCTCTTCTTCCTTAGGGCAGTCTCTGATGCTATAGTTAAGAATCCGGCTGTGAATCAACCTCCTCATAGTCCTGGATAGACAGCCATTCCCTCCTTACTTTGGGGCAATAGGTGACTAAACTGCAGGTCTTGTCCCCTGACAGCACCTGTCCATCCCTAATGACTACCCTGGGTCAGTCTACCATCGTTATTGTTATAAGCCGCAGGTCATATATAACATTTATATATTATTAAATACAGTCATCAATCAGGATAACAACAAATACTCACCAGTCTGTGCAAAACATTCTGCCAGCCGTGAAGGAAATCTAGTTTCCATTACTAGTATTCACTGTTAATCCATTTTCTCGGAATCAGATTAATGTTATTTGATTGACTATACAACCGTACAGTGGGGCTCAAATCAAATCTCTTATGGATTGAAAACACTGAGCCGAGCTAATGCTGCTGGTGATTCACAGCTCATATCCATTATATGTACATGAGTGTCATACTTAATGGGCCACAAAAGGGAATAAAACATATATACATTATTCTAAGTCAAAATACAAGAAGGCAGACACAGTCAACACCACAAACAGGTTGAAATAGGTGCTGCAATGAAACGACCTAAAGGATAACCCATTTACAATTAGGCATATTTATCAAGGGTCCAATTTTTGATTTCATGGGAGTTTTTATAAACCTAAATGTATTGAAAAAATCTAATTTTAAAAACTCAAATGAACAGGATCGACCCCATCCGATTCGAGTTTTAAAAACTTAGAAAAAAACTAGAATGTCAGGAAGGCTGCAAACAACTCCAAATTGATCCAAGACCTGGCCTTTAGGGGCAGATTTATCAAGGGTCGAATTTCGAATTCATGGGAGTTTTTTAAAACTAATGCACCATGAACCATGAACTCGAAATTCGACCAATCGAAATTTTATCAAATTTATTTAAAAAATCTAATTATCAAAACTCGGGTGAATAGGATCGACCTGAAAACTCGAATTCAAATGAAATTCGATTTGAGTTTTAAAAACTCAATTCAAGTTTTTTCTCAGGAAGGCTGCAAACAACTCCAAATTGATCCAAGGATGTCTCCCATGGACTAAAACAACAATTTGGCAGGTTTTATGTGGCGAATAGTCAAATTCGAGTTCTTAAAGGGCCAGAGTATGATAAACCTCGAAAATCAAATTTGAATTTTTAAAAATATTTTAACATTTCCTTTGACAGTTTTGGCCATAAAAAAATTCGAAAATTTGAATTTTAATTCGACCCTTCATAAATCTGTCCATTTGTGTATATTTGTTTTAGTCCCCTATCCTATTCCAGCAATTTGACTGAGCCTAGCTATTTCTGGGTTCCTTTTATAGACCCGTGCCGACCCACCGATGACATCACAAAAGGGGCGGGCCGAGCAGGCGTGCGTCTATAAAAGTTCAATCCGGAAGCTGGAAGCCGAGGGCGGGGAGAGCAGTCAGAAGAGCTCAACCCGCACCTGCGACCCGGAAAGGGGGGTAGAAGGTCGGCCCGCACATCACTAATAGGTACCCAAATTCACGTGCCCAATAGCTTTAGGCGAGTGGGCCTCGGGTACCTGTAAGGGTTATTTGCAATCGCCACAATGTGTAAAACTTTTTGCCAGCTGGGGAGGGGTTGGGCTGGGGCCTGTGCCGACTATAAATATAGCCCTTGGTATCAGGTATTTCAATATGTTTGCCATTAACCTAACTAGGGCCTCTATCAGAAATCACTGGGTCCCATACAACAATATTTTCTGGGTCCTCTAAGCCCTGCCTGTCTCGTCAATGGCCCCTGTGTTTCCTTCAGCTCCTGTTGGCAGGTTTCCTTAGGCTCCTTTCAGTGATTTCCATCGGAGGTCTGGCGGCTTCAGCTTTGGGCTCAAGGGGGGGGCCTGGCTAATACAGGAACATCTCTAATGTTGCCTGCCATGCAACCAGCTCTTCCTCCACACCACAACTCTCAGGGCCCATTCTTCTTTATTTATAGCAATGACATGTATTTTAGCAGCCTAAATGGAAAGAGATAAAAATCCCAAAATTACCCCTCATTGTCCTCTATGAAAGATAGTATTGACAATTTCGGGAACCATGGAGGGCGATTGCAGGCATTTAGACCAGCATGAAACTAAAAAACAAATGTTCGATATCCACCTGTGCATCAAAGCCCTTAAATATCAATGTCTGTAGGACGTATGATTATATAGGGGAAGAATAGGGAAGGATTGACCCTGTTCTATGGTTAAAGCACCCATACATGGTCCAAATTTTCTCTATGCCAACTGATTCTGTGTAGGGACAAATAATTATCTTCCTAATTGTTATTTGATTCGTTTGGCAGGGTGGAAAATACCAACTGGCCCAAGTATCATATTGGGTCATGAATGTGGCATACAGCAATGTATCTGTTCATGTGCCACCATGTGATCTTATTGTAAGACTGAGGCTTATATGTATGCATAGGCCCGATTTGGCCCACCAATCCTACTATTTCATTCTACTCCCTTTGTATCCGTATTGTATACCTGTGCTTTGTAAAATTATGGCAAAGCAATAAGTATCTTCCTGGCAAAATATACTGTATATAAAAGTTGATGAATTACAGTCCTACAATCTGCTGCTGTTCACAAGCTTCACTGCAGTTTATAGCCCAAATAAAAAAAATATACAAAAACTCTGATTGGACATCCATCTTCACTGAATGAGGTGACCTCAATTTAGCATCATCCATCTTTATTATGTAGCCTTGATCTGATCATTTTTCTACATTCCCATACTCGGAAGAGGGAGATGCTATTACTCCCCAAGGGTCAAGACATCTCAGAGAGATTTTTCAGCCCACGGTTAATAAAAATACTAAGGTTGAATTAGGTCATATGAGCTAACATTTCTATTGGTATGGATCCTTGTTTGGAGGAGCCAGTCTGAAGGCCAGCTAGGGTAAGATTTTGGTAGAATGCCTTAAAGGAGAAACAAACCCCTTATTAAAAAAAATCCCTACCTATGGCTGCACCCTGGTTTTGACCCGGTCAGCTCGGTAATTTGATGGTCTGCATGGGTCAAAATGTCTTGCCCAGTTTTCCAAATTAGGAAAACCGTCAGGATTCCCCATGATTGTGTAGTAGAAGATTGAAAAACACCTCTTCAAATAGTTAAAAAAAGCCTTTATTTATGCTTTTGTGGGCATCACAAAAGCGGTGATGCCCACAAAAGCATAAATAAAGGCTTTTTAACTATTTTAAGAGTTGGTGGTGCTGTTCAATCTTCTACTACACAGTTTGCCAATGGGAAGTGGCCATTGTAGAACGTGCACCATCTCTAAAGAAACCTGAGAATCGATGTGCTGACTACTCCCCATGATTGACATGGCGATCGGGTAATCGCCAATTGCTGCAACAGAGCCGCCCCCTCATGTCACCGCCGCCCCCTGCCCGGTCTCCACCGGCAGAATAGGTGGAAACCCTACCCCTTTCCCCAGTACCCCAAATCTTGCTCTGGACATATACACTCAAATAGTATCACGTAAGAGGCACTTCAAATTATAGAGAATGATGCAGTGCATTATGGGCCCCTTACAAATGGTGTTTCTCCACAGCTTCTCACTTTATGTTAGAATGCAGAGCAGAAAGAAATGGCAAATATAACAGTGAGCAACAATTGTGTTCTCTTCTGTGTGATACAGCTGCATGGCATATTGTTAAATACCAAGAAACAGATCTGATTTACAGTGTCGAATGCTGCCCGTCAGCAAAGGAACATATATTTTTTACTGAGCTAACTTTAGCTTTGTGGTAATGCTGCATTTAACAGCAGCTCCTGTGGTGACTGTGGGCGGCCATGTCTGCCTTGTGATCATTTCCTGCTAGTTGTCATGGATGGTCACCATGTCAACATACTAAGATTTCTCTCAGAAACACTCCTCTATTAATAATCGAGTCAAAGCAGCTTCCAACACCTGTAACAATGTGCAAGCACACATAGAATTAAAGAAGTTGTTCACCTTTGAGTTAACTTTTAGTATGATGTAGAGAGTGATATTCTGAGACAATTTACAATTGTTTTTTTATTATTTGTGGTTTTGGAGTTATTTAGATTTTTATTCAGCAGCTCTCCAGTTTGCAGTTTCAGCAATCTGGTTGCTAGGGCCTAAAATAACCTAGCAACCAAGCATTGATATGAATGAGAGACTGGAATATTAATAGGAGAGGACCCAATTAGAAAGAGGAGTAATAAAAAGTAGCAATAACAATAACTTTGTAGTCTTAAAGCGCATTTGTTTTTAAACGGGGTCAGTGACCCCCATTTGAAAGCTGGAAAGAGTCAGAAGAAGAAGGCAAATAATAAAAAAAAAAATAAAATAATGAAGACTAATTGAAAATTTGCTTAGAATTGCTCCTCCTATAACATACTAAAAGTTAAAGGGGTTGTTCACCTTTGAGATAACTTTTAGTATGATGTAGAGAGTAGTGATGGGCGATTTTGGGGCGTTACGCTTCGCCAAAAAATTTGCGAAACCGCAAATAATTTGCTTTTTGTTTTTGGCGAAATTGAGCCGGCGTCAATTTTTTGTTTGACGCCGGTGGTGGTCTTGCAAATTTATTCGCCGGCGGTGAATCCAGGGAATTCGCTGCGAATTTGCGCCTGGCGAATAAATTCGCCTATCACTATTAGAGAGTGATATTCTGAGACAATTTGCAATCGGTTTTCATTTTTTATTATTTGTGGTTTTTGAGTTATTTAGCTTTTTTATTCAGCAGCTCTTCAATTTGTATATTAAGCAGTCTGGTAACTAGGGTTCAAATTACCCTAGCAACCATGCATTGATTTGAATAAGAGACCGGAATACGAATAGGAGAGGCCTGAATAGAAGGATCAGTAATAAAAAGTAACAATAACAATATATTTGTAGCCTTACAGAGCCTTTGTTTTTTTAGAAGGGAGTCAGCGACACTTGTTTGAAAGCTGCAAAGAGTCAGAAGAACAAAACAAATAACTATAAAACTATAAAAAATAAATAATGAAAACCAATTGAAAAGTTGCTTAGAATTATTGGCTGTTCTTTAGCGTAACTGTCCACTTTAACTGTCTTGTTCCCAGTAAGTTTAGGGGTGCCATTTACTTGTTTGGGTTTGTGGGTGCTGTGCAAGATTTAAAATTGCATGGTGGAACAGCCCAAATGATTTACAGAATTATCTGTGCTGGAATTCAGTACATTTGTGGAAAAAAATAATGACTTCTTGCAATAATAATTTATACATCATATTAGCAATTTTGAGGCATATCAAGCTTTAAGCAGAAAGACAAAGAAGCAGCTAAGGTACAAACTCCATAGTTGGCTTATAGCCTTTATAGAGTCTTTCAGAGATATACTTTGTTAGTATGGGTAGAAAAGGCATTGTCATGTCATTATCTGCCCGAGAGCCATAATTAACATTTAAAACAATATCCTTATAAATGGGGCATAATTAGTGCTTAGAGATGCCATTCGTGGTAGTGGCACATGGTTTATTGTCTAGATCAGTTAAAGTATAATGATAGAAGTCACCTGTATAAAAGCACATGACCTGCATCCTTAGTATATAGTATCAGGGAACTCCTCCATGACTTTTAATATCCTAAATACAGTAGGGGGTACATTATCCCTTATAATACATGAGTGATATTCAGAGTTCTCTGTATAACTCAGCCTGCAGCCCTCAGTGACTTCTAATATCCTTAGCATTTACAGTAGGGGGTACATTATCCCTTATAATACACTAGTGATACTCAGAGTTCCCTGTATAACTCAGCCTGCAGATTTGTGCCTTTATATGGTCACATAAACCCTCAGTGACTTCTAATATCCTTATCATTTACAGTAGGGGGTACATTATCCCTTATAATACATGAGTGATACTCAGAGTTCCCTGTATAACTCAGCCTGCAGCTTTGTGCCTTTATATGGTCACATAACCCCTCAGTGACTTCTAATATCCTTATCATTTACAGTAGGGGGTACATTATCCCTTATAATACATGAGTGATACTCAGAGTTCCCTGTATAACTCAGCCTGCAGCTTTGTGCCTTTATATGGTCACAGAACCCCTCAGTGACTTATATTATCCTTATAATTTACAGTAGGGGTTACATTATCCCTTATAATACATGAGTGATACTCAGAGTTCCCTGTATAACTCAGCCTGCAGCCTTGTGTCTTTATATGGTCACAGAACCACTCAGTGATTTCATACATCCTTATAATTTAGGGGGTACATTTTATAATATATAACCTATTATTGTTATTCATATAGCCGGCATGTAGTCTAACTACTGTAGTAGCCTAGAAACCGTTTGCTGTAAATATTAGACTGCCCTTATCTCATTAGCACTTGGCTCACTGCTAATCATTTGCTACCTCTCCTTTATTTAATGTTATTTCCAGTGGAAATAATGGCCTTAACTCAATGCTTTGGAGGCCAGCCATGTAATAACCTGGTAGGGGGAATTTACAGGAAGATGTTTTTATATATGAAGCAGAAGGAGATATTGTTATGTTAAAATCATGTCATATTACTTTGCTGACAAAACATACCTGAAGGGGCAATTACATTGAAACACTAAATACATTTGTAAACTCAAAATTCATATATTACATTTTTTGCAAACTAGGTTACCTTTCTGGCCCCAATATACAATTAAAAGTTCAGCATCAGAAAATGAATTTTGTCCCTACAAAAGGAATTTCGGTGGGCTCAAAAAAGTTATGTAGTCACAAAATTAATTTTGCCCCAAAATAATTTTATTGTGATAATTTTGCATTCATGGCATTCATGTTATAGAACTGAATATACAGTATATTTGGGCTCATCTACTAAGCTAGTGCTGCTTTCAAGGTCGAAAATGCTGTACAATGAATAATTCTTACCCAGCATTCCTGCGTTAACGGTTGCAGGCTTCATTTGCTGATACAAAGGATTAGTTTTGTGATTACAAAATAATTCTTGTGTTAACAGGATTTATTATGTTTGACAAAATTAATTTTCTGACATGTTTCAGATCCAGTGATCCTTGATCAGGTAAACAAGCCTTGAGAGCCTGATGAAGGATCACTAGACCCTTAATATGTCATGCATAATACAATATAAGATGACTGGATTTATATGGTCCCCCAGAGTGAAATTTTAAAGCAGATTAAAGGAGAAATAAAGCTTAAGTAAAGAAGTAGCTAGAAATGTTGTACATACTGTTTTGTGTTTCTGCACCAGCCCAATGGCAACCACAGCCCTTTAGCAGTAAAGATCTGTGTCTCCAAAGATGCCCCAGTAGCTCCCCATCTTCTTTTCTGCTGATTCACTGCACATGCTCTGTGCCATACCTCCCAACATTTTGGAAATAAAGAGAAGGACAAACAAATTTGCCACGTGGCTTTTTGCCATACCCCTTCTTGTGGCCACATCCTTTAATTACCATGTTCATTTTATAAAATTTGGCAGGTTATAAAAGTTTGAACATATTTCTGTAGTTTTATTTTTAAGTTAATTCAGTTTTGCTAATTAAAGTAAATTGCCCTTTAAGCTATAACTCAAATTTTTCCCGAGGGACCTCCTTATCTAAATTGTTACAATTACTAATTTGCTTATAGCAAAATCATTACAAAGTATCTTATTTGCACCTGTTAGGTGTTCTGGGCTCTGCCACAAGCCAATTAAGTTAGAAACTTTGTTTCTTTTTCTGGCTGTTCAGTGCAGAGAAAGTCGTGACTTTCCAGTACATACGCGGGACTGCTGGTTGAGCTGTCAAAAGCGGGACTGTCCCACTGAAAACGGGACAGTTAAGAGGTATGTCTCTGCTGCTGTCACTTACTGAGCTTAGGGACCCACTCACAATATACAGTACACATAGAATAGAAATGTCACAGTATAAGGCTGATTAGTAACTAAAACAGATAATTATTACATGGCAGCACAGAAACCAGTGCAATTAGCATCAGAATTTAATAATCAGCCCTGTAGCATCAGCTTATATTACAGGGGAAGCTCATTTTCTGCTGGATAATTAGTGACGAGCCCTAAGCTTAGCTTCTCAACAGCTGCTCAGAGCCCACTGAGCATGTGAGTGTCACAGACACTTTCCAAGATGGTGACCCCCTGTGACAAGTTTGAAGTCCTGGATCATTGCTGCTATTGACAAGCTGAAACTTTAGGCTGGTGCAATAAGTGCAGTCAGGCCTGGACTGGGAGTCAAAATAGGCCCTGTCATTCCAAGTACACAGAGGCCCAAACAGCCCTCCTACCAGCCCAAACCCCCCCTACCAGCCCACTATATGGTAACTTTCTATTCAGCTGTATTGCAGCCCCTCTGGCATTTGCCAGAACCCACAGATTGCCAGTCCGGGCCTGAGTGCAGTATATAAAAAAGTCTTTATTGGCCTGACCTTATCTCTGTACATAATGGGGGCACAAATGATTGTAGGAGGAGGCAGCAGGTATATTTGAGCAAGATAGCTACACTTGGGGCACGGTGGTCCCAGTAATAATTTATAGGGCTGATTTATTAACATGAATACTTAATGCCACTGGTGCAGTTATCGATAGCAAGTAATAAGCCATTCAGCTGGAAAAACCTGCCTGCTGTGTCTCTAAGTCCTAGTAGGGCCCTACCTATGTATGAGCCTCTGAAACTTTGTGTAAAATCCAGTTCTGCACCAAATACTGGTGTGTCCCTTGAATGATCCAACCCTGGGCAGCAGTGCATGTTTACTCTAAAAACACAAAAGCCTGTAACTTTATCCTTGGATTTGCACGTTCATATGATACGGCCTAATGGATGTGCTTAATTCTTCCACCAGCTACTGTGCTGTCCTTGCAACACGACAGGTACAGACTCAGCTCCACGAATCTGGAATGGAATGTGCCCCCACACAGTACGTACAAATATATCACAAATAAAATGGGATTGTCCTTGCCATTTTAGATATTTTAAGTAAACTTGCTTTAGGTAGGCTGATAGGACAAGAAATGTTTGTATTTGCATGGGTTTAAAATTAAACTGCTTATGATGAATAAAAATAAATATTATTTATTTTTATACCCACAAGGCCTTTCACGTGAATTCTGTTAAAATGGACTCATACCTCACAGCATCCCTGTGTAAACAATTCAGCAATGCACTACCCCCAGTCTATCCTAAGCCCCACTCACCCTCTAAGATGCAGTGTATTTGGGTCTGTATATGGGAATGTCTAACAAAAAGAACTGATAGTTAAGGTAATGCAAATGATAACAGTGACTTTGTACCTTTACAGAACTCTTCATTGTCTTCTAATATCCTTATAATTTACAGGAGGGGGTACATTATCCCTTATAATACATGAGTGATACTCAGAGTTGCAATGGTTTGGAAAAACACGGTGCTCTAGGACAAATTGTAATTGACTCACCAAATAGTAAATGTGGTCCGGGTGCTCCAGCCCCAGACCCCCAGCTTCAGGGAGCGGTACGGCAAAGGATATGTAGAAGAGACAGGGCCGACCGGCACTCAGACGGATCCACAGGACCAGAGAAAATTGTTTAAAAAAATTTTTTTATTTGTACAAAGTTTAAAAAATTTATATTTTCATCTCCATCCGCCCTACGCGTTTCGCACTCACTCAGGGCACTTGGTCATGGGCTCTGTCTCTTCTACATATCCTGATACTTAGAGTTCCCTGTATAACTCAGCCTACAACCTTGTGCCTTTATATGGTCACAGAACCCCTCTAATACTTCTAATATCCTTATCATTTACAGTAGGGGGTACATTATCCCTTATCCTTGTTTGTTATCCACCATTTATTCCCTGTTTGCTATAACTGCAGTAAAGCACTGCGTATCTTGACAGCTCTATATAAATAAATGATGATAATACATGAGGGATACTCAAAGTTCCTTGTATAACTCAGCCTACAGCCTTGTGCCTTTATATGGTCACAGAACCCCTCAGTGGCTTCTAATATCCTTATCATTTACAGTAGGGGGGTACATTATCCCTTTTAATACATGAGTGATACTCAGAGTTCCCTGTATAACTCAGCCTACAGCCTTGTGCCTTTAAATGGTCACAGAACCTCTCAGTAACTTCTAATATCCTTATCATTTACAGTGGGAGGTACATTATCCCTTATAATACATGAGTGATACTCAGAGTTCCCTGTATAACTCAGCCTACAGCCTTGTGCCTTTAAATGGTCACAGAACCCCTCAGTAACTTCTAATATCCTTATCATTTACAGTAGGGGGTACATTATCCCTTATAATACATGAGTGATACTCAGAGTTCCCTGTATAACTCAGCCTGCAGCCTTGTGCCTTTATATGGTCACAGAACCCCTCAGTAAACTCTAATATCCTTATAATTTACAGTAGGGGGTACATCATCCCTTAAAATACACAAGTGATACTCAGAGTTCCCTGTATAACTCAGCCTGCAGCCTTGTGCCTTTATACGGTCACAGAACCCCTCAGTGACTTCTAATATCCTTATCATTTACAGTAGGGGGTACATTATCCCTTATAATACATGAGTGATACTCAGAGTTCCCTGTATAACTCAGCCTGCAGCCTTGTGCCTTTATACGGTCACAGAACCCCTCAGTGACTTCTAATATCCTTATCATTTACAGTAGGGGGTACATTATCCCTTATAATACATGAGTGATACTCAGAGTTCCCTGTATAACTCAGCCTGTACCCTTGTGCCTTTATATGGTCACAGAACCCGTCAGTGACTTCTAATTAGGGATGCACCGAATCCAGGATTTGGTTCGGGATTCGGCCAGGATTCAGCCTTTTTCAGCAGGATTCGGATTCGGCCGAATCCTTCTGCCCGGCCGAACCGAATCCGAATCCTAATTTGCATATGTAAATTAGGGGTGGGGAGGGAAATCATGTGACTTTTTGTCACAAAACAAGGAAGTAAAAAATGTTTTCCCCTACCCATCCCTAATTTGCATATGCAAATTAGGGCTTGGATTCGGTTCGGTATTCGGCCGAATCTTTTGCAAAGGATTCGGGGGTTCGGCCGAATCCAAAAAAGTGGATTCGGTGCATCCCTACTTCTAATATCCTTAACATTTACAGTTGGGGGTATATTATCTCTTTTAATACATGAGTATTAAACATGCTGCACTGGCAGCCATAATGTCTTTAGCTGGACAAGCCTTGTGTGATATGCGAGGTTGGCAATTACAACTTACATTGCTAAAACATGATTCATTTGAAATTCATCCTCCCCAGGATCATTAGAGATGAGACAGTGACTGCTCAAAGCACTTGTCAATGTTTATTTGATTATATAACAATCTGCTGTATAATAGCAGCAGGCACTTCACTCCAATTGAACACTGATAGCAAGACTTCCCAGAGCTGGGAGCACGCAGCCTTTTCCAAAGCATTTTGTATTATTTATGGGATGCTACTCTGATATTCTGCGGAGAAGAGAAGGCCCAGCAACAGGTGTGTAAGTAATAGCCAAGAAAGTGAAACAGGTGCTGCCTATAGGCCTGTCTGTGTATTGTATTTTATTACTGATAACAGACTTCCTTTTAAACTGGGACTTAAAATAGTCGATCTTAACATGAACTGCTGTATGGTGTGCTAAATCAGCTTGCAATTGGTTGTATTTTGGGGGGTTTCTGAATTGTCGATGTACAGGTGACATCTTTCTGCTGACCCTGATAGTCAGACAGAAATTTCAGTGCCAGAGCTGCCCCACTAGGGAACTGATTTGTAAAGATAGGTGTTAAATGGGTTGTTCACCTTTAAATCAACTTTTAGTATGAAGTAGAGACAGATATTCTGAGATTATTTGCAATTGGTTTTCATTTTTTTATTATTTGTGGTTTTTGAGTTATTTAGCTTTTCATTCAGCAGCTCTCCAGTTTGCAGTTTCAGCAATCTGGTTGCTAGGGTCCAATTTACCCTAGCAATCGTGCCCTGATTTGAACGAGAGACAGGAATATGAATAGGAGAGGGTCTGAATGGAAGTAATAAAAAGTAGCAATAACAATAAATTTGTAGCCTTACAGAGCATTTGTTTTCTAGATGGGGTCAGTGACCCCCATTTGAAAGATGGAAAGAATCAGATGAAGAAGGCAAATAATTCAAAAACTATAAAAGATAAAGACCAATTGAAAAGTTGCTTAGAATTGACCATTCTATAACATACTAAAAGTTAACTTAAAGGTGAACCAACCCTTTAATTTTCTTTTAGCAACTATTCAGAAGTTCACTTTCATTTCACTCGCATTCTTTTTCTAACTGGTAATAAGCTGGGGGTAACTGGACCAGACTGGGATCCTCACTCGGACTCAAGGGCCCACCACCCAGCTTCCTCCACTCCCTGCACCCGCTCAGCCCCCAGTCAAAGCCACTCTCGCTCCACTACTTAACGTCATTGTTGGCTGCTCGTTCCACAGTGTATCAAAGTGTAGTAGAGCATGGATTGGTTGTAGCTGGGGGCGGCTGGCTTTCAGGTAGGTGGCAGAGCCCTACAGAGTCAAAGGCAACCAGGATCTCAGTGGGCCAGTCCAACCCTGGGGAGCACCTTCAGCGAGCAGTGGAGTTTGGCTGGAGATGGGTACTGCTGTTCCCTTGGACACACCACAGGGTCTGCTGTAAGGTAGTTACACCACTGCTGTTAACAGGCTGATCATAACTACTTAGTGATTGGCTGCTGTAGTCTACATGTTGTCATGGTGGACACAACTTCTTACTCATTATAGTGCTGGCAGTTTATTAGTGCTGCCAGTTTAATGAATGTGAAACCTCCAGCTGGGGGTGCAGGAGCAGAGGGAGATACTAGTAAGCACATTGGAAGGGGTAATTCTCAAAAACATTCTGTCCAGAACCTATAGTGTCTGACCACTGGCATTCACTAGTTGTTCTGAGATCAACTAATCACACATGGCCTTTTGGGGTGAATATATAAATCCTCTCAAAGCCTCTTCTACCTAAGCATCTTTTTAGAGCATCTAAACTTCTGTCTTTAGGGGCAGCAATGGATTAAGATGCAATAAGTCCCTGGGGTTAGTAGTGATGTGGGACCCCGATATTCTATGGCCAGTGTAGTCTCTCTCCCAGAGACACATTCAGACTGTCCAAAAAGGTGGCAAATGCCTTTGGACCCAGCAGAGTGGAAGTTATAGGTAAGATGAGAGCCAAAGAGCAGCTAGAATGACAGTAAACAGTTTACATTTGTGTGCTGCCCAACCTTTGGCCTTTCAGATAGAAATTGTAGCACAACAACAGCCTATCGATCATAGCTTGGAATCAGATTTGCCCCGGGCCCCAACAGCACTAAAGATGGCCCTCATTTTATACTGCTATAACCCTGGTAGGGACCCCTACCCACTGCCTAATTGCTGCTACTTCTGTCAACTGACAACTATTAAAAGTTCTAGTTGAAGAACACTATGAAAAGCACAATGGGCCAGGGACCAAAGGTACTAGACTACTTGCAGTGATTTAGGAACTGCTATCAGAATCCTAGAATTTCCTACTTATCCCTCCTACTTTTTCCTTTTTATGTCTACTGATTTAGCTTATTTTAAAGCCTCCCCTTCCTCTTGGTACAATATTTTTCATGTTTTGGATGGTCCACAAGTGCCCTGGTCTGTTGATGAATTTTGCTTGTAAGTCCTGTAAATTTACTTCCCTGTTATTGTTACTATTTAATATCTGTCTTTCCACTGAATTTCCTACACATTGGTGTATATATATACACGTGTATATATATATATATATATATATATATATATATATATATATATATATATATATACAATTGCAAAGATGGACAGCACTCACAATGATTATGCAAAAGCTTGTATTAAAGTTAAAAAAGCATATACATCACCAAGTACACATAATGTAGCGACGTTTCGAGCCAATATAGGCTCTTTCTCAAGCCATGTGAACTATAATACAAGCTTTTGCATAATCATTGTGAGTGCTGTCCATCTTTGCAATTGTATATAACGAGGGAAGACCGGAAAACCTCAATGGGACGTGCACCACAGACAGTCAAAGGAAAGAATTTAGCGTGAGTGCTGTTACTAACCAACACAAGTGGAAATATATATATATATATATATATATATATATATATATATATATATATGAGTTTATAATAGTCGTTGTCATGTTTCAAACGTGCAGACACACCTTGCTACATTATGCAATATCCCATTGACTGTAAACATCACACAGTCAGCACCACTACCATTATGACGGAGCACTCAAACAGGACGGAGCTCTGCACTACACTCCTAATGACTTGCTGCATTTTTAGAATGTTTTCACTGGTTCCCGCCTATCTGTTTGCCTTCTAGTGACATGTTATATACAGATGAAGGGAAAGAATACCATGAGCCATAGGCCATAAGCATAAGGAATTGTTCAGTGTAAAAATAAAAACTGGGTAAATAAATAGGCTGTGCAAAATAAAAAATGTTTCTAGTATAGTTAGTTAGCCAAAAATGTAATGTATAAAGGCTGGAGTGACTAGATGTGTAACATAATAGCCAGAACACTACTTCCTGCTTTTCAGCTCTCTTTGTTTCCACTGATTGGTTACCAGGCAGTAACCAATCAGTGACTTGAGGGGGGGGTCACATGGGTCATAACTGTTGCTTTTGAATCTGAGCTGAATGCTGAGGATCAATTGCAAACTCATTGAACATTTATGTCCCATGTAGGCCCCCTTAAAGTCGCTGACTAACTCAGTGTTAGAGAGCTGAAAAGCAGGAAGTAGTGTTCTGTTCTGTTATGTTAGACATCCAGTTACTTCAGCCTTTATACACTACATTTTGCCTAACTAACTATATTAGAAACATTTTTTATTTTCAGAGCCTATCTATTTACCCAGTTTTTATTTTTACACTAAACTGTTCCTTTAATGGTCTCTCACTAACAAGTTTGTATTTCTATGAATCAGTGACACCAAAAATATTCTTAGAAGTGATAGGAAAGTCTCCATATTACTAGTAAAAGAAAATCACTATCCCCCCATCCCTCAATCTTACCCCCAGCCCACCATTACTTATAAGGACGCTCAAGGCAGAGCATAGAGAGTCAGGTCTGCCCCAAGCCTAATGTGGACAGAGCAGTCTCTTCTTGCTCAACCATATTGGAGAATCAGGAGCTTGGGTTTGGGGGTGACTTGGGGGAGGGGGCTGTCACTTTAATAATGTATGGGAGGGAGCATATTGCTCTGGCAAGAAGAATGAAGTCACTGGCAAAAATAGTGCCACCTACTGGAGGACCTGTTTGTATTTACACAGTAATAGCCCTAAAACCAAGCAGCCATCAGGCATCAGATTCCCCTTGTTTTACTTAACAGGTAAAGCCGTATATAACATCCCTGTGTTGTTTTCATTGTAACAACCCCACTCAAGGCAGTGATCCAACAGTCCAAGCTCTGCTTAACCCTAAATTTCTCCCTTTGTTTCAGTCTGCGTGTCAGTATTCGGAGGAGATAACAAAAGATGGTTACTGTTAAACAATATTCTCTTTCCAAACTCATTTCTGGCTCCCAAGCAAAGAGAGGTAGGTTATTATTGCATATTGCAAAATCCACGGCTGCCTTTGATTTAAATGAGAAGTGTGCTTAGAAGAGTAAATGGAACGGAAACACTCTCTACCCTTTTCAGCATGGGCCCAATGAACAAGGCTTGTGCTAAATATTCTTTTTGCCTGTTGTTTTTAATTAAAGGAAAACTATACCCCTCAAACAATGTAGGTCTCTATAAAAATATATTGCATAAAACAGCTCATGTGTAAAACCCTGCTTTATGTAAATAAACCATTTTCATAATTATATACTTTTTTAGTAGTATGTGCCATTGCGTAATTTTAAATAGAAAACTGCCATTTTAAAAAAGAAGGGCCACCCCCTGGGATCGTATGATTCACGGTGCACACAAACAAACAATACATGTTAGGTCACATGAGCCAGAGTTGGGTCTTTTGCTTCCACACTTCTTCCTTGTACAGTTAGAGCTGCAGTATTTCTGGTCAGATGATCTCTGAGGCAGCACACAGACCAGCCTGAAATGGTGGTTCAAGGCAAGAGATGTAAAAGGACAATATTTACTTAACTGTATATTCCAGTTTGATAAGATTCTTTAATATGCCACTTAATTTGATATAAACTATCTGTTGCTCAAGTATTCATTTTGGGGGTATAGTTTTCCTTTAAAGGGGACCCATCGCCCAAAAATATTCAAAATCCTATTTTATCACATTAGTCAAGCAAAATGAACTTTAATTACACTGTATAAATTATTTGAATCTTGTTTCCTTCCATTTGGGAATTCAAAATGATAGCAAGCAGGCAGGAGCCATTTTGTGGACACTGTTTTTAAGGAAAGCCTTGCGTCATCTCAGAATCTTGTTTGTGCACCAGAATCTGTCCATCCCCATGCTTTGGCTACACCATACCTCCCAACATTTTGGAAGTAAAAGGAGGGACAAAAAAGATGTTTCCGCATGTAGCGCAGCAATTTGTTGACCACACCCCTTTCTGTTGCCACACCCCCTGATTACCATGTTTGTTTTACAAAATTTGGCAGGTTATGAAAGTTTGAAAATATTTCTCCTTATCAAAACTGTGTTTTTGTGTCTCGAAATTGTTACAAAGTATCTTAGTTGCACCTGTTAGCTGTTCTGGGCTCTCTGCTAAAAGCCAATTAAGTGAGAAACTTTGTTTCTTTTCCTGGCTGCTCAGTGCAGAGAAAAGAGGGACTTTCCAGTTCAAATGAGGGACTGCGGGTTGAGCTGTCAAAAGAGGGACTGTCCCTCCGAAAAAGGGACAGTTGGGAGGTATGCTACACAATTAAATGGTAAAGAGAATGGGGGAATGTGGGGAGAGCAGTGACATCTAGGAAGTGCTGAATGGAAAGTGAAAGTAATTGCCTAAGGCATAGAGGAGGGGCAGACAATATTTGATTGACAGTTGAGATATTTAAATGAGCTTACAACAGCTATGAATGCTTTGATAAAAAATAGAAATTGGATTTCATGTTTAATTTGAAAACGACTTTTATTATACAGATTTTTGTGTCTGGGTGACAGGTCCACTTTAAGAAATATCTATGGTTTTTCTTATGTCTACAAAAATGAAACTTTCACTTTACAGTTTCCTGTAGCACTTCATTCCTGGTTCTGCCAAGTCACTATTAAAGGTTTTTTTTTACGTTTGAGTATTATTATTTTTAACATTTATTAATATAGCGCCAGCATATTTTACAGCGCTGTAAAGTAAATGTGTTTATACAACTAAATCACATGCATTATATACATTGAACATATGGAGTTACATACATCACAACCAATACCGGTCCAAAGGTGAGGAAGGCCCTGTGCAAAGGAGCTTACAATCTAAAGGGAAGGGAATATGACACAAGGTGTGAGAGTGGGCAGGATCATCTTAGGAAATGTTAGCACTAGTGCCAAGCCCCTGACACTAGTGAGTTAACTTTTAGTATGATGTAGAGAGTGATATACTGAGACAATTTGCAATTGGTTTCATGTTTTATTTGTGGTTTTTGAGTTATTTAGCTTTTTATTCAGCAGCTCCCCGGTTTGCAATTTCATGCAGTCTGGTCGCTAGGGTCCAAATGACCCTAGCAACCATGCATTGATTTCAATAAGAGACTGGAATATGAATATGAGAGGCCTGAATAGAAAGATCAGTAATAAAAAGTAGCAATAATAATACATTTGTAGCCTTACAGAGCAATTGTTTTTTAGATAGGGTTGCCAACTGGCCGGTAAAAATGATGGTTGATCCCAATGTTATTAATAAGGCTGGTATTTTTTTCTAGAAAAGGTGGCAACCCTAGTGACCCCCCCATTTGAAAGTTGGAAAGAGTAAAGAAGGCAAATAACTCCCAAAAACTATAAAGAATAAAATATGAAGGCCCTTTAAAATGTTGCCATTATAGAACACGCCCGCTCCTTATCACAAAGCCTAAGGAAGGCTGCAGTTCTGCTTTCCACTTGGAACAACTGCTGAACTAGCGCTGCAGTGGCGCGTATTTTACGGCAGGTGGCGCTGCGGCGCCGCGTGACGTCAGACGGTCCTTTCAGGCAAGGGAACTACACATCCCGACATGCGTTGCGCCGAGTATTCGGAGAGGACGGGCCAGTGTTGTGGAGCCGAACAGAGCGAGGTCAGAACAGGGAGAGAGCGTGGAGTGGAGGGATCGCTGTGCAGCCCGGAACCCGCGGGGAGCGCTGTGGGACTCACACGGAGCTGCATTTTACTCTTTGGCACTGGAGGGCTGAATCCAACAGGGAGTCCGCTCTGTCTCGCTGGGGCCCCAAAGAAGGGGGACGAGGGCCAGTCTCCGGGAGATGAGAGCTACTGTCTCTCGGCCTGAGCCGGGGGAGGAAGACTATGAAAGTCCCGGGCTGAGCTGGCACTGCAGAGCCCGGGCAGGCCGAACTCTAGCGGAGTGATACCATGGCATCAAAGGGTAAATATGGAGGGATACTGCTCATGTTGGGGTACTTAGAATAGAAGTAGTGCGCTAGAGGGAATTGTAAGGGTGGGACAGAGCTCCTATGGGGGAAGCTGAGGCTGTGTGGTTCATGTGAGGTGCTGGGGCTGACAAGTTCACAGAAAGGAAACTATAGGGGTGATGTCACTCATGTGGGGGTGCAGAAAGTTGCAAACTGCTGAAACATTAGGTGTCTGTACCTGATTGCTCTGGTGTACCAGTGGGACAGTGAAAAGCAGCATTTAATGTTCTCCTGTACTACAGAAGACCCCCCCACCCAACAAGATCAAGTGGTTCAGCCCGGGCCCCCTGTATTTAATTGTGTGTGTATAATGAGATGCCCCTAATTTGGACACTGGAATCCTGCTTTTCTTCACTCACTGACCCATCAGTTTATCAACCCCAGTCCACTTGTATATATTGCCCCTGCGTGTATCACTGTACCATAGCCACTTGCCTGGGGCAATTCATTGTGCTTACCGTCCCCTCCCTAGTTGCACCCCTCTAGTTGTTGCCCATAGCCCACACTGGGGGAACCCACATTACTACGAGGATGTTCAACCTGCAGGCCAAGCCTAAGTCGTTCAGGAGTAGCCAAGCGTCTGCCACCTGCATATTTCTGCTTCTCGTGTTTACCCTTAGGTGGACTTCATTGTTTTGGGCACTGCCAGATGAGGTAGGGTTACCTTCACACGCTAGTATTATATCCTGTGCCCCAACTAACACTACTTCTTCCCCTTAAAGTAATCTAGCAATAGCTAAAAGGCCTTGAGTAGAGATTTCAGCTACAGATAAATGCTTGGCGTTCTGTTGATTTTATGAGTTTAGTATTTGGGAGTGAGGAATGCTTGAACTGAAACACTGAGGTTACAGGGAGCGTCACATGCCTGCGTTCTACTGAGGCACCTTCTGGGATTCGGGAATTCATGGCTTCTCTGGAGGCACCTTCTGGGGACATGGGAAGCATGGCTTTTCTGCTGAGGACTTTGGATTCATGGCCTCTCTGGAGGCACCTTCTGGGGACATGGGAAGCATGGCTTTTCTACCGAGGACTTTGGATTCATAGCTTCTCTGGAGGCACCTTCTGGAGACATGGCAAGTCTAGCTTTTTTGCTGAGGACTTGAGATTCATAGCTTCTCTGGAGGCACCCTCTGGGACATGGAACGTATGGCTTTTCTGCTGAGGACTTGGGATTCATGGCTTCCCCCCTCAATTGGAGTTCATAATGTCTTACAATGCAACCTCTGGCACTTTGGATCCATGGCTTCTCTACCGAGGAGTCCTCTGGGACCTTGTATTCATAACTTCCACCGATGAACCCTCTAGCGGCCTTAGGATTCATGGCTTTGTCCTCTGTTGAACCTTTGTTGTAAGTCTGCAGGTGGATTTTCCTGGACCCATAGCAATATGCTGCTTGTTGTTTTTTTTCACAGTGACCAGTGGTGGGTGGAGCAGGCCAGCTGTCACACACTGACTAATGCTTTCTGGCTAATGGATTGTCTACCCATGCCTGAAATGTAACCTTATCCATCCTCCCCTTAGCCTAAAGCTACTGGTGATTGCCAAAGATGAAGTTCACCAAAAGGCCTTAGGATGTAGACGTGTCGCTCTAGGTCAGTAAAACTTCCACCTGTGGCTTTGCAACATTTACTGCTCTCAACTGCCAGAAGTCTGATGACAACTGGGAGTTGTAGTGAAGCAACCGCTCAGACCACAAGTCCAAGTCCTCTGCCCTAGGTGAATTAGTTGTGCCAAAGGAGGATGAGGAATGGCTGAGCTGGCACAGTGACTCAGTCGATGGGTGAGAATGGAATTGAGCAATATTGGCATATTCTGATGGAAGGTGGAATGACTGCTGGGATCAACATGCTAATTGCTGGGACTGGAGATGTTTATTGAGGTGGCCACTCGAGTACCATTTCCTAATCTGTAGGCAATAGGCATTTGGGTTGTGCAGGGGGCGGTTTGTAATTATTCAACTATATATGTCTTTCTTTTGGGGCATTCTGCCTGAGGCATATCCCATGTAAAAAAAGTAGTGTGCCAAACATTACTCACTCCCAGGGAATTTGTCTTGCACTTTAATTAAGCAAGACTGCTTGGCACTAGCACCGACCCTTCATCACAGGGCATTCATTTCTGCGGGAGGGAAGTTGGTGTGGGAGCTTAGCAAAGTCCTCTAGTTGCCTTGGTGGCCCCTAAAGGCAAAACAGCCCATGTATGCACAGCCAAGAGAGATCTCTCTTTTTCATGCTTCTTTTTGGGTTAAGTGAAGTAAGCTGGATGCTTGCCCAAAACCCAATTACTGTTTCATTCCTCAATTAAAAGATTTTTGCCAGATTTCCCAGCAAATTCTTTTTGCAGGGAGTAGTTAGATGCTTGTTTGTCACTTAGTGCCCAGCTCCGTGAGTTATTCTGTGAGTCAGTCTCTAGGTATAATGAGCTGAAACTGAAACTTCGGCATGAGCCGGGGCGTCTCTGTATGAGCCAGGCCGTAGCTGTACTTTGCACACAAGGGAGTTAATCGTTCCCTGTTCAAATAAAAACACATTCATGGTTTAAACCTGTCGCCGGTGGGAGGTGGTAGAATGAAATCAGTGAGACCTTGGACATGGGCCTCTGGACCAGAACGCACACCTCTTTGGGATCCCACACTTGTAACCCTGCACTGGGTTGTGTAACAGTCTCTTATCTAAACTGACTTCATTCCTTACCATGGTAATTAATGTTCTTTATTTCTAAGCATGCTTCTCCTCTGTACCGCCCCCTGCCTGCTTTATGTGTAAATTGTTCATTCCCATTGATTTCTCTTCTAAATTTTACATTCTGAAACAAACCCAGCATCATTGTGCCAAGACGAGGACTGAGGTTTTTTTGTAGACGGTTCTTTATTGTGGGATAACACTGTGAGCATACTGAGCTTACTTGCTTTAGCCTGTGCCTGAATTGTTATTCCTCTTGAAAGATATTCGGCCTGGTTGCTTTGCCTGAACTGAATGAAGGGGCAGCTTGTACTTCTAGTGCATTAACAGAGTTAAAGGAGAAGGAAATTCCTTTTATACTTGGGGGTGCCAAAAGTTAAGACAATTGCTCCGTGCTCTCTGGAATAACCCCAAACCGGTGCAGTTTTCTCGGTGCTTCAGGTAAGTAAATGCCATTACTTAGGAGTGCCTAACTTTTGGTACCCCAAAGTAAAAATGACTTTCCTTCTTTAAAGTGTATTGCTGACACACAATATATATGGATGGTAAGATTGTGGCTGTTTTGGTATTTTTTTTAGGGACATTGTTCAGTTATCCGTAAAATATAAGAAAAAAAAAGGGTTAGATACCTATTAGAACAGAACACGGATATGAAGTGGTGCACTGCTGTACCTGCTAGCCCAAACTCTTTCCATCTATAGCTGCTGTGCTGAAGGTCCCAGGATTAGTTGCCCTAAAGGTGGCCATAGCCGCACCGATAATCGTAATCTTATTCTTAAAGGGATCCTGTCACCGGAAAACATGTTTTTTCAAAACACATCAGTTAATAGTGCTACTCCAGCAGAATTCTGCACTGAAATCCATTTCTCAAAAGAGCAAACAGATTTTTTTATATTCAATTTTGAAATCTGACATGCGGCTAGACATCTTGTCAATTTCCCAGCTGCCCCTGGTCATGTGACTTGTGCCTGCACTTTAGGAGAGAAATGCTTTCTGGCAGGCTGCTGTTTTTCCTTCTCAATGTAACTGAATGTGTCTCAGTGAGACATGGCTTTTACTATTGAGTGTTGTTCGTAGATCTACCAGGTAGCTGTTATCTTGTGTTAGGGAGCTGTTATCTGGTTACCTTCCCATTGTTCTGTTGTTTGGCTGCTGGGGGGAAAAGGGAGAGGGTGATATCAGTCCAACTTGCAGTACAGCAGTAAAGAGTGATTGAAGTTTATCAGAGCACAAGTCGCATGACTTGGGGCAGCTGGGAAATCGACAATATGTCTAGCCCCATGTCAGATTTCAAAATTGAATATAAAAAAATATCTGCTCTTTTGAGAAATGGATTTCAGTGCAGAATTCTGCTGGAGCAGCAATATTAACTGATTCATTTTGAAAAAATTTTTTTCCCAATGACAGTATCCCTTTAAAAATATACACAGAATTGTTTATCATGAGGACAATACATGGAGACCCTCCAATTAATCTGTGACTAGCAGGGGCTTCCGGCATAGCAGCTTCAGAGACCAGAAAAGACCTATAAAGAGAAAGAGAGAGTAATTGCAATGATCATCCTTTTCTTTTCTGTTTATTTATTTATCTATTTTTTTTCTGGTTAATGATAAGGTTAAAATGTTACCCAAATCCACAATCTTGCGTACAGCAATTTGACTATCTATTTGATACTGCATTGTGCGCTTCACCCTCCCATTTCTAGTTGCACTAATTGTACTGAATAGTCCGACTGTATATTGCTGTATGTAAACAAGTTATGTATATTCTGCAAATGGAAGGTATGCACATATATGTATGTGGAAATGGAAGATTTGTATTGACCAACTGCTCGAATAAAAAATGTTTCTTTAAAAAAAAAAAATATTTGGTGAGTGTATGGTGGGTGATGAGCCAACCGATATCGGCGGAAGACTTTGATATTGGTTGTCTTGTTGATCGGGCCGGCTGGAAAATTTTGAGCGGTCGCCTTTGAAGGCCCCCGAACATCGGCTATTGTTAGTGCTGAATCGTCAGATACAGGTAGAATTCTGTTGTCTTCCTGTATATCTGACGATTCAGCTCTACACGTCTGTATTGAAACAAATGATCTTTCCTGGAAAGATCTTTTCCAGGTAAGATCGTAATTGTAACGTCTATGACCACCTTTAGATGGATTCGTCTAATGACAATTTCCTCCAATCAAATTGATATTGGACAGTTTGGTGGAAGTGCAGTCCTATGCTATTCCAGAGCAACTGATGACGTGCTTGTGCAACTTCTGTGGTAGGATGCTCTTTTTGTAATTAGTCTTTACTTATGCAGCTATTACTGGCCATCATGCTTCTTTTTTGGATGGAAATAAATGTATTATTATACTGTATCCCTTTGTGCTCAATGGCATGAAGTTGATTTATCTCTTACTCTGTACTGCCTGCCAGTCCCATCATGAAACCTGTAATCAGGTGCTTTACTATGTATCCCATGTTTACTCCTATGCCGGAGTAGCAGCTTCTTCTTCATCCCTATGTATTTAAACTTAGCGTGTATCACTTTTTGTACCAGTTTGCCCAACATTCTACTCAGTGTGTGGTTTGTTGTACTGAGCATTAATGCTCCTATCTCTTTTCTCCCACATGATGTGCTGCTTACTTTTGTGACTCCAAGACCTATTTTTTTCATGCACAGGCCCATTACGCGGGCTTTTGTGTAATGTTCTTTTACAAAATGACTGCAACCCATTTAGATTGTCCGATATTGAGCTGTAACCATTGGTTGTCACCAGAGTTTTTGCAGAGGACAAATCATGTTTGTGAGTATAGTGCAAGTTCTCCATCAAACAAATCAGTGCCCCTTTTTAAGGGAGCTGCAGCTTTTTCATTGTTTGGTGCCAAACTCGGCAAATGACTGGCAGTTGCCTATAAGGGTCGGACTGCACGGCTGATTTTGGAGCGATCCGACGCGCTGTGCAAAAACACAGGCGTCAAATTGGATGCAATGGAAATACTGTCTGCATTGGATCAACGCTGCGACTTCATCCAACATTTCCATTACTTACCTTATTTCTGTTGCATCCGATTTGATGCCTGCGTTATTGCGCAGTGCGTCGGATTGCTCCAAAATCGCCCGTGTAGTCCTACCCTAAATGCCTGCCATAATGCTTCCTAAATTAAAACAGCTGAGCAGTTGCAGAGTTGATCCGTTGTCTTTCCCTGCAGTCTACTAAAAGTTATTACTGTAAAAATTTGGACTATTTTGACACCTTATATTTAGTGACGACTCATCTGGCCTCCAGCCATTTCCTGCCTGAATATAAATAATTGGGATGTTAATTATGATACAACTATGTGTGCAAATTTTATTGCATCCCTGAATCACCCCAAAAATAATGACATTGTTCCGCATTGTGCCGCTGTATTCCACGGTTGATTATTCTGTTCAGCACCAGATATGTTGTGACTCGTGGATAATAACCAAGCAGGTTAAATGGGCACAAGGTGTGGCTTGCACTGCCAGTGTGAGTGGTTCACACTAACCGGCTTACATGAGAGAGATTATTTTGCGTATAGGTGCAAGAAAGTCGTTATTGCCCTTCTGTACTCTGCCCTTTATGTTCTGAGCCATGTTTTTATGCTTTTATAACAAAGAAATACACCCATTGTGACCTCACTCCGTGTTATCGCAGAGGAGCACAAAGTCAGAACTATAAGAACTCGGAAATGTGCACAGATTCCTGTTTGCAAGGTCCCATAGGCAGATCTCTGAGCTGTGGTTGATAGCTCCAGGGAGATGCAACGGAGAGAGGGCAAGGGTAAGGTGGAAAGCACATCTGTTCTACTAGTCAAAGGTTTATTTATTGTAGAGGCCAATTAGACCCCAGGCTGCAGTGCAGGGAAAAAAGTGGAACGTGTATAAATAGTTCTGAAATCTATATTTAATCTTGGTGTATTAGGGTTTATTTAAAAGGCAGGTGCTGCTTCTAAAGTGCAATATTGCGTCAGAATTCCCCTTATTTTTGCCCACAATACAGTGTTTTTAACCAGCATATTTGTGCTTGCAGTGACTTTTATGTGGGACTTAACTTGCCCTGATTTGTCAATGTTTTTATTTGTAACATTTCTTTTATTAAGCTTTTAATTTGTACATAGGGCAGCTGGGTACAATTACATTTGTTCAGGATGCTTAGTTTTGAAATAGGCCTGAATTGTCAATTTAGTTTTATTGGCATGCAGCATATATATCTAATCTGGTACCACTGGGGTTTTAATTTGGTAAGCCCCTTTGGAATTAGCCACCAACAGCTGTGCCATACTTTGGTGAAGGGGGTCTACTGGCATTTATTTGGCCACAGTTCCCCAGAAAAAGAGACAAATACTCACACCAGGCTTTCTCCATCAGCTGGTTGCCGATAAGTCTTAGGCAAGATCCATTTGAGAGATTGTATAGCAGAGTGTTATGTAGGTGGCTTCAGTTAGACATTATGTTAGTTATGGATTTGGGTAGCATGTGTCGGAAAAGACTGCAAAGCCCTAGACATCATAGAAATCCTCTTAGAAGTTGACTACTTCTCCAAGTATCATGGTACTGTGATGCCTTGGTCTTTCTTATGTCAGTCCCTGACCGTAGCCAAAGTTTATAGTCCGGAAAGGATGATATGTGAGGTTCAAAAGTAGAGCTACAATTTATTATTTGCCATTAAAACAGTGGATGCTGGAACTTTTTGCATATGGTCTTCATGTCATCTTAATGGACCAGGATAGAAGAAAAAGTTAAAGTAGTTGGTGAAACATTGCCTACCTGTTGGGTTCCACCCACTGACTTGGTCTGTGTTGTGGTTTGAGGGCAGTTTTGGTGGGTTGGGAGAATGATGAGGAATTTGAAAGTTGACATAATGTTCCGAAGCTGCTGTTTGACTGGCTTTTTCCAGCTTTTTTTCAGTGTTTTAATTAATACACAGGTGTGTCGGGGGGGATATAAATCGATGTAATGTGACAGGAAGTGAGGTCTCTGAGGAAGTGTATTATCATGAAACGCGTCAGACCTCAGACGCTATTGTTGCTTGATTGACTGTATGTCTTAAAAATAAAGAGTTTACTTTTTAAACATTTGGAGACGAGCGGTTCGTGTTGGTGTCCCAGAAGTGCGCGGCCTACAAATCTGCAAATCTTCTACCTGACCTTGGCGTTCCTTCCTAGTGACGGACTCGGGGCTAGCTGCACCCGGGTCACCATCCTTGCAGGGTAAGATTCGCAGCATAAGCTTTCACTGTTTAACCATTTGTGTAGCAGACTTGAAGAACCCGGTGTTTATATTCAGGAGTGGGGTTCCGGGGCATTGCGCACCCGGACCAACCAATGTCTACGGTGAGCAGGGTTGAGTCAGCCTTAAAGTTTTTGTAGCTGGAATCTATTCCTGCACTTTTGTCGTATTTAATAAGATTTGGAAAAAATCTCAGAGCCGGATTTGTTCTTTTTGTAAAGTTAATGCTGTTTGACTGGGCGTGTATGTATTGATAAAATTGTAGATTCTCTGAAACTGTGTGTGTTGAACGGTAATCCCAAGGGATATCTGTGTACACTGGATATTGAACGCTTTATTGATTAGACGTTTCAAAATTTAATCTGCCGATGCAGCATTGGCTAATAAGACCTTTTTCAACGATGACCAACAGGCCTTTCCTGAAAAAAGGGAACAATAGATTAGGAGGTCATGGTGTGTATGGTGCCAATCAGTCTAATAGTTGTATAAAATACACAAAATTGGGTGCACTAGCCCTTTTAATATATAGGTTTTGATACCAGAGAATATTGATTTGTGCCGTCCACCCCATTCACTTGACGTTTTCCTATATTTGGCCAAACCCATCGATCATTTATATGCTGTACCATCATGATTGTGACATAAGCATATTTAACATTTACTCATCTCCTCTTACTATTGTTATGTGTTGTAAAGAACAGATGTTTTAGTATCATTCAGAAACCCAATCCGACCCAATGTTCTCTAAGTCGGTGGTTAAGGTGCAATGTGTTTTGATATCGCCATTCCATTCAGATAAGATCAGACCAGCTAACTGTCATCTCGTAATGCTTCGTAGCAGATTTTTTGCCCCCATTGTTGGATCAGAATAAGGGTTTGCTCTAAGATGTGTGTCACTGAGCGTTGGCGTATTTTAAAATCAACACTTCCAGAAATCTATTTATAAAAGTCTATTTATAATAGCTATCATTTTAATCTGCCTAGTCCGTTAAGTTTGAGCCACTGACTTACAATTTAATACACACTGGATCTGTGTCGCAACTGGAAAATAAAATTATTGTCGTTATCTTACCATCAGCATAGCCACAGAGTTGTGTTTATTTGGCAGTTAATGCAGTGGCGGCAAACATTGTATGGTATGCTGATAAATATTGACAGTTTGGTTATTTTTGGCTGCACTTCTAAGTCTTTTGAAAGAAGTTCTTTTGAAGGGGTTGCAATCTGGAGCCCTGCAGAACGCAGTTGTAGGTTGGAAGAGTGTTTGTGCCTGGTGTCAAAGGGGGTTTTAGTGGAATTTAGGAGCGAAAATTAATACTTTTGCATTTACACATCATTTGGCTTTTACTTGGGCATAGCAAACTCTAAAGGGATTATTTATCAAAATCCGAAAATTTCTGATAATTTTCAGTAATATAGTCAGTCCAAATCCGCACAGATTCCCCCCTCATATTCGCATATATAGATAAAATCATGAAAAAATCTTAAAAATTAAAGATACCAGAGTTTGTTTTTGATTTTTGCCCGAAAATGACAAAATCTTCGGATTATTGCACGAAAACCCAGTGCAGATCAGGATATTTTTAGGACTTCTCCCATTGACTTCTACATGAACTTGTCAGGTCTGAGTTGGAGTACTTTTTAATTCGGACTTTTAACACCTTCATAGCTTAATAAATTCCAGGGCGGGGGGTTCCCCACTAAAAATTCGAATTTTATTGTAAAAAGAAAAAAAAGTTTTTGTCATTCAGACTTTTATTTATCCAAGTCTGAATGACAAAAACTTTTTTTTCTCCCAATGGCCTTAAAGGGGTAGTTCACTTTTCAGTTAAATTGTATTAAGTTGTAGAATGGCTAATTGTAAGTAACTTTTCAATTGTCTTCATTATTTATTTTTTTATAGTTTTTGAATTCTCACCTTTTTTTGACTCTTTCCAGCTTTCAAACTGGGGGTCAGATCTAAAAACAAATGCTCTGTAAGGCTACACATTTATTGTTATTGCTACTTTTTATTACTCATCATTCTATTCAAGCCATCCCATATTCATATTCCAATAAATTATTGAAATCAATTCATGGTTGCTTAACTAAGCAAGATTGCCGAAAGTGTACAGTAGAGAGCTACTGAATAAAAAGCTAAATACAAAAAACACAAATAATTAAAACCTATAGCAAATTGTTTCTTCATCATACCAAAAGTTAATTTAAAGGTTAACAACCACTTTAAGGTGGCCATATGCGCACCGAAGATATCGTGCAAAACACAGTGCGAGACAAGGCGATCAATATCGACCAAAGCCTTGGATATCGATCGTCTTGCTGTCTGTACAGGATGGAAAATCGTGGGCCTTCAGAGGTCACCAAGATTTAATGCTGAATCAGCAGATAAAGGTAGAATTGTTTTGTTTCTACTGGCATATCTGATGATTTAGCTTAACGTTAGTAGAGAAAAGGAATGGTCGAGGGAAAGATCATAATTGTAACATGTATGGCCACCTTTAGGGTCGTGGCAAACGGGGAGATTAGTCGCAAAGTGACAGATCTTCTCTACTACAGACGACTACCGTATATACTCGAGTATAAGCCGACCCGAGTATAAGCCGAGGTACCTAATTTTACCTACGAAAACTGGGAAAACTTATTGACTCTAGTATAAGCCTAGACACAACTACAGCCCTGTCTCCCAGCAGCGCACATTCTGCCAAAGCGACCACCCCAGCAATCAACCGGACTTCTTTGCAAAGTTGATGGTGACAGAGAATTGCCAAACAGATTACTGTGTGCATTGTCCCACTGTCCCACTACCATGTGCAGAGGGTGCTGTGTGATATTGCAGTCACTGTTATTCTTTCATATAACCAACAGAGGGCGCTGTGTGATATTGCAGTCACTGCTAATCTTTCATATAACCAACAGAGGGCACTGTGTGATATTGCAGTCACTGTTATTCTTTCATATAACCAACAGAGGGCGCACTGTTATTCTTTCATATTACCAACAGATGGCGCTGTGTGATATTGCAGTCACTGTTATTCTTTCATATAACCAACAGAGGGCATTGTGGGATATTGCAGTCTCTCCCCAAGTGAACTGTTGGTATAGGAATGATTAAAAGTGACTGCAAACTCAACTACTGCCCGCTGACCCGAGTAAACCGAGGTAGACTTTTTCAGCACATTTTGGATGCTGAAAAACTCGGTTTATACTCAAGTATATACGGTAATCTTCCTGAAATGCCTTTCCGCTGGCAAGAATGAAAATCGATGGTGCGTTGCTTTGTTTTCCAAAGTCGTCCGGCTTTCCACATCCGAAGCGATGCGTATGCCATCCTGCCTGCTATTCGCATTCTAGCTGGCGGTAAGGCATTTTGCGAGATTAGTTGTCCTTGGTAGCGAAGATTTGTCGCTTTGCGGCTGATCTCCCTGTATGTCCCCACCACCATTAGGGGAGATTAGTCACCCCAGTGACAAATCTCCTCCTCTTCGGGGCGATTAATCTCCCTGAATCTGCTCATGTGGCCAGACCCTTAGTTTACGCGAACAGTAAATAGGCAATAAAGACTGTTTGCTCATATAGACTGCCTTTCCCAAATTGTCGGGAGGACAATGTGTAGGACAATATGTAGGAATATGCACTTGTGTCCAGGTTTCTAGATAAGCTGATCTTGATGGACCAACAGTTGGATCACTCCGACGTGGACTTTATGGAACTCTGTTCTTCCGACTTTATACACAGTGAAGTTTTTGTATTAGTTATCACTTAAGCCATCAGCTGAAATGTATTTCTGCCGGTGAGCATATTTACTAAGGAGTGTAATTAACCTTGATGTTTGTTTTATGTTGCGTTGCTACACTTCACTCCATGATAAAAGGTCTGTGCCACTTTTATAAACGCAAAATGCAAACATTTGGGCTTGATAAGAACCTCTTAAGTCCCAGTACTCACACTGAAAGTGACACCTAGTAAAAAAACAATATTCCTAATGCATAATCTGTGCTTAAATACAGAGGCTTCTGTGCCATAAAATAGAGTGTGATCTTAAAGGGATACTGTCATGGGGAAAAATGTTTTTTTCAAAATGAATCGGTTAATAGTGCTGATCCAGTAGAATTCTGCTCTGAAATCCATTTCTCAAAAGAGCAAACAGATTATTTTATATTCAATTTTGAAATCTGACATGGGGCTAGACATATTGTCAACTTACCAGCTGCCCCAAGTCATGTGACTTTGTGATAATATTTATATAGCGTCAAAAAGTCATGCAGTGCTTTACACTGAATTATAACATTGTTACAGGATAAAAAAGGGACTGTAACTGTGCCCAGAGATCTTGTCTTGAAGGCATCGATCGAATCTCTGCAAGATTTTGAGCCGTCAACAGGATTAAATGGCTACGTGAGTAAAGAGTTGGATCGGCCGGCCAGAAAATTTTGATCGGGCACCTTTGAAGGCACCCGATTATTGTTTGTGCTGAATCGTCAGATACAGGTAGACTTCTATTGTTTCTCCCTGTATATGTGACGATTCAGCTCTTCACATGTGTATTGAAACGAACAATCTTTCTTGGAAAGCTCTTCCAATATTACAACTAAAAAAAAAATACACTTGCTGGTTCAGGAATGAAATTTTATATTACAGAGTGAATTATTTGCAGTGTAAACTATAATTTAGATATAAAAACAACATCATTAAAATCATGATAGAATCCCTTTAAATAAGAAACCATTCCAGTTGTGAGTTTATTCAAGTTCATTCGAGGTGTAAAAACTCTAAAATTCAACCTTTGATAAATAACGCCCCAAGAGTTTGTTGTAGAGGGGGCAGTTGAGGGAGATGTGCCGATTTTGGACCAACATTTTGGGTCTACACAAAGGTACATTGGACATACAGATGAAGAGGGCCCTGTCCAGAATCTAAAAGGAGAAGTTAATCCTGTTAACCTCTGGATTTAGCCACAAGTGTCTTACCACAAACAAGGGTATTTTTTCTTTTTTTTAATGTCCGCTTCAGGGCATATTTATCAAGGGTCGAGGTCGAAGTTAAAAAAACTTCGAACTTCGAATTCAAAAAGACCAACCAAATAGAGGTCGAAGGTTTTTGGGGTTAAAGTGGTCCGTATTCGGCCTACTTCGAATTTTACGATTAAAGGAATATCTCCTTAGATCTACATCGATTCAAAGTTTCCCCCCCCAAAAAACTTTGATCTCTCAAACTCCACCAATTGCCTCCATATAGGTTCTAGGAGCAGGGATGGGCGAATTTGACCCGTTTAGTTTCGGCAAAAATTAGCCGCCGGCGAAATGTCGCAGACGCCCATTAAAGTCTATGGGCGTCAAAAAAAATTTGTCGCACGGCAAAATTATTTTGTCACGCGTCTTTTTTTTTGACGCACGTCTCCATACAAGTCTATGGGCGTCATTTTTTCAGCGAAACGAGCCGAAAAAATTCACCCATCCCTATCTAGAAGGTCCCACATAGGCTAATACAGCACTTCGGCAGCTTTTAGGTGGCAAATGGTCGAAGTTGAAGTTTTAAAGAGACAGTACATGATAAATTACGTTAGGTTTTTAAGTTTTTTGAACTTCAAATCAAAGTTGGACTATTCCCTAGTCGAAGTACACAAAAAATAGCTAAAAATTTTAAGTTTTTAACTTAGAAAATTCACCTCGACTCTTGATAAATCTGCCCCTACTTGTCAGCTGTTTTAGCTTTGATGACTTTTTAATTTTATCAATAATATTGTGAATTTGCATTAGGAGGGCTCTCTATACACTTGGTTAAAGAGGTTGTTCACATTTGCGTTAACTTTTAGTATGATGGAGAGATTGATATTCTGAGACAATTTGCAATTGGTTTTCATTTTTTCTTTGTTGTGGTTTTTGAGTTATTTAACTTTTTGTTCAGCAGCTCTCCAGTTTGCAATTTCAGCAATCTGGTTGCTAATGTCCAAATTACCCTAGCAACCGTGCATTGATTTGAATGAGAGACTGGAATGTCAAGAAGAGAGGCCTGAATAGACAGATGAGTAATAAAAAGTAGCAACAACAATAAATTTGTAGCCCTACAGAGCATTTGATTTTTAGATGGGGTCAGTGACTCCCCCTTTGAAAATTGGAAAGAGTCAAAAGGAAAAGGCAAATGATTTTAAAACTATAAAAAATAAATAATAAAGACTAATTGAAATGTTTCTTAGAATTAACCGTTCTATAACATACTAAAGGTGAACCACCCCTTTAAAGTTATTGATGCAGGAAGCTTCTGATGCTCTGCTATTTTTTGATCCAGCGTACCTTTCACAAAGTTTTCATGATATTAGCGGCTTTACACTGCTAATATTATGGAAACGGAAAGAAAGAAATAAAAGCACTGAGCGGTTTTATATTCATTTGTTAATGAAATTAATGAATAAATGTCTTTAGCTCTGAGAAGTGCTTAGAGTTGTAGTCGCTTGACGGCAGTTGGGATGAAACTTCGAAATCCCTCCTTGACATATATTCTTCGCATTTAGTGTATTCATAGTCTGAGAATAGGAGGATTGTTTCGTGGAAGATCCCTGGGTGATTCTCTCTCCGTAAACTATAGCCATGGCGGTGTTTGGGAACTGGAAGACATATGGGGCTTGCTCCGCTGGATGCACGGAGAAAAGCGGTGTGAACGCCATGGGGTGCTATGGTAATTGACTCATAAGACATTTAGCCTCCTGTCTGATTAAATTGCTTGGAAACATTACTTTAATTGGTTTACAGTTGTAAAATACTATTCTTACTATTTACAATGCATGGATTAAAGGGATTTTTATGGTGTAGTTTTTATTTCTAAATTACACTGTTTACACTGCTAATAATTTACTCTACCATATAACATTTCATTCCTGAACCAACAAGTTTTTTTTTTTTAGTTGTAATATTGGTGTGTAGGCGCCATGTCAGGTCATTTTGCCCGGTCATGTGCTTTCAGACAGAGCCAGTGCTGCACTATGGAACTGCTTTCTGACAGGCTGTTGTTTCTCCTACTCAATGTAACTGAATGTGTTGCAGTGGGACCTGGATTTTTACTATTGAGAACTGTTCTCCTATTTACCAGGGAGCTGTTATCTGGTTACCTTCCCATTGTTCTGTTGTTAGGCTGCTGGGGGTTGGGGGAAATGGAGGGGGTGATATCACTCCAACTTGCAGTACAGCAGTAAAGAGTGACTGAAGTTTATCAGAGCACAAGTCACATGATTGCAGGCTCTTGGGAAACTGATATGTCAGATTTCAAAATTAAATATAAATAGATCAGTTTGCTCTATTGAAAAATGTATTTCAGTTCAGTCTGCTGGAACCGCACTATATTATATATATATATATATATATATATATATATATATATATATATATATATATATATATTATATTTTAAGTAGTGGAAGTAAATCCTCTTGGCGCAAAGCTATGCCTTCCGTGGGTTGGGGGAAAATAACTGGAAGATAAAGTACTAAGTGCTTAATACTGGCATGCATATTCTCTTCCGCAGTCCGTCTTTTGCCTTCAAACACACTTGCACAGTAAAATTTCCAGAATGACACACAATTTCAGACTAACTCCAGGGACCCATCCAGCTGATATTTGCCGTATCCCCGCAGCTGAGTTACACTTTCCAGTAACCGGAACCGGCTCGGAATGTTTCGGCTGTGTTTCTCTCTTCCGTTTGGTTTGATAGAAGACAATGTCCTCCCTGACGTTCCCTTTGTGTCTGCAAGGAGAGGGTGGCACTTTGTTCTTGGTACGGGCCGGTTCTAGGGTCCTTAATTCCTATGTGTTATAAGCACCAATTCCCTTTTTTTTTTTGTATCTTTTGGATAACTGTGTGCTTGTTCAAAAGATTTTTTAATTTGTATTTGTTTATTCACCCGAGCATTATGTCCCTTCCTCTGCTTGGCTCAGGGCCTTGAAACAAATGCATTCTTTTGGCATGCACTACTGGTGTAGGGTGTTTTTCATTATTTGTGGGTAGGGTTGCTAAGGCTGGTATTACAAATGTGTTGATAAAGTACTTGCCAGTAAACTTGTAATTACGTCATTCTACTCCTGCCCCAGTGCCCTCTCCCACCTCACCCTCTATGCTCATTGCTCCACTGTTATCCTGCCTCTACCCACTAAATCCCTGCTCCACCTGCCCCTTTGGCACCTCACTGTCCCTTGCATCACCAACCCCGTCTTCTTTCCATCCAACCTTTATACTTTTAAAATAAAGACACACTAGGGGTTATTTATAAACACCAAGCAAATTTGCACCTGGGCAGTAAGCCATGGCAACCAATCAAATGATTGCTTTCAGTGTTCAACTAACAGCTGGCTGAGAAAAGTTAATTTCCGACTGGTTGCTATTAGTTACTGCCCATGAGCAAATGTGCCCAGTGTTTATAAATGAGCCCCAGTAACTAGCTTTTAGTAGACTTGATGTTGAAGTTAAAGGAGAAGGAAAGGTTAAAATTAAGTAAGCCTCATCAGAAAGGTCTATATAAATACACCAGTAAACTCTCAAAGTAATGCTGCTATGAGTCCTCTGTCAAAAGAAACACAGCATTTCTTTCCTTCTATTGTGTACTCATGGGCTTCTGTATCAGACTTCCTGTTTTCAGCTTAAACCTCCTTGCCCTGGGCATGAGCATGCTCAGTTTGCTCCTCTTCCCCCCCACTTCTCTTCTGTAATCTGAGCCCAGAGCTATAAGTGAGCAGGGAGAGACTCAGGCAGGCAATTATGTCACACCAAGCTAATATGGCTGCTGCTATCCTCAACAAACAGAGGTCTTCTAGAGTTTTTTACTCAGGTATGGTAAAACATTCTAAAGAAAAATAGTATTATAGCTTGCACTATTGCAACTAATCTATTGGCAATAAAATGTCTCCGTAGCTTTCCTTCTCCTTTAAAGGAGAATTCAACCCACAATAAAAAAAAAAACCCTACCCTGGGTAGACCCTCCTCCCCCCAGCCTACCTGCCCCCCCCAGGCAAATGCCCCTAATTTTTTACTCACCCCCCCCCTCCCCCGTGCAGATTCTGACCTCGGAGTTCACGGCAGCCATCTTCTTCTCTGGTAACCTTCGTGGCATTTTCGGCACATGCGCAGTTAGAGTAAATTTCCGGTCCCGTTCAACTGCGCATGTGGTGAATATCAACAAAAAATTCTGAAAATTTTTTTTGATTTTCGGCGCAACTTCCGAAAAAGACCGAAGAAAGAAGATGGCTGCCATAAACTCCGAGGCCAGAATCTGCACGGAGGGCTAAGTAAAAAATTAGGGGCATTTGCCCAGGGGCAGGTAGACTGGAGGGAGGGGGGGTCTAACCAGGGTAGGGGGGAGGGTTTTTATTTTATTACTGGTTGAATTCTCCTTTAAGGTGAACATACATTGGCTAGTCCTGCATGGACCTATAAAAATAGAAGCCAGAAGTAGGAATCCAAGAGTGTAAGCCCGCGACCCGCAAAGGAAGTTCTGAGGTCGGCCCGAACCCGCCCGACCTTTGGGTGTCGAAGTATCCAGCACGTCACTAATGGCCACCTATATATTGGTCCATTTGTACGGGCCAACAGTCTGATCATCAACCATCATCCATTGCTCAGCGTTGTCCTGCCATCACTCGCCCACTGTTCTGTTCAATCTTATGCGACACAAACACAGAGCTCTCCTCTGTCCCCTTATTAAATAGCCTGGGGTTTTAAAAGGGTCCTTCTGATTGGTTGTTCTCTGGAATTCCATGTTCAGCTTATTGCACTCAGTCTGCTCCCATTCCTAGGAAAAAGTCCAGTAGGGGACCATATTGCTTTGTACGTGGAACAAGCTGTCTGTCTGTAACGCTGCCATAAATACAGCCACCCATTTACTCCGAGACTTTGTAACATTTCCGAAGTCTCCCATATACAAGTTTTCCTTTCAGCGCAGACACCCACTGCAAGAGCTTGTTTGTTTGGCCCTCGTCTGTACAAGGCTGATTCATTGCTCTTAATTTGTATTTGTTTTTTAATTTTGCCTTTCGAGCTACAGGGTGGGAACATATTCCTCTTATGCTGTAATATATAACCTATAAGCCAAAAAGCCTTCTGGGAGATGCAGTTCCCTACCTGGGCAGAGTAAAGTTAAAGGGCAAGCAAAATATAACATGTAAAGTGTCTGACATTAAATGGGATGCAAAGTTTGTTTCTTTTTTTAATTTAATCCATGAAATAAATAATTATTTTGCAGTAGAATAGTGAAAGTGTTCTTTCAGCTGTAATGGAATATGTATATGGTGTTAGTGTTTCATTGCATTCATGCCCCAATTCATGGCAGTGATGATTGCCTGAGGAAAATATCTCCACCCTTCACCACAGTATGAATTGGTAAGGGGCATACCCAGTCAGCTTCTCAATGGCGAGGACCGTTGCAAATTTCCGTAACCTCTGTAAGCCCCTTCAGTCATGCTATACACTAGAGTCCTGCAGCGGGTCGAGTACTCGCGGGTTACCTGCAAAAACCTGCAGTACCCTGCGGGTTGCGGGTCAAAGTTCCGGGTGCGGGTATAGACGTGGTTCTGCGGGTTTGCAGGTCGGGCCTTGGGTCTTCTCAATAGCGATTTTTACTCCTTTTTTCCGATTCATGTACTTCCGATGATGTCACTTCCAGTTTACAATGACAGCACTTCCGGTTTCTCATTTTTCTGGCATTGCCTACTTCCGATGATGTCACTTCCGGTCTACGACAGCACTTCCTGATTCTTGATGATCAGAGGGTCGCGGGTCCTAGTTGCGGCTAAGGAACTTGTGGGTAGGGTCGGGTAGCGGGTCAGTGCGGGTAAGAATGCGGATTGTCGTGTACGGGTTCCAAAAAATGGACCCGCGCAGGACTCTACTATACGCATTCCTATCCAGATACATACATTTGCTTAGAGAACTTGTGCGAGCACTTTTGCAATTGATCTTGTTTTTTTTTTTTTTTACTTTTCATGTTTGCACTTTTATACGGCCAATGTGTATTTTTACAGAAGCGTCACCTACTGTTCTGGGCTGCCAGATCATGACGATAACATCAGAATGCCCCAGCTTGTTCATTATGCGCATGTGCTCCAGGATCTGGGGACTTCATGACCAATTCTTGCAGTGTGTGGTGTAGAACACTCATGAGGGTGATTTTCTCCAAAAAATAGTATTGTTTTCCCCCATTGAAAGTGCAGGCTCTATAAGCCCACATTTCCAGTGGCAGAAACCATTTTTACTTGATAGGTGCCTTTTAAGTTACTGTAGTGGCAGGCGTCTTCTGGTGTCTTTTTGTTCATTTCGGTCTTTCAATGGACAGGGGCAAGAGACATGAGCCGAGAAGTAGCATAAGACTCTTCCTGTCTTGATCACTTAGGATTCTGTCATGATTTTTATGGTCTAGGTCTTATTTCTAAATTACACTGTTTACACTGAAAATATACTGTTTATTATATATAAAATGTCATTCCTGAACCAATAAGTGTATATTTTTAGTTGTAATATTGGTGTGTAGGCAGCCATCTCAGTTCATTTTGCCATATGCTTTCAGAAAGAGCCAGTGCTCAATGGAACTGCTTTCTGACAGGCTATTTTTCTCCTATTCAATGTAACTGAAGGAGTCACAGTGGGACCTGGATTTTTACTATTGAGTGCTGTTCTTATATCTACCAGGGAGTTGTTATCTTGTGCGAGGTAGCTGCTATCTGGTTACCTTCACATTGTTCTGTTGTTAGGCTGCTGGGGATGATATCACTCAAATTTGCCAAAATATAATTTAGCAGCACTCTGACATAGTGAAAAAATAATTTATTTGTGCAACAACTTGTTGCACAAATAAATAATTTTTTTCACTATATCGGAGTGCTGCTGAAATATATTTTGGAGTATGGACCGGACCTGAGCAGACAGTCACAGTCGGCACCCGACGCTACAAAAAGCTGTGAGAGTGATTGTGTAGCACTACTTTGTGTGTTTGTGAATAGATCACTCAAATTTGCCGTACAGCGGTAAAGAGTGACTGAAATTTATCAGAGCACAAGTCACATGACTGGGGGCTCGTAGGAAACTGACAATATGTCTAGTCCCATGTCACATTTCAAAATTAAATATCAGTTTGTGCTTTTGAAAAGCAGATTTCAAGAGCACTATGCATTTTGGAAAAAAAAACACGTTTTCCCATGACCGTATCCCGTTAAGCTTTTGACTGGCCAGACTAAACGGCAGAGGAAAACTGAAAGTGCTCTGAGCAGCACCCTGAGCACCTTGAGCTCTCTGGGTGGGTAGTTGCCCCCTATAAATATCTTCAAAAAGGTGAAAATAACGAGCACTTTGTCTGGAATCATAGACATACCAAATAGATTAGGTTATTCCACATATAAAGAATCCAGAATTAGTCACAGTTAAAGCCGGTTGCATTTTTTTTCCCCTTCCGAGCTAAAAAGCCCAATGGAGAAATGTGTGTGTAAGCTTTTCTCATTCATGTGTGGGCATCATTTTCCTTTTATTCTGGTGCAGAAATAGCACACGTCTGAGGCCATTCTGCGTGCTGAAGTATCAGAGGCATGCCTGGGTACTGATATCATAGCACGGAGGGGGGAGATGTTGACATTTTCCAGAATTCCTAACCCCGTGCTAGCGAAATGACTAATTGCCCACAAGAAAAACCGTCTCTGCATTTGTTTCCCACTTTCGTTCTTTTTCTCAGCAGCAGCGAGTTTGTGTGGTCAGGGCCTTTTGTGAAAAGCATTTTCTGTGACCTATAGATTTCTTTTCAAAGCTTTGTGTAGTCGAGCATTTTGCCGCTGCTGCGTGGGCCCCTTCCTGAGTCTTAACAAGGTTAAATATCGAACATATAAAGGCAATTATAAGCCCGGTGTCTGTGCCACAATAGCAGAAAGTTTGCTGACACCGAGTTATTTTAATTACATATTTGGGGGAGGGATGGATAAATGAACTCGGAGGAAATATTCTATTTTAGCAATTGCTTTTTAGGTTTATTTTCATTGTATCGGTTGGTTTTATTATATTTATCCTTTATACATACTCCACTGCGCTTTATAAAGATTTATTTTTACCCGGTTACAGTTCAGTTTACAGATACATTTTTTTGGTTGATGCTGCAAAAAATAAATCACTTTGTTTTGATTTATTGTCATTGTATTGGAATTGTCTAGGGGGCCCTTGGACAGGTCAAGGGAAAAAACGATCCCCAGAGGGACTTTTGGCCACTGGCAGTATCCCTGAAGTACAATATGTAACGGTAAAATGATATTGACGGGTAAGGGAGAAAATTTTCACCAATTTTTTTTTTTTCGCAGCAAAAAAACGCCCATAGACTCTTAATGCATAAAAAAAAAAAACGTAAAGAATAATGATCTGCGGGCCGGCCCGGTTCTGGCTGGTTCAGGCCGACTCTTGCACAAAGTCTTCGGGTCCGAGTCAAGCTCTTCTCCTGCTCTCCCCACCCACGACCTAACCCTTCCGGCACCGAAACGTATAGACTTGCGCCCGCCCCTATTGTGCCGTCACTGCAGGGCGGATCTATAGAGGGGGGGCAGCAGGCCGGGCCGGGTGCGGATTGGGAGGGGGCGGGTTAGGGTCGGTTGCAGGTCGAGAAATTCTTGACCCGCACATCACTAGTCAAGAACCTATTGTCAAATTTTTGCAGTTTCGTGAATTTTTGCGGAAGTAAAACAGGACAGATTCACCCATCGCTAATTCTAATACGTTCCTGTAATCTATGGGAATTATTATGAACAAAGAGTCAAGCCACCCCCAGCCCATCAGAACTTACCATGGCCGAAGTTTCATCATGGTGAGACAACTGGCATTGGAGAGCTGGTTCCATCACTTATACTGGGCTGGAGGTGTCACAGTAAGTGATGTGTAGTTTGGGAATTTCCTGAAATGCACCCACCTTAATCAGACCCTCTCAACATGGGTCTCCCTCCCAATGTGGGCGGCAGGATCGCTTGTTGGGGTTATTTCCTGTCCAAAATAGTATAATAATGCAGTCCCTGTTAGCCTGGACCTCCAGTAACATTTTTTGGCATGATAGGTGTCTTATATACAGTATAAGGATTCTTAGTGTGCCAATAAAATCTGTGGGTTCAATTTATTGAATGAATAAAGATGTAATCCAATTATTATGCTGTTACTGAAAGTAATAATTTACCTATTCAGAACTGAACTTGATTTTTTACATGAAAAATCCAAAAATGTACGTTTTATAAATATTTTTATATTGTTAGAATATTATATCCATATAGACATGTACAATAGCAATAATGTGGTGTATTTTTAAAACCACATAAATATAATATCAGAGAATCACCTTGTTTTAAGGAATTTAGAGCGATGTAATATTTAAGTACTGAGCTTTTCTAGATTAGACTCTCTGTGGCATATTTCCAAATCTGAAGCAACTATCGTCTAAAAAATGACAGTGCTTGTGTCAGCTTGTAAGACGCCTTTAAAGGAGAACTAAACCCTAAAAATGAATAGGGCTAAAAATGTCATGTTTTATATACTGGACTTATTGCACCAGCCTAAAGTTTCAGCTTGTCTATAGCAGCAATGATCCAGGACTTCCAACTTGTCACAGGGGGTCACCATCTTGGAAAGTGTCTGTGACACTCACATGCTCAGTGGGCTCTGAGCAGCTGTTGAGAAGCTAAGCTTAGGGGTCGTCACTAATTATCCAGCAGAAAATGAGCTTCCCCTGTAATATAAGCTGATGCTACAGGGCTGATTATTAAATTCTGATGCTAATTGCACTGGTTTCTGTGCTGAATCAGCAGAAAAGAAGATGTGGAGCTACTGGGGCATCTTTGGAGACATAGATCTTTACTGCTAAAGGGATTTGGTTGCCTGGGGCTGGCACAGAAGCCCAAAACATAATGTACAACCTTGTCCTTTAAGGTACATTTAGCAAAGAGGGGCTGAGACTCAAAGTGCAAAACAACATTTAAAGCAACAGTTTATCCCTCCTTTCAATATTGGCTCCATGAACAGGACTTCTTCTGAACATACATTGTGCCGGTTTTATTTAGGAAATATCTGTTTTTTTCCATGAGCTAAACAGGGCGAGAAAATGAGATCTTATTCAACTTCCTGTTTCCAAAGAGCAAAGCAGCAGCGTACTGAGAAACTGTAGAATGAGCTGCTCTTCTAAAAAAAAAACTGTAGCTCAGAAAAGGGAGGGGCTTGTTTATACCGAGGAGTTACTGTGGACTGCTGATTTGTTGACATGGCTCTTTGGGACCAGGAAGTAGAATGTGAAAGAGTTATTAAAATTATTAATCAATGTATATTGGATAGTTGCATACATTTTATGTTGTTTTTGGGCTGACTTCTGCTTTGGCTTGTATCACACATAGCGTGTTCTGAATATGTAGCCTTGGGCTCGTCTTTTCCTTATCCTTCCTTCTGCTCTGTTCCCTTACCTGACCCGTGTATCTGTGCTGGATGACAGGAAAGACAGTTCTGAAAGCAGGGTTGTACCGTGTGTCGTGGGAAATCTCAGGCTGCCATCTGCCACACACGCAACTTTTGCCATTTGAAGCTTAAGCTGATTTACCAGCTCCGGCATCTCTCTAGGTTAATGAATCTGCACTGGGGAGGGGGTCATTTGTGCTCACTTTTTAAGGTGAGCTTATGCTTCCTGTGATTAGTGCAGTGAGACACCCACACGTTTCGTAAACCACATTTCTTAAAGGAGAACTAAACCTTCCCAAAAGAGAGCGCCCCCATCCACTACCATCCATTCTCCTCCTTCCCGCATAGTCCATTTAAAAATGTGTCCCTGGATGTAACGCTGACCTATACATGCAGACTAACACATCGGAACTCATGGGCACCATCTAGGATTGCCACCTTTTCTCAAAAAAAAATAACGGCCTTCCTATATATTTATCTTTTTTCCCTAATAATCAATCCTTATTTTTGCAACCCTAGCGCCATCTTCTGTATCTTTTTATTCCTTCGCTAAGGGATCTGCCGACACCAGTCTATTGTTATGTCTAAAGTGCATGCGCGCGAAAAGCTCCTTTAATTGCCAAAGTGAAGAAGATGATCCGAAGATGGCACCCACAAGCTCCTCTGCGCTACTCTGCATGGATAGGTCAGTGTGACAACGAGGGAAACTTTTTAAAATAATGGACTAAGCAGGTAGGGGGGCGAATGGAGGGTAGTGTATGGGGACTTAATCTTTAAAGGAGAACCAAACCCTTTATATTAAAATCCCCTACCCTTCTACACTACATAGATCACCCTCCCTGCTCCCCCTCCGCCTAGGTATTACCCTTGGTAAATGCCACTAACTCTCTACTTGCAGATTCAGCTCATCGGAGTTCATGGCCGTTATATTCTTTTCGGTTATCTTTGCGTCTTCTTCCAGAGCTTCAGCAATTTCCGTGACTTTCGGAGCATGCACAGTTGTTAAAAACCGGATCAAACTTTGCATGCACTGATACGGCACTTACGTCATGAAGATTACCGAAGAGAAGAAGATGGCGCCCGTGAACTCTGATGCGCTGAATCTGCAGTGTGGGGTTAGTAAAGAGTTAGGGGCATTTACCGAGGGTAACACCTAGGCTGGCGGGAAGCAGGGAGGGGGTCTATGTAGGGTAGGGGATTTTAATATAAATGGTTTGATTCTCCTTTAAGGGGGCTTTAGTGGCCCACCCACATAATATAATTCCAGATTTATATCTTTAAATATTTAATTTTATATAATCCATATTATATCTTAATTCTGTTTAAGGCTTTACCATGTTCTTGTGACATTGATTTATTTGGCCCTGTAACAGTGATTCCTAGACTGTAGGACTGGCCCCACTAGAGGGACATGAATGAATGCCATGGGGGTTGGCCCAAAAAGTCTGTAGATCGGGATGGTTGGGACTGACAGATTGCCCCCCAAAGGAGGGTCGCATGCGAAGGGGTAGCACTTATTTATATACTTGTGCTTGCCCCGCCCTTCTCATGGTGTCAGAGAAGGGACAGACTGGGTGTGTCAGCTAGGGTCGGGTGATGTTACTGTGGGTTAGGGTTGGGTGTGCGTTGAATATTTTTTGACCCACACATCACTAGACTGGGAGGGAACTGGCTGAAGGTCATTTAGGTAAAGGTTAAGGTACAAGGTTAGAGTGAATCAGTCCTGTACTTTTAGTACTTTCTTCTCTTTCCATAGATTATCCAATTGGCTTAAGTTGGATTTCCACTGCTTAGCGTTGTCCGACCTGTGCAGTTAATACAATAATAATTGCACAGCTTTACTTACCCTTGTTAAAGCCCGACTTAATGGACAATCAAATTTAAAAAAAAGTTAGTGCCAATTTGAAGCCTGCATTTGCACCTTCTACTCATGTTTCATAGGACTAGGTTTCTAGCATGGCACGGCCAGTCAGCGGGGGAGCCGGCTCTCAAAAATGAAGCATTAGTGTTAATGATGTGTGTTTTTTATTGTAACTGTGAATATTTTATTGCATTAAAAATAATAAATTCATAAAACGCTCCGTTTAGACCAGACCTCATTGTCCCCAAGGACAGAGGCAGGGCAAGGGAAACGCCTTGTCTTGGGAGTTGCAGATATGTCGGGCGGTTGACTGAGAATTCCACAGTAGCGTGTGAAGCAAGCATGTGCTGTATGTAAACAAACAGAGAGGAGTTACAACGGGCAGATCCCGAGCTGTGCTAGAGCCCAGTGGTGGAACTATAGAGGAAGCAGACCTGCAGTCACAGGGGGGCCCGGACTTTAGGGTCTGCTTCCTCTATAGCTAATATAAAAAAAAAAAAACTCCTCCCCAACCGCTCTCTTACCTGCGGCGAGGAATGGGGAATCGTTGGGCGGAAGTGGGATGTGGGTGAAGCAGAGGCGGGGGCTAGAAGTGGGTGGGAGGATGGTGCGCGGACTGTGGGGTCTGCTTCTTCTATAGCTAATAAAACAAAACCCTCCTCCCCAGCCGCTCTCTTACCTGCGGCGAGGAAAGGGGAATTGTTGGGCGGAAGTGGGTGGGGCAGAGGTGGGGACTGGAAGTGGGCAGGAGGATGGGGCCCAGCCGGTGGGGTCTGCTCCCTCTATAGCTAATAAAACAAAACCCTCCTCCCCAGCCGCTCTCTTACCTGCGGTGAGGAAGGGGGAATCGTTGGGCGGAAGTGGGTGGGCAGAGGCGGGGAGTGGAAGTGGGTGGGAATATGTGGATTTAGTGTGCGACAGCCCCCTCTGAAGATTTTTTTGCAGGGGGCCCAGCGCACTCTAGTGACACCACTGCTAGCACTGCTATAGCTCTTGGTGACATGTTGGCACTGCTTTTGCACATGCTAGTACTGCTGTTGAACATAATCACATGCTAGCATTGCTCACTAAAACTGATAAAAATTTAAATGACCCTTCACTTCCACCCTACAGAAGATGTTTGGTGAGTGCCCCATCGCCCCTTGGTTTAGATTATTTAAGAGTGGTCCAACTCTCGTGACAATAACGGTCATGCACAGCTATGCCCAGAACAGAGCGTTTTTGTTTGATCTGTGGGCATGGTACAGGCCATTGTAAATACAAGTGTGTAGGATACGTCTATCCAGCCTGGTGTCTCTGCTCTCACTGTATATCCCCCCCCCCTCTTATGGTCCAAAGTTCATTCTTCCCCCAGTAGCCCCGTGCATTCTTCTGTACGAGGGAGTTCTTTCTGAGCAGATGCACATGCCAGCAATATTGGGTGTAGGCTGCAGTATTTTGTTTTCTTTGTCTTCTTCCAAAAGACCAGACTGTACATAAAAGATTTTACTGGACATAAAAAAAGCCAAATTTACCCAGCCTTTTATTTTGTGTTACTTCATGAGCCAGTATTCGTTTGTCTTATTGTATAAAACGCACCTAAAATAAAATGATTTATTTGCATTTTGGCCATTTTTATTTAACGACTATAGGTGGCCATACACGGGCCGATAAAAGCTGCCGACAGACTGAGTCGGCAGCTTATTGGCCCATGTATGGGGCCCCCCGACGGGCTTCCCTGATCGAGATCTGGCCGATCTCGATCGGATGGGACTAAAAATCCCGTTGGATCACGGCTGCATCTGTTCGTTCATGCGGTCCTGCGATCTGACCGCCCGTTACCATTCGTTAGGATCTGATCCTGGGCCCGCCATAACCACGTTCGAAACCAGGTTAAGTTGGACACCCACAGTTTTCATATCTCACAGCAGAGACTCTATATAACTTATCTCATTTATAATCCGTTCTGATTATAAAACATATGATTCTGTTTGTGAACTTCAATTTACAGCATCCTCCGTTCTACCTCAAGTCAAAAAACCAAAACCAGTTTGACTCCACCCGCCCCACCTGCGTGGACAGTAAGTGCTGTCATGTAGCACGAAAGTGACATCACTCGCAGATCATTTTACATGGGAAAAGTATATTTAATCCCCCCCCCCATTAATTGGTCTGTAACCTACCCCACTGCAGCTAAAGGGTACCTATGGGCCACCTGCATGGTCCGGTTAAATATAATCTGAGACCTGACTGCTTTGTGGGTATTCCATGGGTACCCGACCCGCTGCTGGACTCTAGCCTGTGTAGCTGTCATAAATTAATTGGCTCACTGTTAAATATTGCTGCGGACACTGTTGTAAAATAATTTGCTCTCTGTTATATATTGCTGGGGACACTGTGCCGTAAAATAGTGTGACCTCTGTTTTATATTGCTGGGGCCACTGTGTCATAAAATAGAGTGTTCTCTGTTATATATATTGCTGTGGCCACTGTTTCGTAAAATAGTTTGATCTCTGTTATATATTGCTTGGGCCACAGTGTTGTAAAATAGTGTGATCTCTGTTATATATTGCTGGGGTCACTGTGTCATAAAATAGTGTGCTCTCTGTTATATGCTGCTGGGGCCACTGTGTTGTAAAATAATGCGTTCACTGTTGTATATTGCTGGGGTCATGAATTACGGAATGGCCGTCTCCCATAGACTTCATTTTATCCAAATAATCCAATTTTTTAAAAATGATTTCCTTTTTCTGTGTAATAATAAAACAGTAGCTTGTACTTGATCCCAACTAAGATATAATTAATCTTTATTGGAAGCAAAACCAGCCTATTGGGTTTATTTAATGTTTAAATGAATTTCTAGTAGACTTAAGGCATGAAGACCCATGTTACGAAAAGATCAGTTATCCGGAAAACCCCAGATCCCAAGCATTCTAGATAACAGGTCCCATACCTGTATTTTGTTCGGGTCAGTGCATCCTAATATTATGTACTACTTACTGTTATGTATTGATGTGGCCACTGCCCTGTATCCTAAAACCACTCACTGATTTATATTGCTGGGGCCACTGTGCTATGAAATTGTGCACATTTTGCAGTGTGGCTAAAATTGGTGCAATTAATTGTTTAGCCCTGCTGCCAATGATTGTTGAATAAAAATCCATGGGTTGATGCAGGCCCCCAACTGGATTTCGTAACCTGCTAGATAGGTATGTGGACAATTTCATATATATATATATATATATATATATATATATATATATATATATATATATATATATATATATATATATATATATATATATATATATATATATATATATATATATATATATATATATATATATGATGTATTCACTGGCTTGCTTTATTTAGATGATATGCTTTACTTCGACGATACGTTTGTTCATCCTTTATATAGATCGTATTAGTTCTATATGATTCTATCAGTACATTTTTTTGTTATTTTTGTTACTTTTGTTAAGTTTTTTAATCTTTAGTTTTCACTTTTTCTCGTCCTCTGACTTTATAGGGGTCAGCGATAGCAGAGGGTTTGACGTAATGCTAATGGTGATACTTTGTCACAATTCTTTGAAAATTGTTTTGAAAATTGTTTTAATATTTGCAATGTTGAATTAGAAACTGGGTTGTGGGGATGACCTCAGGAATGGGCCTATCCAAGCAAAATGTCAGGCCAAATAATCATTATAAGTTTGGACTAAAGAAAACGTCCGTTATATATATTGCTTTGTGGCATCTTGTATGCAGCAGAAATATAGATACAAAACAAACCTGACTGATAACTTGTTTTTCGAAATGATCTATACCCCAAGGTAAATTGAAATCTGTAAGTTGGCTGGGCTTCGTATGCAGCATCGTTGGTAACAAAGCTTTTACCGACACTATGGTTTTCCCAAATGCTCACCTGTTGATAAATTTTGATCCCAGATAGTGGCTATTCCTTCATGGCATCCATGACAACCCAGCTTATTAAAAATCTTTAGGTATATAAAAAGTTTTTTTATTATATATACTCGCATGTACAATGTTTGGTGGGTACACCAGGCTTCACTTTATTATGACAATTTTAGGATCACACTTTTACATTTTATATACGATTTTATCACTTATTTATATGTTTTCAATGGGCATTGGAATTGTGATTAACATTTAAATGATGTGCTTGTTCACTGACATGAATATTTAATTGATACTTCACACTGATTGGTGGATGTTTGTATTTATACATCATGTGACGACCACTGGGTGCATCCTGACGACGGTTCTGAGAGAACCGAAACGCGTTGATGTGGGGTAGTTTGTAACACTCCAATAAAAAATATACTTTGATCACTACAACCGTGAGTGCTCCTGATTGCATCTATTTGTTCCCCCCTGAGGAGCACCCGGGACTTGATATATTGAGGGTGAGTGCCGGTGGAATATTTGACTATATATATATATATATATATATATATATATATGATACACAAAAGCCATGAATAGCTTGTATATCCTTATAAATGGTGAGTTCTGATGTCATCAGCTATAACCGGTGAGTAGTGATGTCATTTCTGTCACATGACTCATTGAAATTTGTGTATTATAATAAATAAAGTACCCCCAGTTGCAAAATATAAGGATATTAGAAGTTGCCTCGGAGTTCCATGACCTGTATAAAAACAGGCCATGGTCATGAAACTCCTCGGTAACTTATAATATCCTTATAATTTACAAGAGGGGGGTACTTTATTCACTATATAGATATATATATATATATATCAATCAAGCAGGCAGATGAGTTTGTAAGATGCTGACTTCATCTGGAGGGGCAAAATTGCTTCTTATATCTCTCCAGGTGCGAGTTGCTTTACTCACTTAGCACGTAGATGGATGCCCCGACTAATTGGTTTGAAGTGGCTGAATTGAGGGCAGAGTTAATTGTGCTATAACTTAATTATGATACATAATTTCTATAGCACATTAACCCCAAGAGCAATTGTGCCGTCTGCAAGGAAGCAATCCTCACCAGCCCTGGGTATCCTTCCTCCGAAACAGCTGAGATTGTAGCAGGGAGCATAAAATATTTATTCTTTAATGACCTGTCAGATGAGCCTTTTTAGATAGGAAATTCTTGTGTGGAACATTTGAGCCCATTAAGGGATTTTCTCAGGTCCTTTAGGAGAACGAAAAAACAGCAAAGGAAGCGCCAGTTGTAAAACTCCAGCAGATTGGTCCCCAAGAGCAAATAAATGTGCAGTACTTATGGCTGTGTAATGACAGGGAAGTGTTCTGGAATTTCTGCAGAGAGTGCTGTCTGTATCCAGAGACAGAAGGTGGAACTCCCCTTGGCACTGACTAAGAGTTTGGGAGTTTGTGATGATGTCATATGGGCAGAAAAAAACAACTAGTCCAAAGAAACACTGGCACGCGGAGGCTAGTAACAGCAGGGTTATACCCTTGCGTGTTTATTCTGCAAACGTGCAACGTTTCGGGGTCAAACCCCTTTGTCAAGCAGAAAAAAACAACTGCACTGTTGGATATTGTGCCCTTCTTTAAAGGAGAAGGAAAGTCGTTTAGCACTTGGGGATGCCAAATGTTAGACTGCACAGGCCCGGGGTTATTCCAGTGAGCACCAGAGAGCGATCCTCTTCCATCTTCTTCTTTCTTCAAATTTCCCGGGGCAGACACATGCTCAGTAGGATGAAAGCCGAATTTTTAGTTAAAGTTCGGCTTACCACTCTAATGCGCATGCGCAGCCGCAAGAAGAAAGAAGAAGCCAGAAGGGGATCGCTCTGTGGTGCTTGCTGGAATAACCCCGGGCCGGTGCAGTTTTCTGCTGATAGGAGCATCAGCCCGGGGTTTCAGCTAAGTCAATACATTCAGTTGGGGGTGCCTAACATTTGCCCCCCCAAGTACTAAACGACTTTGCTTCTCCTTTAAATTAAAGGGTACCTCGCTCATTCTGAGAATGCATGTGAGTTAGCAATGCTAGCTTCAGGCTGACCAATTGCTCCCCAGAGACAAGTCACGTATGGGTAGTGGCCAGTATTTGCCACCAGACCATCCACTCCCCCTACTACTTTACGTTGTCCCTGCCTAACTCCTGACCGGGTAGCACTTGTAGCATCACTACACTGCACCATGAGCTGCTGCGGGGGGCACAACACTCAATAAGGTTCTTTAGAAATGTTGTTTGCACCATCTAGAGTGTGGTCTGTATTAGCCTGCACCTCTGGTGGGGAATACCAATTTGATGTGGGAGGTACCCTTTAAAATTTCAAAGATGGCTGTTTAAAGTGCAGGTGGAAAAGAAAATTGACCCGCACCCGACCCTAACCCACTTTAAGCTAAACTACACCCAACACGGCCTGACACACATTTTGTTAATACCCACCCGCGGGTTTTGGCCTGACCCACACATCACTAATTCATGGACCAGTATTTGCTTCTAACTTGGTCCTTAAAGTCCGAATTGGTAGCTTATTGGCCCGTATATGGGGGCTGCAAAGTAATCGCTCTCCTGGCAAAATTCATAGCCCCCTATTATTAGAGCCAAAATGTTGGATCCGCCCAGCATGTGGATGGCCATATTGGTTGCAGATTAGACAAAAAAAAAACAACCCACAGGACATCTTCCACAGAAGATTTCTGGGTCGCTGGTGGGCTCAGGTTGAGCTCTTCCTTCTGCTCTTCCCCACCCTGTCCCCCGCAACCTTACTCTCCTGTCTTCTAGCGGTGGGAGCTTCTCTTAATAGGCGCACGTCCTGCCCCTTTTCATGACATCAGAGATAGGCGGGTTGGGCGTGGTTTATAAATAGATCTGCTGGATCAAGTTGGGTGCTGGTCATGTTTTTGTTGATCCACACATCATAAGTGCAGATGCCCATTCGCCCACTTCACTAAACTAACGGATCCTCTGGTATATGGACTCTATTTACGCTAGCAACCAGGAAGTTGTTAGAAAGTCAGAATGAAATAAATATATAAACAGGGGAGTAATATATCAATAGCAGTGTCGGTTAAAGGAAATCTATACCCCCCGAACAATGTAGGTCTCTATAAAAAGATATTGCATAAAACAGCTCATATGTAAAACCCTGCTTCATGTAAATAACTTACTTTCATAATATTATACTTTTTTAGTAGTATGTGCCATTGGGTAATCCTAAATAGAAAAAATTTAAAAAAATTGGTGCACACAAACATACCACATGTTAGGTCACATGAGCCAATTAAAAGACAGCGTTGTGTGTTTTGCTTCCACACTTCTTCCTGTTACAGTTAGAGCTGCAGTATTTCTGGTCAGGTGATCTCTGAGGCAGCACACAGACCATCACAAAATGGGGGTTTAAGGCAAGAGATGTAAAAGGGCAAGATTTAGTTAAATATATATTCCAGTTTGGTAAGATTCTTCAATATGTCACTTAATATGATATAAACTATCTGTTGCTTAAATATTCATTTTGGGGGTAAAGTTTACCTTTAAAGGGCAACTCCACCCACAATAAAAGAAAATGTAATAACTTTGCATCCCTTTAACCATTGCTGTGCATCCCCCCCCTCATTTTCTTATATAGTGCCAGTGCCGAGGGTTAAAGACGGGGGGGGTAAGAGGTTGTGGGAGGAGTGAGCACGAGGCTGCAGCTGCCCAGGCTGTACCTGTAGGAGTTTGAGCAATGTTATTATGTTGTGCTACTGAGATGCGAGGCGGAGCCGGGGAACGGCTTTTGTGACAAATTAACAAAGGGAAACCAGAGCCGTCCCTTCACAGAGGCAGTTAGTGAACAAGATAGCAGTGGGGTTTATTTATATCCCAAATTCATCTTCATGTGATAGGCGCTGGGTCTCAAGTGCCTTTTTTTCCAGTGGGAAGCAGCACGTCGTGCCGGGGGGGGGGGGGGCACTCGCTACTTTGTCCACAGGGTAGAGTTTAGGGGCTGCTTTCAGTCTTCACATTCAAGCGTAAGCTTTGCTCTATGTCTCACCTGTTCCTAACTGCCGACACGGGAATCCATGATCACATGGCCCCAGGACATGGACACCGTCCTGTCGGAATTTGTCCGCTCAACTGGGGTGGAGCCCGGACTGGCTAGAGATCTTTTAGAAGGTAAAATATTCCTCCCCTTCCCAAATTATAATTTCTTATAACACCATAACAGGAGAATTTAATTTTTATACATTTTATAACGAGGTATTTTCATTCTGTAGTTCTAGAGAGATGTGGGACATTTGCTCTCCGCTAATCTCCCTGGTTATGTACTAAAAACAATCTATTCTACAGTTATACAGTTCTGCTGTGCAAACCTGCACCCTATTGCTCTATTTCAACTTTAAAGGAGACTTCAACCATAAACTTAAAAATCCCCTACCCTACATAGACCCCCCTCTCTCCTCCCCCCAGCCTAAGTGTTACCCTGTTCAAAAGCCTGTAACATTTTATTTACTCCTCGGTGTAGATTCAGTTCATGGGCGTCATCTTCAGCCACTTCAGTAATCTTCGCAATGAGACCGGCGCTTCTGCAATTTTTGTGGGTTTCTGCGCATGCACAGTTGTAGCGAAACAGAAAATTGCTCCAACTGCGCATGCGCCGACATGCCAGTCTCATTCCGAAGAGAATAAGATGGCGCCCGTGAACTCCGATGCCTGCATCTGCGCTGAGGGGTAAGTAAAACGTTAGGGGCATGTGGACAGGGTAACACTTAGGCTGGAGGGAGGGGGGGTCTATGTAGGGTAGGGTTTTTTTTAAGTTTAGGGTTGAATTCTCCTTTAAGGGCTCATGCCCCATTTATATTAAAGGGATACTGTCATGGGAATAAAAAAATTTTTCAAAATGAATCAGTTAATAGTGCTGTTCCAGCAGAATTCTGCACTGAAATCCGTTTCTCAAAAGAGCAAACACATTTTTTTATATTCAATTTTGAAATCTGACATGGGTCTAGACATATTGTCAATTTCCCAGCTGCCCCAAATCATGTGACTTGTGCTCTGATAAACTTCAATCACTTTTTACTGCTGCACTGCAAGTTGGAGTGATATCACCCCCCTCCCCTTTTCCCTCCAGCAGCCAAACAACAGAACAATGGGAAGGTAACCAGATAGCAGCTCCTTAACACAAGATAACAGCTGCCTGGTAGATCTAAGAACAACACTCAAAAGTAAAAACCCATGTCCCATTGAGACTCCTTCAGTTACATTGAGAAGGAAAAACAGCAGCCTGCCAGAAAGCATTTCTCTCCTAAAGTGCAGGCACAAGTCACATGACCAGGGGCAACTGGGAAATTGACAAAATGTCTAGGCCCATGTCAGATTTCAAAATTGAATATAAAAAAATCTGTTTGCTCTTTTAAGATATAGATTTCAGTGCAGAATTCTGCTGGAGTAGCACTATTAACTGATGCGTTTTGAAAAAAAACACGTTTTCCGATGACAGGATCCCTTTAACTATAGCCGAGCCTGTGAAGCATTATTTGTACCAGCGCAGGGTAACGGTGCATTATATTTAAATGGTGTTTCTGGTCCTTTAAGACTTCTGTATAGGACACTTATTGCTCAGTTATAAACACTGGGCAAATTTGTACCTGGGCGGCAACACATAGCAACCAATCAGTGATTAGCTTCTTATTTCAGCCAGCTGCATATTGAGCACCAAAAGCAGTCCTTTCATTGGTTGCCATGGGTTACTGCCCCGGTGCAAATTTGCCCAGTGTTTACAAATGAACCCCCTGCCCTGGATGTGGCTTCAGAGCTGTAATAGAGGGTCACAAGCACAGAAGAAGCTAGATATGTGCAGCTGTACTGTGTGCATTCTATTCTGTCTGACAGTGATAGAGTTACAGAGAGGTGCAGTTTCACCACTCCTTCATTCTTTTGGTCAAAGAGCCATATAAGAGGCGCACAGAGACGTTTGCATCATGTATTTCTATCTATGACATGACTTGGGGCAGCTGGGACATTGACAATATGTCTAGCCCCATGTCAGATTTCAAAATTGAATATAAAAAAATCTGTTTGCTCTTTTGAGAAATGGATTTCAGTGTAGAATTCTGCTGGAGCAGCACTATTAACTGATTCATTTTGAAAAAAACATTTTTTTCCCATGACAGTATCCCTTTAAGGTGGCCATACACGGACTTATAAAAGCTGCCGACAGACCAAGTCGGCAGCTTATTGGCCTGTGTGTGGGGCCCTCCAACGGGCTTCCCCAATCGATATCTAGCCGAAAGTCAGGCAGATGTCAATCGACGGGACTAAAAATTCCGTCAGATCGCAGAACGCATCTGTTTGTGGATGCAGTCCTGCAATCTGTCCGCCTGTTTGTTATGATCCAATCGTTGGGCCCTAGGGTCCACGATCAGATTATGGGGGGAGATCCACTCATTTGGTGACATCGCCAAACGAGCGTATCTCTCAGTGTATGGCCACCTTTAGTCGTAGCTGCACAGTGCGTACCATTCACTTACCGTATATACCCGCGTATAAGCCGAGTTTTTCAGCATCCAAAATGTGCTGAAAAAGTCTACCTCGGCTTATACGCGAGTCAGCGGTACCCGACCGGAGTAGCTGAGATTGCAGTCACTTTTAATCATTCCTATACCAACAGTTCACTTGGGGAGAGACTGCAATATCCCACAATGCCCTCTGTTGGTTATGTGAAAGAATAACAGTGCGCCCTCTGTTGGTTATATGAAAGATTAACAGTGACTGCAATATCACACAGCGCCCTCTGTTGGTTGTATGAAAGAATAACAGGGACTGCAATATCACACAGCGCCATCTGTTGGTTGTATGAAAGAATAACAGTGACTGCAATATCACACAGCGCCATCTGTTGGTTGTATGAAAGAATAACAGGGACTGCAATATCACACAGTGTCATCTGTTGGTTGTATGAAAGAATAACAGAGACTGCAATATCACACAGCACCATCTGTTGGTTGTATGAAAGAATAACAGGGACTGCAATATCACACAGTGCCATCTGTTGGTTGTATAAAAGAATAACCGGGACTGCAATATCACACAGCGCCCTCTGTTGGTTATATGAAAGATTAACAGTGACTGCAATATCACACAGCGCCATCTGTTGGTTGTATGAAAGAATAACAGGGACTGCAATATCACACAGCGCCCTCTGTTGGTTATATGAAAGAATAACAGTGACTGCAATATCACACAGCGCCCTCTGTTGGTTATACAAAAGATTAACAGTGATGGCAATATCAAACAGCACCCTCTGCACATGGTAGTGGGACAGTGGGACAATGCACACAGTAATCCGTTTGGCAATTCTCTGTCACCATCAACTTTGCAAAGAAGTCTGGTTGATCGCTGGGGGGGTCGCTTTGGCAGAATGTGCGCTGCTGGGAGACAGGGCTGTAGTTGTGTCTAGGCTTATACGCGAGTCAATAAGTTTTCCCAGTTTTTGTAGGTAAAATTAGGTACCTCGGCTTATACACGGGTCGGCTTATACACGAGTATATACGGTAGTTGTAGAGCCACCTAACTTGCAATTCAGAAGGCTATTGAGATTAGAGAGCTGCTGAGTTTAATAGTTGCACCCCTCTAACTACTGAATGAAAATCCCAATGCAAGTTGCACACAGTTGCACACTATAGACAATATATTTGTGTGTCCTTGAAGCGTCTTCTGAGGTCCCTTTTACTTTGATCAACAACCTATTGTTGATGCTTCGAGTTTGGGTCAAAGTGTTGTCCTACAACTCCCAGCATGCTCAGCTACTTAGACAGTGACTGGTTATGGATGCCTGCAAATTGTTTGGAAAGGCACACTGACTTAAGGGTTCCATGGACGCGAGCTCAGGTGAACTTATTCCTTGTGGAGCTTGGATCCATTTCCACAGATGATGTCAAACTAAGGACCTTAGCTTGTAAGCTCCACGGCAGCGATTGATGTGATATATATATATATATATATATATATATATATATATATATATATATATATGGTCTGTTACCAGGGGAACAGACTATATTATGGGACGCTCAGCCTCTTCCCATCAGAATCTTATCCATCTAGAGATTTGTATTTTTAGAGCTGCGATGTGAGTGTCTGTGACCCTTGTAGAGAAGTGTATTTAGTACACACACACACATGGAATCCTAGAGGCAAGACTCGCTTCTCCCGAAATGAGGAGCACGCCTGTGTTTGTGTATGTCACGCATGACTGATGGGATTGTCGGAGCAGAACCAAAAATATCCACAGTATTACAAACACTGGCTTTATTTACTCCAGAGGGAACACATAGAGGCACTCACAGCACTTTGCTGCCCTGGGGACCCCTGGAACTATAACAGGGTGACCCCAAAGTTTCTATATATCTGTAACCTTGTTATGAGCTAAGGGGGTCCAGCCTGAAGGTCAGTTAGGGGGAGATTTGGGGTGAGAGCTTATTTGTGCCCTGGGTACCCCTGGAACTATAGCAGGGTGGCTGTTACCCCAATGTTTCTATATATCTGTAGCTTTGTTTAGTTTCCATGTTCCTAGTTTGTATGCTGGAATGCAGGGCTGCACCTTCAGTAGATGCAGATAAGGTGGGAAAGAGACATAGTAAGCAGTTATGAAACTTGGAGGCACAGGTAATGATTTTGTTTTGCTGGGAATAGTAATAACACGTTGCAGTGAGCCAGCTTAGCTATGATGAATATAATGCAGGAATGTCAGATGTGCAGTTCTATCTCCCATGTCTGTATGCTTATGAGGGGATGCTGGGAAATTTTCTTTATTTTAGCTGACAAGTTTTGTAACCTTGCTCAGCGGGGTCAAGATCTAACTGTCGTCCCACTTCATATCTGTATGAGAGCTATTTTTATGTGCACATGGGTTAATTCTCCCCATATTTGCATGTTTGGGGGCTGCCATATTGCTGCCGAGACATTTGTTTACTTCTATTTTGTGGCCTAAATTCAGGGAAAATGTTACCTGGGGAAGACGGCTGCAGAAAGGAAAATAAACAGGAGCGGTGCCAATGTTTGCCAGTTTGTGCCAGTGCTTCTAGGGCACGGCTTGTTTACGCTTTCCAACAGCGAGGGCGATTTGTGCATGGCCGGAGTGATTGCCAAATCTTGGGTGCCCCTAAGACGCAGTTTCAGTGGTGTTTAACCCCTTAACTGCCAGGCTTAGCTAATTCCATTCTATGCCCATGTACATAAAGCTGACAGTTTGCCTCCGGTGTGACGGCTGTGGTGGTGAGCATGTGCAGAACCATGTGGATCTCGGCAGTCATGTGACTTCTCCAGCCCCTGATTGTATTCCTGACAAGTGCACTGCTTTAGAGCACAATGCGACTTTTATTATCTGTAACAATGCAAGCCTGATGACTCCCTTTTTAACCTCCTGAATTCTCTCTTTATGTTGTGACAAACCTTTCACACCCTGAGGTCTGTGCCTTTTTTTGCATGTATTTAGGCTGTTTATGTAATGCCCAGGCCCCCAAATCCTCTGCAGACAGCCATGCAGAACATGCTTGCTTTGGCTCTCTTTTTCATTATTTCTAGCCTTCAAGCTTGCTGAACAGTCTAATGTTTACTGCCCATTATGCAATAAACACAAATGAGAACTAAACATATAATTTTATCAAACTTAGGGGGCTGTTCCTGCTGAATTGTGCTTAGTACAGGGAATACCTATGCTGCCATAGTTTTATGGGATCTCTCTGTACAGACTATGAGCAAACTTAGGGGGCTGTTCCTGCTGAATTGTGCTTAGTACAGAGGAATACTTTTGCTGCCATAGCTTTATGGGATCTCTCTGTACAGGCTATGAGCAAACATAGGGGGCTGTTCCTGCTGAATTGTGCTTAGTACAGGGAATACCTATGCTGCCATAGTTTTATGGGATCTCTCTGTACAGACTATGAGCAAACTTAGGGGGCTGTTCCTGCTGAATTGTGCTTAGTACAGAGGAATATTTTGCTGCCATAGTTTTATGGGATCTCTCTGTGCAGACTATGAGCAAATATAGGGGACTGTTCCTGCTGAATTGTGCTTAGTACAGGGAATACCTATGCTGCCATAGTTTTATGGGATCTCTCTGTACAGACTATGAGCAAACTTAGGGGACTGTTCCTGCTGAATTGTGCTTAGTACAGGGAATACCTATGCTGCCATAGTTTTATGGGATCTCTCTGTACAGACTATGAGCAAACTTAACCGGCTGTTCCTGCTGAATTGTGCTTAGTACAGAGGAATACTTTTGCTGCCATAGTTTTATGGGATCTCTCTGTACAGGCTATGAGCAAACATAGGGGACTGTTCCTGCTGAATTGTGCTTAGTACAGAGGAATACCTATGCTGCCATAGTTTTATGGGATCTCTCTGTACAGACTATGAGTAAACTTAGGGGACTGTTCCTGCTGAATTGTGCTTAGTACAGAGGAATACCTATGCTGCCATAGTTTTATGGGATCTCTCTGTACAGACTATGAGCAAACTTAGGGGGCTGTTCCTGCTGAATTGTGCTTAGTACAGGGAATACATATGTTGTCATAGTTATATGGGATCTCTCTGTACAGACTATGAGCAAACTTAGGGGGCTGTTCCTGCTGAATTGTGCTTAGTACAGGGAATACATATGTTGTCATAGTTATATGGGATCTCTCTGTACTTGGCTTAAGCAGAGTCAGACCAGCAATCTGAGCCTGTAATACCTTCATATCAGCTGGGGGAATAAAGCAAAGAGAGAGAAACCTGTAGGATTGTTTTTGACAGAAGAATTCACATGAGACTGTGGGACGTTGCAAGATTTTATCAGGCATGGGGCCGCATTCCTGCCTGGCAACCTTTTGCAGCCTATGGGGATTATTAACAGGGAAGCAGTTCCCTATGGGGCCCCTCGTCTGCACCATTAATGCAGAGGGGCCACAGTAACAAATCCCCTTTGAGGTCAGTGAGGATTGTGGGCTCATGGCTAGTATTTATTATTTTTTCTGTGCTCAGGGAGCCACCTGGGGGCGCTATTTCACCTGCTGGAGGTTAATGGATCCAGTCCCATGTGGAGCGTCTTGTGCGACTCACTGGTAGAACTTTCTTAAAGGGACAGTCTACCTTTACTTTTCACTCTCCCAGATTTAGATATATTCATGTATAGAGCTTACTGCTGTCACTCATCTGCTCCTCCCTGGCAACAAGGTGGCAATTTAATACACAATGAAAGTATCATTTTAAAAGACATGACATTTCAGTTGTAATGTCTATTTTTTCCAATTAGGTAAGAAATGGGATGTGAGTGCAGCGCTCGGGGACTATGACCAGCTGCGACAGACCAACGCCGGGGGACTGGGTCATTCCTTCAGTGAAGGACGCAACTTTAAACCGCCTGAAGTCGGACGCTCTGTGAGACCAATGCTACAGCGACAGGATGACGTTGTACAAGGTAACTAAACCCTCCACTAAAAAAATAAACAATGTATCCTCAGATTTACTAGAGAATTCCTATACTGGCATAGTCATATAGTATCTCTCTGTATAGACTGAGCAGATTTGGGCGACTGTTCCTGCTGAATTGTGCTTAGTACAGGGGAATACCTATGCTGCCATCGTTTTTTGGTATCTCTGTACAGACTATGAGCAAACTTAAAGGGACTGTTCCTGCGGAATTGTGCTTAAGGAATACATGTACTGTCATAGTTTTATGGTAATTCTCTGTACAGGGTATGAGCAAACTTAGGGGGCTGTTCCTGCTGAATTGTGCTTAGTACAGGGGAATACATATACTGTCATAGTTTTATGGTATTTCTGTACAGACTGAGCAAACTTAGGGCTGTTCCTGCTGAATTGTGCTTAGTACAGAGGAATACCTATGCTGCCATAGTTTTATGGGATCTCTCTGTACAGACTATGAGCATACTTAGGGGCTATTCCTGCTGAATTGTACTTAGTACAGGGAATACTTTTGCTGCCATAGTTTTATGGGATCTCTCTGTAGAGGCTAAGCACATACTTAAGGGGCTGTTCCTGCAGAACTGTGCTAAATGCAAATGAATACCAATAATGTTATATGTAGAAGGTATCACTCTAAACAGTCTATGAACAACTTTAGGAGTGTGTTCCTGCTGAATACAGAAGGATACCTGTACGATTATAGGCATAAAGTGATCCAATAACCATGTCACAGTAGAAAGAGAGTTTGCTGAGTGTGGGTAATGGGCCCTGTAACCAGGTGTGACCTTAATATAAGTAAGAAACAGTGGCAGATACAGAACAGGTGAGTTATTGTGTTTACACTAGCTGTTGGGGCAACACACTCACCTGGATAGGGTGCCCTAGATATTAAGAATAGAGAGAGTCTGATGGGTGTTAGGTGTTACCCTGTGTGACAGACTGGGGAAACGAGTTCCCTGCATGACAAAACCTGCTGCCTGGAGTAAGCAAGCGGCTCTGCTATCTGCTCTATCGGCAGTGCCTTTTGCACAACATGTTCCGCTTCTGCACATTGTAACTAGAATGGCCCCTGGGGCCTTCCTTCGACTGTGATTCCCACGGCAGCAAAAAGGGCCACAGGCTGTGAATTCTGCATTAATAACCTGTGATTGGAGCAAATATATATATTATCATACCTGTGATTGGAGCATTTATATCTAATCATACCTGTGATTGGAGCATATATATCTAATCATACCTGTGATTGGAGCATATATATCTAATCATACCTGTGATTGGAGAATATATATCTAATCATACCTGTGATTGGAGTGTATATCTAATCATACCATTGATTGGAGCATATATATCTAATCATACCTGTAATTGGAGCATATATATCTAATCATACCTGTGATTGGCGCGTATATCCAATCATACCTTTGATTGGAGCATATATATATAATCATACCTGTGATTGGAGAATATATATCTAATCATACCTGTGATTGGAGAATATATATCTAATCATACCTGTGATTGGAGTGTATATCTAATCATACCTGTGATTGGAACGTATATATATAATCATACCTGTGATTGGAGCGTATATATCTAATCATACCTGTGATTGGAGCGTATATACAGTATCTAATCATACCTGTGATTGGAGCATATATATCTAATCATACCTGTGATTGGACCGTATATATCTAATCATATCTGTGATAGGACCGTATATATCTAATCATACCTGTGATTGGAGCATATATATCTAATCATACCTGTGATTGGAGCGTATATTTATTTTTTAATTATTTGCCTTCTTCTGACTTTCCAGCTTTTAAATGGGGGTCACTGACCCCATCTAAAAAAACAAATGCTCTATAAGGCTACAAATGTATTGTTATTGCCTTTCCTATTCATATTCCGGTCTCTTGTTCAAATCAGTGCTTGGTTGTTTGGATAATTTGGACCCTAGCAACCAGGTAGCTGCAATTGCAAACTGGAGAGCAGCTGAATAAAAAGCTAAATAACTCAAAAACCACAAGTAATGAAAAATGAAAACCGATTGCAAATTGTCTCAGAATATCACTCTCTACATCCTACTAAAAGATCAGTTAAAGGTGAACAACCCCTTTAACATGGTGAGGCTGTACGTGCAGTGATGCCAAGGGAAGTCTCTGTGGAGCGACAGTTTACTCTCTGGCAGCCACAATATTAACATTCCCACAAGTGTCATTCACGCATGGATTATTTTGAGAAACTCTTCATTCCCAGGGACATTTCCCCTTTACAAACACCAGGATCAGACTGATGAAGTTGCTATTTCCTGTTGTCCCACAGCCCCGGGTGTGATTTGTCCCAGTGGGAAACGAAATATCGGCGATTCTACACTCACTGCGCACACTCTCGAGACACAGCTTGCAAAATCTTTAAAGGGGTCGTTCATCTTTAAATTAACTTTCAGTATGTTATAGACTGGCTAGTTGTAAGCAACTTTTCAATTGGCCTTCATTATTTATTTTTTACAGCTTTTTAATTATTTGTCTTCTTCTTTGACTCTTTCCAGCTTTCAAATGGGGGTCACTGACCCCATCTAAAAAAACAAATGCTCTGTAAGGCTACAAATGTATTGTTATTGCTACTTTTTATTACTCATCTTTCTATTCAGGCCTCTCCTATTTATTATTCAGTCTCTCATTCAAATCAATGCATGGTTGCTAGGGCAATTTGGACCCTAGGAACCAGGTTGCTGAAATTTCAAACTGGAGAGCTGCTGAATAAAAAGCTAAATAACCAAAAAAAATGTTAATTTTAAACTGAACAACCACTTTAACTGTATGCGATCATACTGCAGTTTATGTAATCATAGGAGCTACCATATTGCTAAGCCAGTTGAAGATCAGGAACACCAATCTGTACTAAGCTAAACTGGTGATCCATATTTGTCCATGCTGTTTAGTTGACTCCTCCCCTGTTTATTCATTTTTATTTATTTATTTTTTTTTGCAGAAAAACGATTATCCCGAGGGATCTCCCACGCCAGTTCCTCCATTGTTTCCCTGGCCCGCTCCCACGTCTCCAGCAACGGCAGCAGTGAGCACCCCCTGGAGACCCCCGTGTGCACTTTCCAGCTCCCTGACCTGACTGTGTACAAGGACGACTTCCGGAACTTCATCGAGAGAGACCTGATCGAGCAGTCGATGCTGGTAGCCCTGGAGCATGCCGGTGAGTGGCGTTTCATTGGCTGTAATCTCTACTGGCATGATATGATTGATTCTGCCATATCTCTCTCTCTTTCAGTCTGTCCAAAGCCTGGCTGGTGCCCAGTGTAGAAAGCTTCTAATTGGATGGGCCTTCTACATAGGGAATTAAAGGAAAACTTTACCCCCAAAAGGAATATTTAAGAAACAATATTAAGTGACATATTAAGAATCTTACCAAACTGGCATATATATTTTAGTAAATATTGCCCTGTTACATCTCTTGCTTGAACCCCCATTTCGTGATGGTCTGTGTGCTGCCTCAGAGATCACCTGACCAGAAATACTGCAGCTCTAACTGTAACAGGAAGAAGTGTAGAAGCAAAAGACACAACTCTGTCTGTTAATTGGCTCATGTGACCTTACATGTGGTTTGTATGTGTGCACCATGAATCGTAGGATCCCAGGGGGCGGCCCTTGTTTTTTAAAATGGCAATTTTCTATTTATGATTACCCAATGGCACATACTACTAAAAGGTATATTATTATGAAAATTGTTTTATTTACATGAAGCAGGGTTTTACATATGAGCTGTTTTATGAAATATCTTACCTACATTGTTCGGGGGGGGTATAGTTTTCATTTAACCCTTGGATAGCCAGCCCTATATATACCAATCATGATTGACACTGTAGATTCCCTTCCAGCTTCTTCTTTCCTATGGGGTAAATGTGTTGCTACTCATGGTTATTTATGCTGGCAGGAGGCATCTAAAGGGTTAAAGAGGCATCTAAAGGGTTAAATGGGTGGTTCACTTTTATGGTAACTTTTACTATGTCATAGAATGTCCAATTCCTAGCAACTTTACAATTGGTCTTCATTATTTATATTTTATAGTTTTGGAATTATTTACCTAGTTCTTCTGGCTCTTTCCAGCGTTCAAACAGTGGGTCACTGACCCCATCTAAAAACCAAATGCTCCGTAAGGCTACAAATGTATTGGCATTCCTACTTTTTATTACTGTTCTTTCTATTCAGGCCTCTCCTATTCGTATTCCAGTCAAATTAATGCACAGTTGCTTGGGTAATTTGGACCCTAGCAACCAGTCTGCTGAAATTGCAAGCTGGAGAGCTGCTGAATAAAAAGCTAAATAACTCAAAAACCACGAATAATAATAAATGAAAACCAATTGCAAATTGTCTCAGAATATCACCCTCTATATCATACTAAAATGTAATTTAAAGGTGAACAAACCCTTTAAAGGAATTGTTAGTTTGTCATGCTTTTCTCTGTACAATCTTGGTCAGCGAGTAAAAGCAGAGTAAGGCGCTTGCCTGAGAAATAGTAACACTTATTCATAGCGGGCGCGAGTCTTCTCTTGCACATGGGAGTGCAGCTGCCGGAGCCTTATGTATCATGCTATACTGTGACAGACAGACAGGGGGAATAAATCTTCTGTCTCCCAACGGTCACATGGCTGCCAGCCAACTGCACAGCACTCTCTTCTATGGAATCTATAGTCGGATTAGACTCACAGAGATGTCACTCCCAGAGCCCTTTAACTCCCAGCATCCTCTGCCATCCAACCCTTATGGTTGGGGACTAAGGCCACAGCGATCATTGGAAAGGTATGCAGTTAAAGGGGTGATTCACCTTTACGTTAACTTTTAGTATGTTATAGAATGGCTAATTCTAAGCAACTTTTCAATTGGCCTTCATTTTTTCTTTTTTTTCTTTTTATAGTTTTTTAATTATATGCCTTCTTCTTCTGACTCTTTCCAGCTTTCAAATCAGGGTCACTGACCCCATTTAAAAAATAAATGCTCTGTAAAGCTACACATGTATTGTTATCACTACTTTTTATCACTCATCTTCCTATTCAGGCCTCTCCCATTCATATTCCAGTCTCTTATTCAAATAAATGCATGGTTGCTAGTGTCAATTGGACCGTAGCAACCAGATTGAAACTGCAAACTGGAGAGCTGCTGAATAAAAAGCTAAATAACTCAAAAAACACAAATAATAATAAATGAAAACCAGTTGCAAATTGTCTCAGAAAATCACTCTACAATAAACTAAAAGTTAATTTAAAGGTCAACAACCCCTTTAAGGTATATTAAGCTTAACATGGGCCAATCCTTTATGTGGAGGGTAGAGTTGGTGCATGAACAAAGGGATTGTCACCTTTTTTGGATTTTGTTTTTCATGAGTCCCTAAGGCCAAAATAGGCATTTTGAATATAAGCACCAATCAAATCAGGTTCAACAACCTCTTCCATTCATCAGCAAATTATTGGTGGAGCTTGGGACCTGCCTCTTCCTCAGTCCGTTGTTGGGTTGCATGGATCTGATTGGTTGGCAATACCATTGATCCTATTGATGCCCATGCAGTTCTCACGCTGGTCTTCATTGCTTACACACTGTCCAACTCTTAGACACGGATCAACTACCCCTTCTCCAACATCAATCACATATGTATGTGCATGGCCTCAGACTAGCCCCAGATTTAAGTCACAAGTCTCTGCCCCTCCTAATCTGCTTTTTTCCTTGTTGTTGTTTATGATCTCGTTCCATTTCCTTCAAGTCGCCTCCAGCTCCGGCTACAGTGCCGTCGTTCCCTGACCCGCACACATTTGTTTCATGCCGCTCCTGGAGTCCTGCCATTTGGCTGCAGATGTATTGACTGGAAATAGGCTGCCTTTTGTGCTCCGGGTCTGTGTACCAATCGTTCCGGACTCAAGTGGATTCCTTCCCCTCCTTATCTGCCATTTATCTGCGCTGGCATCTGCAGTTGCAAGAAACAATGTGACATTTTTATTAATGTTCTGTTTTGGAGCCTCTTAAAGGAACTATAATATCTAGAAAGTGTACTGCTCTATCTAAAAATGGTGTGTTTAGATAATAGAGAGATGGATTGATATAGAGTGATAGATATATATTGATATAGAGAGATTGATACTGAGAGATTGATATAGAGAGATTGATATAGAGACATAGATATAGAGACATAGATATAGAGACATAGATATAGAGACATTGATAGAGGGACATTGATAGAGAGAGAGTCATAGAGAGAGAGTCATAGAGAGAGAGTCATAGAGAGAGAGTCATAGAGAGAGAGTCATAGAGAGAGAGTCATAGAGAGAGAGTCATAGAGAGAGAGAGTCAGAGAGAGAGAGAGTCAGAGAGAGAGAGAGTCAGAGAGAGTCAGAGAGAGAGAGAGTCAGAGAGAGAGAGAGTCAGAGAGAGAGAGAGTCATAGAGAGAGAGAGTCATAGAGAGAGAGAGTCATAGAGAGAGAGAGTCATAGAGAGAGAGAGTCATAGAGAGAGAGAGTCATAGAGAGAGAGAGTCATAGAGAGAGAGAGAGTCATAGAGAGAGAGAGAGTCATAGAGAGAGAGAGAGTCATAGAGAGAGAGAGAGTCATAGAGAGAGAGAGAGTCATAGAGAGAGAGTCATAGAGAGAGAGAGAGTCATAGAGAGAGAGTCATAGAGAGAGAGTCATAGTGAGAGAGAGAGTCATAGAGAGAGAGAGTCATAGAGAGAGAGAGTCATAGAGAGAGAGAGTCATAGAGAGAGAGAGTCATAGAGAGAGAGAGTCATAGAGAGAGAGAGTCATAGAGAGAGAGAGTCATAGAGAGAGAGTCATAGAGAGAGAGAGAGTCATAGAGAGAGAGAGTCATAGAGAGAGAGAGAGTCATAGAGAGAGAGAGTCATAGAGAGAGAGAGAGAGTCATAGAGAGAGAGAGAGTCATAGAGAGAGAGAGAGTCATAGAGAGAGAGAGAGTCATAGAGAGAGAGTGATAGACCGAGAGAGATGGGTTGATAGAGAGATAGATAGATGGATAGAGAGATAGATAGATGGATAGAGAGATAGATAGATGGATAGAGAGATAGATAGATGGATAGAGAGATAGATAGATGGATAGAGAGATAGATAGATGGATAGAGAGATAGATAGATGGATAGAGAGATAGATAGATGGATAGAGAGATAGATAGATGGATAGAGAGATAGATAGATGGATAGAGAGATAGATAGATGGATAGAGAGATAGATAGATGGATAGAGAGATAGATAGATGGATAGAGAGATAGATAGATGGATAGAGAGATAGATAGATGGATAGAGAGATAGATAGATGGATAGAGAGATAGATAGATAGATAGATAGATAGATAGATAGATAGATAGATAGATAGATAGATAGATAGATAGATAAAGAGAGAGAGAGATAGAGAGGTAGATAGATAGATAGATGAAGAGATAATAGAGAGAGAGAGAGAGAGAGAGAGAGAGATAGATAGATAGATAGATAGATAGATAGATAGATAGATAGATAGATAGATAGATAGATAGATAGATAGATAGATAGATAGATAGATAGATAGATAGATAGATAGATAGATAGATAGATAGATACATAGATACATAGATAGATACATAGATACATAGATAGATACATAGATAGATACATAGATAGATACCATGGGGGGTAGCCTTCCAAGCAGAGGACACAAAGTATATAACATATAAGCTCTGCAGTATACAATGGATTTCTAGAGAGCGTATCTGTTCTCTACAGTGTAACCTGCACCTTTTTTCCTTTTCTGTTTTTGTATAGATGACCCCATGGGTTCCTGGTTTGAGCAGCTACATGGAGTTCATTGTCCTCAGGCCTTGCTTTATCTATAACAAACAAGGGAAAGTTGTGCTCACCACTAATTTTTAAAACCATTAGGCGGGGGTGCAATGAGTCTGTGACCACAAAATACATACAGATGAAGCCACTTAGATTTGTGAGTTAAATGCGTCGTGACTCAGGGTTAATTGAAGAAACTGTGCTATCTAAAGTCATCTTAACTCATTTAATGCATTTAACCTTTTCATTAGCATACCAAAGCACCATTGTTCACAATGGTGAATGCTTTAATTAGATGGGATGTTGTGATGCAGTTTTCTGTGTTAAATGAGATAAATGGGATATCTGTGTTTAGTTATTCTGTGTCAAACAGACAAACCAATGTGGCTGCATCTGTATAGACAAATACAAGAGTCCTCTGCACTCAACCCATTATCAATATATTTAAGACAGAGACATTCTGTGCTACTGCTACTGAAAAATGCCTTACCCTTTAAACAAAACGGGGATTGTTTGTCCATATATTGCAATATATTTAAGCTGGCCAACTACGTCAAAGTCATCCCATATCTGGCCAGTCCTATGCTCAATTTTCACCTGATTCATTAAGAATTCTATTGCTTAATTATACATTTTACAAAGGGACTAAAATTTTACCTGCAACTTACTTGCTGCTTTCAAAGTAAAACTCCCAAACTTGGCTGCCCTTTTATTAGACACCAGTGGGATCACCTGACTATAGTTGCTTCTTTATCTTTCAGGTCGCCTCAACTGGTGGGCACAGTTGGACCCAACCTACCCGCGTCTCCTCCCTTTGGCAACTACTGGCGATGGAAACTGCTTGCTTCATGCCGCCTCTCTTGGTAAAAGCCCTGCAAAGATACAAAGGAATCTGCCATTTTGGACCCACGGGAAGTTCTGACACCGAATTTTGTTGTTTTTTAGGAATGTGGGGGTTTCACGACCGAGACCTGATGCTCCGCAAGTCCCTGTACACATTGATGGAGAAGGGAGCAGAGAAAGAAGCGCTCAAGAGAAGGTGGAGGTTTCAGCAAACCATGCAAAATAAAGAGGTACAGAAACCACTTGACTTTTACTCTTAACACACTGATTATTCACCTAACTTTACAAAATTTTTAATTGATTTCTATTTAGAAAGTTTTTTTATTTCAGTGTGATGAAGCTAATATTAAATTTTCATTTTCGCGATAGTTCCCCTTTAAATTGGGGGCTGGGATACTTTAGATTTTAGATGGTTTGAAGAAGGAAAAGTAAAATCACTGAGGGTCTTGTAAAGGAATACCCCCCTCCCCCAATGATTCTAGTGACTGACCTTCTTCAAATAATGCACCAGCCCAAGGGTGAGTCCTGCGCGGGTCCATTTTTTGGAACCTGCAATCCACATCCCACATTCTTAATCACTTGGACCCGCTACCCGACCCGCAAGTACCTTATCCACAACCCAGACCCGCTACCCGCTGACCATCAAGAATCCGGAAGTACTTTCATTGTAAACCAGAAGTGACATCAGAAGAAGAAGGTGTGGCCAGAAAAAAGGAGTAAAACAGAAAGTGCTGTCATTGTAAATCGGAAGAGACCTCATCGGAAGTAGGGGTGATCAGAAAAAGGCGTACAAATCGCTATTGAGAAGACCCACGGCCCAACCCGCATAACCGCCAACCCGCGTCTATACCCGCACCCGGAACTTCTACCTGCAACCCGCAGGGTACCGCTGCTTTTTTTACGGGTAACCTGCAGGTACCTGACCCGCTGCAGGACTCCACCATCCCCTTTCGCTTTCCCAGGTGTCCCCTGAGCCAAATCTAGGAGGGACACATGTTCAGTACAGAAATCTGGAGGGAAAGGGTTAGTTCTTTATAGCTCATGGGCTTGTCCAACTCTGACGGGGGACGCCTGGAATAGAAAAAGAAGGTGGCAGCACAGCACTTAGGAAACAGTAGGAGGTTAGCGACTAACTTGGAGTGGTTCATCTTTTAGTATATTGTAGAATGGTCAATTCTAAGCAACTTTTCAATTGGTCTTGAGTATTTTTTTTTTACTTTCAATGGGAGTAGAGTATTTTTTATAGTTTATTTAATTACTTGCCTTCTTCTGACTCTTTTCAGGTTTTCAAATTGGGTTCATTGACCCCATCTAAAAACAAATGCTAATTAAAGGAGAAGGAAAGCTACGGCTGCATTTTATTGGCAATAGATTAGCCACAATAGTGCAAGCTAGAATGCAAGCTAGAATTTATTCTGTAGAATGTTTTACTATACCAAAGTAAGAAGCTCTAAAAGCTCTCTGTTTGTTTAGGATAGCAGCTGCCATATTAGTTTTGTGTGACATCACTTCCTGTCTGAGTCTCTCCCTGCTCACTTATAGCTCTGGGCTCAGATTACAGCAGAGAAGGGGGGGGGGGGGGGGTGGGAAGCAGAGCAAATTGAGCATGCTCAAGCCCTAGCCCTGGAGGTTTAATCTGAACACAGGAAGTCTGATACAGAAGCCCATGAGTACACAATAGAAGGAAAGAAATGTGTTACTTAGTTTTAACCTTTCTTTCTCCTTTGAGTATGGATGCACCATATCCAGGATTCGGTTCCGGATTCGGCCAGGATTCGGCCTTTTTCAGCAGGATTCGGATTCAGCCGAATCCTTGGGCCTGGCCGAACCAAATCCTAATTTGAATATGTAAATTAGGGGCAGGTAGGGAAATCACGTGACTTTTCGTCACAAATGAAGATTTTTTTTCCACTTTTTCCTTTCCTGCCCCTAATTTGCATATGCAAATTCAGATTCGGTATTTGGCGGAATCTTTCACCAAGGATTCAGTGGATTCGGTGCATCCCTACCTTTAAGGCTACACATTCATTGTTATTGATACTTTTTATTAATCATCTTTCTATTTGGGCCTCTCCTATTCATTTTCCAGTCTCTTGTTCCAATCAATGCATTGTTGCTAGGGTAATTTGGACCCTAGCAACCAGATTGCTGAATTTGCAAACTGGAGAGCTGCTAAATAACTCAAAAACCACAAGTAATAATAAATGAAAACCAGTTGCAAATAGTCTCAGAATATCACTCTCTACATCATACTAAAATGAACCTTTACTGTCTATTATAATCTCAGGGGTTCATGCACATGTTGATATCATTATAGTGGGTAGGTCGATCGCTAAGTGATTCTGTTTGTACATTCAGTCCGGCCTTGTGTATACGGAGGAGGAATGGCAGAAGGAGTGGAACGATTTGATAAAGCTGGCGTCCAGTGAGCCTCGCATGCACTACGGTACAAATGGCAGCACTTGTGGAGGGTAAGTAAACTCTAGAAACCAGAGTTATCCATAATAGCAACCACTCTACCCCTCACGCCATTAAACACATTTCTATGCTTTACATTACATGAGTCTTGTAAAGTATCTAATACACAAAAGCCATCAATATCTAAATTATAGCCTTATAAACAGTGAGTTCTGATGTCATGAGTTATAAACGGTGAGTTCTGATGTCATCAGTTATAAACAGTGAGTTCTGATGTCATTTCTGTCACATGACTCACTGAAATTTGTGTATTATAATAAATAATGTACCCCCAGTTGCAAAATATGAGGATATTAGACGTTACCTCGCAGTTCCATGACCTGTATAAAAGCACTCAGCCTTCGGCCTCGTGTTTTTATATGGTCATGAAACTGCTTGGTAACTTATTATAGCCTTATATTTTACAAGAGGGGGTACTTTATTCACTATATTAGAAGTTACCGAGGAGTTCCGTGACCATATAAAAGCACAAAGCCGAAGGCTGAGTGTTTTTATACAGGTCATGGAACTCCGAGGTTCCTCATATTTTGCAACATGGGGTACTTTATTATAATACACAAGTTTCAGTGAGTCATGTGACAGAAATGACATCACTACTCACCGTTTATAACTGATGACATCAGAACTCACCGTTTATAAGGATATCATTTACAAGATATTCACGGCTTTTGTGTATTATATCCTTATAAGTAGGGATGCACCGAATCCACTATTTTGGATTCGGCCGAACCCCCAAATCCTTTGTGAAAGATTCAGCCCAATACCAAATCCGAATCCTAATTTGCATATGCTTATTGGTAGTGGTAAGGGGAAAACATTTTTTACTTCGTTCTTTAGTGAGAAAAAGTGACGCGGTTTCCCTCCCTGCCCCTGATTTGCATATGCAAATTAGGATTCGGTTCTGCTGGGCAGAATGATTCAGCCTAATCCTGCTTAAAAAGGCCAAATCCTGGATTCGGTGCATCCCTACTTATAAGCAGTGCTTAGTGATGTCATCCGTTATAATCAGAGCTTAGTGATGTCATTTGTCACATGACTCACTGAAACTTGTGTATTATAATAAATAAAGTACCCCCTGTTGCAAAATATGAGGATATTAGAAGACACCTCGGAGTTCCATGACCTGTATAAAATCACTCGTTGTTCAGCCTCACGTTTTAAATAAAAAATTAGTGTTTTAATACAGGTCATAGAACTCCTAAGTGACTTCTAATATCCTTATATTTTACAAGAGGGGGTACTTTATTCACTATATAAACAGTGCTTAGTTATGATATCCATGATACTCTGTGCTTTGTGATGTGTGTCACATGACTCACGGAAACCCCATTTTCTTATATATAATAAATAAGTAGCCTTTATTTAAAAGATTGGGGGGGGGTTCCAGGTTAATAATATGACCCAATGGGTCTTTTTTTTTAAAAAAAAACTGTCAAATTCAACTAGGGAGTCATCCAAATTAGATTCAAGTTTTTTAAAGAATTCGATTTTTCGAGATTTATCATACTCTGGCCCTAGAATTAGAATTCAGCTATTCGACCACCTAAAACCTGTCGAATTACTGTTTAAATCAAAGGGAGGTCCAGGGATCAATCTGGAAATGTTTGTAGCCTTCCTGACATTCGCGTTTTTTTCTGAGAAAAAACTTGAATCGGGTCTGATCGAATTTGATCTGAATTATATTCGATTTTTCGGGTATTTTTTTTTTATTTTATTGATAAATTTTGACCAGTCAAATTTGTTGTCTTAAACGGACGTGAATTCTAAATTTGACCCTTGATAAATGTGCCTCTAAGAGTGTCTCTCCTCTAGATACTCCATCATTACCCTATGGAATTTGTGTGTATTTTATGTGATGGTCCAAAAAAGAAAAAAATTCATGTGCAGATTCCCATTTCAGAGTGAGAGCCTTAATATAGGAAAGATGTTTACTCTGTAGCTGGGAGGGAGTTCCTTCCTCTCCTGAGATAATGAGCCAAATATTCTCCAAGCTACTGCCTACAACTCCCGTACTGTGAAATGTGAGCCCTGATGCTGAAACTCTAACTGTGCCATCGGATCAGATGCAAACATATAAAGGGAATGTTGTTTCTCCTCCAATTGATTTGCTTTATTGTAAGCCAGCCTATGGGCACTCATAAACACTCACCAAACAGGTTTTGTAGATATTCTTATTAGAAGTCACTGAGGGGTTCTGTGACCATATAAAGGCACAAGGCTGCAGACTGAGTTATACAGGGAACTCTGAGTATCACTCATGTATTATAAGGGATAATGCACCCCCTACTGTAAATGATAAGGATATTAGAAGTCACTGAGGGGTTCTGTGACCATATAAAGGCACAAGGCTGAAGGCTGAGTTATACAGGGAACTCTGAGTATCACTCATGTATTATAAGGGATAATGTACCCCCTACTGTAAATGATAAGGATATTAGAAGTTACTGAGGGGTTCTGTGACCATATAAAGGCACAAGGCTGCAGGCTGAGTTATACAGGGAACTCTGAGTATCACTCATGTATTATAAGGGATAATGTACCCCCTACTGTAAATGATAAGGATATTAGAAGTCACTGAGGAGTTCTGTGACCATATAAAGACACAAGGCTGCAGGCTGAGTTACACAGGGAACTCTGAGTATCACTCATGTATTATAAGGGATAATGTAAATGATAAGGATATTAGAAGTCACTGAGGGATTGTTCTGTGACCATATAAAGACACAAGGCTGCAGGCTGAGTTACACAGGGAACTCTGAGTATCAATCATGTATTATAAGGGATAATGTGCCCCCCACTGTAAATGATAAGGATATTAGAAGTCACTGAGGGGTTGTTCTGTGACCATATAAAGGCACAAGGCTGCAGGCTGAGTAATACAGGGAACTCTGAGTATCGCTCATGTATTATAAGGGCTAATTATAAGGATATTTGAAGTCACGAGGAGTTCTGTTTAATATTCTTTATTAGAAAAATGAATAGGTGTGTATCCACAGAGATAACTCCGCACTCACAGGACTTGAGACATTATATTCAGACCTTTATCCAGATGATATGTGTGTCAGCTCCAATTGCATTGTTTGTGATATAAATATACAGCAGGAGAGACTGATTGGATGGTGCTTATTTTGCAGCGTTGAAAGCTCTGAGGAGCCTGTGTACGAGAGCTTGGAAGAGTTCCACGTGTTTGTACTTGCTCACGTACTGAAGAGACCGATTGTTGTAGTGGCCGACACAATGCTCCGAGACTCGGGTGGAGAAGGTACGTTCTGTTTAACATCTATAGCTTTGTTTTTGGCGTTAATGACCTCCTAATTCTAACTTTATTATTATTATTATGGATCCTACATTTAGTCTCTGGATTGTATATATATATATATATATATATATATAGTTCTTGCTTCCTGGGTTTGATTCCCTCCTGGGCTCTATGACTTGCCTAGAATTTGCATTGGTTTTATTCCTGCAATGCTTCCCACAATCCAAAGACACAGACCAGGTATTTAAGTGTTGGCATGCAGTTGTGGCTCATGTGGTTTAAATGAGAAGTAAACCCTAAAAATGAATATAGGCAAAAATGTCATATTTTATATAATGAGCGTATTGCACCAGCCTAAAGTTTCAGCTTGTCATTAGCAGCAATGATCCAGGACTTCAAACTTGTCACAGGGGGTCACCATCTTGGAAAGTGTCTGTGACACTCACATGCTCAGTGGGCTCTGATTGGCTGTTGAGAAGCTAAGCTTAGGGCTCGTCACTAATTATCCAGCAGAAAATGAGCTTCCCCTGTAATATAAGCTGATGCTACAGGGCTGATTATTAAATTCTGATGCTAATTGCAATGGTTTCTGTGCTGCCATGTAGTAATTATCTGTATTAATTACTAATCAGCCTTATATTGTGACATTTCTATTCTATGTGTACTGTATAGTGTGAGTGGGTCCCTAAGCTCAGTAAGTGACAGCAGCACAGAGCATGTGCGGTGAATCAGCAGAAAAGAAGATGGGGAGCTACTGGGGCATCTTTGGAGACACAGATCTTTACTGCTAAAGGGCTGTGGTTGCCTTGGGCTGGTACAGAAGCACAAAACATAATGTACAACATTTCTAGCTACTTCTGTAGTTAAGCTTTAGTTCTCCTTTAAGAGCTCCTAGGAGAGACTGAAGGCAGGAGGAAGCTGCCCAAATATAATGTAACTCACTCAAAATGGCCGTACCACGGCACATGTATTACCATCTATATTGGCATCTACATGTATATTGGCAGCTTATAAAGATAGCTTCCCTGACCAGTATCTGGTTGTAGTTGTCGCATATCGATTAGGAATGGACCGCATCCATGGCCTAGTGAAGTCCTGGCTCATGAATATGGTTAATTTGTGATGGACCTTCCGTGTCTTTGCCCAGTGGATAAACAGTTCGTAGGAACAGCCCCGTGGGATGGTCTTTATATCTGGATATATATGGATTTTATATATATTATAACTTGTTTCATCCCTTGGGGCTGTTCCTACCAACCGTTTATCCACTAGGCAAAGACACTAGGGATGCGCAGAATCCAGGATTTGGTCGAATCCTTTTGCCCGGCCGAACCAAATCCTAATTTGCAAATGCAAATTATGGGTAGGGAAGAAAATTGCATGACTTTTTGTCACAAAACAAGGTAAACAAGTAAAAAATGTTTTCCCCTTCCCACTCCTAATTTGAATATGCAAATTAGGATTCAGTTCGGTTTTCGACAAGGATTCGGGGGTTCGGTCGAATCCAAAGTAGTGGCTTTGGTGCATCCCTAAAAGACACTGAAGGTCCCACGCAGGTCGATCACATATTAACCACATTCTCGAGCCAGGACTGCACTAGGCCATGGATACTGTCCATTCCCAATTGATATGTACAGAGACAGTTGGGGGCCGATTCATGAAGCTCGAGTGAAGGATTCGAATTAAAAAAACTTCGAATTTCAAAGTGTTTTTTGGGCTACTTCGACCTTTGACTACTACTTCGACTTCGAATCGAACGATTCGAACTAAAAATCGGTCGACTATTTGACCATTCGATAGTCGAAGTACTGTCTCTTTAAGAAAAACTTCGACCCCCTACTTCGGCAGCTAAAAGCTACCGAAGACAATGTTAGCCTATGGGGAAGGTCCCCATAGGCTTGCCTGAGATTTTTTGATCGAAGGATATTCCTTCGATCGTTGGATTAAAATCCTTCGATTCGAAGGATTTGCGCTAAATCGTTCGACTTCGATATTCGAAGTCGAACGATTTTAGTTCCTAGTCGAATATCGAGGGTTAATTAACCCTCGATATTTGACCCTTAGTAAATCAGCCCCTAACTGTTGGGCATTTTTTATTGTCTGACTGTAAAAAACTGTTGCTATGGCGTGTGTTAACATGGAAGACAAATGTTGTGATGTAACGCCGGAGCTTTGTCTCTTTCTCGTTGCAGCATTTGCACCTATTCCCTTCGGAGGCATTTACCTTCCCCTCGAAGTCCCCCCGAATAAATGCCATTGTTCACCGCTGGTCTTGGCCTATGACCAGGCTCACTTCTCTGCTTTGGTGTCTATGGAACAGAAAGAGCAATGCAAGGAACAAGGTACAGTAGAAGTGGCAGTTGACATGCCTGTTGGCCCATGTCTGCAGCCAAAATGATTCCAGGTTCCCGTAGGAGCTTGATCGCATATCAATTTGGAAAACTACAAAATCCCTCTGGGCTGAGAACCGCTCTGCTTGGGGTTTCCCATGTTGTCTGATCGTTTCTGCTGGCGACCATTGCTTGAGACTGATTTGCCGCAGTCTTGGGTTCTCATATGGGATATTGTTATTTAGCCTTTTATTGTGTCATTAATCTTTATTTACTGTATATATTGATATTTTTATTACTGGATACCCTGAGTGAAGTGTTCTGAAGAAGTTAAACATTCATGGTTTTCAGCAGGCTGTATCAGCACAGATCTGTCATTTTTCTTTTCTTCTCCCCACTCCAGCACCTTTTATCCCACTGACAGACTCAGATCACAAATTACTGCCTGTGCACTTTGCTGTGGATCCCGGAAAGGACTGGGAATGGGGGAAGAACGACTCTGATAACGTCTGCCTGGCAAGGTACCTTTAGACTCGACCCATTTTCTTAGTTCAGGAGTTTTTGCATCGCAGCCCTGAGCCTCCCTCTGGCATCAGCAGTGGTGCCCCCTGTCTACATACAGAGAACTACAAGTCCCAGAATTCAGTGCAGCCAGCTGCTGATACAGCACAGTCAATTCATTTGTTATTATGTTAAATACAGGTGTATATGTTTTATAAGGACATTTGTATTAACTTTGGAGAGCATTGTATTCCATTGTTCTGCCATTCTCTCTCGAGTCGGTGAGATGTGACTACAGTCCGACGTTTTATTTCTCCCATGGTCACACTCACTGTAGCACGTGACTCCAACCTCCCCTGCCCCGTCCTAAAAAGAATGTTCTACGTGCCAGCTCTGTTGTGACACCTTACCCCCGACATCCTTAAATAATATATTGGCTGCAGCCTCTCCTGCTTTTCAGCTCTGTTTGGAGCTGGTAACTTTATCCCAATGTATCTCAGAGCTGCATGTATTGACTCTTGCAAAGAACTCTGTTTTATCTCTCATTTTCCCCTTTGCACTTTTTATCAGGCAACACTACCTGTGGCCACCCAGATGTGTAATATTCTTTTCATTGTATTTATTTCCAGTGTTGCGTTGTCGCTGGAAGCCAAGTTAAACCTGCTGCATAACTACATGTCTGTAACCTGGCTTTCTCTGCCCTGTGAAACACAGGTAAGGGTTAATGTTGTCCTACAATCTCACAATCTCTCAAGTGGAAGAACACAAAATATCTAGGGAAGTGATAAGACTGCCTACTTGCTCGTCACATTCCCATAATCCCTTGAAGTCTATCTAGAGAGCCAGTAAGGGTATCTTGTCGCTTAATTTTTTTCCCCAGAATCCTTTGAGTGGAAGCACACTATGGACCAGTGTCTGCTCACTCTTCATATTCCTACAATCCACTGCGTGGAAGTGCAGAGTGGGGGTCATTATTCAGCACTGAGAAAAGAATTTGCACCTGGGCAGTAATTCTTATTGACCAGTTGGTGAATAGGTTTTTTTTAGCCAGCTGCAACTAGAGCAATTAAAGAAAACATTGGATTGGTTGCCAGTTGCAACCTTGGTTTTCTGTGTAAAAGACTGGCAAAGTGCATTATGACTTTTGTTTCTACAACAGTAAGTTCATTTTTTTTGTTCTTTTTCTTATATAGGCTCCACTGGCCCAACCGGAGTCTCCTACTGCCTCAGCTGGTGATGACGCCCGCTCTGCTGCAGAGTCCGGGGAGTCTGACAAAGAGTCTGTGTGCAGCAGCTCTGCAAGCAACGGGGGAAGCAAGAGTGGAAAGGAGAAAGACAAGGAAAAGGACAAGTCAAGAAAAGACAAGGAGAAAGATAAGAAGAGGGCAGACTCTGTGGCCAACAAACTGGGTAGTTTTGGGAAAAGCTTGGGGAGCAAGTTAAAGAAGAACATGGGGGGCTTGATGCACAGCAAAAGCATCAAGGCGGGAATGAGTAACGGGCAAGGGGACACGCTGGAGAAGAAGAAGAAAGGTTCCCTCAAGGGGCGTAAAGGAAGCAAGGAAGAGACATCACAAAGCGACGTGTCCCAGCAGCCTGAGAAGTCGAGCTCTAGCAAGATGTCGGCAGACAAGTCCCAAGGAGATCCTTATAAATACAGCAACGACGTCAAGCTGAGCCTGAGCATCCTGCGGGCAGCAATGCAGGGCGAGCGCAAATTCATCTTCGCCTGCCTTCTGAAAACCAGCGACCGACAGCCTTACCAGAAGCAGATGATCCAGAGATACCTGGCCGACGCAGAAGATCGCTTTGTGGCCGAGCAGAAACAAAGGGAAGCCGAGAAAAAGGCACTCGTGAACTGCGGCACCGCTAAAAGGCTGGAACAGGAAATGCTTCAGCCCAAAGGGGACGACTTGCTCCCACTACCTACTTATTCCCAGGTAACGGCTAACAGCTATGGCATGGACTATGGATTGGGGCCCAAAGGATCACTGCCCTCCAGTTACTCTGGGGGTTTCACCATCCCTAGACCTAGCGTTGTGAATCCATCGGACAATTCCCATCCTCACAGTTACCAGGACAGTAGAAGGCAAGTGGCAGGGGGTTCCTGCAATAACTTGCCTTCGTACAGCACACTCCCACGACACTGCGTGCAGTCCCGGCTTCAACCCTTCCAATCCAGCCCGCCCCACCTGGGCAGAATCTCTCCTCTAGAGACTGAGCTGCCGCCCGTATACCCGGAGGACTGTGACCAGACACTCTGCTTCACCCACAGCAATGGCTACCGAGAGTACACAGACCCCAGCACCCTGCCCAGAGCAGTGGCCTCTGATGGGAATAAAAGCCGGACACTGTACACTATTCAGCAGACCAAGTGTAAGCAATCAAACTGCACTTTTTATGGACATCCAGAAACGGGGAATTACTGCTCCTGCTGTTACAAGGAGAACCTGAGGCGGAAAGAACGGGAGAAAGAGGCGTTAATACATAGGTTCTAAAGCATCCAAACACTACCTGTTTTCTTTCTTTTTTTTCTCTCTCTTTTTTTGACTGAAAGTCCATGAAGTGTTTGGGTAGAGATAGGATGCAATATTATTTTCCAGCTGTCTCCTCCCAGCATTCAGTGGGTGGCTTGATAGCCAGAGCAGAACAGCAAGCAGAAAAACCTCAGTGGAGTTTTAAATAAAGAGGGGCAATGGCACCAGTTGTTTTTCTAAATATAGAGTTGACTGTTGTGATAAAAAAAAAAGGGTCTAGTTTGGTAAATTTTTTATGGCTGCGTCCATAGCACTTTAGGAAGATTCCACCCCTTTCTTGCCCCCTACCCCCCAAAGCAAACATGCATGTATTTTGTTGACGAACCCATCTTGCGAATCGGAGCGGCCCTCAAGTGCAGGAACTGGTTTTCACTGGAGCAGCACTGGCAGAAATGGGCTAAATCAGCATGTTCAGTAGAGGAAACCCTGCATTCAGGTCTCAAGGCTGTAAAATATCCATGGAAAATTAGTATCCCAGTTTTTGTAAAAGGAAAAGGGTGCAGGCCGGATAGAGAAATGTCCTGACGGCAGCAATAAAAAGGAGAGAAACCACTAGATTCTGAACTAATTTTAGCAGTTTTGCTGTCAGAATGAGCCTGTGGGTAAAAGATCTCTCCGGTTTAGAATTCCATCTGGTTCCTAGGCTCACAGGCAGAATACCACAGCAACGGATGAACAGGGAAGTGCCTGAACTGAGACATATACTGTAAAAGCCGGAAATTCTGCTTTCTTGTTGCCATGACCCCTGACTATGGCAACTAATTGCAGATTTGCCTAGATTAGATCTACCTATGAGATGCTTACAATTAATTTTATTCAAATTCTGAGAAAACCGAGAAAGATTGCTAAACAAAAAACAGATCTTCACCCAATTTGGCCCTTCTTGCACTGGGACAAACCTGGCTGATCTGATTGTTGGACTCCCAGGACAAAAGTCTGATCACAATGTTAGTCTATGGCGTCTCATCAGAAAAGGACCAAATCAAAGTGCCAATTTGGTCCTTTTCCTATGGAATCCTCCAACAACCCTAATAGATATCTGGTGGAGATTTGTCGTAGATATCAGTCTGACAGGCTGTTGAAATGGAGCCATATGTGGGCCAATAAGCTGCCGACTTAAGGTGGCCATAGACGCACAGATAATATCGTACAAAACTAATTTTCATATGATATACGGTGCGTGTGGTGGGAAAAGAGACGACCAATATCAGCAGAAGACTTGGATATTAGTCGGCTCGTGAGTCGGGCTGGACAGAAAATTTTGATCAGGCGTCTTTGAAGGCACCCAAAGATCAGCCATTGTTTGTGCTGAATAGTCAAATACAGGTAGAATTCTATTGTTTCTATCAGTATTTCTGACGATTCAGCTCTACACGTGAAAGAATGATCTTGGTGGCCATAGATGTTACAATTACGATCTTTCCAGGAAAGATTGTTTGTTTCAATATACACGTGTAGACGATTGAGCACTATCAATGGCCAATGTTCAGGTGCCTTCAAAAGCGGCCGATGAACGAGCTGACTGATATCCAAGTCTTCTGCCGATATCGGTCGGCTCATCTCCCACCATTCACGCACCAAGTATCGTATGAAAATTCGTTGTGTACAATATTATCATTGCGTCTATGGCCACCTTTAGTCTCAAGAGGCTGGGTTGGCAGATTTTTCAGTGGGCCTATGTCCACCATAAGATAATGAGCCATAATCAATACTCTTAATAAACTGGGCAAAAATACAACATATAATATGTTTAACATAGCACCAGCACCCAGGAATAAAGGCAAAGCTGCAGAATTTATATTATATATATATATATATATATATATATATATATATATATATATATATATATATATATATATATATATATATATAATTCGAACAAAGAAAACCAGCACCAAGGGACTTGAAGTGAGCAAAAAATTGTATTAAATCATATGTATCACAAATATATATATATATATATATATATATATACACACACACACACCCATGTGTGTTATCACCCACACAGCAATAATGAAAGTTATGCATCTACAGCAGGAAGTTCTAGGCAGCAAGTAGTTCTGTAGTCTTTCAACACGATCCAAAATGTAGCGGATTTCGTGAAATCTGAAACATTTCTCTTAATACAGTATGGGATCTATTGGCCGGAATCTTATTTTCCTGTGACTTTTTCTCATAGTGCCCTTTCTATCATGTCACCTAAGCAAGCAGTAACCCCAGTGGAGGGCTTTTTATGTTTAAATGTTTTGGTTTTTTCTTTATCAGTAGCCTTAAGGCGCGGTGCTCCCCCATCACGGAAACTCCTCTTAATCTAGAAAACCCAAGCATTCCGTGCAATAGATCCCATATCTGTATATATCCTGCCTGTCAACCCTCTACACCCCGATTTTAGTATGTCGTTTGTCTCATCCGTATTCGCTCCCCATGATTATTTTATAAATCTTTTCAGAGCCAATCAAAACCGCAATAATCATCCAAACAGTTTTTAATTGGGAAACCAGCATTTCTGTCTCATACAGACCACAGATGGGAAGATTCTTTATTTCGGGTATTTTTTTATTCCACCCCTATAAACTAAAGTATGCACACTACCTCTGTTCCAGAGAATAGAAATGAGTCAAAATACAATATATATATATATAGAGAGAGAGAGAAAGAGAGAGTGATATATCAGAGGGTCTATTTTGAAGAGCTACATCCTCCGCCTGCCCATGAGGAGTAAGAAGAAAAGCTATTTTTATAGTCCGCCTAAAGATGGAGAAAAGAGAGGATTTGGACTTTTACCATTGATTGCCTTTTCATCTCACACGTAACTGGATGTTTGTTGCCCCCCTCAAATTTTCTTTTGTTCTTGGTCACCCCGGAGCAAAGGACCGCCGTTGCAGTGTTTCGACCACCATTTTTCTTTTTTTTTTTTGTGTTCTTTTCAGTACTGTTCTTGATGATTTAACCATAGAAAATGCTGTGTAAATATTAACTAACGAACGCAGATTTTTTTTTTTTTATGCCGTTCGGTGAATGTTTCTTTTTTTCTGAGTTAACTCTAAATTTATCGTAATCATAGGCACTTTTTTTTCTGTCTGATGTATGTTTTTAAGGCTTCTAACCAACCTCCGGTTGCTTTTTGTTCCGTATCGAAGCAATATTTCGATTTATTTTAACAATCACTTTGTGGGGCAGGTTTTTGGTGGATGCTGGCAGTTGATAAAACAGAGAGTCCATTGCAAGCCCTTCAGTGGGCAATTGAATTGCATGCTCATTGATGGCAACACCCGGTTATAAAGAAGTGGGCTACCCTTTTATGCCACTATCGCCCTATAACATTATGTCTTGGAGGGCAACTAAAAATAATGTTTGTTTCCTTCCCACCCCCCCCTCCCATTGAATATTTATGCTCAGAACTTTTCTTCTTTGGATGGTTAAATTCATAAATATGGGCCATTTGATTGTCCATCACAAGGGAATTTAAGGAGAAGGATAATAATGTTGCTAAGGATGTTTTCCGTAAAGTAAAAGGAAAGGAAAATGTTTTTGCCCTCCTATGTTAACGGGGGTCATATACCCCCCCCAAACGAGATGTTAATGAGCACTTTTTCAACATTATTTAATTTTTTATTTTTGTTGTGATATAATCAGTTTAACACTGCTCATATCATTCATTCGAAATCGCCAGCGGGGTGGCACACAGAGCATTTAGTTTTCCGAAGTCGCCCGGAATTGCCTCATGAGGAAACTTCAGGCGACTTCGAGAACGAAGTCCTCCGAGTGCTATCCCGATGGGAAGGCAGTTCGGGGAGATTACTTGTACGAAGAAGAGGTGATTTGCCGTTTGGTGACTAAATCTCCCCAAGTCTCCTAGTGTCTCTACCCTAATGACAGTTTACCGACCCCCTGCTGTTCTCTCCTGGCTGATGAAAGTGATGACTCTTGACTTGTGATAGAACTAAGCAGAGAAGCATCAGGAGATGGCTCCTTTATCAAAACCTTAAGCTTCTGGCCGTGGCCAGCCAGCGGGATACAACAACAGCAAGGTTGCTCCTATTACATATGTGATATTAGCAAAATGAAACTGCTTATATTCTGAAAACCAAAAGAAAAACAATAATGTAAATTGCAAAGGTGCTCACTTTTTACATCAAGGATCTTTTTGGATGGATCTAGTCAGTTTTACGTTAGCTCTGGTGTTTTTGTAGAATGGCAGCCATATTGTTTGCCATTCGGCCATAGCTCTGGCCTCCCGGGTTCACCATCGCCTCTTTTAATTTAAGACAATTCCACAGTTCACTTTCATTTTCATACGAGGGTGTTTGAATGTCAACTTTTGATATGCACCACGCAATTGTAGCGTTTGCACGTTTGTCGTTTATAATTAGCAGGTTGTTTTTGCTCCACCTCCCTTAGATTTAACAAAAAACAGTGTATATATATATATATATTAACCGATTTCCTTTCCTCGTTTTTCTTTTACACTTTGATGGTCCCAATCAAAGTGAGCGCCTCCCCGGAGGTGACTAAGCAGTATTTGCACAGACGGTAGAGCACAATGAAGCAGAGTGCTGTTGTACTTACAAGGTTTATTGTAAAGCGTGTAATTCATGTTTTATCAGTTGATTTGTTTCTTTCGTTCTCTCTCTTGTCAACAAAAAAAGCTTTAAATAACGAACCTTTTGTGTTTCAAGCGGCTGTGCCACTCGGAAATGAATTTTGGTGGCGGTAGGGGTCGCAATAAAATACTGGTCCCCTGTCGGGTGCATATACCAGCCCATGGGCAATAAAGCTTTGGGAACAGATTGGGTGTCACTAGAGATGATATTTATTAGCAGTCAGATTACGTATTGGCTGAAGTGCCTTTCCAAGTTTAGTTTGGGCAAAAAAAAAATCCCATAATGGTAGACCGGCTGATTTTCAGTGTTATTTGTTGAAACATTGTGAAAGGGCGGAAATAAAAGGAAGAAATTGGCTCCTATTCAAAGTCATTGGCAGTCGCCAACAAGCGCCTTGTCCTGTCTAGGAACAGTCTCATGTCGCTTAAAAATGCAGCACTACTCATTGTCAAATGGTATGGGCTGCACTAGACAGGATCTAGCACTAAGTGGTGATTCCCATTGACTGGCGGGTGATGATAAGCATTTTGTCCCCATCCTGCAGATGCCAAAGAAAATGCCCAAAACTATAGAAATCTCCACTTCTGTCATTGGCCAAAGCAGGAATTCTAGGACGCTAAAATGGTGTTTTGTCTTGTTCCTTTCCTCTTGATCGACTGATAAATATCTGTATTGCGGGTTTTGATTGGCTGCAAATGGTGGTTGATGTAAAACTCCCCACATCCTTTGTGATCGATGAGCAAATGGAACAGTTAAAAAACGAACAGCAAATATTACTTTGGGGGGGTTGCGTAATATTTGCAAACATTTGCATATGCTCGGGTAACGCACAGCAAATAGGCAAACTGTAAATGCTGGTTGCTGTGGGTTACAAGACCTGGTGTAAATGTTGCGACTCTTCTTACATAACCCTAGTGTTACCCTTATCTGCACAATGTTAATTTGGCAGTCGTTTTAAAGCTCTTTCGAGGCTGATCACACTTGTTACAGAGACTGTGTGGGTGCTATTAGCCTCCAGGACTGCACATTTTTATTTACCGTTCAATTGTATATTCCCGAAGGGGTTCGACTTCTTACGGGAAGGGGTTTGAAAACATTTCTTTCATTTCGAGAAGTGGCACAGCTTGTTCTAAGTGCATAACTATGCAATTAAGTTGGATGTTGACCTCTAATTGCTGAACATATTCTGGGTATGGAGAAAAGTGTACTTAACAAATAATTTTGATTGCACCCTTCTGTCTCCTGTCTGTTAACTGATCTGTAGCAGAGATGTTCCAAAATGTGTCTCCTCTGAAGTCTTTGTTTATGTCTTGTCCCTCGAACTGTGTGCTTGAAAAAATAAAATTGTCTGCAATAAGGCTAGACCGATTGCCACAAAGGAGTACTTTGGAAATGTGGAAGAGCAAAATTTGTATCACCAGAGGTTTCTGAAAAGCAAATGCTCCCCTTGGCTATTGGGGGCTAACCCCCCACCACCATCCTACACCCATAATAATTTCTGTTGAGTTGGTCATAGTAAGGAACATCCAAACTGTACACATTGGTCTTCTGGATAAGCCATTTTGCTGTTCCTTCATGCATTTTATTGATAAATGTTTTTTTGTACATATGGCCACCATGGCTGGTTTGAGCAATCATGATTCACTTGAGGTTTAGCAGAACATATATCTGTGTCTAGTTGACCTAGTCCTCTTTGATTTACATGAGCCGATCTGTTTAATTGTGTCTAGTCTGGCAAATTATAGAGATCCTAATGTCTGCAAACCCCATTGGGCAATCATCATGAATGACTAGGTTAGACAGTGACATATAGACGTAGAAAATGCACATTGTCTTTACAGATAGCTGCATAAACTACTACTAGTAGTACCCAAACTAGTAAACCTACCATCAGCCCAAACCTAATTCCACTGTAGGCACATGAAAAAAAAGTGTACCATTTGGCACAAACTATATCTTATTGCTTTGAGAGTGGGTCCACATTGTCAGGTTCTTTGGAGACTCAGTACGACACTTGTCGATGCCACCAAAATTCTGCCTTTCATTTGACTTTCTTTGGCATCCCAGTGGAAGCATCAAACACAAAAACTCATAATATCCGTTTTTTTGTAATAAATATAGTTACTCATATGTAGTTGTTCTTGAAGAAACTGCACTATTTTTGGACTTGTCATAGACGAGGAACAACAATGTTCATATTTGCTGCTTTATCTGTTCCATTGCCTCGTTTTCAGTATTAAGGGCTATTTTACTGTTAACGTAGAAATTAGAATGTCATATATATTTTTCAATAAGTGAATGCTGTTTTTGGGTTTATTTTGTAATGGCCATCGGTTTTTGTCAAAGTACTCCATTCTTAGGGCATACGTTGGTTATGTTATTGGCACAGTGTAAAGTAAATGTTGGATCTAAAATGGCTTAACTGAAGACCTCTGTGTTAAAGTGATGCAATTCCGACCTGGTTTTATTAGGGTAAAGCCCAAACCCTTGGAATCTGGATGGTGTATCACTGCAAAGCTTTGTCCCTTGTTATTGTATTGTATGATTGTTTCTATCACCAAAGGAGAAAGTCAACCTCAAGGCCATGACACAAAAACTTCCTTGTCTTAGAACAAGACTTGACTGGTGGTTCTCTACAGATCAAACTATAGATTATAATGAGGTGTAGATGATTAATATCTCCAGTACTCAAGGTGATTGTCTTCCTGATACATTCCATTAAAACAAACCCTGGCCCTAAGGTTTGTGCCTTGAAGTGTACTAAATATATTCATTTTAATTACCTTCAGGCCTCCTCGATCAGTCCTCAAGGAACATATCACACCCACCTTCCATAGCATTATGTTGCCACTTTGACTTTGGCTTGAGATGTCTACTTGGACATCAAGGAGTCTGCACAAGTATAAAAGTGTAACCGGAAACTGTTCAAGAACATTTGAAAAGTTACTCCGTTGTAATCAGAACAACGTGGCCTGTGTTTGTCTGTATGACCATGTAAATCTCATGATTAACAATATATCAATTGTAACTTTTTTTTTTTTACTACGAGTGTTCTGCTCCAAAGCTCTATAAAATCGAGGTGTGGCTAACCCAATTCTAATCAGAGATAACAGTCATAATGGAATCGGGGGGGGGGGGGAAGGGGTCCTGGAAGCAATCAAAAGAACAGACAAAAACAATTACAAAGAACACAACTTGTTACTTGCACTGTGGGGATGCGTTTGGTTGTTAGCAGAGAAGTTAGCTGTTTGCAGGAAATGGCAAATAAAAAAAGGTTTTATTTTTCTCAAAATATATTTGTTTGTCTTTTATCCGTTATCAAAAGCATGTGTTACTGTTATTTTCCCGTGTTTCTGACAGCAGCCAAGCACCTGTGCCGTGAATCATAAGAAGAGAAGATGGGGGATCTACTGGTGGCATCTCAAGAAGTTCAGATTAGATTGTGTTCTTTTCTCTAATCTCTAAAAAAAAAAATTTGGGTCCACTTCTGATTGCTCATTAATGACTAAGCAGAGGACATTATAATTAATGTATCAGAGGGGGCATCTTTAGTTTCGGTGTTGATAAATGTAACGTGATGCAGCCAGTTATACCTTGAATGGGACTGTTAAGCAAATCCTTGATGGAGAAGGATCTGGGTGCAGCTGTAAATCATAAACTTGGCTGTAGCAAGCAATGGCAGTCAGTAGCTGGAAAGGCATGCAACGAATTGTCCTGTATTTAAAGGGGTGTTCATAAGGACTGAAAGGGGCATTCTCCTCCTTTACAAAGCACTTGTTACCCCCAGACAAGAATGTCTCATGTGCCGTGTTGGTCTTCAATACACAGATGGGATTAGAGTCCAAAGAAGAGCGATTAAGTTAAAGGAACTGGAAAGTCTCCGTTATGAAGAAAGACTGGTTATGATGGAAATGTTTACACTGGAGAAGAGTCACTTAAGGGGAGATAATATAACTGTACACACAAATTGTCCATGTTTGGATGCAGAGTCTGAAATAAGCCTTTCACTTGGTGCTGGAGTATACCACAGGAACACTAGGTGGTGCTAGCCAACCACAGAGTTTGCACTCTGTTTTTGCTGGTTCAGGATAGCTTGTTTACAACCAAATTCAAGTCTAAAATTTAACTATTTAAGGAGGTAAAAAAAATTACAAAAATGAGGAAAGGAACTTTCGTTCGTAAACAAGGAAATACCAAATCCAGACTGTGCCAAAGAGGATAACTTGGGTTCCAGTACTGGGATGGTAAGCATGAAACTCACAAATATGGGTGTGTTGTCGAAGCTTGACGGTCCAGTTTGAAGTACTAAAACAACCAGTAAAAACATGAACCAGGAACATTTTAAGGGTACACTGCAACTGCCTAGCTTCCTTATTGAAATCTTCCTTGAATAGCCAAGGAGGTTACTTCTCTGTGATTAGATCACTCCCATTGTGAAGCTGACATGGCTTTGTCTGCTGGAATGAGAAATAGTTCCATGTCTGCACAGGTTCTGACACTTTAAGTCCCCAAACTGGCCCACATAGGCCCATTATGAGACACTGGTCCATGGCGGTTAACAGTGTGTATGGGGGGGGGGGTTTGGACAGATCAGTGACCCCATGTGTGTGGTCAGTCCAGAGCAACACCAGGCCACACTTCTATGTACTGATCTGGTATAATAGGAGGTGTACTTACTGGCAACATTTCTTGGCCGCAACACAATGGCTCCAGCAATCTAGCTGTTGCAGGTAAGCGGAGCGGATATAGGGAAGCAAGATAAGATTGTGCCAATAATGTTTATATAGAATTGTTGTCTGGCCTACTGCTTTCTGACAGCTGATGTATTTTGTGGGAGGTGTCTCTCGGCAGAGTATGAAATGGCTATACTTTGTTTTGTCCTACCAGAAATCTGACACACTTTACTTATGTGATCTATATGAGGTCATTTATAATCTCCGCAATCTGAATGCAACCTTTGTTATATTCCAAATAGCAGCACTGTCCTTTTAAACTGAGGCAAATTCGGGTTCCTCCCTAAATCTCGGCACTGAATTCCATTCCTAAGAGGGCCACTCCTTCTGAGAAAATGCCAAATGCTCTCCGAAGCTTTCATTCAGGAGCCAAAGTCAAAAGCATTTCCTTTTTGGAGACAGCAGGAATGGGTGACATTTTCTACTGAAGAAAATAACAGTGTGTCCCTGTTCCACCACATGCCATTTCTGGACTATCTGGCCCAGAACAGCTGTTTTTTTTTAACTCTTAAGGTATCCAAAAGATTCCTCAACTAAGACAACCCTGGAAGTAGTGTGTGGTCTTTGGATGCTTAGTTTCAAATTGGCCACAAATTACCAGATCTGCCTTATCTGTTCAAGTCAAAGTAGTGGACAGATCTCATTATTTGGCCTTAAGCCAATGTTCTTACCACACTGGGGTGGGGGGGCCTGTAGAGATCCATCAGGATTGGAACACATTATAGTCTTTCTAAATGATATTGGACCAAGCTACAATCTGATATATGTTAGGTGGCCAACTTTTGGATCCATACATGAGCAATTAGCTGCCAATGTTGCTGTGTATGGCCAGCTGAACATTTGCCTCTGCCAAATGGATCATTAAGCTCCATGGACTTTTTGTGACTTTCTCTGCCTACAAGCATGATTCTGCAGAGCCTACAGCAGTTGCCCATTTGCTAGTCCTTGAATCATTGTCTATCACTCCATTCCCAAAAAATTGCTGTGTTTACAAGTTTACAAGTTGCACTGGAAGCTGTGAACGCCGCCACCAATTTCAATTTCTAAAATGGGGTTGTATGAACCCCATTATTCTCCCAACAATGTGCAATCCAAAGGAGATGCAAGAGTGAAAAGGTCCATATAAAACTTGAAGCAGCACATCCTCAAGGTACAGTACTACTTAAAGGGATCCTGTCATCGGAAAACATGTTTTTTTCAAAACACATCAGTTAATAGAGCTACTCCAGCAGAATTCTGCACTGAAATCCATTTCTCAAAAGAGCAAATAGATTTTTTTATATTCAATTTTGAAATCTGACATGGGGCTAGACATTTTGTCAATTCGCCAGCTGCCCCAGGTCATGTGACTTGTGCCTGCACTTTAGGAGAATCCAAAAGATAATGGCTAAACTCGCACACCCAGGCCTTAAAAAGCTCCGCCAGGTGCTCAGTTGCTTGGAAGGATCGGCACCCTCCTCAAATGGCAAAAGAAAAAAGCAAGTGGCACTCACAGCATATTCAAGCAGGATAAACCTTGCGTATGTTTATTTGCACACGATGCAACGTTTCGGGGTGGTGGGACCACCCCGAAACGTTGCATCGTGTGCAAATAAACATACGCAAGGTTTATCCTGCTTGAATATGCTGTGAGTGCCACTTGCTTTTTTCTTTTGCACTTTAGGAGAGAAATGCTTTCTGGCAGGCTGCTGTTTTTCATTCTCAATGTAACTGAATGTGTCTTAGTGAGACATGGATTTTTACTATTGAGTGTTGTTCTTAGATCTACCAGGCAGCTGTTATCTTGTGTTAGGGAGCTGTTATCTGGTTACCTTCCCATTGTTCTTTTGTTTGGCTGCTGGGGGGGAGGGAGTGGGGTGATATCACTCCAACTTGCAGTACAGCAGTAAAGAGTGATTGAAGTTTATCAGAGCACAAGTCACATGACTTGGGCAGCTGGGAAATTGACAATATGTCTAGCCCCATGTCAGATTTCAAAATTGAATATAAAAAAATCTGTTTGCGCTTTTGAGAAATGGATTTCAGTGCAGAATTCTGCTGGAGCAGCACTATTAACTGATTCATTTTGGAAAAAAAGTTTTTCCCATGACAGTATCCCTTTAAGGGTTGTAGAAACGTTTACCTGTAGTGGCATCAGTGCCGTTGTGAAAATTATGTAAATTTATTGCATTGCATGCAGATGCTGAATTAGGTTCAGGATTCAGCCAAATCCAAACAATTTTTATCAGGATTTGGATTTAGCCGAATCCTAGAGTCTGGCCGAATCAAATCAAAACCTTAGAGCTGGGAAAAAAATGGTGCACACATATCTGTTTGTGACCTCATTGTTTATTTCTGCCAGAGCACCTGCTATTTTGGCGGAGAGAAGGGTTCTGGTTCTGTTTAGTATTCAGCCAAATCCGTACTTCTGGATTTGGAGATTTGTCTGAACCCTGAAAAGCAGGTTTATGATTGGTAGAACATTCTGTTCATAATAGGGATTTCATAGACAACCTCTTCTGAGACAGTGGCATGAAAGTGAAGTTCCTTATGCCATTTATCCTAGACTCAATGGGGGGAATTCACAAAAGTGTCGGTAAAAAAAGTAACCCAGAAGTGGCGGTCGACAAACTTGTAAAATGTCGTATGAACGGCAAATTCACAAAGGCAGATGTTACCATCTCTGAATGTCTCGTAAGTCTGACAATTTTCTAAAATGTCGTATATCTTTTCATCGTACAAACGACATTTACCAAGACTTTTTAAACGACAATTTGTCTGACATTTTCATTTTGGAGAGCCTAAAGTGTCTGAAAAATTGTCGGTAAAAAAAATGAGTTTACAAGTAATTCATAAAAATGATGGGAAAAGTGGCGCCGAAAAAACCACGCCCACTTTTAACGACACTAATTCAAAAGTGTCGCACATGTCGGAAAACTGGCGGACAAATGCTCTGTGAATTTGTCGGCTGTTGCTACGACACTTTCTACGACATTTTAAAGACATTTTTTCGTTCCCGACACTTTTGTGAATTCCCCCTAATATGTTGACTTCTTTACAGGAGACTGGGTCACTCTCATATGATTTCTCATCTGCAAAACTGATCTTTTTGAAAACATGTAATGTGAATTTCTTGCAGATTTTCTAGGTAAGGAAACTGATGGCCTACCAAACCTTGCTGCTGCCATAAAGTTGTGTTTTAGACGTGCTGCTCCACTTCTTCATTCTTTCTTCTCAAAAATATCACAACGAAGACTGAAAGGACTGTAAGCATGCAATATATGATGGGTCTGGGTCATTATCACATATGAATCTCGCATTAGCTGGGAGTTAAGTGAATAAACTCCATGGACACCCAACCTACAAGGCTCTGACATTAACAATTCATTAACCACTCAAAATAAATCCATTAAAATAACCTACAAACTGTTTTTTTCCTTGAGTACAATGCAAGCTTGTGCCTTTTATCCAGCACCGAGCAATAATAAATTCCTAAGCGTCTGTTGCTCCAGACTGGATCCTCTGTGCGGTCTGGTGGCCAAATGTAGAGAACTGGCTGCACTTCTTTGGATTTTTAATGATTGAAATGAATAGTTGTGCTGAGCGGAGTGATCTCACCACTCCTCGCTCCCTCCCAACTGCTTCTACTGTGCGAACCTCAGATGTGAAAAACAACTGGAGCTTGTTCCTGCCAGGGTTTCACGTGGCTTCAATAGAGTTCTGTTTCCGCTGCCCAATGCATAAATAGAATAGAAAGTGTTTATTCAGTGGTATTGAACCTGTTGCCCTGCTGCTATTATACTTTCCCTATGACTCCCAATAACCCCAATAGCCTTCATCTAAACTAGCCTGTAACCATGTATAGTTATCCTTAGCTAAACAAAATGATTTCTTGAAACCATAAAGCCACAACCGCCTGCCACTTTAAGACACTGGTAAACCAAAGGCTAAATCCAGACCTATGAAACCTCCTTTAGTCACCTGTATTCATAACACCAAAAGGAGGAAGGGAGGGGCTTGGTCAGGGTTTGGTTGAGGTGTGGCCAGTATTTTGGAGTTTGATGCCTCTGTAAATCCCATTGGATGTCTCTCACCACAACCCTACGGCATTGCTATTGATCTTACCCTTCAAATCCTGTCTGCTAGGAGATTAAGGTGTCCTATGCAATCACCATTGTTGGAATATCAGAGGTTCCTTTCAAAACCGGTATAATGTTTGGGATTAATATATTAATCTGGTCTATTTCTTGCCCAAACCTCCACCCATAGTGGTGGGGTTGATATTGACTTATCAGTGGTGGATTCTTTAGCAGAAGTTGGGTGAGTAGGAAAGGCCTTGGGTACCAATACTTAGCCTGACTCTACCCCAAGTAGAAAAGGTCCAGACAATACAATTAGGCACTTTAACTCTGAAAATTACATTCTCATATTTTTGAAGGTCAACTTTAAGAGGCCCATTTATCAAAGTTCGATTTCATGTGAATTTTATTTAATTTGAATATACTCACATACTCACTGGGAGGTTATTTAAGAAAAAACTAAAATGTCTAATATTCGATCAAATGGTTCCGACCTGAAAATTTGGTATACGGTTTGTACAAATCTAATTTTTATCCTGAAAAAAAAAACTTGAATGTCAGTAAGGCTATTAACATTTCTAAATGGCTCAACTGACCTTTGCCATTGACTTGTACATGAACTAGGCAGGATTTAGGTGGCAAATATTCGAATCAGGACTGTTCAAATGGCCAACGTGTTATAAATATCACATTTGAATAGTGGGAATAAAGTTTGAATGTGTGAATTGTTAAACTCGAAAATTCTAATTTACTATTTGACCCATGATAAATCTGCCCCTAAAGGTGGCCATTGACTCACACATAATATCGTGCAGAACAAATTTTCGTATGGTATTTTGTGCATGTATGGTGGAAAAAGAGCCGACCGATATCGGCAGAAGACTTGGATATCGGTAGTCGATCGGGCTGGACAGAAAATTTTGAACGGGTGCCTTTGAAGGCACCAGAACATGGAGCCATTGTTAGTGCTGAATCGTCAGATACAGGTAGAATTCTATTGCTTCTACCTGTTTATCTGACAATTCAGTTCTACACGTGTGTATTGAAATGAACGATCTTGGAAAGATCTTTTCCAAGAAAGATCATAATTGTAACGTCTATGGCCACCTTAAGTGTCTCAGCAGAGGCCATTACATAGATACAAAATACACAAATTTGTCACAGCCTTAAATAAAGAAAAGTGACCTTCTGTGCAAAACATTTGCAAGGCAAGCCTCTCTTTTGTGCTTGGAGTAGCTGCCACATTCCCTCAATGTAAAGAAACTGCTGATGTTGAGTTTGTCCTCAGCAGAACCTAAAGAATTGTCTGTGCTTCGCCATTTCACTCTGAACGAGAGTCACAACATTTTGTTCTTCCCAATCCAGAGCAGCAGAATTTGTAGCCGAGTTTTGTTATCCATGGTCTTAACATTTCAAGATCATCTTGTCCAAGTTCAACTATTTGAAGCTGGTCATGTGGGGGCTCAGAAGCATAGAGGGACCAGTGGGACCCTAATTAATAGGGATGCATCGAATCCAGGATTCGGCCTTTTTCAGCAGGATCCGGATTCGGCCGAATCCTATTTTGCATATGCAAATTAGGGGCGGGAGGGAAATTGCATGACTTTTTGTCAGAAAACAAGGAAGTAAAAAATGTTTTCCCCTTCCCACCCCTAATTTGCATATGCAAATTAGGGTTCGGATTCGGTTCGGTATTTGGCCGAATCTTTTCATCATTCGGGGGTTCTGCCGAATCCAAAAAAGTGGATTCGGTGCATCCCTACTAATTAATAAGGAATATTTCTAAAAATGTTAACCGTAAAGCCTTCGATGGGAATTCTTGCTTAGTAACTGCTAGGGCTTTCAATCACATTCTGTTGCATTGTCTATATTGTAGTTGCTTGTTGCATTGTTTGTATTCAGCCCATTATATTGTACAGCACAATGGAATATGTTAGCTTTGTAGAGAAAACTGTAACAAATTGCAACGTAGCTATTCGGTAGGTAATCCCGTTGCTATGTGCAGCCAACAGGGGAAAGAGAGAACTGGTAAATGTGAAGATGGCCAGATTGAAGCTTCAACCCGAGTCTGCAGTTTAACTGCCCATGTAATGTTCCTCTCTGACACATCTCTAGCAACAATTTGCACAGAAATCTATTGGGCAGGTTTAAAAACTTTGTTGGGGCAAGGGCCGCAATGAATCCGGCATTGGCCTCCTTTGTGATCCAATTGTTGATCCATGAGCCAAGAGAATGATTCATCCCAATATGGTCCACCAGGGGGCTGGACAAGCATCCACTCATTTGGTGACTCCCCCAAACTGTTTGTCTGGACCCCCTGGTGGGTATATAATGGGGTTTGGGGGTGAATCCTCATTCTAAATGGAGCAGAGTAAAATTTTTATGTATTTGTAATGTTATTATTAGTCGACCTAACAAAATTTTGTACTGCTAAAATGAGCGGCCCCAAAGAGCCCAAACATCAATGGCTTTTTTATACACCTTGTGCATCTTAGCACTATACACTTAGCACTGTATTTTAAGACCTGCACATTAAATTCATTTACAAACATTAAAAACTGCAATAATTGCAGGAAAGCAGAATTTGGAAGACAGGATTTAAATCTCAGCAAAATACACGGTACTGTCAATCCCCTAAAAGGCTTCACACTATAATTATACCAGTTGACTTCATTTAAATAGAGTAGGATTATATGTGGTTGAAATATTCTCTTATACTCCATGATAAATGGTTTAAAGGGAATTCTATATATATAGATATATATATATATATCTATCTATATATAGATATATTCAGTAATGAAGGTCCGCACTCTCAGGACTTAAAAATTAAATAATGTTTTATTAACAAAAGTCTTTTGTTAATAAAATATTATTTAATTTTTAAGTCCTGAGAGTGCAGACCTTCTTTACTGAATAATTATTTCAAAAATTTTGGAAACTGCACCCAGGCAAGTTGAACCTAGTGACGAGAGTGCCGAATCCCCCAAAGTTCATATATATATATAGAGATATATATATATATCCCCCTTACAGAAGAGTGTAGTTTCTAACATTGCAATGGGGATAAAGTTTGCCCCTTCACATTCACAATATATATGCGTGATGGCTGTTTATGTGGAAGGAGAAAATAAAGAGGCGGGGAGGTTTGCCTACTTTATTAATAGCAATAACGGTTTATTGCAGCATTTGGAATGAACTATCTGAATATTACCCATTCTATAGATAAGTGGAGCTGTACAGGAGGCGCATGGCAGAATGGGCTGCTGCATACAAGCCATAAGTGCCATAATGGTTTTTCCCACAAGGGACAATTCCTGAGATCAAGATGCAGATGCTTTAGGGCAAAGACAAACGCTCAGATTCAGGGAGATTAGTCGCCCAGCGGCAAATCTCCTTTTTCAGGCTGAATAATCTCCCCGAACTGCCTCCCGATTGCTAGAATGTAAATCCCCAGCGGAATGGCAATCGTGAGCTTCATTTTCCGAAAGTCACCAGAATTTGCATCACGAGGAAACTTTGGGCGACTTGGGAAAATGGAGTGTTTTAAGTGCCACCCCGCTGGCGATTTAGATTCTAGCCAGCGAGTGGCAGTTCGGGAGATTAGTCGCCCCGAAGAAGAGGCGATTTATAGCCGGGCGACTAAATCTCCCCGAATCTGAGCGTGTGTCTCTGCCCTTAGAGAAATACATTCTGAGAAAGTGTCTCATTACCTGAAACCAAGAATTACAAGGAAGAGAAGGGAGAGTCGCTGAGAATGCAGGTGATCGGAACGAGGACAGTATCAATGTTGTGGTCCTCGATCCGACAATTTTTAAACCTGCCAGATACCAGTTGGGGAATCCCATTGGAGGCTTAGTCTGGCTGGGCTTGGCCTGTTGGCAGCTTTTATTGTACTGTGTATGGCCACCTTAAGAGCAAGCAGTGTATATGTATAAATGCTCAGTAAGATGGGGTGCACCTTTTTCCAGTGAGTTGTTGATTCCCCCATCTGAGTGTATGATCAGTATACCTGGTGTATTTATTCATCTGGATACAATTGTTGTTGGACCTCGCACACCCTACCTACTGGGCGGAACTAGGGTTGCCACCTTTTCTTGAAAAAAGTACCGGCCTTCCGATATATTTATCTTTTTTTCCTATTAATAACATTGGGATCAACCTTCATTTTTACAGGCCAGGCCAGTAAAATACCAGCCAGGTGGCAACCCTAGGCGGAACAAGGATGCCTGGTGCACAAGGGTGGAGGCTCGGCCACCTCTCAACAGTAGCCCAATAGAAAATTCCAATGGCACACAAGACTGATGAAACACGCAGACCTGTGTGCCATTGGAATTTTCTATTGGTATTTATTCATCTGTGATTTATGTAGGAAGGACCGAATCTCTGACTACAGACTGGGAACGCAAGAGGCAGGTTGGAAATAGGTTTGTGGCTGGTTGATGAGGCTAAAGGGGTTGGGAAGTGACAAGGGCAGAGCAAGATATGAGGAGTTGGGGCAGAAGAATGGAGGTTCCAGGAAGGAATGGTATAGAAAGGCGCCCAGCACAGCCCTATTTGCTAGGTAGGGCAGTAGGGGGAAACATTCATACCCACCCTATATTATTATGGAGCCCAGGTCACAGCTTGGTGGAAGGAATGCTTGCCAGAGAGTTGGGGGTAGATCCCATAGGCTAGAAAGCAGAAGGGAGCAGATTGTTCAATGGTCTACTATAGTCCTAAAAATGCACTCATACAGCTTTCTCCAAAACACTCCTTTTTATTTGTTCATAATATACGGTATCAATAGGTTGAGATTGCCAGCTCTGTGGATAGTTTGCGTCTGTGTTTATATCACACCCCCCCCGTATTCAGTGTGACATGCCCTGTTTGTTATTAGCCTCATAGACTCATTAACTCCGACTTCAGCCATGAGGAATTTGTAAACTGGACAAAAACAGGCAAAATCCCACCAGCTATGCTGTTGTGTAATCCCTGAGGTTTGGATCCAAGAGAGGGAATCCCATTTCATTGCTGCTTAACCCCATCTCTCCCGGTACACGGGAAGGTTCTTTTTTTTCTGCATCAAATATGGGTGCAGGGACCCCCGGACTGTGCAGTGAAGAGCATTGAGAGCAGTAGGAACTACATTTGTTTTGCTCATAAGCAGAAACCTAAAAATACGATTTTTTTTTTATTTTCCTTTTGGAGGAGAAACCAAATATGTACAAATCCTCAGGCATTTTCTGAGAAAGCCTTTACCAAAACAATCCTCAGTGACGCGCGGGTCTATTTTTTGCCTGTTAAACAATTGAACTTATTGTAGGCTATATTTGGGGAGAAAACCTCTGCTGAGTTGTGTTTTGGATAAAGTTGATCTCAGAACTCCTGTAATTACTTAAGAAAATGCTTAAAGGGGTAATTGACCTTTCCATTCACTTTTCGTAAGATGCCGACAGTAATATTGCGAGAAAATCTGCAACTGGTCTTCGATTTTTAATTTTTTTGTGGGTTTTTGAATGACTTAGCTTTTTGTTCAGCTGCTCTGCAGTTCAGAATTTCAGCAGCTGGCTGGTTGCTAGGGTCCAATTAACCACAGCAACCTAGTAGAGATGAATGAGAAACTGGAAGATGAAAAGGAAGGGGGTCCGAATAGAAAGGTAAAGAACAAAAAGTAACAAGATTGTACAATAAGTTTTTTGGCTGCCGGGGTCAGTGACCCCCTAATATCGAAAACTGGAAAGAGGTGGAAGAGAAAGGCAAATAATTAAAAAATGGAGAATAATCGAAAGGTTGCTAAAATTAAGACATTAAAAGTTAACTTAAAGGAGAACTAACCCTTTAAGCATATTTTTGGTTCACTGTCTAGCTCTACATACTGGGCTCATGGAATTATGTGATCTTGCACAGTAGTACCCCATGTAAACCACTTGGTGCCCTGGTTTCCATCCCTATTAGAGTGACATCATTGCGCCATGCTTGCTTTGTGGCATCATCATGATGGTGGTCCTACATGGGCGTGATGACTGCACTCACAAGTGAATAGAGGCACTCCCTTACAATGAGGTGCCATTTGTGCTCACTTTCATTACACAGAATTCATTTTGTGAAGCCCTGTATTCCCTGCTGACAAAATTTATATTTGACCTTTAAATATCTTTCACAGCCCAATAGTGGATTCTGTCAACACATCATTTTGTAGTCAACCCCATTTTTTGTGGTGACATAATTCATTTTGTGTTGACAAAATTCATCTTCAGGCTACAAAATAAACACTTTCTTGTGTCCACAGAATTAATTTTTTGCTACCAGTGTTTATTTTACGAGTACAAAATCATTTTTGTGTTTTTAGAAACTAATATTTGGTTCATTTCATAATTAGGATTTACAAGACATCTGCAGTTGTCTATTGATAACCCTACATACGCCCCAGGGCACAGATCCCTGCCGTCAGAGCAAGAGTGCTGGGCTGATAAAATGTTATGAGTTGAAGCAGAAACCATCTCCACAGCAGGAACCATCACAGAACTGGGCCAACACATGTGACTCCTTTAATTAAGAGGTCCTGGCACGCGTCCTCAGTCTATATTTGTTTCAGAGGATTACATGGTGTGGAAGAAATGAATGGTTTCAGCCGAGTGAGGCATGTGAGCTGATGTCTTCCAGATGTGCTTCTGTTAGTGCAATTCTTAACTCTCCTGTTATATTCTTCAGCTGAAACAGATCTGGCAACTGTGAGACCCGACTCGGCCAGCCTAAAGGGACGTCCTGGAACATCCAGCAACATTATTATAGGATACCTGCCCGCTGCCAGATGGCACGTCACTGCATTCAGAAGTCAAAGTAAAAAAAACAGTATTTGCGGCCTCATTTTGAGGTTGGTGATGGATTTACATTTACTTTTCAGGCTGCATTCATTGGTCAGATACTTAAAGTGGCTTCTCATTTGGCAAGGACTCCAAATAATGAATCTTGGCTCCATTCATTTGGCCACCCATATGCAGGGTAAAATAGGCCTGATCTTATTGTTGGAGCAATGATCAGATCATGCATTGGGACCTATGAACGTCTGTCCAACGAGGACCACATCAATGTACCAATGCAGGTCTCCCTGATATGCCTACATTGAGGTGGGCGATATCTCGCTGATCCAATCGTGGGCTCTAAGACCCAAAGATCGGCTCATAATGTAGGCAAAATGGTCAGTCAGATTGCGGGACCGAATCAACGGCCTCGATTCGACGGGATTTTCAACTCTGCTCGATCGACATCTGCACGACTTTCGGCCAGATATCGATCGGGGAAGCAAGTTGGAGGACCCCAACACATGGGCCGATAAGCTTCCAACTCGGTCTGTCGGCAGCTTTTATCGGCCCGTGTATGGCCAGCTTAAGATGCAATTGTGAGGGGAGCACCAGGCCTGGACTGGGAGTCAAAATAGGCCCTGTCATTCCAAGTACACAGATGCCCAAACAGCCCCCTACCAGCCCAAAAACCCCCCTACCAGTCCACTATATGGTAACTTTCTATTCAGCTGTATAGCAGCCCCTCTGGCATTTGCCAGAACCCACAGTCCGGGCCTGGGGAGCACTATGGACCTTTTCTTCTTGCATCCCCCTAGTTTCAGCCATTCAGTAACATTGGAGGCGACTGTTTGAGGGAGTGGGGGAATTTATCAGCGGCCCATTATCACGAGCTAAAGCCTATGTCAGTTGTACAGCATTGTTAATATTATACAAACATGTGAAGTGTCCATAACAAGAGAGATATGTAGGGCTTGTCAGACATGAGGAATACTTTATTGTGCTAAGTAAACATTAACACATATTTAAGGAGTGTTTTTAGAGATAGTTTCTTTGACTCCTAGGTAAGCACAAAGGTCACATGGCTGAAACGCTTATCACCATTTATAGAATACTATATTTAACTCAGATCTCCCGAACACCTAGCAAATATTTAAAATAATAAAAACATCTACTCCAACTTCCCCAACATATAATTATTTAGCTCCTGTCTGTCCCACCAATAAGCTTCTCATCTGCTCTTGTTCCATTCTTGTATTACTTACTCATCTGACCCAGTGTCAGCCAACCATGACCTACAAGGTGGACTATTACTCCATCCAACTACCTCTCATTTCTCATATTACTTTCTCTGTCCACTGTATAAATGACTCCCTTCTCTGAGTGGTGACATGTAACTGGCCTTCAGGCTGGGCCCCCTTAGCTCATAACAAGGTTACAGATATATAGAAACATTGGCATTCGGTTTGGGAAACTGACGTGAGAGCAAAGAGAACATGTGAAACCCCATTGGGTATGCAGCAGTGATCAGCACATAATGAACAGCCCAATTGCAGGCACTGAATGATACAGTAAATACAGTAAATGTGGAAGAAAATACACTGATCCAAAGGTGAGCAGAACATAAACAACAGGTACCGCTCATGCCAAAATAAACACAAGTAAATGGAGGTAACTGGCAGATAAAAGAAATAAGGACACACTGCGAATGTGACATTGAGGCTAATGGAAGACACATCCTCCAAGTTCAGACTTTTGGAGAGGGAGGAGAGGGGTGTGCACATGAGTTTGTTCAGGGCCCCATTTAGCTCATAACAAGGTTACAGCTGTAGGAAAAAATCTATGTATCAGTCATTCAGCCACAGTTCCAGGAATATCCAGTACAGCAGATACTTATTCACCTTAAACTGCACTCCAATTGACCATCAGGCTGGGCTTTCAGGTGTATATTGTATATATAGGAGAGCAGTAATACCTTATACAATCTCCCCCATACCTCATCCTAACTGAGCCCCCATACTACTAAATGCCGCCCTCTAGCCAATAACTCACCCCTTGGAGACCAGTGCAGTAACAGTCCAGCATTCTAAGGGCATTGGCACAAGAGGTGTTTTCAATGTGGTGCCCATCAATGGGAAAGGACACGGGTAGAGGCTCCTTCAATCTGAGAATGTGCTTGTTGGCATTTTCAGGTGACAGTTGCGAACTCTAAGACTACCACAAGAACACCACATGTGCCGTAGCCCTTACTGTGCACTTACAGGCTAATGTCAGCTTGGCTTTTTGTCTCAGTAAGTCCCATTCTGTTGGACTAGATTGTAAGCTCCTAAGGACAGCAACAGTGAAATGTTTATGCGCTATACTGCACTTTCCTTCCTTTAACTTACTATAATGTAATTGTACTTGGATTTTGTTTGCTGCATGATACAGAACCAGGATTTAAAGAGAGTGTTTGTCCAACTGGGTCATTATAGATAATCTTATAGCCCTGCCCCAGCCATTCATAATAGATGTGGATTTTGTATCCTCACAAACCATAATGCAACCTGATACAGATTCTTTCTTTCCGAGTATCAGCTGAAAGGCACCTGTTTTTTTCTGGGTGTGTCTCTAGCGGAGAGGTTGTTTCACCCAAATAAAATCCCCGCACACCTCCTCTCCTCAAAATAGTTTCACTGTCAGGGAAGAAAAGACCTTTATTGTATTTTCTTTGTTGTTACAGGTGAGTTAAAGGAACAGTAACACCAAAAACTGGAAGTTTCTCAATGTAATTAAAATATAATATAGTGTTGATCTGCAATGGTAAAACTGGTGTGTTTACTTCAGAAACACTACTATAGTTTATATAAACAAGCTGCCGTGTAGCCATGGGGGCAGTCATTCAAACTGGAAAAAAGTAGAAAAGGCATAGAAATATCGCAGATAACAGATAAAACACCGTTGTATTCTACAAGGCTTATCTGTTATCTGCTGTGTATCCTGCGCCTTTTTTACAGCTTGAATGGCTGCCGCCATGGCTACACAGCAGCTTGTTTATATGAACTATAGTAGTACTTATCTGTTATCTACTGTGTATCCTCTGCTTGAATGGCTGCCCCCATGGCTACACAGCAGCTTGATTATATAAACTATAGTAGTACTTATCTGTTATCTACTGTGTACCCTGTGCTTGAATGGCTGCCCCCATGGCTACACAGCAGCTTGTTTATATAAACTATAGTAGTACTTATCTGTTATCTACTGTATATCCTGTACTTGAATGGCTGCCCCCATGGCTACACAGCAGCGTGTTTATATAAACTATAGTAGTACTTATCTGTTATCTACTGTGTATCCTGTGCTTGAATGGCTGCCCCCATGGCTACACAGCAGCTTGTTTATATAAACTATAGTAGTCTTTCTGAAGCAAACGCACAGCTTTTACCTGTCCATGCTAACAGTATATTATATATTTTTTTGGTGTTACTGTTCCTTTAAAGGAGCAGCAACACCAGGAAAAAAAAAAGAAACAAACTGTTTCAATTTATATAAAAAGGTGCACATGTTACTGCCTGCTCTGCTTTCATATGCCCTAAAGAAAAAGGGATTGGAAGCGCTAGATAGGGACATAAAAAGGGGAAAGATTTGCAAAGGTTACTCCCTGGTCTGCTTTGCCCTACAGAAATATGGACTTGATACAGTAGGTGCCTAATATAAAGGGTTTGTCTGGGCCAGCAGGATATCTGGGGGGGGGGGGGCAGGACCTATAGGGGCCCCATGAGGCTGTAATTAATGAGCAATTTCAACATATATTGGTAAAACAAGAAAACCTCTGGAAATGTTGGGGGCCCAAAAATGAACTTGCTGTGGGGCTCAATAACATCTAGCTATGCCACTGGACAGAGACAAGGGATAAGAGTTGGAAGGGTTACTGCCTGCTCTACTTTCATTTTTCCTACATAAATGGGGACTGGTAGCACTAGATACAGTAGGTGCCTAATATATATATAGAAAAAGTTGAAAGTGTTGCCTGGATTACTACCTGCTCCAATCTCTTTCCCCCTAATGAAATAGGAATTGATAGCACAAAGCTTTAATATTCTGCTAACATACAGGGGGTGAATGATTTGCTGTGCAAAGTTCATCATCATTGCTCTTGTTTGTAGGGTAGGAATAACTGAAGCCGTTGTTATTTGCTGACGTGCTGGGTGGCTCATTGCCCTCATTGTTAGCGTCTCCGTGTTAACATTCCTCAGTTCACTAACCCTAATAGTGACATGGTACTTTCACAAGGCACACTGGGTAATTTCAAGCCTTGTGCTGCATTTTCAGTTCAGATCTCAAAAGGCTGGATATAAGGAGGCTAAATAGCCCTACAGCATTATGAAACACCATGATGTTTGCCAGGCCATGAAAAGGAGAGCAGGACAAAGTCCCTTGTAATAACTGAGTCGTCACTAACGGGCAAATTCCACATGACTGACCTGCTTCTAATTAACCCAACAGTGAAACCTAAAGGCTCTTTGTTCCATTAAAAAAAAAAATATATATATATATATATATATATATATATATATATATATAAAATTACACAACTTAAGAAGTTGTAGTAACAAGAGGAAATATATATATATATATATATATATATATATATAATTATTGAATAGACCCGCACTCCATTTCTTGCAACATTCAAATTCTTTCTATTGTGTATATTGTGTTTTCCATCCTTGAAAAAGGCCCCAATGGGGGCCGAAACGTCGGATTTTTGTACTCAATAAAAAGAATTTGAATTTTGCAAGAAATGGAGTGCGGGTCTATTCAGTAATTATATACACACACACACACACACACACATATATATATATACATATACTGTACTGCAAACTTTGGCTGCTGCAAGTATTTTCTGGTGTGTCTGGCAACTAAATGGTTAATAATATTTTTTTAGGGACCAGAAAAAATGTATTCTGGTGTTCTGTAGATTTTCTGGCCATGTTAACCAAGGTTTAACCGATGCCCTGGGTTTATCTTATTTCCAGAATCTGCACATCCTGGTACAAAAACGGATGGTTGGGAAGGCTATGCTGAATAATTAAAGGGTTAAACTGCTGCAGCAGGCGAGGTTATCAAGGTTGGCAGCATCTCAGTTACAAGTGTAAGAACATTCTGCTGGTGCGTGGCCCCTTTAAGAGAGGCAGGAGCATGTGCCCTGTGTGTCAGTTTCATTATGGAGATCAGACAGTGCAGGATACTCAGTAGAAGAGGCTGAGTCTGAAGCACTTGCACTGTATGGGGGTGAGATCCTTACTGACGAGGGGGAGGCAGAGCCAATCAGAAGCCCCCGTGCAGCCTGCAGCTCCCATCTGTTCTTCTTTGGACTCTACAGCTGCCCCCCTGTTGCCTTTATTTCTGCCCCCAGACTCAGAACAAAGTCTTCTTTATACTCTCACCATGGAAGCAGCGCACAGTATCTAACCCCCCCCCCCTTTTTCTTTTTTTAACTTTCCTGCAGTCTCCCTGAGTTCCCCTCCTGTTGGTTGTGCATCAGATCTCAGAATGCTCCCCAGGTCCATGACCTCCTTCACTCTCAAGCAGGACCCCCAAGATGCCCGGGTAAGACTCCGCCGCCTCTTTCTGTGCCTCATATTTGGCTTTGCTCAAGGCAGGGAGCTGGGCTTTTGTTTACAGATCACACTGAGTGGATGTGTACGGCAGCACCACGGTGGGGTTTCAGGGGATTGTTGCATGTGTAGAGCAGCTCCTCGCTTCTGCATAGCTGGGACACGGCTCAGGGAAAGAATGAATCATTCCATTTCATATTTTTTACTCTGAAAATTATGTCACTTAAAGCAGCTGTTTAATACTTTGCTTCTTAAAGAGAATATTCAGGTAATTATGCTATAAACAGTCAGTGTGTATTTGTTCCTAATTGCATAATTATTCCTCTTTTTATTCTGTAGCCCCGAGGTTTGAAATTTAAACTGCTATCTGGTTGCTAGGGTCTCAGTTTGGGATTTTAACTTCTATCTGGTTGCTAGGGTCTCAGTTTGGGATTTAAACTCCTATTTGGTTGCTAGGGTCTCAGTTTGGGATTTAAACTTCTATTTGGTTGCTAGGGTTGCAGTGTGGGGTTTAAACTGCTGTCTGGTTGCTAGGGTCACAGTGTGGGGTTTAAACTGCTACAGTATGGTTGCTGGGGTCTCAGTGGTGGATTTAAACTACTATCTGGCCATAGGGTCTCAGTCTGGGATTTAACCTAACAGTTTTTTTTAGTCTCAATCTCAATTTAGTCATATAATCTTCTCATGTGTTGTTAGGTCTTAATCTGGAATTTAAACTGCCATGTGGTTTCTAGGGTCTGGGATTTAAACTGGTAACAGGTTGCTGGGGTCTCTGTCAGGGATTCAAACTGTTAATGGATTGCTGGGGTTTCATTCTGGGATTTAAACTGGTATGGGGTTGCTGGGGTCTCAGTCCGGGATTCAAACCAGTAACGGGTTGCTGGGGTCTCAGTTTGGGATTCAAACCAATAATGGGTTGCTGGGGTCTCAGTCTGGGATTTAAACTGGTAGCGGGTTGCTGGGGTCAAATTCTGGGATTCAAACAGGTTGTTGGGGTCTCAGTTTGGGATTCAAACCAATAATGGGTTGCTGGGGTCTCAGTCTGGGATTTAAACTGGTAGCGGGTTGCTGGGGTCAAATTCTGGGATTCAAACAGGTTGTTGGGGTCTCAGTTTGGGATTCAAACCGGTAATGGGTTGCTGGGTTCTCAGTCTGAGATTTAAACCAGTAACGGGTTGCTGGGGTCTCAGTCTGGGATTTAAACTGGTAACGGGTTGCTGGGGTCTCAGTCTGGGATTTAAACTGGTAACGGGTTGCTGGGGTCTCAGTCTGGGATTTAAACTGGTAACGGGTTGCTGGGGTCTCAGTCTGGGATTTAAACTGGTAACGGGTTGCTGGGATGTAAACCGGTAAGGGGTTTCTTGGGTCTCAGTCTGGGATTCAAACTGGTAACGGGTTGCTGGGGTCAAATTCTTGGATTCAAACCGGTAACGGGTTGTTGGGGTCTCATTCTGGGATTTAAACCCATAACATGTTCCTGGGGTCTCAGTCTGGAATTCAAAGTGGTAATGGGTTGCTGGGTTCTCAGTCTGGGATTTAAACCAGTAACGAGTTGCTGGGGTCCTAGTCTGGGATTTAAACTGGTAATGGGTTGCTGGGGCCCCAGTCTGGGTTTGAACCGGTAATGAGTTGCTGGGGTCTCAGTCTGAGATTTAAACCAGTTATGGGTTGCTGGGGTCTCAGTCTAAAGTGTAAGATACATACTAAAATGGATACTAGGGAGATGCTGGCCCTGAGAGAGTGATCCCCCATATACAGTAGATAAAATCTAAATCAGTGTTGGGAGGTCAGATCTGGGGTTACTGTGACTAATATCCTATATGAACTCTTCCAGTGCTGGTGTCAGGGAGTTGGGATAAGAGATAAGATGATATTAATAGTAACACTCTCAGGTCTGCTCTGTGGTTTCATGGGTCGCCCAACCTGCCACAGATACCGCAGCTGAAATGCCAAAATGGAAAGCGGCAGAGAAACAAACTTACTGTAAATAATCTGCAAATAATTCATCACAAAGACCAACTGCAAATTTCCCCCTATCTATAATGCAGTGAGTCATTACTGCTGGTGGGCAGAGCACATGCCAAAGGCACAGATTATACAGTGGCTACAGTTTCACAAGCAAATGCTCAACTCATCACTTGTGGCACTGACCAAACAGTGTGGATGGTACAGACAGATATATCTCTATGGCTGATGGCACACCCTGTGTATTTGGGCAAATATATCTCTATGGCTGATGGCACACCCTGTGTATTTGGGCAAATATATCTCTATGGCTGATGGCACACCCTGTGCTTTTGGGCAGATATATCTCTATGGCTGATGCACACCCTGTGCTTTTGGGCAGCAACTGTGTGCTGCACTCCATAGGCCAGAATATTATATTCCATAAAGCAGATTTTATTATACTGCTCATTCTGTTCTGGCTGGATTTCCTATGGCAGTCATCAGTGACTGGTCACTTTTATTGGGGCTCAAGCAGAGACAGTTACAGTGTAGAATAACTGGAGGGCTGTTAAACTTTGACTGCTTTATACAGTTCAGTGCACAGCAGCTTCCAGGCACACAAATCATGTTGCTTGTTGCAGTAAGGAATGGCAAGAGTTGTTTTTAATAACGGGTGCCGGAGTACATGTGCCAGCCCAGCAGTCACCAGGCCTATAATTTGCTTATTCATAAGCCTCAGCACTTATGGGAAATGCCAGCACACAGTCGTGGAGAGGCCGTGCCACTGTGTTGTGTTTGGCAGTGACAGAGGATCTGAGGATGGTGCAACGTAATGGTATGTGCCGCCTGAATCTATCATTGTCTTCTGAAGCCCAGAGGCCGGCCCTTCCCCACTACAGAATGCTGGACCAAAAATAAACCTCTTTTTCTTAAAGGCACAGAGCTGTCTAGTGTCAAACAGGTCCCAAACAACATGGTGAGGAAGATCTTATATTTTAATTCAGCCAGATCCAAAAAATTATCTTCGCCTTTCCCTTTAATAAACCAATATGGCAGCCAGTTTATTCACTGAGCCAAACACAAATGTACCTGCTGGAGCCCAATGTGTGCTTTATTCTTTTTAAAGGGGATGTATACCTCCATAATAAAACATTGTCTAAGCAACTTTCCTATATAGGTTCATAAAATATTTTCAGTTGTTAAAGTTTTTTGTAAACGGAGTTGCAACTGAAGCAGTTTCTGTAATTCTCTTTCTTTATAGGTTGGTTAATTGTTCATTATTCCAGGGACTGGTCCGATTGCCATTTTGGAGTCAGGAAGGCATTTTCCCCCCCTCTGAGGCAAATTGGAGAGGCTTCGGATGGGGTTTTTTGCCTTCCTCTAAATCAACTGGCAGTTAGGCAGGTTAAAATAGTGTTAAAAGGTTGAACATGATAAACATGTCTTATTTCAACCTAACTTACTATGTTACTTTGTTTATATATTTAACAATTTATTTGTGCACTCCTCAACCTAACTTTATTTTTCCAGGCTGCAACACACTCATGCTGTGAGTCACTGACAGATTTCACCTGCTTTAACTGGCTGATTCCAGCATGAGGCAGCAATTCGCAGTGCACTGCTGGCACATAGGGTTGTTAACAGCGAATATGCGAAACGCAAATTTCGACGCCCACGTCAATCTTGACGCCTGCGTGAATTTTGATGCTTGTGTCAATTTTCACACTGGCAGTAAAGTCAGTGGGCGTCCGAATAATGTTGACGCGCGTCAGTCTGACGTTAAAGCCGTTTCCGACGTGTGTCCAACCTTTTTTGACGCCAGTGAATTTTCGCACCAGTTCAGAAAATGTATTCGCCATCCTTAAAACATGGTAATTCGCCGCAAATTTGTGCCTGGTGAATTTATTTGCCCATCACTGCTTATCAGTCAGTCAATATCCCATGGCACTAGTTGCTCCATTAATGACTGGAGGCAATAAAGAGTTAAACTAGTGTATTCTCAGTAGTTCCCAAAATCTGCCAGTCACTATATCTTTTCACCGCTGTGTCCCAGTTTAGAACAGTAGAGTGAATTGTACAGTGCTACAAGCACAGAGCATAACCAGCTTTAGTATCATCCCTAATGCAGGAGAAAATACAGGTTGGAGGCCAAAGGGTTCCATGAGAGGTGATGGTGTGTCAGTTTGTGCCTCAGGTAACTGGACTATAGGAAATGTACAGATACTGTTTCTATTCACACTGAGATTACAGGGAGTTTATATATACCAGGTACAGACCTGAGCACTAACCCATGTGCCCCCCTCACCATCAGTTTCTTCATCTCTCCCCCATCCTTCCTTGTTCTCTCTTTCCCCCACTTTCCTAACCTTTCTCTTTTATCTTCACTTTACTCTTCTCTTTTTCCTTTCACTCTTCTTCCCTTTCCTCGTGTTCTTCCACCTTCTCTCATCCCCTCGATATTTATCTCTCTCTTACACTCACATCCCCTATTTTTCCTTTTGCTTTGTCTCTCTCCCCTCATTCTTCTTCCTTCTCTCTTCTTTTTGCTCTTACTTCTTTTCTATCTCTTCCACATGCATTTTCTCCTTCTCTCTTCTTTGCTCTTTCTTCTTTCCTCTTCTCCTCATTCTTCTTCCTTCTCTCCTTCCCTATGCTCTTCATTTCTCATCACCTCATTCTTCTTTCTTCACTCTTCACCATGCATTTTCTACTTGTATCATCTACGAACCTTTCTTCCTTTTATGATCTTTGATGTTGCTTCTTTTACTTTCATTTTTACTCCATTTCTCTTCCCCTCATTCTTCTTCCTTTTCTCTTCCCTTTGCTTCTTTTCTCTTCTCCTCCTTTTCCCTCCTTCTCTCTTCCTCTGATTTTTTCTTCTAATTTTCTCCCAATCTTCTTTAATGTGCCTCAAGTCTATAGGATAAAACAGGGGCTGTGCATTCCCCTATAAAATAGGGCTGTAGTAGTAGAACATGCCACTCATTCGAGGGCAGCAATAGGTAGACTTGCATTAAATCATCTGCTGAAGTTGTAAAACCTACTTATAACATGGGAATGACTTGACTGGAGGTTCTTCATGCCAATTACAGCATCACCAATGATGACCTGTATCAAAGTGATGAAGCACTTACCTGTGCCCCCCAACAAATATGTGTATTTTGTGCAGATGCAGCACTGGGGATCAGATTTGCAGGAAATTTAAAGGGCTGCACATCCCCAGTTCTTCCTGAAAATAGAATGCGACATACTGCCCTCAAATCTTGCTGAACCCTAAATCTTGTTGCCTTTGTGGCCTTCCCACGAATCCGGGCCTGACTGAATCAAAGTTTTTGTGCAAGATATTGGGCTAGGGCTGAAAATATGGGCTTAGTAACTTATAGTAACACAGAGAAGGAAAGGACTTGGCAAAGCCTTATCAGCCCATGAACAACAGCGAGTTATACTGGCAGACACCCGCACTCATAACCTCTGGGACTCCATGAAATGAAAGTGTTTTTCTGCCGTTACTTTTGTTCTCAGAAAGAGCCGCTTACCTTAAAAAAAGGATGTGAAACTCCCATATTTCTGGCTTTCTAAAGCCCTGGCTGTCATGCAAGCAACTAAACCGAAATAGAAAAACATTTTAAAGGAGAACTTCACCCTTTCGAAGCACCTGCGTGTGATTGTTATTGAATGCAACGTTGGCCTACCCCTTTCTAGTCTCTGGTTCTGACTCCTGACACAATGTACCAGAAGTCATTCCTATATAAATGGCTGCTGTATATTCTTCAAAGGATGAAGCGACGCTGTCTGTGACCTCTGAGGTTGCTTTACCTGTTGTGTTTTCTGCAATAGAATTTATTTTTTTCTAATTCAGCCTATTTCCCCATTTAGGATATTTATGTTTCAGATCAATACAGAGAACAGAGCACATTGGCTGCTGATATTTCACATCCCTGATGCACTAAATGGATCTGAGAAGAGAAAGAGAGAAATAAAAGAGGAAAAACACTTCTCAGTTCCAGAACAAAAGGGTTTAATGAGTCATTTCTCTGTTCTGGGAACATTCTGTGAATTAACTGATCATCCTGTCATCACTCTGTACTTTCCCTTTGCTTTTCTTAGCTTTGGCACTATTTAGGGCACCAACCCCTACCCCTCATTATCACTATATAAACTGTAAATGGTGTTATTGGGGATTATTATTATTGACATGTATTTATACAGCGCCAACATATTGCCCAGGGCTATGATAACTAATTTATATAGGTTTTAAACTACACCAGTGCCATTACCCATGACAACCAATCAGATTTTTATTTCATTCTAGCACTAATCACTGATTGGTTGCTATAGGTAACTGCAGGTAGGCAATTTAGCTCTTGTATAGTTATAAGATCCATTATCCAGAAAAAAACATTATCCAGAAAGCAATTTGGAAAGTAAGTCTTCCGCAGACTAAATTTTAATCAAATAATTAAATTTTTTCCCCCTGGTACCTTGTACTTGATCCCAATTGAAAGAGGTTGTTCACCAGTGAGTTAACTTTTAGTATGATGCAGAGAGTGACATTCTGAGACAATTTGTATTTGGTTTTCATTTTCTATTATTTGTGGTTTTTGAGTTATTTAGCTTTTTATTCAGCAGTTTGCAATTTCAGCAGTCTGGTTGCTAGGGTGCAAATTACCCTAGCAACCATGCACTGATTTGAATAAGAAACTGGAATGTGAATAGGAGAGGCCTGAATAGAAAGATGAGTAATAAAAAGCAATAACAATAAATGCGTAGCCTTACAGAGCATTTGTTTTTAGATGGGGTCAGCGACCCCCATTTCAAAGCTGGAAAGAGTCAGAAGAAGAAGGCAAATAAAAAAATGATAAAAAAATAATGAAGACCAATTGAAAAGTGGCTTAGAATTGGCCTTTCTATAACATACTAAAAGTTGACGTGAAGATGACCCACCCCATTAAGATATAATAAATCCTTATTGGTAGTGACGGGCGAAACGCATTCAAGTCAACTATTTTGACGCAAGCGACTATTTTGTCCAAATGCATTAAAGTCAATGGGCGTTGAAATAAATTTGACGCACGACTATTTTATGCGCATGACTATTCTGACGCGCGACAATTTTTAATTTTTTTTTGCTGTCGAAGTTATTCGCTGGTGGCGAATCACGGAAGTTTGCAACAAATTCATGCCTGGCGAATTAAATCACTACTTATTGGATGCAAAACAATCATGTTAGCTTTAATTAACATGTAAATGAGTTTTTAGTAGACTAAGGGCTCTTCAACATGAGCGTTTTTACCTGCGCTCCCCTGCGTTCCGTTTTTCAGCGTTCAGCCGCAGGGGAGCGCAGGAATAGACGCATTTCATTATTTCAAATGGGGCTGTACTCATACAGGCGCGTGTAGGCGCTGAACGCAGGAAAAATGCAGAATGTTGCGTCTCAACCTGCGTTCGGTGCCTACACGCGCCTGTGTGAGTACAGCCCCATTTGAAATAATGAAATGCGTCTATTCCTGCGCTCCCCTGCGGCTGAACGCTGAAAAACGGAACGCAATGGAGCGCAGGTAAAAACACTCATGTGTAAAAGCCCTAAGGTATAGTGATCTAAATTACAGAGCTCTGTATGGCTGAATGTATGACATATAAGCGTGGTGGTAAAGCAGGTCTAGCAGGGGTGTAACTACGAAAAGAACAGACCAGCAACTGTTGGGGGGGGCAGAAAGTATAGCCCCCCCATTTTTTTCTACAAAGTCTTAGTTCCCCTTTCATTTAAAGGGGAACTCCACCTAAAAACGGTTGTTTGCCCAATGAAAGAAAATATCATTTTGAGCAACTCTCCAGAATACTAAAAACATCCAGAGTTTCTCTGCTAAATAACATGAGTATCACATCTCTGTGTGTAGCAGTGAAGCTGCTGATAGAGGCACACGAGGGAGGTCAGGGTTCCCCTGTGATCTGTGAGTTGTGTAACACACTCCCCACTGGGGCAAAACAATAGTAAATACATAGTAACAAGTGAATGTTGTGCTCCACCTGCTGCTCTGTAACCAGCTGTCCACACTCACTAGTAGCATCTGCTGGAATGCATTGGAGGACTGTCACAATACCTGGGCCTGGTTATCTCCGTGTCACCTGTACGGAGTGGGAACCCGCGGTGTCTGGGTCACGTGTGCACTCTTGCACTGCCACTGGGAGAAATTAACCCTGTTGCTACTGGTGACACTAGCCACTAACCCTTCTGATCCCTTCTTAGGTGATTCACCTTTAATAAATTTAACTTTCAGTATGTTGCAGAATGTCTAATTCTAAGCAACGTTTCAATTGGCCTTATTTTTTTCTTTTTATAGTTTTTTAACTATGTGCCTTCCTCTTCTGACTCTTTACAGTTTTCAAATGGGGGTCACTGACCCCATCTAAAAAACGAATGCTTGTTATTGCTACTTTTTATTACTCTTCTTTCTATTCAAGCCTCTCTTATTCATATTCCAGTCTCTTATTCAAATCAGTGTGTGGTTGCTAGGGGAATTTAGACTCTAACAACCAGATTGCTGAATTTGTAAACTGGAGAGCTGCTGAATAAAAAGCTTGATAACGCAATAAAAAATGTAAACCAGTTGCAAATTGTCTCAGAATTAAAGTTAGGTATAATTTTTAATATAATTTATATATATATATATATATATATATATATATATATATATATATATATATATATATATATATATATATACATATACAGTATATAAATTACATTATACTTAATAATTTAATAATTATTAAAAATATTATTACATTTTTATATATATATATATATATATATATATATATGTAATAATATGTTTTAATAATGATTAAATTATTAAGTATAATCAAAGTTATATTTAAAGTTATCAACCCCTTTAACCCTGCTGCTGCCGGTGCCTAGCTACTGCCATTGGGAGATTAACCATATCTCTACCGGTGTCTCTTCCACTGAGAGATAAATGTTGTTGCTGGCGGTGCCATTAATGCCAGTGCTTAGCCACTTTAACTGGGAGTTTAACCCTGTCACTGCCATACCTAGCTTCTGCCACTTAAAGATTAACTCTGTTGCTGCCCATGCCATAATTATTATATGAAAGGGTAGAGGTGGATGGAGAAACAGCACCCGCTGAAGGTCTTAAAAAGTCAGGGAGGGTAACACCAACCACACCTTCCAATCTCCATACACAGAGTTTATATAGAGATGCCAATTAACCCCATGTTGTAATTTTTTTTTTTAAACAAAATGATGACGGTCTCAGGAATACCAGGAATGGATTATAATCACCGTGATAATCAGTTGGCATTAATAGTGTGACACTGCTGTGATTATACGTATTATTATTATTAATATGTCAGCAGAGGAGGAAGGATAGAGAGAAATTGATTAAGAAAAGAACATATAAACACATCCTCTACAGATCAATAGATATAATATATATAGTTGCCAGTAGGGTGCTGGGAGTTGTAGTCGACATCCCCTACAGATCAATGGATATATATAAATAGTTGGCAGTAGGGTGCTGGGAGTTGTAGTCGACATCCCCTACAGATCAATGGGTATATATATATATATATATATATAGTTGCCAGTAGGGTGCTGGGAGTTGTAGTCGACATCCCCTACAGATCAATGTATAGATATAAATAATTGTTAGTAGGGTGCTCAGGCCCGGATTTGTGGAAAGGCCACCTAGGCCCGGGCTTAGGGCGGCAGGATTTTAGGGGGTGCCATGCTGCCCAACCACACCCATATTGGTTCAAAAACACTGGGGATGCGCAGGAGATACAATCTCCATGAAGATTTGCACCAATAAAGGGAAGGGGACAGGGGCGATGAACGGCAGTGGGCCTAGGGGCGCCCGCTATGTAAATCCGGCCCTGAGGGTGCTGGGAGTTGTAGTTAAACTACATGTGTGCAGCCAGCGCCGATCCGCGCCTTTATGCCGCCTGAGGCGGCCTTCCTTTGCACGACGATAGTGCAGAGAGCGCAATTGCGCTCTCTGCACTAGAAGAGCCGAATTACCGGGTTGAAAACCGGAAATTCGGCTCTTAGTTACCAGGAGCGGCATTTTTGCCGCCCCTGGTAACCAGGGGGGCGCTGCCGCCTGAGACGAGTATCTCAACTCACCTCATTGGTGGAGCACCCCTGTGTGCAGCTGCTGGTAGCTAATTTCTAAGACGCTCAGTATGGAAGTTCCATTAGAATTGTATATACTGTACTACTGCTTCATGCTGTGAACGTCTTTAGGGTATTTTCCATTAGTGCAATATAAATAACAAGTAACCACATACAGAGCGATGTGTATATATATATATATCCAGTATATCCTGCTGGGGCTGAGTGTACAATTCATCCTTATTAAAGGGGGAAGAATCACAATGAAACATGTTAATGGACATGGTTTGATATTTTTTTTGCAGTATAGCTGTTCCACATGTAGTGTCTAGTGATGGGCAAATTTGTCCCGTTTCGTCGAAAAACTCACGAATTTCCAGTGAAAACACGTTGTGAAACACGAATTATAACGCCTGCATGAATTCTGACGCTCATGTCAATTTTGATGCTGGCGTAAAAGTCAATGGGCATCCGAATAATGTTGACCCGGGACGGTTTTGACACAAGCGACTTTTCTGACGTGTGTCCAAAATTCTTTGAGGAGGGTGAATTTTACAAATTTATTCAATGCAGACGAAATGCCGAAATTCGCTGCGAATTTGCACCTGGCAAATTTATTCTCCCATCACTTGTAGTGTCGCTGTTGTACTGCTGTCTATGGCATGTGACAGGTGAGAGGCGGTACTGCAAGTGGCACACACACAATTCTGTTTTTTAGTCACCCGGGCACATTCTATGCCATGAGTACCAATACATAAAACATTAATAACATTAATAGCCAGTTCAATTTCAATGGAATACAAAAAAAATGGAAGAATGATTCTTTATCAGGGGCTTATGGCGCATATATTTATCAGATATGTGAACTGGGTGCTGTGGGTATAGCTGCCAATATATTGTGGCATAAGTAAATCATTTCAGGGGCCCCCTAAGCTTTGTGAATAAGACATCTTTCTTTAAAGGGGTGATTTACCTTTAAGTTAACTTTTAGGGGCATATTTATCAACGGTTGAATTTCAAATCGAAAAAACTTCGAAATTCTCATTCAAAAAGACCAACTGATATTAAGTCGAAGTTGTTTTTGGTCGAATTGGTCAGTTTCCAATCGAATAGGTCTGTATTCGAATCGTAGGAATCAAAGGAATACGTTTTCCCCAAAAAATTTTCAAAGTCCACCAATTGACGCCAAATAGGTTCTAGGAGGTCCCCCATAGGCTAAAACAGCAATTCAGCAGGTTTTAGCTGGCGAATGTCTGAAGTCGGATTTTTGAAGAGACAGCACATGATATTCGATATTTGAATTTTTTTCAAATTCGAATCGAATTTGGACTATTCCCTAGTCGAAGAACACAAAAAATATCTCAAAATTCGATTTTTTTTCATTCGAAAATTCACCTCGACCTTTGATAAATCTGCCCCTTAGTATGTTATAGAATGACTAACTCTAAGCCACTTTTCGATTGTTCTTCACTGTTTTTTTTTTTTCCCGAATTATTTGCCTTCTTTTTCTTTTAAATCTTTCCAGCTTTCAAATAGGGGTCACTGACCCCATCTAAAACCAAATGCTCTGTAAGGCCACCCTTTTATTTGTGCTAAGGCTAGGGCAGGTATTTTAAAAAGGATCATAAGGAATAATTAGAAGGAATCCTCTTTCTTTTAAAAGACCTTCCTCCTTTTCCTAATGATTTTGTGTAAAATGTGGAAGGTCAGAATATTAAACCCACAACTGGAGTAAACCGATTAGTTACAGTGACGCCCATTGTGATGTCACTGTTGGTACATGTCGGTGTCCTCGCCCCTTCTCATTGTTTGTGAATTAAATATATGACTTTTGTGATGTAGTAGGGTATGGGATCTGTTATCCGGAAACCCGTTATGCCGAGTGCTCCGAATTACGGAGACTCCATTTCATCCAAATAATTCGCAATTTAAAATTGATTTCCTTTTCCTCTGTAATAATAAAACAGTGACTTGTACTTGATCCCAACTAAGATATAATTAATCCTTATTGCCAAATTCCCGTCCTAAATATCTGTATTGTTAACAAGCCCATGAATTATTTGCATATGGGGATTACCTGGCAAAGAAAGGCCGATTATTATCTGGATAAACCACTGCTGAAACTGCTGAATTAATGAAGTATAACAGGCTCAGGAAGGAAGTCAGAAATAAACTTTTCACTTTATCTCTCATAACAGTAACTCTCATTCTATGGTGTCCCCTCTGACCACAATGGCTATTGGCTAATAATCACACAACACAGAAAAAGTATCATTTATTTAGTTTTACACACCGGTAAAGTGATCTATAATGAAAAATCGCCAGCAGGATGGCACACGCGGCGCTTTGTTTTCCGAAGTTGCCTCGGAGAGTATTGCCCCAAAGAGGAGGAGATTTGTCGCCGGGGCTAAGGGCAGACGGGCAGATTAGGGGAGATTTAGTCGCCTGGCGACTAATCGCCTCTTCTGCGTGGCGACAATCTCCCCGAACTTTCTTCCTGCCTTCTGCCTGCTTGAATGAGAAAACGCCAGCGCAATGCACTCGCGGCACTTTGATTTCCGAAATCGCCAAAAGCTTCCTTCGGGCGATTTCGGAAATCAAAGCACTCGCTGGCGTTTTTTCATTCAAGCAGGCAGAAGGCAGGATGAAGGCAGTTAGGAGAGATGGTCGCCAGGTGAATAAATCTCCCAGAATCTGCACATCTGCCCCTACCCTAAGGGATTAAATGACTCTGTGAGCCTAAGGGCTCTTACTCACTGGCGTTCTGACCTGCGCTCCCCTGCGTTCCGTTTTTTGGCGTTCAGCCACAGGGGAGCGCAGGAATAGACGCATGTCATTATTTCAAATGGGGCTGTACTCACTCAGACGCGCGTAGGCACCGAACGCAGGAAAAATGCAGCATGTTGCTGCAACCTGCGTTCGGCGCCTACACGCGCCTGAGTGAGTACAGCCCCATTTGAAATAATGACATGCGTCTATTCCTACGCTCCCCTGCGGCTGAACGCCAAAAAACGGAACGCAGGGGAGCGCAGGTCAGAACGCCAGTGAGTAAGAGTCCTTAGGGTAAGGTCACACTGGGCGATTTGGGGAGATTTAGTCGTCTAGTGACTAATCACCTCGTCTTTGCGGCGACCAATCTCCCCGAATGCCTTACCTCTGTCTTGCGCCGGCTAAAATGAAAAGTCGCCTTCGGCATGGCACACACTTCACTTGGTATTCCGAAGTTTCCTCGCGAGACAACTTTGGGCGATTTCGGAATACCAAGTTTTTACCCATAATGCAGCATTCCCCCCACATCCAAGAGTGGGGAGTATTATATTGTTTTATTAGCTGTCCTATATGTTATTAGGACTATGGCTGAATGGCTGATACAGTAATGCTCTTATGTATTTGTAACCTTGTTATAATCAGGGGCTCCCTGATCAAATACTGAGCTTGAAAGGGGGGAGGTTTATTTAAACCCACAGATCTTGTTTGCAGAGTGGTCCTTTGATTCTGTACAGCTGATATCCCCGTGTGAGTGACTCAGAGGAGATTACAGTCATAATGAGCCGATTTGCCAGTTTAAATCACTTAACGCGCTCCCTTAAATCACTCATCAGAATTTCTGCCCTTCTCTGAATCTTTCTGTAGCTAAAGAGCTCCAAGTCCCAGAGAATTAGCAAGTACATGGCTGGAAGTGCAGCGCTGAGATGCCTCCCAGGTGAGTAATAAGACGTTACCCCATGTCAGACACACTGCTCATGTGCTTCTATCTCGTGCTCTCCCACATCTGCTTTCCCTTTCCACTTTATCACTCCCCCCCCCCGCAAAAAACACGTGTGGACTTGCCTCCCCTACATCTCACTTCTTATTGGTGCTTTTTCCATAATCAGTCAACAGTTTCCAGTACAGAGCCCCCAGAGCATTCTCTGGAACTGAGCCATTTTACTTTGATGGTTTCCTCTTATTATTCGTTACCAAGTAACAAAGTCAGATATTTCACCACCGTTCCTTAAAGGAGAACTAAAGCCTAACTAAAGATGTAGCTAGAAATGTTGTACATTATGTTTTGTGCTTCTGTACCAGCCCAAGGCAACCACAGCCCTTTAGCAGTAAAGTTTTGTGTCTCCAAAGATGCCCCAGTAGCTCCCCATCTTATTTTCTGCTGATTCACTGCACATGCTCTGTGCTGCTGTCACTTACTGAGCTTAGGGAGCCACTCACAATATACAGTACACATAGAATAGAAAAGTCACAATATAAGGCTGATTAGTAATTAATACAGATAATTACTACATGGCAGCACAGAAACCAGTGCAATTAGCATCAGAATTTAATAATCAGCCCTGTAGCATCAGCTTATATTACAGGGGAAGCTCATTTTCTGCTGGATAATTAGTGACGACCCCTAAGCTTAGCTTCTCAACAGCCAATCAGAGCCCACTGAGCATGTGAGTGTCACAGACACTTTCCAAGATGGTGACCCCCTGTGACAAGTTTGAAGTCCTGGATCATTGCTGCTATTGACAAGCTGAAACTTTAGGCTGGTGCAATAAGTTCAGAATATAAAATATGGCATTTTAGCTACATTAATGTTTAGGGTTTAGTTCTGCTTTAAAAGGCAACTAATGCAAATATGAATTGAATCTCATGGAAATAAAGAAATAACTTCTGTACAAGTTACTCTTTAGTATGCCTGCTCAGCTATCTGTCTCTCTACATGCAGGAGTCGGAGTCAGCTTTTGATTGACAATTAGGTCATATATATTTGTTTGCTCTGCCTTTGCCTAGACAGTGTATCAGAGGCAACTGTCTTTCAAGATAACCGATTCTGACACATAGCTGCATATAGAGAGACTGATTGCAGAAAGGGGTCATAATGAAGAAGAACTTGATTGTTTCAGAAATGGTACAAATTTCTTAAACGATTATATTTATTAGGAAGCTTTAAACTAAATTTTCACAATGGTCCCCTTTTATGATTGCGACTTAAAGGATAAGTAAACCTTAAAACACATTTATGTAAAATAGTTTTGGGTGCTTTTCTAAGCACTTTTTTAGTTTACATTAATTCAGTTTCAATTTGTAATAACAGCCAATATCATACATTTTGTAACAACAGAGCCACCTGCTAGTCAGTTCGTATAACTCTACAGTCAGAGAAATATACATTTAGAAGGAAAACAGAGAAGTGTTCTGATGTTGTTCTGCTTAGAAAAGAGATTTGAAATGGGACCTGAAGCTTCTGATCTCTTTCCTGAGCAGAGCAACATCAGAACACTTCTCTGTTTCCCTTCCAAAGGTGTATCAGCAGGTTTACTTAACCTTTAAAGGAGAAGGAAACCCCCAGGGCGCAAAACCCCTCCCCCCTCCCCTGTGTTGCCCCCCCTCCCTCCTCCCCCCTGGCCTACCTGTCCCCCTGGGCAAATGCCCCTAACTTGTTACTCACCCCTCTGCGCAGGTCTTGTCCACGGAGTTCACAGTCGCCATCTTCTCCCACGCGCGTCTTCTTCCTGCTCTGACCGGCGTCTTCTGGCGCATGCACAGTAGGAACAGGTACCGGTACAGCTCTACTGCCGTGACATTCGGCGCATGCGCAGTAGAGCTGTACCGGTACCTGTTCCTACTGCGCATGCACCAGACCACGCCGGTCAGAGCAGGAAGAAGACGTGCGTGGGAGAAGATGGCGACTGTGAACTCCGTGGACAGGACCTGCGCAGAGGGGTGAGTAACAAGTTAGGGGCATTTGCCCAGGGGGACAGGTAGGCCAGGGGGGAGGAGGGAGGGGGGCAACACAGGGGAGGGGGGAGGGGTTTTGCGCCCTGGGGGTTTCCTTCTCCTTTAAGAATGTTCTGCAAGAAAATGCTTTGGGCATGGTTAATCTCTGTAGTTCAGCAGCAGCTGGAGGGCCATAGGTTGATGATCACATTCACATAATGAGACAAGTTCACGACTGTGTTGCGGAGGCTTGCATAGAGGCGTTCATTAATGAGCCATGAGGCATAGGCCAACTACTGATGGTAACCTACCAGTTCTTTCCTCTCAGGAGAAACCATTCAGGAAGAAGCTATCCGAGTGAAGAAGTGTGTGCACTATAATGATGGACCCCACTATGTTTTGGGAACCCTGTATTGCACCAACTACAGAACTGCTTTCAGGACAGATCACCCTGATACAGTGAGTGTGGCTTCCTCATTCTGCTCTGTGTTTATTAAATGCCGAAACTTGGGAGAGTTATTGGGAAAGGTTTCTTTGTCCTCTTACCCATAGCAACCGATCAAACATTATAGTAATTGTGTTAGACAACTAAAAGGTAACTAATGATTTGATGATTTGTTGCCCTGAGTTACTAGGCAGAGACAATGAGTTACTTGTTAGCTTGTAGCCTTCAATGTGTTACAAAGGAGGTAAAAGCTTTCAATAGAATACCAGCGAACTAGGACAGGCAGATGAGACAGCTGAGAAATGTGAATCCCATGAGGATGTAGTCAAGTAGTAAGTGTAAGGAAAAGTTACCCTGGTTGTCTAGTGGGCAACGGGGTCCACCGCCGCGTCCTCGGCATGGACGCCCGCTGCGCTGCTCCTTCCTCTCCGGTGCCGGCTTCCTCTAAGGTGCACGCAGCGCACACGTCCATTTCTTAAAAGCGCAGTTACACTGACGTGTGATGTCAGCGCGCAATGCTGCCAGATTCAAACAGTTTAAAAGGGGAATTCAGTGTGTTCAGGATTGCCTGTTGTTAAGTTCAATTTGCCTTCTTCCTGGGTGCTTTATTATTGATCCTTTTTGATCTACTGTGTATTGACCCTTGCCTGCCTTTGACTTCTCTGATTTCTCCATTCCTTATCCTTGCCTGATCCGAACTCTCAAATCCTGACCATTTGCCTGTCCACTGACTGTTCTATGCTCTCTAATCCTGATACCAGCCTGTCTATTCTAATCTGCTTTTGTGGCCCGGCCTGCCTGTTCCTGGTGGTGTTCTTCCATTCCAGTATCCTGGTGAGACAATCGTGCCCCTTTGCTCGTCCAGAACCGTTAGCTTTGCTCCTCTCTCAAATAAGACCTGATGGCATCCAATTAGCCGAGGGCTCTTCCCGAGGTGAAAGGCTGCGGTTATAGGCAGAAGTGAGAGCCGAGACCAAGGAGCTTAGCTTGGGTTCTGGATATAGGGTGCCAAACGTGACAGTAAGGCTGGGGGTTACCTTGGTGAGAAACCATTTCATCAGCTTTATTATTTAATTCATTCCCTTTTTTAGTTTCTTTAGCTCTACATCATTGATTTATTGACTGTGTCCTTGGATAAAGCCATACACCAGTATTTGTGTGTGCAGAAATATTAATGTAGACCTCCAGGCAGATATATCTCAAAGTGGTCCGGATACCACCCAGTGGAGTGATCAGGGAGAAGAAGTCTAAGCCTGACACCCTATCCACTGTGGTCCCTTCACTAAAGGCAATCTAGGCAATCTAGGAGCCTTGGGAAGCTACTCCCTGCTACAGATCCTGGATGGAGCACAAAGCTGCTCTCTCTCTCCTTACTATCTTACTCTCCTAGAGAGTCTATAACAGATGTAATCCTGTCTCTAGCTAACCTCGATCAAGGGGTTCCCTGGTCCCCAACTCAGACACTAGAGGTTGAGGGTCCCTTTAGGGCAAAAGGGCTTTACTGGGCCTTGGTGTACCCAGGCTCAATGGGAACATCCAGATGGTTAGGACACCAGAAGCCAAAGAGGAAGATACACCCATTTCCAAACATTATATTAAAGTGTAGCAGGAAGTGGTCATTAAACCTCTTCGCCACAAATAAGATATGTAGATTAACACTAAATACATGGGCTTTTGCCCAGCAACTATGGAAAGGGAGGAAGGTAGGGATTTAAAGACATAGGGGCATATTAACCCTATATTAACCCTATGGGTCCCTACAATGCCACATAGCGTTACTAACAGGAGCAATTCCTCACAAGGAAGGGGAGTGCCAAGGGATGTCCATGTTCTGCCAATTTTCCTTCCTTCCAAGTGCTCCATTCTACTCCAGTCCAGCTCCTGGGGACTAGGGGCTTTTTGGGCAAAATAATGGGGGGGGTTGCTCCTCTCCCTCCTCCCATAATGAATAAGCCCTCTAATTTGAAATCAAGGGTGCTGGGCCCTATGTCGCTCAATAAAACTGTTTCTTGCTCTGTTTGACAACTGCTTCACCCACGTCCTTTATTCTTATCCTATTGCAGGATTCTGCCGACGAGGTGCTATTTGACAATGACAATGACATCGCTCTGCCGTGCGTCAACAGGATTGTGGCAGGTGAGCTGACAGGAATTCAGGAAAGTGTGAGGGTTACAAGCCAAGTCAGAACGGCGCTGATAACAATTTATGACAGTTCGAGGTGCCACAATGTTATCATGAGTTCTGAATTTCAGAGTTCTCTACACCTTACAGGGCACACAGTGGTATGTTAAGTATTGTGGCCCATTCCATTTAATTTTTAGTATGTTATAGAATGGCCAAACCTAAAAAAAAGTTTTCTAATTGTTTTTGAATTATTTGCCTTCTTTCCAGCTTTCAAATGGGGTCACTGACCCCATCTAAAAACAAATGCTCTGAAAGGGCACAAATCTCTTCGGGGCGACTTATCTCCCTAAACTGCCTCCAGTCGGCTGGAGTGTTATCCGCCAGCGGGATGGACCTCGGCGTGCTTCGTTTTCTGAAGTCACCCGAAGTTGCCTCACGAGGAAGCTTTGGGCGACTTCTACAACTTATTGCTCCAAGTGCCATTCCGCTGGCGATTCTAGCCAGATGGAGGCAGTTAGGGGAGATAAGTCACCCCGAAGAAGAGCCGATTTATCGCTGGGCGACAAAATCTTCCCATGTGCCCTTACCCTAAGGCTACAAATGCGTTGTTATTGCTACATTTATTTCTTATCTTTCTGTTCAAGCACTCTTATGTTCATATTCCAGTCACTTTTTTAAATCAGTGAATGGTTACTACGGTAATTTGGACCATAACAACCTGATTGCTAATATTGCAAACTAGAGAGCTGCTGAATAAAAAGCTAAATAACTGAAATACCACAAATAAAAAAAAATCGAAAACCAATTGCAAATTGTCTTAGAATGTCACACTCTACATCAAACTAAAAGTTAACTCAAAGGTGAACAACCCATTTAACACTGTCAGCGACTGCAGGTTAAAGTCAGCCATTCAGTGGGCACACTGCAAGCAAATGAACTGCATTCTATTGCCCTAAGAACCGTTGTATTTTAAAAAAACAAATGGGCAGTAGGTGTAGGTTACTTTCAAGGGTTGCAGAATGGGGGGCTGCATAGTTCTCATTGCATTTCCAGGCCTGAATCTAGAGTGCAATGGTAAGGTCAAAGTGATCCCATTTAGTTCAGTGGAGGGGCAATTGTGAGTGTTTAGTTCCCCCCCCCCCCCACATACACACACACACCAAGCTACAAATTTAGTGCAACTTCGGCAGTCACTCCATGTGCCACCTGGGATTGAATAAAAGCTGTGGGAGTTGTTAGCTCATGAGATGACCCTAAGAAGAAGTGGCAATGAGCAGTGCTTAACTTGATGTTACTGGGCCCCACAGCAAATCATTTTAGTGCCCCCAATATATCCAGAGGTTTTCCTATTTTACCAATAAATCTTGAAAGTGCTCATTAATGAGGGTTTTGAGGCCTCCTATACCATCTGGACCCTTCTGCAGCCACAGGGTCTGCTTCCTCTGTAGTTACGCCCCTAGCAATGAGTAAATGCACTGTATGCGGCGACAAATCCATGTTATCTGTGTTTTGGGGTTTCAGTGTCCGGCCAGACCAAAATGAAGGCGGTAACAGCCCAGTCCAACCTGAAATTTATTCCTGAAAATCTTCTGATATACTTTAAAGGATTCCGACTCATGCACTTTCATTTCAGCAACGACGGACTGCAGCCTCAGGCTTACAAAGTAAGAACAAACTGTATAACACACGGGGTGTATATGTGTAATCATGTTGGGGGCCACCGATTGGTGAAAGTGGAACAGGCGCATGCTTCCATTTACTTCCCCTTGAGTTGTCCCTTGAGCAGCACCTCCTGTTTTTGAGAAGATCCAAAAAGGACCACTTACACATTCCATTGTAAATACTAACATCTGGCTTCATACACACTGTCAATTTAAATGGCTACTATCATAATTAATGATTTTTTTTATTCCAATCCTAAAGTGACAGAAGGTTCTTATGATAATAACTGTCAATGTTTATTATAGCCTATCTATCTAACTGTGCAGGCTCACCTTGATTTGAGTCACTGTATCTTTCAAGCTACTCGGACTCACTACTTCTCTTTAGGGCAACAGCTGTGGGGTTATTATTATTACAGGTATGGGACCTGTTATCCAGAATACTCAGGACCTGGGGGTTTCTGGATAATGGCTCTTTTTGTAATTTGGATCTCCATACCTTAAGTCTACTAGAACACCATGAAAACATTAAAAGGGTGGTTCACCTTTAAGGTAACTTTTATTATGTTATAGAATGGGCAATGCTAATTGACTTTTTAATTGGTTTTAATTATTTATTTTTTATAGTTTTATAGCTATTTGTCTTTTTCTTCTGATTCTTTGCAGCTTTCAAATGGGCTGAACCCTTCTAAAAAACAAATGCTTTGTAAGGCTACAAATTTATTGTTATTGCTACTTTTTATTACTGATCCTTCTATTCAGACCCTCTCCTATTCATATTCAAGTCTCTTGTTCAAATCAATGCATGGTTGCTAGGGGAATTTGGACCCTATTTACCAGAATGCTTAAAATGCAAATTGAAGAGCTACTGAATAAAAAGCTAAATAACTCAAAAACCTTCAGTAATAAAAAATGAAAACCAATTGCGAATTGTCTCAGAATATCACTCTCAAAAGGGAACAACCCCTTTAAATAAACCCAACAGGCTGGTTTTGCTTCCAATAAGGATTAATTATATCTTAGTTGGGATCAAGTACAAGCTACTGTTTTATTATTACAGAGAAAAAGGAAATCATTGTAAAAATGTGGGTTATTTGGATAAAATGGAGTCTATGGGAGCTTTTTGGATAACGGGTTTCCAGATAACTCTGTATTAATAACAAGTGTTTTTAGAAGCATTGTCATATTCCGCAGTGATGAACAACAGATGGGCGGTTTACCCTATAAATACACAGACTCCATATAATAAACTGACCAATGCATGAGGCCCTGCCCTGTAGAGCTGAGCTCTGATAATACTTTTGCAGAATTAATTTGAGAACACCTCAAATACTGAGAAACCACAATGGAGGGGACAAACAAATGCAACGCTAGTTACACTGTGATATCATTAACAGAAAGTGAACCTGCACAGCTTGATGCATAGGGTTTAGGTTATCGTTTGAGTGGTGTATATACTTTAATAAAAGCTCACGACAAAGAGAATATAAAAACAATACTTCTGAAAGTGTATGCAGCTTTATGGAAAGCAAGCTCTTCTTTTAAATAGGATATCACTTGCCCTTAAAATGAGTACCGTATATACTCGAGTATAAGCCGAGTTTTTCAGCCCCCAAAATATGCTGAAAAACTCTACCTCGGCTTATACTCGGGTCAAGCGCAAAAACGGTCGCCGGCGCCTAAGAATATTCGCCGGCGCCTTAGAATATTCGCCGGCGCCTAAGAATATTCGCCGGCACCTTAGAATAGTAGCCGGCGCCTAAGAATATTCGCGGGCGCCTTAGAATATTCGCCGGCGCCTTAGAATAGTAGCCGGCGCCTAAGAATAGTCATCCAAAAACGAGATTGAAACTTACCAGAAGCTGCTGCATTTCTCACCCTCGGCTTATATTCGAGTCAATAAGCTTTCCCAGTTTTTGGAGGTAAAATTAGGTACCTCGGCTTATACTCTGGACGGCTTATACTCAAGTATATACGGTATCTGTTTATTGAATTGAAACTGCAGAACCACCGCCTGGGAGCGCAATGACTTGTAGATTATTATACTGGAAATTGTAGTAACAAACATTGTAATTTGTGTAATACTGATATTCCTGCCATCTCTGGTGTGTAGATCACAAAAGCCATCCTCCAGTATCAGCAAAAGAGCTGCCTGACAATGAAAAAACGGAACAACACTGTCCTCAAGAACTTAGGTGAGAAATGCCTTTAACTGGACAAGGGTTGTTATTTTTATTGTGCTTAATCCTGATTCCTTCATTCCGACCTATTAAAGCTCATTTACTATGTGCAAGGGCGTGGTGTAAAGTGCAAATAACTGGCATAAATTGCCATGTCTTTTGCACCATATGCTAGCCATAGTCTTTGTGCTCCGGAGTCTCTCCCATGAATACAGTGCAGGCTGCGTTCAGTAGTGGGTGCCTTTGCATCCCCTTGGGGCCTGGGTGCATTAACTTGTGAGGTCATGGAAGGGCGTTGCAAACTTTCCTTTGAATCAAATAAAGATTGTCTAAAATAAAGTCTAAGTCAGAGAAAGTAACATAGCTGTCACCAATAATATATTTTATACCAAGGGGTTTGCAAGAATAATTTGCGGTTGTCTCTTCTATGCAATATGTTCTTCTCCAGTGATAAACAGTATGAGAGCTGTAGTGCCATAGATAAGTGAAACGGAAGCCGGTCTGCATGTAGTGTAGGTCAGTGACTGGCAGCAGGTCTGTGCAACGCTTGCATGGTGTGGTTTCCTCTGTGTCAGCCGTGTTGCACTGTGGTTGCAGATAACAAACAGGATGGTTCACCAATGGATTTCCCCACGCAGCTTTTTGAGTCTTACAGTGACTGGGAGAATGAGATAGACAGGCTTGGGGCCTCGGCCTGGAGAGTGAGCCCTGTCAATGAACGATGTGACACTTCCACCAGGTAACGAGCAGAGGGCAAACACACAATGACCAATTGAGAATATTGAGATAGAAATCTACAGGTGTTGACCAAATATTCCTTCCCCTCCCGACCCATGTGCTTTCAGTTTGTCCAAGTACATTGTGGTTCCCTGCAAGCTCCTGGACAATGACCTGAAGAAGACTTTTGCTCACTTCAACCAGAGGCGCATCCCTGTGAGTGTTTATTCTGTTTTCTTTTACATATAGTTTTTACATATAGTGAAGAGAAGACTTTTCAACTGGCTGTAATATATATATATATATATATATATATATATATATATATATATATATATATATATATATATGTATGCCTAAAGCAATGAGCCATGTGGAGGTCCAATCTTTGGTCAGAGGCCCCTTCAGCTCATAACAAGGTTAGAAGTCTAGGAAAACACAGGTGTATCAGTCATTTAGCTGTAGCTTCAAGATGATTTAAGACAGCAAATACAAAGAGGAATCTGGCTTTCTCCCAGTGCTGGGCCTAAGGATCAGGGTGCCCAAGGTAAGCACCCTCTGTTCATTTGTCTGTTCATTTGTCTCCTGGAAGTGGCACACCCAACTTCCCGCAACAAGCACGCACAACTCCCGTTGCCATTTCACTGACTTTTGGCCAAAACTAGGGAAAGGCAGGGAGAATGGGTATGTACCCATTGCACCATAGACATGTGCCTCTTCTGCCTACCACTAGTGTCTATGCCTCTTCTGCCTAGTAGGCAGAAGAGGCATATGCCTAGGAAGCAGTGGAGGGAGGGCATCAGGCATGTACCTCTTCAGTCTTCCTACCCCTATTCCTGGCCCTTGTGCCCCCTGACCACCTGCACCCACTCCCCCTGTACCATGACCATGCATGTGCGGCAGCGGAGGTGGAACAGGAGGCCAGATGTATTGCTTAGGGTGCCCGTCTGGTAAGGCCTGGCACTGGTTCAGACCCAACTTTCTCCTCAAATCTCATCCTATATGGCCTTCGGGACAATTCAGTGAGCCCTGAGAGTGGCGCCAGTTCCATCATTTGTGAACCACTGTCCTAACGTTACTAATTTAGGGTTGTTCAGTAACAGGTGTAAATGTTGATCTATGTGCAATACCCCATAGCAACCAGTCAGAAGTTACTATTTAGCATGGTCTGCTGTGGGAAGATTAATGAAAGTAAACTTCTGATTTCTGAATTTCTGAATTGCTCGATGTGGAGCAAACTAGCAAATAACCTATAGGAAGTTGCTGAGGCAATTGTATTGTCTAGTAACAGTTAATAATTTGTATTACCCCCTCTTATTTACAGAGGTGGTCTTGGCATCATCCTGGGGGAAGTGACTTGCTGAGATCGGCTGGATTTGAAACCAACACTGATCCTGATAAAGAAAACATGAGGTAAAGAGAACCCTACCCAAATGGTTGAATTGAAATGTAAAGTGCTTTGATTGGAACATGAAAGAAGCGTGTGTGATGATTTTTTTTCAGTCATATAGGGTTCGAATTCCATTCGACCAAGCTCTTGGATTTGGCCAAATCGGATGCCTGATAAAAATATCTTTGGTTCGGCCAAATCCTGAATTGAATCCAGGATTCAGTGCGTCCATAATCCAAACATGCCCACTCCATGTTAGATTTAAAAAACATTGAATTATTTCTGACTATATAAGTGGAATCTTGAAGATAAGAATGTGGTAACATACTGATTCTCTGTCCCCAGGTCCATACGGTCCTTGCTTTTTGCCAACCATTCCCAGTGTGTGATTGTGGACACGAGTGAAGAACTTCCGTCTGTCTCAGATATCCAGCTCTCCTATGGGAAACTGCGCAGCCTGTGCTTAAACGGTACCAGTAATATATTATATATATATATATATATATATATATATATATATATATATATATAGGAATTAACCTTTGAAGGGCCAACCTGGAGGCCACTCTGACCATGAATATAATGATAATCACCATGAAATCCAACTTCCTTTTATAAGAGTTGATGAACACAATAGATATGATTGTATAAAGCAAGGTTACCCATCTCGGACAGCAAGGAATGTGCAAACTGAATATATTTATGTTTGTTGCTTGCAGATCCCTCTGTAACAGTGTCCGATGAGAAGTGGCTCTCTAATTTGGAAGGTACACGATGGCTGGACCATGTCCGGTAAATATTCCCAAATACAAGGTTGATTGGCTACACACAATCCCAGCACTAATCAAATCTCGCTGTGTTAGACTATTAAATGCTTTCATATGTTGTGCAATGATCCTGCTGATGCAACAGCCAGCCAAATATCTGTTTGTGCTTAACGCAAGAATATTTCAGACATGGATGAGATGGAACCATCTGCTAATTATGTGAAAGTCTATGGCTATGGCTCAAATCATTGAGATACTTGCTGTAGGTGAAGATCCTTTCTTCCTCGTCAAGAAATTGGGTAATTTAATGCGGCAAAGTGAAAAGTGCAAAGAAATTATTCCTGTTGCACTAGGATTTATCCATTAACAAAGAGTTTCTCTCCTACCAGAATACCGGTCCACCATAAGTCACCACAGCTAGGTGCATGTTATGTTAGAACCCAGGCCCCAACATGTGCCTGAATGTAATCCACAGTTCCTTCTTCTTTGGTCAAATTAATGCTAGAGGTAATTGAGCATGCCTACAGGTTCAACCTATCAGGGAGCTGTATGCGTGCTCTGCACAATGACACTGCTCACCTCGGCCTTCGGGATTATTCACATGTATACCCTAATGCCCTGTGCTTCTTCAATTTGCAGGCTTTGCTTAAAGAAGTCCAGTGAGGTCTCTGGTTTTCTCAGTGAGGGGAAACGATCTGTGGTTCTTCAAGGTAAAGTGTAAACACAACAGCTATAATAACAAGTCACATTCCTGGGCTTTAGGTGATTGAGAACTTGGTTCACACAAGCCTAGTATCTCACTGAGATCAGGAGGGATGGTCTCTAAGGGCAATAGGTAGTCTTGGATTGGCCCAACAGGATGCCGAGTAGAACCCTGGTGGGTCCCAATCCTTGTGTGGCCCACTGGCCTAAACACCCCCAACTAAACCCTCCAGCTACGATCTTGTATATAGCTTTGGCCGCCCTGCCCCTGGTGATGTCATGGATGGGTGGGTTGAGTTGGGAGTGGATGGGTTGGGGACTTGGGCTTGTGTGGGTGGTTGTTCCATCAATGTACCAGCTGGGTACAAGCAATTACAATGAAAATAATGACCAACTGTAGGGACATCTAATGACCAATCTGGAAATTACACTTTAGCCAAGAAATATACAAAACTAGTTTACTCTTCTTCCATGCAGAATATGGCACATACTACTAGAATATCACCAACATAATATGTGTTTATGATGAATATTTAACGTAATATTCCATTACACAGAGTCGGAGGACCGTGACCTGAACTGTCTGTTGGCATCTTTGGTTCAGCTGATGTCAGACCCCGTTGTTCGCACAATATCGGGGTTCCAGAGCTTGGTTCAGAAGGAGTGGGTATCTGCCGGGCACCCCTTCCTGCAAAGGATCAATCCTTTCAAAGAAACGGACAAGGATGAAGTGAGTAACATTTGGGTTAAAGGAAAATATGTGGCTGCAGTAAACTCAAGGTTGATCATATCATGTGATATCAGACTCTGCCTCCCCAGATGTTGCCAAACTGCCATTGCCAGTTGATTAAATTATATCTCCCTTTTTTTTACAGTCCCCGGTATTTCTGCTTTTTCTGGATTGCGTCTGGCAGCTCATTCAGCAGTTCCCAAGCGCCTTTGAGTTCACAGAGTCCTACCTGCTAGCCCTACATGATAGCACCCTCCATCCCTTCTGCAGCAGCTTCATGTACAATTGTCAGTGGGAAAGGATCAGGGGATGCCAGGTATTCACTTTGCAGAGTCCAAGAAAATGAATGTCTTTTAGAGCTTAGATGGTACATTGATGTTCCATAGTTGCTGCATGGCTAAACAGTGTGCATTTTTGTGCCCTAGCAGAGACAATTCTATAGCCAGACATACACACCTGTCAACGGATGGCGAGATGTTGTGCGGGACAGGATTCTTCTTAATGGAGATTACAAGGCGGCAGAGGAAGAGAAACCAACTCCCGTAACTGTATGGCAATGGGATCTATTTTACGATCATTTGCGCCGGCAACAGTTCAGGAATCCAATTTACCAAAACAAGGAGCGGACCATGCAGAACGGCAATGGGATTGTGGACAAGACAAGTAAGGTAAACCATGGAGCATCTATCCACATGGATTTACATATACATATTTACCCATAAATAGAGTACAAGGTATCTAGCAACAGTGTTCAATTTGTTCTCTGCACATTTGCTGACTTAGCATATTATAAAAGGCAAGCTTTCAGGACTGCTTAGGTCTCTTCTTCAGGCATGGTATAATATGTATAGTTGGCAGGGCCGGATTTAACGAAGCGGTGCCCCAAGGCCGCACGATCCATACCCTTGCTGCTTCCAGTCGCGCCGCCCTGTGTCCGCAGGGACCTAGCGCCGGCTGTGGCGCTCGCTGAGGCAGAAGCGCTGGGGAGCTTTAAGTCCCCAGTGCTTCAAATATGCGGCTCGGCGGCGTACCGTCCCAAAAATTTTGCCGCCCTAGGCCCGGGCCTATGTGGCCTTGCCACAGATCCGGGCCTGATAGTTGGTAGCTGCCATATTAATGTAGACAAGAGCCTTCACTCTTCAATGTTGTTTATGGAAGTTGTTTAGGCTACAAACATCTTTAAATGGTTCAAGGGACCTCTGCCATTGACTTCTATATGACCTCGACTGGTTTTAGCTGGAGTATTTTCAGATTCAAGCTATATTCAGGGGTATAATAAATCTCGAAAAATTCAAGTTTTCAAAAAAAAAAATCCTGAAAATTTGAGTTTTTTTTTTACCCTGAAAATTTGAGTTTTTTTACCCTGAAAATTTGGGTTTTGCCTGAAAAATGCCCCTAAAAACTACATTTATTTGGGTAAACAACAACTCGACCTTTAATAAATAACAACCTAACTGAGTGTAGCAGTGGTGTAACTAGATGTTACTGGGCCCCACAGCAAAATAATTTTAAAGCCCCCAACATAACCAGAGGTTGTCCTTTTTTTACCAATATATGTTGAAATCGCTCATTATTTGGGCCTCGTGGGGCCCCCTATACCTCCTGGCACCCCCTACAGCCGCAGGGTCTGCTTCCTCTGTAGTTACGCCCCTGGAATGTAGTATACTGTGAAATGGTGCCTCATCATTGATCAGCATACTAAGGGGGTTATTTACGAAACTCTGAATCTATGTCATTATTTTATGAAAAAAAACACAAGCAAACTCCCATGCCTGATTTGACCTTATTCATTAATTAAAAAACTCGAATTAATGGAATCGGGGAAAAAAACCTGATAAAATCGAGCGAAAATCTAAATCGCTCTATTTTTTTGGGGGTTTTAATCGGGCTAAACCAGGCGCAAACCATGATATCTTCAAACAGGCCCGGACTGGCAATCTGTGGGTTCTGGCAAATGCCAGAGGGGCTGCTATAAGGTGCCATAGAAAGTCAGTATTTAGTGGGCTGATGGGGACTGTTTGGGCCTCTATGTGGGCTGATTGGGCCTCTGTGTACCCGAAATGCAGGGCCTATTTTAATTCTCAGTCCGGACCGGTCTTCAAATTGAGATAGGTGCCTCTCCCACTGACTTATACAGGACCTCAACAGGTCTGAGATGCCGGATTTGCAGATTCTGGCTTTTTGCAGCATCGGGTTATTATAAATCTTGTTTTTTTTTTCCATGAAAAATTTGAGTTTTTGCCCCAAAAAGCTCAACCACATAAACCACACTAATTGTATATTTAGGGTAGCTGCCATATTTCCCAGTTGAAGAAACTGTAGATTCCAAGTGCAAGTAGGCTTTTGCTATGATGTGCTTTCCTTATCTTTGATCCAATTATATCAATGTAGATTATATCCGATCAGTGCAGCCCTTCTAGATGTACCTGTCACTCTTATAGTAAAGCTTGTACTGAAAGTAAATGGAAAGTTGTATATTTTCCTGTTTTTCAGCTGGATGCTCCAAATCAGTGCCAGATGTACCGGCTTTCCAGGGGGTCTCTTGTGCTGCAGTCCCCACTCTTGTCACTTAAGAACAGTGCTGTGTCAAAGAAAGGTGCGCGCCGATCCCAGTCCTTCGAGAACCTACTGGATGAAGAGAGGCAGTTCAGGGGTACCATCAGCACCCAGCATTCTACCAGCGACCTCCTTCAGCCTCTATGTGTGGGGCCATGGGTCCGGCTGTGGAAAAGATGTTATTTGCGCTGTACAACTGAAATGCAGGTAATGCCTATAGTCTTATAATATTTCTTGCTGGTTATGATTTAAAATATAGACTATGGGCTAGGGGGAAGGACTGTTCCTGCTGAACTGTGCTAAAATGAGTACCTATGCTAGTTTTTGGAATATCTCTGTAGCCTAGTACAGGGGGATATAAATGCTACCATGTGTATCTCTCTGTAAGACTTTGAGCAAAGTTAGGGAGTTGTTCCATCTTTGAAGAGTTCCTTTTAAACACCTAATTAACTGCCATCACCCCCAGTATTTTCATGCTGCATGGATCAGGGCTGTCCAGTTGGATGCCCATGGATCAGATTTTGCCCTCCAATCGATTTGTACGACCTCCAGACTGCTCAAATGAACCCTATGAATAACTGGCCCACTATATGGAAACACTTGGACAGCATTGCTCTAGATGACAGGACCAAGTCCCCTTGTAGCTAGTTACAATACAGGATTATAACACAACATGAGGGTTATGGCAGGGAAAAGAACAGGTTGCAGCCAGCCTGCTGGATTACATACATATATGTTTATATATTAAGATGTGTATTATGTATATGTCAGCACTCATTATTTCCAGATATTATTTTATTATTTAATGGATTTAATGCACCTTGTTGACTTCTTATATTCCTGTCAAGTTGGACCTGCCGCCTCCATCAGCTGCTGCTTTGGCCAAGGAACTGAAATCTCTTCTGGAGAAGCTCAAGAACTTTCACATTACCAATTGCCAAGAACCTAGTCCCAGCCTTACAAATCAGACTGGTGGGAACAGCTTCTCGCCTTCCTCTTACGGGTAACGGGCCCATTCTGGAACTGCTCCAGACAAGGCAAGAACAACGGAGAGCTGACTTGGAAGTGCTCTGGGAGATTAGTGGTTTGAATCCCTATGTCAGCTCCTTGGGACCCAGCAGAAGTCCCAGAATGCAGTGCCGGCACAAGGAGGCTTGTTTGACTGCTGTAAATTGAATGCCGTTAAAGTGCTGTTTAAACAACTCACCATATAACCCTATAAAGGACCAGCCAGGCTAAAACGCAGTGAATGGATGAGGGTGTTATGTAAAGAAGGAATTTGTGACTGTAGCTGATCTGTAATTCCCAGCATCGATGAGAATGTACCAGTTTCTGGCCCTGATATATAATTGACAGGTGCATAAGTTGCCATTTTAACAGAACTTAACATGTAACCAATGCCAGATTAATTATAGCAGCCCTTGTAAAACATCACAAGTATGGACTGGATTCCTTCAGCCGTTGTACAGTAGCTATCCCATGATCCTCTGTTGTCCAATGAAAGCCTGGCTAGCTGTGACGGATCAGAACTGAAGTTATAACAGCATAATGGCAGGATGTTGTCTAAATGTGTTCCTGTGGTGCCCTCTTCTGGTGCAATTCTCTGATACAACCAGAGTTTATTATATATGGTATTATAGATTATATATTTGATTACACACTGTTCCCTTTGCACTTTGTTTAGTTTCCTACTGCTCCTATTAATTTACCTTTTCTAGGATACTCCTGCAATTAATGGCCGTATGTCATGTGCAGCAATTTGTAACACCAAAATTTGCCAAATTGCCTTCCTCCCTCCCTCGTCTGACATCAGTAGGAAATATCAAGGTGCTGACAACGCATTTTGTGCTACGGCATTGTCAGCCATTCTGTGTAAAGTTGAAATTCTCAAAAGGGCCCTCCTCCCCTGTACCAGTATTCCTAAGGCAGAGCAGCGGGTTTGGAGGCTGCCATGATCAGCTGCTTCACTTTTACTCCTTTGCCCACTGGCGGCGAAAAGAAGCATGTGCACCAGAAGCCAATCTGGTCCTGGTTTCTAATATGCATTCTTCAGATCAGCAACTGGGGTGCAAAAATTAAGTGGACAACCTTAGGAAGACTGATTCTGGGTGGGGGGGGGCAAGGATGTTTTGAGGAGCGAGACTGTGGCTATTTGGGAGTGGGCGTCTATGCAGGGTCCCTATGTTGCCTAAAGCTGGCCATAGAAGCAAAGATAAAGACATACGAAACAAGGGTTTGTATCATTTTCGGACCATGTGCGGCTTGTCCCAACATTTTTCGTGCCATGGCAAGTGGTCGTTTAGTCAATCGGACGGATTATAAGATTTCTGTTGGCCAAAGATAATATCTCTGCATGTATTGCCTATCTGACTATATCAATGGGTGACTGTCACTACTATTTGTCGGACTTCCGTATGATTGCGGTCTGTCAATTCATGGCCAGAACATCTTCTTTTTTCCAACTTTACTTAATCTCAATGGTTAGTTGTGGGTCGGGAGATTGCAACGAAAGATCGTCTGTCGGACATAAGAATAAAATCTGCACATCTATGACCAGTTTAAGTGGGGGTTAGTTCTCCTTTGAATTCATTTTCACCAGCACTGTTTGACAATATTAGGGGATGATTTATGAATATAGGTGCTGCTAATAGCAACCAATCAGCAACTGGTTGTCAGTAGTCTACTGCAAGCACACAACTGCTTCTGCAGTGTTCATAAATCAGCCCCTTAATATCTATTGCCTCTATTTCTTTTGAGATATATATATATATATATATATATATATATATATATATATATATATATATATATATATATATATATATATATATATATATATAATTGCTTGGTGAGGGCAGCACTCTGCCTTTATAGCATTCCTCGGGTGCACGGTAATATATATTATAAGCAAAGAGAAGACCAGCAACACCGAGATCTCTTTTGATATATTCAATTTATGTTGAAAAAACACATGCAAGCCAAGGCTTGCATGTGTTTTTTCAACATAAATTGAATATATCACAAGAGATCTCGGTGTTGCTGGTCTTCTCTTTGCTTATATATATATATATATATATATATATATAGATATATATATATAATACTTGGTTTCTCAGAATGTTTAAATTAGTTTTATTACATGCAGATTGATTATGGCTCTGAAATGACAAAGATTAAACTAAATATGCAAAAGTAATGTATGCCGATTGCTCTTTGTGAAATGACACGTACATTGCTTGGTACAGTGTAATGAGTTGTACATATCCAATGCAATGCAATGTCTCTATGCAAGTTTCTAAATGTGAGATATTTATAATAAACCATTTGTGTTGTTCATATGTTCCCTCTCTGACTGCATATACTGTACTGTTACTTACCCATGTTCCGGGGGGAAGGGGGGCAGTTGGAACGTGGGAGCCTTATACTCTTATGCTGCTCTTCATTTGGGGGATGCCAAGGTGCATGCACCCAATGGACCATTTATGAAAGGACCACAAGCTGACAGCGAGCAGCTTTTTTTCTTGTCTCTTCATGTCCACCTAAGAAAACATTAGCCATATACGTTGGTTATTACCCTCTACTAAAAATGAAACCAGAGACACTTCATAAATCTGGTGTAAATAAAGTCTGGAGTAGTATCCTATCACCGCAAAATGCTCTGACTGGCTATATGAACTAAAGCTATCCACACATATACATATCCACATAAAAACCCATCATCTAAAAAATGACAAGAGGCACACAAAGAACCATGGGTTGTAGAAATTTGTAGCAACACCCTCATAATACTACACCCATTTCCACATGGAATGGCAGCATCAAAGTAGCTGCATCAATATTTTAGTAAAGACACACTGTTGCCCCTACCATTTTATAACAAATCACGATTCCCAATATTTCACAGTCCGAACCCAGGTATTTCATGTTACAGTCTGACCCCAGGTATTTTATGTCGTATTCTGTGCTAAATGCTGCACCCCAAAAGTCCTGTGCAGGCAGCAATGAGCACTCCTATACTGCTTGTTGGGTTCAGCACTTAATATAATGCAAGAATTGATGTCACAGTGACATCTGTGACAAAACTTGCATAAGGGATTGGTTAGATTGGGATATGACAAGAGGGTCCAATCAGGACTGTTCCCCCAAAGTGGGACAGTTGGGAGGTATGACCCATTTGCTGGTCAAAATCAGACTGATCAGATAATAATGATCCAATGATTGTATCATAACGCAGGACTATGCAGACCCAATAGGAGGGGACCTTGTCAATGTTGTCCTTGCTTTTTGGGGGTTTTCTAACCTGCCCAATAGTGTATAAGAGCCAGTAAGCTGCCAGCTAGTTTTGGAGAGGCCGACTAAGTAGCATCATCTGCATCCTATCATGTACTGTAGAGACTGGCAATTTGTGGATTTCTGGCAAATACAAGGGCCTATTTTGAATCCCAGTCCAGACGAGACCATTCAAAGTGAGTGAAAGCCTGGTTACTACCTGGGTCCCCTCTTGCCATCTCACTCTGCGTCAGGTCCTTTTTTCAGCAATCTTGTGACAGTAGTATACACATTTGTAGCCAATGCTGTCCTTGCCTCAACTGTGCATATTCTGGGTCAGCAACAGTGTGAGATATCACTCACAATACCGCTGCACTGTTCTCCTTTTTATAACCAGGTACAGCAAATGGGGGGGGGGGGTAAGGGGCAAGGTATTTTGCTTTTACCACTTAAGGTGTAAAAAATTGGACGGACAGCCATATTTGATTAGCCAGCAGACACAACTATGTATTTGGCCTCTGAGGGCTTCTGAGGAAGTGACTAGCACAGTCATGAAATGCATTAAGCCGTGCTCTCCCCTGTCTGCTTTATTTGTCTGCATCTTTCCCATGATTTTGTGCGGATATCTTCAATAAACTTTGATTTTTATCTATACACTCTCATTTATAAGTCCTGCAAACGGGAAGCTATGAATGTGCGTCCAGTGACCTTTCTGTATTTGGCTTCAACAGAGATCTCAATGTATATGGAGATATTTTGTCTTTACATCTGCCCCCTGTAGATTTTAATTTTTCCTCACACGAAAAATTCTTTATGCCTAGTTAGTGCCCAAAGAAGCAAATACCTTCTTTTTCTCTGCCCTGAAACCAGGCCAGCTGACAATACTGGTGCATTCATGTCTGGAATGGACTAGGGTTGCCACCTTTTCCAGAAAAAAATACCGGCCTTCCTATATATTTATCATTTTTACCTATTAATAACATTGGGATCAACTATCAACCATCAGCATCTGGTTGTCAGTAGTCTACTGCAAGCACACATCTGCTTGGTGTGTGCTTGCACTTCTGCAGTGTTTATAAATCAGCCCTGGTCAGGCGGCAACCCTAGAGTGGACTGAGATTCAAATCAGGCCCTGGCATTTCAAGTACACACAGGCCACAACTAGGGTTGCCACCTTTTGTGGAAAAAAATACCGGCCTTCCTGTATTCTTACTAGGGATGCACCGAATCCACTTTTATGGATTCGGCGGAACCCCCGAATCCTTCACGAAGGATTCGGCCGAATACCGAACCGAATCCGAACCCTAATTTGCATATGCAAATTAGGGGTGGGAAGCGGAAAACATTTTTTACTTCCTTGTTTTCTGACAAAAAGTCACAAAATTTCCCTCCCCGTATATGCAAATTAGGATTTGGATTCGGTTCGTCCGGGCAGAAGGATTCGGCCGAATCCGAATCCTGCAGAAAAAGGCCGAATCCTGGCCGAATCCCGAACCGAATCCTGGATTCGGTGCATCCCTAATTCTTACCATTTTTTCCTATTAATAACATCAAGCATAATTTTTACTGGCCAGGCCGGTTAAATACCAGCCAGGTGTCAACCCTAGCCACAATCAGGGTTGCCACCTGACTGGTATTTTACTGGCCTGGCTGGTAAAAATGATGCTTGATCCCAATGTTATTAATAGGGAAAAAAGAGAAATATATAGGAAGGCCGGTATTGTTTTCCGGAAAAGGTGGCAACCCTAGTTGCCTGGCTGGTATTTTACTGGCCTGGCCGGTATAAATGATGATGGATCCCCATATTATTAATAGGAAAAAAGGTAAATATATAGGAAGGCTGGTATTTTGTTCCAGAAAAGGTGGCAACCCTATTGTCACCTGGACCTGGTCAGTATTTTACCAGCCTGGCCAGTAAAAATTATGGTTGATGCCAATTAATAGGGAAACAAGATAAGTATAAAGGCCTGTATTTTTGTCCAGAAAAGGTGGCAACCCTAACATAAACAGCTTCCCATCATCAGCCCAATAAATAGTGACTGTCTCTCTGGCCTTTGCCAATTGCCAAATATACCTATTTATACCTACCCACAGCACATTACTAATCTGGGCCTGGGGTTGCTTTGATGGTAAAATCTAGTTAGCTAAGGCTGCAATCATAAATTCCTCAACAGTGCACTGCCACTACTACACGTTTGCTTTTATTAAATATTTTCCATACATACCTCCCAACTGTCCCTTTTTCGGAGGGACAGTCCCTCATTTGACAGCTTAACCCGCAGTCCCTCATTTGTACTGGAAAGTCCCTCTTTTCTCTGCACTGAACAGCCAAAAAAAGAAACAAAGTTTCTCACTTAATTGGCTTTTAGCAGAGAGCCCAGAACAGTTAACAGGTGCAAATAAGATACTTTGTAACAATTTTGAGACACAAAAACACAGTTTAGATAAGGAGAAATATTTTCAAACTTTCATAACCTGCCAAATTTTGTAAAACAAACATGGTAATTAGGGGGTGTGGCCACAGAAAGGGGTGTGGTCAAAAATTGCTGCGCTATGTGCGGAAAAAAAAAATTTGTCCCTCTTTTTACTTCCAAAATGTTGGGGGGTATGCATTCCAAACGGCTCAGCCAGAAACTAAGCAATGTCAATATTATGCATGTTGATAAAGTTATTCAATGTACAAAAAAAAAACTAGTTGTAGTGGAAGGAAGCGCTCCGAAACCGGAAGTAAGGAAGCGGAAATTGAGGCCGCGAGGTGGCTGAGTGGTTGGCGGCGAGAAAATGGCGGCCGGTCCGATATCTGAACGGAACCAGGGTGAGAAGTATACAGGCTGCTTATGGGCTGCAGGGGGTGACTGGTACTGAGGGGCGCTATATGCACGGGGAAAGTAGGGGCTAAACGGAGAGAAAGGCGGGATTACAGAGATTAGAGTAGGTAGGAGACCGGCTGCATTTGTGCATTAGATGTTTTCATTTCTGTGCAAAAGTCCTTTGCGAATTAAACGGTTTTAATATCGACTCTGGCCTCTAGTCATAGGGATGTCACGATATTTAGAAGGCTATGTACCTGCCTCTCTCCCACCAATCCCGACTGAGGAAAGGAAAATGCATAATGAAAGGACATTCAATGCTAAACTTGAAGTAAACATTCATTCCTCCAGTGGCTACACAGTTGTCTGTGATTTCTATTGCAAGAAGTACTTGGCTGTCTGTTTATATGCTGCATTGCTGGTTCTGACATCTGAAACAATCAAACAGAAGCCATTCAACATAATATTTTACTGGCATGGCTAGGGGTTTACATGCCTGACTAGTATTTTACCTGCCTGACTAGTATTTTACCTGCCTGGCTAGTGTTTTACCGGCCTGGCTAGCGCTTTCCCGGCCTGACTGGTAAAAATAATGCTTGACCCCCAATGTTATTAATAGAGAAAAAATCGAAATATACAAGGCCGGTATTTTGTTTCCAAAAAAGGTGGCAACCCTATTCAGGAGTTAGAACCAGAGTAGAGAAAGGCACATATACTGCTTTCAATATCAGCTTTCCTGTAGATCCATAGGCTTTTTTTTTTTTTAATAAACATATATTGAGAATTTGCTTAGCATTAAATATTCTTTCCTTATGAAATAAAACTTTATTGGTCCATATCTCCTTTCAAGCAACACCAATAGTTTAAAGGGAAAACCAAACTCTTTAGTAAGGAGAGGTTCTATTACTCTTCGTTGTTGTATAGGGCTGCACTGTCATAGCCAGCCGTTAAATAATCCCATATAATAATGGCGTGGGTTGAAGGATCTGTGCATTAGAGAGGGTTACAATAGCTGATTGGCAGTGTACTGTAACTTTTCCTTTTTGCTTTTAGATGCCACAGTGTATGTTGGAGGCCTGGATGAAAAGGTGTCAGAGCCTCTGCTATGGGAGCTCTTCTTGCAAGCAGGACCGGTAGTGAATACACATATGCCCAAAGACAGAGTCACAGGGCAGCATCAAGGTAAGATTGGTACTTCTAAACCTTTATTGCTTCTAGCTGTGTATACAGAGGAATGCTGGAGACTGCTGAATGAAGAGGAAAAATAGAGCAAGATGTTATAAATGTCTCCCGTGGGTGCACAGTGTTAGGTGCTAGTGATTTCTGTGTTCTCAGCTGGTAGCCGGCCATTTGAACCACCCCCACCGAAAAGTGTAGGCGATGGAGTGCTTGTAGATATGTTTCTTTAAAGGAACAGTAACACCAAAAAAAAGCAAAGCATTTTAAAATAAAGCCGATATAATGAACTGATGCCCTGCATTGGTAAAAGCTGTGTGTTTGCATTATAAGTACTACTATAGTTTATATAAACAAGCTGCTGTGTAGCCATGGGGGCAGCCATTCAAGCACAGGATACACAGTAAATAACAGATAAGTACTACTATAGTTTATATAAACAAGTTGCTGTGTAGCCATGGGGGCAGCCATTCAAGCACAGGATACACAGTAGATAACAGATAAGTACTACTATAGTTTATTTAAACAAGCTACTGTGTAGCCATGGGGGCAGCCATTCAAGCACAGGATACACAGTAGATAACAGATAAGTACTACTATAGTTTATATAAACAAGCTACTGTGTAGCCATGGGGGCAGCCATTCAAGCACAGGATACACAGTAGATAACATAAGTACTACTATAGTTTATGTAAACAAGCTACTGTGTAGTCATGGGGGCAGCCATTCAAGCACAGGATACACAGTAGATAACAGATAAGTACTACTATAGTTTATATAAACAAGCTGCCGTGTAGCCATGGGGACAGCCATTCAAGCACAGGATACACAGTAGATAACAGATAAGTACTACTATAGTTTATATAAACAAGCTACTGTGTAGCCATGGGGGCAGCCATTCAAGCACAGGATACACAGTAGATAACAGATAAGTACTACTATAGTTTATATAAACAAGCTACTGTGTAGTCATGGGGGCAGCCATTCAAGCACAGGATACACAGTAGATAACAGATAAGTACTACTATAGTTTATATAAACAAGCTGCCGTGTAGCCATGGGGACAGCCATTCAAGCACAGGATACACAGTAGATAACAGATAAGTACTACTATAGTTTATATAATTAAGCTGCTGTGCTATAGAAGCTGCCATGCTGTCTTCTTAGAGAGTATATGTTTAGATAACTAGTGATACAGTCTCTTTTTATTTTCTTTACTTCAGGTTATGGCTTTGTGGAATTTCTGAGCGAAGAGGACGCCGATTACGCCATAAAGATTATGAACATGATCAAGCTCTACGGGAAACCCATCCGAGTAAATAAAGCCTCCGCCCACAACAAGAACCTGGATGTCGGCGCCAACATCTTCATTGGGAACCTGGACCCTGAGATTGATGAGAAGTTGTTGTATGATACCTTCAGTGCTTTTGGGGTAATATTACAAACCCCCAAGATCATGAGAGATCCGGACACGGGCAACTCCAAAGGCTACGCCTTCATCAATTACGCCAGTTTTGATGCCTCTGACGCAGCCATCGAGGCCATGAACGGACAGTACCTGTGCAACAGGCCCATCACTGTTTCTTATGCCTTCAAGAAGGACTCCAAAGGAGAGCGGCATGGCTCAGCTGCAGAGAGACTACTGGCCGCCCAGAATCCACTTTCACAGGCTGACCGGCCCCACCAGCTTTTCGCAGATGCCCCTCCCCCTCCGTCTGTACCAGCTGTCATTACCTCATTGACAAGTGCAGTTGCTGCAGGTGGGTATTCTTGCTTTTCTGTTGCCATGAAAACTGGGACTGGTGAAGATAATGTGGGGCTGTAAGTGCCAGAATTTGAGAATGTGGCAGTTGTAGTTTTGTTACAATAGGAGTGTTGAAAGTTGACTTCAGATGGAATAGATGTCTGGCAGGTGGTGTGATCTACAGGAATATTGCTATTTCTTAAAGGAGAAGAATAATGAAATGATGTATTATAATTTTAAATTATACGGGTTAATGTTCCTCTACTGTAAATGATAAGGATATTAGAAGTCACTGAGGGGTTCTGTGACCATATAAAAGCACAAGGCTGCAGGCTATACAGGGAACTCTGAGTATCACTCATGTATTATAAGGGATAATGTACCCCCTACTGTAAATTATAAGGATATTAGAAGTCACTGAGAAGTCAAGGAGTTTTGGGACCTTCTAAACCAAAGCTATTGACTGAAAGTTTAGGATGGTTAGTGCTGCTGTTTGTGTTATGTTGTAACAGCTCATATGAGCACCCTGTAAAACAGATCTTGTGGATCTGCCTTGCAGCATTTTGCGGTGACCCCACAGAAATCTATAAACCTTATATGCTCGGTCAGAGAACAGTTTTTTTAACTTGCTTCTGTAAATAGTATGGATATGTTTTGCAAGTATCCTCAAGGATGTAAATCATTCATCACCTAATTTGATGCTTTCTTGCAGGTCTTCCCACGTTTCCTCCTGTCCCTCCGCCTGGAGCAATGCCTCCTGGGATTCCACCCTCCATGCCTCCTCCACCAATGTCTCCTGTCACAGGCGCTGGGCAAGTTGCAGGCGCTTCTTCTCAAGTCCCACTTCCATTTTCGTCTACAGCAATGCACCCAGGTAACTTGTCTTTTCCAATGCTGAACTACAGGGATCAGTGGGGCTGGAGAGTTGCATGTGTCTCGGCATAACTGGGAAGGATCAGGGGTGTGCCTTAAATTGTCTAATGAAGAAACAACAATACAAACCACTTCTGTATAACCGGGAAAGTCCTCTAATATGAATTTCCATATGTTGACATGAGCTAAATACAAAGGGAAATCAAGGCATTTAAGAGGTTAAATGAATTAGTTTTGCCAGTAGTTAATCCTAGCATCCTAATTTTTTTTTTTCAGGCACACGTAAGCACGTAAACAACTCCCCAATCCCACCCCCTGCACAGTGCTGAGCTTTTTGTAGTAATATTGAGGAGGCTCTGCAAATACACATGTATTTAGCTAATGTAACTAGGGATGCACCAAATCCAAGATTCGGTTCGGGATTCGGCCATGATTCTGCCCAGCCGAACCGAATCCTAATTTGCATAAGCAAATAAGGGGCGGGAGGGGAATCACGTGACTTTTTGTCACAAAACAATGAAGTAAAAAATGTTTTCCACTTTCCACCCCTTATTTACATATTAGGATTTGGTTTGGTATTCGGACGAATCGGTCGCAAAGGATTCGGGTGTTCGGCCAAATCCAAAATAGTGGATTCGGTGCATCCCTAAATGTAACCTATGGAAATTCCGCTTTCAAAGGACAACTCTACCCCGAAACACTTTCTTCCATCCTACATGAATGGGGAAAAAAATGAAGTGGTTTTTAAATTTTGAAACGTAATGACTACTGGATGCAGAATATGTTTGGCTTCTTCTACCTTTAGAGAACCAGAAAGGGGAAGACATTCACTGCTTTCAGCAGAACAAAACATTGTAAAATTATTGAAAATGTTTAATAATGGAACATTGAAAAGTTGCTTCCAAGTACCTGTTCTTTCAGTTTGCAAAAACTTGTTTTTAGGTGGTGGACCCTTTGATAAAAAAAACTTAATAATATTGCTGCCTTGTAAGCAGGCAGGCCTTATCTGGAGTATGCAGTACAGTTTTGGCTCCAGTCTTTAAAAGGGATATAAATAAGCTGGAGAGAGTGCAGAGAGGTGGCCAAATGAGCAGATCTCTCCCTGACATGCCCACATTGAAGTGGCAATATCGGGCTGATCTGAGGCCCTAGGGCCCAACGGTTGAATCAGAATGGAGGCCTTACGGGCAGTGAGATTGCAGGACTGCATCAACGAACCGATGCGGTGGGATTTTATACCTTGCCAGATCGACATCTGGGCGACTTTCGGCCAGATATCGATTGGGGAAGCACTTCAGACGGCCGCACGTGCTTTTCCCCATATAGAGGATCACCGTATCAGAGGCCACCCCTTTACATTAGAGTAAAAGAACTTTCAAGGGTTTGAACTTGATAGACATTGGTCTTTTTTTTTCAACCCAACTTAAAAGGGGTGGCTCACCTTTGAGTTAACGCTAAGTATGTTAAAGGATGGCCAGTTCTAAGAAACTTTTCAATTGGTCTTCATTATTTATTTTTTTATAAATTCTAAATGATTTGCCGCCGCCTTCTGACTCTTTCCAGCTTTCAAATAGGGATCACTGACCCCTTCTAGAAAACAGATGCTCTGTAAGGCTACAAATGTATTGTTATTGCTACTTTTAATCATCCTTCTCTCCAGGCCTCTCCTAATTCATATTCCAGTCTCTTATTCAAATCAGTGCATGGTTTCTAGGGTCATTTGAACCCCAGCAACCAGATAGCTGAAATTGCAAACTGGAGAGCTGCTGAATAAAAATCTAAACAACTCAAAAACCACAAATAATAAAAAAAAAAATGAAAACCAATTGCAAATTGTTTCGGAATATCACTCTATATCATACTAAAAGTTAATTTAAAGGTGAACAATCCCTTTAATTGTGTATCTATTCTCTGATCCCTGTCTTTTGTTGTGGGTAACAGAGCTGAATGTGTGAGCAATGTGATATAACAGGTTTGCATTTCCACAGGTATGCAGATGCAGATGCCTCACCCCTCTATCCCAGGAGCATCGCCGCTTGGAACACGCCCACCAGGAATGGGACCACCAGGACCCCCTCCTATGGGAATGCCGCCAAGAGCTCCACCATTTGGAGCCATGGGTAAGTCCAATAATAACTGTTTCCTGCTTTTATTCCTACTAGCTGCCAATTATTTCTTAAAGGGAACTTTTTAAATCTTATAAGATTACTTTGTGTAGCTGCTTTTCACGTTACTGAGAGGCACTATACACTGACACTGTGGAGTAAAGGTGTAGTTCCCCTTGAGACAAGTGCAGAATTTTGTATTTAACAATTATAAAGCATACAGTGCCTTGCAAACGTATTTACACCACATTTCTCATTTCTTTTCCTGATTCTCAAATTTCAAATTGAAATGTTCTAATTGAAAAAAAAATGTGTTGGGGCGTGTGTTCTGTTCCCGGTGCAAGTTTATACAGATGAAAAGCAATTGTCATTTTTTGCCTTAAAATTGGCTAAAATAATTACCATATTTACTATATGAAAAGCTGGCAGTTAAGGGATCCTTAGTCAAGTAGCCAAAGGTTAAAGGGCATTCCATGGAATTAAAGTGAACTAAAAGTACAAAATACTACGGTGCAAGTGTCAGTAGACATTGTGGGTCCAGATATCAGGAAGTATCATCATTGCAAAGTACTCGGCTCTATCAGAACTCACTTCCCAGACAAGGTGACTAGTGAGAGAAGGCACAGAGAGGCCACCAGTCAATTTAAAGGAGCTCAGGTTTTGATGACCCTAATCTGTATGTAAGGCACAAAAGTTCAGGTATGGTACTGGTTATGCAGAATGCTCTGGACCTGGGGTTTTCCGGATAACGGATCTTTACGTAATTTGGATCTTCATACTTTAAGTCTACTAAAAATAAATTTAAACATTAAATAAACCCAATAGGCTGGTTTTGCTTTCAATAAGGATTAATTATATCTTAGTTGGGATCAAGTACAAGCTACTGTTTTATTATTACACAGAAAAAGGAAATCATTTTTAAAAATTCAGATTATTTGGATGAAATAGTCTATGGAAGACGGCCTTTTCGTAATTCGGAGCTTTATTGATAACAAGGTTCCGGATAACAGATCCCATACATGTTGTTGTTACCTAGTGAAAGCCTGTCTGAACTTTGCCAGAAAGAAAGAGATTGAGCCATTAGCGATGCAGGAACATGGATAAGACGAGTGAATGCTGCTGCACACAAACACCCACCAGTATTAGGGAGGAACATGTTCAATCACAACTTACTGAATGTGCTATTAACATAGGACGTGGCGTTAGAATGTGGAATATCTTGTGTCCAGCTCTAGTAGTAATCTGGCAATAAATAAATGTGGGGTCCAAGTTCAGCTCCAGCGTGCTACACAAACACTGCGATCCCACGCATCCTAGTCCAACACACAGCACAAAGAAAATGGCGCACCCAAGGAGCTGACTTTTCATCCATTAAAACTAGAAATTCATTGAAGAAACCTTAAAAATGGTGCCCAGAACAAACGTATCTACCGCGTAAAGCAGGCAGCCTACATTATGTTTTGTGCACGATTTCACAGTTTTTAACGATTCTTCAATAAATTTTTAACGAATGAAAAATCGGCTCCTTCGGTGCTCCGTTTTCTTCGTGCTCTAGTAGTAATATGGCACACTTCATTTCTATCCAAATCTTGTAATATTCATTCTTGTTTTCCAGGTCACCCAGGCATGCCTCCAGGTATGAGGCCACCACCCCTGATGCCACCATACAACGGCCCACCAAGACCCCCGCCATATGGTTACCAGCGTACCCCAATGCCCATACCCCGACCTGCTCCACCTCGACCTCCAATGAGACTCCCCATGACTCAGTGATCAGAAGAAATGGACCCCCCTTCAGCCTGTGTAACAAGTCCATCAGAAATCATTTAAGCCCATCTCATTTCCTTTTCAGATCACATATAGAAGCCCCCCTCAGTTTGCTATTAATTCACTTGTACAGAATTGTTTTTATAAATGGGAATTCATCCACAGGCATCTGTTGTCCTTTTACATTCCATGGCTGCAATAAATATCCGCGCAGTTTTTATGTTGTTGCCATGTAGCTATGTGAACTGCGTTGCTTCAATAAATGGAAAACGCTGCAGACATTTGACATTTATCCCCAACCCATTTTATAAAAATCGTTCTTAAACTGGTTTAATAACTGTTTTTTTTATATTAAGGTTTAATTGTAATAAAAGGAAAAAAAACGGAATAGCGCCTGGATCTCTTTGGTGGGAAAGAAGCAGAGTTCATAAACGTCTACATAAAATCAAGTGCTTCTGGTAATGATGTAATTAAATAAAAATGGGGGGATCTGTGACTAGTAAACATGTAGGGGCAGAATTATCAAGGGTATCAAAAAGACCAACCGAAATTAAATCGAAGGTTTTTTGTTTTTTTTTTTTGGCCGAATAGGTCAGTTTTCGATCAAATTCGAATCGTAAAAAAAGAAATAATAGCGCATTCGTCTCATACGATTCAAAGCTTTTCACAAAAAAAATGTTGACTCCAATTGACTCCAAGTCTAGGAGGTCCCCCATAGGCTGAAATAGCAATTCAGCAGGTTTTAGATGGCGAATGATCAATGTAAAAATTTTTAAAAAGCCCGTACATGATAAATTTCAAAATTCAATTTTTTTTTCCAAATTCGAATATAATTTGGACTATTCTTAGTACCGTATATACTCGAGTATAAGCCGAGTTTTTCAGCCCCCAAAATATGCTGAAAAACTCTAACTCGGCTTATACTCGGGTCAAGCGCAAAAATGGTCGCAAGCGTCCAAGAATAGTCTCTAAGAATATTCGCCGGCGTCCAAGAATGGTCGCCGGCACCTCCAATGGGAGCAGAAACCCTCAATTTTTTGATTGAAACTTACCAGAAGCTGCTGCATTTCTCACCCTAGGCTTATACTCAAGTCAATAAGCTTTTCCAGTTTTTGGAGGTAAAATTAGGTACCTCGGCTTATACTCGGGACGGCTTATACTCGAGTATATATGTTACACAAAAATTAAATTTTTTTCTAATTTTCACTTTGGCCTTTGATAAATCTGCCCCTAAGGGTCGAATTGGAAATTAAAAGTTTCGAGTTCATTTCTTGATCAAAACTCACAAATTCGGATTGGAAATAATCCAAACTCGAGTTTGAGATTTATCATACCTGGATCCTGGGAACAATTCGAATTTGACTATTCGCCACCTAAAACCTGCCGAGTTCATGTAGAAGTCAGTGGAAGCGACCCAGTGACCCATTTGAAGATGTTAATAGCCTTCCTGACTTTCAAGGTTTTTTTTTTCGTTGGAAAAACTCAATTTGAGTTAAGTCAAATTGGAATTGAGTTTTCAGAAGGGTAATATTCTATTGAGTTATAGATGTTCAAGTAAAAAAAATTTTTTATAGAAAACGAACCACCGCGTATGATTAGCGCCGGCGTTTTTTTTTTTCATTTTAGCCGGCGCAGAGTGTGGGAAGGTGTTTGGGGAGATTGGTCGCCAGGTGACCAAATTTCCCCCAAAACGCCCAGTGTGGCCTTACCCCCGATACATTAGCACAATGGATCCCTGTTAATTAGGGCTAGGAACTAGGGAATTCTTGCCATTCCTTAACCGTGAGTAGAAAAGCTGTAATCACACAATAAGGAAATCATTTCTTCCAATGCGCTTTTTTTTTTTGCTGCAGTAACTGCTATTCAGTGTGACTTGTCGTGAATGAAAGTTTTGCACAACAAACAGAACAGTTTATTAAAAACAAAATAATTATACACGGCCATTTTTTTTGTTTAATGCGCATTAAAATGCAGGTTTGAGTGCAAATAAATGCATTCGTTAATTGATTCCGTTATTTTCTTCCTCGCTGTACCCATGAGCACTCTTATTCTTCCTTGCTGTACCCGTGAGCGCTCTGACGCGTTCTACCTCATTTATTGCGTTTAAGATGCAGGATGTTGTATTTTCTTGTGCTGGACAGCGTTCAGCTATCCCTAGAATAGAGGGTTGCATTTGGAACGGAAAAGCGCAATTAGCTGTGTTAAAGGAGAAGCTGAGTCCAGAAAGAAAACACTCTTGCCTTGAGCCACCATTTTGTGATGATCTGTGTGCTTCCTCAGAGATCACCTGACCAGAAATACTTCAACTCTAACTGTAACAGGAAGAAGTGAGGAAGCAAAAGACACAACTCTGTCTGTTAATTGGCTCGTGTGATCTAACATAAATAGTTTGTGTGCACCGTGAATCCTACGATCCCAGGGGGCTGCCCTTATTTTTTTAAAATTGCAATTTTCTATTTATGATTACCCAATGGCACATACTACTAGAAAAGTATATTATTATGAAAATGGCTTATTTACATGAAGTAGGGTTTTACATATGAGCTGTTTTATGCAATATATTTTTATAGAGACCTACATTGTTTGGGGGGGTATAGTTTTCCTTTAAAGGAGAAGGAAAGGTTAAAACTAAGTAAGCCTTATCAGAAAGGTCCATCTAAATATACCAGTAAACCCCCAAAGTAATGTTGCTCTGAGTCCCCTGTCAAAAGAAACTGCCTTTCTTTCCTTCTATTGTGTACACATGGGCTTCTGTATCAGACTTCCTACCTTCAGCTTAAACCTCATTGCCCTGGGCAAGAGCATGCTCAGTTTGCTCCTCTTCCTGCCCCCCTCCCTTCTCTACTGTAATCTGAGCCCAGAGCAGGGAGAGACTCAGGCAGGAAGTGATGTCACACCACATTAATACTGCAGCTCCTATTCTAAAGAAACAGAGAGTTTCCTGGGCTTTTTACTCAGGTATGGAAAAATATTCTAAAGAATAAATATAGCATTCTAGCTTGCACTTCTGCAGCTAATCTATTGACAATAAAATGCCTCCATAGCTTTCCTTCTCCTTTAAGTGCACAGTGCTAAAGTGCAGGGTGCCCTAAGTCTTACCCAAAGGCATAGGCTCCAAATGATCCAGAGCCCCAGGCCAAAAGGTGATGAAAGCGTCCAGAGTCTAAAATAAGTGCTTTAGGGTGTTACGATACAGCTTCAGCCCACAGCCAAAATGGGTATTTCTTTTTTTCTGCTGCCGGAATTTAAATGGTTATCCAATCAGAAAGATCCCACTCACCCTAGTTACCAGTCAGGCATGTAAGAGACCAGAAGGTGAATAGGAAATTGTCTGAATAGAAAGATAAATAATAGCATTATAACAGATAAGCTCTGTAGCATACAATGGGATTCTTCAGAACGTATCTGTTATCTACTGTGTATCCTGTGCTTGAATGGCTGTCCCCATGGCTACACAGCAGCTTGTTTATATAAACTATAGTAGTACTTATCTGTTATCTACTGTGTATCCTGTGCTTGAATGGCTGCCCCCATGGCTACACAGCAGCTTGTTTATATAAACTATAGTAGTACTTATCTGTTATCTACTGTGTATCCTGTGCTTGAATGGCTGCCCCCATGGCTACACAGCAGCTTGTTTATATAAACTATAGTAGTACTTATCTGTTATCTACTGTGTATCCTGTGCTTGAATGGCTGCCCCCATGGCTACACAGGAGCTAGTTTATATAAACTATAGTAGTACGTATCTGTTATCTACTGTGTATACTGTGCTTGAATGGTTGCCCCCATGGCTACACAGCAGCTTGTTTATATAAACTATAGTAGTACTTATCTGTTATCTACTGTGTATCCTGTGCTTGAACGGCTGCCCCATGGCTACACAGCAGCTTGTTTAAATAAACTATAGTAGTACTTATACCAAATCCCATATTAACATTGGAAGTGAATATAATTACTTACTGTAGACTCCAGCCTGTCCCCAGTAAAATGCACCAGCTCAGGGAGTAAAATATAGCAATTATATTCTTTGGAGAGTTCCCAAAACATTGGCAACTCCCATGAATATCACTTGATATGCCCTTTAATGTCACCGTTTGATATAAACCCAAGCAAACAGCCCTCCGTTCATCCTTATTATTAGAATTACTTGCATCAGAAAATTGTCATGGAAGAAATGGCAAAGTTATATGAAGGCAAAAGGAAAAAAATATTATTTTTTTTAAACCTACAAACACATTCAGGCTGGTTTATTGGCTCCTGCAAAATTGGTCTCGGTGTGGTGAATGTGATGGGGATGTTAGACTGTAAGCTCCGCTGGGGCAGGGATTAATGGGAATGATGTATAACCTCTGTAAAGTGTTGTGGAATATGTCAGCGCTATAGAAATACCAGGAAACAAATCATATTTCCAGCAGACAAATTCCTAAAGCTGTGACTTCACACCCATTCTTATTCATCTTGTTGTCTGTTATTTAAACCCCTGCTCAGTTGCTAAAGCCCATCATGCCCTGTTGTATTTCCACTTCTCAGTTGGTTTCAAAGATTATGTTTATCAACCCTTCCCTCTCCTGCCCCACCACCGAAACCTACTAGGGACCCCCCGGATCTTTTCAGGTGTCCCAGTGGGCCAGTCCGATGCGCCACTCACACTACAAAGTTGTACATTGGAACTCCATGTCCTAAAATATATTAAGATTGTTTTTAGTCATGTCCCTAAAACAGTTTCTAAAATGGGGACCCAGCCTTAACACCCCACCCATGGATCCTATACTTATACATAATTGATATAGATAATTCCCCCTGAGACATATGAATTGCTATAAATTACACCCCCCCGGAAATGGTTTCCTTTTTTAAATATTCTTTGCAGAGATCCTTCTGTTGACTCATCGCCCCCTTATTGCTATCAGTGGGGATCACACCTTACTCATAACACCTTAGCCCTGAACATATGTGCCTAATTAAATGTATTCTGTCCCCCAGCACCTTCCCCTCCCCAAACTGCTGCTCACACTCCCCCTTCCTGACTCTTCCTCTCTCCCTCTTCCTGACTCTTCCCCTCTCCCCCTCCCTAACTCTGCACCTCTCCCCCTTCCTGACTCTGCCCCTCTCCCCCCTCCCTGACTCTGCATCTCTCCCCCCTCCCTGTCTCTGCCACTCTCCCCCCTCCTGACACTGCCCCTCTCCTTCCTCCTGACTCTGCCACTCTCCCCCCTCCTGACTCTGCCCCTCCCCCCTCTGCACCCCTCCCCCTTCCTGACTCTGCCCCTCTCCCCCTCCCTAACTCTGCATCTCTCCCCCTCCCTGACTCTGCCCCTCTCCCCCCCCTCCTGACTCTGCCCCTCTCCTTCCCTCCATAACTCTGCATCTCTCCCCCCTCCCTGACTCTGCCCCTCTCCCCCCTCCTGACACTGCCCCTCTCCTTCCTCCTGACTCTGCCACTCTCCCCCCTCCTGACTCTGCCCCTCCCCCTCTGCACCCCTCCCCTTTCCTGACTCTGCCCCTCCCCCCTCCTGACTCTGCCCCTCTCCCCGCTCCTTGACTCTGCCACTCTCCCCCCTCACTGAGCCTGCACCTCTCCCCCCTCCCTGACTCTGCCCCTCTCCCCCCCTCCTGACTCTTCCCATCTCCCCCCTCCTTAACTCTGCCCCCTCCCCCTTCCTGACTCTGCCCCTCTCCCCCCTCCCCGACTCTGCATCTCTCCCCCCTCCCTGACTCTCCACCTCTCCTGACTCTGCCCCTCTCCCCCCTCCTGACTCTGCCCCTCCCCCTCCTGACTTTGCCCCTCTCACCGACTCTGCCCTTCTCCCCCTTCCTGAGTCTGCTCCTTTCCCCGGCTCTGCTCTTCTCCCCCTTTCTGACTTTGCCCCTCTCCCCCTCCCTGACTCTGCCCCTCTTCTGACTCTGCCCCTCTCCTCCCTCCTGACTCTGCCCCTCTCCCCGACTCTGCCCTTCTCCCCCTTCCTGACTCTGCTCCTCACCCCGGCTCTGCCCTTCTCCCCCTTCTTGAGGGGCCCTGACTCTGTTCCTCTCCCCTCCTGACTCTGCCCCTCTCCTGACTCTTCCCCTCTCCCCCCTCCTGACTGTGCACCTCTCCCCCCTCCATGCACAGCTCAGTCAGTAGCCGACTGTCAGCTGCAAGTGACTAATAATAACCTACAATTTGTCAGGTTATCCTTCTTCAGTGCATTTAAATGAGGCACATTAGGGCAGGTACCACTGGCTGGATGGGGGAGTTAGCCGAGGTTCGCTGCTGACAGCTGGAGGTCTGAAATCGAACTTTAAGACTAAAACAACCTGCCTATGCACTTGTCTGCTCCAGGGCAGCACGTCACAATCCAGAAGGCTGGCTTGGGAGAGACATTTATATAGATAATAGAGTGCTCTTCCCTGCTCAACCCCCCTACACTGGTGTGCAGAATGGTTTCACCCGATGCTCTGTTGTAAGGGCAGGAACTGGCTCAGCTCTCAATCTGGTACCCACACGCTCATCCTCCTGCATCCTCAGCTCAGCATCCTCAGCTCAGCATCCCTCCAGCTGCTCTCCATACTGCACCCCCTTAACCCAGACCTTCCAGGGGGCACCCACCTCAAGGTAAAGAACATACATATATATATAAAAATATATATCTTCTCTATATGCCCTCACCTTTGCTTTATTCTAACAACCTCTCCACTTGTGTGCCATGCTGTGGCCATTTTGTCCTTAAAATCCTTGGCCCTATTAAAATAATTTGGAGGATCTCTTGAAAAGGAAGCCTCATTGGTCGACTTCTTCCCAAAATGTAAAGAATGATCATTCTCAGTGCCTGGTATTGTCCTGTACGTTAACAGTGTTTTCCTTGTGTCAGTGTAAAAATGACCTTGGAAAATGTAGATGAATAGAACAGAGAATCGTTTATCCCTTTCTCTGTAAAGCATGAAATATAATCCCATGTTCTGGGCACCCTGGCTGATTGGTGGTTCTCAGCATGGAGCTGTGTTTAACAGCATGGGGCTCTGCGGGTTCCCCCAAATGTTCCCTTCATTCATTCCAGTCGGATACATTCTACATGTGAATGGCACATTTGTTGTGAATGGATCGTTAGGGTTATTGGTTAACGAGGCACGGATTTTGGTAGAATTAATAATCGTCCTCCTATACAAATGTATGTGTACAATCCTGTTCTATATGGGGCATGTTCTGTTAATTAAACTGCATTCAAAATTAATATTTGTCCATCCCCCCTTATTTGGGGGCACTGATCTGTCTGGTCATACTACTAGAACTGTTTCTAGGTGCCAAGTCAGACTGCTTTATAGAATATGTTGACCAAAGGGAAATATATTGTATTTTGGTGACCTTGATGTTTTTGGACCCAGTCTTTTTTTTTGGGGGGGGGGGAGATGCGGAGTCTAATGATTTAATACATTCTATAGAAACTACTTTCCTTCCCTATATATATATATATATATATATATATATATATATATACATACACTATCTATATATATATATATATATATATATATATATATATATATATATATATCTATTAGGGATGCACCGAATCCACTTTTTTGGATTCGGCCGAACCCTGAATCCTTCACGAAGGATTCGGCCGAATACCGAACCGAATCCAAACCCTAATTTACATATGCAAATTAGGGGTGGGAAGGGGAAAACATTTTTTACTTCCTTGTTTTCTGACAAAAAGTCACGCAATTTCCCTCCCTGCCCCTAATTTGCATATGCAAATTAGGATTTGGATTCGGTTTGGCCGGGCAGAAGGATTCGGCCGAATCCGAATCCTGCTGAAAAAGGCCGAATCCTGGCCGAATCCCGAACCGAATCCTGGATTCAGTGCATCCCTAATATATATATATATATATAGATATATATATGTGTGTGTGTGTGTATATATATATATATATATATATATATATATATATATATATATATATACACACACACACACTTGTCTGTATGTAGAGAGAGAGAGAGAGATTTTTAAACAGGGACAGAAATCATTTTGGGTCATTATTAATGGAAATACCCCTTTTAGACATTGCTAAGCTTCTAGCATATAAAGCACAACCAGCTAGCGTGCCTCTCATATATGTATATTAATTAAGTACTTGGAATCATAAGAGACGTCTGTTTTAGAATAGTTGCTGTTTTGCATACAAAGGGGTGGAGTTTTTATTCATTATCACAGGTGCTTTCTTCCTTAACCTTTTTAATGCTGGGTGCCACGTTGCCAGAACATTGTCATAATAATGATCTATGCCATGCCATGAGTTTTACTAAAAACACTCAGTGGCGGTATTAAATAGAAGCAGCACTATAAGAGTTAAATCGCAGCAAATAGGGACCCAAATGTAGGGGGCCCTGCAGCTGTGGGTAGTAGGAGTGTGAGACATAAAGTATTAATTAAAGGCAACACTAGGGCAAGATGGAGACAGGCAAGATGGCAGCAGCTGCAGCACCTTTTCTGGACCAATTTGAAGCCCTTCAGTTATTGAAGTGGAACTCCCAACTAAAGGCTGCTATGGTTGCTGGGAGTTGTACTTCACTAACAGCTGAATGGACATAACTTGGGCAGTGCTGCTTTATATACATAACTGGGGCCTTCGGGCACAACACTATAAATACAGCCCTGTTTTGCCCCTGTAGGGACTGTTCATCTAATAGTGATGGCAAGGGATTCTGGGAGTTGTAGTCTTATAATAGCCAAAGTCGCACCCCTTTCCTGCTTTAATGTGTAAGTCACATCTGCAAATGTCACGATTCGTGTTGGAATGCTTGCTGTCTATTTAACGCCTGGGTGGCCGCAGCCGTGGCTCAGGGATGAAGGTATATATGTATATAATGTATATAATGATACATGCACACACGCCAGACATCATATGTGTTTCCATAATGAGTCTGATGAATGCACAGAAGTCAGTAACCCAATCACTGAACCTGTTAATCAGCTCCGTTTCCATTTCTCCTGCTCAGGAACAGAGCACAGGGGTCCCTGGATTTCTTACACTTTAGATCTGATTGGTTTGATGCCGGAAATGAACCCTGGCAGGGCTTTTATTTGCTCATTTGCTCCTTGAAATATTAGGGAGAAATAGTTATTTGCATCCAGGCCAGACTAGTTAGTCGAATGTGTTTATTTTAAGGAGGCTGACTGCCAAGGCAGCAGCCGTTACAACCTGAATTATTCATATATTTGTTATTGAGGCAGGGCTGCCAAAGACTGGGATTTATACTAGGATACAGTAACGTGCCCTACAATTCCCAAAAGCCCCAGCAGCTGAAGGAAGTTTACATTTCTGCTTATATAGTTGTATTTAGGGATTTCAAAAGTCTTTTTATGGTCCTTAAAGGGTTACTGTCATGGGAAAATGTTTTTTTTCAAAATGCATCAGTTAATAGTGCTGCTCCATCAGAATTCTGCACTGAAATCTGTTTTTCAAAAGAGCAAACCTGACATGGGGCTAGACATATTGTCAGTTTCCCAGCTGCCCCCAGTCATGTGACTTGTGCTCTGATAAACTTCAGTCACTCTTTACTGCTGTAATGCGTGTTGGAGTGATTTCACCCTCCTCCCTTTCCCCTCCAGCAGCCAAACAACAGAACAATGGGAAGGTAACCAGATAGCAGCTCCCTAACACAAGATAACAGCTCCCTGGTAGATATGAAAACAACACTCAATAGTAAAAGCCAAGTCCCACTGAGACTGATTCAGTTACATAAAGTAGGAGAAATAACAGCCTGCCAGAAAGTAGTTCCATCCTAAATTGCTGGCACAAGTCACATGACTGGGGGCCACTGGGAAACTGACAATTTGTCTAGCCCCATGTCAGATTTCAAAACTGAAAAAAATCTGTTTGCTCTTTTGAGAAATGGATTTCAGTGCAGAATTCTGCTGGAGCAACACTATTAACTGATGTGTTTTGAAAAAACATGTTTTCCCATAACAGTATCCCTTTAAGATAATTTTACTAGTGGCTGCCATGTTGGGAATCACAGGAGTCATGTGAAAGTCAGGTGACAATAAGGAGTAGATGGATCACTGGGAGTGAGTAACAGAGATGGGGGGGAGGGTCCATAGACAGAAAGCCCCCAATTTTAGAACATCACAAATTTGCATAGAAAAAGGGTGGAGCTTTGCATGAGGAATTATAGCTCTGCCATAGCTGGCGCACCACCAGGGACCCCCTGCTACCATTTATAGATTTTGAGTAATGCAATACAATAAAAGGCCTATTGTGCCCTTGGTTCTCATGGACAATGGAGCTGTTTCCAATATCTGACAACCCCCCGTGTGCAGACAAAGGCTGTGAGTGTGATAACACTGGGTTGGTCCTGGGAGAATTTATCAGAGCGTCACAGGCAGGACAGATCTGGGCGCTTTGGAAATGTCATGTTCTACATTATGTGCTAGGTCAGCGCTGGCGGAAAGGTTATACTGAAAATCTTTATTTCTGTTAGACAATATGATAAAATACCCATTCTTGAGATAGGCTGTCATTTTTCTGTCCTGTTGGGGTAATAATAATAATTAATAATATAATAATAATATAATATAATATAATATAATATAATATAATATAATAATAATAATAATACCTTCCATACCTGTTATCCAGAATGCTCGGTACCTGTGGTTTTCCAGATAATTAAATGGACCTTTCTGTAATTTGGATCTTCATACCTTAAGTCTACTAGAAAATCATGTAAACATTAAAGAAACCCAATAGACTGTTTTTTCTTCCATTAAGGATTAATTGAATCTCAGTTTGGATCAAGTACAAGCTACTGTTTCATTATTACATACAAAAAAAAAAAAGGAAAATATTATTAAAAATTTGGATTATTCGGATAAAATTGAGTCTATGGGAGATGAACTTTCCGTAATTCGGAGCTTTCTGGATAACGGTTTTCCGGATAACGGATCCTATACATGTATAAGCACTGGGCCCTTGGAGTCAGAACCCTCCAGGGCAAAACGCTGATAACAGAATGTACCTTTCAACCCCCAGTAACCAACGACCCAACAGAATGTGATTCCATTCCAGGTATTTATTTCTATAATTATTTTAATTTCTTATAATATTTGTATTCAGGTACTAAACTATACTTCTATCATGCTGACATTCTGACGAATCTCCAGTTGCTAGCGTTGGTCAGCCTAGCAATCAAAGAGTGCATATTAACACAGCAGAAATAAATTGTCTTAAAATGTCATAGTTCAGTGCAAATAAAGGCAATTTTCAATGTTCTTTCACTTACTTTTGTTTATCAGGAAGCAATGGGGGGTGTTTATCATCTTCAGATAAACTGTGTAAAAAATCAATGGAATATTTACGATGATCAATATGGAGCAATTCATTAGCCCCAGGCTCCCAGATTCATATTGCTCAATCTGAGCCTGTGTGTTCATGCAAGAATTTATGGTTCTACATGTTTCATGGCGCTCAGTGCATTTTTAGCACTGGAGGTATAAAATTAGGGATGCACCGAATCCACTTTTTTGGATTCGGCCGAACCCCAGAATCCTTTGCAAAAGATTCGGCCGAATACCGAACCGAATCCAAGCCCTAATTTGCATATGCAAATTAGGGATGGGTAGGGGAAAACATTTTTTACTTCCTTGTTTTGTGACAAAAAGTCACATGATTTCCCTCCCCACCCCTAATTTACATATGCAAATTAGGATTCGGATTCGGTTCGGCCGGGCAGAAGGATTCGGCCGAATCCGAATCCTGCTGAAAAAGGCTGAATCCTGGCCGAATCCCGAACCGAATCCTGGATTCGGTGCATCCCTATATAAAATACAAGGGGTATTCAGTACATGTGTACTGTTTGCCTGCGCCAGATGCAGAATAGCACATAGAGTCCTGCTGCGGGTACCTGCGGGTTACCTGCATAAACCTGCAGTAAAATGCGGGTTTTTCGTTGAAGTTCAAGGTGCGGGTATACCCGCTGGTCGGCGGTTCTGCGGGTTTGCGGGTTGCGGGTCTTCTCAATATCAATATTTGCTCCTTTTGTCTGGTCACGTCCACTTCCGATGATGTCATTTCCGGTACACAATGACAGCACTTCCGGTTTTACTCCCTTTTTTCTGAACAATCTACTTCCGATGATGTCACTTCCGGTTTATAATGACAGCACTTCCTGATTCTTGATGGTCAGCAGGTCACGGGTCCGGGTTGCAGAGAAGGTACTTGCGGGTCGGGTTGCGGGTCCAAGCGGGTAAGAATGTGGGTTGCGGGTGCGGGTACCGGATTGCAGGGTGCAGGTACGGGTCGGGTTCGGGTCCCAAAAAATGGACCCGCGCAGGACTCTAATAGCACAGTATAAACCACATTGCTGCATCTGGCGTAAGTGACATGCCAACAGTTTGAAGTTCACTTAGCAAACTATTAGCTTAAAGGGGAAGTTGAACTTTTACACTACATTTTAGCTGTTTTATTGTCATTATAATATTTCACTTGCTCATCTTTCTTCTCAGACCCCCCCCAGACCCTATCCTTGTTGCTACGCCAGATAACATTTAAAGGGGTTGATCACCTTTAAATTAATTTCTAGTTCGATGTAGATAATTCTATTCTGCAGTTGGTTTTCATTTTTTATTATTTGTGGTTTTCGAGTTATCTAACTTTTTAATCAGCTCTCCAGTTTGCAATTTCAGCAATTTGGTTGCTATGTTCCAAATGACCCTATCAACCATGCAAGAGACTGTAATATAATAGGAGAGGCCTGAATAGAAAGATGAGCGATAAAAAGTAGCAATAACAATACATTTGTAGCTTTAAAGGACATTTGTTTTTAGATGGGGGTCAGTGACCCCCATTTGAAAGCTGGAAAGAATCAGAAGAAGAAGGCAAATAATTAAAAAACTATAAAAAACTATAAAATAAGAAAGGTCATTCCATAACATACTAAACGTTAACTTGAAGGTGAACCACCCCTTCAAAATTCTAAGCCTGGTTGTTGCAGACCAAAATATGTAAATGCCGGTGTGTGAAGATATAACTTATAATGAGCCTATTCACCAAGCTCTGCAGTTAAATGTGGGCATGACTCACTGTATAGGTCATTTTGTTCTAGGAAAGGTGAGAGGCACTATTCCATTGGAGTAGACACACTTTTTATGCATGCCTATAGGCTGGTGCAGACAGTCCTAAATATAATAGAATCATGTTAATTTAGCATCTCTCTGCTTCTCTGAACTACAAATCCCAGAAACCTCAGTGACACCCATAGTTCATTTGGCCTTGGCTCAACACCAACTAGAGAGCCACGGATGTATGTGATGCTAGAGTAAATTACAGCTTTCTGGCCAGTGGGGAGCGCCTCTCAAAAATGGCAGCCCTCAACTTGCAAACAAATAACTATTGCAGAAAAATTCTGTACATGGCATAGGATAATCTTTCCTATATTGGAAAAAATCACTATAGAATCAGTGTCCCTATAAGACGATTTCTGCTTGCTTCAAAGATTCTGCTTTCAGCAATGAAGGGAATGTTATAATATATGCTTCCCCTTGGTTACAAAGCAGCTGCACATGTTTTATGGCCGTGCTTTCCACAAAAGAGCTGTCAATGTCTGTAAATCTCTAGGAGGGCTGAAGGTTACCATTGTTCAGTCACGGGGAGGTACTAAAGAACAAGAGACAGGTGTAGCAGCAACATCAGTGAACTCCAGATCCACATTTGTTATTTCTTTTTAATACCTTTCTATAAGGCAAAAAAAGTGTCACCTAAGACCCTAAAGCTGGCCATACATGTACTTTTGTTTGATTTTCGATAGGTGTATGGCTGCCCAGATCTTGAAATCTGGCACATTTGAAAATTGAATCTACCCCATCGCTCAAACAGGACATTATTGTATTAGAGAGGGTACAGAGAAGGGCAACTAAGCTGGTAAAAGGTATTGAAAATCTTAGCTATGAGGAAAGACTGGCCAAATTGAGGATGTTCACGCTGGAGAAGAGGCGCTTAAGGGGTGATATGATAACTATGTATAAATATATAAGGGGATCATATAATAATCTCTCTAATGCTTTATTTACCAGTAGGTCTTTCCAGCTGACACGAGGTCACCCATTCCGATTAGAAGAAAAGAGGTTCCGCCTAAATAGTCAGAAGGGTTTTTTACAGTGAGAGCTGTGAAGATGTGGAATTGTCTCCCTGAATCAGTGGTACAGGCTGATACATTAGATAGCTTTAAGAAGGGGTTGGATGGTGTTTAGCAAGTGAGGGAATACAGGGTTATGGGAGATAACTCATAGTACAAGTTGATCCAGGGACTAATACGATTGTCATTTGCCTTCTGAGGCAAATTGGAGAGGCTTCAGATGGGTTTTTTTTTGCATTCCTCTGGATCAACTGGCAGTTAGGCAGATTTAAAAAAAAAAACTAAAAGGTTGAACATGATGGACATGTGCCTTTTTTCAACCTTACTGACTATGTTACTATGTGTATCAGCAGATAAGGGGGTGAAGAGGGAAATTAAAATAGAAATGTGGGCATGCCTTGTAAGGGCCTCTCATACTCAATCCATCCATTCACACTGCAAGCCATTTGGTCAGATACCTGAGTTCCAACCTGCAAATAGCTGCCTTTAGATCAGGCCTGTCGTATGCTGTAAGCACACATAGCACAGACAAATGGAGAAAATGACTTAGTATGAAAACAAGGTAGTGCTTACTAACAGGTTCAAAATACTTGAGAACAGTGTTTCTCCCACCTTAGCCTTTATCAAGTGCTGATAAGCTGTGTGACTGACTTGATAAAGACTAAAAATGGCCATACACATTTTTTTGATACTTGTGTGTTGGGCAGGACTGGACTGAGATTTAATCAGTGAACAGCCTCTTTGAAGTCTTTAGATACCGGACACTCTGGTTGTTAAAATGTTAACAGTAAAGGCAGGGGCGTAACTACAGAGGAAGCAGACCCTGCGGCTGCAGGGGGGCCCAAGAGGCATAGGGGGCCCCATAATGCTCTAATTAATTAGGAATTTTAATATATATTGTTAATACAGGGCAACCACTGGATATTTTGGGAGCCCTAAAATTATTTTGCTGTGGGGCCCAGTAACATCTAGTTACGCCACTGAGTAAAGGTGGACAGATGGAGTCCCCGATCAATATCTAGCCGAAAGTCGGGCAGACGTAGATCAGGCAGGGTTGAAAATCCCGTCGCATCACAGACTGAATCTGTTCATTGATGCGGTCCCTCGATCCGACCACCCATAGTTTTGCATTATGATCCGATTGTTGGGCCCTAGGGCCCATGATTGGATCAGTCCAATATTGCCCACCTCAAGCACCAAACGAGTGGATCTCTTTGTGTATGGCCACCTTAAGGCTGCAGCATCCCATTAATCACTTAGAATTCCTTCTCCTCTTTTAAGCATCCTGACAAAGGGAGGGTTAATTCCCCCCAAACATTGATGCACAGGTGGTCACTTTTAATAAAAGGGGTAAGCTCCCCACCTGCAACATACACAAACATTCTCCTCCTCTAACCCACTCTGCCCCCTCCCTCAGGAATTTACTTTGGCTGCTGGCTCACGAGCATGCTCAGTTCTTCTCAGCTCAGATTACTAAACACACCCTCCAGTCTATCAGCCAGTGAAGAGATAGCATTACTGGTTGCCATAGAAACTCTAGCTGTCTGATCCTATTTTTTTCACCTAACCGCCTCTCCTGAGCTCAGCTTAACCATTACAGTGCTCAACCCCAGCAGAGCTTTTTCATCAAAGTATGTTGTGCCTGTGTATCTATTGAATGGTGTTGGTGGGAACAGTCCTAATCATTATATTTACACCGTAGATATCGGTAGGTTTGTTGCAATATGTGTGCCTGTGCATGGGGCATTGCCGCATTGGCATATGAGGACGCAACAGGAAGCTGCAGCTCTTCACTTCCTGTTGTTCCAGTTAGTCAGGCACAATGAACAAACTACCCTACTCGCCATACACAATGTACATTGGCCAGTGTACCACAAAATGTTGTGCAGTTATGTCTCTCAAGATGGCTTCTGTATGTGTCTTGTGTTCCAGTTTGTTCATTGGTCCAGACAGGCTCGGATTTGTGGAAAGGCCACCAAGGACCGGGCCTAGGATGGCAGGATTTTAGGGGGTGACATTCTGCCCAACCGCACTCACGTTGGTTCAGAAACACTGGGGATGTGCAGGAGATAAAATAGTTGTATTAATTTCCTATGCACCAATCCACATTGCACCAGTCCCGATGATGAAAATTGACGCAAATTAAAGGGTAGGGACGGGGCGACGAACGTCAGCGGGTGCCCGCTATGTAAATCCGGCCCTGGGTCCAGAGGCCTCTCGTACATTTACGAAAAAAACACAAGGCTGTATTAAAACATAAATAAGGTCTCTAAAAAGACATGAAGATAATTTCCATTGCTGTCATTTCTCCAGGCTAGGAATAATGCAGGCCCTGGTGCCTATTTATATCCCATTTTTCACGTTACTCTCACACTGTTACACACAGCCCTCCCCCTCGCACTGTTGTTGCAGCTAAGGCTAAGAATAGATCACTAGGGGAGAACTGATGTAACACGGAGTTGTGAAGCCACACAGCAGTGCTTTAATGAACTGCTCATAAAATCTGTTTCGGCTACAGAGTGAAAGTCACTATTAGAAATCTCAGTGGCTGCTACCAGGCAAGGAATTAGCCGCAGTCAGCGAGACTTGGCCCTTGTGCCTAGCCCTTCAGTTGGTCTTTTTTTTTGATCTATTATAGTTTTAGAATTATTTGCTTTCCTCTTCTGACCCTTTCCAGCTTTTAAATGGGGTTAACTGGCCCCCAGCACCCGAAAAACGATTGCTTTTTAGGACTATCATTTTATTGTTATATTTTCTTTTTTTACTTACTTTTACTTTTTATTTTTCTTACTTGCATATTTCAGTTTCTGATTCAAACCACTGCCAGGTTGCTAGGGTAGATTCTAACAAATAGCTAGCTGCTACAATTCCTGCTGAATAAAAGCTAAATCATTTGAAGACCACAAATAATAAAAAAAATAAAAATAAAAAAGACCAACTGCAAATTGTCTCAAAATGTGCACTCTCTACATCACACTAAAAGGGAATTTAAAGGTGAACAACCCTTGTACAGTAATGGGAAAAATAGAATACGTTGTGCCCATGCTGCCTCCCGACGTCCCTGTACCCCAGTCCATTGCTATTGCTGCACCCTTTCCGGTATTCCCACCTGTGTAAAGAGCACCTTTTTACTCCTTCACATGCTTCTCTCACAACAGTTGTGGACAGTCAAAGACTTCTGAAAAGGGGAAAATAATATTGGCAGTTGTATAATGTGGCAGGATTTCTGCCAATGCATTGGGGGAACTGGGGCACTCAGCAAAAGTATCAGCCTGCAGCTCCTGTGGAAGCAGTTTTGGGGTGGGGGGTGACATCGTCAGCCTGAGATGCCAGGGGTCCACTGGAAAACCTTAGACCATGGGCCCACTCGCCAAATTATTTTTCCTCCTCTACTAATTCAGTCTCTTTATTATCTTAGTCTCCTATGTTTACATACTAAAATCTATCCTTCTATTTGTTTAGCCTCTCTTCAGCTATAGGAAAGGTACTTCACACTTTATATTTTCTGCACTTTTTTTCCCTCCTTTAAGCAAGTCTGAGGAAGCAATTATCCTGATTCTATTCATTTGCTGCTCAGAAGCCTGCAATCAGCTCAGGCAGGAAGTAAAGTGTTCATAAAAGAAATTGCTTCCTTTTGCCTGTTTTATATAATTATATATATATATATATATATATATATATATATATATATATATATATATATATATATATATATATATATATATATATATATATATCTTAACTTCTAAACTAGGGCTGTTCAGCTAAAGCCCTGTGTGTAGGGCCGTTATGATGCATAGATATTTAAATGTAGATATACTGTATATGGCCAGTTTGGCATCCTTATAACACTGGCTTTAAAATGTAATTTATATAGCTATCTAGACATCAAGATATGAAAGATACATTTTGTTTTGGATAGGTTATTATACTGTATACTGGGTCTCCTAGGGTCCCCCAGAGATCCTGACACCCTGGGCCCACTATCACAGTAATTATATACAGTATAGATAGTCCCAAATAATATAGGTTTTTATTAAGGCTAATGTAGAAACAAAAATGGGTTGATGGGAATTTCCCCTATGCTGGGTCCCACTAGGGCCTGGACCCACCATGTAGTACTATCAATACTCTGGTACTGGTACGCCAGTTTGATGCTTTTATTTGAAATTCTGGGCAACAGCAGTTCTCAAAAACTGTCATTTTATCAGAACTTGCATTTTAAAAGGTATGGGCTCTAGAACCTGTGTGGTGTGCATTTAGGTTTACATAGACATTGGCAATTCCTAGTAATTCTTATCATTACATGTGTTGCCAGGCTTGTGCTGGGAGTGGACTCTGTGCAAGTGAGTAACAAGAGAAGGAGTGACTGCTATGGAGTCCAAGCTAAAATCTTATATCTACTGTTGATTCTCAAATGAACCAAGGCAGTTTGGTTCTGTCTGATTTATATCCCTACTGCTGTAGGAAGGAGTCAATGTCACTATTTTGCCCTTCTGTTGTCATCATCCTCTACATTACCTACAATCCTGAAACCTTCCACCTTAGGACTTTTAGATTATAAGCTCTGTTCTGGTAAAACCTAGTTCAGTTCTCTCTAACAAGATTGCAATCGGTTATTCATTGGCTTAGCAAGGCTAAACTGGATATTGGATAGCTGAGGTTTTTGGTTGGCTTCTTGTGAATCAAGGTGTAGAGTTGGAAAGCTTATTTTCTCCATAGTTTATGTGTAGCAATGTGCTTGGATCACTAATTAACAACAAAGCACCTTTACCATTTCTTTTGGAAGGACATATAAGGCAATGATGGCTTTGAAATGTGACGTGATTTGTAAGCCCACAGAGTACTGCCCAGCAGCCAAGCTTGGTTTAGCCCAGATCTAGTCATTCATCAAGCTACAGGGATAACCCAGCCATGCTCCCACATCAGCCATCCTTGTGGAACAATTGGCTGCAAAATGTAACAGAGCGTTGCCCATCCAGCTCAGTTTGCATCACCACGATGCCCTTTTTGCTGGGTCTGCAGGGAGCTGTGATAAAGAATTATATCTCACTATGTTGTGGCCACATTAAAGCTGCTGTGACGCAGTTTGATTTAATGATTTAATGGCAATGCACACCGGCCTCCAGAAATCCTTCAGGAACAGGAGATAAGGTGGTGATTTTGTATTTTAGGCTGGAAAAGGCAGAAAAACAGACTTAGCCACCTTAACCATTTAGTGCACATGAAGCCATGACACAATCTAGTTAAGATGTGAACCAGGACAGTCAGTCTTATTGTTACTGTTGTGAACTACAACTTCCACAATCCTCAGCTGCACAGCTGATATTTGCCAGTGTGGTCTTTGTATGTGCTGTGCATATTTTATGTTTATATTCACTTTATAAATTCTAGTTAATAATAGCAGGTGTAGAAGGGAGTAATGGCTCCTATAGTAGCAGTGCGGAGGATAACCTCTAGGAAGGGAGTGTGACTGTGGGATAGCAGGTATAGTAGGGAGAGATGGTGCCTATAGTAACAGTGGGATAATAGTCTCTGGGAAGGGAGTGTGACTGTGGGATAGCAGGTATAGTAGGGAGAGATGGTGCCTATAGTAACAGTGGATAATAGTCTCTGGGAAGGGAGTGTGACTGTGGGATAGCAGGTATAGTAGGGAGAGATGGTGTCTATAGTAAGAGTGGGATAATAGTCTCTGGGAAGGGAGTGTGGCTGTGGGAAAGCAATTATTTATGGCAGTTATTTAGATGTACCCTCTGTACCTCTGAGCCCATATGCTGGATTATGTAGGTTTTGTAATGTATCGGTATGCCACATTCTCATTTGTGTTATTGCTATTTGCAGCTTATATCACTGAGCTACCACTGGCTTAGATAAAGTAGAATCCTTGTGGTTTAGTTTATACTACTTAGTTATCACTAGAAAAAGGCTATAGATACATGGCATAGTCTCCAGTGATCGATGATACCAAGTAATGCAATAAACCAAATGTTATAAGTAGCATAAATTGACATCTTTATATAGAATGGGAATGGGCCGGCTATGTGAGCCAATTTGCTTTAATTTACTACTATGTTCCATGTTCCTGTTATTACTAGTCGTTATGCATGCTGCTCGTTACAGAAACAAGCATCGAGAGAGTCGCAAATGTTGCTAACATAAAGGCAAATAATTCCTGGTGAGATTAGAGCAACATGTGTTGTATATCTGTTATATATCTGAGGAGTGCTAAAATCTCTACTGTTTCTGAGCTCCTGGTGTTATTACATTGCGATTGTGAAGTGGTACATGTTGTACGCTGGTCCCCAAGGGGTCAAACAGTACAGACAAAATCAAGATTTCCAGGTGAGCGCAGTGATGCTCTCAGAAGCCTGAAGTGCAGAGATAGACTTCTAACGATTCACTACAGGGAGGCGTTTGGCTCTGTGTGTGTGTGTGTATATGGGCAAGCAGACATATTATATTGGCTCTTTTGCAACAGACAGAGGCAAGCAGAGATATTTTATTGGCTCCTTTGGAACAGACTGAGGCAAGCAGAGATATTATATTGGCTAATTTGCAACAGACACTGAGGCAAACAGAGATATATTGGCTCCTTTGCAACAGACAGAGTCAAGCAGAGATATTTTATTGGCTCCTTTGCAACAGACAGAGGCAAGCAGAGATATAATATTGGCTCCTTTGCAACAGACAGAGGCAAGCAGAGATATTATATTGGCTCCTTTGCAACTGACAGAGTCAAGCAGAGATATTATATTGGCTAATTTGCAACAGACACTGAGGCAAACAGAGATTTATTGGCTCCTTTACAACAGACAGAGTCAAGCAGAGATATTATATTGGCTCCTTTGCAACAGACCGAGGCAAGAAGAGATGTTATATTGGCTCCTTTGCAACAGACAGAGTCAAGCAGAGATATTATATTGGCTGCTTTGCAACAGACAGAGGCAAGCAGACATATTATATTGGCTCCTTTGCAACAGACTGAGGCAAGCAGAGATATTATATTGGCTCCTGAGGCAAGCAGAGATATTATATTGGCTCCTTTGCAACAGACTGAGGCAAGCAGAGATATTATATTGGCTCCTGAGGCAAGCAGAGATATTATATTGGCTCCTTTGCAACAGACTGAAGCAAGCAGAGATATTGGCTCCTTTGCAACAGACAGAGTCAAGCAGAGATATTATATTGGCTCCTTTGCAACAGACTGAAGCAAGCAGAAATATTATATTGGTTTCTTTGCAACAGACTGAGGCAAGCAAAGATATTATACAGGCTTCTTCGCAACAGACACTGAGCCAAGCAGAGATATTATATTGGCTCCTTTGCGACAGACTGAGGCAAACAGAGATATTATATTGGCTCATTTGCAACAAACAGGGGCAAACAGAGATATTCTATTGGCTCCTTTGCAACAGACAAAATTATCCCTATTGTTTTCAGTTTATTAACTAGAAATGTAGATGTTTTTCAATTGCTTTTCATGTTTTAATTTTTTTTAAATTTTTCCAGAAATGAAGTTCAAAGTTTAAAGGGGACCCGAACCCAAAAAAAATTAAACCAAATCCTATTTTAGCATACTAGTCAAGCCAAATGAACTTTAATTACACTGTATAAATTATTTAAATCTTGTTTCTATCAGTCTGGGAACTCATAATTATAACAAGCAGGCAGCAGCCATTTTGTGGACACTGTTATTAAGACAAGCCTTGTATCATCTCAGAATCTTGTTTGTGCACCAGAATGGGGGACCTGATGTCCATCCCCATGCCCTGGCTACACAATTAAATGGTAAAGAGAACGGGGGAATGTGGGGAGAGCAGTGACATTAAGGAAGTGCTGAATGGAAAGTGAAAGTAATTGCCCATGGCATAGAGGAGGGGCAGACAATATTTGATTGACAGCTGAGATTTTTAAATGAGTTTACAACAGCTATGAATGCTTTAATAAAAAAAAAAAAGAATTTGGATTTCATGTTTAATTTGAAAAGGACTTTTAATATACAGCATTTTATGCCTGGGTGACCAGTCCACTTTAAAGGAAAACTATACCCCAAAAATGAACACTTAAGCAACATAGTTTATATCAAATTGAATGACATATTAAGGAATCTTACCAAACTGGAATATATATTTACATAAATATTGCCCTTTTACATCTCTTGCCTTGAACCACCATTTCGTGACTCTATCTGTGCTGCCTCAGAGATCACCTGACCAGAAATACTACAACACTAACTGTAACAGGAAGAAGTGTGGAAGCAAAAGGCAGAACTCTGTCTGTTAATTGGCTCATGTGACCTTACATGTGGTTTGTATGTGTGCATAGTGAATCATACAATCTCAGGGGGCGGCCCTTATTTTTTAAAATGGCAATTATCTATTTATGATTACCCAATGGCACATACTACAAAAAAAAGTATATTATTATGATAATGGTTCATTTACATGAAGCAGGGTTTTACACATGAGCTGTTTTACTCAGTATCTCTTAATAGAGACCTACATTGTTTTGGGGGTATAGTTTTCCTTTAATGTTCCTGTCTCTGGAGTTTGAGTCTGGCAGCTCAGTAATTCAGGTGCAGATTCTGAAATCTGAACTGTTAAATTTTGCTGCATTTAGCTGATACAATTAGTTGATACATTTCTCAGCAGCATCTCTGGAGTATTAGCAATTATTGTATCAATGCTAACAGCTGCCTTTAAAGGGCACCTGTTGGGTAAAAATGTTATCCCCAATCAAATAGAGCCTGCATTCCAGGTGGGGATAACAGTCGTTTTTTTAAAAAAGAAATACCCTCCACCAGCGCTAGGCTACCCACGCCGTGAGGCCATGTCTGGTCACTCGCATGCACATACTGTGTCGGACTGGCCCATCGAGATACCAGGAAAACTCCCAGGTGTAAGGGGGCCGCTACAGATTTGGCCTATTTCATGGCCATTCCCTATTTCTTTGAGAACAAATATGCTAAATAGATGGAATAATAGATTACAATATGTAAAGAATAGAGACTAGGAGAATAGAGGTTGAGTGAGGAGAAGAATAATAATAGTACTGAAAGTGCTCCCCTGGTCTAAGGTTTTTGGGTGGGCCCCCGGTGTCCCAGTCCGACACTGTGCAAATAACATGCATGTGACGTCACGCATATGCGCATTATGAGCAATTTGGGGCAGCTTATCATTATGCGCATGCGAGTGACCGGACATGGCTTCTCGCACCGGGAGCTACTTCCCGGTGCAGGTAGCCTAGCTCTGGCAGGGGGCATTTAAAAAAAACAAAAAACTACTATTGTCCCCAACCGTTAGCCCACACCTTTGGTTGGGGGATAACATTTTTACCCAACATGTGCCCTTTAATGAAATTTAGGATTCTGCTCAGCAGGGCCGAAGATAAGAGATGTATCAACGAAATGTATCAATTTAAAACAGTTTACAGAGTCGGCGACCCCCCCCACCCGAGCTGCTTTAGAAAGACATAAGAAGGTGATATAAGAAACTTTACACTTCAATATTACGAAAAACAGTCACAAACAGAATATAGAAAGAAATTGGAAAAAGTCTTTATTTCTGGTGAACAATTTGAAATCAACTGAACCGAAAAAAGTATTTAAAGGTGAATAATGCCTTTAAACAATCTTCAAAATCTTGTACGGGGTCAAATATGATCCTGGCAAGTATGGTTTGAACATGCAAGTTGGACTCCTTTAATAACACTGGGCAAATTAAACCTCCCTCAGCAAGTCTTTTATCACAAGCAGCTAAGCAGGAGCATAAACATGAACAATTTTGTTTCTATTTTAACAGTACAGATATGGGTCCTATTATCCAGAATGTTCGGTTTTGTATCTGTAATTTGGATCTCCGTATCTTAAGTCTAAGAAAAAAAAAAAATTTAAAGGGGTGGTTCACCTTTATATTAACTTTTAGTATGTTATAGAATGGCTAATTCTAAGAAATGTTTCGATTGGCCTTCATTATTAATTATTTATGGTTTTTGAATTATTTGTCTTCTTCTTTCCAGTTTTTAAATGGGGGTCACTGACCCCATCTAATAACAAATGCTCCGTACGACTACACATTTATTGTTATTGCTACTTTATGCTACTCATCTTTCTATTCAGGCCTCTCCTATTCATATTCCAGTCTCTTGTTCAAATCAATGCACGGTTGCTAAGGTAATTTGGACCCTAGCAACCCGATGGCTGAAATTGCAAACTGGAGAGCTGCTTAATAAAAAGCTAAATAACTCAAAAACCACCAATCATAAAAAATGAAAACCAACTGCAAATTGTCTCAGAATATCACTCTCTACATCATACTAAAAGTTAATTTAAAGGTGAACAACCCCTTTAAACATTAATTAATCCCAAAATTATTGATTTGCCTCCACCATGGATTACAAATATCTTAGTTGGGATCGGTTGCAAAGTGTTGTTTCATTATTACATAGAAAAAGGAAATCATATTTAAACGTTTGAAATATATGATTAAAATGGAGTCCATGGGAGAGATGACCTTCCTGTAATTCTGAGCTTTCTGGATAACGTGTTTCCAGATAACAGATCCAATACCTATTACCATTTTTTGTCAAGGTCTCCATCTCTTTTCACAACCAGAGAGCTATTCCCATCTATTAGGGATGCACCGAATCCAGAATCCTTCTGCCCGGCCGAACGGAATCCTAATTTGCATATGCAAATTAGGGGTGGGGAGGGAAATTGTGTGACTTTTTTGTCAGAAAACAAGGAAGAAAAAATGCTTTCTGCTTCCCACCCGAAATTATGGTTCGGATTCGTTTCGGTATTTGGCCGAATCCTTTGCGGAGGATTCGTGGGTTCGGCCGAATCCAAAATAGTGGATTCGGTGCATCCCTACCATCTATGCCAAAAATATAAAATGTTAAATTCTAGATCCTGCTGCACTGCAGGCAGTATAATAGGGGTAGTCACCTTTTGTGTGTTTGAGGGAGATCTCAGCTCACACTGCATACGTAGGCAGAGGGAAGAGGCAGGGGGGCTGCGTGGGTGGGAGTACCGAGCTAGCTATGTGCGTAGAAAGAGAAGTTGGTGTTTCGACTTTTTCCGCTGTTACTGATGTCAGCGCTGAAAACTAAACAGCTCAGTATTACTTTGTGTGTATATTATACCTTAATATGGAGAGAAGCAACTGTGTACCCCCTACCCATCGAAACGATATTTATAAGTGATATTCGTTCAAATAATCCCTACCCAAAAATTTGAATCAAATTCGAATTGAGTTTTCTCACTGAAAAAAACTCAACGTCAGGAAGGCAATTAACATATTCGAATGCAGTGGCGTAACTATAGAGGAAGCAGACCCTGTAGTTGCAGGGGGGGCCGGTCTGTGGGGTCTTCTTCCTCTATAGCTAATAAAAAACCCCTCCTCCCCAACTGCTCCTTTTACCGGTGAGGAAGGCAGAAGAAAGTCAGTGGGAGGAGAGGCGGGACATGGGCGGATGCGGGATGGGGGATCGGAGTGCGCCAGGCCCCTCTAAGATTTAAGGAGAGCGCATTGACTTGTAAATGAACTCGGCTGACTTTTGGTGGTGAACATTTAAATTAGAACTGTTTCCATGGTCAAAGTATGATAAATGTTCCATTCAAATTTACATTCGAATTGGGGGATTTAAATTCAAATGTGTGAATTCTGACGTCAAAAAATAATTCAAAACAAACAAACAAACAATGCAAAAATTCTAATTAGAATTTACTATTGGACCCTTAATGAATCTGCCCCTTAATGTTGGCAACAATGCTCTTGTATAATCAGGAGAAAGTCAGAGAGAAATGTAGCCAAGATGAGTTTGCCTTTAATTGTAATCAGACTGGTGCTTATTCTCCACTACAAGGCTAGCACGATGCTTGACTTATATCAATTAACACTTCAGCAGGTCTTTCAGAACAAATAAAAGCCATTTAAGAATGAGTCAGAGTGACACCGACGACAGCTTCTGCTCTCAGGAGGTAATGAACAGAAATTGTAAGCATTGTTAGGAGCATTTCGCTGACCAGTGCACGATCTCTATGGCATTTTTCTTTTTTTTTGTTTTTAGGGATGCACCGAATCCACTATTTTGGATTCGGCTGAACCCCCGAATCCTTCGCAAAGGATTCGGCTGAATACAATTTTCCTCCCCAACCCTAATTTGCAAATGCAAATTAGGATTCAGATTCGGTTCAGCCGTGCAGAAGGATTCGGCCGAATCCTGCTGAAAAAGGCCGAATCCCAAACCGAATCCTGGATTCGGTGCATCCCTATTTTTTTTTACTAAAGACATAAAATAGTGCAGTACAAATAAATGGACCAAAATGGAATACTGCAATGGGCAGCTTTTATTGGACCTCCCGTGTATGTCTATCAGTGCTGCACCTATCAAAGCTCTACCTCAAACATATTATTGCTTTTATTTATAAAATGCCCCCTAGCGGTTTCCTTTATTGCTCATAATCATTACAACACACAGTAACAAAGCTTATTTGTGAAAGGTTCCGACTGTTGACTGTCCTCAAATTTTGTCAGTCCCCATCTCAAGGTTACACATGGCAGCCATGACAGTCAGCCCTAATCAACAAATCAATGTACATGGCTCTTTACATCTGGTTGAAAGGTTAAATGAGGCAGAGATGGTCACAAAGGCCTTCCCAGAATGCTTTTGTATTTAACGTGGAGCTCTAGACCATTCTCTATTACAGCACTTAAAAGACTTAAAAGAAAATGACACAGAGAATATGAAGCAGATGGTAGATATGAAATGGAATATGAATTCTTTGGGATATGCCATTTCTTGTCCTGTATCAAAAAGGGGTCTCTAAAGGGTTTGTTGCCTTCAAATTAGCTTTTAGTATGATGTAGAGAGCGATATTCTGAGACAATTTGCAGTTGGTTTTTATTATTAGTTTTTGAGATATTTAGCTTTTCATTCAGGAGCTCTCCAGTTTGTCATTTCAGAAATATGGTTTCTAGGGTCCAGATTCCCCTAGCAACCATGCACTGATTTGAAAAAGAGACTGGAATATGAATAGGAGAGGGTCTGAATAGAAAGATGGTTTAATGTAGTAATAGTAATAATGACAATAAAAAAATGATAAAAATGCAATAATACAAAGTAGCAATAGCAATACGTTTGTAGCCTTATAAAGCATTTGTTTTTTAGGCGGGGTCAGTGACCCCCATTTTGAATGCTAGAAAGAGTCAGCAGAAGAAGTCAATTCAAAAACTATAAAAATGAAGACCAATTGAAAAGTTGCTTAGAATTAGCCATTCTATAAAATACTGAAAGGTGCTGGGGAGTCCTTGTCTGATTAGTAATTACCGGTAGTTCAGATTCCTTTGTTGATGCAGCATGCATGTTTGCTGATTATTCCTCAAATATGTAAAAAGCAGAGTATATTGCCCACCATGCCAGTTATCATTATTATCCCCCCCCAAGAACTCCTGCTTAGGGGGGTTCCCCCGATTTGTACCACCCTAAAGTAAGCTTTGCTGACACAGCTCTTTATGCTACCGAGACTATTTCCCACTCTGTGTCCAGTGAAGTAATAGAAAAGACACATTTGTGACAGGAGGGAGGTGTGAATGCTGAGCCTGAGACTGCAGTAATATCAAGGAGAACCAAGGGCACGGGCAACAGATTTCTCAATAAACTGCTGGCAGTTCAATGTTGGAATTACAACCCTACCAATCACTTGAATCTTGGGGAAGTATAGAAACCATTAACCCCATCACTGAATTTAGACACAGTTATTATTTGCTTCAGCTTTTGTTGCCACAAAAACTGAAGGACAATATGTAGAAAAAATACAGTTCTAAAGGCCTGGAACTTATCTGCAATGTCAGTGCACTGGATATAGACTCGTGATCCATCCATCACTACTGCAAGTGCAGAGATGTGTCACTAGAATGCTCCAGAGATGTGCAGTATTCATGTAACAATTAGGATTCAGCCGAATCCTTCTGCCCGGCCCAACCGAATCCGAATCCTAGTTTGCATATGCAAATTTGGGGCAGGAGGGAAATCATAAGACTTTTTGTCACAAAACAAGGAAGTAAAAAATGTTTTTCCCTTCCCACCCCTAATTTACATATGCAAATTAGGATTTGAAATTTTTGTGGTTCTGGCTGTCTATGGAGAATGTTTCCGGTAATGCAAATTAACGTGCAATTTCCCTCTCTTGTTTCATGTTTTAAACAAGGGAACAAAATAAATAATACCTATTAAAAATAGAATTCATTGTACAGGTACAGGTATGGGATCAGTTACGGGGAAACCTGTTATCCAGAAAGCTCAGAATTAAGGAAAGGCTGTCTGCCATATACTTCATTTTGTCCAAGTAATCCAATTTTTTGTTCTAATAATAAAACAGTAGCTTGTACTTGATCCCAACTAAGATATAATTAATCCTTATTGGAAGCAGAACCAGCCTATTGGGTTTATTTAATGTTTACATGATTTTCTAGTAGACTTAAGGTATGAAGATCTAAATTACAGAACTATCCCTTATCCGGAAAACCCTAGGTCCCAAGCATTGTTGATAATAGGTCCCACACTTGTAATATGGCAGTTTATACTGTTAGTTCTAGGTGCAGGGTTTACGCCAGGTCTACTAATGTTTAACAACCACCTAGCATAATTTTTAGTCTTTGCATCTGAATGGCTGCTATTGGTTCTGAACCTTAATCAAACCTTCACCTGTTACTATATTACCCTCAGCATTACCTTGTCCCTTACAAAAGATAAAAAGAGAGTAGCATTGGAGTTCCTCTGTGACTTCTAATATGCTTATAATACACAAGAGCCATGAATATTCTGTAAATTATATCCTTATAAACGGTGATGTCGTCGGTTATAATCAGAGCTTAGTAATGTCATTTCTGTCACATGACTCACTGAGTATGATAAATAAAGTACCCCCTGTTTCAAAATATGAGGATATTAGAAGCCATCTCGGAGTTCCATGACCTGTATAAAAACACTTGACCTTCTGGCTTCTGTGTTTTTATATGGTCATGGAACTCCTCGGTAACTTATAATATCCTTATGTTTTACAAGAGGGGGTAGTTTATTCACTATATAATGTTAAGTAGGAGTACATTATCCCTTATAATACATGAGTGATACTCAGAGTTCCCTTTATAACTCAGCCTGCAGCCTTGTGCCTTTATATGGTCACAGAACCCCTCAGTGACTTCTAATATCCTTATCATTTACAGTAGGGGGTACATTATCCCTTATAATACATGTGTGATACTCAGAGTTCCCTGTATAACTCAGCCTGCAGCCTTGTGCCTTTATATGGTCACAGAACCCCTCAGTGACTTCTAATATCCTTATCATTTACAGTAGGGGGTACATTATCCCTTATAATACATGAGTGATACTCAGAGTTCCCTGTATAACTCAGCCTTGTGCCATTAAATGGCCACAGAACCCCTCAATGACTTCAAATATGCTTATAATTTATAGTATGGGGGTACATTATCCCTTATAATACATGAGTGATACTCAGAGTTCCCTGTATAACTCAGCCTGCAGCCTTGTGCCTTTATATGGTCACAGAACCCATCAATAACTTCAAATATGCTTATTATTTATAGTATGGCGGTACATTATCCCTTATAATACATGAGTGATACTCAGAGTTCCCTGTATAACTCAGCCTGCAGCCTTGTGCCTTTATATGGTCACAGAACCCATCAATAACTTCAAATATGCTTATAATTTATATGGTTGTGAAATTCCTGTGACCACAAAGCCTTTGAATTTTCATCAGGTGAAACATAAACCCTTATGATAATCAATATATATGCACACCCACACATACACGCACACCTTCTACACATCTGAAATTGACTGCATAGTAAAATATGTTTCCTCTAGATACTGTATGTTTTCTGATGTTTTTCCATAGCCACATCATTCAGTCCATGTATCTGCATGTTTCTTAATCTTCAATTTCTCCGAGATGCCATCAAGCTATGAAACTACAGACTGGGATTCTGGGTAATGACATTTTACACAAAGCACAGAATTGCATTTACCCTGCTTTTGAAGCCAATAGATGTATTGTTCTCTGTTCATATGCCTGACAAGTAGTTTCTGATTGAGTTTCTGGCTAAGGAAAACCTTATATTTAAACAGATTTGTGGTTTGGATGTCAAGTACCTTCTTGCCGGAATAACCTCATTTTCTCTGATTAAGCGTGTGGATTTTATAGAGTTTTTGCCTCTTTATTAAACCGCTTACTCTAGAAGAAAAGCATTTTTTTACCATTCAAAAGAGCAATACTAAACCTGCAGCTGCTTTGTCGTAATGTGGATTTCCAAGTATTCAAAGTAAGCTGTTCACTGAGGCCTCTGGGACAGGTAGTTTGCCCCAAATCACTAACCCGTATAAACCAATTAGCAATTATATCAGTTAACCGTAACTGCCATTGAAGACATTTAATACATAAATAGTTAATATATTGTTTTAGTACAGGTATGGGACCCATTATCCAGAATGCTTGGGACCTGGGGTTTTCCGGATAATGAATCTTTCCGTAATTTAGATCTCTGTGTATTACATCTACTAAAAATCATTTAAACATCAAATAAACCCAATAGGCTTGTTTTGCCTTCAGTAAGGATTAATTATATCTTAGTTGGAATCAAGTACAAGCTACTGTTTTATTTTTACAGAGAAAAAGGAAATCACTTCTTAAATTTAAAATTATTTCATTATAATGGAGTCTATGGGAAACAGCCATTTCTGGATAATGGGTTTCTGGATAACGGATCCCATACCTGTACAATGTAAGGTCAGCAGTATTCTAGGACATTATGTATCCGAATGTAATTTTTTTTTTATTTGTGTTTATGAATAATTGTATAATTTTTGTTCTAAAGATCTCCAATTTTGCACTTAAAGGGGTGGTTCTGCCTTTTAACTTACAGTAGGTTATAGAATGGCCAATTCTAAGCAACTTTTCATTTGGTCTTCATAATTTTTTTAATATAGTTGCTGAATTATTTGCCTTGATCTTCTGACTCTTGCTATCTTTCAAATATGGGTCCCGGACCCCATCTAAAAACAAATGCTCTGTAAGGCTACAAATGTATTGTTATTGATACTTTTTATTAATCATCTTTCTATTCAGGCCTCTCCTATTCATATTCCAGTCTCTGTATGGTTGCTTGGGTAATTTGGACTGTAGCAACCAGATGGGTGATACTGCAAACTGGAGAGATGCTGAAAAAAAGCTAATAAAAAGCCAATTGCAAATTATCTCAGAATATCATTCTCTATGTAGGGTTGCCACCTTTTCTAGAAAAAAATACCGGCCTTCCTATGTTTTTATGGTTTTTCCCTATACTTAACATTGCAATCATGCAACATTTTTACCGCCAGGCTGGTAAAATACCGGCCAGGTGGCAACCCTATCTCTACGTCATACTAAAAAGTTAACTCAAAGGTGAACAACCCCTTTAACTTTCTTCTTTCTTGAAGGAGAGGTTGCAAAGGTCCCTTTGCTTAGCAACCAGGGAACTCTTCAGCAGGTCACACATGGGCCCGTGTGTGTGGCCATCCGATGGGCTTCCTCGATCGATATGTGGCCAAAAGTCGGCTTTGCGACCGCATCTGTCGCTCCGACCGGCGGTATTGGCTGCATTATGATCCGATCATTGGGCCCTAGGGCCCACGATCGGATCAGTCCGATATCGCCCAACTCAATGTGGGCATATCGTGGAGAGATCCGCTCGCCAAATGAGCGAATCTCTACATGTATGGCTATCTTAAGGGTTCTATTTATCGTGCTCTGTAAAAAGTGGAGTGACACATGACCGCTAATGTTGCTCATAACAACAAATCAGATCTTTGCTTTTGTGTTCTAACTGTTGAAACCTAATGGTTGCTCTGGGCAATATCACCGATAAAGCTTCAGTCCACTTTTTACACAACATGATAAATAGGCCCCTAAGGGTGGTGGCAGACAGGGAGACTAGTCGTCCAGCGACAAACCTCCACTACTGCGGGCGACTAATCTCCCCAAACTCCATTCCTGCCGGCAAGAATACAAATTGCCATTGGGAAACGCTTCGGATTTCCGAAGTCGCCTCACGAAGCAATTCACATGCCATCCCGCCGGCGATAAGTCGCTCAAAGTAGTGACGATTTGTCGCTGGGTGACTAAACTCCCCGTCTGCCACTACCCTAAGATTAATGGAGCATAGCTGTTTTCTCCGTTTTCTTGGTTGTCGCTCAAACAACGAAGAAGCTGTTGAAATGACTATAGGATGAACAAAAGACCACTGGAATTAACAATAAAAAATAACAACAATAGACTAACAATACATTTGCATTTTGGTTATAGGGGTCACTGACCCTGCCTGCCAGTGAAAACATGAAATTGAATTGTTAAGAGACCTGCAATATGGCAGACAGTACTCAGTACAGCACAGTGTATATTTGTACCACAGAACGCTTGATAAAAGAAAACCCACAGAAAAGCAAAGTGCCTGCTAATTAAATGGATGATAATGCAGAATCTGGTGGTAGAAATGATTGGTTAAAAGGATTGATTAAACGCTTGTCTTTACAGGTTTTTATCACTGACTGGGGTTGTCATGGAGACAGGCTGGGGAATCTCTGTAATGCTAACAAACCCATGATTTATCCCATCCCTCCCCCTCTCCTTGCGCTTTTAAGATGCTTATTTGTCTCCTAAGGTGGAAAAATAGACTTGTTTTATTGAGGGAGATGGAAAATGATTTTGATGGAAAAGGGTCAGCTGGGTGAGTAAGACTCGGCAATGCCGTGAATGTGTCATTGCACAAAATGGCCCCTCAGGTACAGTTGACGTTGTTGTGGCTCTTCATCAGACTAAAATGTTCCTTGTGTGGCTGAAACCCCCCATAGACTGTTCTTACTACAGGTTGTGGGTCTGTTATCCAGAATGCTCGGGACCTGGGGTTTTCTGGATAAGGGATCTTTCTCTAATTTGGATCTCCATACCTTAAAGGGGTGCTTTCAGTATGTTTAGAATGGCGGATTCTAAGCAACTTTTCAATTTGTCTTCATTTTTTTAATAGTATTTTTAATTAGTATTTTTTTTTACATTTTTAACTTTTTCTTATGACTCTTTCCAGTTTTCAAATAGGGGTCACTGACTCCATCTAAAAACAAATGCTTTGTAAGGCAATTGTTATTACTACTTTTAAAGTCTTTCTATTTAGGCCCTCCAGCATTCATATTCCAGTCTCCTATTCAAATCAGTGCATGGTTGCTATGGTAATTTCAACTCTGACAACCAGATTACTTAAAGGGGTTGTTCACCTTTAAATTAACTTTTAGTATGATGTAGAGAGTGACATTCTGAGACAATTTGCAGTTGGTTTTCATTTTTTATTATTTATGGTTTTTGGGTTATTTATCTTTTTATTCAGCAGCTCTAGCAATCTGGTTGCTCGGATCCAAATAATTAGCAACCATGCATTGATTTAAATTAAAGACTGGAACATGAATAGGAGACGGCCTGAATAGAAAGCTGTAAGGCTAAGGTCACACTGCCATTGTGACTTATCGCGGCTTATCGCCCAGTGTGACCTTAGCCTAACAATATATTTGTAGGCTTTCTGAGCATTTGTTGTTTAAATGGGGTCAGTGACCCCCATTTTAAAAAACGAATGAAGACCAATTTAAAAGTTGCTTAGAACTGGCCATTCTATAATATACTAAAAGTTAACTTGAAGGTGAACCACCCCTTTAAATAGCAAACTGGAGAGCCGCTGAATAAAAACCTAAATAACTTAAAAAACGCAAATAATAAAAAAATGAAAACCAATTGCAAATTGTCTCAGAATATCACTCTCTACATCATACTAACAGTTAATTGAAGTCTGCTTCAAAATCATTTAAACATTAAATAAACCCAATAGGCTGGTTTTGCTTCCAATACGGATTAATTATATCTTAGTTGGGATCAAATACAAGCTACTGCTTTATTATTACAGAGAATAAGGAAATCGCTTAAAAAAAATAAATTGGAATTATTCGATTGAAATGAAGTCTACGGGAGATGGCCTTCTAGTAATTCGGAGCTTTCTGGCTAACGGGTTTCCGGGTTAATAGATCCTATACGTGTATATTTATTTATACGATGACTTTATTTCTGCTTGCACGGCGAAACTTGTTTTTTGTTTGTCATGTGACTGTATTTCCAGCTAGGGGTGGCAAATTGACTATGTTCTATGCTGCACACACTCAGCTCCAAACCACATGCTTCTTATTTCCCATTTCATGTCACTCTACAGTTTATTAACAGCTTTGTGTTTGCCGAATCTGTGAAATATAACAAGTGGGACTGGGCAGCAGCAGCTTCTGGAAACGCAAGTCAAACAGCGGCTAATGGTCCCTTCGTTAGTATGCAGCGCCAATGCTTTGTCGTTACCGATGTGCCACCAGCAGGGAAAGGGCTGTATTTCCCCAGTTCTACTGCAGCTTTCTATTTTTCCTACAATATTATCACTCAGTATGTACTGGCACGGGGATATGTTATTTAACGCCGCAACTTGTTGTTGTTGGTCGTGGTGCGATTTCAAGAAACGTGAAGCCGAAGGCACATTTCATAGAATTATGTTCTACAAAAAAAATTCCTGTTATTTGAGTGTCAGCTTGATGCTTTGTTGGTGTCACGTCTGGGTCGGCCCTGGAAATAAATGGATAGACGCGTGCAATTTCCTGGTATTCTAAAGGGTAAACAAACCCAAACTGATAAAGGTATATCGGTATAGAGAGCAATATTTTTTTTCAATCTCATAGGCTACCTGCTGGGAGTTGGAGAAACGGTAGCTCACGTTACCTTAGCCAATGGTTTAGTGAGAATTCTGGGAGTTGTACTGCAAAACTTGTAACAAAATCGTAAAGGGGTTGTTCACCTATGAATGTATGATGTGATCCCCACCCAGTAGCTCGTGAGCAACATGTTGCTCTACAACCCCTTGGATATTGCTCCCAGTGGCCTCAAAGCAGGGGCTTATTTTTTAACAAATTCGGTTTACAAGTTTTGGTTGTATAAAAACCAGGTGTACTGCCAAACAGAGCCTCAATGTAGGTTGACAATCCACATAGGGGCTACTAAATGGCCAATCACAGCCCTTATTTGGAACCCCAAGAACATTTTTCATGCTTGTTTTGCTCCCCGACTCCTTTTACTTCTAAATGTTGCTCATGGGTTCAAAAGGTTGGGGATCCCTGATGTAGAGACTGATATTCTGAAACAATTTGCAATTTGTTTTCTTTTTTATCATTTGTGGTTTTAGAGTTATTTAGCTTTTTATTCAGCAGCTCTCCAGTTTGCAATTTGAGCGATCTGGTTGCTAGGGTCCAAATTACCCTAGAAACCATGCACTGGCTTGATTAAGAGACTGGAATATGAACAGGAGAGGGTCTGAAGAGAAAGAAGAGTGATGAAAAGTAGCAATAACAATAAATGTGTCACTTTACAGAGCATTTGTTTTTTAGATAGGGTCAGTGACCCCCGTTTGAAAGCTGGAAAGAGTCAAGAGAAGAAGGCAAATAATTATAAAAAAAAATATAAAATAAATAAATAATGAAGACCAAATGAAAAGTTGCTTAGAATTGGCCATTCTATAATATTTTTTTTAATGATGTAGTCCTTACATTTTTTTTTTATTTTTGCCTGAAAACAATACGCATGCTTTAGTAATTTAAAGTAACATTGGGGAAACATTGGATATTAGGGAGTTCTTCACCTACAAAATTTTGAACAAGGCCCCAACACCACTTTAAAACTATAGATTGCCGTAATTATGTTACAGGTATGGGACCTGTTATCCAGAATGCTCAGGACATGGGGGTTCCTTTATAATGGATAGGGATGCACCGAATCCACTATTTTGGATTTGGCCGAACCCCCGAATCCTTTGCAAGAGATTCAGCCGAATACCGATCCAAACCCTAATTTGCATATGCAAATTAGGGGTGGGAAGGGGAAAACATTTTTTAATTCCTTGTTTTGTGACAAAAAGTCATGCAATTTCCATTCCGCCCCTAATTTGCATATGCAAACTAGGATTCGGATTCGGTTCGGCCGGGCAGAAGGATTCGGCCCGAATCCTGCTGAAAAAGGCCGAATCCTGGATTCGGTGCATCCCTAATAATGGATCTTTCCGTAATTTGGACCTAGAAAATCACGTAAACATTAAATAAACCTAATAGGCTGGTTTTGCTTCCAATAAGGATTAATTATATCTTAGTTGGGATCAAGTACAAGCTACTGTTTTATTATTACAGAGAAAAAGGTTATTTGGATAAAATGGAGACTATGGGAGATGGCCTTCCCGTAATTCAGAACTTTCTGGATAATGTGTTTCCGGATAATGGATCCCATACCCTTACGTTTTCACTGCCCCCCCTTGTTGGACTGCGAGTGCCATGCATAGCTCGGTGTAGGATTTGGCCGGGTTTGGATCACGGTTGAACAAACAGATTATTTGTATGACGAGCGTCAGATCCTCGCTGCGGCCACTAGCCTCATGCAGGGACCCTGAGCTGGCACCTAGAGATGAGATTGAAGGTGACTGAATCTCTATTCAGATACAGTGTCACCCAGGAAAATATATGACTGCACCAAAATATCATTATTATAATTTATAAAGAACCGGCATATTCTGCAGCGCTGTACAACAGAAATGCATTAAACATACACATAACATACACCATACATGCCCTCCATGCAGACATATAGTCAGGGGAGGAGCTGAGGATGCAGGGAATTGTAGTCTTATCAACTGCTGCTCTTTGCTGTATTCCTATGTGTAAGTATATGATTATATCAGCAAGAATGGGGGCCTGAATGTGATGTTTATTTGGTACTGTGTCTGTTCCCTAATAGGAAATGAATAACCTGCATATACTGCAATTCAATAGCCTGGGGCAAGACATTTACATATTGCGTACAATTCCCTTGTGGGTGCTGCCATAGTAGATTACAGAATATTCAATGGGGAGGATGGGTTTGCAAATTCTTGTACATCAATAAATATAATTTGTTCCTGTACTGAAGTAGGTCAGACTGTCTTCAGTTCTGGAGTTTTATTTTCTTCTCAAACCCTGACTATGGGAAGAGACAATAAGTGTCAAGAAGAGTATATTTCATCCTGCCAAACAGAGAACCACTGCCCTGTCTATGGTCATGCAATGGGACTACAAATATCAGCATTCATTGACTAATGGAGTTACTTCAACAGTAGTTGAAGGGCAGGAGGTTGAGCTGATGTAAAAGGTCCAACTGTCACTGTTATGTGTGTGTCTCAGGTAACTTCTTAGCTATAATCTAGAATACTATGAGAAATAGAATCCCTTCCCAGAGACTATTATCCCATAGGCACCATCTCTCCCTACTATACATGCTATCCCACAGTCACACTCCCTTCCCAGAGACTATTATCCCACTGTTACTATAGACACCATCTTTCCCTACTATACCTGCTATCCCACAGTCACACTCCCTTCCCAGAGACTATTATCCCACTGTTACTATAGACACCATCTCTCCCTACTATACCTGCTATCCCACAGTCATATTCCCTTCCCAGAGACTATTATCCCACTGTTACTATAGACACCATCTCTCCCTACTATACCTGCTATCCCACAGTCACACTCCCTTCCCAGAGACTATTATCCCACTGTTACTATAGGCACCATCTCTCCCTACTATAAATGCTATCCCACAGTCACACTCCCTTCCCAGAGACTATTATCCCACTGTTACTATAGGCACTGTTACTATTATTATCCCACTGTTACTATAGGCACCATCTCTCCCTACTATACCTACTATCCCACAGTCACACTCCCTTCCCAGAGACTATTATCCCACTGTTACTATAGGCACCATCTCTCCCTACTACACCTGCTATCCAACAGCCACAGTCCCTTCCCAGAGACTATTATCCCACTGTTACTATAGGCACCATCTCTCCCTAATATACCTGCTATCCCATAGTCCCTTCCCAGAGACTATTATCCCACTGTTACTATAGGCACCATCTCTCCCTACTATACCTGCTATCCCATAGTCCCTTCCCAGAGACTATTATCCCACTGTTACTATAGGCACCATCTCTCCCTACTATACCTGCTATCCCACAGTCACAGTCCCTTCCCAGAGACTATTATCCACTGTTACTATAGGCACCTTCTCTCCCTACTATACCTACTATCCCACAGTCACACTCCCTTCCCAGAGACTATTATCCCACTGTTACTATAGGCACCATCTCTCCCTACTACACCTGCTATCCAACAGCCACAGTCCCTTCCCAGAGACTATTATCCCACTGTTACTATAGGCACCATCTCTCCCTAATATACCTGCTATCCCATAGTCCCTTCCCAGAGACTATTATCCCACTGTTACTATAGGCACCATCTCTCCCTACTATACCTGCTATCCCACAGTCACACTCCCTTCCCAGAGACTATTATCCACTGTTACTATAGGCACCATCTCTCCCTACTATACCTGCTATCCCACAGTCACAGTCCCTTCCCAGAGACTATTATCCACTGTTACTATAGGCACCTTCTCTCCCTACTATACCTGCTATCCCACAGTCACACTCCCTTCCCAGAGACTATTATCCCACTGTTACTATAGACACCATCTCTCCCTACTATACCTGCTATCCCACAGTCACACTCCCTTCCCAGAGACTATTATCCCACTGTTACTATAGACACCATCTCTCCCTACTATACCTGCTATCCCACAGTTACACTCCCTTCCCAGAGACTATTATCCACTGTTACTATAGGCACCTTCTCTCCCTACTATACCTGCTATCCCACAGTCACACTCCCTTCCCAGAGACTATTATCCCACTGTTACTATAGAGTGAGGACGTGTATTTGGGAGCTCTGAGGAGCGTGGAGAATGGCTGGAGTGAGCCCAGGCCCTCCTAGGGTTGGTCGGGCTCCCCGGCAAACTGAGGCCCAGGCTTTGGGGCCTAGCCCGTGGGCAGATTCTGCAAGGCCAAGGTTGAGGTCTTCCTCTGCAGGAGCCTCAAGATCCAAAAAAGGAAGCAGCAATGAAGATGATGTACAGTTGGAAAACTTTATTTCAGAGGCAAAGAAAATGAGGCAAAAAAATGCTCAAACAGCACGGGATTTACAGGTGGAAGCTCGCCGTGGTATCCCACAAGGAGAAACTCCTGTGTCTGAAGTGGAAAACCCTGATCTCTCTACTGATACTGAGGTAAGGGGGGATCAGGAAAAAACCCTTCAGCAAAAGGAAAGAATTGAAAGGAATGTGCAGGCAGATAATCAATGTGAAGTGGCAGAGAAACAACAGTGTGTGTTACAACCTGTGAAAGCTGAGCTCCCATTGCTGAAGCAGGAGGAAAAGTTGTCTTTAAAATCTGACACCAAACTGCCGGCTCCTGATTCAGCTGGAAAGAAGAACAGCTTTGCCCGTGGGGATTTGCTACAAACTGCGGAGGTAGAATGTGGTAAGTCCCTTGTGGGTGAAGTAAAGTTTAAGCATGTGGGAGACAAACTGCAGCAAACAGATCACCTTGCAGCCATTGCTAGTGAGGGCATGCCAGTAACCAAGATGGCCCCCACTGGGAAGGAACAAGGAGCTAGCAGTGATGTCAGTGATGCATTTAAAGAGGAAGCGCACCTTGGAAAAATTAAACACACAGATACTGCTACTGGGAAAGGCAAGGATGTTAAGTCATCTGAAATTACTGCAGAGAGAGTTGCAGAAGCTCTTAAAGAGCTTGATACACTGCAGAACAAGAAAAAGAGCCTGCACATATCACTGAAATATCATACAAATCTGATTGCTAGCTCAGTTGGAGAACGCAAAATTTCAAATAAAGAAAAAAGAGACGCATTATACACTGAGTTAACAGAAGTCGAGTCCCGTATAGAGGATCTGTATAAAGAAGTGGAGCCTTGGAAAGAGATTTATCAAAACAGACAAAGGTTTGAAAATATGAAATTGGCACCTGGACGAGCAAAGAAAAGAACTGTTCTACAAAAAGCAAAAAGTCAGCCTAATCATTCCAGTACTACCAGCAGCCCAGTCTCCTCTGAAAGTGAGGCTGATTTTGTAAAGCCATTACCACCAAGATCGAAGAAAAGGATTAACTGGCAGAACTTGGCCTTTAATGAGCAAGACGTGAAGGAACAAGAGAAGAAAAAGACTCAGCAAAAGCATTTTAAAGTCCAACAATGGAAAGAACAAGAACCAGCAGCATTTGAGATAACATCGGATCAGGACTTTCCAGATCTTCCAAAACCAGTGGGCAAAGTTTCAGCAGAGAATCCAGCGACGAACATCACAAGTCCAAAAGGCCAAGTTGCAGCAGTGCCATCAAGCAAAATGGAAGTAGTGCTGCCTGGTTCTATTGATACTGCTAATGAGAGTGAACGGGTGAATGTGCTGAATGTGGGTGAGAATTGTGAGAGGGTGGATGTGGTGAGAGAAGTGGAAGGGGCAGGTGGAGATGTGATGGAAGTGCAAGAGGGGGAAAGAGAGAATGAGCGGAGTGATCAGTCAAATCTCAACTCAAGCAGGGATTTGGGGGTGGAAGTGAGTGAGCAAGTTCAGAAGCCGCAGGAAGTGCAGGAGTCAGTAGAGGTGCTGTCCATCCATGTGGGTGGGGGTGAGGAAACAGGGGAGGCTTCAACAAATTTTTGGGAGAGGAGGAGACTTTTCCCTGTGCCAGATATTTCCTCTGATAATGAGCCTTTTAGAAGGAAAAACTGGGTGAAGATTAAGTGGGATGGAGAAAAGGAAAATGTGCCCCCCAGGAGGTTTCTTGTTAGGTCCGTCCTTTTAGATAGCATGGGATTCTCCTCGAGTGACCTCTCTGCAGTGATATCCCAATCAGAAGTAGATTTCGACATCACCTTTAAATTACCTGAGGCCCTAGATCACTTTTGGAGAATTTATAACATACAAAAAAGAGCAGGACACAAGAATTGGGAGGATTTAGTTGTTATACCCATGACTAAGCCTGAGACAAAAAACATAACCATTGTGATGAAAAATGATGCAGTCCCACCTGAAGACATCTTGGTTTGGCTACGTCGCCATTGTACAGTATTAACCCCTTTGGTTAAAGAGTATGACATTGATGATGTCTGGGCAGGTGTTTGGAGGACACAGGTGAAGTTGCACGTGTCTGGTAATGTGCCTGATCACCTGCCCAATTCTTTCTTTATTGGAAAAGAGCGTGGTGTCTGTTTTTATGTAGGGCAACCACGCCGCTGCTACAAATGTGGTGCAAGAGATCACCTGGCAAGGGCCTGTGCTGTCCTAAGGTGTGCCTTATGCAATGCAACAGGACATGAAGCAGAATCCTGTGATCAAATAAGGTGTAACCTCTGTTTTAGGATGGGTCATACACACAGGAAGTGCCCTGAAGCCTATCATAACATGGTCTGTCTCTTTCCAGGCTTGGATAAAGAGATGAGAAGGGAGATGTCACCACCAGAGGCGGAAAATAGTCAGGAGCCCAATGCAGAGGTTTCAGCTTCACAGGATGAAATAGTAACAAAAAGACAAAGGCCCAAACCAAGAAATACTAAAAAGAAGGAAAGGAAGCCAGAGAAGGCAAAAGAACTGGAGACTAGGAGTGAAGCCAAAGGAAAGGAGGCCAGGCCTAGGCATGTTGATAAAGATGGTTGGCTTACTGCCAAAAACAAAAAGAAAAAAAAACAAGCTCACTCACTTGACCCAGGGGAAGGTGGGTCAGGAGCCTTCTCAGTCAGCACTGGGAATAAATACTCAGTGCTGGATGAGGACCCAGATGCCTGGGGAAATAGGGCAGAAAGGGAGGAGCAGGAGGAGTTTGACAGGATACAGAAGGAGGAGGAGCAGGAGAATATGGAGGTGCAGTTAGCATCCCAAAAGAGGAGTAGGGAAGCTGAAGACCTGCCGGTTAGGAGGAAGCCTGTGGGGGCAGGTACAAATTCTGTGAGATCAGGTACAGATGCTTTGGGAAAATCTGAGGTTGTGAGTGGTGATGGAGGGGGGTCTGATTTTCCCAGTGTTCAAGTTAAGCGCTATAGGGAAACTGCTTCTCCAGTTAAGAAAGGAAAGACCAATCTAGAAAACATTCATGATGGTACAGTCTCCAATTAAATTTTTAACATCAAATGTCTGTAGCATTAAGAGTCAGCAGACTAGATTTTTGGCCTTTGAGAGCCTGGCCAGATCTGGTGCTGAGGTTATTTTCCTTCAGGAGACCCGACTTGCTACTAAGGCAGATCTTAGGAGGGCAAAAGCTGACTGGCGGTATGGTCCGTCTTTCTGGTCAATAGCAGAGGAGCCTTATGGGGGTATTGCTGTGCTATTTCGTAATAACCTCAATGTTAAAGTACATCGTTTCCTTGAAATCCAAGTAGGACGTTGTCTTCTCCTAGATGTAACAGTGGGTGGGAGACGTATTCGCCTTATTAATATCTATAGCCCACAGTCTGTGGCAGCTAGGCGGGCTCTGCTGTCTGAGATAAGACCCTTCCTGCATACATCACTCCCAGTTGTCTTGGCTGGTGATTTTAACCAGGTGCTTAGGCCTGAGGATCGAACAGGGAATCCTAGAAGATCTGAAGGATACTATTTAAATCAGATAATACAACAGGCAGGCCTGGTTGATGTTGCCACTCAGGGCAATCGAAAGGCAGCTCATACCTACAGATGTGCAGGGAGAGGTAGTCGTCTGGACATGGCCTTTGTTGGGGCAGGAGAGGAGTTTGCTGATGTAAAAGAGGTTGGAGTGGAGTATTCTGACCATCTAGTTCTCTCCTTTGTGTGGGGAGCCTCCTCTGTTCCAGCAAAGGGTAAAGGTCTTTGGCGACTCAGTGAGGATTCCCTAGAGGGTGAGTCAATGGTACAATCCTTTGAGGCGCTTCTTCAGCATGAGCTCAACAGAGTTGATTTTTATGACTCCGTGTCTCTTTGGTGGGAGGATGCCAAATGCTCCTTTAGGACTTTCTTCCAGAGACTATCTGTACGCAGGGAGGGTAACAAGTATAAAAAGTACCTAACTCTCGTAAGTAAGCTGGAATCTTGCATTTCGGAAGGGGAGGATGGGTCAAAAATTTCCCAGCTAAAAGCCCAAATAAGAGAATGCCAGTATAGCCGCTACAAATCTCTCTTGCAGGAGAGGGATTTTGGGAGCTTTCACTCTCCGGATCCCTTTCTTAACTGCAAGGAGAATGTTGGGCGTAAAATCATTTCTGGCCTGACCGATCCCAATGGTAATTTGCAGGTTTCAAGGGAGGGAATCATTGGGATTGTGAAGGACTACTATGCTGATCTCTTTAAGGCTAAGGCTTTGGATAGGGAAAATATTTCAGCTTTCCTGGAGGCAACCCCAGGGCCTGATGTGACCCAATTGGATTTTGGGCCTTTAGTGGCTGAGATCAGAGAGGATGAAGTCAAAGCTGCTATTGATGGTTTAGCTAAAAAGAAATCTCCAGGTCCAGATGGTTTAACAGCCGAATTTTATAAAAAGTTCAAAGATCAGCTGGCTCCAATTCTCGTGGAGGTCTTTAGAGACAGCCTGGAAGGAGGTATCTTACCCCCCTCTATGAGAGAATCCTCCTTGATCTTGTTATCTAAAGGGAAGGATCCAAAGCGAGTTGAGAACTGGAGGCCTATTGCCCTTCTTAATACTGATAGGAAGCTTCTCGCAAGGATACTTTTTGCTAGATTGCTTTTGTTTTCAGGCACTTTGTTGTCATCTGTCCAATTCTGCACGGTGAAAGGGCGGAGCATATTGGGGCAGTCCTTACTATTAGAGAGGCCCAAGAATTATGCAAAGCTCAGAACATCGGGTGCTACTTTCTTTCTTTGGACCAGGCTAAGGCCTTTGATCGAGTGGATCATCAGTACCTGTGGGCAACTTTAGCAAAGTATGGCATCCCGGGACAATTTATTAAGTGGCTTTCTGTTTTGTACCAAGGGGCTGTAAGCTTCCCACTAATCAATGGATGGCGTGGTGAAAACTTTGAGGTTGGGGCCGGGGTGAGACAGGGGTGCCCTTTGAGCCCTCTTCTGTATGTGTTTGCGATCGATCCCTTTCTTAGGAGATTGCAGATGAGTGGTTTGAAGGGTCTCCCTGTGGCTCGTGGCCAGCGCCTTAGATCAGTAGCCTATGCAGATGATGTGACAGTGATGATCTCATGTCCAGGAGATGTGGGAAAGCTGAGTGAGACCATCAGAAACTACTCAGAGGCCTCTGGGTCTCTTGTCAACATGGATAAGTCGGAAGCTTTTTGGTCGCTGGACAAGGAGCCTGATTTTCCACTTCAGGAATTCCCAACTGCCCCAGACCAGATTAGAATCTTAGGGATTAAATTTGGGAGGGGAGATCTCAGTAGGCAAAACTGGGCAGAGAAAATGGATGCTGGAAATGCAAAGGTACAGCGATGGAAGCACTGGAGGCTGTCCTATAGGGAAAGGGTGAAGCTCGTGAAGACTTACTTGGTCCCTATCTTTTTGTTTGTTTCCTGTGTGTATCCATTACCAGAAGCTCTCTATGCTCGGATCCACAGTCTGTTCTTTCAGTTGATCTGGGGGAATAGGCTGAATCCCGTTAAAAGGGGCATTACTTACTTACAGAGGAAGATGGGTGGTCTGGACATGCTGTGTCCAGTGGCTTTCTTTGGCTCAATTTTCCTGAAATTTAATTTTGGGAACCTGGGCCAAAGAACTGATTCCCTGTGGGAGTGTTGTGTCAGGCGCTGGGCATTGCCTCTGGTGGGAGGCTGGGTACATGGCGGTAGCGTGAAGGAAGTCTGGGTGCGTGGTTTTCTTCCATCACATCTGGAGCTGGGGCTGAAGTTGCTGAGGAAGTGGGATGTTACTTTGGAAGAGCTCAGGTCGGCCTCTAGAAGGCAGATTTATTGGAGAGTCCTTGAGTCCTATTTTGCTGCTCCTCTAGCCTTGAAGAATTGTACAGGTGATGTTCTGTCCCAGAGCCTTCGGTGGCTTAATGACAAAAGAATCCCCCCAAAATATTTTGATATCAGCTGGCTTGCCCTTCAGGGAAGGCTTTTTGTCAGGGGTAATCTACGGTATCTAAACCTTACTAGCAGGGAGTGTCCATGGGGATGTCCTACAGAGGAGACACAGGAGCACTTTTTGGTTAATTGTCCTGTGACAAAGGTTGTGTGTCAGAAGCTATCAGAAACCCTGAAGGTGTCATACATTGGGCAATTGTCTTACACTGCTGCTGCCTATGGCATTTTTCCTGTTCATCATCCTCTGGACCAAGGTACGATGTACATGATAATAACTGTGATGAGGTATTATTTATGGCACTATCATTGTGGGCAATCCCTTGACCGGAGGGCTGTTTCTATTGACCAGATAGTGAAGTCTATAGTTGATGAGTTGGGTTTCCTGAAGGGGAGAGAAGTAAGAGCAAGCTCTCAGAATTCCACAAAATGGAGAGGTGTAAGGCTGTGACTGTCCTCCTGTACTATGTATGCTTGAACTTTTTGAGATGTATATACTTTGAGTCTCATACAAATTTCTTTTTGTTTAGAACTCAGAATAAAATGTTAAGCAGTTGTACCCACCAACCTCAGAAGCAGAGATTATGCTTATGTTTTTCTGATGGGAAAAAGCAAAAAGACTGCAATCAAGCCAAATGCATTTTCCTTTGTTTAAACATGAAGACTAAATATATGTATGTGGGGTGGAGCTGTGTTATGGGTGGCCTGTTGAAGGACTTAAAGGTCACACGATGTGAGCCTATTTGGTGGTGGTTTTGGGAGGATTTATGGACAGAGGAAAAACTTTTGAAATGGATTGGGTTTGATGTTGGCATGCTACCAAATAATGGACTCTCCGATCTTTTATTTGATGATGGATAATATGTAAGTTTTTGCTATGTATTATGGCTTGACTCTCTTTGTAAATTGCTAAGTTTTTACAAATAAAAAATACCCTTCCCAGAGACTATTATCCACTGTTACTATAGGCACCTTCTCTCCCTACTATACCTGCTATCCCACAGTCACACTCCCTTCCCAGAGACTATTATCCCACTGTTACTATAGACACCATCTCTCCCTACTATACCTGCTATCCCACAGTCACACTCCCTTCCCAGAGACTATTATCCCACTCTTACTATAGGCACCACCTCTCCCTACTATACCTGCTATCCCATAGTCACACTCCCTTCCCAGAGACTATTATCCACTGTTACTATAGACACCATCTCTCACTACTATACCTGCTATCCCACAGTCACACTCCCTTCCCAGAGACTATTATCCCACTCTTACTATAGGCACCACCTCTCCCTACTATACCTGCTATCCCATAGTCACACTCCCTTCCCAGAGACTATTATCCACTGTTACTATAGGCACCACCTCTCCCTACTATACCTGCTATCCCACAGCTACATCTTGTTTTTCTAAAGCATGGATTGAAGGTCATTTATGTCCATGTGTGGAAACTGCAGGTCTCCAAGCTCCAGGAGAGGAGTCTTTACTACTCCCTTGGTTACAGGCTACTTAACCAGTTACAGTAAGGGCTAGTCCACACGGGGAGATAGCGACGCGTTTGCGGTCGCGGCGACAAAGCGCCGCGACAGTCGCCGCGACCGGCGCAGGCGACAGTTTTGTATGGGCGCCTATGTAAAAACGCCTGTGCTAACCACACGAGGCGATGCGCTTTTCAACAGTCGCCTGAAAAAGCCTGGCGAGGCATTTTCAGGCGACTGTTGAAAAGCGCATCGCCTCGTGTGGTTAGCACAGGCGTTTTTACATAGGCGCCCATACAAAACTGTCGCCTGCGCCGGTCGCGGCGACTGTTGCGGAGCTTTGTCGCCGCGACCGCAAACGCGTCGCTATCTCCCCGTGTGGAATAGCCCTAAAAGCACTGGGAAAGTATGTAGAAAAGAGCTTTGTTCAACGGAACTTGAGTCTGGAACTAAATTCATTCCCCTACATTAATCACCAAGCTGTCACCAGCATGTGGCCGCCCACACTAATATTTAAAGGCACGAAAATTGCTCATGGGATTGGACGTCACCTTGTTAGATTATTTAAAACACCTATAATATGCATGTGTCCTGGCACCCGCAGGGGTTCAGCTTCAATCATTATGTTATGATGAATCCTGCAGCTTCAACCCACCACCAATGAGCAAGAGTACAAAAAGCACAGACTGACGTCTTTGTCCAGTAGAGCTGACACTTCTTTTAAACACAAATAAAACCTGTATACATTTTTTAATATTCCCTTTAAAGGGATTCCCGTTTAAAGTATCACTCAGGTATAATAAGGGATACTGTACCCCTTACTGTAAATGATAAGGATATTAAAACTCACTGAGGGGTTCTGTGACCATATAAAGGCACAAGGCTGCAGGCTGAGTTATACACGGAACTCTGAGTATCACTCATGTATTATAAGGGATAATGTACCCCCTACTGTAAATGATAAGAATATTAGAAGTCACTGAGGGGTTCTGTGACCATATAAAGGCACAAGGCTGCAGGCTGAGTTATACAGGGAACTCTGAGTATCACTCATTTATTATAAGGGGTAATGTACCCCCAACTGTAAATGATAAGGATATTAGAAGTCACTGAGGGGTTCTGTGACCATATAAAGGCACAAGACTGCAGGCTGAGTTATACAGGGAACTCTGAGTATCACTCATGTATTATAAGGGATAATGTACCCCCTACTGTAAATGATAAGGATATTAGAAGTCACTGAGGGGTTCTGTGACCATATAAAGGCACAAGGCTGCAAGCTGAGTTATACAGAGAACTGATCATCACTCATGTACAGTATTATAAGGGATAATGCACCCCCTACTATAAATGATAGCGATATTATTAAACACCAACATAAACTGATGACATCAGTGGGAACCATTTATCTACATATAAATGTAACTTTACTCACAGCTGTGTGTGTATGAAATGGAAATAAATCCTTTATTTAAAGAGAGTCCATTTTCCTGTTACATTTAGACATGGAACAGAAACTCTGAGTTATCAGTGGAATAGCAGACTGTACTTTAATCCTATAAGCCATGAAGCAGTCTCAGTAGATCTCAGTTTCATTTACTGCCTTTGGGCAGAGAATGGAGTGAAAAATGGTAGATATAGGAGAGAATGGGAAGAGACAAAAGAATTACATTTTGGCATTTACTAGACCCCTCAGTATATCCTTTACTGAGCAAACAAGTTGCCACAGTGATATACAGTATCAGAGCGATGTCTCATAAAGGGAGGATATCTAAATCCCTCTGTTGCTCCACATCCTCCGCTGCTGTTTTCTCTCCTATAATTAAACAGCTATTATTTAAAGAGGTTACATTGTCACAATGGATTCCCCTGCAGGCTGCCTTTTAACTCTGCTTTGTTTATTTGCCAAGTGCCGACTTAACAAAAGTTTGGTTTGTGCTGATAAATAGAGCATCTGTCAGTTACAGTGGTTGTGTTTATATAGAACTTGCCTGTCCCTCATTAATTAAACCTTGGCCATTACCTGTCCTGGATCGTGTGTATCTGAAAGCAATGGGGGGCCCATATTACACAGTGATGTCATGTATTGCATGATTGCTTCATCATCTTGCCAGGTGTGTCATCATGACTCACGCTAAGTTTATATCTTTTTTACATAAAAATTGGTTACGGCATGGTATATCCCGGTACAAATGATCGAAATTCTGTATTTTGTGCCCTTCCACTTCTGTCTACTTTTGGTTTGCTATTAGCTAACTGCTGTCTCCCTTAAAGGATAAGTAAACCTTTAGAATAAGTGCATGTAAAATTGACGAGAACAACGTTTGCAATTTACATTCATTATTTATTTTCTTTTTATTCCAAAATGTTAATGTAAATATGTACTGTTAATATGAGTTAATACAACAGCGCCACCTGCTGCTCAGTTTCCCACCAGTCTAACCACAGAGAAGTCAAGGAAGTTGTCAGGAGAAAGAAAGAAGCTGCTCTGATGTTCTTCTGCTTAGGAAAGGATTAAGAAAAGCAGAAGAACATCAGAACAGCCTCTTTCTTTCTCCTGACAACTTCCTTGACTACTTGGTGGTCAGACTGGTGGGAAACTGACCAGCAGGTGGCGCTGTTGTAGCAAAATTCATTCATATTAACAGTACATATTGACGTTAATATCTTGGAATAAAAAGAAAATAAATAATGAATGTAAATTTCAAAAGTTCTTAGAATAACACTCTCATCAATTTTCCATTCACTTATTTTAAAGGTGTACTTATCCTAAAAGGTGGCCATATTCTGGCAAATCTATACGGATCTCAAAGACTGGATCACATGACATGGGCATCTTTCTATTATTATGGTTGTTCAGGCCAACATCCCAAATTATCAGAATTATCGGGGGGCAGTGCTACCCTTAAGCAGCCTAGCCACTGCCTCCCTCTTGCCCCTCTGTGATCAGGTTCTTAGCATCAGAGTGGGTCAAGGGGAGCAGTAATAGCGCTCTCTGTGCTTGAAGAGCAATTTAAAAAACAGAATTTTGGCTGTTACCACTCGCCTCATGGAAGCAGAGTCTCTAGTACAGCAGTAAGTGAAAAAGAGCTGCAACTCCCAACTGGCACTGGCCAACACAGAGCTTTTCTTCATGTCTTTTATGATTGACAAACCAGCTGTTATCCATTATGCAAATATATCAGTCCAGAATAGGGATGCACCGAATCCAGGATTCGGTTCGGGATTCGGCCTTTTTCAGCAGGATTCGGATTCGGCCGAATCCTTCTACCCGGCTGAACCGAATCCGAATCCTAATTTGCATATGCAAATTAGGGGTGGGAAGGGAAATTGCGTGACTTTTTGTCAGAAAACAAGGAAGTAAAAAATGTTTTCCCCTTCCGTCCCTAATTTGCATATGCAAATTAGGGTTCGGATTCAGTTCGGTATTCGTCCGAACCTTTCACGAAGGATTCGGGGGTTCGGCCGAATCCAAAAAAGTGGATTCGGTGCATCCCTAGTCCAGAATATGAGTCTTAATTGGACAGAAACTGTATCTGTGTGCTACTATAATGTGGTGGGGACAGCAGTGGGAAAGTAGAAGGAAACCGTTCAATGAGGGGATAGAAGGAACCATCACAGTTAGGGCGTTGGGGCTATAATGACCTGATGATCCCTTCACAATGCAGAGAGAAAGGTAGTCCCATTCCTCATGCAACACACACTGCTGTAAAACAAAAAAAATGTAGGCTTTACAGGGATAATGGGACAAACCCTGGGAGATACCAGTCAGTCAACAGGGAAGAACATGCGGCACAGGGATGTATGCAGTGGTCTACTGGCCCCTAGAGGTTCTGTTCCCAGTAGGGATGCACCGAATCCACTTTTTTGGATTCGGCCGAACCCCCCGAATCCTTCGTGAAAGATTCGGCCGAATACCGAACCGAATCTGAACCCTAATTTGCATATGCAAATTAGGGGTGGGAAGTGGAAAAAAAATGTACTTCCTTGTTTTCTGACAAAAAGACACACAATTTCCCTCCCCGCCTCTAATTTGCATATGCAAATTAGGATTCGGATTCAGTTCGGCCAGGCAGAAGGATTCGGCCGAATCCGAATCCTACTGAAAAAGGCCGAATCCTGGCCGAATCCCGAACCGAATCCTGGATTCGGTGCATCCCTAGTTCCCAGTTGGTCAAAATACTCCACTCCAATACTGGCTTTACCCTTCACTCATATGCAAATTATTTCTTAATGTTCATGCTGTCAAATGGTTGTGAAAAAAAAAAAAAACTTTAATAGTTAGGACTTTTGAAGGCAATCCTGCTTTAAAATATGAAAAACACACCAGCATTTTTTATAATTTTTATGACTTTCCGGTATACAGGATACTGACATAAGATTGAGGAGGATGTAGCTTCATCTTATCAGTTCTCCAGGTCCAAGGTGAAGAAGGAAACTCTGGCGAAATGGGTAACGTTTTGTAAAATTCGCGATTTAGTTAATTTGAACAGTAACGATCGTTCGCCTGAGTGAAAATGCCCCTGACGATAGGGCTCAAAACTACTGTACACTAGCGACGGTTTCTTTCACAAGCAAATTGTCCTCTACACCTGTTGGAGAAGTCCCTAAAGATGAGATTTATGGTGAATTTTCACTAGCGGCGGCCACTTTTCCTTTAGTAAATCTGCCCCTTGGTCTCGGCAGCTTAAATCTATGGTCAACTCAAGAACGAATGAATAAAAATGGAGATCAAACATGGCATCAAACATAAGGTTCAAGAAAGGATAAGAGTGCTCCGCCTGTGCTCAATCAACCTTTTCAGGTGTCAAGTGCTGGACAGCATATAAGACCCCCTGCTCAGAGTAATCTGCAACAAGATCCAAAATCGCTGTAGCACACTGTTGGCCCTGTGTGGCCCGAAACGTTGCCATGTTTTCAAGTCTACAATGAGCCAATAAATACACCTTTTGCATTCGCTAAAACGAACAGTGTGCTACAGCGATTTTAGATTTTGTCACATAAGGTTCAAGGACATCCCTGTCTGTATTCTAAATGGAACATTTTGGACTGCCCCAGACAGTGTCCTGCTCCATCTTTGTCTTTTCTCTAAACATACTTATCTGCCCCTCGGTAGGTCCTGCCAAATTTCATTTCTGAAGCTGGGGCTCCCCCTGGAAAAGTGAAATAGTTGTTGGTAGGTGAAATGGACAGAGGTTACTTTATATAGGCTGCAGTAAGAAAAAGAACTAACATATAAAGCAAATCCTTTCTGCTAAATAAAAGCTCGATAAACTCTATGCACACATCATTAGGCAATCTGTAAGCCAGAGTAAGGAACGTTAAAAGGATACTGTCATGGGAAAAAAATATTTTTTCAAAATGAATCAGTTAAAAGAGCAAACAGATTTTTTTATATTCAATTGTGAAATCTGACATGACATTAGTCAATTTCCCAGCTGCCCCAAGTCATGTGACTTGTGCTCTGATAAACTAAAATCACTCTTTACTGCTGTACTGCAAGTTGGAGTGATATCACCCCCTCCCTTTTTCCCCCCAGCAGCCAAACAAAAGAACAATGGGAAGGTAACCAGATAGCAGCTCCCTAACACAAGATAACAGCTGCCTGGTAGATCTAAGAACAGCACTCAATAGTAAAAACCCATGTCCCACTGAGACACATTGGGTTACATTGAGAAGGAAAAACAGCTGCCTGCCAGAAAGCATTTCTCTCCTAAAGTGCAGGCACAAGTCACATGACTGGGGGCAGCTGGGAAATTGACAAAATGTCTAGCCCCATGTCAGATTTTAAAATTGAATATAAAAAAATCTGTCTGCTCTTTTGAGAAATGGATTTCAGTGCAGAATTCTGCTGGAACAGCACTATTAAGTGATTCATTTTGAAAAAAATGTTTTTTCCCACGACAGTATCCCTTTAATGTATCAAACAGCCTCAGTACATGCAGGGCAGTGCAGGAATAATAAACCAGCCTTTATAACAAGATAAATATATGAGAGCTGCAGCTTGGACATGTAAGGCATTAAGCAAGATTTAGGCATCTCTGATGGAAAGTGCTGAACCCACCTTAATAAGTGTCCCCCCTTCTGTATTTTCTTTCCCCATAATTCTATGTTATCTCCCTGCACTGAAGACCGACCTACTTCATTCTCATCATGAATTCTTCCTGGTGCAGTGAATTTCTCTCAGCTTATTTGCAGCGAGTATGTGTTCTTGCCTCTGGCATTCCTGAAGACAAGCTGTGCATATCGACTCGGACTCTCTGTCTCTCTATTAATCTGTGAGGGGCTGTTTTTAACCTAAAATATCTGGGAAAATAATACCCTTAATGGGGTCCTCGGTTCGATTCCAGCAAGAGCACTATCTGCAAGAGGTTGGTATGTTCTCCATGTGTTGGTTTCCTCCAGACCATCAGAAACCTACAGGCAGATTAATTGGTTCCTGATTAAATTGACCCTATTCTGTGTGTAACAGGGGCTTTGACGGTAGTGGGATGAGAATAATTTATAATATAAAGTGCTGGTGAATATTCTGCTGCTGTATAAATAAAGAATAATAATAATAACTGAAACAAAAACCTCATCTAGACAAATACCTGGTTAATATTTTTGGGACATTAGAGGTGTTTATTTCCAGTATTTCCACTTTGCCCTATGAATTTATATCTATGAATGTTAATTATTCACTGGGACAGAGTGCAGCTGTTTTAACTCTACATACATACATGTACCAATGAAATCACACAGAACATAAGGGGGCATTTACAGAATGCATTTTAGGACATAATCCCGAAAATTCCTGTCCTCCATGCAATGTCCTACGGCTTAGGAATGCCGCATCGGATGCTTTTACCGTCACTCATCCTCCAAATCTGATGCTTTCACCGTCACTCATCTTCCACATCTCCGTCCTCTACCCTCCTTTCTCAGCCTTCAGCCATACGAACTACGCCCTCAGCCCTCCGTCTTCCTCCCTCAGTCCTCCACCCTCAGCCTTCCACCCTTCCACCCTCCCTGCTCAGCCCTCTAACCTCTTTCCTCAGCACTGAGCTTTCCACTTTACCTGTTCATCCCTCCGCACTTCACCTTCCGCTCTCCCCCCTCAGAATTCATCCGTCAGTCTTCTCTCTAAGCTCCTAAAGTGGTGAGCGAGCATTTTCAGTCCAAGAAAGCGGAAATGTGTTTAAAACATCTCTATAATAATACTGCCGAAGTGAGCAGGGGTGAAGAGGTAAAGCGGAAGGCTGAGTGCTGAGGGTAGAGGGCTGAGCAGGGAGGGCGGAAGGCGGAGGACTGAGGGAGAAAGACGGAGGGCGGAGTTCGTATGGCTGATGGCTGATAAGGGAGGGTAGAGGACCGAGGAATGACTGCAGATTTGGAGGATGAGTGACGGTAAAAGCCACCCGATGTGGTATTCCTAAGCCGTAGGACATCGCATGGAAGACAGGTATTTCGCCAGAAGATGTCCTAAAACGTGTTCCGTAGGCATTTACTATTATCCCAAGCAGAAGTACAAGAGCACCCCCTGCCAAATGCATGCAGTGCTGTATTAAGGGGCAACCACAGGTATGAAATGGAGCAAAGAGACTTGCAGCAATTCATTTAAAATGTAAGGCAGGGTGCAAAGTGAAAAAAAATTACAGGTTGTCCCAGCATTAGACTGGACCAAGTTGGGGAGGAGGGAACTGTATGGCTTGGGGCGGGTGCAGTGGGGGGATTTGTGGCTGTGTTGAGGGACACCCCAGTCGGATGCTGAACTGTCTGTAATTTTTTTGTACTTTGCACCCTGCTTTCCAGTCTATAAATGACCCTAATATACTATATATATATATATATATATATATATATATATATATATATATATATATATATATATATATATATATAATAATAAAACAAGTACAGTTACATTGCGTGGTGCACGTTGCCAAAAATTTGTTGCTGCCACAACAACAGAATAAATAGAAAAAGAAAAAAATAGACACATCATTCACTGTTGTTGATGCAATTAAATGTATTAAAAGCAGATCCTTGACCCCAGCAGTAAAATGTTTCGAAGTATAGACCTTCAATTTTGGACAGTCCTTCAATTGGGAAGTTTCAACTGCTGATGCATCATGTTTGATGCATCTATCTGTTTGGTCCCTAGGCCAATCAGTTGGGTATTGTACAGTATCAGCCTATTGTATCTGCCATTGACAGAGATTGATAGGCGTCATTGTACTACATACACAAGGTAAACATTGTTCATTTGGATGTTTCACACTGCATAACATAGTCAAACACTCTATTTGTGTAGTGTATGGCAAAACAAGGTTTAGAATGAGTATAATTCATGTATATATATTTACCAGACTCTGTTCAAACACCAATTTTACTAACTCACCATTTCAATTCTTATTCACTCTCTCATCATATCGCGTCTAGACTACTGTAACTCTCTTTTAATTGGCCTCCCCCTCCAGAGACTGTCACCTCTCCAGTCCATAATGAACACTGCTGCGAGGCTCATACACCTCAGCAACCGCTCCTCCTCTGCCTCGCCATTCTGTCAATCCCTGCACTGGCTTCCATTACCTTTCAGAATCAAATTCAAATTAATGACACTGACTTTCAAAGCACTTCATAACTCTGCCCCACCCTACATCTCTGAACTCATCTCTATATACTCACCCAACCGCTTACTACGCTCCTCTACTGACCTACTACTCAACTCTTCTCTCATTACCTCCTCACATGCTCGCATTCAAGACTTTGCAAGGGCTGCACCCCTCCTCTGGAACGCTCTCCCACGGTCTCTCCGACTTTCTCCCAACCTTTCTGCTTTCAAGAAATCTCTGAAAACGCACTTGTTTCGAGAAGCCTACCCTCACTCTGCTTAACTACCAAACGCAACACCACATACAATACCACACTTAATTCGATCTTGCCCACTCCCACACCTTGTGTATTACTCTCTTCCCTTTAGACTGTATGCCTATGCATAGGGCCTTCCTCACCTTTTTGTACCTGTATTGATTGTGATGTTTGTTACTCCATATATTCTATGTATGTAATTCATGTGATGTAGTTGTATAATCACATTTACTCTACAGTGCTACGCAATATGTTGGCGCTATATAAATACATGTTAATAATAATAATAATATATAATGCTGATATGTTATGGAGCACTCTGGATAACATTAGCAAGGCTGGATCTTCAATCCAGGGAAAGAAATTTAATTACTCCATCAAGAAGATCTTTACCCAGAGATCCATATCTAGAGTAACATGCCCAACCGATGAAGAAGGTTCTATAATGCTCATGATAGGATGAAAGTATTTACCTGGCTGAGTGACAGCAATTTTCTCTTGCGCTGGCCTCATTTAATGTTTGTAGCTCATCTTTCTAAAGAAAAATCATAATATTAAATCATTTGAATTGGAAGAAGAGCATAATAAAAGTTAAAGGATGGTTGTAAACAAGCAACAATAAGTTCACAGTACTAGATGGCTGTATTAATGGTGGTCAAATTTTCATTTTAAATCTCTTTTGACATTATTTTATAAGAAGTTTCCTTAAAGACTTCTATAATGTTTTCATGACATAAGTTTTTCTCATGGATCTGAATCTGGCCCACAGTGGGTCAAATACCCAGGAAGGACCTGGCCAAATTACATGAAACTTGCTTCTCTTTTTATATCTAAAACCCTGAGCTTGGTAACCCACCAAGCCAACCTGAAATTGGGTCCTGGGGTTCATGATTGTTTTATGGCCTTTTTATATAGTATTGCATTTTCCTCACTGGTCTGTTTTCTTAATATTTTGTAGGACCTGAAGGATCTCCAGGCATCTGAAAAGACTTGGCATTTGCAACCCCAGGAGAGCATGATAATTAATCACATAGACCAACATCAGTACTGGAAAGGAGCAACCCACCTAGAACACTGCTAACATAGCTGCTCTCCCCAGAAACACTCTAGGAACAAGTTTAGGCCTCTGGAATTTTGTACTGAAAAGAATCAAGTCAACATTTTAGCACAATCATATTCTGAATTCCAAGATTTAATCTGTTAGGTAGGGTAGCAAGCCTTGTAGCAACCATGGAGGACACATACAAAGACCGGACTGCTTTTATTCGAGGAGCTAAAGACATTGCTAAGGAGGTCAAGAAACATGCGGCCAAGAAGGTGGGCAAGGGTGTGGACAAGATGCAGGATGAGTACACAAAGAGATCTTATACCAGATTTGAGGAAGACGATGATGACGATTACCCGCCACAGGATGGATATTACCGGGGTGACCCTCTGAATGACGAGGAAGGAGCCTCTAGTGATGCCACTGAAGGGCATGATGAAGACGATGAGATTTATGAGGGGGAGTATCAAGGTATTCCCCGGGCTGATTCCATGAAGGGAGATCACCTCACAAATAACCAGCAGCTCGTTACGGAATTCAAAGACTTTAATGATTTGGAAGGTCAAAGGAAAAAAGACAAGGAGGAGTTAGCTCAGCAATATGAGGCGATCCTACAAGAGTGCGGACACGGGCGCTTTCAGTGGACACTCTATTTCGTTCTTGGACTTGCCTTAATGGCAGACGGAGTGGAGATTTTTGTGGTGGGATTTGTGCTGCCCAGTGCAGAGAAAGACATGTGCCTGTCAGACTCCAATAAAGGCATGCTGGGTAAGTGCTAAATATTGTATTTGCACTAAACGATTTTCATTCATCCAGGTCATGGTTTATCTAATATAAATAATTCAAAAATTTTTAATTGTATTTGCAACTTAATGCATTACTCCTCCTCATTGCCTGTTTGATGTATGCACCGAGACAGGGCTGACCTTTTTGGTGGCAAGGCTCAGGGCTAAATTTAGTTTGCGTGGCATCGTTATATATAATTCAGCCTGCAGGTCTCCATCTGTTATTGAACTTCATCTCCTAGAATTGGATGCTGGGTATACTGGGAGTTGGCTGTTTGGTATGCTAGGAGTTGTAGCTTAGCAGCTGAGGGTTGCAAGTTGAAAATTTCTAGAAATATTATTGACCTCATGTTGTCTTAGCTTACAAGCCTTAGCAGCAATAGTAGAGGACGTGGTAGTCAAAAGTCCAGTAAGGGTGAGATTTGAAGAGAACACCTATTTGCTCTCATAGATACATTTGAATGTCTAGCCTGAAGGCCAGCTATGAAACTTTTGTGGTTATTTGCTGTGCTAGATATTCCTGGAACTATGATTGAATGGTTGATACACCAATGTTTTCCTATATCTGTTACCTTGTTATGAGCTAAGTATGGACCTGACCAAAAGCTGGACCTCCAAGGGGAACTTGAACCAAATAAAAAGGCCAAAAAACCATTGCTGTACACCCAACCTCCAGAGCTGCCTCATTTTCCCATAAAATTCTTCCTGAATAAAAAATGACTATGCAAAGCCCCACAATGTATGGAACCCATGGCAGTCCATGTTGGTGGAACAGCCCTTCAAAAAACCGGGCTGTACGGGTCAAAACCAGAAAGGTGGAAACGTACATTACTGTCTGTCTGTCTGTCTGGACATGCCATTTATCATGGGGACGGGCTTAACAGTCCATCCCGCAATGATATAAACTTGAAAATTACCGGTGCACCTTGTCAGCGGGTACAATGAAGAAGTAAAAGGGGCCAATTTATTGGCTTGAACAAACCAACAGAATCTGTGTGTAGACCCCTTACTTGTAAATCACCTTCAATTTGACATATTTTTGGTACTATTCCCTGTTTTCCAAGTGAGGTCTTTATATACAGCTGTGCAAGGAGGCAAATATATACAATGTTCCACAGCATTTTGTATTATATCATCTTTACAGAAAGTTGTATGACATTGAGCAGAAAGTCTACCCCTTTTGTAGCCTTTAGGCCTGCTATGCTGAGATTTGGGATGAAAACTTATTTGTATATGTGCTTATTTGTGCCCTGGGTACCCCTGGAACTATAGCAGGGTGACTGTTACCCCAATGTTTCTATATATCTGTAACCTTGTTATGAGCTAAGGGGTCCAGTCTGAAGGCCAGTTAGCAGTGTCGGACTGGCCCACAGGGATACCAGGAAAACTCCCGGTGGGCCCAGGTGTCAGTGGGCCCTCCTGCTTCAAAACATGTGGCCTATTTCATGGCCATTACCTATTTCTATGAGAACAAAGAGACTAAATAGATGGAATAATAGATTATAGCATGTAAAGTAAAGAGACTAGCAGAATAGAGTTGCGTGAGAAGAGGAATTATAATAGTACTGAGAGTGGGCCCCTGATCTAAGGTATTTTGGTGGACCCCTGGTCTAAGGTTTTTGGGTGGGCCCCTGGTGTCCCAGTCCGTCACTGCCAGTTAGGGTGAGATTTGGGTAAGTGATTATTTGTGCCCTGGGTACCCCTGGAACTATAGCAGGGTGACTGTTAGCCGATGTTTCTATATATCTGTAACCTTGTTATGAGCTAAGGGGACCCAGCCTGAAGGCCAGTTAGGGGGAGATTTGGGGTGAGTGATTATTTGTGCCCTGGGTACCCCTGGAACTATAGCAGGGTGACTGTTACCCAATGTTTCTATATATCTGTAACCTTGTTATGAGCTAAGGGGGAAAGCAAACTTAGGTGGCTGTTCCTGCTGAATTGTGCTTAGTACAGGGGAATACCTTTGCTGCCATAGTTTTTTGGGATCTCTCTGTACAGACTATGAGCAAACTAGGGGGCTGTTCCTGCTTAATTGTGCTTAGTACAGGGGAATACCCAGTGTCGGACTGGCCCACAGGGATACCAGGAAAAGTCCCGGTGGGCCCAGTGGCATATTTCATGGCCATTACCTATTTCTATGAGAACAAAGAGACTAAATAGCTTGAATAATAGATTATAGCATGTAAAGTAAAGAGACTAGGAGAATAGAGGTTCAGTGAGGAGAGGAATTATAATAGTACTGAGAGTGGGCCCCTTATCTAAGGTCTTTTGGTGGGCCCCTAGTCTAAGGTTTTTGGATGAGCCCCTGGTGTCCCAGTCCGACACTGGGAATATCTATGCTGCCACAGTTTTATGGTATCTCTCTGTACAGGCTATGAGCAAACTTAGGGGGCTGTTTCTGCTGAATTGCACAGGACAGAGGGAATACCTATGCTGCTCTGCTTGCTTTTTGTAAGGGCATTATAATACAGCAGGTGAGTTATGCTAGGTATTTGGCAGGAAGGGGCCAAGAGATAATAGGATTTCTTTATAACTGCGAGTTCAGTGAGCAAAATGCAATTTTAAACACAATTGGCATGTTATCGTACCCATAATGCATGTTTTTGCATGCATTCTGCGTGCAATTGACCCTTCCTGTTTGTGACATCCAATATGTAAATGTCAGGAGCACCTTTTGACACCTGAACCTTTAATGAATGAGATTTATTTTCATGCAGCTGTGCTAGCAGACTTAAATGACCCACTAATGACTATTAAGGAAAGGCTGAAACTGCAAACGGAACCAATTACCCTGTTACAGGAAGTAAAAGGAAAGCAATAGGAAACTAATTACATAGTGGTGTCCTATTAATTTCCATTAGATGAATACAAGAGAAAATGAGAAAATAAAATATAGATAGTTTAACAGCCCTCTAATATTTCCATCCCTTCTCAGTTCTTCCCAGTTTGCCCATTATATAAATACAGACATAAGCAGCCTTGCTGCACCCTACACTCTTGATACTGGGCCCCTGCTGGAGATTTAAATATTGGTGACTCCTGACTATCACAGAAGAGTTGCCAGAAGCCAAGACTGTACAGGTAAGGGACCTGTTATCCAGAATGCTTGGGACCTAGGGTTTTCATAGTGTTTGACTGGACCACTGGGATACCAGGAAATTCCCAGTGGGCCCAGGTGTCAGTGGGAGGATGTCGATCGAGCAGGGTAAAAATCCCGTCGGATCGTGGGCCACATCTGTTCGCTGATCACGGCCCCGTGATACGACCTCCCGTACTCCTGCATTTTGATCCGTTTGTTGGGCCCTAGGGCCCACGTTCAGATCAGTCCGATATTGTCCACCTCAATGTGGGCATTTCGGGGAGAGATCCGCTCATTCTGCGATATTGTCAAACGAGGGGATCTCTATGTGTACGGCCACCTTAAGTCTATTATAAAATCATGTAAACATTAGATAAACCCAATAGGCTGGTTTTGCTTCCAATAAGGATTAATTATATCTTAGTTGGGATCAAGTACAAGCTACTGTTTTATTATTAGAGAGAAAATTTAAATAATTTCTAAAAACACTGATTATTTGGATAAAATGGAGTCTATGGGAGACGGCCATCCCCTAATTCGGAGCTTTCTAAATAACTGGTTTCTGGATCAATTATCCCATACCTGTACAGGTATGGGACCTTTTATCCAGATTGCTTGGGACCTGGGGTTTTCCAGATAACAGATCTTTCTGTAATTTGGATCTTCATACCTTAAGTCTACTAGAAAATCATGTAAACATTAAATAAACCCAATAGGCTGGTTTTGCTTCCAATAAGGATTAATTATATCTTAGTTGGGATCAAGTACAAGCTACTGTTTTATTATTAGAGAGAAAATTTAAATAATTTCTAAAAACACTGATTATTTGGATAAAATGGAGTCTATGGGAGACGGCCATCCCCTAATTCGGAGCTTTCTAAATAACTGGTTTCTGGATCAATTATCCCATACCTGTACAGGTATGGGACCTTTTATCCAGAATGCTTGGGACCTGGGGTTTTCCGGATAACAGATCTTTCTGTAATTTGGATCTTCATACCTTAAGTCTGCTAGAAAATCATGTAAACATTAAATAAACCCAATAGGCTGGTTTTGCTTCCAATAAGGACTAATTAGATCCTTATCCTCATCGGCAGGGTTATCCGGAATGCTTGGGACCTGGGGTTTTGTAGTTAAGGGATCTTTCTGTAATTTGGATCTCCATACCTTGTCTGTTAAACAAAATCATGTAAAGATTAATTAAACCGAATAGTTGTTTTACCTCCTATTAGGATTAATTATATCTTAGTTGGGATCAAGTACAAGGTCCTGTTTTATTATTGCAGAAAAAAAGGAAATCATTTTTAAATGCTTGGATTATTTGGATAAAACGGAGTCTATGGGAGATGGCCTTTCTGGGTAATGGGTTCCCGGATAACGGATTCCATCCCTGTATGACCAGAGGGAACCAAAATAGCAGACAAAGCAGTGGCCTTTAATAACTACTCTGCAGTAATCAGATGTGATGTTCCATTTCAGAATCCTAAGTATCGTGCAGCTGCTCATAATCGCCTGATTTGCGGGACGATTAAAGTCTCTGCCATTTGATAATTCCCCAAACACTGATTATTAAAAGGCAAATATAGAGCATCTGCTATAATGTCCTGCAGCAACAGGTTCCAGTTCCCACCACTGTTACTAGGTCTCCCTTTCATACGCCGTTCAGCTCCACCATACAAACACAATCCATTAGCCAAAGAGCTTCCTTTCTAACAGCGAGGGTTATTGATCGGTTTCTCCTTAATTCCAACTGGGAGAAGATTTGCTCCTTTTCCTAAGCACAGTGATGCATGACCTTTAATGGCTCAGCCAATGACATAGGCACGACTACTATAACCGCCATAGGGAGGTGTGTAGAATGTCTCTTTATTTTCCTACTTTACTGTCGGCGAATATCACAGCCGAGTGAACAATACGATTTCCATAGAGATTGCTGTTTCTGAACAATGCAAGTCTCTTGTCAATCACAGGGTGGAATAACCTTGTAAGGAACTTACCCTGGTGGTCTAGCGGCAGCGGGGTCCACTCCACGTCCTCGGCGTGGACGCCCGTCACGTTGTTACTTGCTCCTATGCTGGTTCCTCTAGGGCGCGCGTGCATTATTTAAAGGCGCAGTCACGCTAGCGTGATGACGCCAGCGCGCAATTGGCGCGAAATTCAAATGTATTTAAGGGGAATTTAGGTTTCAGCAAGTTGCCCGTTGTTAGGTTCAATTAGTTTGTTCCTGGGTGTTTGTTCTGTGAGATTCCTGTTTGATCTTCTGTGTATGACCCTTGCTTGCTTACTACTCTGACTTCTCCAATCCTGACCTTGCCTGCCTGAAACTACGTTGTTCTCTCCAAACCTGACCTGGCCTGCTTTCCGACTATTCTACGATCTCTAATCCTGAAATTCTCTATTCCCGATTCCCCGTGCACGTCGGGGTACCAGGGAGGGATGGAAAAATGAAAGACTTTTTCAATATTAGATAATGGTAGGGGTTTATTTTTTATTTCTCATTAATTATTAATTAATAAAACAATAATTATTACAAATAATTAGAGTCTGTGAATAAATTAGCAGAATAAATTATCCTCCCCATAGCATCTTTTAAATTTAAAGATAGAGACCGGCACAGTGTAGAGATCTATCTATACCGTACTGAATTCGGAGACATTTCTCCTTTAATAATTATTTATTTTAATGAATATTTTAATGATTTTATGTATATTGCTAAATCTGTAGTACATACATTGGATGCTTTCAGACAGCAGTGGGTGGGATTTTTTTTAAATATATAAGCACCCCAAAAATATTATGCCCCCCCCATACTACCACTCTAGGCACAAGCCATATATTGAAATTGAAAATATGACCCTGGGGGACATCTGTATAATCACACGCTTTGTTACGTTCAACAATGTGAAAGCTAATTAATACAGATATGGGATCTTTTATCCGGGAACCCGTTGATGCAGAAAGCTTAGAATTACAGCATCTACCCAAAGACTCTATTTTAATTAACATTATTAAAAATGATTTCCTTTATATAATTGATCCTTATAGGAGGCAAAACAACTTATTGGGTTAAATTAATCTTTACATGATTTTGTTTAACAGACAAGTTATGGAGATCCAAATTACAGAAAGATCCCATAACTACAAAACCCCAGGTCCCAAGAATTCTGGATAACCGTGCAGAAGCAATAACACCTTCTTAAGGCAGTTGTTCAGCCTACAGTCCTCAAAGAAGGCATGGCTGTGACATATATTTTGCATTATTTTGGAGTAGAATATAGATAGAAAATACCGCTCTGACTCACCCCCAGCTTTCTTTACAATACAGGTGAGGAAGGAGTAAGGAGGATGTTTCACCGGAGTGCTTTAAAATCCGAAATCTTTATTGTTCCATAATGATGGGCGCACAGCACGTCTAGCTTGATGCGTTTCAGGCACAGACGCCCTTAATCATAAACATAGGACAACGTGTCAATCTAGACGTGCTGTGTGCCCATCATTATGGAACAATAAAGATTTCGAATTATTTTGGAGTAACATGACCAAGACTTTATGGGGGTTATTTATCAAAATCCAAATTTATCTCATTATTTTCTGAAATTTACTCCAACCAAACCCGCATGGGTTATTTCCCCTTATTTATCAAAACATTTTCCCAGAAAAATTGCAGTGTGGGAAAAAAACTCTAAAAAATAGTGAAAATCTCACGAAAATTCGAATCGTACAAATGTTTTGATCTTCCGCCCTAAAACTCCGATTTCTGCCCGAAAAACGTGAAATTGTTGAATTTTTGCACAAAACCCAACGCAGATCAGGATATCTTTGGGACTTCTCCAATTGACTTATATACAACCTCAGCAGGTCTGAGATGTCGGTTTTTCGGATTCAAACTATTCCATCCTCGGGGTATAATAAATCACACAAAAAAAATTCACAAAAAATTGGGATTTTATAGTCAAAAGTTTTTGGCATTCAGACTTTAATAAATATGATGAGAGACAGACATGTCCAACCTGCATGCTCCTTTTGTAGGAGAACTGTAACTAGTCAGGTAGCTAGGAGAGACCTTCAGTGCAGGTTGGATATTGGGTAGGCAGGAGACCATGAGGTTGGGGGGTAGGGTGTGGGTAGGTCCAGGTCTGATATTACACCTAATGCAATAGGCTGTTTGGGCAGTCTACAAACAAACAGTAATAGTTTTGTATGACCAGCTACCGAAAGATATTTTTTGGCTCTCCACTTGGACAAACGTGTGACCAGTATTAGAAATTGAAGATAGGGAACCAGTGTACGGAGTACATTAAGTACATTGAAAGAAGCTTATCACTGGGTGCGGTGGGTCTGGGTGCACACGCCCCAGACCTTCAGCAAGGGGAGCAAATACCAGGAAACATCAAAGGAGACTGGCACAAGCCTGGACCATGTCACGGCCGGCACCCAATACCAGAACAAGTGCCAAGTACCCCGGTCTCGGCACGGCTTCACCAGTAGTGTGACCACCGTTGGGCTTCGGGAGGAGCCCTCCGCTTACTTGGGTGCCACCTGGACTTAACGAGGGGTACAAGGCGAGATGTTCTGGCTGGCAAAGGGGCACGGCTGTTAGCAGAGTCTTTTTTGGTCGAAGGTCACGGTACAAAGGATTAGGCAGAATCGTAGTCAGGCAGGCTGGGTCGAGGCAGGCAAGGATCGTCAAACAGGCAAAGGGTCAAAAACCGGGTGATCAAACCAGGGGTTAAACAGAAGCGTTGTCGAAAGCAGGCAAAGGTCAGGATCCAGAAGTAAGAATAGTCAAAATAGCCAGGCAGGAGTCAAAACAGGTTCAGAATATAACAGACAGATTAGCACAAGGCTCAGGAGCACCAGGAAATTCAATCCTATCACGGGCAATGACAAACTTTGGAAATGCCCCTTTAATACTTTTAAATTTGGCGCCATTGCACACTGACGTCATTACGCCAGTGCGCATGCGCCTTTAAATCCGGAAGTGCGCGCGCGCACTATGAGAAACCTGGCACAAGAAGAGGATCAGCGCGGCGCGGCGGGCCTCCCCGCCGAGGGGGCGGCAGGCGTACCTGCCGTCCCCCCACTAGACCACCAGGGTGAGACTTTGTTACATAGAAGAGCCGAAGTCAGATGGTTAAGATTAATACATTTTATTTTCCATAATTAAGAACCAAGGCCTGACACATTTCGTGTCTACTACGGACACTTAGGGGCAGATTTATCAAGGGTCGAAGTGAATTAGAGGGAATTTTCAAAGTAAAAAAATTCGAAATTCTAAGTAATTTTTTGGATACTTCGACCATTGAATAGGATACTACGACTTCAAATTTACTTCGACTTCGATTCGAAGTAAAAATCGTTCGAATATTCGACCATTCGATAATCTAAGTACTGTTTCTTTAAAAAAACTTTCGACTTCAATACTTGGCCAAATTAAACCTGCCGAAGTGCTATGTTAGCCTATGGGGACCTTCTACAAACTCTTTCTAAGTCTTTACACATCGAATAAAAATCCTTCGATCGTACACTAAAATCGTTCAAATCATTCGATCAATTTCCAATTTGATGGTCGAATTTCAAAGTTTTTTGTACTTCGAAACTCGACCCTTGATAAATCTGCCCCTTAGTCATAGGCTGAACATTGAATATATGTGACCAGTATTAGACAAAGCCCAGCACCCTTCCTAATTCATAACTGGATTACATCATATTGGACTATTGGAACTATAGTTGCCATTATCCCCCATGGCAGATCTTCTAAAAGGAGAAGCAGGGAATTGCAGTTGCGCCACAGCTCCATTGCCAACAAGCATCTATGTTTGATGTTGAATATACTAATGTTTCTAATTAACAGCCAGAAGCCAAACAAGGAGCAGAATGAGCTGGTAGTCCTCTCAGGCCAAGTGGTTTTATTTATAATAAAGAATAAACTTTAATTGATAGAGCAATAGCTGGATCAACGTAACGTGTTCCTGGCATTAGCCGACACGGTTCATGTTCTTTTCAGTGACAGCTTAGCTGGGAGTGCGTCCAACGGCTGGAATGGTTACTGCCGGCTCTAGGCAAGAGCAGATTCATCCAAACGCCCACACACAAATCCAAGTGACTAGCGAACGAGAGGAACCTTTGCAAATCGAGTAGACGTTGAGCAGTGCAAGTGCGCTGATTGAAATGACTGCATCGCTTGCTGTATCAGAAGTAGGTCACCTCTGAAGCATGACACATTATATGGCTCCCCTCTCTTGTGCCGTCAAAGATAAATGAAAATATTAAGTGCTTCGCTTGGCTTAGATGGGTTTACCCCTTTCAGTGGAAGGAACAATATTCCACCCTAATGAAAATTTGTATAGTGGATAGATATATATGTATGTGTGTTCAGGCTGATATCTCACACTCCATTGTCTTGAGTTGTTCCAAAGACAAGTCATGGGAGAGACATGATGACCTGAGAACAGTCACATGGGATTTCTAGTGAAGACATCTCAATAACCATGCATGATTGTCCAAGAGAACATCTTACGAGGCAGGAAAAATATCCCAGCCCATATAGGAAACCCACGGGGAAGAAAAAAGTGAAAGACAAATGACAGGGAAAAACTGAAAAAAACGGAAGAACAAGAGGTCAACTGTGAGTCAAAGTGGGACCCTAATGTCTGCTGTAAACATGCTGAACCTGAAGAAGAGTTATATATCAGCACTATGCAGTTAATATGAAGCGAGCAGGTCTTTCCTTCCACCGTTCTCTATATTCATTCACAGATTAATTTATGACCACAACTTTCTTAACTCTTAACATAATCCAAGGATTGGTGGGCAAAGCAAATTTAGTCTTTCATTTAGTGGAGATTGAGCATTCTCCAGTTCCATACCATGCCAATTCCATTGTTCTTTCTTATCTATGAAAGAATGTTATGAGCTGTGCTGTAGACAAGGTGGGAATTATAAAAAGAAAGGAAGCCTCTCTTTATTATAAAATATTTTCACAAATCTGTCTTTGAGGAAGACTTGAAGATCTTGTGCCAAGCATCTAGTAGACCAACACTAACCTGCAATATTCTATGAAGGAAGCCCAGTGTGAAGGCAGCAAGTGGTTAAGAGGCAGACTACCTGCCCACTGATTAACACTCCCAGTAATTAGTATGTGGGGGGGGGTGTGCTGAGCCTGTTTTCAAAGCATATTCTCCAGAGGCACAGGGACCGTTTGTATTTTATTTGTAACTTGTTTGTGACAGATCTGTGAGATATGTGCTGAATACTGTAATTGCCAGCAACATGGCATAGGCAAGCATAAAAGAAAACATTAGTGGGTTTGTTCTGCCTGGCTGATAAGGTGTCTCATAAGGGATCATTATCAGAATAAATTGGTAGCTTCAGATTGATCTGCTGCAAAAAAAAATATGTTCAATCCTCCTCCCAGGTTCCTCCAGCTATTCTTTACTCCTGCAAGTAAACAGGCATTGCTGTTTATAAATACATCTTGTATACTACAGTATTATAGCTCCACATTTGTAGGAAATGTAGAATTAAAAACTTACGGCAGAGGGAGAAAATGAGAAAGGAAAAAATGGAAATAGTATAGTAGAAAAGAAGAAGGAAGGAAGGGAAAGAAGGGAGGGAGGGAGGGAGGAAAGAAGGAAGGGAGGGAGGGAAGAAAGAAAGAAATGAAGGAAGGGAAAGAGGGAGGAAGATAGTTGGTGGAAGAATAGGAATAAGGAACTAATAAGGAAGAAGTTGACATGGCAGAAGAAGGAAGAGTAGATACAATGTTCCATCTAAGCTGTGAGTTTGTGGAATTAAACTGCAAGTCTACAGGAAAATCTGGAAATGAGAAATCTTTTTCTCAATTAAATTTGGACCTACTTACTTTTCTGTGCTCATGTGTTTTTAAAATTGAAGAAGAGAAGTGGAAAAAAGCAAAAGTGTGGAACCAATTTTTTAAACCCAGACCCGACCTGGGACACGGACCTTCAATCCAGATTTTTACCAGCTTGGACTTCCTACCCATCCCAACCCACAACTGCCTAACTCGCAACCTGCTGACCACCATTAAACAGGAAGTGCAGTTGCTGCAAGCCCAAAGTGACATCATCAGAATTGGGCAGAGGTAGAAAGAAAGTTTAAAAATGTTTAATGGAGTAAAAAATAGATAATATAACATCAGATAAGAAATATGATTAGACCCGCAAGCCTGCATCTAGACCCGCACCAGAAAATCCAACCACCAGGTAACCCGCAGGTACTCGACTCGCTTCAGGACTATCCCAGGAGGTGAAAGGAAAGGGAAATCTTATCCAACAAATCGGGGAAAAAATGGAAATAAAGGCTGATTCCAGTATGAACAGAACTTCCTATGCCACCAATCACATAATGTGCCATGTACAGGTTGCTAGTAGGGTTGCCACCTTTTTGTTGCCAAACTCCAGGCAGGGGGCAGATGATGTCGAGGCGGGGGACAAAGGGGTGGGCTGATGACATCATGGGCGGGACTGGTGACATGTTGATCAGCAATTGGCTGATTGCCACGACATTAACTTCAATGTCCTGTCTGGACAGGCAGTTTTCAGCCCTTCCAAAAACCGGGCTGTCTGGGTGACAAACAGACAGGTGGCAACCCAAGTTGCTGGGCTACTCCAGCTTCTGGCTTTTTGTTATGACATTATAACACAACAGGAGGGCTATAGCAGGTGGCCAGCCCCAGGAACAATTGCAGCTTTGGCAAGGTTTATAACTGCAAACTGAGCAGTTATAAACAGGGGGGAGAGTTGTAGGGGCCTGGCCACGCCATACTTACTTGATTAGCCGGGCCCCCCATCTTTCTGAGAGCTGCTGACTTCGGGAAGGCATCGACGTTTAAGGGGCCCTGGCAACCAATTCTCTTATAATGTGTGGTCCTAGCCATCAATATTTTTTAATGGGGCGGCCCTGGTCACAACTGTTTTTTATGGGGGGCCCTGACCACCAATATCTTTTTATTTTTTACTAACATATGGGAACCCTAGCCACCAATATTTCTTTTGTTTTTTTACTGCGTGGTGGGGGGTGAACCTGTGGGGTGGGGAGGGTGGACCTGTAGGTGGGGCTTGTGGTGGGCACAGCCCGGGGGCCCAGGAAATTTTGTCGTATGGGGCCCCTGCGATTTCTGATGGCGGTCCTGATTACCCTCCTGATGCTCCCGATTTTAAGCAGCATTTTTGTTGTCTTCATTGTTCCCCTAGAGCCAATTTGTATAAATGGCACGCTTCACAGGCGCTGACTCACGATGCGGAGGTCTGCAAAGCCATTTTTAACTCTATATCCGGAATCCAAAGGCCTGGCAAAACTGGTGCGGAATGCTTTGCAGGCAACATCCCTGGCAAGGATTGGGTTAATGGCCCCCAACCATTTCCTGTGATCCGCAAACATTTCCTTTACAGATTGCAGTCGGATCCCTTCCCTCGCTTTAACATCTCGATTACATATTCATGCCGTAATCCTCCAGCGGTTTTCTGTTTTGAAGCAAATATTGATGTTACCATATTATTTGCATGTTGTTTTCTTCCGCCGCTGCCTGAATGAATGAGATGTTCTATTTAATGGGTATTAGGGTTGACGGCGTCATTTAGAGGCCCACGGCCCAGGCAAATCATCTCTTTCAGCTCTTCTTAGTGAAGAGCAAATGCACTCATCTGATTTGAATATTTATTATATAAGCCAGGCAGGCTTTAAGGGTTGTTTCAAATTTAAGTCACCTTTAAGTTAACTTTTAATATGTTAAAGAATGGCCCATTCTAAGCAACTTTTCAATTGGTCTTCATTATTTGTATAGTTTTTTTTAATGATTTGCCTTTTTCTTCTGACTTTTTCCCAGCTTTCAAACAGGGGTCACTGACCCCATGTAACAAACAAATGCTTTTGTAAGGCTGTATTGTTATCGCTACTTTTTATTGCTCATCTTTCTATTCAGGCCTATCCTATTCATATTCCAGTCTCTTATTTAAATCATTGCATGCTTGCTAGGGTCATTTGGACCATAGCAAACATTGCTAACTGGAGAACTGCTGAATAAAAAGCTAAATAACTCAAAAACCACAAATAATAAAAAATGAAAACCAATTGCAAATTGTCTCAGAATGTCACTCTCTACATCATACTAAAAGTTCATTTAAAGGTGAGCAACCTCTTTAAGTTGACTTTTAGTATGTTATAGAATAACCAATTCTTAGCAACTTTTCAATTGGTCTTTATAGTTTTTTTTGTAAATTATTTGCCTTCTTCTTCTGACTCTTTCCAGCTTTCAAATAGGAGTCACTGGCCCCATCTAAAAACAAATGCTCTGTAAGGCTACAAATGTATTGTTATTGCTACTTTTTATTACTCATCTTTCTATTCAGGCCTCTCCTATTCATATTCCAGCCTCTTATTCAAATCAATGCATGGTTGCTAGGGTAATTTGGACCCTAGCAACCAGTTTGCCTGCCTGAATATTTACTGTAGTTCTAGAACCACAAAATTCAGCTACTTTTGCTTACTCCGTATAATCCAATTATAGGTCTTTACAGAGGGATATGGAGGAAGCTGGTAGAAATCATTTCAGTCAATGAAAAGCTGAAAAGGCAGACAAAATCAATGGCGCCTCTGCACCACGATGGAATGAACAAATAAAATGATGTTAATTTAAGGGAAAAAATCCTATTGATTTAATTGACCAAGGAACTTGGCAAACAGAGACGAGCGGCGGGTTTCTGTGTGGACGGCCGAGGTTCCGTTTAGGCGATAGTATGGGATTATATACAGGCCCGGATTTGTGGCGAGGCCACAAAGGCCCGGGCCTAGGGCGGCAAAATTTGAGGGGCGGCTTGCCGCGCAGCTAGAGTAGCACTGGGAGCCACACACTCGCATTGGAGGATGTGACCACATTCGCGCACCAGCAGGCACTAGGACCTGGTGCGCAATGACTCTGATGCGACTGCGCCTAATATAGCTGGAATTGGCAGAGGAAGCGGCGCACATGGTAGGAATGTGACGGAGGAAGATTTCAGTAGCTTCCTACTCGCTCTAAGGGGGAGGATGTGAGTGTGTTCACCGCCAGGCACTAGGACCCGGTGCCCGGCACATGCACTCACAGGGGGCGTGGGCGGGCGCTAGGAACCGGGCGGCCTATGGGCGGCAAAAAGGTAAATCCGGCCCTGATTATATAATCACTGAAAAACCAGTTGGGAGCAGGCACTAAAGTTTGCCTTCATTGAGCGCCTGCTCCCAATTGGTTTGTCTGCTCCCCGTGCTGAGGGCTCAGGGAGGTGCACCTGGGCCACTTACCTATTGTGGTGAGTAATCATTTACCTTTGAAGACCCTAATAATACAGGTTTATCATTGATTATATAATCACTGTCTGAGCAACAAACAATACCCTATAATGAAACGCATTAACTCAGTTATTCCTATGCTTTATCTTTGGGGCTTATGTTAGATCCTAATTTTATATCTGCTGTATAACTGTATATGGGAATGGAATCCTTTAACCGGAAAGTACTGAATAGCCGGTAGTGATGTGCGGTTTGGGGTTTTCCCAACCCAAACCCGACCCTAACCCGCCCTCCCCCAGCACGCGCCCGCCTGACTTCTTGGTTCCTTTTATAGACCCGCGCCTGCCCCACTGATGATGTCACAAAAGGGGCGTCTATAAAAGAAGAAGTCGGAAGCAACGTGGCCACCGGTGAAGAGTTCCGCCCTTACCCACCTGACCCGCGGGTATCTGGCGGCCCATACATCACTAATAGCCGGCTCCCATAGACTCCATTTTATCCGAACCATCCAGATTTTTTAAAACTGATTTATGAAATATTAAACAGTAGCTTGTACTTGATCCTAACTAAGAAATAATTAATGCTTATTGGAAGCAAAACCAGCCTATTGGCTTTATTTCATGATTTTCTAGTAGACTTGGGGGCAGATTTATCAGGGGTCGAATTTCGAAGTGCAAAAAAACTTCGAAATTCAACCATCGAATAGGCTAGTTCGACATTAGAAGTCGAATTCGTATGGATGTTTAACATCGTACGATCGTACTACAATCATACTTCGATTCGAACGATTTAATCATACGATCGTACGATTTCACTTTCGACTAAAAACTTAGCCAAATGTTGGCTATATGTTCTAGGAGGTCTCCATAGGCTAACATAGCAATTCGGCAGGTTTAAGGTGGCGAAGACGACGTTTTTTAAAGAGACAGTACTTCGATTATCGAATAGTGGAAGCATTTTCACTTCGAATCGAAGTCGAATTTGGCCTATTCGATGGTCAATGTACCAAAAACCAAAAATTACTTTGAAATTCAAAGTTTTTCAATTCGAATATTCACTTCGAACCTTAGTAAATCTGCTCCTTAAGGTATAAAGATTCAAATGACAGAATCTGGAAACCCCAGGTCATGAGCATTCTGGATAACAGGTACCTGTGTGTGTGTGTATATATATATCTATATATATATATGAACTGTTCATGTAGAACTCCACCTCTTACAACCTCTGACCAATTATTGTCAATGGAGTAACATTGGGGAGCTCACATTGCCCAGAGGGAAAATATTAGGGATGCACTGAATCCAGGATTCAGTTCGGGATTTGGCCAGGATTCAGCCTTTTTCAGAAGGATTTATATTGGGCTGAATCCTTCTGCCCGGCTGAACCAATTGGGATATTGTAGGTCTCAGCTCATTTGAGAAAGATTCTGCCATGTGACTAAATTAAACTTTTTTGCCCCTTTTGATGCCAGCAGTTTAGCAGTACGTTAAAGGGATGCTTCACCTTTTATTTTACTTTTAGTATGTTATAGAATGACTTATTTTAAGCAACCTTTTAAATTGCCATTTTCTTTTTTTATAAAACCTTTTTGAAATATTTTTCTTCTTCTGACATTCAGTTTTCAAATGGGGGTCACTGACCCCGTCTAAAAACCAAACGCTCTCTAAGGCTACAAATGTATTGCTATTGCTACTTTTTATTTCTCGTCTTTCTATTCAGGCCTCTCTTATTTATATTTCAGTCTCTTATTAAAATCAATGCATGGTTGCTAGAGTAATTTGGACCCTGGTAACCAGATTGCTGAAATTGCAAAAACCAGAGAGCCGTTGAATAATAAGCTAAATAACTAAAACAAACCACAATTAATGAAAAAAAAAAATGCTAAATTGTCTCAGACTATCACTCTCTGCAGCTTGTTATTACTTAAAGTGATACTGACACTAAAAATGTAAAAAATATTAAAATTATTTAAAAATAATATTAATCTACATCAAAAGTTACCTATAGGTCATGTTGATTTTGTAATTAATTGCTACTTGAAGTTCCTTAACCTAAACATCTCAGTCTGTCAGAGTTTCTAATACTAACCAACTACTGCTGCACAAATATGGCAGCCCCCTCATAGAGGAACAAGGGGGTAAGAAAGGTAATGTAAACGCATCTGGCAAATACTTTCATGGCAAAATTATAAATATCATTCAAAGCCAATGTTATAATAGATATAAAAAAAGATTATTTTCTGGTATCAGTATCACTTTAAATTAAAGATGATCCCTTTAAGGATAATATGTGTTTTGCAGATCTAATGAGATTTCACAAAGCTTGTGGGTTTCCCATTGGTGTATAAATAAATAAATAACTATACAGAACTGTTGTTCCCTGTCTCAGTAGGTGATACTTTCATCTACCGTGAGCTCCTGTTTCGATTAGCAAACCCATTATAAAATATTACAAACTGCCGTGTGTTTATCTTGCTAAATGCCAGGAAGCCTTGTAGAGACTTAGAGACTGAGCCCCCCTGACTGGGATCATCCATCATCCTGCCTGTGAGCCTTCAGTCTTACACAGTTTCAGTGATGATTCTAACCTCCAATTTTCTAAATTCTCCTGCTAAGTGTCCTACTTTGTCTACGTAATCTCCTAATAAATAGGATGAGAATGGTTCCCCATAATTCAGTAATTAATGATTATCTTGGGTCTATGTAGGCTTTGACATTCAAGTATTCTACTGAGACAGTTAAGGTGGTCACACATGGGCCAATGGGTTACACTTTCCGATTGACTGACCCTTGAGCCCAAAGGAAGTAGTACGTATTAGGGGTCACGCATAATATAGCCACCACCCCAACCCCGAAACTGACTGACATCCATAGAACAGGTACATGTATATCAGTCAGAATCTCTAGGTCACCATACACTTACCAATGATTGTTTTTTGTGAGTATAGCCATCTTTAGATAGAATTGTCTGTTGTGGGGTGCAATTAGGGGTTGCCCAGGTCCCAATAATAGCCAATCAGATTGCTGGCCTAGTAGACTGCTGCTATAGTACAGTCACACTCCCTTCCCAGAGACTATTATCCCACTGTTACTATAGACACCATCTCTCCCTACTATACCTGCTATCCCACAGTCACACTCCCTTCCCAGAGACTATTATCCCACTGTTACTATAGACACCATCTCTCCCTACTATACCTGCTATCCCACAGTCACACTCCCTTCCCAGAGACTATTATCCACTGTTACTATAGACACCATCTCTCCCTACTATACCTGCTATCCCACAGTCACACTCCCTTCCCAGAGACTATTATCCCACTGTTACTATAGGCACCATCTCTCCCTACTATACCTGCTATCCTACAGCCACAGTACCTTCCCAGAGACTATTATCCCATTTTGTATTGTATAGGGATTGCTGAAATGCTGGTACACTTAATATATGAATAGCTGTTTTTTTCCACTCATCCTACCTTTAGCTGCTGCTGCTCTCACATTTTCTCTTCCTCTTAAAGACAGCTGTGACATTTCCAAGTTTCCTCCTTTGGTGACAGGCATTATGTACAGAATTTCATTTCAGCAGGTCTTTTCATACACTGGGAGCTGCTGTTATGCATTAGTATGAGTTGAATTTAGCCATTACTTTACATATCTCCCCTGCACCTTGCTAGAGTTGAAGCCAGCTCTAAGACTGCCACCTTCTGGCACACTCTGGCCAAAGGCACGGCGAGAAGCTGGCTATAGAAATCCACTGCAATGAACACAGCTGAGCGCTCTCATGCAGCCATTACACAACAGTAACTTTCGCTTTCAAGCTCCCCAGGAAGTATGCACAGTATGTCTTGAGCACAGTGACATCTACAGGCCATTTGTATAAACACCACATATTCCCCCTATAGTAGGAAAGCATTTGGGCAAATGTAATAAACAACAACAAACAGTATGCATCTTAAAGCAATAATATACATTATTCACATCCCATAGTCCTGGGTCCATGCAGGTAGTTTTCTGATTCTCTCAGTACACCTTACAGGTTCTGTTTCTTCAGGCCTATTGCAGTTGGCAACAGGAGTAGGAAAATGTCCTTCATCAAATGCAGCTTCTCCAAAGTCATATCTAACAGGAGCAAGACGACTTGCATTCCATATGCGACCATCAGACAGTTCATATGTGTATGGTCCTCTCTGGCGTCTCACTTGTGGTGTAGTAAATTTAGATATGTCCTTGTTTCAGTATTCCTGGTTTCTTAATTCTGACTTAAGATCCAGGCTGAAAGTACATTTATCTTGCACCACGTTTTCTGTCAGTATAAGCCTTGCATTTGGCGTTTTGAGGTTTCACAATGTCCGCAGTAGATGATTTTGTAGGCACAGTATTTTGTGGAAGTTTGATGTCTACAACATGTAACTTAGTGCGCATCTGTCTGCCATGTAATAATTCAGCTGGAGATGATTGGGTTGTTGCATGGCACGTTGCTCTGTAGGTATTTAGGAACTCTGTTGTAAATACTTTCCAAGATTTTCCAGTTAGATTTGCTGTCTGTAGTGCTTCTTTCAGACTTCTGTTGAATCGCTCAATTTCTCCATTTGCTTGTGGGTAATACACTGAAGATTTCCCATGCACAATATTCCTCTCTCTCAGAAAGAATTCAAACTCATATAAGACAAACTGTGGTCCGTTGTCTGATATTAACTCCTTTGGATTACCTTCTCTGCTGAAGACTGTAGACAGAAATGTTATTACTGTAGCTGGTGTTATATGAGAAACAAATGCAATTTCAGGCCATTTACTGTAATAGTCCAGGTTATAGCAAATCTACAATCTATAAGAGCATCTGTAAAAGGGCCCACAATATCAATAGCAAGTTCTTCCCATGCTGAATCAGGAAATGGTACTGGTTTTACATCTGGTCTCAACTTAACTTTGTGTATAAAGTTCTTTGCACAACCCAGTGAAGTGATGCTTTGTGGTGAAAGTTTAGACACTGGCTGTGTGGCAGGCACTGGTGCTGTAGTAATGAGACTGTCAGCTAATTGTAGGTTTAATGCAGCAAAGAGATCCCTTCCAAGTATAGCAGTCCTTATTCACAATGTAAAAGTCACATTTTGCAGTATTTGATTCAAATTGTACAGTCACTGGCAAGCAACCAAGCACAGGGATTGGATCCTTTAAGTAACTGACCAGTCTCAGAGCAGGTGCAACAAGCTGATCTTTTGCAAAGTATTTCAAGAAAATATCCTTTGGTAGTATAGAAACAGCTGAACCTGTATCACGCATCAGGGGGATGGAGTGTCCCTTGTCAGCAGAAGCAGTACTGACACTGACATATAAACTTGTCTGAATAAATGTACCAGCTTTATCCACACTGGATAAACATCCGTAACATTTGTAGTAGTGACTTAACGAAAATCTTTAGCAGAACTACAGCAGATCTTAGCAAAATGTCCTAATTTTGTGCATTTGTGGCACCGTATAGCCTTTGCAGGACATGTAACATGATTTGCAGTTTGTTGTGTTGAACCACAGTGAAAGCAGTATTTTCTATTTGTATTCGCTGCATGGTTTTGCAGTGTAGGTGAGTAGCACTGTATTTTGCCTGTGACTGTGCATTATTAGGCCACAGTGCTGAATTCACAGTCTGTACATTCCCAGCAGTTCCCTGAGTTTTAGCCTCTGCCACTGCTGTTTCAATTTGGCTAGCAACTGTAATAGCCTTTGCAAGGGTTAAATCCTGCTCTAGGAGCAGTCTCTCTCTAATGTGAGGTGAGTTTGTTTTTTCCACTATTTGGTCTCTTAGCATTTCATCTTTAGATTCCCAAACTCACAGGTAACAACCAGCTCTCTCAAAGCTGCTACAAATAGTTCTGTGGATTCGCAATTACGTTGTCAACTTAGGTCGGAATTTATATCTTTCAGCAACCACATTTACTCTTGGCATGAAAAAGTTCTTTGTAGCAGTAAGAGCAGTTTCATAAGTATCATCAGGTAATGGTAATGTAAAGAATATATGCTGTCCCTCTGCTCCCAGGCATTGAATAAGTAAAGCACGCTTTCTAGCAGCAGAAATCTCCCCTTGGTCAGCAACAATAATGTAATTTTCAAACATACGGATCCAAGCAGTAAAAGGTATAGTAGGCTCACCAGGGTTTGGAAGAAAAGCTGCAGGCTACTGCAGAGGTAGAAGAGCCATCCTTGTCGCCATTTGTTATGTTGTGGGTAGCCGAGGATGAGTAGAATATAACAGTGCTTTATTAGCAGGCACTCATGCAGCCATTACACAACAGTAACTTTTACTTTCACTTTTAAGCTCTCCAGGAAGTATGCACAGTATGTCTTGAGCACAGTGACATCTACAGGCCATTTGTATAAACACCACACCTTTACTTGTTACTCTGACATATGTCAGCTTTACATGTTTGCACACTCAATTATTTTTTTCATGACTGGTATCAAATGATGACATTTTCCTTTTCTCATTAACCTGGATATATGAATTTGGGGGCCCGGTGCAAATAGTGGAATCAATTCAGACACTGAAATGATCCTCTGCAGTATACACCACCTAGTTTGCAGTCACATTTGTCTCCAAAAATGTAGCAGCAAAATTTAAATTTTATGTAAATTATATTCACATCACTTTATACCTGAAAACACTGGCAAGGCTCAAATAAAGGAAAATGAGAGTCAAAATTTACATTAGACATCCCCCGTTAAAGTTGGTATGCTGCTTTTTTTCTTAAAACTCACGGACTGATGGTAGTGTGCTTGGTCATCTTCGTCCTTGCTCCCAGGTATCCCTGAAAATGACTATACTGCAAATTCCCAGGGTGGTGGAAGGGATATCGGGGATTATGAAACTGTTCTGTAATGAACATTCTGTGCAGCACAAAAGAGTTACCGGTTGACTATTAATTTGCCTTTTGTAACCCTGCAGGTCTCATCGTCTACCTTGGGATGATGGTTGGCGCATTCCTATGGGGAGGGCTGGCAGACCGCATTGGACGACGGCAGTGCCTACTTATGTCACTCTCTGTCAACAGCGTTTTTGCCTTCTTTTCTTCATTTGTCCAGGGATACGGGACCTTCTTGTTCTGCAGGCTTCTATCTGGTGTCGGGTATGAACTTTATTTCTGCTTTTGACGATCATGTTATGTTTAGTTCAGAAAAATGAGACTAATTTGACAAAATTTAATTCTTGTCTTGTAATTCTTCAAAAACCACTTGCAATCAGACAGGAGAAATCTAAAGAGGGGAAGAAGCAAAGGAACTTCTAGGCCTAGTTGTTGAAAGACCTATCCATAACTTGCCTTTTATTGTCTTTCAACTGTAACTTGTTTTTTTTTCTTATCTTTATAGTATTGGTGGCTCCATTCCCATCGTCTTCTCCTATTTCTCTGAGTTTTTGGCTCAAGAGAAAAGGGGAGAGCACTTGAGCTGGCTGTGCATGTTCTGGATGATTGGTGGGATCTATGCCTCAGCGATGGCTTGGGCCATCATTCCACACTACGGTAAGTGATTGGAGAAGTTACATAGTTACATAGTAAGTTAGTAAGTCCATCAAGTTCAACCTTTTTACTTTTTATAACCTGCCTAACTGCCAGTTGATCCAGAGGAAGGCAAAAACCCTTCAGACTAGTCCCTGGATCAACTTGTACTATGAGCTATCTCCCATAACCCTGTATTCCTTCACTTGCTAAAAAGCCATCCAACCCCTTCTTAAAGCTATCTAATGTATCAGCCAAACAAGTATCCAGTTGCTTTAGGGTCCAAGTTAGAAAATGATTTTGTTTTTAAGGCTGAGCTACATCATAATGTACATCAATGACATAAAATAAGTGCCACCTTCCAGCAGTTTTCCTATTTTTGAGTATTCTTGCAAAAGTTATTTGGCCAAGAGCCATTTCAGTGCGGAAGACAATCATAACTGATATTTTATATATTGTTAGATACTGTGCAAAAGGCACAAGGGAGAAGGTAAAACTGAGGCACAAAGGAGTTTTAGTAAAACCTATTATAAAGCCTATTATGAATATGGTAAAAAATTATTATATTTTTACGTCAATTTGAACACATCAACTTGTCATGTGAGAAGTCTCATCAAAAAACTAGGGAGTTCACCAACAGGCTGGAGATCTTATCTAGCATTGCATTATGTGATGGACTGTATATGACTTTGTGGGTGCAGTTGCTACATCTTCTTCTGTTTGTCTCCCTTGAAGGGTGGAGCTTCCAGATGGGTTCTGCTTACCAGTTCCACAGCTGGAGGGTGTTTGTGCTGGTGTGTGCATTCCCATCTGTGTTTGCTATAGGAGCTCTAACCACCATGCCTGAGAGCCCTCGCTTTTTCTTAGAGGTGAGCAAACATCTCAGAATGTTGGCTTTACTAAAATGAACTGATTTGATATTCTGCTGTGAGACCCATTTCTACACCTTAAGAGGTCTTCGTAAAACTAACACTAATGATATCTATTCTTAAGTTAAACCACGTTAAATTTTCAATCATTGCTGATGCACTAGTTCTAGAAGGGTCATGGAGAAATGGGGTTGGAGTAAATAAGTAAAATTTAAACCATCATCTCATCTAATGCGTTTCTATTTTAGAACGGGAAACATGATGAAGGTTGGATGGTGCTAAAGCAAGTTCATGACACCAATATGAGAGCCAAAGGACACCCTGAGAAAGTGTTTTCTGTGAGTAGAAAAAAACAACAACCAATTTTATGGAGTAACTATTTTCTATATGCTCTGGCTGTGCATCCATGCTTGTCAAACCTTGCTATAGTTCATAAGCAGCGTAATTAAATAAAATTAGAGTTCTGGCAGTTGATAAAGCCTTTGCGTAAATGAGGCTGGGAGAAAACGTTTGCTCCTGATCTTCAGAGAAGTGCTGGAGATTACAAAAGGATTATGGTAAATATGCAGCCTGTCTGCTGGATAAATCAACACCCTCCCATTTCTAATTTCATTTGTCTTGAATTAAATATCTCAATTGTCAGTTGAGCTCAACTTCAAGCAAGTTCTTTGTAACCCATTCTTGGCCTGCAGAACAGGTAGAAGGAAGCGGTAACAACAAATGCAACAACTCTATTCTTCTCTCTATAGGTAACCCAAATAAAAACCATTAAGCAAGAGGATGAGCTTGTTGAGATCCAGACAAACACTGGGACCTTGTACAGGCGATGGAGTATCCGAACGCTCAACCTATTACAACAGGTACAGCATGATACATAGGGCTCCATTTCTTTGAAGGCATTCTAATGAATTCTTATATGTGTTGTACTACCATGTTACACTCCTGTAATTGACCACTGAGATAAATGAGCTTATTTATGGTTTTTCAGGTCTGGGCCAACTTCCATCAGATTTTTTCACCAGAATACCGACGCATTACTCTCATGATGATGGCTGTTTGGTTCACTATGTCCTTCAGGTGAGAAAAGAGCAGTCCCACTGAAAGAGAGAGTTGATGAATATTAGCATTTAACAGAACACTGTCACTGTCTTTCTTCATGTTGTTTAGAGTTTTAGAACCCAAAATCATAGTTTTATAACATGCTAAAATCTTTGCAAAATGACATTGCTGCAAAGGCTCCAGACATAGGTGAAACCAGCCATCTCAATATTCCCCCAGGGTTCTAGGCTTGTTTCTAGTAGCGGCTTGTTTCAAAAACGTCTCAAGCTTGGAGGGAGACGTATAAGAGTCTACGTCAGAGAATACCATGAGGCAAGGTAAAAAATAGGGATGCACCGAATCCAGGATTCGGTTCGGGATTCGGCCAGGATTCGGCCTTTTTCAGCAGGATTCGGATTCGGCCGAATCCTTCTGCCCGGCCGAACCCTTCTGCCCGGCCGAACCGAATCCGAATCCTAATTTGCATATGCAAATTAGGGGCAGGGAGGGAAATTGCGTGACTTTTTGTCAGAAAACAAGGAAGTAAAAAATGTTTTCCCCTTCCCACCCCTAATTTGCATATGCAAATTAGGGTTCGGATTCGGTTCGGTATTCGGCCGAATCCTTCATGAAGGATTCGGGGGTTCGGCCGAATCCAAAAAAGTGGATTCGGTGCATCCCTAGTAAAAAATGTTGCCTTGGTTGGCACTAAGTGGAAAAAGCCTGTTTGGCTTATACTATATTTCTGCTTGAACAGAAGAACTTACGTGTATACTCAAAGCAACATTGAAAATAATATATATATATATCTACCCATCTACTATTTTTATTTTGTAGATCACTTTTTTGAGGCTTTTGTGCTAATGATTAAATGTATACATGTAGGGAACACACATACCCAACAACACTTTTTACTATAAATTTTGCTGCCCCATTGTTTCCTGCTGAAAACATGGAAGGTGAAACGCTTAGCAGTTCTACTTGGCCACTCTCCATAAATACCCTATTAACATTCACAACGTTTCCTGCCCACCTCCAGGCCAGAGGTTGGGTGTTAGAGAAGAAGTCATGAGATTATTGGGATCAGGGCCACTGTGTCTCACAGAAGGGAATGTTGTGATCTGCAGAAGGAATGATTCAATATTTCCTTCATGGACTGAAAAACAGAAGGAAGGTGATACTAAAAATATCATGTGCTGGTATTTTGTGTCTCATCTTTGTTGGATATTTAGGGGCTTATTTATCAAAGGTCAAGTGTTAACGTTTTTTTTTTTTTTACCTCAAACGAACTTGAAACTCAAATGGTATCTTATTTAAGAAAAAACTAAAGTGGCAAAAACCTGATTCTGCAAGTTTGAGTCCCGCAACCCGAAAACTCAAATGAATCAAGTTTTCGGCGAAAAAAAATAAACTTGAATCATTCAAGTTTTGGCCAAAACCATCTGAAAAAAAAATGCAAACATCAAACAGGCTGTTAACATCCTCAAATGGTTCAAGGGACCTCTGCCATTGACTACATGACCTCAACAGGTTTTAGATTTTTTTTAACCCCCAAAATATACAACTCGAAAACTAGAATTTTTGTAGAAAAAAGAACTGGAACCTTTAATTCTAAGCTCTCACAAGTAGGGCCTTATGATAATGACAGATGATCATGGTGACCTTAGAGCTCAGAACTTTCTGTACACGTTTCTCTAAAACACACGTAATTTGACCATATAGGGATTCATTTTTGAAAACTACATCCCAGTAATTCTTCTGCTTCATTCACCTTCACACTCCTTAGTTCCTTCCAAGGACAGTTTTAACATAAAGAAGAGAGAGCATTTACCTGTGGACCTCAAAATCTTGGGGACCCTCTTGGAGATGAGGCCAGTGTATAGTTACCTTAAGCCTTATCAGAAGAAGGTAAAGGAGTTATATGTCCATTCCAACATTCTTCAGTACAGAAGCTCAATATTGTCCTTCAGGTTCTCAGTTTTACCCTCCTCGGTGTGATTTGCAGCCTTATAGAGTGTATTCTTGTTCATACACTGGCATATTACTTTTAGTGCCTCAACACTTCTTAGAAAATAGCAGGAACCATAATGGCATGTTTCGCTTAATTTTGGCAAAGGCATCTACAGGTCTAAAGCTTGCTTGGGTAACTGGCTATCCATAGCAAAGCCAAAATTAAACAATAAGCAACTTTTAAAACCACTCTTTTTGATGCTCTTACATATAAATATATCAGACAGAGAGGAGTACCTTGGTACTAAGCATTCTATTAATTAGCATAGGAATTGGTAATATTTAGCCAACTGATTAATGATCAAGCCAATTAATTAGACATGCCTCTCTACCTGCAAGGGAATTCTCATCCCCAAGACCAATTGAGCAGACAGATAGCTTCCCACCTCCTGAAACACATGGCGGTTAAATGCCAGACTCGCCGCGAGCAGTGGATAATGTCTGTATTTCCTAATCAGGATTGAGCCTTCCAAATTGATTCCTCCAAATAACTGTTAATTCAAAGTGTCAGTGAGGTAATTAAAATGCCATATTCCCAGTTGCCGTCTGGCGTTCCTTCGGCTGCACATTAAACAGCAACCGTCAGCTGCTAATGAAGTTAGAGTCTTGTGGACGATGCTGGGAGCAATAAAGAGAGTGGATATTGGAAAAGTAAATAAATGGAACCTCTTATTGCAGCGACTACAGAGCCATCTGGAAAGCCAGGGCTGATTTTATTATATATTTTATATGCTGCATATCTTGTCCATAAATGATATTAGGAACCTGGCAGCGTCGGTAGCAATGAAAGAGGAAACATTGAGGTTGGCGTTGCCTCGCGTGACCCTTCATACAGCCACTAACTCATGTGAGGAGCAAATCACAGCTCATATTTTTTTGGAGGGGGAATAGTAATGGTAGGCAGGAACAGAAGTGGTGTATCTACTTGTTTTAGGTATAAGTTTTGTGATAGGAAGGGGTCAATAACATGAACCCTCTTTAGCGGCATTTCATCAAAATCATTACATTTGGTTACTCACTATGTCAAGCAAGTGATAATTAGTATGGCAATATTACTTGCATCAAAACTGTGCTTCTTAGGACATACAAGAAACTAGAGTGCCACCTCTTGGGCAATCCATACAGTTGCATTCACAGACGTGTGTCCGTTTCTACAGCAATCCTCAATCGGTGGCTCTTCAGCAACATGTTGCTCTCCAACCCCTTGGATGTTGCAGGAAGACGAGCTTATTTTTGAATTCCTGTCTTGGAGGCAAGTTTTAGTTGCATAAAAAACAGAAGTACTGCCAAACAGAGTCTCCTGTAGGCTGCCAGTCCACATATGGTTACCAAATAGCCAATCACAGCCCTTATTTGGCACCACCCAGGAACATTTCTCATGCTTATGTTGCTCCCCAACTCTTTTACATCTGAATGTTGGTCACAGGTAAAAAAGGTTGGGATGTAATTGTCACATTACTTTAGTACAGAAGACAGGTGAGGTTACTGAACAGTAAAAAGAAATTGCGGTCTAGGTGCATAAGTGAATAAGGGATGCTTTGGTTGTTTCTGATACCTTACCAACACCAACAGGGGTCATTTATGACATTGATAGCATGGTGCAAAAGTTGCACTCTGGGCGCAGTACATTTTGGAGCACAGAGACCTTGAGCCGCCCCCATAAATACATTGTTGTTTGCTTTAGGCTTCCCTGTATTCATGCAGAGCAAGTGGGGGTTGGAACATAAGCACACCCCCCCTCCACTTGTTCCCTCATTTGTTAGTGCTTTTGCACTACTGTCTGTGGTCTTCATAAATGACCACTTATATCTGTGATGAATAACACAGCAATGGAAGCAATTTAAAAGCTCCCACTGATACATATGAATGGAATATGGCGTGCATGAAGGTCTACTTTCATATTGGACTGTTTATTCAATGGTCATTTATAAATCCTGGCTAGAAAAGGGTTATATTTTTCCCTTAATAACTTACTGCACTTTATTGTTAAATGTATGAATTCATGTCATGAATCGAGTCGTGAAACGATTATTTACTAGGGTGCTTTTTTTTCCAATTCCAATCATCAGCCCTTTCAAAACCCATGGGTCTTCAATCACTCCTGAAAGCAAAGAAAAATCAGTAGCTGAGCTCCACACACCCATATAAACGTAATAACTAAAAGCGGTTTCTTAAGCCAGAACAGCAATGGCAAGAAAGAGGCAATTCTTTCATCTTAAAATTGCATCTGTCATTGTTGCAGCCCCAAATAGACACCATCAATAGCGTCATTTGCAGTTTTTGGTCTAGCTCCGAATCAGCACGATTCTTGGTTACTATTTTGTCCATTTCTAGGAGAAGCCCTTGAGATTACTGTAGCTATGTATATTTTGCCTGTCCAATAAGTAATCGAAACCTCTCTTAAAATCCTTAAAGTGGTCAAGAACCAATAGTGACATCTGAAAGGTGGTCTTCTGTCCCTTCTTATTTTCTATGTCAAGAGAAGATCCTGTGCTGTCTGTCTATATAGTCCTCTAATGCACTTGAAAAGAGTATGTCACAGTCGGCACCCTGTCAGTGTCGGACTGGGACACCAGGGGCCCACCCAAAAACCTTAGACCAGGGGCCACTCTCAGTACTAATATTCTTCATCTCCTCAATCAACCTCTATTCTCCTAGTTTTTTTTTTTTTACATACTTTAATCTATTATTCCATCTTTTTAGCCTCTTTGTTCTCATATAATAAGGAATGGCCATGAAATAGGCCAAAAGTTAAGCAGCATGAGGGCCCACTGACACTTTTTGAGGTATGACACCAGTTTTCCTGGATCCCGGGGGGCCAGTCTGACACTGCACCCTGTTCTCGGCTCTTCCTTCCACCTTTAACAGCCGCCTTTCACCTTGGGAGGAGCCCTCGGCTAATCGGATGCCGCCAGGTCTTAAATAAGAGAGGTACCAAGCGAAGGGTTCTGAACGAGCAAAGGGGCTCAACGGTAAAGTAAAGTCTTTTGAGCAGAAGGTCACGGTACAAGGCATATACAGAAAGCAAAGACAGATCAGGCCGGGTCAGGGCAGGCAGAGTACAAGCAGAGTCAGGCAGGCAAGGGTCAAACCAGGAGATCAATCAGAAGGGATTCGGATACAGAAGATTCGGTTACCAGGCAGTGTCAGGATTTCAGAAGTCAGGATAGTCAGTAGCAGGCAGGGGTCACAACAGGTAATCAGATCACAGAATTCAGAAGTTTAACAGCACAGAACCACCAGGAACTCACTAGGAGAAAACCTATAACGGGTAGTGAGAAAATGTAAATTGGCCCTTTAAATTGGCATACGCCAATAAATACAGCAGAGGCGCATTGCGCGCGCCCTAACTATCGGGGCATACAGGAGCAGCAGGACGGCGAGGCTGCACCACTGGACCACCAGGGAAGTATGTTGTTACAGAGTAATCATGTCCCCTTGCAAAGTTTTCTACACCAGAAAGAGCAACCTCAACTTTGATAGCCTCTCCTCATAGATTAATTAATAGTTGCATCGAGACTCAGCCATTTTTAATTGTGTTTTTAAACACAGAACTGGTTTAAAATGTTCCAGTGAACCGTTTCTTGTGGGCTCACCCCAAATGAAGAGGCCTGGGGGCAAATTCACTAGCAACGGCTTCGCTCACATCGCATCACTTCGCCAGGACAACGCTAATTCACTAAAAGTTGAGTCCAGGGTGCAGAACGCTGGCGAAGTTGTGCTAGCCTTACTGCGCCAAGCGAAACGAAGTTACGCTAGCACTGGCTAATTTGCATACGGCGTGAAGTTAAAGTTCAATGGACGTACATGTTGTAGCAAATAAATTACACGAGACAAGCCGTGTAGGGGGGAAGCCGGTTACCCCAAAAAAAAATTACGCTATTTTTCAGCCTATCACCCTGAAAAAGGAAAAGACGCTACTGTTTTCAACTATTTTTTGAGGAAGTCCGATTTACTCTATTGCACTACGCCTGGGTCTGAGGTGGCGAAGGCAACTCTGGCGCAAGTGAATTTGCGTAGTTACGTCCATTCGCCAGAATGCAAATTCGCCAGGCGTTACGGAGGGAAGTACTGCTACAGTCTATCTCCTTTGCTAGCCAAGTTACGCCGGTGACCATTGGTATATCAGCAAAGTACCAAAATAACATCACACTGGCGAATTTAGTTAGTTAGTCACTTCGCCCTTTAGTAAATTTGCCCCCTGGTGACTCCTACGGACACCAGGAGACCTTTGGTTCCACTGCTGATTATTATCTAATCCCTGGGAGGCAACCACCACTCCTATACTTTTTGGATGCTTGAACGGAAATCGGAAATAGTATTATTTGATTCGCACTCTAAAAGGAGAAGCTGACACAGCAAACGCCATTGCAAAGCATCAAATTATAATGATATTATTAGAGCATGTACTAATAATGTGTCTAAATTAAGCTTTAGCTCCTTTCTTGAGAAATGTAATTGTCACCTGCTAAAAATATATCTGTTGACAGAAACTGAAGAAAATATCAGGCTGAATTCTTCCTATGACAAGCTGGTTGTTGCATTTTTAGTTTCTAGGCACCCAGCCCACACCCACCCAGAGAGTATTCCATGCTAATCTTACAAACGGTTCCTGACCTGAAATCATAACCAATATTGTTCTGTGAGAAGCGAGGAGCTTATTCAGCATCCAGACTGCCACAGGGGCAGCTTTCACAGCTATTACACAGGTTTATAGAGTGTGAAAGCTTTTCTCTCTCTTTTTAGAAGCTACGACTGCAGGAAAACAGGAGCTGTGGCAACTGCAGGTTTTCAAAAGAAATGGTTCAAGGAGAAAGTCTATCTGCTTGAACAGGTTGACAGTGCACCAAATTTAGAATTCCTTTTTTTGCTGAATCGTTAGTGCAGTAGTTCCCAAACTGTCCTGGACAGGGTCTGGGGAAGTGGAAGGGGGCTCAGCTTGAAGGCCAGCTAGGGTATGAATTTGAGAGACTGCCTATTTGTTCTTGAGACTTCAAAGCACTGGGAAACTGATTTTTCAAGGATTTTGCACACATTGGAATATGCAAATTAGAATTCATTGTTTTACAAAGGATTTGTTATTAGCAGCTTTCATTATGATATCTAGAAGAAATCTAGCTGTTCTTACATGTTCTGAACATGCATTATTCAGCACAACAAATGTCAGTGTTGTCATAAAGTTGCCCATATATATATTAATTGAATAATCATATTCAAATATCAATTTTCTCCTTTTCTTCAGTTACTATGGGCTGACCGTGTGGTTCCCAGACATGATCAAACACCTGCAAAACCTTGACTATGCCTCTCGTACAAAGTACTTCCATAATGAGTCTGTGAATAACTTTAACTTCAACTTCACCCTGGAAAACCAGGTCCACAAGAAAGGAGAATACCACAATGACAAGTAAGATCTGCCAATAAACCTTTTCTCGAGCCGTACTTTTCCGTATCAGCTTTCTTGTGATAGGGATAGAGACGATAAGCCAATGGTTTCACCGGGAAGGATAATGGTGAATCTTTTTGGGCTGTATCATATTAGATATTGTGGTCATCTCATCCTACAGAAGAACACTAGTTCCAGTCTAATATTTAAGGAGATACCTTAGCGTCGGACATGTACACATCATTATTCTAAACTTTTTTACATTTGTGGTACATTCTTAAGTACCTTGATCATGTGCCATAAGGCTCCTGTCAGTTCAGTTGGTCGCATTCTTAAAGAACAGGGTGGGGAAATACGCTTTTTGTTGGAAGTGCAAGAAAGATCAATATTGACAAAATGCCCAGCACCAGGCCTACAAGAAGCAATGTCTTCCAGGAGATTTTGGTAGAGTGCATAGACCTTTGATGTAAATATTCAAAAATGGCAGGGTAATATTGTACATCGGGCCCCATAAAGAGGCAGCCAAAGCAGTTTCAGAAGGGCACAGAGGCTGTGATCCTCTGCTGCTGCTGCAATGGAACCTCCGCATTCTCTTCAAATATATTATTAATATCAGGTTTAATGATATAATCATCACCCATTGTCCCCCACAAGGGTTTTGACAGAGATTTCACTTCTTCGTGTGCAGAACCAACTGTTTGGTCGGATCTGATGATCAAATTCACTCAAGGGTCTCTATCTTTTCCCGGCAGATTCATAGGCCTCAAGCTAAAGTCTGTCATCTTTGAAGACTCCTTGTTCACCGACTGCTACTTTGAGGATATCACCTCCAGTAACTCTTTCTTCAAAAACTGCTCTTTCATTCGCACAATGTTCTACAACACAGGTAATTTATATTCCTCAGCCGGCAGTGCTTTTGGCAATAGGTTTAACATTCTTCATTCATAACTAAAAAGCTCCAAATATTTGAAATCGAATTTAGGATAGTATTCAGAAGGTAGGACGTTTACCAAGGGTAGGGTTCATAGAATTAATATTTAAAATCCTTGTGTTCCTGCTGAAATGTTAAGTGACTCACAGAGATGCCAACACTTTGATACAGGAATATGTCACAATATTCATTCATATGAGGTGTGAATTAAAATAGGCATACATTCTGATAATCTCTCATGGGGTTATGTAAAAAAAGGCACTAAGTTTGCCCGGGGGCAGTAACCCATAGCAACCAATCAGCAGGTAGCATTTACTACCTGTTTAAATGTGTTTAAATCGTATTGGTTGCTATAGGTTACTGCTCCTGGGCAAACTTAGAGCTTTATATTACATAAGGGGGTTAAGGTGTTATGTGATATTTATGAAAGTACTATTAAAATATGACAGGGATGATAGTCTATTGCGGGCAGGCCCAGACTGGCAGTCTGTGGGTTTTGGCAAATGTCTGTTTGGGCCTCTGTATGGGCTGATTGGGCCTCTGTGTACCTGAAATGGCAGGGCCTATTTTAATTCTCAGTCCGGACCTGATTGCAAGGGTCCCCAACTTTTTTTGTGAGCCACATTCAAATTTACAAATTTAGCCTTTATGTTGAACAGCAGCCTACAGGAGACTCTGTTTGGCAGTACACCTGGTTTTTATACAACCAAAACTCCAAGCCTGGAATTCAAAAATAATCACCTGCTTTGAGGCCACTGGGAGCAACATCCAAGGGGGTTGGTGAGCATGTTGCCCGCGAACCACTGGTTGGGGAACTACTAACTAGTCTTTTGGCATAGTTTTATGAATGTACAGAATATAATTTGATCTTAAAATCCCCACTATACTGCCCCCCCCCAGGTGGTGAAAATCCATAGCATCCTACTAGTAATCAATCGGAGCACTGCTAACCAAACTGGTCGGCTCTCATGCACATGCTTCTTTGGTTATATTCTCTCATTCACAATTTCTGGATTCACAGACCTGTTCGATTACAAGTTCATCAACAGTAAGTTCACCAACAGCACATTCCTGCACAGTAAGGAAGGCTGCCAGCTGGACTTCAGTGATGATATCAACAACGCCTACATGATCTACTTTGTGAGCTTCCTGGGGACTCTCGCAGTCTTGCCTGGCAACATTGTGTCTGCATTGCTCATGGACAAAATCGGGCGCCTTCGTATGCTGGGTGAGTTGCTTTTTCATCTTTGCCTTGGTGAACTACAGGTCCAAGAGGTCCCAACCTCACTGTCCTGACTGTGAAGAACCACCTACATTGCTTCAAATGAAGAACCACCTACGTGGCTTCACCCAGTGGTAGCAATGTAATCACCACTGTTAAATCATTCACAAAAGATTCTGTGCTAGGACCACAACAACCATTTTTTATGACCACAACAACCGGTTGAGACAGACTTACTGCTAGATTTATTAAAGGGGGAAATATCTTCTAGTCTAGGTGAATTGTTGCTCTTGGCTCAAGTTTCATTTACTAAAGGAGAGACAAAGCTACAAAGGACCATAGTTTTAACCATGGTTTTTTTGTCCACCATACATTGCATCAACATTTGCAACAGACAATCAATGGCAAACAAGCCACAATTTAGGAATGACAGGTGGGCAATTTATGAGAAGCCACATAACACTCTATTAGCCTAAGGCAGGTGTTAAGTACATGGCTTCCTTGCACTATAGTCAGCACAAGCACATCAAGAGCAGCTGCTCTGGATCTGTGCTATGTAAGTTACCCAGACCATTGCACTTGCCCTTAGCATTGATACAAACTTCAGCACATCTCTGTGGGGTTTAGAAATTGTCCAGCGTCTGGTGGCTTCTATTAGAAGTATAAATCTACATCATTCTGCTTGCTTTCTATTCCCAGCTGGCTCCAGTGTTATATCTTGCATCAGCTGCTTCTTCCTGTTCTTTGGAAACAGCGAGTCAGCCATGATTGCCTTGCTCTGCCTTTTCGGAGGGGTCAGCATCGCTTCTTGGAATGCGCTGGATGTCCTGACGGTGGAGCTCTATCCTTCTGATAAGAGGTAAAAGCAACTGCTAATTGGCTGATATTTGTCCAGTTTGTACCACCTATCAAGGTATTTTTTTTTACTTACTTCTTCTGCTCAAGGTTCAGGGCTTGTGCAACTGGGCCTCTAATTAAAGCTTGAGTCCTACTGGTTCATTCTGGAATCCTTTTATATGGTTGCAGGTTACTGAATCATTTACATTTTTACCTTGTTACTCTATAATCTCAAAAGTGTGTTAACAAATTGTTGGCTGTGATAACTTCATGTGGGCACAAGGTGGTGCACACTATTACAGAAAGCATTGACGATATGAGGAATATTTCACTTTTAAATATGAAGGGACTTATTTCTTACAATGTTTAAATGAACCCATAAATGCCTATTTATGAAGAACTGAAAGTATTTTGTGCTTGTGAAGTCATTTTCGATGTTGATATATAATCCAGATCAAAAATATGTGAAATCTCATGACTTGTATATGCAGCACTGTGCAACAGAGAGTAGGAACAACATAACAAATAGAATATACATATATAAGGTCTCATTTAAGACTGCAACCTCATTTCCATCAATATGCACAGAAGCAGATCTCCCATCACTCCAAAGCCTTCCCCCGATTTCTGCCGATTGTCCACAATTTTGACAGATTTATGGGTAAAAATCCGACGTGTGCATGTGCAGTGATGCCAATGGTTAGATGTGCAAGTGATGTCACTTCCTCTGATGTCACTTCTGCTCTGGAAATTTTTCGGCAGCATCCCAACAAGACAGGTTTACAGCTCTGCATTTTGATGCTGGGCACACATATTTGCATTGCATTTTGATACATCTTACCCAAATGCCTTGACAACGCCTCCCCTTCACGGCTGCACTTATGCTGGAAATACAGGGGGGAAGAGTTGAATTCTGAGTAAAAAATATGGCGGTAATTGTGCTTGCACTTGAGTAAGTAAATGACTTTTATAGATCCCCACCTGCCCAAAGGTTATGCTCTTTGAAAAAAGCTCAGATTTGGCCAAATCTAGGATCACTAGTTGAGCCACAGCTGAACAGAAACATTTCAGAACTGGATGGGGTTTTTCTAATCTGGCATGTTATGTCTCTAGACCAGGGGCTCCCAACCTTTTTTACCAATTTGCCACATTAAAATGTAAAAAGAGTCGGAGAGCAACACAAGCATAAACATTTTTCTGGGGATGCCAAATAAGGGATGTGATGGACTATTTTGTAGCCAAAACGTGTTTCCAAGCCAGAGATTGAAAAATAAGCACCTTCTTTGAGGCCAATGAGAGCAACATCCATGGGGTTGGTGAGCAACATGTTGCTCGTGAGCCACTCGTTGGTGAACACTGCTCTAGAACATGATTCTGGTTACATTCTTCATCTTAAGACATATTCTGCATTTATATATGGATGGAATAAATACAGGCAACTGATTATATATTATTTTTATCTCCTCCCATTTTAGGACCACAGCCTTTGGTTTCTTGAATGCCCTCTGCAAATTAGCTGCTGTCCTGGGAATCAGCATTTTCACTTCATTTGTCGGGATAGCCAAAGCCGTGCCCATCTTGTTGGCGTCCGCAGCATTGGCACTGGGTAGCTTTCTAGCCCTCAAACTACCAGAGACCCGAGGTCAAGTACTTCAGTGAGACACGCCCATGTAAAAATAGATAACATATGTAGGCACTGTGAAACGTCTTTTTTTTTTTTTTTTTTGTGGGGCCTGGCTCCAAATCCTCCTCTACCCTGAGATATTAATACAGCGATACGAATGAGTGTTAGATAGAATGCTTTCAAAAGAAAAGAAGTCTAAAATTGTTTGCACTATTTCTAGACTTGAGAGTGTCTTCAAGGATTATTTTGTGTTCAAGGTGGTTTAAGGTTAGAAAGAGGAGGACTGAGGCTTCCCACATTCCCTTGTTTCTGAGAAGGTTCTTGAGTTTTATGTAAAAAAAATTCTTTAGGCAATGGTCTGTACATACAGGTGGTAACTACTGGCAGATGGCAGAAACAATTTATTTTTGCTGATATTGGTTTAAAAGGGGAAGTTCACCTATAAATAAATACATTAGTAGTATGCTATAGGTGGACCTATTCATAGCACATTTTTAATTGGTATTCATTGCTTTGTAATGATTAGTCTTTTTATTCAGGCCTTTATTCAAACTGTAAATGCCGTTTGTCGGGGTCACTGACCTAGGCAACCAAAACCAGACTTCTCAATTGCTGCAAGGGTAATTAGACCCTAGCAAAAAGATTGAGAACCGTACAATATTTCAAAAGCTGCGAGAAAATAAAAAATGAAGACCACTTGCAAATTGTTTAGAATAAATAACACTGCCTACATCATACTAAAAGTCAACGTTATGGTGAACTACCCCTTTAAAGCTCCAAACAGCTTTTCACCAGTTAGTGTTTGTCAATGTGCTGGACTACTTTCCTATTTCCCATATACAGTGGCTCCTTCCCGGTCCCGCACCATCAAGCTTACTCTTACCCTGTTGTGCTGGACAAGACCCAACCCATAGTAGCAGCACATAGTGAAGATATGCAGAAACCAAGAGGCAGACTTCTGAAACATAAGACTATGGGATATAGTTCAGTAGTTCAAAGCAGTATATATAACTGGTGAAAGGACTGTTCCTGGTCTTTACTTTCCTTTCAAAGATAAATTACTACCTGTTGTAGAACCATTGAAAAAAATATAGTAACGTGATATGCAGATAAATATAAAACCTAAGTCACTGCTTACACTACACAAAGGTTGTTACATAGCCTTTATTAAGTCATGGCCATAATATGTTATATAAATTCAGGCAGGTCTTTTAGAGTGGGGCAATAAGGTTTTGGATATCAGCTATAAACACTAGGTGGCAGCAGTGCACTTAGTACATATTTACTTGGTATCATACATTTGTCAATGTGCAATGATCCTGTTATCAGCGGCCCTTATTATACAGTTGTATTCCCACTGCAACATGTCTTTCGTGGCCAACGTGTAATGGGAATTTAAGTATAAATGTAAACACCGGAATGCGGTCATACATTTCTTTAAATGAGGGCACAGTTGACTCAAGATCTTTTTAAATAATCGAGATATCTGTCAAATTTACTTAAAAGCACAAAGCAAGTAAAGAGCAGGGCTGAGATTTTAAACAAACCTACTTTGTTGGGTTGAGCACACAAACAAGATCAAATGATTTGTTTTAATCAACTGCCATACTTTCTAAAATATATATAATTGCACAAATTTCTAAAAAAAAAATATCAATTGTTGGTCAAGTTTGAAAGCATATCCTGAATACGGGGAGTTGTTAATTATAGAATATTCCTGGCATGAAAGCCTGTTGGTTCCTGGATAAAGAACAGCCATATCTCCAGTTGTTGTGGAAATACATCTCCCACATTCTTCACCAGTGAACACATTTGGGGTTGTATCTCTGCAACTTGGGCTGGAGGGCCACAGCTTCAACACAATTTAAGCCAAAATCTGTTGACAGGCCTTGATAGCTTAAGCTGGATAAACACAAGCTGATCAGATCTTCAGATCTCAAGCCCAGAGGCCATCGAATAGCAATTGCCTATGGCATTTCCGCATCTGTTATATCAATATCAACTAGCAGTGATCAGGATTTGCTTAAGGAAGACATAGTTTTAGCCGTGTACAGGCATTTGTGTTTGGCTTGAGAATGGCCAGTCTACAGCCAATATCTGTCCATGTTCAGCCTTTCCTTGAACCCTTAAGGACCACAACATTTCCTTCTTAGTTTGTTCCACTTCTTTATCAAAGATCACAATATTACTTAGGGGCTTCAAACTGACCTACACTATACTGGGCTGCCATTTCTCTATCTACAAACTGGTGTTCAATATTGACATTTGGCATTGCCAATCACTAGAAGGCCCTTGGCATTTAGGAACTTAAAGCAACTTGTTACATAGGTCAAAAAGATTTAGGGGGTTATTAACTAAAATCCGAATTTATCTCATATTTTATTAAAAAAAAAACACGCCCAAACTACCATGCCTGATTTTAGCTTATTTATTAATAAAAAACGGTATTTTATGGGATTGCGGAAAAACTCAATAAAATCGAGCAAAAAAACAAATCGCTTTTTTTCCAAAGTGCTTGAATCTTTCAGGCTTTTTCCCAAATTGCTCGAAAAGTCAGATTTTCAGGCTAAACACAGCGCAAGGGACCTTGGCAGGTCTGAGATGGCAGATTTTCAGATATGGGCTTTTTGCAGCATTGGGGTATTATAAATCTCGAAAAATGTTTAAATGTTTATTTTCCCTGTAACAATTAGGGGCACATTTACTTAGCTCAAGTGAAGGATTAGAATAAAAAATACTTAGAATTTCGTAGGGTTTTTTTTTGGCTACTTCGACTACGACTTCGAATCGAACGGTTCGAACTAAAAATCGCTCGACTATTCGACCATTCGATAGTCAAAGTACTGTCTCTTTAAAAAAAACTTTGACCACCTACTTCGCCACTTAGGAAGGTCCCCATAGGGTTTCCTAACTTTTTTTGATCGAAGGAAAATCGTTCTATCGATGGATTAAAATCCTTCAAACGATTTTTCCTTCGATCGTTCGATTGAAGGAAATGTGGTAAATCCTTCGACTTCGAGATTCGATATTCGACCAATAGTAAATGTGCCCCTTAGAGTTTTCTAGTGAAAAAAACTAGAATTTCTCGAGATTTTAACATTCGGATTTTAATTAAAAAACCCTTAGGGGCCGATTCACTAACTTCGAGTGAAGGATTCAAAGTAAAAAAACTTCTAATTTTTGTGCTCCTCGACTATCGAATTGGCGTAAATTCGCCTGAGTAGAATGATTCGAATAGATCGAGCGCAAAAACGCTGCGACTATTCGCCATTCGATAGTCGAAGTACTGGATCGAGCACAAAAACGCTGCGACTATTCGCCCATTCGATATTCGAAGTACTGTCTCTTTTAAAAATACTTCGACTGCCTACTTCGGCACCTAAAACCTACCGAATTGCTTTAAAAGCCTATGGCCTATAGGCTTGTTTTCCAAGTTTTTGATCGAATAAAAAGGCATTCGATCGAATGAAAATCCTTTGAGCGAATATTCGATCGAGCACCTATTTGCCTGGCGACTATTCGCCAATTCGACTATTCGCCAGCGCGTAAATTCGCCCGAATTGCCTATTCGATTCTATTCCCCAGTCGAATTTCGAGGGATTTAACCCCTCGAAATTCGACCCTTGATGAATTTGCCCCTTAATGTCTTAAAAAACATGTCACATTTAAACTTGATTTAAATCCAGGCATCCCTGCTAAATCAGGCCAGTTCAGCACTAATTGGCATTTCTTTCATGTGGTCCAATTGATTCTTAACTTAACTTAGTAAGACATGTTAATTTACATTCCTTTGTCCCTAGAACAACTCTGCGGATGTGAAAGTGCCATTTTCTGGTCCTGCAAATTTAACTCAAATTGTGAGTTATCACACACACAGATCAAAGAATAGAATTAGAATATAATATGTTTATATGATAAGTAGAGAAGACTGCCATTTTGTGTACAGTATTGTATATACAGGTACATATTTATTCATTATATATTGGGGGTTGAGTGGGGAATTGCAGGCTAATGAAAATCAATCTTTAGTCAGATTAGTCATTCTAGATAAGCCGTTGTTATCTATTACAAAGATATTGAACATATCTAAAAAAATGTGCAAATGTATTATGTTTTTAAGCACATGGGATCCTAATTCAGCCATTTATTTAGATAACTAAAAATAGAAGATAAGTGGAAACAGTCAGCAGCTACTGAAATGTTGGGTGGAACTTTGCCCAGTCAACGCTTGTATAAAACAATCGAAGGCTACAACAGAAGCATTATTGCTTGGCAAGGTTCCTTCGGCTTGTAAGATCGTGTCCCCAGTACAAATGCGCTGGAATTTGGTCTTAGATTTTATACAGTTGAACTTATTGTATTGTATATGAAACTGTCGGTAAGTAATGGCTGATAGACAAAATAACCAATTGGTTCTAGAATATGAGAAATTGTAGGTGTTAAAAATGCATAATAGTTCACAGCAGAAAAGAGAGGCTGCTTGAAAATGGCCTTTGCAGACCTGCCTTTTGCTCAATTACACTATGTCTCTCTGCTGGTTGCAATTAGTCTAAAAGAATATTCTATAAGTATATATGTTGTTAGTTTTAAGCCTAATTATGTACTGATTTGTACAGAAATGTAAACAAAGAAAAAAAAAGAGAAATCAAATTATTTTTCAATGGTAGAAAATAGGCATTATGTATCGACGTTCTGTCTGCATCATTGTTTGGTAGTTAGGATTACTAAATAGAATTTCATGTATTCCGATTACGACCTTCTTCAAATCTTAGATCACCTTCAGTAGTTCACACCAGTAGATATCGTAATGGCATAAATTATGGTCGTTTTGGCCATTCCAGAAATAAGATTATTGCCAGGCAGGTGCTTTTGGTTTTTGTTTATCTAAATGCAGGTTCCACAGAAAAAATGGTGTTTCAAAAGTGGCTCCTGAGTATATGACAAACTACTTTCAGTGCTGAGGTTAATAAAGTATCAGTAAGCACATGAAAGCTGGTATCAAATCTGGTGGATAACCAGTAGATGCCAAACAGTTTCTAGAGCCGAGGTCAACAAAATATCACTAAGCACAAGAAAGCCAGAATGTCAAGATGGCAGATCATCAATAGCTTCCTGTGCTGAGGTCCATGAAATATCAAGATGCCAAACGGTATAGTCTGCAGCCAAAATCGTAGTATATGGTAGGGGTTATATCATTCAATATATGGCTAAAGGTTTGTGGACGCCTGTCCTACGTTTCATTCCAAAACCAAGGGTTTTAATAAGAGTTGTCCTTTCTTTGCTACTAAAACAGTCTTTACCCAAACTGTTGCCATAATTGTTAAAAATATCATTGTATGACATAGTGGCACCTGTACGGGCAACGATAGCTGGTAAATTAGCCAATTACAGTCATAAGAAGCGGTGTCTAAAAGCTCTGGCTATATAATATATTAACTTCTTGATCCACTGAAGAATGGGTTACTTTCTTAGCAGGACAATCCCTCTCATTCAAGCAATACAGTAACTTTCTGGTTACCTAAATTCTGTTCGAATTGTACAGAACTTAGTATAAGCTCAGTACTTCTGCCATTAGGCCTAAGTCAAGCCAGTTATAGAGACAAGCACATACACCTTTAGACTGGAGGTTGTTTTGCCAATAATGGGGAAACTTTGCATACTGATATTTTTAATAACTAGTGCACTTAACGCCTCCTCAGCTGAGACACTCTCCGTGTTATTTCCCTTGATGGAGACATTCTTCATAGACACATCCAAGGCAACATCTCTGTCCATTAGAAGTTGTTGAAGTCTTCGTTGAATATCTCAACCCAGGTAAATAACATGGCAGTCACACATCATATATCACCAATCAAATAGAGATGGTGGGCTGTACAGTTGAATAACTTTTCCTTGGTGGTGCTCTGTGCTGCACACAAGCTTAACAGCAAATGAGAGCTCCAGCAGATTACTGCTAAACTTTTTAATCAGGGCATAGGTTAGACAACATGTTTCAGGTCAATACCCTTTTTCATATAACACCACCTTAAAGGAGTCAGGCTAGAATTTGGCCTCCAACCAACCCATATATTACTGTACTATCTCTGGTGTGGTCTGCTTTTGTTAGTTGTGGCTTCATTTCCAGGTTGTATTCCATAGTATATAAAGAGCCTACAATATGGTACATTCCATCCGCTGTTTAATTAAACTCTGCACGGTATAAAACTCTTTAATTAACCAGACACAAACATTGTAGTTATATCCATTGTTAATACAATAGAGGCAATAGGCAAAAAAATCAGAAGTCATAATTCATTTAGAATCAATAGGATTATTGAACGGATACTATGCCATCACTTTGCGCAAATGTGTATGGCTCCGCAGTACGTCGTTCTTTAATATTTACCTTGCAGATACAAGGAGTGTATATTGACATGCAAATTCTGTCTGGAGTATGGGATATTGTGGCTTCAACCTGATGACGTCCTTTATTTTATTTGCCTGTGAGTGAGCCAGCAAGCACACAATCCTTCAAGATTCAACCCCCCCCCGACAAAATGGTAGGGGGATGGGAGGAAACGAGAACTTGTTGCAACTTCAAGCAACTGAACTGTGAAATGCTAAAAATTCAAAATGGACTCCATGCAGTCATTGCCGGCTTGTCATGACCAACATTGTGACAATCACTTTGTGTGCCGTATATACGTCACTTGTCATTTATTGCCAAATATTTTATACTTTATTTTTGTTCTTCTCTTTTGTCTATCTGGCGTATGAACTTGTTCTACAATAACTGATGCAATAGTTTTAGCTGTTATGATGATATGTAATAGCGACACAGAGGTAAGGAGGTCGGAAGTCCGTTAAAGGAGCTGATCTAGGCTACAAAATATTGCAATGTTAATGCTCGGGATGCTATTTCCTTATATCATCCTTTCAAGAACAGGGTGGAGGTTGTCTTCTCAATAAACTTTCCTAGAATTCATAAAATCAGGTTGGTCCAATGAGCCAAGGTGTTTTTAAAAGAAAACTCAAATATCAGTCAATACATAAAATAGTGTAATACAGGATCAAGGAATGTTTATCAACCATAAGAGCATCATAAGGGTCGATAACATGTAAAATTGTGCTTAGGTTAGTGACGTCTTCAAGACATAGAGGCTGATTTCAGAATAAGTTAAGGTCCGGTCAGGGCGATGACAACATTGGCTCAATGATGTTGTCTTCGCCCCGACATTCTGTTTCCCTGTCATGGTGAACCGATCACATGGCCCAAGGTGAGCATATCGGGGAAATATCCACTCGTTTGACATATTCGCCAAAAAACAGCCACAATTCAACATAGTCAATAAGAAAAGAACCCAAGTTAAAGTATCCATCCCATTTAGGATATACTCCGCCATCTTCAGAGGAATTTTTCCTACCTCCATATCTCTGTGTCCGATTAATATTTTTCTTGTTCTTTACCCATTCCTCCTGTCGTACTTGGTCCTCACATATGTAGCAATGTCTGTTTGCAAATTGTACTGTGTTGTAGTTTAGATGTTTGTAAAAAACAAAAAAACAAAACAAAAAAAAAAAAAAGAGGTCTAAGAAATTACAAATGTTGTCCTGCAAATGATCCATTTGTCTATATATAATATACATATATATATATATATATATATATATATATATATATATATATATATATATATATATATATAAAAGCAAAAAAATGCTATATGAGAGGTATTTTATTGTTATGCTGATATGGTGCTGTGAAAGGTTTGTGTGAGAATCCATGCTCCCTGGAAACGGCGAATTCCAGAGAGAGAGCAACAACGTCAAAATAAATGTAAACCCATGTGTAATGATGCGTGTCATAGTGAATCAATGTAAAGTTTCCGATCGATCTCACCAGCTTGGAAAGCACACGGTATGGAATTGGAAAACCTACACAACTGTACAAGTGGTAACTTCTAAGGACTCAGTGGCCCGCTTTAGTCATCATTAGTTGAAATGGAAGTTGCATCCTTTGTCTTGCATTGAAGTCAGTATACAAATTCTAACAGTGACCCTCACCTCAAACTTTTTGGTACATATGGAAGCTCATCTTATCGAACGGTTAGATTGTGAGAGCAGCTCTGGTAAAGCTTGAGTGGACTCTGTTACTCACAAGACTGAGATTTGATACTTTAATAGCAAGTACACGCATTTTCTTTAGAATTTCAAACATGAATATTGTATTTGATGACTACAATGATGGTCATATATTGCATCATAGGTCAGTGGTGAGACCTCACTTTGAATGCTGTGTTCAGTGTTCATTTTAGAGGCCCAGTCCGCAGATTTACATGAGTAAAACAGAAAATGAAGATGATGGTCTAAATATTAGGAAATACTTCAAAACCTTTTGTGCAGCTTAGTATAGAGAGGGAAGAAAAGTGATCAAAACATTCAAATTTATTAAGGGGAGAAATGGAGTTCAGGAAGCAGATAATAGGTAGAAGTGGGCAGCAGAATATGCAGGTGGAGGTGGAAACGAATAAAAAGGAATAAAATTAGAAACCTTTCTCAAATCTTTCCTAAGCAGAAGAACATCAGAGCAGCCTCTTTCTTTCTCCTGACAACTTCCTTGACTACTTGGTGGTCAGACTGGTGGGAAACTGACCAGCAGGTGGCGCTATTGTAACAAAATTCATTCATATTAACAGTACATGTATTCCTTAAAGGGATACTGTCATGGAAAAACATGTTTTTTTACAAAATGTATCAGTTAATAGTGCTACTACAGCAGAATCCTGCATTGAAATCCGTTTTTCAAAACAAGAAATGGATTTTTTTATGTCTAATTTTAAAATTTGCTATGGGGCTAGACATTTTGACATTTCCCAGCTGCCCTCAGGTCATGTGACTTGCGCTCTGATAAACTTCAGTCACACTTTACTGCTGCACTGCAAGTTGGAGTGATGTCATTACCCCTTCCTCCTACAAGCTGCTGTAATGTTAATAGAGCCTTGTCTGCTGAGCCTGTCAATTGAACAATAGGCAGGAATCAAGATAAGCTCCCACTGACACCACTTCAGAAGGATTGAAATAAAATAGTCCTGTGATCACTGCCCCCACTTACGTTTCAAAAATATATATATATATATATATATATATATATATATATATATATATATATATATATATATATATATATATAAATTTTGGGCACTGGAAAAAATATTTTATATAGATAGTTTATTATATTTGTTTACACAAAAATGAATGGCAGAAACACAGGAGTACACTCCCAGGACTGATGACAGGGAATAGAAAAAAAGGATAAAATAAGGAGGACATACTTGAAAACCAGGAAAACTTAGGAGGAAGTCTAGGAAGGGTTAAAATAGCTCAGGAAAAAGGAGGCAGTGAGTAGTTAATGTAAAAAGAAGTATTGCAGGCAGGAAAGGAGCGCAGTGTGTGTGAGGTGGATAGCAGAGGGAACTCACAGCTCCTTTACCTCATCTAGTAACCAGTAAAACAAACTAGGAAGGCAGCAAGGAGAGAAAGTTCCCCCCTCCAAAGGAAAGCAGAGATCAAACTTACAGGCAGGAGCTTTGATAGTGTCTGTGGGAGGAGGGGCTGCTAGTGCAGCTGTAGAGCAGAATGTAGCAGAGGCGGGGCCACGCTGTCCAGGCGCCCTAGGCAAGCCGGGCAGTAGCGGCGCCTGTGCGAATCTGCGCATGCGCGAACTTGCGCACGCACGAACTTGCGCTCGCGTGCGCATGCGCGAACCTGCATGCGCACGAACTTGCGCTCGCGTGCGCGAACCTGCATGCGCAGAATCGAAGATCGCCGGAGGGGAGAGGCGGGGAAAGTGACTGAGGGGAGACGGGGTAAAGCACTTGAGGGGAGGGAGGGAGGCAGGGAGGAATGGCGGAGGGGTGGAAGGCGGGGAGAGCAGCGAACATAACTAGGGGTAGGCAAAAGTCAGGTACCTGCCCAGCACCCCCCTTTCGTTGCGCCCCAGGCAGGTGCCTCTTCTGCCTACCCCTAGTTCCGGTTCTGGAACATAGGAAAGTAATTGCTTCCCTGCAAACCATGTGACCGCTCTCCTCCAAACATCACACACATGGACAGAGAGGGGAGGGGGAGTGTACAGCTAGATTCTCATTTCCTGTCCTTACACATGGCAGTGGGCAATAAAGGGTTAAATCCCCCTGATGTAGGGAGGCACAGGAAATAGAATAAAAGCACTTCCGGGTCCCCACCCGCGCCCATCTCAATTCTCCTGTCGAAGACTACCCCCATACCAGAGGAGCTACTCTCTCTCCTGCTGAAGCGCCTGGGGCCGAGGTTCTCACCTTGTGAGTGTCCCAGGGGAAGCCGGCGGGTTTCAGGCCTTTTGTTGCCTACGGCGCAATAAGTCGCAATGCTGCCGCGGGAGGTAGCGAATGCACGATAAGACGCCGAGCACCCATCTTTACTATGGCGCTACTAAACATGGTGAAAACTCGCACACGCGTAAACACGTCGAGCGCCCATCTCCAATATGGCGCCTACGGAACGCGGCGAAAACACGCATGCGCATTGGCGCACAATTTTAAAGGCGCGCGCTGGATCGCAGGTAAGCACAGGTTGGCGTTTTTCAGTAAGCTGCAAACTATACCAGAGGAGGAAATCTTTTTAGAAACACCAAAACCTCTGCTGTGCCCTGTACTCACCGTCCAGCCCAGGTGTAAGTCAAGCTGGCTAACTAAAACCCAAGAGCCTTCCTACTATATATATATATATATATATATATATATATACATACATATACATATACATACATATATATACACAAATTATCTATCTTGCAGACTGCCTATTATGAGCAGACGATCAGGCTCCAGGGGGTAAGTGCACCAAAGAGAGTCTTTTGTACAAAGGGATAGCAAAAGGTGAGTAATTCTTTTAATATTTTTTCCAGAAGTCCCTCTCCAAGAGAAGAATCTCAAAGGAGAAAGACTCCCAGGAATGACTGTATGGCCTGCGGAGATGCAGCTCTACATGATAAAAGACTATGTGAAAGATGCCTACAGGAAGCAGCAGGCCCTTCTCCTGACTTACACAACCTTAAAGATTGGATGCAGAGCACCATCAAAGAATCCATGAATGACATGGTCAATCAAGTCACTGAGAGGATCTTGAATAACATAGGAGACAAATACAAACCACCCTCTTCTACAGCGGGTAGCAGTAGCAGACCCCACAAAAGAAGGGAGCCCCCAAGCTACTCCAGCGTCTCCGAAGGGGAAGAAGAACAAGAAGACATAGGTTCCTTCAACCTAGATTACCTGGATCCCCTGATCAAAGCCATGAGAACAGCCCTAGATCTTGATACTACCGAGGACACCCCCCTAAATATGACAGAATGTTTAAGTCAGAAGCCAAAAAAGGTGCAAAATTCCCCCTACACAGAGTAATCAGAGATACTATCATTGAAGAATGGAAAATGCCAGACAAAAAAGTAGGCACCTCCAGAAGAATCAAAAAACTGTACCCCTTCGAGGAAAACGACTTCAAATTCTGGTATACTGCCCCAAAAGTCCACGCAGCTATAACCAGAGTAGCAAGGCGCACTACTCTACCTGTGGACGAAGGGGTATCACTGAAGGACGCTATGGAGAGGAGACAAGACATGACCCTTAAAAAGTCCTACTTAATAAATGGGACATCCAATCAAGCCTCAATAGCGATTACCACACTAGCAAGAGCCAATCAAATCTGGATAGAAAACCTGAAACAATCCATCAAGAACGGAACTGAAAGAAAAAAACTGATAGAGATAGTCCAAGACATCAAAACTGTGAATGAATACACTACAGAGGCTTCCATGGACCTGGTCAAATTTTCTGCCAAAGCCAGTGGCAGCCCGCAGAGCTCTCTGGTTGCGCCACTGGCATGCGGACCCCCAGAGCAAGCACAATCTCTGCTCACTTCCCTTCGAAGGGTCCCTACTATTTGGGGAAAAACTTGATAATATTATATCTAAGGCATCAGCAGGGAAATCTGCTTTCCTCCCACAAGACAAAAGGGAAAAGAAACCCTTTCGGAAACCTTTCCCGGATGCCAAACTATATAGACCAGGCAAACCCTCCTTCAAACAACCCTGGAGGGCCAGAGGCCAGGGTCAACCTGGCCCAGAAGAAAGGATTTCAAATCCGATAAGAAGTCTGCATGAAGGTGCGCGAGCCCCCCTGTCTTGCCTTGGAGGAAGATTAAAACTATTCAAGACAGTGTTGGCTCAAAACATATCGGATTCTTGGGTTCTGAAGATTCTCAGCGAAGGTTACAAGTTAGACCTCCACACCTACCCAACAAGTACCTTCGTATCCTCAGAGAAATCCAGATCCCTGGAAGCAGTAAAGAACTTAAAGAGCATACTATCAGACCTGTTACTCGGAAGAATAATCTCAGAGGTTCCCCAACGAGACTTATTCAAAGGCATCTATTCGCACCTCTTCCTGAAAAGAAAGACAAATGGAACCTTCAGGGTCATACTCAAAGTGTTCTGCTCCTGGCAGAAGGACCCCAGAGCAACATACTGGGATGCGTTCACTTTCCAATGGAACTTCCACTTAGCATACATCTTTCCTCCAATATCAATGATAGCAAGAACTATCAAGAAAATTTATGAGGACAAAGCACATGTAATCCTCATCACACCATGGTGGCCAAGGAGACCTTGGTTCCCTCTCCTCTTCCACCTATCTCACAAGAAGCCATTCCGTCTACCAGTAACTCCAAACCTGCTCCAGATCCCAGAAATTGGGCCCTGACTGCTTGGAACCTGAAAGGATAAAGCTGAGGGGAATGGGTCTCTCCGACGAAGCCATCAAGACCCTTACAGCATCTAGGAAAATATCCACATCCACCAAATACAACAAGATCTGGGGAAAATTCTCAAGCTGGGGCTCGGAAAAGTATGGAGCCTCCTTCTCCATATCCGAAATATCCGTCATAGAATTCCTACAATCAGGGGTAGAGGCTAACCTTAGCACCTCCACCTTGAAAGGCCAGATATCTGCCATATCTGCTTATACAGATAACCAATGGGCCTCCCTCCCTCTGATTAAAAAATTCAAGGCCCTTGCCAGAATCCGACCCCAAGTCAGAGACTTTGTCCCCCCATGGGACCTTTCTCTAGTTCTGGACGCCTTGACCAAAGCACCATTCGAACCTATAGAGGACATCCCTCTAAAGACCCTCACTCTAAAAACTGTGTTCCTACTGGCCATTTCCTCAGCCAAAAGAGTTGGTGAACTCCATGCTCTCTCCGCTAAGGAGAATAAAATAATCTTTCTCCACGATAAAGTCATCCTGAAAACCCAGGACAACTTCATCCCTAAGGTAGTTTCCAAATTTCACATGTCCCGGGACATAGTACTTCCAACCTTCTTCGACAATCCAAAAAACGAAGAAGAAAATAGACTCCACCACTTAGACGTCACTGGATGTCTTAAAGTCTACCTTCAAAGAGTATCAAGCTTCAGGAAGTCAGACAACCTCTTTCTTATCCACGGAGGCCCCAGAAAAGGCCACAAAGCCTCCAAAAAAGCTATCTCCCTATGGATCAAAGAATGCATCCAAACGGCATATTCCTCTCAGACAGTACCTGGGCCACCTACCTTAAAGGGATACTGTCGTGGAAAAAAATGTTTTTTACAAAATGTATCAGTTAATAGTGCTACTACAGCAGAATCCTGCATTGAAATCTGTTTTTCAAAACAAGAAATGGATTTTTTTATATCTAATTTTAAAATTTGCTATGGGGCTAGACATTTTGACATTTCCCAGCTGCCCTCAGGTCATGTGACTTGTGCTCTGATAAACTTCAGTCACACTTTACTGCTGCACTGCAAGTTGGAGTGATGTCATTACCCCTCCCTCCTACAAGCTGCTGTAATGTAAATAGAGCCTTGTCTGCTGAGCCTGTCAAGATAAGCTCCCACTGACACCACTTCAGGACTGAAATAAGATAGTCCTGTGATCACTGCCCCCACTTACGTTTCAAAAATAAATATATATATATATATATATATATATATATATATATATATATATATATATACACACACACACACAATTCATTTTGGGCACTGGAAAAAATATTTTATATAGATAGTTTATTTAAATTTGTTTACACAAAAATGAAACACAGGAGAAACACAGGAGTACACTCCCAAGACTGATGACAGGGAATAGAAAAAAGGATAAAATAAGGACATACTTGAAAACCAGGAAAACTTAGGAGGAAGTCTAGAAAGGGTTAAAATAGCTCAGGAGAAAGGAGACAGTAAGTAGTTAATGAAAAAAGAAGTATTGCAGGCAGGAAAGGAGCAAGGTGTGTGTGAGGTGGATAGCAGAGGGAACTCACAGCTCCTTTACCACCAGTAAAACAAACTAGGAAGGCAGCAAGGAGAGAAAGTTCCCCCCTCCAAAGGAAAGCAGAGAACAAACTTACAGAACGGCAGGAGCTTTGATAGTGTCTGTGGGAGGAGGGGCTGCTAGTGCAGCTGTAGAGCAGGACGTAGGAAAGTGAAAGTAATTGCTTCCCTGCAAACCATGTGACCTCTCTCCTCCAATCATCACACACGGGCAGAGAGGGGAGGGGGAGTGTACAGCTGGATTCTCATGTCGTAGTGCGACCTGGCTTTTCATTACAGAGTGGCTGCCTCCAAGCACACAGGTAATGCTGTGCCTGCTGTTAGAGCAGCACAGGATGAATGTGTAATGAGCAAAAATGGAAGCCCCCATGACAAAATACAAACTAAAATAACTTATGCATGGATTTGTGGATTAACATTTTATTTGCCAGACAGTGTTTATGGATGTGTGTTTTTTATAAATATGCAAAAAAAAAAAAAAAGTAAGTTTAAAATGACGACAGATTCCCTTTAAGAGCAGATTCGACCAGAGGGATAGCGGCTGGGCCCTCCATGCCCAAGTATCTGCAGATGACATATGCAGAGCAGCTACCTGGAAAAACCTCCACACCTTTTCCAAACACTACTGCTTTGACATTTTCTCCAACAATATAGCTGAATTTGGGCACATTGTCCTTTCAGCAGCTACAATATAAGCTCCTAATTGAGCCCTCCCTATGAGTTTTGCTTTTGTACATCCCTTTATTGCCCACTGCCATGTGTAAGGACAGGAAAGCAGAAAATCTATACATACTTACCGTGATTTTCTTTTCCTGGACTGGAACATGGCAGTGGGCAGGGGTTCCCTCCCTAATTGGGGGTATTATCTCCAGTCATTGAGATGGGCGCGGGTGGGGACCCGGAAGTGCTTTTATTCTATTTCCTGTGCCTTCCTACGTCAGGGGGATTTAACCCTTTATTGCCCACTGCCATGTTCCAGTCCAGGAAAAGAAAATCACGGTATGTATAGATTTTTTGCTGTCGTTGTGCGACTTGGCTTTTCATTACAGAGTGGCTGCCTCCAAGCACACAGGTAATGCTGTGCCTGCTGTTAGAGCAGCACAGGATGAATGTGTAATGAGCAGAAATGGAAGCCCCCATGACAAAATACAAACGAACATAACGTATGCATGGATTTGTGGATTAACATTTTATTTGCCAGACAGTGTTTATGGATGTGTGTTTTTTATAAAAAAGCAAAAAAAAAAAAAAAATTTAAAATGACGACAGATTCCCTTTAATATCTTGGAATAAAAAGAAAATAAATAATGAATGTAAATTACAAAAGTGCTTAGAATAGCGTCCTCATTAATTTTACATTCACTTATTTTAAAGGTTTACTTATCCTTTAAATACATATGCCTTCTGCTCCCCTGTGGATAACACAGCACCCCCCAGCACATGATTTAACACCGTAGGGGCCCCTAACAACACTGGGAGCAAAGAACAGGCAGAGTATGGCACACACAGGGAGCATAGGGCAGGCAGAGTATGGCACACACAGGGAGCATAGGGCAGGCAGAATATGGCACACACAGGGAGCATAGGGCAAGCAGAATATGGCACACACAGGGAGCATAGGTCAGGCAGAGTATGGCACACACAGGGAGCATAGGGCAGGCAGAGTATGACACACACAGGGAGCATAGGGTAGGCAGAATAGAGCAGGAGACAGGGAAACCTATCAGGACCACTCTATGATGAACAGTTCATACTATGCTACATACAGTGGCACAATGTGCTGGTGCCCCTCCAGCATTTTGTATGAGTTGTGAGCAGGTGAACAATGTGAGCACTTTCAGTCGGAATCTGAGGGGTGAACAGTACCGGGTTTTAGGGGTGTGAACAATAGAGATGTTATAGGTGTGAACAATGCAGAAGTTTATAGACTATATAAATTAAGGTATAAACATTGCACATGCCAGTTAATCTCACTACTGATACCTTTTAAAACTTAGTCAAGGTAACTAGTCCCAGCAGGCAGACTTTCATGTAGGGGCCACACAAGGGGGGTGGGTGTCACAGGCCACCAGTTGGACAGAACTGCCTTAGAATATACACCTTAAAGAATTGTGTGAACTGGTTGGTAATGTCACTGCACTGGGTGGTTAAAAGACACACATCCAACATTTTTTTTATACAGTTAGTTAATAAGAATATAATTTTTTAAAATATAAATAAGTTGGTGCTAGGAGTGAAACAAGCATAATTACAGAACCATTAAACTAAATCCACCTAAATGCTCTGTGACATCTAACAGCAGGATGCTAATTTCCCTGATGGCAAAACAACCATTCATTTTATTTATGCCCAGCCATCTTGATAGGCTTCTGAGCCTAATGGAGTTGTGGTTAAATAAGTTTGAGATACATAGTTATATGCCAACTTTTAACCAATATACAGAAGCACATTGAAGATTCTCTTGCAGAAAATGTGTCTAATTATTATTATAATTATAATAATAACCTTATGGCCATTCAACACTTTTTATATTCTGCAATTCTCATTGTGTATTACCCATCACTTCTAAGGGCTCTTACAGACAAGCAATCCTTCACGAGGAACTGTTGGATACATACAGCACAATTATGGAATACTGGGAAATTCCCAAAAGAAGCCAGGCTCATACAAATACCTGCCTCTTAATTTGACCCCCTTCACACTGCGCAGGGGCCAGTTCAAGGCTCTTAGGGGTAAATTTATCAAAGAGTGAAGTTCCGCCACTAGAGTGAAATTCTCAATTCATTTCGATGGGATTTTGAAAGGCGTATTTATCAATGGATGAAGTGAAAGTTCACCCTTTGATAAATACGCCTATAAAAATCCCATAGAAATGAATGGAGAGTGGCGGAATGTCACTCTAGTGGCGGAACTTCACTATGAACTTCACTCTTTGATAAATATACCCCTTAAAGGCTGGATTAGCGATGTGGGGGTTGGCAAAAATCTAACCATAAACAGCCAGTGAGCTGTCATTATTTATACATCTGTGCCTGACTCGTTCGTTTGCAACATCACCAGAGGTGGCAAGGCAGGAGTGAGTATATAAATAAACTGACAGCAGGCAGAAACAGGAGAAATTAGGGCACCATACTGTCACAGGCAGGTGGGCTGTCGGAAGAGTTTCACCCACTAAAGATGTGAGCCTGTGGGTTTTAGGCGGGACTGCACATCACTAGGTTAGATGTTTATCTTCACCGTCCATACATCCCTTAAGCTCCAGGTAAAGGGGAAATTCAGAACACTGCAAAGAGAACTGTAAAATGTGATATTGGCTTACAAGCAGGTCCAGACTGATAATTAAAATAGGTCCTGGCATTTCAGGTACACAGAGGCCCAATCAGCCCACACAGAGGTCCAAACAGACCCCACCGAATACTGACTTTCTATAGCACCTTATAGCAGCCCCTCTGGCATTTGCCAGAACCCACAGATTGCCAGTCCGGGCCTGCTTACAAGGAGGATGCAGTATATGAACAAAAAACACAGCACTCTGTATCAGCACATAATGACTTCATTCGTATTTTTGACCGGGACATCAATCACTTTATCCCCCTCTTGATCACCCCATGAACATATAGAAGTGCCACTTCTCTGGACCAATTTGGTATACAGCCCAAGGCTGGCCACAAACAGGTTAATCTAACAATTTTACCAAAAAAAAAAAAGTCAACTGTAGTCATCAGGTGTAGAAGCTTCCATGTGCCAGCTTGCGTAAAAGTCACATCTATACTTGAGTGCCAAGTTTCTTGCTCATCTCAGGGTCGTGCTTTGAGCCGCCCATACAGGCTGGACTTTTGCTGACAGCGGGGTTTTCCTCCCATTGTTGAGGGGTTTTGGCTTGGATGGACAAGGCATGAACAGGACCAGCTAACTCGTCCTTCAGCAGTTCGTTCACCAGTCTATGCCTCTGGATCAGAGACTTGCCGAGGAAGCTCTCCGAGACCACCACCACCTTAAAGTGCGTTTCTGAACCCTTGGGCACGGCATGCATATAGCTCTCATTCAGCACCTCCAAGTGGCTGGGCTTCAGGGTCCCACTCAGTTTGGATCGGATGGCGTTCTCCACCGGCCTCTCCATGTGAAGCTGGGATCTAGAATACGGCAATGTGGCCAACGTCCAAGGTATACTGCATTTGGTTTGGAGCAGGCGCAGAGACAGCATCAGAATGAGAAGAAGCTACAGGCCTAAGAGAAATCCTAAGTTATTCATATGGGAACACATACTAGGAAACATCTGCATGCTGCAAGCTTTTTAATGCTTCTTGCTTTTATGCAGCAGGCCCACACAATGCCCTTGGAGAATTCACCTCAGAGTAACACCCTGAAACAGGGTTGCCAGGTCTAATTTTCAAAACCAGCCAAGTCAGCTACAAACCAGCCCAAAACTATCCAAGGGGCACTTCAAAAGTAGCCCAAAAATAGCACAATATGTGCAGTAAAAAATAAGTCAATGAAGCAAAATGGGACAGATGTGCCCATCACCAGGGGTGTAACTACAGAGGGGGGCCCGGGAATTAGAGGTAATACATATACAATTTCATTAAATATTGGTAAAACTGGTCAACCGCTAGACATTTTGGTGGCCAGCAGATGTTTGCCCCAAAATTGTCTGAAATTGAGGAAAGTCACCGGAAAATGCAGAAGAGTAATGGGAGACTGGGGTACAGAGCTTAAAATCTGGTAACACCCAACTAGTGATGAGCAAATTTATTCGCCAGCCATGGATTTGCAGGAAATTCCTAATTTCGCCATGTGCGAATATTTTAGCGAAACTGCTGCTTAAAGTCGCCGTGAAAAAACAGAATTTTCGTGCGCGTAAAAATTTGTCGCGCATAAAAACACCCATCGACTTCAATGCGTTTCACGAAATTCCCGGAAAGATTCAGCTGATCACGACTCCCAACTTCTACACAAGTCAGTCCCATTTAGGGATGCACCAAATGCAGGATTCGGCCTTTTTCAGCAGGATTTGGATTTGGCTGATCCAAATCCTAATATGTATATGCAAATTAAAGGCGGGAGGGAAATTGCATGACTTTTTGTCACAAAACAAGGAAGTAAATATATGTTTTCCCCTTCCCACCCCTAATTTGCATATGCAAATTAGGATTCGGATTTGGTTCTGTATTTCGCAATGGATTCGGCCGAATCCAAAATAGTGGATTCGGTGCATCCCTTGTCCGATTGCATGCTGGGTATTGTAGTCTTACATTAAACTTGGCAAACAAAAACTACATTACCCAACATGCATTGGGACAGGCTTGGCACATTAGCAAGAAAAAACTTTGGCTGGTTTCTAAAGTACAAACCAGCCACAGGCCCAAAAAGTAGCCCAAAGCCGTACCTTGTCTCGTTTGTTTTTTCAAAACCGGCCTGGTCTTTAAATTAGTAGCCCAATTTGGCCGGAGAACTGCCAACCTGGCAACCCTGCCCTGAAAATGTGCACCTGGACAGTCACCCATAGCAACCAATCAGCACTTTCATTGGTTCAGCCAGCTGCAGGTAAATCAATGAAAGCAAAAATGTGATTGGTTGCTATGGGTAACTGCCCAGTAGTTACCCGTAGTATAGAATGTATTATAGGCATAGATATTAAACAGGAAACGAAATGACAGCAATATAAGTCCATACCTGAGGGCTTCTGGTAGGGTTCAGGCCGGCAGTCGTATAAGTAACAAGGTTGTTACGTCCAATCATAGGTCACAGCGTCCTTCCGCCATATATCAGCGGATGCGTCATAGCTCGTCGGGAAGTGTAGTTCCTCCGTGCTCTAACTCCATCTTCCTGCGGCGATACAACGCGGCCAATAAACTACAACTCCCAGAATGCCGCTTTAACGAAGCCACACGAGGGATTACAGTGTATAGCGTTCTCTCTGCCGCAGGAGCTTACTTTAGCTTCAGTTCTTTTTAACCGGAACCTGCCATCGTAACGCCGCTGTTTTATGAGTAAAAGACGCATGGAATCCCGTTTGGTGGGCACGTTACCGGCTTTAATAAAATATTCACCGGTAAAACATTAAATCGGCGGTGCGTTCATATATATCAGCGGCCACGAGGGGGCAGTGTTGGTTTTACATTGGTGCGGGACTGCTGGTATATGGCGTCTATTGTATAACTGGCTAAATGGTCCTGTTATGTTATTTGGCCACTTTGGACCGCACCATTTTCACATTGGGGGGGCAACAAACATTCTGAATGTCTGAACTGTTAAGATTTTATTGCCAATTATGATTTTAGGGCTTTTCCTATAGGGGTCAGTATTTATATGAGAAAACAAATGACACATGAACTGGGGACGGGGAAATCTGTCTGTCCCCCACATTTAGACATATAATATTACCTAGGCCTCCCCTACTTTCCTGTTGATCTGTCTGACTACTTTGCTGAGCTGCCTGACTACTATTACTTTGTATCAACAGCCATCTGTCCTTAGCCTGCATCCTCCAAACCCCACAATTCCCTGCACTACTGATATCTGGGTGCAGCTCAGGTGACAGAAAACTACCCACATAACATTCATAAACCATTGCTTGTCGACTGATACACTTTAGTCTTTACATTGAGGCTACTTTAGGGGGCAGATTTATCAAGGGTCGAAGTGAATTCGAGGGAATTTCGAAGTAAAAAAATTAGAAAATTCGAAGTAATTTTTTGGATACTTCGACCATCGAATAGGCTACTACGACTTTGATTCGAAGTAAAATCGTTCAAATATTCGACCATTCGATAATCTAAGTACTGCGACTTCAATAGTTAACCGACTTAAACCTGCCGAAGTGCTATGTTAGTCTATGGGGACCTTCTAATGCATTTTTTTAAGTCTTCACACATTGAAGTAAAATCGTAAGCTAAAATATTACGAATCGTTCGATTCGAACGATTTGATTGTTCGATCGAACGATTTTACTTCGATCGTTCGATTGCCAAATTCGGTGAAAAATCCTTCGACTTCGATATTCGAAGTTGAAGTATTTTAATTCGCTGGTTGAATTTCGAAGTATTTTTTACTTCGAAATTCGACCCTTGATAAATCTGCCCCTAGATGTTTGTTTCCTCCACTCACTGGCCTCTTTCCCTCCAACCGAATTTAAGGGGGCGATTTATTAAAGGGGTTGTTCACCTTTGAGTTAACTTTAAGGGGCACATTTACTAAGCTCGAGTGAAGGATTTGAAGTAAAAAAAAATTAGAATTTCGAAGTATTTGAGTTTTTTCGGTGGGTTTTGAACTTTGAAGCTGGAAAAGTCGACCAGTTCAAGTATTTGAGCTTTCGCGCCCTGACTACACTGATACCAGTTTTTTACATTTTCATAAATTAGAAAACATTCGAGTTGTGAGTTTATTCGCAAACCTCTAAAACCCGACCTTTGATAAATAACCCCCTAAATGTATATCTGACGGAGGGATATTAAAACATCACCCTTACATTTCTGCTTTAATAAATGGTTTAACCCTTCTCTTCACCCCAGCAATCCGACTGGCTCTTTGCATTTCCCTCGACCTGCCTATGTTTGCCTTTCTTTTTCTCCTCTTTGAAATTGTCATTAATCATTTTCATTGTACCATAAAGGCTGCGCTGCTATCCCATAAACCCACCTTTATTTATAGAAATTAGCTTCCACTAGTCTGGGAGTTAGGGGGTTATTTATCAAAGTCCAAATTTATCTCAATACTTTCTGGAAAAAACTCTGACCAAATGCGCATGGGTTTTTTGGCATTTTTCATCCGATTATCACAATTTTTTCGGATTTTTCATCTGATTTTGACGATTTTTTTGGATTTTTCACCCGAAAACTCAGAATTTTGTCCGAAAACTTTGAGGTATTAAGAATTATATATTTTTTATATCAAAAAAGATATATGTCCCAAGGCTTGTATTTAGTAAAAATAATTTATTTATTAAAGTTTATATTCAAAAGTTAGATACATACTGACCCCGCATGGCCCACCTTACGCGTTTGAGACACCTATGACTAAGTGCCGGAGGGTCTGAAACGCTTAAGGTGGGGTCAGTATGTATCTAACTTTTAAATAGGAACTTTTATAAATAAATTATTTTTTACTAAATACAAGCCTTGGGACATATATCTTTTTTGATATAAAAAAAATATAATTCTTAATACCTCAAAGTTTTTGGCCAAAATTCTGAGTTTTCGGGTGAAAAATTTACTAAATACAAGCCTTGGGACATATATCTTTTGATATGAAAAAAAAAAATCTTATTGGCTGCCTTTGGAACCAGGGCATGTCCCTCTGGCTGTGGCGAAAGATATACGGAAATCAGATGCATGGACTCCCAATTATGCAGTGATCGAAAACTTTGAGGTATTGCCAAAAACCCAGCGCATTCATTGGGACTTCTCCCATTGACTTATGTGCAACCTCTACAGGTCTGAGATGCCGGATTCTCAGATTCTGACTTTTCCATCCTCAGGGTTTAATAAATTCCGAAAAATTTGTGATTTTTTTTTAAAAGTCAGATTTTAGTAAAAAAAAATCACAAAAATTTCATGATTTTTGCATTCGGACTTTAGTAAATAAACCCCTAAGGGGCCGATTCACTATGGGTCGAATATCGAGGGTTAATTAACCCTCGATATTCGACTGTGAACTAAAATCATTCGACTTCGAATATCGAAGTTGAACGATTTTGCGCAAATCCTGCGATCGATTGATCGAAGGATTTTTCGTTCGATCGAACGATTAAATCCTTCGAATCGAACGATTCGAAGGATTTTAATCCAACGATCGAAGGAAAATCCTTCGATCAAAAAATCACAGGCAAGCCTATGGGGACCTTCCCCATAGGCTAACATTGACTTCGGTAGCTTTTAGCTGCCGAAGTAGGGGGTCGAAGTTTTTCTTAAAGGGACAGTACTTCGACTATCGAATGGTCGAATAGTCGAATAGTCGAACGATTTTTAGTTCGAATCGTTCGATTCGAAGTCGAAGGTCGTAGTCGAAGGTCGAAGTAGCCCATTCGATGGTCGAAGTAGCCCAAAAAAACTTCGAAATTCGAAGTTTTTTTTTATTCTAACCCTTCAACCGAATTTAGTGAATCGGCCCCTAAGTGTCAAATATATAACATTTTTCATAGTATTTTGAGATATATGGAGCAAACAAAATTCAAGTGCCTGGAGTGGTTTTCTTTGACCTGGCTTGCACTACCTTCTTCTCCTGTTTGACCTCCTCAAGTACCTACATTCAGATACTGTCTCATCATATTCCCTCACTTCACAAGGTCATTGGCAGTCAACATTCGGCTTTTAAAGCAGCCATACTGCTCGCCTCAGCCCCTAGCAAGTCCTTCCAACACTAAATGGCTTCAGATATTGCATAAGGACAATTATTTTAAACCATAACACTTTGATGTCATTTAGTGTAATTATAAAGAGCTCGTTAAGACTCGACCCTGCGTCTGCATGAATTCTCGTGTATTACCTTTGTATAATGCATATCGTACACTCAAGAATCACTGCCAACAGCCCTAATCATTAATCCCCATTTAATTATGTTTAATTATAATGATCCCGTAATCCCTGCTTTATGGCTATTAACTCTTATAGACAACAGAATAGCGCTGGATTGGTCAAATAGAAAATCTGCAGATTTTATTTTTTTTACTACAATTTTTAAATTGTAGTATTCAAGAGATAATGAATGCAATTATGTATATTTGCAGAATTTTCTGTTTTTCTTTAACAAAAAAAAAAAAATACTATTTAAGGCTGTACCCCCAAATCTGTGCCAGTTGTTGTTTAAAATAAAATACAAAGTCTCTTGTGTGGTCCTTTTGTCCCTGCCTCACAAAATTCTATTCTTAGGACTTCAAAAGCTGCTTTTGGATAGACCTGGGCACGACCAGAGACAGCTGGGAATTATTAGCAAATGTTTGAAATTACTTTGTGCCAGATACAAGGTCAATTTTTAATAAACTGCAGATAAAGAAGCGATGCCGTCGCTAAGATGAAAGCAATCATTCTCACTTATGCTAATTATTCCATGGAATATTTTGTGCAAGTATATATATATATATATATATATATATATATATATATATATATATATAAATATAGTATTTCTATTAAACATCATAAAACTTCCACCAAGTACTGTCCTTTTTATGATAATATTATAAATACTATTTTAATAATGGCTAGTAATAAAATAATATACAGCAACAATAAAACAGCATACAAATGTTTCAACAATTAAATTAAATTTTAATCGATTAATAATAATAATAATAATGGTAGAGATTAAATATTTGAATACTTTAAATTCATTAAAACCCTATTTTTACTTAAATTTAGTTTTTAATGGATTGTATGTGTGTATATATATATATATATGTATATATATATATATATATATGTATATATAGATATATATATGTATATATATATATATATATATATATATATATATATATATATATATAAATGTTATCATTTTTCTCAATTTGGAGACACAAGGTTCGGTGTCCTGTTTTCTTTTTACTTTTGGCAAAGCCTTAAAAGTGATGAAGTCGCCCAGGGCGATTATATTTTAATCTTGTTATTTCGTTCTTGCAACTGTAGCACAAAAGGAATTTTTTCAGAAACCAGAATTAGAATTAAATGGAAATAATTTATTAGGGTTTCTTTGTGTCTTACATGGCCAAAACATTTTTCTCTGTTTTTCAAAAAAAAAAAGAGACACGATACAGCACATTAGAAATAGAGCATGAAATGGGAAAATGCAATAATCTGGGGTAAACGAGGCTTGTTTGTGCATCACACACAAAAAAAAAAAAAAACCTGTAAATTAATTTTTATAGATTTTTTTTTAAACTTAAATTTAATATCAATGAATAAATGAAGTTTAATGCATCGTGCTCCAATAATAAAGTTAATAAAAAATAAATAAAATATCAAAACATAACTGAAAATATTCATTTAAAAAAAAAAAAAAAGCTGCTTGCGTATTTTTTTTACCTTCTACTACATTCATTATTAATGTGAAAATTCAGATTTGAGCTAATTAATTTTAAGATACCTTGCATAAATATATTCCTTAATCCAAAATCCAATATAAAGATATTTTCCTTTATTAAGAATTTTGGATTAAAAAAATGTTTTTTTTTTTAAAAATATGTACAAATATTGTTAGCCTTTGTGTATGAAAGAAAAACACACTTGATAAAAGTTGCTCTTTTGTAACAGAACTTATATATTTAAAAATATCTTAATAGATGTATACGAAAAAAGCCAAAACATTTTAAAGCTTATCATGATATTCTAATATTCTAATATTTATGGAAATGATTCTCTTATGTTTACTAAAGATAAAAACATTTTTTTTTCACAATGTAGTATTTGTTTGCTGCATTATGGGGTTATAAGCTGTCATTTTTAGTTTCGAAAAATCATATTTTCTTATTAGGTCTTTATATTAAACTATCAGAGTTTATTGCAAGAGAATATACATTTTCTTCTAGTTCAATTTTCAACTGAATTGTGTTTTTTTGTTAGTTTACTTTTAGCCATACAATTTTGGTAATAAATTAATTTCCTAGTTTTAAGCACCAAGATAAGTAACTGGATTAATTCAATGATTGATACAGTCCCTGGTGCTTAGGCTGAAAAACTGGAAACACTTTCACATAAGCTTGAGCATACTTGGCTAAAGCTTGGTTTTTTTGTTAAAATGCTCTTATTTCTAGGAACGGTGGAAAGTTGTTGCCCAGTAGCAGTAATACCATTTCTTGATTTAAAGGTCTAAACAGTCTACTGTCCCCTTCAGAATAGGGAGAGAAGCGCTATCAAAAATCAAACCAGAATCAAACTGAAAAAAAGAAAAGAAAAGGAGGAAAGGTATAAAGATATAAAGGAGGTAGGAAAGGTATTTATGCCTTATGTCAGCTTTATCTGTTTATTATTTCATGTCCTTTTATTTCCTTCTGTCTATCTATTCGTGTGTATGATTACTGTTTTAATCTGTATCTACATGTTTGTCTTTCTGTCTCTCACTATTATGTTTTTCTATATTATCTATCGACCCATCTATCATCTATCTATTATCTGTCTGATCTCTCATCTATCTATCATCTATCTATCTATCTATCATCTATCTATCTATCTATCTATCTATCTATCTATCTATCTATCTATCTATCTATCTATCTATCTATCTATGATCTTCATCATCATCATCGTCTATCTATCTATCTGTCTATTGTTTGATCTATCTAGCTATTATCTATCTATCATCTATCTATCTATCTGTCTATTGATTGATCTATCTAGCTATCATCTATCTATCTATCTATCTATCTATCTATCTATCTATCTATCTATCTATCTATCTATCCATCTATCATCTATCTATCTATCATCTATCTATCTATCATCTATCTATCTATCTATCTGTCTATTGATCTATCTATCTATCATCTATCTATCTATCTATCCATCCATCCATCCATCCATCCATCCATCCATCCATCCATCCATCCATCCATCCATCCATCCATCTATCTATCTGTCTATTGATCGATCTATCTATCTATCTATCTATCTATCTATCTATCTATCTATCTATCTATCTATCTATCTATCTATCTATCATCTATCTATCTATCTATCTATCTATCTATCTATCTATCTATCTATCATCTATCTATCTATTATTTTTCTATCAGTCTATCTATTATCTGTCTACCTATCATCTATCTATCTATCATCTATCTATCTATCTATCTATCTATCTATCTATCTATCTATCTATCTATCTATCTATCTATCTATCTATCATCTATCTATCTATCTGATCTATCTATCTATCTATCTATCTATCTATCTATCTATCTATCTATCTATCTATCTATCTATCTATCTATCTGATTTATCTACCTATTATACTTTATCCTGCATTGGTTCATCATCATCATCATCAGTCCATATCTGACAACCGTCATTACTCAGTCTATAAATCCATATGTATGGTTTCTTTCTACTTATCTACGTCTATCAATGTCTTTGTGTCTTTGTCTGACTATATCTCTTTCTCCTTTTCCCTTAATAAATATATTTCTATTAATTCCCCACATTGGGTGGATGAGAAGAGTATTGTGAATCTGCACAAATATAAAAGATATTGAGCATTTCTCTGGCCATTGCCTTATTCAGAAGCAGCTTGCCTGGATCCTGTAGGAGGGGGGTGCAGCTCACACAAGTCTGTTCTTCTCATTGCAGAAGCGTATGCCCACAGATGGCAGTGGGACCTCTGTGACTGCTGCCGGCTCCCAGCTCTGGTGCTAGAAATGTCTAAATCCAAATGTGTGAAAATGCTAATCATTCCTCTTGCCAGTTTTCCCGAAATCCCCTTAGTACAATGGCAAAGAAGAACGTCTTAGTTTTATTTCAGGGAAGTGTAAATCATGATAAATTTGGGAAGCTAAGAGTCGCCCAAAAGCACCTTTTCCTGTTAATACCAGTGTCTATTTCTTATTAGCGTTTGTCATGTTGCTTGGTGATCACTACACTTTACATTAGGACTTTATAGGTTTCAGGCTGACCTCATTGTGTAACCCTGGTTATTACATGGAAAATGGAGACTCGTTTACTGGTCTCACTTATGAAATCTCTAGCGTTTATCATCTTGAGCATTGCTCTCCAACTTCTTAGAGGGCAGCAAACTGTCAAGCATAGATGTTGGAGGGCTGACCTGTACATACACATATATCAGTAGGTAAAGTAGTCCTCGCCATATTTATGTAGTTGAATTGCCAGGTTTAATGTAGGTCTCCTTCATTCTTCATTTCTCTTCTTCCTACTCATCCATAAGCTCATTTTCTCTCCTTCTTTTATCATTGTCTGTACTCTTAAAGGTTCTTATTTTTCCCTCATATTATTATCATTAATTATTATTCCCTTACCAGCATATAAATAATAATGCCAACATGAATAATTAAGGACCACACTGCAATTGGTTAGATTTAACGATAAATTGAAACTCCTCCCTTTCCACTCTCGGTGCTGGTCCCTTGTTGTTTAAAGGGATTATTCACCATGAAATTAACTTTTAGCTTGACGTAGAGAGTGAAAATCTCAGACAATTTGAGTTTGGTTTTCATTTTTTATAATTTGTGTTTTTGAGTTATTTAGTTTTTACTGAGCAGCAATCTGGTTGCTAGGGCCCAAATTCCCCTAGCAACCGTACATTGATTTGAATAAGAGACTGGAATATGAATAGGAGAGGCCGGAATAGAAAGACGAGTAATACAAAGTAGCAATAAAGATCAATTTGTAGCCTTACAGAGCATTCGTTTTTAGATGGGGTCAGTGACCCTCATTTAAAAGCTGGAAAGAGTCAGAAGAAGAAGGCAAATAATTAAAAACCTCTAAAAAATAAATAATAAAGACCAATTGAAAAGTTGCTTAGAATTGGCCATTCTATAACATACTAAAGTATTACTTAAAGGTAATCCTCCCCTTTAAGGGTCAGTGTTTTTAGCCATGGGCAGGACTACTATTGGGGCGCTGGCTCACTATTCCTTCTGCAAGATCTCCCCTATCTCCACTGCAGTTCTAGCTGAGGCAGCCATCTTGGATTTCACTGGCTCCTCCTACCTATATCTTCCCAGCCAACTGCAGCTCTGAAATCTCACACATGCTCAGTTGAAATTCCTTGCTTGCTTATCAACCCTTCTAAGCTATTTTCAAATCAGCCAAACCTGTGTATTAGCTGCTGTTCAGTAGTGCTGCCCCCTGCTGGAAGTTACTGTGTGCCCTTCATTTGCATAATAATATCACCAGCAGGGGACAAGATAGGGAAATCTCCTGATACTTCTAGTGGAGGTGTTTACTTAAACAAGGCATTCTGGGTAGAATACTCAAAGCAGTGTCACAATCTGAGCATGCTCCTGAAATTTGCATATTAGAGTCTCTGTTATAGTCTCAGTATGGCCTCCCTCAGTGAAAGAACCCATTTGACAAAGTAAGGGATTTTTTTAAAACCTGCAGTTTTTTCAAAAAACTATATATGTAGTTTGATTAAACGTGTTTAGCTTGTACTGGTCAGATTGTTAATATGTGTTTGATATTGGCTGTGATAGGTGCCCTTTAAAAGGGTGGTTCACCTTCAAGTTAATTTTTAGTATGTTATAGAATGGCCAATTCTAAGCAGCTTTTCAATTGGTCTTCATTATTATTTTTTTTTTTTTAGAGTTTTTTAAATTATTTTCTCTTCTTCTTCTGACTTTTTCCAGAATTCAAATGGGGGGTCCCTGACCCCATCTAAATAACAAATTATCTGTAAAGCTACACATATATTGTTATTGCTACTTTTTATTACTCATCTTTCTTTTCAGGCCTCTCCTATTCATATTCCATTCTCTCATTTAAATCAATGCATTGTTGCTATGATTTTTTGGACCCTAGCAACCAAGCTGAAATTGCAAACTGGCGAGCAGCTGAATAAAAAGCTAAATGGCTTAAAAAACACAAATAATAAAAAATGAAAACCAATTGCAAATTCTCTCAGAATATCACTCACTACTTCATAATACCAGCTAATTTAAAGGTGAACAACCCCTTTAAACTTCAATGATTCCAGAGGCAGGGCTAAGGGGACCTCAGTTACAGAATGGCCAATTATAAGCAACTTTTAAATTGGTCCTCATTATTTATTTTTTAGAGGTTTTTAATGATTTTTCTTTAGGGATGGGCGAATTTTACCCCTTTCATTTTGCCAAAAATTTGCCGCCCTTTAAGGGGCTGATCTAAAATTTGGATTTTAGATCAGCTGCGCTGTTTTTTTTTAACCATTCAGACTTTTACAGTTGCTATTAGTTTTAGAGATATTCATATTTTCCAGAACATTGTTCATCATTTTGTTCTGTTCTCCCATCTCTGCTGTTTGTCTAAGAGTCGAGATAAATTTGCTGTTCTCTAAGTTTTTAAATTTAGAGTCAAGACTAAATTTCTTATGGCACCAACTGAACCCATGTCAGAGAGCAGCCGCTCCATCTCAGCAGTTAGACTTATCTATATGAGAGACCAGTCTTCCAGCTGTTCGACTAAGAATAAAGACCACTTCTCTCCTCTCACCTGTTACAGAGACCTCTTCATATAAATCTTTTCTCCAATCCCAGCATAGAAAGCCTTTAAGTGAGTCCATCTCTTACGGGCAGATTTACTAAAGGTCAAAATGGCCATTGCTAGAGAAAATTCGCCAGAAATCCAATCCGCAGGGACATCACCAATTTACTAGCAGAAGTAGAGGACAATTTGCTGGAGATAGAGACTGTAGCTAGCGTAGTTTCATGCCCTATCGCCAGATGAATTTTTGCTCAGGTGAACAATCATTACTCTACAAATTCACTAAAGTGCAAATTTTACAGAACGTTTTCCTCTTTTGCCAGAATTTAATTTGCCACCTTAGACCCGGAGAAGTGATAAAATGAAGCTACATCCTCCACAATCTTATGTCAATGACATCATATCCTGTATGCCGAAAAGTCATAAAAGTTCTAAAAGAACGCTGTTTTTATTCATATTTTAAAGCGTGGTTGTCTTTAAAAGTTAAACATTTTTTGTGTTAACATTTTATTTCATCCATTTGAGGGGCATGGCACATTTGTTTTAGGGTGGGCTCATGTCTAGGACATTAGAGGATCTTTTGTCTTTATTTTGCTTCCATGGACATTTGTAATAATAAGTGGCCACTTCAAGCATTTGCACCAACATCTCTAATAAAGCTGTCTAGAGAAAGTTCGCTATGAAATGCTCTCGTTGACGAATTAACTTTAGTGGGACTTTGCCAGCATTCGGCTACAGAGAAGCAACTTCGAATTTTAGTGAATCAGCGTAGTGGTGATGAATTGACGTCTGGCAAAGTGGTGCAGAGTGGCGAATCCTTAGCAGGCGACAATTCTGTGAATTTGCTCCTTAGACTGATAATACAGACCAGTTATCCTATATAAAATATTGAATTGTGGTTATAGAGTAGAGACCAGTTCACTCATTCAATCTATAACATTGAAAATACTACTTATGTTAGAAGCTAATGCTCTTAACTCAGCAAACTGAGGCCAGTTCTTGGCTGTTAGACCAAGAAAAGATACCAGTTCGCCAATCTCTTATTGATGACTTTCCAGTAAGAGAAGATACCAGTTCGCCAATCTCTTATTGATGACTTTCCAGTAAAAGAAGATACCAGTTCTCCAATCTCTTATTGATGACTTTCCAGTAAGAGAAGATACCAGTTCGCCAATCTCTTATTGATGACTTTCCAGTAAAAGAAGATACCAGTTCTCCAATCTCTTATTGATGACTTTACAGTAAGAGAAGATACCATTTTGTCAATCTCTTATTGATGACTTTCCAGTAAGAGAAGATACCAGTTCTCCAATCTCTTATTGATGATTTTCCATTAAGAGAAGATACCAGTTCTCCAATCTCTTATTGATGACTTTCCAGTAAGAAAAGATACCAGTTCTTCAATCTCTTATTGATGGTTTTTCAGAAAGAGAAGATACCAGTTCTCCAATCTCTTATTGATGATTTTCCAGTAAGAGAAGATACCAGTTCTTCAATTTCTTAATGATGATTTTTCAGAAAGTGAAGATACCAATTCTTCAATCTCTTATTGATGATTTTCCAGTAAGAGAAGATACCAATTCTTCAATCACTTATTGTTGATTTTCCAGTAAGAGAAGATACCAGTTCTTCAATCTCTTATTGATGATTTTCCAGTAAGAGAACATACCAGTTCTCCAATCTCTTACTGGAAAGTCACCAGTGCAGTTTTGCAAGGAAAAGGGGAATTTTGGGCATGGAGACTTTGTGGCAGGCAAAATGCCTGAAATTGCAATATGTAGCTAAGTGCTATTTACCCCTAAGGCATAACAAAAAGAACGTCATGGAGAGTGTAATCACTCAGGAAAGGTGAAGTTGCAGACGAATTTTTAACATGTTACAGAAGGACCTTAACAACAAGGCTTGAGGGATTCAGAACAACAAAAGGAAATACAGTAAGTAAAAAATAACTAATTAAAGCATGTATTCTACTGTTTTTCCCAAAAGATGACCACTAGAGGTCCCCAGAGTCTATGAATGACATTTAACTGGTTGTTTTGTATGAGGAACCGTATGGCAACTCCTACTCCTATAAATAAACCAAAGTACCCCAAAAAAGTCGGCCCCTTGGACAGAATAACCTAATATGTATTAGTGGACAAATCAAATTATAGTAAAGCCTCTCAAAGCAGATATTGCTGATTATTTCACTGGAAACAATTTAGCTTTCAAATATTTCTATATATTTATTTTGGCCATAGCTTTTCTTATTTGTATCCAACTTTTATTTCCTTAGCATTCCTAGTGTTACGATAAAGGGAATACTTGCCTCTTTCCATGATAACGTTTAAGCTAGCGGTTCCCAAACTGTTGGGTTGTCCCCTCTAGGGGTAGGGTTGCCACCTGGCCGGTAAAAATTATGGTTGATCCCAATGTTATTAATAGGGGAAAAGGATAAATATATAGGAAGGCTGGTATTTTTTCTCAGAAAAGGTGGCAACTCTATCTAGGGGGCATGGACCTTGGCCCAGCCTGAAAGCCATTTAGAGGGAGATTTGGTTAGAACTCGCGATTTAGAGGGAGATTTGGTTAGAATGCTTGTTTAATACTCTCCCGAGCCCATCCTGAAGGCCATTTAGAGTAGGATTTGGGTTGCAAATTTCTTTTCTGCCCTACAGATTCTTGTAGCTTGGTGCTGGCCTTTGGTTTCGTACACAAGAATGGCCAAGAGTCATGGGTGGGCCCTCTCCCTGCAAAGCACTTTAGGCACCAGGGAGCACTGAAACCTTCCATCCAATTCCCCAAAGTAATGAATTTATGTGAGAACCTCCAGGAATGTGCCTGTGTGCCTTACAGCAGAGGCTGCAATCATCCTTAATTAAGAGTTGTACAGGTCTCAAGGAGCTGTCGGCCTGCGGCTGGTTTCACAAGGCCTGAACAGGGGTCAGGTCCTGACCTTTGAGCTCATAGGGGTGGGGGGGAGGCGAGAAGGGTAAGTAACATGAACTCAAACCAGGTGTATGCCCTTAGGACTATCCCAGGTCAACCCCCCCACCTTCCCTCTATCGCTTTTCAAATCCCCCTATTGCTCCTCTCTTTCACCAACGCTCTTCCCTCTGTCGCTCCCTTTATTCATTAGTCGTAATTAATTGATTAGGTGGAAACTTAAGTGTGAGAAGACGAGTCAACAGAGAAAAGGGATAGCTGATAACAAAGGCGCTGAGCTCCAAATGCTCCGCAGAACTGAATATTAAAGACAATACAATGAGAGACAATTAAACACACTCACCATTTCACAAACTCCCACACACATAATCTCAAGCAGGATAAATAAAATAATAGTGCGACCCAGTTACTTTGCTGTAAATTTTTAGCTGCAATAGTGTCGGACAGCTGATCTGAGGTTTTTTGGAATGTGAAAAGCCAACTGGCCATCACAACTCATTGGATTACTCTCATTAGTGCCTCCCACCCCCATTAGTAAGCCTCTCTGTAAGGCAACCACCTGGGGTTTGTTTACATCAAGACAACCTTGGGGCAAACACTGGCTCACAGATGTGTAGCCTCTCTAATTGCAGCTAAACCGATGGCTAACAGCCTCTGAGGATGGTGGGAATTGTAGTTCTGCCACAACAAGTCAACCTTTGCTTTTGGAATCTTTAATCACATTATTCACATTGACCCTTATTATTGCAGCTTATAAATTGTGTATTACTCTTACATTAGACAGTTAAAGGGGTGGTTTGCCTTTAAGTTTTAATTTTAGTATGTTATAAACAACTTTTCAATTGGTCTTCTTCATTTGTTGATAGTTTTTGAATTATTTCCTTTCTTCTTCTAAACGTTTCCAGCATTCAAGTGGGGGTCACTGACCCCATCTAAAAAAATATGCTCTGTCTACAAATGTATTGTTCATCTTTCTATTCAGGCCTCTCCTATTCATATGCCAGTCTCTTATTCAAATCAGTGCATGGTTACTATGGTAATTTGGACTCTAGCAACCAGATTGCAGAAATTGCAAACTGGAGTGCTGCTGAATAAAAAGCTTAATAACTAGGCATGCATCACATCTAGGATTCGGATTTAGGCGAATCCTTCTGCCTGGCCGAACCGAATCGGATTTAGGTGAATCCTTCTGCCCGGCCAAACCGAATCCTAATTTGCATATGCAAATTACGGGCAGGGAGGGAAATTGCGTGACTTTTTGTCACAAAACAAGGAAGTAAAATATGTTTTCCCCTTCCTATCCCTAATTTGCGTATGCAAATTCGGATTTGGCTCGGCATTCGGCTGAATCTTTCGTGAAGGATTCGGGGGTTCGGCCGCATCCAAAATAGTGGATTCAGTGCATCCCTTTAAATAACTCGAAAACCACAAATAATAAAAAATGAATATCTGTAGAAATAAGTCAAATCAACTAGACTTGCTGTGTTTTGTTTCCTTAAGAATCTTATAATAACAATAAAAAATGAAAACCAACTGCAAATTGTCTCAGAATATCTCTCTCTACATCAATGATCCTCAACCAGTAGCTTGTGAGTAACATGTTGCTCCCCAACCCCTTGGATGTTGCTCCCAGTGGCCTCAAAGCAAGTGCTTATTTTTGAATTACAGACTTGAATTCATGTTTTGGTTTCATTAAAACCAAGTGTACTGCCAAACAGAGTCTCCTGTAATGTTCCAGCTCACATAGGTGCTACCAGGTAGCCAATCACAGCCCTTATTTGGCACCCCAGGAACTTTTTTCATGCTTGTGTTGCTCCCCAACACTTTTTAGATTTGAATGTGGCTCACGGGTACAAAAGGTTGGGGACCCCTGCTCTACATCATTAAAAGTTAACTCAAAGGTGAACAACCCCTTTAACAAAATGAAAATTAATTAAATAATGTAATTAATTAATGAAAATTAAATTACAGTGAAATTAAAACGGCAAAGTTTGGCCACTATATAAGTGACATGCCGCAGGACTGCAGAGCACAGCCGCAATTTCATTGGAATTATGGGGGGGGTGCTGCATTGTGGGTAAAAAAAATGGTGATTTGCTTCCAAAATTGCACTTTTCACATTGCACTTCAGAAATGACCAATCACAATTTATTAGAATGTATTTTTGAAGAGTTGCTAAGGCATTAATGTTATGTATCAGAATGTGGAGAAAACATCACACACACTTACCCTGAAACAAAAGTTTTAGTGAAACTGCTAAATTGATTTGAAAAACAGGAGAATTTCCTTTGGCAAACTTTCTGGTCTAGAGAAAACACTGTATATATATATATTCTAAACATTTCCATTTGAAAATAGTGATTATAGCACAATGGATTGTGTGTGTGTAATTATTTTCCTTTTTAATTCTCATTAACCCCGTGAGCTTTGTCTGCAGCCCGACACCTCCGAGCTTCCCCAGGGATTCCACTGACTGTGTTTAAACCCAGATCAAATTTCCTTAGAACTGATCTCCGATAATTTGACCCAAAACAGGATTAGCCTCCCAATTAGATTATGCAAGCCATCTCAAAGGGAAACTATTTGTAAGCAGGATTTATAGTTATTTCTTTTCTTTTAAGTCGCTGGTAGATTATCAGGCCATTTCTTATCTGGGTTTTCATATCGGCCCCCTCTTTGCACATTTGCACTTATATATGAAGCCGCCATATTGTTGTTCTCCATTAACGGAGAGCTAAAGCTTAACAAAGAATTAGGCTAGAAATTATACCAATTTAGGCTTCTTTACGAGCCCAATGCAACCACAACCCTTTAGCACGGAAGTTCTGTTCCTCTGAAGATGCCCCAGCAGCTCCCCATCTTCTTTTCTGCAAGGGGTGGTTAAACTTTAAGTTAACTTTAAGGGAGAGATTTATCAAAGGTCGAAACGAAAATTCAAATGAGATTTTTTTTAATTTCAAGCTAATTTTTGTATACTTCAACTAGGGAATAGTCCAAATTTGAATTTCGATATTTATCATATACTGTCTCTTTAAAAATTCGACTTCGACCATTCGGCCTGTAAAACATGCCGAATTGCTGTTTTAGCTTACGGAGGACCTCCTAGAACCTATTTGGAGTCAATTGGTGGAAAATCTAATTTTTTTTTGGAAAAACTTCCATTGAATTCGATCGAAAACTGACCTATTCCGTAAAAAAAAAATTCTATTCAATTTTGGTTGCTAAAATCTTTGGGACCCCAGAAACAAGTTGAAATTGCAAACTGGAGAGCTGCTGAAAAAAGATAACTCAAAAACCACAAATATTAAAAAATGAAAACTAATTGCAAATTTTCTCAGAATATCACTCTCTACATCATACTAAAAGTTAACTTAAAGGCAAAAAAATCCTTTTAATAATCAATTCTGTAGAATCAGCTTCTGTGATACAAATTCTGTGATACAGAAACTGCCTGGATCATTACAGTTCTAGGGAGAGCTGGACCTCTAGGCTGGAACAGTAAATTCAATATATAAAATACAGTATTTCTAGCCATATTTTCGTCTATTTATAGGCTTCAGTTCTTATTTGAGTTGCAGCTGTATTTTTATGCAGGCCACGGACACATCTTAAATGTAGACTATTCCACATTATAACACATGATATTTTAGATATAGAACTGAACTGGCCTTTCGGAGCATTCGTCTGCCGTTGAATAAAACTGTATTTCAGTGCAGAAAAAGGTAATAAAATAGATATTGGGATTATATGATTCTTTTGGCTCCTGGGCAATGATTGGATCATATTGCAAGCCTATGGAGACCTGTCGAAAGAGTCCAACAGGTCTTCTAACCAACCAGATGGCTGTTTTTTGCAGAGGCCCCATACATTGACCAGTAAACTTTAAACTCAGTCTGGAAGGATTAAGTCAGCCACTTTTACCTACCACCTTTACGTCCACAATTACCAAACCCAAGCTTATTCTGTACTTTTTTAGCCTTTATTGCTAGAGAATAATATATTTGATGTACAGTTTCAACTAGGGATGCACTGAATCCAGGATTCGGTTCGGGATTCGGCCTTTTTCAGCAGGATTCAGATTCGGCCGAATCCTTCTGCCTGGCCAAACCGAATCCTAATCCTAATTTGCATATGCAAATTAGGAATGGCAAGGGAAACCGCATGACTTTTCGTCACAAAGCAAGGAAGTAAAAATGATTTCCCCTTCCCACCCCTATTTTGCATATGCAAATTAGGGTTCAGATTCGGTTTGGTATTCGGCCGAATCTTTCACAAAGGATTCGGGGGTTTGGCAGAATCCAAAATAGTGGATTCGGTGCATCCCTAGTTTCAACAAGTAATCCTTGTGCCAACATGTGTCTGGAGATGGTGGTATCTGACCCACGTTATGGGTTTTTCCAGTCCTGTTTCCATACATACCTTTCACTCACCGATGATGTAGTAACTGAATGAAATGAAGTACAGGTAAAATGATGGTCCATATCACTGAATTTGCATTACTGGTGTGAATTGTTGTGATGAAACTCTATCACAACTGATGCCCTGCCAAACCATGCTAAAATACTGCCTTGTAATTCCTTAAAGGAGGTGGACAGGTTGGAAGTAAATAAGCTTTATCAAAAAAGGTCTGTATAAATACACCAGTTAACCCTCAAAGTAATGCTGCTCTGTCAAAAGAAACACCACATTTCTTTCCTTCTATTGTGTACTCATGGGCTTCTGTATCAGACTTCCTGTTTTCAGCATAAACCTCCAGGGCTAGGGCTTGAGCATGCTCAGTTTGCTCCTCTCTCCCTCTTCCCCTCACTGCTGTAATCTGAGCTATGCAGTAACGTCACTAGAGGGGGGTGGGCCTGGGGCGTGACGCGCAGCCGGGCCCCGTCCCCCTCCGTTCGGCCGCTTTTGGCCGCATTTTGGCGGGTGAGCTGCCGGGGGCCCTGAGGGGGTGCAGGCCCTGGCCCGCTCGCACCCCTGCTCCCCCGGTAGTTCCGCCACTGGAGCTATGAGTGACAGGAAGTGATGTCACACCAAGCTAATATGGCAGCTGAAATCCTACACAAACAGAGAGTTTCTAGAGTGGTTTACTCAGGTGTGGTAAAGCATTCTACAGAATAAATATAGTCTTATAGCTTGCACTATTGTGGCTGATCTATTGGCAATAATCTGCCTCAGTAGCTTTCCTTCTTCTTTAAATATACCAGCTCTGACGATGTTAAACTGAACAAGGGTATGAGAAGATGATTAAAACGACTCTTTTATTCCTGCCTTTAAACTGTGCATTTGTATTATTCCCTCACAATGAAATCAAATGCTCAGAAACGAAGCAGTTGGCAAGACTCGTCCCGCAAGAGAGGTTACAGCCCTGGCACTTGGCATGGAGTTGTTGTTTTTTTTTATTCCCAATACCACCAGCTGCTGGTAGCAAGGCCACTATGGGACATAAAGCCTGCTTTATATACCAGGCATTTTTAAAACTCATAAATAACACACAAAAAATGTGAGCTGCAACCCTTTTGTTAAGCCCTCGCTCCACACTTAAATACAATCAGCTTGAGGAATTCTCTGCAACTTCTTGCCACTAATGACTCGGCCTCTGGAATTCTTCTAATTCCTCCGTCATTACCATCTTGGTCACATGCTGCAGCTTGATTCCTGCTCATACCAGCAACTTTGTATTTATACACTGTGAAATAGTATGCACGCCTTGCCTGAAGAGCTGACAATCTAAATATGGGCCTTTCAGCATAGTGCTTCCCCCGGCTCCCCTCCCGACCCACTCACATCGAACCTCCTGGGCCGGCACTGTGACACTATTTAAAGGTAAAAGATGGAACTATGATGCAGCAGACCCAGTGGTCTGGGCCCCCTCTTGCTCGGCCCTCCTGCGGCCACAGGGTCTGCTGTAAAGATAGTTATACCAGTAGCTTTCAGCCTTGATGGAGAGTCAAAATAAACCTCTTATGTAGAGTTGATACTACAGTAGAAACCCCATTTTACATTTTTCAGGGGACCAGAAAAATATGGTGTAAAATCCAGGAATATGTAAAATCAGGGAAATGTGCTTAAATGTGCATAATATATAGGTGGGACCACAAAACAACAATGTAAAATGAGGGAAAACTTAAAATCAGGGCATGTAAACTGAGCTTTCACCGTATTAACATTCCTGCAATTGGTGCTCCTTATATTCAACAAATTAATTTTTTGGAGAATAAAGCCTTGCACCCATGGAATTGTAGGTTAATTAAGGGTAATCCTTATGCGACCTGGTCTTATAATGGCTGGAGATGTCAAAAAGACATTCTAGAAATATCCTACGTATACTCATGAGTATAAAATGCAAAAAAAAAAAAGAATAATCTGACATCACAATAAGTGATGACATCACAATTTAAAGGGTGCTATTATTATTTGAATGCATTGTATCGCCTTATCATAGCCACAGAGGTTATATATAATACAAACCATTGCCCAGTTTAAATGCCTCCTCAGTTATAGTGAAATTACAGGGCCTAGTTGGAAGCAAGGGGGCACATTAAGTTTTATGCCAAATATATCCGACTTGCTTTATGCTACTGAAGGTCCTACCAGGAAATGGGTGCGCATGGAAAATGACATCCCTCAGTCTGCAGCAAAATATTATATAAGATAGAAATCTTCATAAATCCATCGGTGTTACACCATCTGCTTTTATGTACAAGTAATGGCAGGCTTTCTGTGGCAGTATTCTATTTCACTTTTACTATGAGCATAAAAGCAAGTGAGAAGCAGGCCAAGACTTGATATTGTGCAGCCGTTGGGAACTACACATCCCAGCGTTCCACAACCACTTCCAGGAATGTTAGGAGCTGTATTTGTTGTATTAGGGTTAGGGATAAGGTTAGGGAGGGGTATTAGTAGCTGATAGCGGGAGGTTCATCATACACTTTTTATAGACGAGACCTCACTTTAAATAAGCCTGTTTACTAAAAGACATTAAAGGGGTGGTTCACCTTTAAATTAACTCTTAGGGGCAGATTTACTAAGCTCAAAAGTTCAAATTTCGAAGTACTTATTTTGGGTATTACGACCTTCGACTTCGATTCGAACGATTCGAAGTAAAAATCGTTTGACAAATCGACCATTCGATAATCGAAGTAGTGTCTCTTTAAAAAAAACTTCGACCAAATTAAAGCTACCGAAGTGCAATGTTAGCCTATGGGGACCTTCCACTGCACTTTTCTAAGTTTTTTACGTTCGATCGTATGATTTCTATTCGATCGTTCGAATACGCTAAAAATCCTTCGACTTTGATATTCGAAGTCAAAGGATTTCAATTAGAGTGTCGAATTTCGACGTTTTTTTAACTTTGAAATTCGACCCTTAGTAAATCTGCCCCTTAGTATGTTGTAGAATGGATAATTCTAAACAACTTTTCAATTGGCCTTCATTTTTTTCTCTTTGATAGTATTTGATTTATTTGCCTTTTTCTTCTGATTCTTTCCAGCTTTCAAATAGGGGTCACTGACCCCGTCTAAAAACAAATGCTCTGTAGGGCTACAAATTTATGGTTATCTCTACTTTTCATTACTCATCTTTCTATTCAGGCCCTCTATTATGACTATTCCAGTCTCTCATTCAAATCAAAGCATGGTTGCTAGGGAATTTGGATCCAAGCAACCAGATTGCTAAAAACTGTAGCTGAATAAAAAGCTAAATAACTCAAGTATTAAAATATTAAATTTTCTCAGAATGTCACTCTCAAAATGTCATACTAAGGGGTCCGTTTACTAAAGCGCGGTAAATTTGACTATATGTTTCCGCATGTTATCGCTGCAAATATTTTTTAGCCAAAATATTTGCAGCGACTGAGTTTACTAAACAGCGAATTGCTCAGAAGTCATTGTGATCATTTACGTTAGCCACGTTGACGAACCAGTTTACGTTAGCGGCAATTTTAGCGAGTTGTGAATTTTCTGGCGACAAATTAAGTCAGCGAATGTCTTGTTTGGCGGTTATTATGTCAATTTTTACTATGATATTTATGGCCAGAAATATATCTTCAAAACTATATTGACTGTAGATTATACCATCCAACAACATTACCAGAGTAACACTAATAATACATTTATGCATCATATAAACCGATACTTCATCCATCCAGTCTCAAACCCTTCTGCCAATAGAATCATATGAACTAGAAATCATACCAGTCAATTGTACAGTTTAATGTAGCCAATCACAATGAAACCGAACCCCCTGCCAATAGGATCATATGAACTAGAAATCATACCAGTCAATTGCACAGTTTAATGTTAAAAAACTTCGAAATTCGACCATCGAATTTGATACTTTGATAGTCAAAGTACAAAGTAGTAAGTAAAAATCGCTCGATTGATTGATTAAATCGTTTGAATCAAACGATTCAAATGATTTAAAAAAAGAAATACTTCGACTACCCAAAACTTAGGCGCAGATTTATCAAGGGTCGAATTAAAAAGTAAAAAATACTTCGAAATTCGACCATCAAATTAAAATACTTTGGGCCCATTTACTTAGTTCAAGTGAAGAAATAGAGGAAAAATAGTTCAAATTTCGAATGGTCGAATATGGCTACTTCGACCATCGAATGGGCTACTTCGACCTTCGACTACAACCCTCGACTTCGAATCGAAGGATTCAAACTAAAAATCGTTCCACTATTCGACCATTTGATAGTCGAAGTACTGTCTCTTTAAAAATTTCTAAGGTCCCCATAGGCTTCCTAACAATTTCCTGATCGAAAGGAATATCCTTCGATCGATGGATTAAAATCCTTCAAATCGTTCAATTTGAAGGATTTAATCGTTCGATCGAATGATTATTCCTTCGATAATTCGATCGTAGAAATATCGGAAAATCCTTCGACTTTGATATTCGAAGTCGATGGATTTTACTTCGACGGTCGAATATCGAGGGTTAATTAACCCTCGATATTCGACCCTAGGTAAATGTGCCCCTTTGAATTTGAATACCGAATTCAAACTTTTTTCATCAAATTTGTATATTCTGCGGTCGAAGTAAAATCGTTCGATCGAAAGATTAAATACTTTGAATCAAACAATTCAAACTAATTTCACGTACTATCGAACGCTTTTACTTCGACTTCAAAAAACTTAGAAAAATGCTGTAGAAGGTCCCCATAGGCTAACATAGAACTTCGCCAGGTTTAATTTGGCGAAGTATTGAAGTCAAAGTTTTTTTAAAGAGTACTACGATTATTGAATGGTCGAATATTCAAACTATTTTACTTTGAATCAAATTCGAAGTCGTAGTATCCTATTCGATGGTCGAAGTATCCAAAAAATTACTTCGAATTTCGAAATTTTTTTACTTCGAAAATTCCCTCAAATTCACTTCGACCCTTGATAAATCTGGCCCTTAGCCAAACACTCAGAAAGGTTATAGGAGGTCCCCCATAGGCTAAACAGCAATTCGCCAGGTTTAAGGTGGCGAAGTGTCGAAGTTTTTTAAATAGACAGTACTTCGATTTTCGAATGGTCGACTTTGTGAAGTATTTTCAATTCGAATCGAATTTTGGCCTATTCGATGGTCGAAGTACCCAAAAATTACTTCGAAATTCGAAGTTTTTGAATTCGAAAATTCACTTCGACCCTTAGTAAATAGGCCCCCTTAATGTAAAGGTGAACAACCCCTTTAGTGAATAATGGTTAGCATTACTGCCTTGTAGTTTTGGGTTTCATCCTGACCACAGTACTGTCTCTGTGCAGCTTGTGTATTGTGTGTGTGTTTCCCCTGGGTGCTCTGGTTCTATCCTGCAACAATTATAAGATTACATGGCTTCTGCTAACCCTAGTGTGTATGTATATGCCCACAAGTACAAGTTAACTTTAAAGGAATTGCAACATGGACTAGATATAAAGTAATAAAAGGGGTGTTTTCCTTTAAGTTAACTTTTAGTATGTTATAGAATGGCTAATTCTAAGCAATTTTTCAATTGGCCTTCATTATTTATTTTGTAGAGTTTATTTTAATTATTAGCCTTCTTCTTCTAACTCTTTCAAGCTTTCAAATGGGGGTCATTGACCCCGATCTACAACAAATGCTCTGTAAAGCTACACATTTATTGTTATTACTACTTTTATTACTCATCTTTCTATTTAGGTCGTCTCCTCTGTGTATATGTTATAGGATTGTGTTTGGGGAAATTAGATTGTAAGCTCCTGGAGCAAGTGATTCTGTAAATCACTGTTTAATATTTTTGGGACCGAAGAATTATTAAAATGAAAATGGTTACCATTTTGTCAACACTTCTATGGGGGGAATTCACAAAAGTGTCGGTAAAAAAAGTAACCCAGAAGTGGCGGTCGACAAATTTGTAAAATGTCGTATGAACGGCAAATTCACAAAGGCAGATGTGACCATCTCTGAATGTCTCGTAAGTCTGACGATTTTCTAAAATGTCGTATATCTTTTCATCGTACAAACGACATTTACCAAGACTTTTTAAACGACAATTTGTCTGACATTATCATTTTGGAGAGCCTAAAGTGTCTGAAAAATTGTCGGTAAAAAAAAATGAGTTTACGAGTAATTCATAAAAATGTTGGGAAAAGTGGCGCAGAAAAAAACACGCCCACTTTTAACGACACTAATTCAAAAGTGTCGCACATGTCGGAAAATTGGCGGAGAAATGCTCTGTGAATTTGTCGGCTGTTGCTACGACACTTTCTAAGACATTTTAAAGACATTTTTTCGTTCCCGACACTTTTGTGAATTCCCCCCTATGTGTATTTGTGATCTTCCTTGGGGGGAATTCACAAAAGTGTCGGGAACGAAAAAATGTCTTTAAAATATCGTAGAAAGTGTCGTAGCAACAGCCGACAAATTCACAGAGCATTTCTCCGCCAATTTCCCGACATGTGCGACACCTTTGAATTAGTGTCGTTAAAAGTGGGCGTGGTTTTTTCGGCGCCACTTTTCCCGACATATTTATGAATTACTCGTAAACTCATTTTTTTTACCGACAATTTTTCAGACACTTTAGGCTCTCCAAAATGAAAATGTCAGACAAATTGTCGTTTAAAAAGTCTTGGTAAATGTCGTTTGTACGATGAAAAGATATACGACATTTTAGAAAATTGTCAGACTTACGAGACATTCAGAGACGGTAACATCTGCCTTTGTGAATTTGCCGTTCATACGACATTTTACAAATTTGTCGACCGCCACTTCTGGGTTACTTTTTTTACCGACACTTATGTGAATTGTCTCTTTTAAGCTGGCCATGGCTAGAATATAATTCCCAGCATCCCCAGCCAGCCACAGCAGTGAAGCATACCCATAACAAGTAGCCCAGCCCTGCTGTAATGTTTGCTAACATGTCACCGGGGGGAATATCTAGAGACAGTTTAGAGTGAACTTTGACGGAGAAGAAACTCTATCTCTCCTTAGGAAAAGCTGACAAAATCCCCTTTTGGTGCTCAACACATCCCCATGTCTTATCTGTAGATCTGGGCCGAGTGTTTCTGAATGCCCAAGGTGGAGGGGCTGAGTGATTGACATTTAGAAGCTAATGAAAGGAATTAGCCCCCGAGAGGTGTTAATCTGTGACTCTAGAGCTTTGATCTGCTCCTTTTCTTAACAGCAGTTCTTATAGGAGAAAAAAAATGCACAGGGAAGAATGACATCTCTGTTCCTCCTGCCTCCCCCTGCTGCACACACTTCAGCACCTTGTTCTGGTGGCGCCTGATGGGACCTGTAAGTGGCCTGTTGACATGTCTACTCAGTCGCCTTTCAGCATTACGTGGAATAAAATATAAGCGTTCAACCATGTCGCACCTTGGAGCCTGAATATCAGGACAAAGAGAGGGGGCTGACCTTAAGGAAGCCATTAACGTGCTTTGGTGCGTCTTAATTTTAAAGGGATAATAATGGCAATAATTTACTTTTTCGGTATACATGTAAAGTAGTGGTGTGCAGGTTGACAAAAAGTAGACCCACACCTGACCCTAACCCTCCTGCTCCCAACACACACCTGACCCAAACCCACCCAGCACTTCTATATATCTATTCATTTATATAAATTACTGCCACATTAAGGGGGGCTGTAGCTCCATGGTTCCCAAGCATCAATAGGTGCTGATTAATCAAAGCAGTGCTCAGTCCAAAGTGCCAAAGTTGGACTCCAGTGTCATATCCAATAACGCCCTATTTGGACAATTTCATGGCCATAGACGCACCAATAATATTGTACAAAGCGAATTTACGTAAGATATTGGATGCGTGTACGGTGGGAGATGAGACGACCAATATCGGCAGAAGACTTGGATATCTGTCGGCTCATCGATCAGGCTGCCCGAAAAAATGTTGATTGGAGGCCTTCGAATACACCGAAGACACCTGAACCATTGTTAGTGCTGAATTGTCCGATACTGGTAGAATTCTATTGTTTCTGTCTGTATATCTGACGATTCAGCTCTACACGTGTGTATTGAAACAAACAATCTTTCTTGGAAAGACCTTTTCCAGGAAAGAACGTAATTGAAACGTCTATGGCCACCTACTGATTTCCTTTTTCTCTGTAATAATAAAACAGTACCTTGCACATGACTCCATATTAGTGGCAAAGCAATTCCTGTTGGGTTTAAATGATTTTTAGTAGAAGAATTTGCACACTTTTAGAAAATGTGGGAATTTTGACTAAATTTGTAGGTTTTCTGGTAATTTCAGTCTTGGAAGAATCCAAAATGTCACTTTAGGCCATACTGTCACCCCACCTCCTACTTGTTTGCTGGACTTTGTTGGAAGGGGAAGTTGCTAGAAAATAAAAAAGGTTTTCTTGGGCTGCTCTACATTAATAGAACTGAACATTAGTTAATAAAATGTAAAATGTGTCTCTTAAAATTACATGTATTTGGGAGTGTCTTGTAGCCACCCCACCTACAGGTGGCCATAGATGTAAAAATGACGATCTTTCATGAAAAAGAGCTTTCCAATAAAGATTGTTTGTTTCAATACACACGTGTAGAGCTGAATAGTCAGATATACAGATATAAACAATAGAATTCTACCTGTATCTGACGATTCAACACTAACAATGGCCGATGTTCTGGTGCTTTCTGCTGATATCGGTCGTCTCGTTTCCCACCGTGCATGTAACAAATATCGTATGCAAATTCATGTTGTATAATAATATTGGTGCGTGTATGGCCACTTTTAGTCAACATTCTCCCCTCGTGGCAGATGTGCCCCTGACCTAACTCATTAACCTATAAGATGAATAGGCAAGTTCATTCTATTAATACTAATAATAATAATAATTTAGCATGTATCTTTTTGTATGTGGGGGTCAACCAGACACAATTTCAAATTTCATGCCAAAGAGAGGCAGAAGTTAAAGACAAAAAATAATAATAAGGAAGTGCCTTTTAACCATTTGTCTTGGGATATCATTGCCTATATACTTTTATGTGAATTTCCCCGTTATTTTGATTAATTAATGTTTTTTTTCAAAATACTTAAGTTAATAATAGTGCTGCTTCAGCAGAATTCTGCACTGAAATATGTTTATCAAAAGAGCAAACAGATCTTTTTTATATTTAATTTTAATTTTGAAATCTGACATGGGGCTAGACATATTGTCAGTTTCCCAGCTGCCCCAAGTCATGTGACTTGTGCTGTGATAAACTTCAGTCACTCTTTACTGCTGTACTGTAAATTGGAGTGATATCACCCCCTCCCTTTCCCCCCAGCAGCCAAACAACAGAACAATGGGAAGGTAACCAAATAACAGCTCCCTAACACAAGATAACAGCTGCCTGGTAGATCTAAGAACAGCACTCAATAGTAAAATCCAGGTCCCACTGTGATACATTCAGTTACATTGAGTAGGAGAAACAAGAGCCTGCCAGAAAGCAGTTCCATCCTAAAGTGCTGGCTCTTTCTGAAAGCACATGACCGGGCAAATGACCTGAGATGCACCTACACACCAATATTATAAATAAAAAAAATACACTTGTTTGATTAGGAATTACATTTTATATTGTAGAGTGAATTATTTAAAGTGTAAACATTGTAATTTAGAAATTAAAAAAAACCCCATAAAATCATGACAGAATCCCTTTAAGCACTGCTAAGATTCTGTTGCTGTTGTCTCCCTACAAGACTCAGTTATAAATGTTTCTGTTATGGGCACTGGATATGCCACAGCCATCAAACATGGCCACCCTTGTGTTTCCTCAGGAATGTTAGGATCCTGACTTAGAAAGCCTCCTGCAGAGACCCTCATTTTTGTCATGGCCTCCCCCCCTCGTACATCCTCAGTGGGGAATTCTGGGCTTAATAATGTCCCCCTGACAGGCACAACCAAACATCATAGTAAGCAGATGTCAGACATTATCTGGTCAAGTGGTTGCAAACAAAAAGGGGATACCAGGAGAGAAAGAGGGGAGAATGGGTGAAAGTGAGTGGAAGAGCAATAAAGGAGTAAGAGCAAATGGGCTTTGTGCTGGAGGAAGAATATGTTTCTGCAATGATAAATCTCATTTGTTAAGGTCAAAAATACATTTGTACTTATTTAGTTATTTCTGTTAAGATCGTATAATGTATATGCAAAATACTATAATATAAAATAATATTATAAAACAATATTATCTCGCAGAGGAAATCATATTATTTGCAATAAAGGAAAACTCCACCCAACTCTAGGGGGCACATTTACTAAGGGTCAAATTTCGAAGTGCAAAAAACTTCGAAATTCGACCATTGAATAGGGTAGTTCGACATTCATAGTCGAAGTCGAAGGATTTTTAAAATCGTGCGCACTTACAATGAAATCCTTCGAATCGAGCGATCGCACGATTTTACCAAGAATCCTTCGATTTCTCAAAACTTGCCCAAACAGTCATAGGTTATAGGAGGTCCCCATAGGCAGTACTTCGATTTTTGAAGTCGAAGTTTTCCACTTCGAGTCGAAGTCGAATTTGGCCTATTCGATGGTCGAAGTATCCAAAAATTAATTTGAAATTCGAAGTTTTTGAAATTCGAAAATTCACTTCGACCCTTAGTAAATTTGCCCCTTCAACTGTTTCTTGCATAATGAAATAAATGAGAAATTCTAAGCAACATTCCAATAAACATTCATTACACATTCTCAATGGGTTTTAAGTTATTTGTAAATGGAATTGCTATTGAAAGCAGTATTTGTTTATCCCTTTTTATTTGCTGGGTCTGGCTCATGAAACAATATAGCGGAAGGATTTGAAATCAGATGGCTTCTGCTACATAATTTCAGCAGTCAGAACCAGCATAAGAATAATAAGAAAAAAAAACAGCCAGATATTGCATTGAGTAATAATAAGGGGCACATTTACTTAGCTCGAGTGAAGGATTAGAATAAAAAATAGTTTGAATTTCGAAGTATTTTTTTGGCTACTTCGAACATCGAATTGGCTACTTCGACCTTCGACTTCGAATCGAACGATTCAAACTAAAAATCGTTCGACTATTCGACCATTCGATAGTCGAAGTACTGTCTCTTTAAAAAAAACTTCGACCACCTACTTTGCCACCTAAAACCTACCGAGCACCAATGTTAGCATATGGGGAAGGTCCCCATAAGCTTTCGAAGTATTTTTTTATAGAAGGAAAATCGTTCAAAATGCGGTAAATCATATCGAAGTCGAAGGATTATCGAAGATATTTTACTTCGATGGTCGAATATCGAGGGTTAATTAACCCTCGATATTCGACCAATAGTAAATGTGCCCCTAAATGTACTAATAACTTTTTAAAAATTGAATTAATGTATATTTTATTGGGATGCACCGAATCCAGGATTCGGTTCGGAATTCAGCCTTTTTCAGCAGGATTTGGATTCGGGCAAATCCTTCTGTCCGACTGAACTGAATCTGAATCCTAATTTGCATATACAAATTAGGGGCGGGGAGAGAAGTTGCATAACTTTTTGGCACAAAACAAGGATGTTTTGCATATGCAAATTAGGATTCAGATTCAGTTCAGCCGGACAGAAGGATTTGCCCAAATCCAAATCCTGCTGAAAAAGGTTGAATTCCAAACCAAATCCTGGATTCGGTGCATCCCAATAAAATATACATTAATTCAATTTTTAGGTTTGGTATTTGGCCAAATATTTTGCGAAGGATTGAGGTTTGGCTGAATCCAATATAGTGGATTCGGTGCATCCTCAATATTTTAAGATTAGAATTACGTTTTTATTATGCAACTCCCTGTGGAGTTCTCCTTTCACTCAATTTCACAAAGGGAGTTATTTGTTAAACTCGGGCTTTTTGGGCAAAACTCAAATTCGTTTTTTTTTTTTAAAACAGCAAAAAGCCCAAATCCAAAAATCCACTATCTCAGACCTGCTGAGGTTGTGTATAAGTCAATGGCAGAGGTCCCTAAACTAATTGGACGTTAACGTGGTCTGTTCTGTGTTTGGCCGGAAATCCGATCATTTCGGATTTTCATGCAAAAACCCAAAAAAACTTATGATTCGGGGAAAAAGCCTTAAAAAATGTACAATTCGATTTGTTGTACGATTTTTTCAGGGTTTTCCACGAAACAATTAATTTGAGCTTTTTAATTAATAAATAGGTCAAATTGGGTGTGGGAGTTTGGTCATAGTTTTTTTAATTAAAATAATGAGATAAGTTTGGGTTTTAGGGCTCTTACTGACGAGCGTTTTTACCTGCGCTCCCCTGCGTTCCGTTTTTCTGCGTTCAGACGCAGGGGAGCGCAGGAATAGACGCATTACATTTTTTCCAATGGGGCTGTACTCACACAGGCGCGTGTAGGCGACGAACGCAATAAAAATGCAGCATGTTGCGTCTCAACTTGCGTTCGGCGCCTACACACGCCTGTGTGAGTACAGCCCCATTGGAAAAAATGTAATGCGTCTATTCCTGCGCTCCCCTGCGGCTGAACGCAGAAAAACGCAACACAGGGGAGCGCAGGTAAAAACGCTCGTCAGTAAGAGCCCTTAGTAAATAACGCTAATAAAATACACTCTAATTAGGTGCTAATTGCTAAATTGCTCACATAACACACTTAAAAGTGATAATATTGACATCTAATCAGCCCGTTTTATTTATTATTCAATGTGAATGTACAGTATATGTAGGCTCTAATAGAGTTTTGTTATGTTTGGGCCCATGCGATATTCCTGCTTTATATATTTGTTTTAAAAAAATGGTTTGTTTCGCCTCTGATCTTTGCCACTCTCACTGGTAAATTAAACTTCCCTGGCAGCAGTATAGTAAATGAGCCTTTTATACAAAGGGTTGGCCGTGTCTAGCTGTAAGCTGCTCGCTTTAGTCCTAAGTCAGTTAGTTAGTCAGACCACAGGAGTTATTACAGTTTTGCGAATGAAGGTGAATTGCCCTTTAAGCTGCAAATTACAGTTTCCCCAAGAGACCTGCTTATCTTCAATTATTACAATTGTTTCTTTGCTTATTTTAAATTGTTACAAATGCATCAATGTGCTGCTGCCACATACTGTATTCTGGGCTCTCTGCCAAAAACCAATTAAGAAAAATAGATACAAAGGCACAATCCACACAATGCTTCTGCAAAAACCCAAAAACTTCTTTCTCTTTTATTGAAGTGAGTTCACAGCAAACTTTTCGGGGACAAGCCCCTCATCAAATTGTCCCCAAAACATTTACCACAATATTAAAAGTTAACGTTCACCTTTGAGTGATATTCTGAGACAATCTGCAATTCATTTTAAATTTTTTTATTATTTGTGGTTTTTGAGCAGTTCTCTAGTTTGGCATTTTTCGCAATCTGGTTGCTAGGGTAAAGATTACCCTAGCAACCATTTTAGAGAGGAAACATTTTATGACTTCCTTGTTTTGTGACAAAAAGTCATGCGGTTTCCTTTAACCGTCCCTAATTTGCATATGCAAATTAGGATTCGGATTCGGTTCAGCAGAAGGATTCGGCCAAATCCAAATCCTGCTGAAAAAGGCCGAATCCTGGCCGAATCCCGAACCGAATCCTGGATAGAAAGATGAATAATCAAAAGTAGCAATAATAATACATTTGTAGCCTTTGTACATTTGAAGAGCAATTATCTTTTAGATGGGGTCGGTGACAGACAGTTTGAAAGCTGGAAAGAGGAAGGCAAATAATTTAAAAACTATAAAAAATATAAATAATGAAGACCAATTGAAAAATTGCTTAGAACTGGCTGTTCTATAACATACTAAGGGGCAGATTTATCAAGGGTCGAATTTCGAAGTAGAAAAAACTTCGAAATTCGATAATCGAATAGAATCCTCTCGAATTCAAAGTCGAAGGATTTTATACATCGTACGATCGTACTCCGATCGTACTTCAAATCGAACGATTTGAACGATTTTATTGTACGATCGTACGATTTTGCCAAAAAATCCTTTGACTTAAAAAAAACTTAGCAAAACACACAGGAGGTCCCCCATAGGCTAAACAGCAATTCGGCAGGTTTAAGTTGGTTAATACAGGTTAAGTATTGAAGTTGAAGTTTTTTAAGAGATCGGATTAACTTATTCCTGTAACATTCTCTTTCTACTATAGTCACAAATTCTTTTTTTACATATTAGGAGGGCCCGGCTTATATTTTGTTGAAGTGGGTACTTTGTTGAGTTCACACCGCATTGTTAAAATTCCGACTGACTATGGTATCCCAACCCCTTGCAGTCTACGATATGGACACAGGAACACCAGGGGATCATCAGCACAGGTGGGTCTCTCAGAATGACTTATCCTCTTTTTGATCCACCAGGGGTCCCGTCAGCTTGTACCAAGGCATGCATTTTAGGGGGATCTCTCATAATGAGGTTGTAGATACAGTACAAGCTTGCATGCACAAGTACTAGCACCCCGCGAAGGCGTAACTTCAACGATACAAGGAAGTTGGGTTAACCTCATTGATTGGTTTTAAACAAGAAAAGAGTTGGAATACCCCGGTTTTAAATTTAAGGAGATACTGCCAAAGACACCTATGACTAAGTACGAAACACGTAAGGTGGGTTATATGGGGTCAGTATGTACTAGGGATGCACCGAATACAGGATTCGGTTCGGGATTCGGCCAGGATTCGGCCTTTCTCAGCAGGATTCGGATTCAGCCGAATCCTTCTACCCGGCCGAACTGAATCCGAATCCTTATTTGCATATGCAAATTAGGGGCAGGGAGGGAAATTGTGTGACTTTTTGTCAGAGAACAAGGAAGTAAAAAATGTTTTCCCCTTCCGCCCCTAATTTGCATATGCAAATTAGGGTTCGGATTCGGTTCTGTATTCGGCCGAATCTTTCATGAAGGATTCGGGGGTTCGGCCGAATCCAAAAAAGTGGATTCGGTGCATCCCTAGTATGTACTATTTTAATATGCTAACTTAATACAAATTTTGACTTTTACAATTAGAAGTTCACGGGATAATTTTGTAAATTGACTATTTGAGGGAGTCCTGAGAACTGGGGCAGAATCCTGGAACTCATTTGCCCTGTGTAGACTCAAATTAGACTCCCCCTTACTAGGGAATTCCTTCCTTTATATACAAGTTTGCTCTGGGCCAACACCTTGTGCGAGACTTTTTATTGCAGTCTGATTTCATGCTCCAATGGGCAGGTACTCTATGGGGTGCACATTTGCCCCTTTTAGCAATACATCGCTTGCAATTACCCAGTATAAATGAGCTCAGAGATGTATGTCAGGCTTGGTGAATAGGGACCTGAGTGTTCTTGCTGGGAACAAGTAAAGTAATCTTCCTGCTCCCATCATTCCAGTGGTTTATGGCTGCTGTGAGGAGCTACAGTCACTGATCAGAGTGTTTTATGGAAGGTTCATCTGATTCCCACTCATTGCTTATCTTGACTGCGGTTTTTATCAAATGTCTGTCACATCTTGTAGGTTATGCGCCAAAACCTAATATATGTTTGATGCACAAAGACAGGACATGAATTCATTGCTGGGCATTAATGTAGCCTGTCTGATACATGACTCATTTGTGTCTTATAGCTTAAATGATACAGACGTTTCTCATTTTGTCTTCTTAAAGAAACATAACCAAAGGGATCTGAGCATAGTTTATTCATCTTATGAGGGACACTGAACATCCCTTCTACTAACTGCCAGTAATACGTAAGCAATATGGCAGCTTCAATGTCAAATTCACATATGCAGACAAGGATTTTTTTGGCTTCTATGACCCCAAACTTGACACACAAAAAAGCTTAACATGAAAAATACCAGCATTCTGCAAGGTGGTACAGCCATGATGATCCACCAAAACCCAACCCACTCCCCCAAAACCCACCCCCATTGCAACCCATAAATCCCACATAACTTGTAACTACTGACTGTAGTGCCTCCAGTACACCCCTCATGGTGGCCTTGTTAGGGTGACTGTATTGGGCATTCATGGAGGCTAGGGGAGCTTTATTAGACTTTCATGGAGACTAGGGGGAGCGGTATTAGACTTTCATGGAGACTAGTTGGGCTGTATTAGACTTTCATGGAGACTAGTTGGGCTGTATTAGACTTTCATGGAGACTAGTTGGGCTGTATTAGACTTTCATGGAGACTAGTTGGGCTGTATTAGACTTTCATGGAGACTAGTTGGGCTGTATTAGACTTTCATGGAGACTAGTTGGGCTGTATTAGACTTTCATGGAGACTAGTTGGGCTGTATTAGACTTTCATGGAGGCTAGGGGAGCTGTATTAGACTTTCATGGAGGATAGGGGAGATGTATTAGACCTTTATGGATGCTAAGGGTGCTGTATTGGGCATTCATGGAGGCTAGGGGAGCTGTATTGGGCATTCATGGAGGCTAGGGAAGCTTTATCGGGTTTCACAAAGGCCAAGGGAGTTATTTCAGCATACATGGAGGCAAGTGGAGCATTATTAAGCATTCATGGAGACTAAGGCAGAGTTGGTAGGGCTTTATGGAGGCCGTGTGGGGGGCTATCAGGGTTCCTTGAATGGCAAGGGAGCAGCACCAAGCTTCTAGGGAGGCCTGGGAAAGGCATTCAGGATTACCAGGGGAAGGGTATCAGTTTTTCCTTTGGTTATGGCAGCAGTGATATTCAACTTATCCAGAAGTACAAGGGAGTACTGTCCTCCATATTTACTGTTTTATTTATTTATATATTTATTAATTGATTTATTTATATATTTATGTAGAGTGCATCAGTTATATAAAGTGTTTGAGGTGTATGAGGCCTATGTTCTACACAAAACGCCAGGGATGTCAGTATTGTATACTGCCCACGTGCGCTTGGGTGTGCTTATTCCACCCCAGCCTGGGCCATTTAGGATCCAAATTAACTAATAACTAGTTTCATGCACAAAAGCTTTGCCTAACAGTGCAGATAAACAGCCTACCGGCCTTTCAAGTGCGAAAAGGGATCTGACGCTCGTCGCAAAGGAACCCCCCAATCTACATGCAGTTAAAGGTTGATTTATTTAAGAGCCATTATAATATCACAATGCCAAAGGTGGTTCTTTTTATCTTAAAGGGTTTTTTAACTAGTTTAATAGAAGCCAGCTTGTATGGGGCAGGCCGCCCTCCTGCTGGGGCATTGTGTGCTCTAAATTAAGTAGCAGAGTTAGGCCGTAAGCAGTGAAAGTTGCCTTGTCTGCCAACTGCTGGGACGATCACTCACTTTGCCACGAATACCATCTTTAATGCAGGCGAGAATGGGGCTGGGGGAAGAGCTGCTGAGATTGCGCCCCCCCCACCATGTTGCTAATGTTTCCTAACTGCTGGATACAGTACGGAGCTGGGACCCCCTACCCTGCTGGGGACAATGAGAGCGTGAAATGGACTTCTTCATTTTAAAAATCTCCCGAGCGTTGAGTTAAAAGTAGCCTATTGGGTAGGACGCAGCAGGGGGAGAAAGAAAAACCCTTGGCATCGGCTCAGTATTCTTCTGCAGGACACAGGGCCACTTTGGAAATTCAGCCTAGAGAGAGAGAGAGAGAGAGCTGCTAAAAAAATCTGCAACATAAAGAACAGATCTGTCCTTCTGGCTCATACACTGTGCCATTTAGAGAGTGTTAGAGACCAGTTGCCACTCCATGAAAGAGCATTCTGTATCAACATCATACATATGTATGTAGAACTTTATTTATAAAGCGCTATTAGGATACAATTTAATAATATTGAAACGTCAACATTATAACAAATTTAAGTACAACTATGCATTGATTTAGTGCCACGTGATAGGAGACACAGTAGGAAGTCCCTGCCCCATAGAGCCTTACATTTTAAAGGAGAAGTAAATGCTAAAATTAAGTAAGCTTTATCAGAAAGGTCTATATAAATACACCAGTAAACCCTCAAAGTAATGCTGCTCTGAGTCCTCTGTCAAAAGAAACACCACATTTCTTTCCTTTTATTGTGTAGTCATGGGCTTCTGTATCAGACTTCCTGTTTTCATATTAAACCTCCAGGGCACGGCCTTGAGCATGCTCAGTTTGCTCCTCTCCCCCTCCCTCCTCCCCTCCCTGCTGTAATCTGAGCTCAATGCTGTTAGTGAGCAGGGAGAGACTCAGGCAGGAAGTGATGTCACACCAAGCTTATATGGCAGCTGCTATCCTAAACAAACAGAGACAGTGTCTAGAGCTGTTTACTCAGGTATGGTAAAGCATTCTGTAGAATAAATATAGCGTTCTAGCTTGCACTATTATGGCTAATCTGTTGGCAATAAACTGTCTTGGAGCTTTCCTTCTCCTTTAAGTAGATTTCTAAATTATCTCAACTTAGGCCACTAATACTAGCACAGTATTGGCAAAAACTCATATTTTATTTGTGCCTCAAAATAATGTTTTTATCAATGAAGGCAATAGGAAAAAAATAATAGGTTTTTAAAGGGGAACTCCACCCAAAATGTTTGCTTAATAAGACACTATTATGTGCGGGGACAGCTGTCTTTCTTGGGCACTCATAGGGTAAGAGTCCTTACCCCCAGTAAGGGGTCAAAACATTGATTAATAAGTCATCATTTTGCAGCTATTTATGAAGTTCAAAGTGCAGTTTTGATGAAACAGTTGCAACTCAATCTTTAGTGCAAATATTATGGCGTTATGGGTATAAATGTGGCATTATGGGTAAAAAAAATTGCAATTTGTGTCCCACTTGTGCTCTGCACTTGTGTTCACAATCATAAATAATCCTAATGGTATAGCCCAAACACTAGGGGGTTTATTTATCAAAATACTAATATTAAAGTAAAAAAAGGAAGAGCAAAGTAGAATCCACGATTTGACCTTATCATTGAAAAAACTCGATAAAAACGGTTCGGAAAAAAATTAATGTTTATTTGAGTTTTAGACCCAAAAAGCGCAAATCTTTTGTGAAATCGCTCGAAACCCCTTTTTTAGGGGGATTATTGTCCGAAACTCAGCGCAGACCATGATATCTTCAAATTTGAAATAGGACCTTTGCCATTCACTTCTACAGGACCCCGACAGCTTGGAGATGGAGTATTTTCAGACTCAGCCTCGGGGTATAATAAATTAGAAAAATTAAATTACCGTTCCCACAAAAAATTTGTATTTTATAGTAGAAAAAACAGAAAATTTTCGAGTTTTTGGCATTCTGACTTTAATAAATAACCCGCTAGATATTAGGCTTCCTTCCCCTCCACTAACCCATCATTCTCTCTGCAGATGTAATATCGTATAACTGAATCTATAAAGGCAGAACAAACCTTGAAATAAGGTATACACTCTGGGTTTATATTTCCAGTGTAGCCCTTTGTGTTTTATTATTATTATTATTATTGTTTATTTAATATGATACAACCTATATCACAGTGTTTTAGCATCTTTATATCAGGAAGAAAATCCAAAGCCCCCATGTACAATATTAAACATTGCATTGCCGTTATTTTAAAACATGTCACGTAATTTATTCGTTTTGTGATGGTTCAATCACTGAAACGTACAAAGTAAATGTAATCTCGCCGGTCTCTTCTAAAGCGACGTCAACGAGCATGTAGTTTGGCAGTCAAGTCCCCCAAATATCCAGCACCCCCAGTGAGCGTTGGCATGTTGAGTGGCTACAGAGAATTCGCTGTCACGGTCCGACAAATACTTCTCACTTTGGCTAACAAAGACATCACACACTCTTAGCCAAGCAGTAAATCCTGTGGGGAACCAGCTGATAACATTAGAAAGGGGGTCTTGGTAAAAAAAAAGACTTGGCCAAATTACATCTTCTACACTCCAGTGAGTATGAAATTGTCTTCAAATGAATGCGAGGGAGCGATGGGATTTTCATTGTTTCCTCCTGTTGAGGAGATTCCTCGATTTTGTTTTAATAAATGCAAGGAGGCAGCATGGAATTCTGGGAAGGCTGTATAGATTTTGGAGGATTTTATTCAGCGTCAACAGTCTGCTGGAGGGCTAGAAACTGATTTTGGAAGACATGCTGGGATGGCTAAAAAGAAAACAAATTATGTATAGGCATTACTGTATTGTGTTCATTTTCAAGCAGCTACATTGGTATTTCTATGTAGTTCTGACCAGGTAGGGGTAATACAAACTTCCACTTAGGTAAAATGAAGAATCCTGGATAGACAGCTCTCTTTATGGCCAAATATCCTTAAAAAAGTTTAAAAAGTGAGTGTTTTTTCAGGGAAGAAGAGTTGGAGATGTCCAGCAAACGTTATAACTGAATGCCTCCTATGATGCCTGGTTGGATCAGGAAAGAGACGACCCTCCTTTACATTCACTTTTAAAAATGGTAATGTTCTACAGCAATAGAATTGGAAGAAGCATCCGATGCCAATATATACACTACAGGTTTCTAATTAGGGAAACATTGGCAGATGTCTACCACCGAGTGTGGATTGGTTTCTGTGCAGCGGCGTATCAGTTAAAGTCGACATATTCAAATCCTTAAAAAACCTGGCAAAGGCACTTTATTTACTGAATTTAATGCTTGAAACGAGGGGGAGTGGCCAGCAACCTAAGTCTGTTTTCCTTGGACTAGGCCCTAACTAGGATTGATCTCTCCTTTCCAAATGACAAGAGACTTTTCAAAAGGAATTTAAATTAAAACCAAACAAATGCACCCTGGTCCCACGGAGCATCCCCCGTTTTTTGCTTCAGATCCGATAACCTGCTCTGGGGGTCTGTACTTTTAATTAGTCTGGCACCTCCACAAATATGCTCCTCTCTCCGGGTTGTGTTTTGCTTTCAATGCTTGGCTGGACAGGACTGAGGAAGGGAAAGGCAGCTGGGATACATCACTGCCATGGACATAAAAGAGAAACCGCCTGCTGTTGCTGCTCTCCAGAAGTCACTGAACCCCCTCAGTCCCACTAACTATTGCCTTTTCTAGGGGTTAATTTTTACATCTTGCATTATAGAAATATTGCAGAAAACTGGGCTGCAATCATTTTAAATGGCATATACATGGCTTGATTGCTACCATCTATGGGAAATGACTCCTCCCAAGCCAAGCATCATTAATCTATGCCCTTATAAATGACCCCCCATTTGTAACGAGAAGCTATTGTCAAAATATTTGCAAGCCTTCCTATGAAAAATTATCTTGACAATTAGTTCAAGGCAGTAGCCCCGGAAACAGCTGATCAGAAGGTCAGAAACCGACCCCCACTGTCATAGCAAAATGCAAGCTTCATTACATGACAGTGCTGAATGTGCTATCTGCACAGATATGGAGCTCAGTCATGAACAGCAGGCAGTTTATTTATTTAAATTTGTCCAACGTTGTTGATGGGTTTCATTTCAGCATTTTCCCTGCCCCATTTAAAATATCCCATTTTATTCTATGGTTGCCGAGCTGGCTCTGGACACATGATGAAGGAAAGCTTAGAAGTGGCTACAGGGGCAGTGTGAGGCAAGAAGGCAACTTTTTAGCCCATTCCTTCATTGTTGGTTTCTCAGCCTAGTTGTCATTGCATATTGAGCAGGAATCATGACTCATAACATGAGGCCTATACCTTGCCTAAAATGAGGGTCTAATATTACTTAACATTATGGCCCAGAGGTCACTCCTTAAATTCCATGGGGTAGATTCACTAAAGGACGAAGTGTCTAAAGCTGGCCAGAGACGCAAAGATCTGATCGTATGAATCAACGTACAATCGGACTTTCCCATCTCCCGACCTGCCACTAACCATAAAGATCGAAGATCAAAGTCTTACCATTCAGAAGTAGTAAGAACAGATCAGACGATGTTCTGCCCCTGACAGCAATTGTACAATATTTATGTCCGACAAAGCTAGTGACAGTATCCCTCTGAAAATCGTACGATCGGCAATACACGCAGAGATATTACCCGCAGCTGAAATGTTCTAACTTGTCCAATCGACCAAACAACCGATCTCCACCGATGAAAAATGTCGGGACTCTCCACACACGGACCGAATATCGTCTATGGCCTGCTTAACTCTAGCGACTATTTGCCGGCGTTACCATCCGTAGGGTCATCACCAATTTACTAACAGGCGCAGGCGTCAATTCGCTAGCGAAAGAGACCGTCACTAGAGTTCATTTCGTTCTCGTGAAAGGTCGTTACTCTGCAAATTCCCCTCAGACCAGGTGAAGTGCTTAAAAGAAGCTAGCTCTACAGTACCTCAATCTTCTGTCACTTACATCATATCCTGTGTGCCGGAAATGCCGTTCAAAAAATACTGTCGACTTTTCTTTTTTTTAAACCGGATTGCCTGCAAAATCCTAACAAACTTTTTTTTGGGTATCCGGGTTTCTCCAGACATTTCATAATATATGGAACATTCATCTTACAATGGGCTCATGTGTAAGGCATTATATAAATTCTCTTGTCTTTATTAGGTTCCCTGAACATTTTCAACAAAAAGTGGTAACTTCAAGCATTTGCATCAACTTTTATAATAAAGACGTCCATACAACTTTAAATTACCCACCGTATGCAAATTGACCTAAGAGCAAGATCATTAGGGAATTTTCAATAGGCACAGATGAACACTAGCTCACCTTCGCTAGGAAATGCTCGCACTGCTGATGTAACGCTAGCAAAAAAGTCGACAGCCTTCGGCGCCAAGGATGAAACATTGCAAATTAGTGAATTGGCATTTGTGCCTGGTGTGCGAAGCTGACACTGGCAAAAATTCGCCCGTTAGTGAATCTACCCCCATAGGTTTAAGGAGGTTGCAAATTGCCTAGGGTATCATATATCTGACCATCAAGTCTAAATTGATGGTCTAAGTATCCAGCCCCAACAAGACCATTGTCTTGTTCTCCCTCTAGCTCTTCTTGGCCCCTCTCCAGTCTACTTCTGCTTGGGTTCCCATATATACTTGAGCTTTTCTGTTTTCTCTAGTCTGTGTATACAGTGGCCTGGACAACAGTGGCAACTACTGCTAATTTATAGGGGTCTTCTGTCCAGCAGATTCATCCAGGTGGAAACATTTCTTCCCCTTGGTTTCTATAAATTGTCTCTTGCCTTGGGGAGAATACTATTGCCAGCATCTGTTATTTCCAAGTAACATTAAAAACTGAGGACCTATATGACCTCACTTAACTCAGATGGACAATCTATGCTCATAAGGTTGGACTGGAAAGGTCTTGTTGAATTACATTTACACTGTTTCAGGTGTTTGTTCATTCCAACATTTAGGCTCCATTTATAAAGAGTAAATAATTATAGTATATTGCACTGGGTCTGGGCTTTCATTGAACTCCTTGTTCAGTTGTCATTCACTGGCTTCTTAGATTGGTTAGATGGATTGTTCTTTAAACTCCTTTAAAAAAAAATAGCTGACGGCGCTAAATTGACATGTCTTTTTTCTACTCATGTCATGGTTGGTTGAAGGGGGGAACTTAGTACTTTGTACCCGGTAACTAACTTTCTCCATCAACTTGAATGATCCTGAAGCTATTGTGACCATAGGCTGTGGACAGTTATTGAGTTCTGCCAGTCAGTGGTCCTCATTCACCAGTATGAATGCACCATCCATCATTCACTGGATCTATCAAGCTGAGAAGTTCTGGACAAGAGGCAAGTGACAGACAACAGACCTAGGGGGTAGACAAGAGAACTGATGTAAAGGGCAGGCTTGGAAAACTGTTAGCAAAACCTAGGACCCTTCATGTATAAACAAACATTAAGGTGGGAAAACCAGCAGCCTTCTAAATACTTAACCTTCTGTTCCCTTAACCTCATTGCCTTAGTAGTTTATATGTATAATAGGTATGAAGTCTTCTTCCTTATCTTCTCTGATTCCTACAGTTCTGGCAGTCATAACTGATTATTTTATAGGTTTTGGAGGATTTTATTCAGCTGATTTTGGAAGACATGCTGGGATAGCTAAAAATAAAACAAATTATTTATAGGCATTACTGTATTTTCCAGTAGCTACGCTGGTCTTTCGATGTAGTTCTGACCATGTAGGGGTAGTAAAACTTCCACCAAGATAAAATGAATCATCCTGGACAGACAACTCTCTTTATGGGCAACTATCATTAAAACATTTTAAAAAGTGAGTCTTTTTTCAGGGAAGAAGAGTTGGAGATGTCCATCATGGAGAAACATTATAACTGAATGCCTCCTTAGATGCATGGGTGGATCAGAAACAAGACAACTCCTTATCTTCCCTGATTCCTACAGTAAAGGTTCTGGCATTCATAACTGATTATTTTATATATATATACAGCATATATATCCTGTATATATATAATTTATCTTCATCCCAGTGCCTTTAAAAGTTCCACTCTCTGGGCAGGGCCAATAAAAACATTTGAAAGAATCTAACCATTGCCGAACCCCATGGGTAGTAAAGATAATAAAAGGCATGACTTTATGGAGCAGGAAACATAGAGAGAGATCAATGGGTCCTCTCTACAAGAGCTTTTGTGGGAATCCCGAAGCTTCATTCCACCAAGTTTGTCAGTGAGTGAAGAGCCTTGCCTGGTGGTCTGATCATTAAAATCACATGGTTGGGGGTAGCTGCTATCAGTCCCTGCTAAGCTATTTCTCAAAATAGAATTTAAAAATATTAACGTCGCTCTGACACTAATATACTTCCCAGATGTGCCTGGGAATCCTCGCATTTCCATTACTCAATCTTTAGTTAATGATTATATAATATCCCATAAAGCTTTTATGAAGTACAGCCAGACAGTGGAGCTCAGTAGCTTGCACAGACCAACCCGACTCCATATTATCCATAAAATAATAAGCCCCTATGGCGTTTTCAGTCTATTTTTAAAAGCAATTAAAAAACCATTGGAACAAATTTTGAAAAAGCACGAATCCTGAAAACTGGAGATAAAAGCGAGCAAATTGTATAATTTTTGCCGTTTATTTTCCCATTAAAAGTTTTATGTAGGAGCAGAATAACCTGAATTTTACAGAAAGGTTTATTTTGCCATTAAAAATGTGAAATCATGGTGGTGGCTGGAGGTCTTAGAAGGATCTTTGTGAGTATGTAAAAAAGGTAGATTTACCATACTTAAGATGATATTGTCAGCTGACTCAGTCTCTCCTGATCAAGTTGGCAGGCTAGTTAGCAATGCAAATGGTCAATCAGGTTGGCTTTAAAGTCAACTAGTTGGTTGAGGACTACATGGGCCTTGGCAGTGGTCCTCTTCCAGGAAGTCATCATTATCCCAGTTGACCCCACCAAATGAGTAAATCTTAGCCCATAAGGCTGTATTGTCAGTGTTACTACCATCAACATATTTTCCATGAAGAAGCTGTGAATTAAAGGGTAACTCACCAGTATATTGGAAGGCCTAGTTGTGCTGCCCTGAGCCTACAGCATTGGGAGGTGTATGAAATTTATTCATACGTTTACGGCAGAAAATCCTTGAGGTCTGGAAAATCCTTTTGCTACCTTTTTTGAGCTTGACTGTACCATTCACACGTTATTAATATTTAATTGTTTTTTTTAAACGTATTCATTTATTTTATTAGCATTATTATATTGGAGAAAATGTTTTCGAGCAAAAAAAAGCAAAAATGTGTCGAGCAAAAAAAGAAGAAGAACTCTGGTCACTTGGCAGTTAATACTAGTTAATGTTAAATTCATTTCTTTGTATGTTATATTACTCAAAATTGAATAAAGAGCATTTGAAAAGAAAAGGGAGTTGGATGATATATTCTCCTGCCCCCCCCCCAGAAGAAACTGGTTCTACTGTCTCTATAATTATGTGCTATGTGCTTAACATGTAGATCCTCCCCTTTGCAGATATGATATTAGTCGCTAAATTGCACAGTTATCAATAACAATTAGCTTTGAACAGTCTACTACAAGCGAGGAAAAAGAAGAAGAGATCTGATTGGTTGCTATAGGTAACTGCACTGGTACAGTATAGATGTTTATTAATCAGCCCCATTATCTCAGGCCTCGAGACCACAGATGCAATCTAAAAATAAACGATGCCCCGTCTCATTCATTATTTATTAGCTTCAGCCGCCTCGTAGCTGGCATGAAAATAATTTGCGGGGATGTAACTATGATATAATTACCATTCCTGATACAAACTTTAATAAACACACAAATTATATTCGTTGGGTGTAATTGTCTGTAAGAAGCAATATCTGCGCAATTGAATTAGATCAGTTCTCTGATTTGGAGGCCCATTTCCAAGATCAAGTTAAAGCAGAGGAACTGTTAGTTGGACTATGCGCATGTAAATACAAATTACTCATGTAGAATAGCACCCCTTAGCACATCTGTCCAGGGACTAAGTAAATGACTAAAAGAGCCTATGACAGGCATGTCCAAAGTCAGGCCTGGGGGTCAAATGTGGCCCATTTGAAATTTACACTTTAGCCTATGACTAACTATAACACGAAATGCGTAAGGCTGTGGACACAATAAATTGTTACACTTTGATTCAACTGCCTGGTGGAAGATTGCCTTTATCTGAGTGCCTGCCACCAAGAATTTTCACTTAGTAAATGAGCCCTTATTTTGCACCATTTATAATGACATTAATGTGCTACTCGCTTGGCGCTGGTGTGTTCAGTTTGCGTCTGGAACCCCTGACGGCCATATTGTCAGCCAAAGCTGTTGGTTTCTCCCATGTCACAGCACCTTCCAAAGAACCAACAGAATAATTTCGGGACAACCGAAGACTAAGTAATGTATTTATCAGCGGAGATGCCATTTCCATTTAACAGCCAACACTTTTCATGACATTTTTCATGGGAAGGAGACAGGCCGAACGATAACACGTGTAAATATTATTAGAAATCCTGGTGGGTCTCGGTGGAGTGACCGCATGTCTCTAACCGTACAATTTGCAGAACAAGCAGGAAAAAAAAGGCTCCTTTGATAAGCAGTCCGTGACGTATAAGCGCAGCTTCCCAGATAACAAATATTGTTATTTGTGAAAATTTCTCAAAATTTTTTTTGTTTCGCCATTGTTTTAATGGAAATCTGAAGAGGAAGCGACCAGGAGAGAGGTTAAGTATCACTTTACAAGCAATTTCCTAAGGGCAGCCGGTGAATGGTGCTCAGAACATGCGTTTTCCCGTCTGGATAAGATGTTGTTCTCTCTTTTTTTTTGCTTACAGCGACTAGAGACTGGGGGCGCCTCTAAGGTCGTATGGTTACCATTTATCTCTGGCAGTGTCAGTGGTGGTAGGGAGCGCCTGTCCTTGTCAAGATCTCATTTCCGATGGTTTGGGTCGGTTACTTGGGATATTTGTTTAGCAATGGATTTTTCTTATGAAACCAAAGAGTGGCAGCACCTCTTGGTCTCTGCGTTCAATCTGTTTCCCATGGAATCTGACCCTTGATTTATTCTTCTCTTGCCTTAGACACTCATGCTTTCCCTCAGTGCTTTATGGTTTAGGATTAGTTTACTGTATTACAGGAATGAGTACAAGTCAACTTTTAACCTTATGGAACACATGGAACAGAAAAGTAGGCAAAGAGCAAAAAGTGATACTTGGCCTTTGTCACCATCAGAAGCCCCAAATCTTTTCCGTGTTCCCTGTTAAGTGGATGTGGCACTCACCTAGTCCCATCTATGCAATGGTGAGGAGGTCATGGTTGGACTTCCCTGAGGACCAACCTCACCTTCTTACACCAGAATTGTCCAATGTAATGATTGCATCTCCACCATGTGCAAATTGCTTAGGATAGTGCCCTTTATTTAATAATGCACAAGCTAGGGTTGCAATATTTACCAGTGGCAGAAAACAAGGGGCGGAGGCAATGATGTAAGGGGCGAGATGTGACACACAGGTTGTTGAGGTCACAGATAGAAAGGGGAGCGTATTTTGGGCCGGATTTTAGGACAGACAATGCTGAACCAGATAGGTGGCAATTCCTACTCATTTGAATACAGTGGTGCCAATAACCAGCAGTGCTGTATGCACAGGAAGGTGCCGCTATTTGCCCTACATTCTAGGCGGTATATTTATCAGAGAGTGAAGTTAGAGATCGCCACAGTCCTCTAGGGTGAAATTTCACCACTCTCCATTCATTTCTATGGGATTTTGAAAGGCATATTTATCATAAGATGAGCTTTCACCCAGTCAGAAACGTAACTAGAGGGGGGCGGGCCCTGGCGCGGGACGTACAGCCGGGCCCCCGCCCCCCTCCGTACACCCAGAAACGGCCACAATAACTGAGGAACTCAGTGGCGGGCGAGCTGCCGGGGGGCCCTGAGGGGGTGCGGGCCCTGGGCCAATCTCACCCCCTGCTCCCCCGGTAGTTACGCCACTGCACCCAGTGATAAATTCTCTTTTAAAAATCTCATACAAATGAATGGAGAGTGGTGGTATTTCACTCTAGAGGAGTGTGGCGATCTCTAACTTCACTTTGGGGTAGATTTACTAAAGGGTGAAGTGGCCAATTCACTAACAGGCGCCGAGACCATCGCTAACGTTTGTTCGCACTCTATCGCCCAGGCGAATGGTCATTGCAAATTCATAAAAAGTGCGGATTTTACTGACCGTTACCTGTTTCGCCAGAGTTGACTTCGCCACCTCAGACCAGGCGAACTGCTAAAATGAAGCTAGATCGTCCTCAATCTGATGTCAGTTACATCATATCCTGTCTGCCGAAAATGCATTAAAGTTGAAAAAACGCTGGCGGCTTTTCCTTTTTTAATCGGGATTGCCTGCAAAAGTCCTAACTTAAACTTTTTTGGGTTAACATTTTTCCCCAGACTTTTGAGGGCCATGGAACATTCATTTTACAATGGGCTCATGTCTAGGGCATTATATGATCTCTTTTGTCTTTATTAGGGTTCCCTGGACATTTGTAATAAAAAGTGGCCACTTCAAGCATTTGCACCAACATCTCTAATAAAGACGTCCATACAACTTTAATGTACCTGCACTATTCAAATTGACCTAAGCTTAGAATCACTAGTGAATTTTCTCTAGGCATTAACGAACTATGAAATGCTTGCACTGAAAAAGTATTGCTAGCGAAAAGTCGCCAACTTTCGGGGCTCAGGACGCAACTTCACATTTTAGTGAATTATCGTAGTGGTGACGAAATTGCAGCTGGTGGTGCGAAGTGGTGCGAAGCTGTTGCTGGCAATAATTCACCCTTTAATAAATCTGCCCCTTTGAGAAATATACCCCTAGGAGTGCAGAGAGTTGCGTCTTTGAGAAATATACCCCTAGGGGTGCAGAGAGCTGTGTCTTTGGCACAACCCACTGTGCAGGGTGCAAAGTGTAAAAAAAGGGCACTTTCCCCCTTATTTTCTTATTTTAATAAATAAACCCCCTGAAGTTGATCTACAGGCCTCATATCAATCTCTACTGTAACTACAGTATATCTGTCTATGCAAACCCTTTATAAGGTGTAACAATCAGTAGTAACATCCCATGTAATTATAGGAATTAGAATATGATATTTTGTGTATTTGGCAAAAGGGCAGAACATTTCCTGTCCTTGCTGGTTTTTTTTGTTAATCGCCAGAAGTCTGTGGTGCAAAGGAAATTGGTTTCCTACGATATCTTTTCAAAAAACAATGTATGGAAACGTATTCTAGATATGAGATTTGATTCAAAATATTTACTGTTTCGTTGAGTTATTTAAATACCCAAAGGTGCTTCCCTACAGTCCCCGTCAGCTAAATCTGCTGAGAGGCACATCTCTGGCCCTTCTGCCCTGCTTTATTTGTGTTGGCTGCTCCTTGACCCTTTGGGTCCTATAAAGTGAACCAAAGATGCACATCGGGTCAGATCACTTACATGGCTTGGTGACCTCCTCGGGAGGGTCAGAGGCTTTAGTGGACCTGGGAAAGAAATTAACTTGTCACTTAGGGGCAGGTGCAAGTGGCCTGTAAGTTATTTTTGAGGGCTTGTTACTTTTTATAGCCTATTAGGTCTGGCTAAGTGATCTGCACATGGAAGATACAACTGAAATACTAGTGTTTAATCCTTGACTTTACTACCAAGTCATGTCCTGGTATTAACAAGTTACATTGTCCGTTCCTCGCCATTGATTTTAAGGAGAATCTACAGTATTATATGTTGATTGTTTTGATACTTTATCACCGCCATCAGGTGCTGGGAGTTCTACAACAGGTTGGGCAACACTCATTTAAAATGTTACTCTTGCTGTAGAGATGCCATTTGCTCTGACTGTCGTCATCCTCCCCTATTGCCCTCTCAGCAAAGACAGCTCTGTTAAGCCTTGTGGCAACTAAAGGATTAAGTCCATTTGGTCCAGGGGGAAAAGAAAATTCCTTTTCTATGGGGAATTACTGAAATTGTAATGTTATGCCAAGCTGCCACCCCCTCCTCTCTCCATTAAATGAATGGACTGACAGCTTAATTCATGGCTGTTTCTTCTGCTGGGATGCAAACGGATACTTTCTCAAGGAGGCAAATTAAGTGTTTCCATCTATTGTCACAAAGTGTTAAAATGTTTCCTCTAAACTCCAAGCCCTGCCACATTATACAGCCATAGTGACTCATCCCGGGCTATAAATTACTGGCTGCACGTGCACCACTTATGGATCCTTAACATTTCAACCTCCTGCTTAAAGGGCAACTCTTCCATTCCTCTAATCTGGTCCCACTCTGCCCATCTGTTTCAGACAGGGCCCCCATCAGAAACCCACTTTTTCCCTGGTAGTATTTTTAAGGGACTTGGTAGTGATTGGGAGCCTTTCATCTGCCCACCACTAACAACTGCCCTGAAGTCAGGTGGTAGAAATTGATCCCAACAACGTCACACCTTATACCCAGGGTGCAGGGCCAGATCTATATCCTCTTACTCATACAGCAGGCAGTCCCTTCTGAATTGTGCTTAGAGCAAGGTAAATACCCATGCTTTTATTGTATATAACAAACAAATTGGTTGTACTGTAGAATTGTGCTGCTCCAGCAGAATTCTGCACTGAAATCCATTTCTCAAAAGAGCAAACAGATTTTTTTATATTCAATTTTGAAATCTGACATGGGGCTAGACATATTGTCAATTTCCCAGCAACCCCTGGTCATGAGACTTGTGCTCTGTTAACCTTCAGTCACTCTTTACTGCTGTACTGCAAGTTGGAGTGATATCACCCCCTCCCTTTTCCCCCCAGCAGCCAAACAAAAGAAAAATGGGAAGGTAACCAGATAGTAGCTCCCTATCACAAGATAACAGCTGCCTGGTTACATTGAGAAGGAAAAACAGCAGCCTGCCAGAAAGCAATTCTCTAAAGTGCAGACACAAGTCACATGACCTGGGGCAGCTGGGAAATTGGAAAATTGACAAAATGTCTAGCCCCATGTCAGATTTTAAAATTGAATATAAAAAAAATCGGTTTGCTCTCTTGAGAAATGGATTTCAGTGCAGAAATCTGATGGAGTAGCACTATTAACTGATGTGTTTTGAAAAAAACATGTTTTCCGATGACAGGATCCCTTTAGCATTGCGGATTACCTAGCAGATTTGTTTTACATTATTTTAAACCCAGTTACATTCAACATATAAATGCAAGTGACCAGAAAATAGACTTTATACTTTCCATTAGAAAAATTCACAAAGAAATTACAAGGAAGCAAGATTGGCTTTTTTAAAAAACAAGATTTTCATTTGTTATAGAGAACTGTGATCCACTGCATTGCAGAGATCCTGATGCCCCAGTGTGAATAGAACATTCCATTGAATATCCTTGTAAAAGCCACAGTTCTTGGACTGAGAGCAGCCAATAGTCATGAGCCTTTCAGATAAGAGGCGTTTAATCTGGGTTAAGGTCCCCATAGACGCAAAGATTTTAGCGAAATCCGAGCAATCCGTCAAATTATTGTGAAGTTGGTGGGAATCGAACGATCGTACATCTTGCGTTTTTTTGGCGGACATCTGTCAGAAAATTGATCAGCCAGGTTAAAAAATCTTTGTCGGTCCCAGTGCAATCTATCTATGTTTGCAGGGCCAAGCAGGCAGCTCCCCTCAGTTTTCCTGCCAATATCGCCTGAAATGGTCTTTATAGTTGATGGACAAAACTTACGTTTTGAGATAATCATGGTCTCGCGATAACGTAAATATCTTTTAAAGACCTTTACATCTATGGCCAGCTTAAATCTCATCCTCAGGCACGTCTCCAATTTACTAACAGGTGTAAAGGACAATTCGCTAGTGAAAGAAACCGTCGCTAGTGTACAGTAGTTTCGCGCCTGTCCTGTGGGACCTGGGCCTTTAGCCTGAGAGCAGATCTCCACAAAGGAATTAGAAATAGACACGTGAGAACCAGCAAGTAGAAAGTATAAAAAATTGACAATAAATTTTCCAAAAGAGCCATTCCCCCACCCAGACCCAGCAGGTCATTCAGTTGTGTGTCAAGACTGGTGTTAATGCCAGGATCCTTTGGTCCATACACCATGTAAACGTTGCACCTTATTCAGCCAAGCAGAAGCACCAATGTTTTGGCACAAGGTGCACGTAGAGAAGAGTGTGTATAGATACAATTACCGTGTGAATTGAAATTTTCATAAATGAGCCCCATTGTTTTCAGGTAGCACTTTTCATTCTGATCTCTTTAAGGTCCAAGGCACATGGGTCAATTCTGAACTTGGGGATTTGTAAATGGACAATGTGCTCTAAATTGCCAACCTTCTGTTCAGTTAAGTGGCAATCACCCGGAACCTTGTGGTTCAGGCCATTGTTGCTTGGAAACAAGATACATTCACCTAAGCCTTCAGGGCAGGCGATTGCCATACAGGTGAATTGACCAAGATTGAAATTGTCTAATCAACAAAAACACTTGTATTCACCAATACCCAAGGGTTTTCTTTGCTTTCACTGCAACCATCTCAGATCATGGAGGTTGGAAGCAAAAGCAATGAATTAAAGATCCCAGAAGAAAGATTGAGTTACCACCTTTATTGAGGCAGTTGTACCACTATGGACCTACCAGGAAGCAGCTAAAGATATCTACAGTGCCACCCACAGACTAGGAGGCCAATCTCTCATGGATTGTAAGGGGTAGTGGCACCATCATGTCATGCTGGGAAAGAAACAGCACCCTGTGCCAGAAAAGCAATGCTTTAATTAAATTTAATAACGAATATATTTGTCCTCAGAGAATGTAAAATAACTCTTAGATGGGCCCCATTTTTATTCTATTCAGAGTTCCAGTATTTTGGAGTAATGTTTTCATCTGCTCAGGTCACCACCCTGCTCATTTGCCCTTAATCTCTTCTCTGTACTGTCCCATCCATCTTTCACCACATCCCTACAACACTGGCCTCATTGACAATACAGCACATCAAAGCGCGCGCAGCCTTCCACTATGAAGTTCACGAAAGTTCACAAGTGACGCAGCACAGGGAGAGCAAGTGAGTTGGGAGCTCATATAAAATATGAGGTTGGGTTCTGCGTTGGCCCACAAATTCCTCCGGCACATAATACCATACTTTCAACTGTCAGCAGAGGGAGAACTCAGCAGGTCACAGTGATGAATGGAAAGGGATTATGGGACACCCAGGAATAATGAACTGTCAATTAGAATCTGGGCCTAATGTCAGAAAAAAGCAGATAAACTGTTGGTGGATTTAGCCTCCCCTGTGTGAAAACAATACCTCTTATTGTGAGCGCACAGAAACTGGAAAATTTTGGAATTTTGGAGAAAGAAAGCTCTCCATGAATGAATCCCAAGAAAGCAAGTGGCTTTGACAATGAGGGATAAGCTGGGCTTATTGTTATGTTCCTTGTGTATAAAGATGTTATAAGCTTTATAAAAAAAGAGAGTCTGTGGGTTGCCGCTTGACTTTAGAATTGTTTGTAGAAATACCCCTTAATTATCGGCCATTATACTAGGCCCCAGCCTCTAATGGGAGATCTCATAACAAGAAATTATAGGGTGTATTTCTAGAGCATGTTGGATACATCCATGTGTCTTATTTCCAGTACACAGGGGAGGCAAGAGTCTATGGAAGTAAGGCCCTATGCTGAGATGTACAGTATGTAAGTGTTTATCAAGCAGTAGATAGACAAAATAATGGCAATAAACCACAAAGCTGGAGCTAAAATGTAAGATGATTGGTAAACCTGTAGATGTGCTGTATTTTGCACTTGTGCACAGGTTGGTTGACAGAGATAAGGGGTGATAAAAGATTGGAAAAATAACAGGCATAAAAATAGAATAAAAATCTTGTTTTTGAAGGGTGTAAATGGATAAGGAAATATTTACTGCCTGGGGCCCATTAGGTACAAAGATTGGTATAACAAGAGCAAGATGGCAGACAAGATGACAACTGTAAGGCAATAAAAGTGCTGCTGGACTTGTAGTTCAACAATAACATGTACATTCCTACTTTATATAAATCAGGACTGCCCAACTGAAGGCCTACAAGCTCAATGTGGCCCTTCGAGATATTTTTATGTCGCTCTGGCTGCCTATGGGCTCTACAGACTGCTTGTGTTTAACATCATAAATTATAATATGGCCCATGTAGCTTGTCAACTAATCGGTCCACTACATGGAAGGAGTTGGACAACTTTATTATAAATAATGGGGCAGCTTAAAGTCTGCTTTGTCCTGGGCATTTCCCCAACTAAAGAACTGTTATTAGGAGATGTTTTGGTTTATAGGCAGTGCTGAAGAAATCCAAGCAAGACTTCTGCCATCATTAACATGACTTTGATCTCTGAAAGACACTGTGAATAATGTTTCGTTGTTCCTCTTGAGCCTCCGTTGTTACTCTTCTACCTCCTATTCATATAAAAAAACCACAAAGATATAGAAAAGGAAATAGAAGAATATCTTATGTCGTTCTAGAAACCATTTATAGGAAAATAAAGAGAATGCAAAAGCTAAGGCGTCCATGCATTGTAAGGTGGCCTTGAAATTGCTAAATCTTGCCCTGAGTTGTAGAAAAATAAGTTACCAAAGGGCAAGGTCAGGGATATTATTATTATTAACATGTATTTATATAGCGCCGACATATTGCGTAACAGGGATAGCTGCAAGGGGTTATTTATAAGGGAATCTGAGCTTTATTTTCCCCTTCGATGCATAGTAAAGTAGGAGGGCAGACCGTAATATACACATATAATACACAAAAGCCATGAATATCTTGTAAATGATATCCTTATAAACGGTGAGTTCTGATGTCATCAGTTATAAACGGTGAGTTCTGATGTCATTTCTGTCACATGACCCACTGAAATTTGTGTATTATAATAAATAAAGTGCCCCCAGTTGTAAAATATGAGGATATTAAAAGTTACCTCGGAGTTCCATGACTTGTATAAAAACACTCGGCCTTTGGCCTCGTGTTTTTATATGGTCATGAAACTCCTCCTTAACTTATAATATCCTTATATTTTACAAGAGGGGGTACTTTATTCACTATATAATACACAAGAGCCATGAATATCCTGTAAATGATATTCTTATAATCGATGCTTAATGATGTCATTTCTGTCATATGACTCACTGAAACTTGTGTATTATAATAAATGGTCATGGAACTTATAATACCCTTATATTTTACAATAGGGGGTACTTTATTCACTATATATAATGTATTGTATCTATATTGAATAAGGTTGAACCTTAAAGGTCAGGCCACACTGGGCGTTTTGGGGAGATATGGTCGCATGGCGACTAATCGCCTCATTTTTGTGGCGACCAATCTCCCCAAACGCCTTCTCTCACTCTGCGCCGGCTTAAAATGAAAAAACGCCGGCGATAATCACAAGCGGCGATTTGTTTTCCGAAGTCGCCAAAAGTTTCCTCGTGAGGCAACTTTGGGCGACTTTGGAAAATGAACTGCCGCGTGTGAATAGCGTCGGCGTTTTTTCAAAGACGAGGCGATTAGTCACCAGGCGACCAAATCTCCCCAAAACGCCCAGTGTGGACTTTAAGGCTGATTTTGTTTCAGCTTGGGAAACTGGAGATATAAAATTATAATGTAATAGTAAATGGAAATGCGTGATGTGTTCCTTACAACGTACGTCACCCAGTGGGTGAAAATGGAAATGTAAAGGACCAGACATTTACCTACTATAGGCCCTCTACTTTCCCTACCACTTTGGTCTACTACTCGTTGTTTTCATACTGTGAGCAGTATCATGACTAGTGATCCTGTAATCTTCCCAGGGTGGTAAAGTGGATGGATACTAAGGGGCAGATTTATCAATATTTGAATTTGGGTTCTTACCATGATTCAAGTTTTTTGCGCTAAAACTCTAAGAATTCAACATTCACGGAGCTTGCAATTTCATGTAGAAGTCAATGAGAGTTGTCCTAGGCACAGTGATTTGTTTCAATTTGAGTTTTTTAATTTTTTTGAATGTTGGTAGACTTGAGTAGAATGAGATTTCGCTGCATTCAAGGTTTTTTTCAAGTTTTTAGTTAATTATTTAAAATTTGAGTGTATTAATAAATAAGCACACGTTTGAGTTTGGCGACTTATAGAAAACCCCAAAAATTCACAAATTCTAATTTTGATAAATATGCCTCTCTGTTCTTTGAAGATGGCAATTGGCATTGTCAGTGGTGCAAGGACATTACCATAGACTAGTACTGTCCAGATGGAGGTCAGTGTGCAAAATGCATGGGGTTTCTATGCTTGCCCAGGGGCTATAAACACTTTGTATGGCAACATCAACTCGGAGGAAGGGCCGAGTGTACAAGCACGAAACGCGTTCGTTTGCACACCCACTGCTATACTATTATCATTGGTATGTGCGTTTTAATGAAGCCTATTTGATATTAGAATGACTGTCTTGTTCATCGCTCAGAAGCGAGTGAGATATCGTGTTGTCAAAGCTGGAGAGAAGTGACCAGGTTCTTGCGAGAGCAGCGATCACAAGGAGACGCAATGTCGGGTGAGCTCCACCATTACCACACTACGGTTTATTGGTATGACAACATCACATGAATAGAATCTGGCCAACCGGCATGCAGTATTTTGGATCAAAAGCTGGGTAACACTCCCACAGACAATGATTTGGCTTCTGTAGACCAGAATTTCACTTGAGTCTTTGGCTTACATTGCTCTGCTGAAGAACAATATGGCATGACATGGAGCTTAAATATGCAAATTAAAACTTTTTGACCATAGTTACCTATGAATAACCTAGCAATTTCAGAAGGGTATATACCAGGGGTGTCCAACCCGTGGCCAGAGGGCCGCATGCGGCCCAGGGTGTATATGAATGTGGCCCAGCTTGAGCTTCCGCCAATCCAGGAAACGTCATGTTGCAATGTCGCATGCACAGAAAGCGTATGTAGGCGGTCTCTAATTGTGTGCATGTGCGGTTTAAATGTTCAGCCACATCGCCCGCTATGCTAGGGATATATGCAGCGCCTACATTTGTGAGTAACTTTTTTCAAGAATGAACACACTAAGGGGGTTATTTACTAAGCTCCGAATACCCGAAATTCCCCGAAATCTTTATTTTCTTTTTATAAAATCTGACTTTTAAAAAAAATCACGAATTTTTCGGAATTTATTAAACCAGAGGGCAAAAAAGCCTGAATATAAAAACACAGCATCTCAATCCTGTTGAGGTTGCATAAAAGTCAATGGGAACAGTCCCATTGATTTTTAGTTGTGTCTGGGGTTTCGGGCAATGTACACAATGTTTTCTGAGATTTTGGGGAAAATTCAAGAAAAAATTTTGAAAATCTGAGCTTTTCCTACAAAGCAAATTTTCGGGAAAATGTAATAATAAATAAGTGTTAAAAACCCAAGCGGGTTAGATCGGAGTTTGTAGCAGCCGATATTGAGATAAATTCGAACCTTGATAAATAACCCCCTTAGAGTAACCAAATTATTATCTGATGAGCACCTTGAGAATTCACTGAGAATTGCAACTACTCCCATTCAACCAGATATTGATCCATTAGTTTCTCAAACACAATGTCAAAAATCCCACTAGGTTTACGAAACCCTCTTTTCTTTTACTTTTAAATCAAAAGCTAGTGATGGGGGCCGATTCACGAAATTCGGGTGAAGATTTTGAATAAAAAAAAATTCGAATTTCGAAGTTTTTTTGGGCTACTTCGACCATCGAATGGGCTACTTCGACCTTCGACTACGACCTTCGACTTCGAATCGAACGATTCGAACTAAAAATTGTTCGACTATTCGACCATTCGATAGTCGAAGTACTGTCCCTTTAAGAAAAATTTCGACCCCCTACTTCGGCAGCTAAAAGCTACCGAAGTCAATGTTAGCCTATGGGGAAGGTCCCCATAGGCTTGCCTGAGATTTTTTGATCGAAGGATTTACCTTCGATCGTTGGATTAAAATCCTTCGAATCGTTCGATTCGAAGGATTTAATCGTTCGATCGAACGAAAAATCCTTTGATCGATCGATCGCAGGATTTGCGCAAAATCGTTCGACTTCGATATTCGAAGTCGAACGATTTTAGTTCCCAGTCGAATATCGAGGGTTAATTAACCCTCGATATTCGACCCTTCGTGAATCGGCCCCTTAGTGTTTATGTGTATTTCGAGTGTGGCCCCAGAAAATTTTTCTTCTTCCAATGTGACCCAGGGAAGCCAAAAGGTTGAATGAGGTAAAGTTGCCCTTGAAGCCTGGGACAGCTTTATACCACCAGGGTAATATTGCAAATCTTTGCTGTGTTCCCACTTGGGTATCTCGGCTGACACTAGTGGCAATTGCTTTAACTTTTCAGCCTATAATGAGTCCTTGCAGTTATAGTTTGCTCCGTGGTGCTCACAATTTAAAACCCTTGGGCCGGTGCAGTTTTCTGCTGATAGGAGCACCCCCAAGTGCAGGAGGACTTTCCTTCTCCTTTAAATGTCATTGTTTCCAAAAACTTTCATGTAGTGATCGATCGCCCTGCCAATATTGACTAAATCTACGGCTAAAAAGTAGGCCACTCATTTCCTCTTATTTTGGCCAACGTTTGGTGTAACCTTCTTTAAAATCCTACCAAAAATATTGAGCTCTGAAGGGAATGGTGTTTGTGGGGACACAGCTTGAATCATTCAACCAGATTTCTTTCCTCAGGTTTTTGTCACATTTTCCAAGTTGCTGTTTGTTGTTTTTTTTTTTCCCTCCCTCCGAACAAAAGCCCTGCACAGCAACACAAAACAACAGGACCCCCTCCTTCCCCTCCATTGTCAGCCGGCCTTTGAGGAGAATCTGCAAAATTTCTCCCATTCTGTTTCTTTTTCTCCTCTGTTTTGAATGGGGCCCTTTCACCTCGCGGACAGGAAAATGGTTTCCATTGTGACAGACTTGACATGGCTGACAGGCTCCAGGCTACGGCCTCGTCAATAGAAAGCTGCAAGACCAGCAGAAAAAGGCACTTCAAGCTGACCACAAACACAGGCCCCAACTGCTGAAACAAAGGTACCGTGAAAAGAGGCCGTAACGCAAAAACCTTTAGGGCACAAACACAAACAATGACAGAAAAGCATTCCTTAACAGTTTCATTCCTTTCACACTGGGGCCTGGGCATTTGCTAAAAGATGGATCCAATGATGACTGTAGAAATATTTGGGGGTTATCCTTCCTCCTATTTCTCTTTATCCTTTCAGACTCCGAAATGCTTCACGGATTTACATTTACACGGGCCGTGATGCAGCTGTGGGCTTCAAAACAAGAGGAGACATTTCATTGTCATTCCCGAATAAAAAACAAGAAAGAGAAACTGCGTCATCATTTTCAATATATTCACCTTTAATGTACAGTAAAATAAACTTCTGCTTAAAATAATGTAAAATCTGCAAAAAATGCTTACTATCCCATAGAATTTTTTTTAATTTCTTATTTTTTTTTTATTTTTTGTTTATAACGTTTATATACAGAAAAGTCTTTGAAATTTTTTTTTATTTGAATTAAAGATTTAGGATAAGGGTAAGCATTCATATTCGGAAATTTTTTTTTTTTTTCTTTTGTTTGCTAAAATCCTGAAATTTAAAAAGTTGTAGGGGGTTATTTATCAAACTCTGAATTTTCTGCTGCAAACTCTGATCAAATCTGCTCGGGTTTTTTGCACTTATTTATTATTACATTTTTCCAAAAATTTGCTTTGAGATTTTCACGATTTTTTTTTATTTTTTCTCCTATTTTCAAGATTTTTTCGGGTTTTTCAACCGAAAACTCTGATTTCCCGGGGTATTGCACAAGACCCAAAAAATCATTGGGACTTCTCTCATTGACTTATATGCAACCTCAACAGGTCTGAGATGCCGGAATTCTGAATGACTCATACTTTTCCTCCCTCTGGGTTTAATAAATTTGAAAAATTCGTGATTTTTGAAATGTCCGATTTTACTAAAAAAAATCAAAAATTTTTCGGGATTTTTGGTCTTCATTATTTCTTTATTATAGTTTTTTAATTATTTAACACTTTCTGACCCCACTGACCCCATCTAAGAACAAATGCTCTGTAAGGCTACAAATGTATTGTTATTGCTACTTTTATTACTCATCTTTCTATTCAGACCTCTCCTATTCATATTCATGAAAAAAATCACAAATTTTTCATGATTTTTGCATTCGGAGTTTAGTAAATAACCCCCTAAAAGTTAACTCAACCCACGTTTTGTCATTTGTCAGCACTAAGGGACAGGGACCTCCTTCCTCTTTAAAGGGGCAGTACACCTTCACGTTAACGTAATATATTATAGAGTCGCTTATTCATGCAGCATTCATTTTTTTATAGTTTTTTAATTATGTGCCTTCTTCTTCTGATTCTTTCCAGCTTTCAAATAGGGGTCACTGACCCCATATAAAAACAAATACTCTGTAAGGCTACAAATGTATTATTTTTGCTGCTTTTGTTTATTCAACTTTCTATTTAGGCCTCTCCTATTCATATTCCAGTCTCTTATTCACATCAGTGCATTGTTGGTAAGGTAATTTGAACCCTATCAAGCAGATTTCTGAAATTGCAAACTGGAGAGCTGCTGAATAAAAAGCTAAATATCTTAAAAACCACAAAAAATAAAAAACTAAAACCAATTGCAAATTGTCTTATAATATCATTATCCACATCCTGCTAAAAGTTAATTTAAAGGTGAACGACCCCTTTAAGATAAAATTAAATTGTATTTTGTATTTGTTTATATTTTTTATTGTATTGAACCATTTATTCTATAAATGTATCGTTCTACTGTACACAGTGCAAATAAAGAGCCGCACACACTACTTGTACTACTTCATAACTGGTTTACTGCCAGTTATATTTAGGAGTAGGACAGCAAATGAATGTTTGTCCCAAATTTCAAAATAATTGGTCCTGGGATGTAGGAAAGCAAATGTTCATATCAGAAGGATTCCCGCCTCCACTGCTTTGGACCCCATAAAAAACAAGCCCCATAGCTTAGAACCCCCTGATTTAATCAACAAATGTGGGCGATCACTTTACTTGTTTGCTTTCTGCTTCTGTGGGGTTATGCTCTCCCAAACCACATTTAGCACTTGATTTATGTATTTAAAGGGATACTGTCATGTGAATTTTCCCCCCCAAAACGCATCAGTTAATAGTGCTGCTCCAGCAGAATTCTGCACTGAAATTCGTTTCTCAAAAGAGCAAACAGATTTTTTTTATATTTAATTTTGAAATTTGACATGGGGCTAAACATATTGTCAGTTTCCCAGCTGCCCCCAGTCATGTGACTTGTGCTCTGATAAACTTTACTCACTCTTTACTGCTGTCCTGCAAGTTGGAGTGATATCAACCCCCTCCCTTCCCCCCCCCCAGCAGCCTAACAACAGAACAATGGGAAGGTAATCAGATAACAGCTCCCTAAACACAAGATAACAGCTGCCTGGTAGATCTAAGAACAACACTCAGTAGTAAAATCCAGGTCCCACTGTGACACATTCAGCTACACTGAGTAGGAGAAACAACAGCCTGCCAGAAAGCAGTTCCATAGTGCAGCACTGGCTCTTTCTGAAAGCACATGACCAGGTAAAATGACCTGAGATGCACCTACACACCAATATTACAACTAAAAAAATACACTTGCTGGTTTAGGAATTCAATTTTATATGGTAGAGTGAATTATTTGCAGTGTAAACAGTGTAATTTAGAAATAAAAACTCATAAAAATCATAACAGAATACTTTTAAGATTATGGGCAGATTTATCAAAGGTCGAAGTGAAAATTCTAATTAAAAAAAATCTAATTTCAAGCTAATTTTTGTGTACTTCGACTAGAAAATAGTCCAAACTTTATTTAAATTTGAAAAAAATTCAAATATTCGAATTTGGAATTTTTTTTAAATTTCTTGTGTGCCAATCCCCAGTGCTCCTGACCTGATGAAATATATTCAATTGCATGAATGAAGGGGAGGGAACAGTGTGACAAATGGCAGCAGGTTTAGGGGTGCCCACTATGTAAATCCAGTCCTGCATGTGTGGATTTAGAATAATTGCTGCAAGATTTTTCGTACCATGACAAACAGTCGTTTAATCATCAGAACAGATTAGAAAATTTTGGCCGGCTAACGATAATATCTTTGAATGTGTCCATGGGTGACTGTCACTACTACATGTATATCTTGGACATGACATTAGTACAATTGCAGTGGTACAGTGGTGCCTAAAGATCCAATATGGCTGCTTACATGGTGGTATGTTGGATTAAAGGGGTGGTTCACCTTTTAGTTAACTTTTAGTATGATATAGAATACCTAATTCTAAGCATATTTTCAATTGGGCCTAATTTTTTCTTTTATATAGTTTTTGAAATATCCAATTGCAAATTTTCTCACAATATCACTGCTCTACATCATACTAAAAATGTATTTAAAGGTGAACAACCCCTTTGATGTATCATGAATGTTGCTGCTTGGAAGCATTAAATAGAATTGATTAACTCTCGCCTTTAAAGAGTTGCAGCAGCCCTCAGAACCCATCTCTCAACATCAGTGGTTTCTTAAACCAATAGGGGCCCCACGAGGCCTTAATTAATGAGCAATTTCAATATATATTGGTAAAACAGGACTTCTGGATATGTTGGGGGCCCTAAATTTAATTTGCTATGGAGCCCAGTAACATTTAGTTATACCACTGTCCAAGAGGGAGTTGAATGTAAAAAAAAAGTCTGACAACTACTGGTTAGTGATTTTTTATGTAACCTTAACAGAATAAATATCTGAATTAAAAGGATAAAACAGAAGGGTGCTTTAGTCAAGCAGTTTGTTGTCAGTGTATTGAGATCTCCTGATCACCAACTAAAGGTCTACTAGTAGATCCCAATGTACCTTTTGGACACCCCTGGTCTAAAGAGTCAAACTCATGACCTTCACCAGCATGTGTGACAAAGGTTGAAGAACTTGTTAGAAGAAGGTCTATTTGCTGCACTCCTTGCCTCTGTATGATAGATTGGGCAGGACACGTTTTTCTGTGCATAGGTCATTATGCTGCAGGACAAGTAAAATAATGTCTTAAATGCTCTTCATGTGCTGTATGGAATGCAGGCTTTTACATAACTAAAAAGCATGTGAACTGACTGCTAATGGGAAAGGTTTGCACTTGGGCTATTTACACAAATTCTAATGTCACAACTTCTGTTATTATTAGTAGTACAGGTAAGGAACCTGTTATCTAGAATGCTTGGGATCTGTTTTTTTTTTTATTTATTTGGATCTTCATACCTTGGCGCAAATTCACTAAGCGCCGAAGCGCCTACCGCTAGCGTTAATTCGCTAGCGTTTGGCATTTTTCGTTACTGCGCAAATTCACTAACGAACGCTGGCGTAGTTTCGCTAGTGTTACTTCGCACCCTTACGCCAGGTGAATTTTCGCTAGCAACGTAACTACGCAAATTCACTAACTTGCGCAGTGTACTGAACACTACCTTTTACGCTAGACTTCCTTCGCCACCTCAGACCTGGCGAAGCGCAATAGAGTAGATAGGGATTGTTTCAAAAAAAGTCAAATTTTTTTCTAAGTCCCAAAAAACGCTGGCGTGTTTTCTACATGATGGGTGATAGGCTGAAAAAGATCAAAAATATTTTTGGGGCTCCCCTCCTTCCCCCCTACATTTCCTGACTCATGGCAACTTACCTAGACAGTGGGCACATGTGTAGGGCAAAATAAAAATTTTATTTGCTGATTTGAAGGTTTTCTAGGCATTTGTAGTGCTAATACCGTATATACTTGTGTATAAGCCGACCCGTGTATAAGCCGAGGTACCTAATTTACCTAAGAAAACTGGAAAAATTTATTGACTCGTGTATAAGCCTAGGGGCCCCATGTCAGATTTCAAAATGTGAATGTGTAAATGTGTAATCATGTTTTATGGCATAGAAATCTATCTAAAACGATTTAAAAGAGTCAGAACTATTAGCTGGACAATTGCCACTTGTTTTCCCTGTGACCTTGCATTGCATAACCTGCAAAACACTGATCAGAACTATACATAAATGATAATCACACCCTAATTTTGAAATAATTAAAATGGTGCCATATTAGAATTGTCCTTTAGAGCGCAATTATAGAGCTGTGCATAATTACCGTATATACTCGCGTCCTTCCAATCCCTCACCTGATACGAGGCTCCTTCTGCGGCCCCAACATACCTCCCTCTCCCATAGCGCATCAGGACTGTCTGTGACTGACTGTCACGATCGCCGCCCGGAGCAGGTCCAGGAGCTCCGGGCGGCGCGTCCTTCCCTGCCGGCGTCGCTCCCAAAATGGCGGCGCCCATGGAGCTCCTGGACCTGCTCCGGGCGGCGATCGTGACAGTCAGTCACAGACAGTCCTGATGCGCTATGGGAGAGGGAGGTGTGTTGGGGCCGCAGAAGGAGCCTCGTATCCGGTGAGGGATTGGCTACGGTATGTGCAGGAATTTAGCTGACCCGCGTATAAGCCGAGGTCGAGTTTTTCAGCACATTTTGGGTGCTGAAAAACTCGGCTTATACGCGAGTATATACGGTATGTGTTCCTCCATTGAAATTTGAATTTGGCGCCGTATGCAAATGAACCATCGCTAGCGAAACTTCGCTTCGCTTGGCGAATTAATGCTAGCGCAACTTCGAAAACTTACGCTACCCCTGTGCGCAACTTCGGATTTTAGTGAATTTGCGGAGCGCTGATGAAAATACGCCTGGCGAAGTGTGGCGAAGTGCGGCGAAGTTGCGCCTGGCGCAACTTCGAATCTTAGTGAATTTGCCCCCTTGAGTCTACTAGAAAATCATGTTAAAATGAAATAAGACCAAATAGTCTGGTTTTGCTTCCAATAAGGATTCATTATATCTTAGTTGGGATCAAGTACAAGCTACTGTTTTATTATTACAGAGAAAAGGGGAAATCATTTTTTAAAATTTTAATTATTTGGAGAAAATGGGAGATGGTGTATTCTGAGCGTTCTGGATAACAGGTTTCTGGATAACGGATCACATACCTATAGTAGTATTATTATTAATCACATCCTGCATACATCATCCCACTTAGAATGTAAGCTCTTGCTCCCCCCATTGTCTCCTACCAACATCAAATTATAACTGTAAATCATATTAGTAAAATGTAATGTGCTGCGTGAATTGGTGGTGCTATATAAACAATAATAATCACCCAGAGTTCTCCTTAGGAGGAGGGTCCAAACAGACATGATAGACCAAGACCCAATACATTTTGGGGCCGGAAAGTTTAGCAGCTAAAGGTAGGAATATTTTTACCAATTCCTAGTAGTTAGGGTTGCCAACGTCCATCTTTAATAAGGGACACATATGTAATACGCCTGTAACTGTACACATCATTTTTATTACTATTTTTGTATTATTAATTAATGTGGTTAGAAAAATACTACAAGCTCCCACGAGACAGTGAGAGACTGCTGGGAATTGTAGGTCAATGGCAATGCTGTTTTTAGCGCCCCTAGTGTACTAGACATTTCAGAATTTTTCCGACTTTTTCATCCGATTTTCACAATTTTTTTGTAATTTTCACCCGAAAACTTCGAGGTATTGCCCGAAACCCAGCACATATCAAAAAATCATTGGGATTTGTCCCATTGACTTATATACAACCTCGACAGGTCTGAGATGCCGGATTTTCAGATTCAGACTTTTCCACCCTCGGGGTTTAATAAATTCCGAAACAGTCCGATTTTATTTTTAAAAAAATCACACATTTTTCGTGATTTTTGCATTCAGAGTTTAGTAAATAACCCCCTAAGAGTGTGACATAAGTTTGCCTGATGACCTGGAAGGGCCAAGGCCAGCAGGTAAAGACAAGGTGATGTTAGTTGGTCTTTCTCATCAGGTTACCTCCCAACACTCCATGCCCTTGTTGCCTTCTGACCTGTCCTGATTACGGGGTTAGTAGACTTGTTAAGGTCAAAAGGCTGTGGACTCATTTAGAGGCAATATAGCGAAAGGGTCAGACACTCCTGCTGATGGTCATTAGGCGCTGATAGCCCACTAAGAACTCCATTCTTGGTCCCATGCATAACTCCACCTTCAACTGTACAAACAATTGTCTGAATAGACCCTAATGAGTCTTAACAATATGGCAGGAAAGGCTGAAAAATCCCACCACATTCAGCCTTTACTGCATCCCCACCTGCTCAGTTATTTTAAAGGATAACTGCACCTAAATTTATTTTTTCACTCTTGAAACAAAAGCAACACACAATATTTGTAAATCTTTCTTTTATCCATGACACCCTGATTGAGAATGTAAGAACGTTGAACCTACACCCTCCCATTGATTCATTTACCTCTTACTACATGGTGCATCAGTGTTTATCCAGCAACAAATCTAGTTTTATTCATAGACTTCATGCGATTGAGTTGTATTGTCTATATGGGCACCTGGAAGCCTTCCCCAGGTTGGTAGCAGATTTGTGGCCCACGATGTCTATATAGTGGTGCACATATATAGATTGTATTATACATGTGCCAGCTGGGTAGGAGAGAGCCCAGAAACATTTGTGAGCACACATTATACTATTGGCTTTTGAAATGTACAGGCAAAATAAGTTTTAAGACTTCAGAGACAAAGGCCTGGTGAGTGCCAGCTTATAGGGTTCTTCATGAAGTCTGTTCGTAGAGACAGAAAATTTATGGACAATCTAAAAATGTCTAAATGCCCCCCATTCAAGTAACAGCATCTTGTATTTAGTGTTCTTTTAAATTCACCGTGGCTCCATTATAGCAGAGGATAATGAAGACAACAGGGTTGCTGTTTGCACGGTGTTGATGTTTGGGTAAATCTCGGAGCTTTTGTATGTGTGGGAAATGTGTTTGTGCCTATGTGTTTCTCAACAGGAGCTTCAGTCAGGAGAACTCATTTAGTGCCCTCATAAATCAGTCTCACTGTTAAACTGAAACAGGGCTGTAAATGCTTGTTTAGTACTTGGGAGCCAAGAGGAGCTCACAAAAAAAAAAATCAACAACTGCAACAAAATGAGAAGCAGGGCAAATGGCTTGTGCTGTGATTATATTTCCAGATGCACGAGGGTCTTACTGTATGTGTCTGTTGATATTTATAAGAAACACTGGATTGTGGCATATTGTAAGTGTAGTTCCCTCTGTGCTTTTTCAATGGAAAAAAACACTTTGATTCAATGGCCTTCCCCATTTGTAATTGGCTAATGGAATTAATATAAAAGCTTTAGTGATCTCCTGTGAGTTGCCCCCATTATTTATATGAACTAGGACCTATGGCCCTTCAGCTGTTGTTAAGACTGTTACTTATAGCCATCATGTCCTACTGTTGACATCATGCCTTGCTGAGTTCATCTGACTCTACTATATCTATGTTCTCCTACCTACAACTGCTTCTCTGGCTGCCCCAAAGCAGTCACCCTGCTTGCTCCCACAAAAGATAACGTGGCCCAACAAAATCAGTGTGTCCAGGTGCAACAATAGGTGCTAGCAGCTGCATGGGGGACAGAGGTATAGAGGGTCGCAAAATGATCCTACCTGCACTGATCATAACAATGTGGGTCCACCAGCATGCAAGCCTCTAGATCAGTGGCTCCCAAACTACCCTTCTGGGGAGCTTAGAGCAGCATCAAGGGAGGCTCAGTCTGAAGGCGACTTAGGATAAGATTTGGGGAGTAATGCCATTTGCTGTCTTAGATACACCCACAATCACAGCTTGAAGGTTAGTTAGGGTGGCATTTAATTTTACTATGGGGGAATATCAGCCATATACCAATATTTTACACATTTTTTATCTATGATGGGGCCCTGACCAAAGGTTGGAAGGTCTACTACCAGAAAGCACATCCCTTTTACAGAACTGACTTCTATCACCTTAACCCTAAGCCTAACCTCTACATTGAATACCCCATGGAAGCCCCTACTAATGCTGCAACTCCTATAATCCCCTAGCACTCCTGGTAATAAGAATTACTGTTATGGGAGGGGTAGATGTAAACATCTCAGGTAATAGTGCATCCTTCTCATCACACATGCTTCTTTTGCCAAACTCAACCTCTAGACCATGTAAGCTTGTGAGATCCACAACAGACAATTTTGTTTCCATTACAGAAATACAGGGGTGACCATTTCAGCATGAAAAACTCAAATCACAAAAATAACTCCGCTCTCAGGGCACTAGCTTCTCATATTTGTTGAGGTCCCTCACTACACTCAAACCCTTGTGGACTACAAGCAAAATCACATACAGTATGTTTGGGATCATCCCTGTACTCATGGGATTTCCATTGAAGGATTGCTCAGCCTCCTGGCTTTAGATGTAAATTCTTGAAATCAGTCACTCCCGTTGCACCTTGCAGTGGCAGACAGCACCCCAGACCCTCTTTGAGGTCTTTCCACAGACAGGTAGCCTTCCTGCTGTGTCCTGCTCAGAGACTCACAATTAAATACCTTTCCCCAGTACAACCTTCCTGAGTGTAGAAAGTCTGCTTTGATATATAAAATGCACCAGTGGAACGGAGTGTCTCCCCCACCAGTTCCTTTCAAAAGACTCCAGCTTCCAGGACTAGCAGCAAGATTGTCTAACCAAAGAAAACCTATTATCTTTCTTGTAATGCACATCTCCCACTATGAAGAAATTAAAGGCAAAACTCACCTTTAGACATACTGTATTCCTTTGGTTGCTCTCTCGTAACCAGTAGATCTCTTAATCTCCCATGAACACAAGAGCCCTATTTGATTCCCTGTCATGGACTTGATGGCCCAACAGTCCTAGACTCACTCCTGTGAACCTTAAACACACATCCATTGTGGATCATATAGTTATTAGAGAGGGTCAAATGGGGTTGACACAAGTGTATTATTATTAATGCATTGCCAATGCTTTCAGCCTCTCGGTATAAAACCAATGTTGGGTGCAAGGTCAAGGTCTGTTTAAACACAGTGGCCCCTTACGCATATAAGTCAACACACTGCAACAACAGCAGGACATCCACTTCACAGAAAGCATTTGTACATGTAGTCGATAGAAATATCCGGTTATGAGGATAGAAGATGTTTGCTGTCTTCTACTCTATTGTACTGCAAAATTAATGCATGTTCCCATGAGACTGAGCGGAATTGCCATTGTTTGCACCCTGCTACTGAATGGGCTCTGACATATTTCTTAGAGCTTTGCTAACCCATTCATTTCAATGACCTATACAATGTGGTACTGCATGGGATTCTGCATAATGTGAAAATGGTATTTGTATTCATTTCTTTTCCACTTGCTTCATTCAATAAAAAGGAAAAGAGAGGAAAAAACAGTCTTTTTTCAGAACATAAATTATCCCAGAGCTGTTTTTCCTACTCTTCGTTGGTCACATATACTGTCATATACACTAGTTTGTACTTTGGCATTTGACCCGAGCTTCCAGAATCCAAAGTACAAAGGACACATTATATTGTGTTCAGTAGATGAATCAGGGACATGAACGTTGAGGTCCTCCAGCTAAAAGCCTATTGGAGTTTTTTAATACTGTAGTTCAACAACAGCAAGGGGGCACAGGTTGTACAGCGCTGAGCTCTAACATCCTTCTGAATCATTAATCTCCACTTCAAATTCCAACAATTATTTGAAATATATGATGCTCCTCATATGTAGGTGTTTTTGTACTCTGCTTTAATTCATGCTATGAGACATACTCACCATGGATAATATATAAATGAGTGGTCCTAAAGAAGAAGCCTAAGAAGAATGTAAAAAAGTATTCACATCAGGTCTAATAACCCATGCCAGACATTCAAATTCTTGCTTTCAAACAGGTGATCAGTAACTGCTACCTCCTGACTTACTGACTGATATGGGTTATCGGGCTTAGTCACTTTTAGGGAATAATGTACTCCATAATGTACTCCATCACACAATACTCCATCACACAATAAATTAGTAGTCACAGAGGATTTCCATGACCATATAAAGATCTGATTCTTAAACTTGGGTCAGCAGATGTTGCATAACCACAACATCCAGATTATGTTGACCATTGATTCTATGTTGGAGTATGCAGGAAGTTGTATACAGGTCATTAAACATTATAGACATATATATATAATAGTTGTGTCTTGCCATTATTAATACAGTAAAGGTGGCCATAGACGCACCGATAATATTGTATGAAACAGATTTTTGCACAATATTCAGTGCGTGTATGGTGGGAGAAGAGCTAACCGATATCAGCAGAAGACTTCGATATCCATCTCCTCTTCGATGGGGCTGGCCGGAAAATTTTAATTGGGTGCCTTTGAAGGCTTCCGAACATCATCCATTGTTAGTGCTGAATAGTCAGATACATGTAGAATTCTATTGTTTCTTCCTGTATATCTGATGATTCAGCTCTACACGTGTGTATTGAAACGAACGATTTTTCTGGAAAGATCTTTTCCAGGAAAGATCATAATTGTAGTGTTTATGGCCGCCTTAATACTCTATAACATGGAAAAATCACCAAACAAGCACATATTTAACCAATTTGGTCATCAGAGGGATGAGCTGATTGTTTGACCATCAGGCCAAAGATCAGAACTTTATGGGGCCTACAGAGACCCATCAATGCTTCTATGTTGTCCTCTTCCAATGTCATTTTTAAACTTGCCGTAACGATATCTGGCTGATTGTTGGGCATCATACATGGGCTGTTAAGCTGCCAGCTTAGTCTAGAGGGGTCAAATACACTACTTTTATTGGCCTGTGTATGGCCAACTTTATACATCTAAACAGAATTGACTTATGACAGGCAATAAAGGTCGTGCTGATACCTGTAGAACTGAGTGACTTGCTTGAGGAGAAACATGAATTCCTAAATGTGTCTCCATTCCTCCACATATCTGCTCTTCTCATTTGAGAAACAAATACATATGTAAAAGATGTTTGGGTGTGTGTCTTCTGTCTTCCCACCTGACACTCTTGGCACACCAGGGGCCTTATTAATTCCTCCCATCCCAGGAAAAGTAACGGCTTTTAGATGCAAATGCCACTCATTTGCTGACCTTATAGTTAATTGTCTGTATCCCCTCACGGAATGGCTGCCTTAAAGCAATCTACCTGCACTGTCCAGCCTACACAGCAGGACTCCCCATGCACAAGTGCCCTATCATTGCCATAGAGAGAGAGAGAGAGTGCCAGGACAGTCTATAAAGAAAGAAAATAAACTGCCTTGACATAGATAAGGAAGAGCTGGGATATGTTTAGAAAACCTGTGACCAGCATCTGACCCTCTCTTCCTCACCCTCCTAACAGTGGAGGGGAACAGCTGGGGGTCAGAAGGGTCAAGCGGCTGCTCGCAGCCTTCCTCAAAAATAATTTCTCCTGCCAGAAAGTATCAAAGTGCCGGGCACCGTGACCCTGGGCACCGGGCGAGTGAATAGCTGCAGTGTTTGCGCCACAGAGAAGGTCAGCTGAGGTTAATATACCCTTCCCATGTGGGCTGCAAATGTTCATTAAGTGCTTAAACAACTGAGGGAAATATATATTTATATAAATTTGTGGTCAGGTTAGAAGTTGCTGGTTTGAATTAGGCCTTACACCCACCAGCTAAGAGATCCCAAGAACTATGAGCAGAGGTCAATGATCTTCTAGAAGAAGTGTTACATAAAATTAAGCACTGAGGTCACACATGTTACTATAACTTCTTTGACAGCTCCCTTGGCAAGGGGGTGACATCTGTATACCATAACTTCCTGCTGAGCATGCCGAGACTATTCATACAGGGAATATGAGCGATTATTCCCACACTTCAATTTCACTCAAAATAAACTCTCAAAGTCGCAAAACACCCCTGCTGTTACAACCCCAACATTTACAGGCGACAACTGGCTATGACCATCAGTACTCAGATGGGGCAAATGCTCAGGAATGCATTTTCAAGCCAATATCTGCCCCTTGTATGAACTGACAGGTTGGTGCTGTTGTGGTATTAGTTGGTGGCATTTGCAGGAAGTAGAGACCTTTTCTCTGCCGGAGAAATAAACATAATGTTTGATATTAACCTTAGCCAAAAATATCTAGTCATCTTAGACCACTGGTTATCAAAATTTGAGCTTGGCCACAAAATGGTGTCAGGGGCAAAGACTTGCCTGGGAAGTTTGGCTGAAAGCCACCTAGGAGGGTGAGAATGCCTACTTGAATTGGGTGGGGGGTTTGAAAATTTGTTTGATGCCCTGGATATTCTTGGCACTATGACTAAATGGCTAATCCAGCAATGCTTTCATTTGTTTGTAATATTATTATAAGCAAACAGGAGCTCTAGTCAATAAACACATAGGATATAGAATACTAGAGGAATACTAGAGGCAGGGTATAAGGGTTGAAAAATGATAATTCCTCCTTTCTGTCAGCAAATTATCCGCACTTAAGGTGGCTATACACAGGCAGATTTAAGCTACTTATTCAGGGTCTTTAAACCGATTTGGCATCTTATCTGCCCATTTATGGGGCCCTCTTCCGGACCTCCATGGCCAACATCTGGCCAAGAATCGGGCAGACATCGATCAAGCAGGTTTGGTTTTCCTGTCTGATCGAGGACACATCAGCTAGTTGATATAGTCCTCATCCCGTCGACAGCTATTTCCGCCATTAAAATCCGATCGTTTGGCCCTAGGGTTTAGCCCAATATCACTCGCCTTTGGGGGAAAGGTCCGCTCATTAGGGATGTAGCGAACTGTTCGCCGGCGAACTAGTTCGCGCGAACTAGTTCGCGCGAACTTCGACCGTTCGCGTCCGCCGAATGTTCGCGAACGTTTGGGAACGTTCGCATTTTGAGTTCGCGTTCGATTCGAATAAAAATCGTTCGACCATTCTAATTCCTTCGACCGCTAAAAATCGAACGATTTCCATTCGTTCGAACGATTGTAAGCATTCGATCGAATGATTTTCATTCAATCGAACGATTTTAAAACGTTCGATGGTTCGATTCGAATGAAAATCCTTCGATCGAACGATTAAAATCCTTCGATCGTTCGAATCGAACGATTTTAGCGAGGGTTCAAAGTTCGCAAACTGTCCGCGAACGTTCGCATTTTTTGCCGGTGTTCGCGAACGGCGTTCGCGAACACCAAATCGGCAGTTCGCTACATCCCTACCGCTCATAGGCAGCCTCGTAAAGTGCATGGTCACCTTTAGAATACAACATTTTTAAATAAGTAAAAAGGCTAAAAGGCGTTACATATTCATCAGGTTCGACCTTCTTCATTCTGCAGAGGGTTTAACCTGATGAATACGTCACATTTTTCATCAAGTGCCCATCATTTAACACGTAGCCATCTTTAATAATAAATGTTGTTGGAGTTTCTGCTATGTTTGGAATAAGGTTACTGGATCATCTGAAGTATCACCAACACCTTTAATAAATGCAAGTTGCACTGATTTAATTTAAAGGCAGCCTTTTCAGCTGGTTATTCTAGAAGTGCCCCCACCCCGCTTTCAAATGATCTGGTAACCCTAATTTGCTAAGCAATATGCCTACACAACAGTATTTTCCAAAATGACCTCCCTTTGTGCTTTGCAGGTTATTTCTTGAGGCTGGCGGGAGATATTTATGAACTGTTTGCCACTGCCCATGTCAGTTTATCCCAAGAGTGACCTGTTTAATGTACAGGACATTCCCAATCAGCAAGAGATCTGGGCTCTGTTTCATGATACTTGCCACTTTTCCTCTGACTAATTCAACTTCAGATCTGTGACAAACATCTGGGAAGATTTATGAACCAACTTAGTTGAAAGCAGCTCAATATTCAAGGTTAGGATTGAACTGTTGAGGTTTCCTTCAGAATTATTTCATTTATTATTCTTGTTTCAGATGGTCTGAAAGAGGTGGAAAAGTGAAATATTAGGTGATTGACACATTGTAGGACAATATGCAAAATGGCAATGGAGGAAGATGGTGCCCAAACACAACTCAAGTGTGTTAATCAAAATAAAGAATATAAAACAAGCTGCGTTTATTGAACTGATTGGTTGGTTGGAATGCTGGATTGGTTGGAATGCTACCCTGAAATATGACCCCATGGAGTTCCAGGTTGGCTGGGTAGTGACCCCATACAGACACAGACCTCGGTATTAGTCAAACTTAAAGGGATCCTGTCATCAGAAAACATGTTTTTTTCAAAACGCATCAGTTAATAGTGCTACTCCAGCAGAATTCTGCACTGAAATCCATTTCTCAAAAGAGCAAACAGATTTTTTTGTATTCAATTTTGAAATCTGACATGGGGCTAGACATTTTGTCAATTTCCCAGCTGCCCCTGGTCATGTGACTTGTGCCTGCACTTTAGGAGAGAAATGCTTTCTGGCAGGCTGCTGTTTTTCCTTCTCAATGTAACTGAATGTGTCTCAGTGAGACATGGGTTTTTACTATTGAGTGTTGTTCTTAGATCTACCAGGCAGCTGTTATCTTGTGTTAGGGAGCTGCTATCTGGTTACCTTCCCATTGTTCTTTTGTTTGGCTGCTGGGGGGGGGGAGGGAGGGGGGTGATATCACTTCAACTTGCAGTACAGCAGTAAAGAGTGATTGAAGTTTACCAGAGCACATGACTTGGGGCAGCTGGGAAATTGACAATATGTCTAGCCCCATGTCAGATTTAAAAAAAATCTGTTTGCTCATATGAGAAATGGATTTCAGTGCAGAATTCTGCTGGAGCAGCACTATTAACTGATTCATTTTGAAAAAAAAAAATTCCCCATGACAGTATCCCTTTAAATATGAACAGCCGAATTGCTTGTTAATGGAGCCTACACAATGACATTTTGCCACAATGGATTAGATATTTTGATTAGATATCTCTGACTTGTGCTCTGATAAACTTCAATCACTCTTTACTGCAGTACTGCAAGTTGGAGTGATATGACCCCCCCAAGGAGCTACACAAAAGAACAATGGGAAGGTAACCAGATAACAGCTCCCTAACACAAGATAACAGCTCCCTGGTAGACTAAGAACAACACTCAATAGTAAAAACCCATGTCCCACTGAGACACATTCAGTTACATTACAGCAGTCTGCCAGAAAGCATTTCTCTCCTAAAGTGCAGGCACAAGTCACATGACCGGGGGCAGCTGGGAAATTGACAAAATGTCTAGCCCCATGTCAGATTTCAAAATTGAATATAAAGAAATCTTTTTGCTCTTTTGAGAAATGGATTTCAGTGCAGAATTCTGCTGGAGTAGCACTATTAACTGATGCGTTTTGAAAAAAACATGTTTTCCGATGACAGGATCCCTTTAAGTTTGACTGATTCCGTGGTCTGTGTCTGTATGTGGTCACTACCCAGCCAACCTGGAACTCCATGGGGTCATACTTCAGAGTAGCATTCCAACCAACCAATCAGTTCAATAAACGCAGCTTGTTTTATATTCTTTATTTCGATTAACACACTTGAGTTGTGTTTGGACACCATCTTCCTCCATTGCCATTTTGCATTTGCCCTACAATGTGTCAATCACCTAATATTTCACTTTTCCACCTCTTTCAGACCATCTGAAACAAGAATAATAAATTAAATAATTCCGAAGGAAACCTCAACAGTTCAATCCTAAGCTTGAATATTGAGCTGCTTTCAACTAAGTTGGTTCATTAATCTTCCCAGATGTTTGTCACAATGGATTAGATATTTTGAAAAATCACTAATTTCTGGGCCTTCAGCTTTGGTTTGTTTCAGCCTCCTGCTCTGCAAACAGTTCTATCTCTGCAACAGCTACTCCTTTAGCATAAACTCCTATTATACAAGATAAGTAATTAGGCTAAACAAGGAGGCTTGGGAGCTGCCTGATATTCTAACTGTCTTTCCTCTGATATGCTAAGTGAGGTCACCTTGTTAGAGATATGAGTGCAGTGAAAGCAGTCTCTAAACAGACTTGTTAGCGGTTTCATTGCATGAAGGGAAAGTGTCTGTACTGTCTTCAGATTCCGCCCCCTCTCCCTGTGTGTCTCAGCACTAACTAAAGGGTAACCTCTTCCAAACAGAATTGGTTGGCTTTTCACCACTGCCATCTTCTCCGGCCCCTCGCGTTTCACTCTCTGACAGTTTTTGTGTATAACCTTAAGGAAGGTGTATTCATATGTTAGAGAGCTTGTCTCTTTTATAGCAGTGCCATTAAACACAATGTTCTGTCTGATTGCCGTATTTGTACTAGGATTGTTTTGTCACTTTGCCAATGATATCCCCCAAGGCTGCTTTATTACAATCCACACTGAAGTCTGATCTTCCCCAATAATCCTTTGACAGCGGGAGACAATGATCCTCTATGAGCCTGGCCCTGCGAAGAAATAATCAGGCGGCTGTTTTTAGAGCTGAGGGAAGCAAGAAGCAGTCATACGATTGCTAAACCAAGCTGTGCCTACAAAAAGATTAATAGAAGTATATAATAACATATTGTAACAAAATTATGCAAATGCGCAGATCCCAATATATATTTCACAAAAAACTCCTTAGAAAAAGTGTTTAGTGATGTCACCAGTTATTATTGGAGTTTAGTGATGCAATATGTGTCACATGACTCACTGAAGCTTTTGTTGCATAAGAAATAATATATCCCATGCTGTCAAATATAAGAATATTAAAAGGTCTGGCACTTGCCCTTGATTTGAGGCCTTATACATCAATGACTTCTAATATCCTTGTAATTTGCAGTAGAGAGTACATTATTCCTTATAATACATGAGTGATACTCAGAGTTCCCTGTATAACTCAGCCTGCAGCCTTGTGCCTTTATATGGTCACAGAACCCCTCAGTGACTTCTAATATCCTTATCATTTACAGTAGGAGGCACATTATTCCTTATAATACATGAGTGATACTCAGAGTTCCCTGTATAACTCAGCCTGCAGCCTTGTGCCTTTATATGTTCACAGAACCCCTCAGTGACTTCTAATATCCTTATCATTTACAGTAGGGGGTACATTATTCCTTATAATACATGAGTGATACTCAGAGTTCCCTGTATAACTCAGCCTGCAGCCTTGTGCCTTTATATGGTCACAGAACCCCTCAGTGACTTCTAATATCCTTATCATTTACAGTAGGAGGCACATTATTCCTTATAATACATGAGTGATACTCAGAGTTCCCTGTATAACTCAGCCTGCAGCCTTGTGCCTTTATATGTTCACAGAACCCCTCAGTGACTTCTAATATCCTTATCATTTACAGTAGGGGGTACATTATCCCTTATAATACATGAGTGATACTCAGAGTTCCCTGTATAACTCAGCCTGCAGCCTTGTGCCTAAATATGGTCACAGAACCCCTCATTGACTTCTAATATCCTTATCATTTACAGTAGGGGGTACATTATCCCTTATAATACATGAGTGATACTCGGAGTTCCCTGTATAACTAATCCTGCAGCCTTGTGCTTTTATATGGTCACAGAACCCCTCAGTGACTTCTGATATCCTTATCATTTACAGTAGGGGGTACATTATTCCTTATAATACATGAGTGATACTCAGAGTTCCCTGTATAACTCAGCCTGCAGCCTTGTGCCTAAATATGGTCACAGAACCCCTCACTGACTTCTAATATCCTTATCATTTACAGTAGGGGGTACATTATCCCTTATAATACATGAGTGATACTCAGAGTTCCCTGTATAACTAATCCTGCAGCCTTGTGCTTTTATATGGTCACAGAACCCCTCAGTGACTTCTGATATCCTTATCATTTACAGTAGGGGGTACATTATCCCTTATAATACATGAGTGATACTCAGAGTTCCCTGTATAACTCAGCCTGCAGCCTTGTGCCTAAATATGGTCACAGAACCCCTCATTGACTTCTAATATCCTTATCATTTACAGTAGGGGGTACATTATCCCTTATAATACATGAGTGATACTCGGAGTTCCCTGTATAACTAATCCTGCAGCCTTGTGCTTTTATATGGTCACAGAACCCCTCAGTGACTTCTGATATCCTTATCATTTACAGTAGGGGGTACATTATCCCTTATAATACATGAGTGATACTCAGAGTTCCTTGTATAACTCAGCCTGCAGCCTTGTGCCTTTATATGGTCACAGAACAACCCCTCAGTGACTTCTTATATCCTTATCATTTACAGTAGGGGGTACATTATTCCTTATAATACATGAGTGATACTCAGAGTTCCCTGTATAACTCAGCCTGCAGCCTTGTGCCTAAATATGGTCACAGAACCCCTCACTGACTTCTAATATCCTTATCATTTACAGTAGGGGGTACATTATCCCTTATAATACATGAGTGATACTCAGAGTTCCCTGTATAACTCAGCCTGCAGCCTTGTGCCTTTATATGGTCACAGAACCCCTCAGTGACTTCTGATATCCTTATCATTTACAGTAGGGGGTACATTATCCCTTATAATACATGAGTGATACTCAGAGTTCCCTGTATAACTCAGCCTGCAGCCTTGTGCCTTTATATGGTCACAGAACCCCTCATTGACTTCTAATATCCTTATCATTTACAGTAGGGGGTACATTATCCCTTTAATTACTTAACTAGGAACCGGTGCAAGTAAAACACAACTGTTTCCATGATCTGAAAGAATTCTGGAGTTTGGTTTGTGCCCATAGCACAATGTGCACTTGTAGGCATGTGAGACAGTGAGCATATATGTCATTTTAACAAGAAGTTTCTCTTTTGTAGATGTCTTATCTCTTCATCTCCAAAAGAAGCCAACTTCTGTGATTCCTAAGTGAGCTATTAAACAGAAATGTGTTCAGGCTTCGTGGCCCCAACGCTTGACCTGTTTAACTTGATTTTTATTACTCTGAAGCCAAATCAGACATAATTGGCTGACTCACACCGCCCTGGGGTCTCAGAGAGAGATCAGAGGCAGGAGGCTTCTCTTTAGTCTTTACGCTGATCGACCAAACAGCAGCTTACTGGGCCCCGCACAGGCAATTAAGTGTAGGGATAGGCAAGGCCTTCATTTATGTGGAACAATATTGCCTCTTTGCTCTTATAATAAACGACAGCAAAACAATGAGGGGTGACAATGCACAGAATGTATTGTCTAAGGGATTAAAGAAAATGGACTTTAAATATCATTAAACTGCAAATCACTAAGTCCATTCTGGTGGCTAAGTTTTTTATTTTTTATCTGAACATAAATATCTGACCCCCAATTATTGTTTTTTTTTCTGTTTCACCCTGTTATTTTTATGTTTGCAGTAGGATAATTAATGGAATGTAGACTTCTGTTTTGTCTTATCAAAGAAATTACCACTACATTTTGGAATCTTCCACCAAGATTATATTCCATACATACGTTTGCCCCCCCCCCCCGAATTCTAGTGTGTCATCAATTGGCCACACATGGGCTTATGGTTTCCTTGAATTCAATGATTTACTACCAATTTGGCTAAACTCAGGAGCGAGTGCCCAAGCTTTGGTTTGACCAACCTAGAAGGAAAACTTCAGAAATTTTCAAGGACCCCCTTTCTTTGATTATTTCATCCTCCTAAATATGATGATAAACCACCTCTGTCCTATTTAATCACGGGGGGATTTATGAACACGTCCATTTCCTAAATTTATACGATCCCAAATACTTTTTTCCATCATAGCGGCTGATCTATAGAGACTATAAATTTCAGAGTTTAGTCTTGGATTTTTTTAGATAAATGTTTAATAAGCAGACTGAGTAATGTTTCTCCTCTTTCAAGAACAGAGGTTGCTGAAATAAATGAGGTTCCTGAAAATATTTATAGTGCAGCAGCTGACTCTGAAGGACCATGAATAGTTCATTCATCTGGAGTGTCCTTATAGTAGAGAACATGTAGATCACTGATGATCATACAACACAGCACCCATTGGTCATACAACCCCATGTTATCAAATACTAATATTGGTTGGTCCACCATATTTAAGAGTAACAAGTATCTTGCTAGAATGACTTGCAATGCACAAGAAAGGTGTGATGTGGTCACCTGGACCAAAGTTGCCCAAGTGCAGTAACCGGTGGCAACCAGACAGCAGTTAGCTTTTACTTTCTTAATCCCATGGTCACTACTCCAGGTCAGTAATCAAGCTAATTGAGTAGCAAGGTTTTTTAAACATAGAGGGAGACACTTTCCTCTTATTTGGACTGCTCCCTTTACTGTAGTAGGGCAAATAATAAACTGTTCTACTAATAGGCAGCCTGTAGCCTGTGTATAATTCAAATTATGACTGCCCCAACAGACAACCGATCAGGCTTTGGTAAGATCTTAATCAGAAATGAACTCTTTGTCCTACAGCTCTGTATCCAACTTCCCCATGATCTGATAGTTGACTCAAGGATAGGGTTGCCACCTTTTCTGGAAAAAAATACAGGCCTTCCTATATTCTTGCTGTTTTTCCTATTAATAACATTGGCATCAAGCATCCTTTTTACCGACAAGACCAGTAAAATACCGGCCAGGTGGCAACCCTACTCAAGGACCAAAGAATTTTATTGGTCTAAGTCACATTACTATTTGGAGACCAAATCAGACAAAGGTCATTTGAAGGCCTCTCCAAAAAAGTAGATCTTGCCATGGCAACATTTTATTGGGGGGAATACACTTGAAATTCAGTTCCTAAAGCCAAAGCTCTGGAGAGAAAGAGTTAAGGCGTGATGGTTGTGGTTAAGTCCACTTGCCTTGCTCTAAAATAGTCTAAGCGCATTCACTTTGTGGTTGCCAGGGGGCAATGACCCTTTTCCATTAAATCAATAAACTGGATGAGAGAAAATACATAAACCAGGGATGTGTATCCCGGGGCCTTACCCAATGCCCATTGTAGGCCATATTCTAGTATGCAGTACAATTGAAGGGTATTGTTAAGCAATAAGGGGGTAAACCAATCATAAATGCAAAGTTTTCAGCAGGTCTAGTAACCTACAGCAACCAATCAGATGCTTGAGATTAAACAGGCCACAAGCATATGCTTGGCATATGCTTGGGAATAACAATGCCTAAATGCAACTGGTTAAGAGACACAAGAGGAAGAACATGTCTGCTCCACAGAGTTTACACTTTTAGCCAATCTATTCATAACCATACATGTCTTTTTCATTAAGAACGTGCCATTAAAGGAGAATTCTTGTCACCTTTAAAAAAGGGCAACTTGTATTTTGCAAATGAAAAAGTGTGACTTGAGATGAGTCAGATAAGAGTGCCGGGCAGGCTGCTGTCCATCTTGGTTCTGAAGGAATGTATTTGGTTTGGGAATGTGGGGGTGAGGGGGGGAGAGGTAGCGTGACCCAGCATGTCATGCAGAGGGCACAAAAGGTTACGACCTTTGCTTGGGGGGTAGAGGAGGAACAAGGAATCCTGTTGTTTCACTTTTCACAAGTAGTGGCCCTGTTGCAGTGACTCAAATCATGTGCTGGGCTGCGGGGAGCTGGAAGCAGAGGAGGGGCTCAATGTGCACAGAGGGCTGGAGTGTAGAGTCATAAAAAATAGCCCTTACTGAAATGTTCCTTACATTGGTCTGTGAGGAGAAACCAATCCTAAAAGGTGGCCATAGACGCACCACTAATATCGAACACAAAATTTTCATATGATATTCAGTGTGTATGGTGGGAGATGAGCCAACCGATATCCGCAGAAGACTTGGATATCGGTTTGGTCGTTGATCGAGCTGGCTGGAAAATTTTGATCGGGAGACTTTGAAGGCACCCGAACATTGGCCATTGTTAGTACTGAATCGTCAGATACAGGTAGAATTCTATTGTTTCCAGGGTCGGACTGGGCCGGTGGGACACCGGGAAAAACCTGGTGGGCCCATGGCTCTGGTGGGCCCCACTGGCCCAGATCCGCACCCTAGTTTTGTTCCTCGCTGCAAAAAAAAAGCAGTATGTGTGCTGTGATGCTCGCTGATGCGCGCTGATGTGCTTGCGCGAGTGCATTCTTGCGCACATTAGTGTCGGGTGGCCTGCTGGACAGGAGCCGCATCCCCCGGGGTCCGGAGGGGGGGCCCTGAGGCAGAAGCCCCGGTGGGCCCTTACCCACCAGTCCGATCCTGATTGTTTCTATCTGTATATCAGACGATTCAGTTGTTGAAATGAACAATCTTGCTTGGAAAGATATTTTCCAGGAAAGACAATAATTGTCTATGGCCACCTTTAGATATACTGTTTGTGACCCACCACACTTTTAGAAATTTGCCTTTTTTCCCCATACATATCAAATTCCCTGCCATTACTATTTATATGATTTTATGTGTCCATAAAGTGTGTGAAAAGTAAAATACCTTCCCCGGCATTTATACTGTTCTGAGCCACTGGTTCAAGGCTTCAATCAGTGGCTCAAGTCCCATTGCTAGAGACCCCTGTGCTGACTGAATTAACGACTCTGAGAAGGAATGGCTTAGAAGTTAAGCCACAGGACACTAACCTATAGACTTATATCTATAAATCCATATGTAGACATTGTATTAAGTTCTCCCAGTAAATGCTATGAGTAAACCTAAGTCAGTAACTGTGTGTTTCCTCATAATGCCACCCTTAAACTCTATTAACCATGTTGCAGTACTTGCACCCACTGATGCTCCTTACAACTTGAGCACAGCCCAAATGCCCAGGTTCAGCCAGATGCATGTGAGTGCAAGGTATATGGTGCAGGACACAAGGGAACCCTGGAATAGGCACTTTAGATGGCACACAATTTACCAAACTGGACGCTATTTTGAAATGTAGCAAAAATGTAAAATGCGTGAAAAAATTGGAACACACTATTACGCTTGAATTCTGGAGGGAAAAAAACTACACAGCTGCTGGCAATAAAATCTATTTTAATCCTAAATTTTGCATAGTGACAGTAAAGTTTGGTTGAAAAAAGTCCATCAAGTAATTTTCTTGGAGGTATACTGGAAGCATTGCTGAATGTATGGGCTATATACCAACAAGACATCTTCTTGATATGGAATTAAACTTACAGATGCAGAGTTTTAAGCATAGCCCATTTAACATTGTGCACTGATAATGACCTGTGGTTGCTTGTTTGTGGCCTTTTCACTTTCTATGCAATCCACATAGAACCAGTTTATCTTATCTAGATTGTGTTTTTGTTGTTGTTCCTTTGGAGAGGGGCTGACTTCAATATCCGCAAAGCAGTTCTTAAAATCAGCAGTCACCACTAGTGTATGTTGTCCACATGGTTGGCACACTGGCAATGCTCCTGTTTATAATTATCTCCTTTATAAAATGTTCTGGTTTCCCGGTTGTTGAGTGTAACGCTGCCCATACAATCTGAGGGACCCTTGTTTGGCACAAGTGCCACATGAGTAGATATCTGCCAGAATTGGCCACTTACTGTCTGGGAAAAATCATGCTGAATTGAATGTTGGTCTCTGGGCCTACAATCAGATCACACTGAGGACCAATGGAGACCTGTCAAAAGAGGACTTCATCTAAGCACCTTTATAGTCCTTGCCTGGTGGGATTTTCATCCTAAATGTGGCCATACATGGGCAGATCCGCTTGTTTGGAGAGGTTTCCAAACTAGCATATCCTGCTCCAATTTGCCCACTTTGAGTGGATGATATTGGGCTGAGCCCAACAATCAGATCAAAGGCCAGGAATGCAGGAGGTGGGAGCAAGGACCTCATCAACAAACAGATTGGGTCCTCGATGCAATGGAATTTTGTAACCTGCCCATTCAGAAGCAGAGTAGCCAAAACAGATGGTACCATTCAATATTCACAAGGTTGTAAAGAGCAATATTTTTTATCTATCCAATAAGTCATGGGGGACCCTGATGCCCTACTTGTATTGGGTACAACTTAATATTCATGAGACTCTAAAAAAAGCAATATTTTCATATATCCAGTAAGTCATAACCTGTTGCCTACTTGTATTGGGCATGAAACTGCCAATTGCCCATTTCTAATAGTGGCTTTGCTTACCGTATTGTGATTGGACAGGGAGGAGGTCCAGGTGCGGCAGAGAGAAGTTGGCAAGCATAGCAATAATACAGAGGTTTCATCTCTCCAACTGATCATTGTGAATGAAAATAAAGGCAGGATAATTGGCTCCTGATCCAACTGACCCTAGTCTGTGTGAATGTGACCTTATAGATTGTAAGCTCCACTGGGGCAAGGACTGATGTAAATGGTGTATAATCTCTATAAAGCTGCAGAATGTGTTGACACTATATGAATAAAGAAAAACATCAACTGATGGTTTTAATTCTGGTGACTGTGTTCATGAAAGAACTAACCAAGGTCACATCCTTGACCCTAACTAGGGGTTTCTTAAATATAGAATTTCCTACTCTAACCAGGCACAAAGGCTAAACACACTTCATATTATTCTATACAGCATAATTATTATAATATCAGGCGAGACATTTACTATAGTCACTATAATAACACTGCACTCATGCACCAAACAGGAAAATATTTCCACCTTATTGGCTGCTTTTGCCTCGCCCCCATTCATCCTTCCCATACATTCTGAGACATCATTGTGTTCAGGGAACATTGCTTCTCGATCACATAGTTGTACAGAATAACGGGAATGGCCAGTTTAGCATCCTAGGCGGAATGCCATTGACGAAGCAAACAATATGACTGCTCCCGAGTACATACAGGTATGTGGGTAGGAATGTTCCGCTGGCAATATATTTTACTGATTCAGGAATGTTATAGGATGTCTTTCAATGGCCCTTTCATTCACCCAGTCACATATCATTTTCACCTGCTAGTTTTTGCACTTTTGGAAATGTCAATAATGGAGACAATAGACAGAAAGGGACCATGAAGCCTCACACAGGCTGGGGCAGCTCATCTCTCCTCTAAAGACACAGTATGGAAGTCATCAGGGATTCTGTTGGTTGTATCACTGTTCCCCAATAAATGGCAAGATCACCTGTTAAAAAACATTTAGAATGTTATAAATGGACCTATTGTAGTAACCAGTTTTCAGTTACCAGTAGTCATCCTTTTATTTCAATTTTGTATGGATTTTAATTATGAGCCTTCCTATTCTGTTTCTTTTTGGTTTGCATCTGGAAATGATGTGTGGTTGTCAGGGTCATTGACCCCACAAACCAAAAAAAAAACAAAAAACCATGGCTGCTACCGGTAAGCATGGTAAGCAGTAAGCAGTTCCAAGACACATCAGTTGATAGTGCTGCTCCAGCAGAATTCTGCACTGAAATCCATTTTTTCAAAAGAGCAAACAGATTTTTTTTATATTAAATTTTGAAATCTGACATGAGGCTAAACATATTGTCAGTTTCCCAGCTGCCCCAGTCATGTGACTTGTGCCTGCACTTTAGGATGGAACTGCTTTCTGGCAGGCTGTTATTTCTCCTACTTAATGTAACTGAATCAGTCTCAGTGGGACTTGGATTTTGCTGTTCTTAGATCTACCAGGCAGCTGTTATCTTGTGTTAGGGAGCTGCTATCTGGTTACCTTCCCATTGTTCTGTTGTTAGGCTTCTGGGGGGTGGATGATATCACTTAAACCTGCAGTACAAGTCACATGACTGGGGGCAGCTGGGAAATTGATAATATGTCTAGCCCCATGTCAGATTTCAAAATTAATTATCAAATTAATTATCAAATAATGACATTCCGCATTTTTGCTAAGCAAAGGTTTAGCGTTAACACCTGCTCTGGAGCTTCGTTAAATATTAACCTGCAAAAAAGTTTTTATTATATCCACTGCGAATGTTCGCAAAAACGATTTGTTCGCAAACTTTTCGATGAGCTCGTTGAGGTCTTTAATCAGTCAAAAAGGAGGCAAACATGGTTGTTAGCGTTCACAAGTGTCTTTGCGCAGGTTTTTTTCCAATAGCAAAACATATTACATTCCCCCATGTATTATCTTTTGTGTCTATGAAAATCACTGAACAAAAGGCCCCAAATCACCTAGTGTGTATGTCAAATTGTGTATAGCATTTAAAAAAAAATGTGGATTTCACATATTTTTAATAATATCATTAATAGCTTTTTATTATATTCCCCCAAAAGGTTTCAGTGTAAGCTTTTCTTGGTGAGGTTAGTTGCGGTCCTTCTCGCCCCATATTTTCTCTGTGCAAACAGATCTTCCTAATAGTGTCAATATTTATCATGGTAATTTGATGAGTTGATTAATGAAGATAGTGGGGGTTAATGTAGTAAAAGTCTAACAACCAGGTCTATGAAATGAGTCCAATAGCAGCTAATCAGCAGGTTGCATTTAATGGTCACCAATAACCAGGCCTGGACTGGGAGTCAAAATAGGCCCTGCCATTCCAAGTACACAGAGGCCCAAACAGCCCCCCAAACAGCCCCTACCAGCCCACTTTATAGTAATTTTCTATTGAACCATACAGCAGCCCCTCTGGCATTTGCCAGAACCCACAGATTGCCAGTCCGGGCCTGCCAATAACCATCTGATTGGTTGCCATGGGTAACTAGACCTATATGATGTTCATTGCATCAACCCTGCAACTATAGAATTATGGTGAAGAAAATCAATGTTCGAATTGTTCTAATCAACTTGATTCCCTCATAAATGTCTGTAATTATTTCTTAAGTGAGATGCCCTTAAGACAGAACTTTGTAGTAGTCACTTTAAGTCACAAAATGGTTGTTTAAAGAAAAATGGTCTGTTTCCTTGTCACACCGAGGTTAATTGTAAGGTAGAAATATTGCACTGTCCTGCGTCACAAAGCTGGTTTTGTCAGTGCTCCTGTTGACCCCTGAGGATGAGCCCAACCCCCTCCTGTCTTGTTTATTTTGGCAATTTTCTATCAGTTGTAAAAGTCAACAGATCCTTCAGGCGCCCTTCTCTTCTCACCAATCACCAGCCCTACAGTACCTCCCTGTCTGACCTGTTCATTGTGCACTAAGGAAATTGGGAGTCTCCTGTGAATGATCAATATACAAACCGTACTTTAACAGCTAATGTGTTTCTGGGGAAGGGAGTGTGGGGTAGCAGGTATAGTAGGGAGAGATTGTGCCTATAGTAACAGTGGATAATAGTCTCTGGGAAGGGAGTGTGACTGTGGGATAGCAGGTATAGTAGGGAGAGATGGTGCCTATAGTAACAGTGGGATAATAGTCTCTGGGAAGGGAGTGTGACTGTGGGATAGCAGGTATAGTAGAGAGAGATGGTGCCTATAGTAACAGTGGATAATAGTCTCTGGGAAGGGAGTGTGACTGTGGGATAGCAGGTATAGTAGGGAGAGATGGTGCCTATAGTAACAGTGGGATAATAGTCTCTGGGAAGGGAGTGTGACTGTGGGATAGCAGGTATAGTAGGGAGAGATGGTGCCTATAGTAACAGTGGGATAATAGTCTCTGGGAAGGGAGTGTGACTGTGGGATAGCAGGTATAGTAGGGAGAGATGGTGCCTATAGTAACAGTGGATAATAGTCTCTGGGAAGGGAGTGTGACTGTGGTCAGAGAAAAGGTAGAAATATGAAATCATTTACATCGTTTGCATTTGCCCTCACACGTTTCAACATAAACATTGCATTCCGTGTATATAATTTGTTTGTATATCTTTGCACATTTCCAGTTGGATAAGTCCAACTTATCTTCTGGGCTGCTCAGACTTAACTTGGGTCCCACAATATTTAATGCACAGACGGCTCAGGTTCCTCGTAATGCAGAGCTGTGAATGCTCAGATACACAATAGAAGAAGACACATGCTGGCAGAACCCATTCACTAATGATTCTAGTTGGCCTTCAAGCCTAATGTGCATTGAGTTTTCTCATCCATTTCCAACTTTATTTTCTTTGTAGCCTGGGGGGTCTGGAACACGTTACAAAACTTTCAGAGTGAATCATATCTGCAAAACATTGGAGTGTATTGGCAAGACTTTACCAAGGCTTTGGCGCCAATCCATCCAGTAGGGCCTAGGGGACAGATATCCAGAATGATGTTCTTTAAAAACTGGCAGGTAGGCTTGAAAGCTCCAATCTAAAAGAAAGAATTGGGGTGGCACAAAATCTTGGCAGCTAGACTGTAGCATCTGGACTGAGCTGTTTTAGGCTGATAATTTGGATGACGATGATCTGTTTTCTTTCTCAATTAGCATTCCAAAATCCTCTGCGAGCTGTGAGTGTAGGCAAGGGAACAGGCAAAGGTGAGCTGGTGAGAGAAAAACAGTGAGACGGATTTGTTTCTGATCTGCCAATCTCTCCACACACACACATACTGGGAGCTTTGTGAAGTCTCATAGCATTATCTGCTTGCGTTTGTTTCAGAACGGGAGAAAAAAAACATTGTCTGTTCAAATGTCCCTAATTCATTTTGTATGTATTCATTTAACTGTACTTGCACAAACTTTTCTCTTTACAGATGTGTGATCTCTTAATGGGCAAATAACCCTAAGACGACTAATTTGCAATAACAGACCACGTATTAATATGCAGTACTTGCTGATCTCTTTTGTTATTGCTTAGCTGATCTTTAATCACTAACTTCTTTCGTTTGTTAAGTTGGCCTAGATTGTCTGCCCTTTGGTTGCCCTAGAACAAACTGACAGTTTATTGGCTTGTGCAACAGGTTATAATAAAGGTTTCCTGGGCTGATACCTGGTTAGAACTCGGCCATGTATGGCTGGAAAAATATCCAGATGTGGTTCTTCTTGATGGATCTACACAGGCCCTTAAAGGGATCCTGTCATCAGAAAACGTTTTTTTTTTCAAAACGCATCAGTTAATAGTGCTACTCCAGCAGAATTCTGCACTGAAATCCATTTCTCAAAAGAGCAAACAGATTTTTTTATATTCAATTTTGAAATCTGACATGGGGCTAGACATTCTGTCAATTTCCCAGCTGCCCCATGTCATGTGACTTGCTTTCTGGCAGGCTGCTGTTTTTCCTTCTCAGTGTAACTGAATGTGTCTCAGTGGGACATGGGTTTTTACTATTGAGTGCTGTTCTTAGATCTACCAGGCAGCTGTTATCTTGTGTTAGGGAGCTGCTATCTGGTTACCTTCCCATTGTTCTTTTGTTTGGCTGCTGGGGGGGGGAAGGGAGGGGGTGAAATCACTCCAACTTGCAGTACAGCAGTAAAGAGTGACTGAAGTTTATCAGAGCACAAGTCACATGACTTGGGGCAGCTGGGAAATTGACAATATGTCTAGCCCCATGTCAGATTTCAAAATTGAATATAAAAAAATCTGTTTGCTCTTTTGAGAAATGGATTTCAGTACAGAATTCTGCTGGAGCAGCACTATTAACTGATTCATTTTGAAAAAAACTTTTTTTTCCCATGACAGTATCCCTTTAATGTCCTTAAAGGACATAGTAACATAGTAACATAGTACTTTAGTTTAAATAAAAAAGACACACGTCCATCAACCTTTAGAGGACAAGGAAAGTGTTACTCATTGGGGGGCTGCCAATATGTTAGGCAACCCTTAGTTGTTACAGTCGTAACCTTAAAGGGCTGGGTCACCTTAAAGTTAAATTTTAGGATGTTATAGAATGACCAGTTGTAAGCAACTTTTCCATTAGTCATTTTTTTTTATAGATTTTGCATTAGTTGCTTTCTTCTTCTGATTCTTTCCAGCTTAAATATGGGGGGGTCGCTTATCCCATCTAACAAACAAATGCTCTGTAAGGCTACAAATGTATTGTTATTGCTACTTTTTATTACTCATCTTTCTATTCAGGCCTCTCCTATTCATATCCCAGTTTCTTATGCAAATGAATGCCAGGTTACTAGGGTCATTTGGACCCGAGCAACCAGACTGATGAAATTGGAAACTGGAGAGCTCTAAAATTCAACTGAAAAATGAAAACCAATTGCAAATTATCTCAAAATATCACTCTCTACATCATACTAAAAGTTAACTTAAAGGTGAACAACCCATTTCACTGAATATTGCACCAGTTATATTTCCTGCATTGCCCCACCATGATCTTATGAAAGGCCCCTGGTCCCTTGGTGTGGTTCTGAAGTACATGCATGCTCAGTATAGTACTGTAACATAGTAACATAGCAAGTGAAGTTGAAAAAAGACACACGTCCATCATGTTCAACCTTTTTACTTTTTTTAAACTGCCTATCTGCCAGTTGAGGAAGGCAAAAAACCCCATCTGAAGCCTCTGCAATGTGCCACAGAGGGGCAAAAAATCGGACCAGTCCCTGGATCAACGTGTACTATGAGCTATCTTCCATAACCCTGTATTCCCTCACTTGCTAAACACCATCCAACCCCTTCTTATACCTATCTAATGTATCAGCCTGTACCACTGATTCAGGGAGACAATTCCACATCTTCACAGCTCTCACTATAACAAACCCCTTCCCAATGTTTAGGCAGAACCTCTTTTCTTCTAATCGGAATCACAACGGCCATAGATGACCACATTTGGAAGATGGAGCCACAAGAAGAAGAACTATATCTGGTATAATCTCCCATGAAGAGGACAACCAGCCTGAGGTTTAATGTAATCACTGGGAGGGGGCCTTACGTGTTGACACCCCCAATGCTTTACACTTTTTTTGTCCCTATGTGATCTGATCATAAGTAATGGGGTGCTGGATGATCGGATTAGCCCAATTTGCCCTGCTTCTAAAGCAAGTAACAATCCATTTCCTTGGTGACTTCACCAAGCTGGAACGACTTTTTATGTGCAACTAACTCTTCCTGTCCATTCTTAGCGCCATTGGTTACAGATTATACAATTTAATGGCCAGGGTTTAAAGAAACTGTTGAGGGTCACAGCCTTCCATGGTTCCCATTGAGTTTGTTGGAAGAAGCTTACAGACAAGCTTATTTTTACCCATTGATAGAAGGTATTCAGTCTTCTTCCATGGTCAGGGTCTCCTTGATTATCAAAAGTTATCATGTCCTTTGTCATTTTGAGGTATATAAGGGCCACTCCAGGTCTTGGGATGTCACTTGGGTCAATATGAAGGGCCTATTATTCCAGGAAAATGTAGTAACCCCTACTGAAGTCTCATCAAGCCGTTTCAAGTTGTTGCCTGATATCACAATAAGGGGAAAAAAAACACAACTAAATGACACTGAAGGGCAGTTTGGTTGAGTCTATCCTCAACCATGAAATACTTATCTATAGGATCTCCATGTTAAATACTTATCTATAGGATTCCCATGTCTGTTGCTTAGCCAGCGATTTCCTTATAACCTTAGATGGCGAGTGGTCATGAGTGACTGCTCTTGGATTCTTCTGTAGCTCTTGACATGAAGAAACCTGACACTTTGAGAAGTGTCAGTTAGCTGCAACTGATCTAAGTTTTTTTTTTTATTTGTGTGACAGAACCCAATGAAACATTGATAGTTTGGGAGTTTCTATGCTCTGAATGGGAAAAGCACATTCCCAGCTATGCTCTGATAAACAAACACTTGGTGCCATAACTCCATTAATGTCGCTGTTTCACACAATTGCCAAATGGTGGCTGTGGGTGTCAAGGCAGGTTGTAAATTAAAGAGCCTTCCCATTCTTGTCTGGGCCTGACCCTGCTTTGACACAAGTCACCTCCTATTCCTTTAAAAAAAGGCAGCAGTTGCTGCTGTCACTTTCTGTCCCATCCCAAGTCAAATATAGTGCTGGCGAATTGTATTTTTTTAATGTGTCTTTGTTATTTGTCTGGCCACACGAGCTGGGAGTTTGCAGGCTCATAGTGGGGCCTGCGTTCTTCCGCCCTTTAAAATATGGTGAGGAATAGGGGGATTCATCATCGCCTCCGTCTCTGTGTCTGACAGCTGGGGCGAGAACAGGATTTTATCATTTTTTAGGGCAGTTCACTTAAAGGGTAGCCCATCCCTCAACCAACGATTTGCAGCAGCAAACTATTTAACCCTGACGTCTTTGGATGTGTCTTACTCACTTACTTTCTTCTTTTGTTTGACTGAGAGATCACGTTAAAGGGGACGAAAATCAGAAATATAAGAATAAAATATAATTCCAAGCCACTTTCCATTATATGTTAAAAAAACTCCAATTATTTTAGAGTTATTTGTAAATGCAAATGCACTTAAAAGCAGTATTTTTGTCCTTCCCTGTACTGCTGGTTCTGACTCTTGAAAACGTTCCCTCTGCGGGTGTATTAGTAATGTGTTGAGTATGTGTGGCCGTGATATTCCATGCAAAACTTATGTTCTGCAATCTCGTACTTAGTTTCTACCAAAACAACAAAACTTTACACCAGAGACATGCCACTCTGTTGCACCTTTGTGCCATGAAAAAGCACCTGGTTGTAGACACTGACTTGCACCAATAATACCTGGGATGCAAAGCACCATAGTGAGATAAATTGGCCACACACAAAACTGATGTCTACCATCTGGGTTTTTGCATCATCTCCTAAAATGTGCTTGTCCTTAATATTAATTGGCAACATGTATAGTCTAGGGTGGTTTTCAAATTATGAGGCTGGTCTCCATGGGGCACATTGGATCAGTATCTGGTAGGACTTAGCCTTAAGGCCAGGTAGAGCGAGAACCGGGGAGAATGGTCATTTGCTCTGCTAGATACACCCAAAAACCAACCCTGAATGTAAGTTAGGGTGAGATCAAGGCATGCATATGTATTTACTGTGATAAATATTCTTGAAAGTGATACACTGATATTTTTCTAGATCTGTACTCATTTCATGATCTAAGGCAGCCCTGGCCAAAGTTTGGACCTACATGGGGCCCATGGCCAAAGGTTGGACTTTTAAGTGGTGCTTGAACTGAAAATGGTTAACAAGCACTGCTCTAGAGTTTAACCTGCAGTCTTTCAGTGCCCCCCCTTGGTATTGATGGAGCTACCTAGGAAAATAATGTAGATGTGGCTACCTGGAGAATAATGCAGATGGAGCGACCTGAGGAAATAATGCAGATGGAGCTACATGGGGAAATGATGCAGATGGAGCTACATGGGGAAATGATGCAAATGGAGCTACCTGGTAAAATAATGCAGATGGAGCTACCTGGGAAAATAATGCAGATGGAGCTACCTGAGGAAATAATGCAGATGTAGCTACATGGGGAAATTATGCAGATGGAGCTACCTAGAAAAATAATGCAGATGGAGCTACTTGAGAAAATTGTGCAGATGGAGCTACATGGCATAATAATGCAGATGGAGCTACCTGGGAAAATAATGCAGATGGAGCTACCTTGAAAATAATGCAGACGGAGCTACCTGGGAGAATAATGCAAATGGAGCTACCTGGGGAAAGAATGCAGATGGAACTACCTGCAAAAATAATGTAGATGGGGCTATCTGCGAAAATAATGCAGATGGAGCTAACAGGATCACAAAAAAGGACATTTTTTTTAGATATCATAACATACCGTGATATCTTCCCTGAAACTCTCATATATTTGGACTTCATGCACACTCTGTAACATATGCTGTGTGCATCAGACTCCCAGGCTGTTTGATATTGTGCCAGGGTGTAGCATTACTCCAATAATCCTCAGAGGAAATGATTACTTGCCACTGGAAAAGAAATAGCATAACTCTTGTTAATGGGAAATGCCTCACAAAAGGCAGCAAATGTGCCGATGCCTTTCCTTATCAGGATCGTTATGGCAAAGTCACGTTAGTTAGTTAGTGTTGCCTTTACATTTAGTCACTGGAAATGAACATCAGGGCCTTTTTCGCCATATGGATTATGGGTAAAAAAAAACAGAAAATAAATACACAGGCTGAAGTCATTTGCTAAAATTATAGTACTCATTTATGAACACAAGTTCAAGGCGTTGTTTGCCTTCAAATTCACTTTTAGTATGATGTAGAGAGTGATATTCTGAGACAATTTGTAATAGATTTCCATTTTTTATTAATTGTGTTTTTTTGGAGTTATTTAGCTTTTTATTCAGCAGCTCTCCGGTTCACAATTTCACCAATTTAGTTGCTAGGGTCTAAATTACCCTAGCAACCATGCCTTGATTCCAGAGACTGGAATATGAATAGAAAGACGAGCAATAAAAAACAATAATTATACATTTGTAGCGTTACTGAGAATTTGTTGTTTTAGATGGAGGTCAGTGACCCCTATTTAAAAGCTGGAAAAAGTCAGACGAGGGTATATTTGAAAGCCCGGGATTATCTAGGGCCGAATTTCGAATTTGAAAAACTTTGAAAGTCGAATGCAAAAAGACCAACCGAAATTAAATCGAAGTTTTTTTGTTTTTTTTTGCACAATAGGTCAGTTTTCGATCGAATAGGTCCATATTCGGCCGAATTCGGCAGGTGTTAGATGTCAAATGGTCGAAGTCGAATTTTTAAAGAGACAGTACGGGAAATATTTATTAAGGGTCGATATTGAATTGATAAACTTCGAAATTCGAATTAAAAAAGACCAACCGAAATTAAGTCAAAGATTTTTTATGGTTGAATATGTCCGTATTCGGCCGAATTCGAATCGTATGAATCGAAGGATTTCAAAGTCCACCAATTGACTCCAAATAGGTTCTAGGAGGTCCCCCATAGGCTAAAACAGCAATTCGGCAGGTTTTAGATGACAAATGGTCGAAGTCGAATTTTTAAAGAGATAGTACATGATAAATTTAGATATTCGAATTTTCCAATTTTTTTCATATTTGAGTCGAATTTGGACTATTTCCTAGTCGAAGTACATAGAAAATAGCTCACAGTTCGAATTTTTTTCATTCAAAAATTCCCCTCGACCTTTGATAAATCTGCCCCTAGATGATAAATTTCGATATTCGAATTTTCTCATTTTTTTCAAATTGGGATCGAATTTGGCCTATTCCCTGGTCGACGTACACAAATAATAGCTCAAAATTCTAATTTTTTTAATTCAAAAATTCACCTCGACCTTTGATAAATCTGCCCCTAATTGGTCAGCACTCTCCATGCATGCCCCTCACCTTCTCAGCCCCATTTTGTCAATACTCACCACCCCCTGCTCATTCCACATGTCACCTGCCAAACCTGCTTGGGCACATAGGCCTTTCCCCTGGCACTTGCCTGACCCTCCTGCTCTCAATCCCCCTGCCAATTTCTCCCCTCAACTGGCATGTGCCTCTCTTGCCTACCCCTAGTTCTGGCTAATTCCTTTATTGACACTATGGGGCAAATTCGCTAAAGGACGAAGCGCCTAACGCTAGCGTTAATTTGCTAGCGTAGCGCATTTTTGTTAATTCGCAGATTAACGACGCTGTCGTAAATTCGCTAGTGTTACTTTGCACCCTTACCCCTGGCGAATTTGCGCAACGGACGTAACTACGCAAATTCACTGACGCGCAAATTATTCTGAACGCTACCTTTTACACCAGACTTCCTTCGCCACCTCAGACCAGGCGAAGTGCAATAGAGTAGATAGGGATTGCTGGCGTTTTTTCTTTTTTTATGGGTGATAGGCTGAAAAAGATCGAAAAATTTTTTGGGGCTACCCTTCTTCCCCCCTACATTTCCTAACTCATGGCACCTTAACTATACAGTGGGCACATGTGTAGGGCAAAATAAAAATTTTATTTGCTGTTTTGAAGGTTTCCCAGGCTTGTGTAGTGCTGCTACATATTCCTCTATTGTAACTTCAATTTGGTGTCATATGCAAATTAAGCATCGCTAGCGTAACTTTGATTTGCTTGGCGAATTAACGCTAGCGCAACTTTGCAACCTTACGCTTCCCCTGAGCGCAACTACGCATCTTAGTGAATTTGCTCCTATGAGCAGACTAGACCTGCCATTAATTCCAGGGTTCAGTGAAACTATATGCTGAAACTTGTGTATGAAACAAATAGTGGTTTGCTAATTTACTGCTAGCAGAGTTGCTGTCGAATTCTGTGAAAAAAACCCAGCAATTTGGGGAAAAAAACATAGCGATTTGTCTCTTTTGCTCCAACTCTTTTGTCTCCAACGCTAGTATATAATACTCTATATAAAACAGTAAAGCTATTTGTAAAGCAGACGTGGATTGATTTTTTTGAGTTGTGATAACAGTTGCCCTTTTAAAGGAGAACTAAAACCCTAAAAATTAATATGGCCAAAATGCCATATTTTATATACTGAACTTATTGCAGCAGCCTAAAGTTTCAGCTTGTCAATAGCAGCAATGATCCAGGACTTCAAACTTGTCACATGGGGTCACCATCTTGGAAAGTGTCTGTGACACTCACATGCTCAGTGGGCTCTGAGCAGCTGTTGAGAAGCTAAGCTTAGGGCTCGTCACTAATTATCCAGCAGAAAATGAGGTTCCTCTGTAATATAAGCTGATGCTACAGGGCTGATTATTAAATTCTGATGCTAATTGCACTGGTTTCTGTGCTGCCATGTAGTAATTATCTGTATTAATTACTAATCAGCCTTATATTATGACATTTCTATTCTATGTGTACTGTAAATTGTGAGTGGGTCCCTAAGCTCAGTAAGTGACAGCAGCACAGAGCATGTGCAGTGAATCAGCAGAAAAGAAGATGGGGAGCTACTGGGGCATCTTTGGAGACACAGATCTTTACTGCTAAAGGGCTGTGGTTGCCTTGGGCTGGTACAGAAGCATAGAGCATTATGTACAAGATTTCTACCTACTTCTTTAGTTAGGCTTTAGTTCTCCTAATACTAGATAATCATAGTTTCCCTTTAAATCCAGATTTTACCCTTCTTTTCCCCTTGGCACTCTCACAGCAGCTCAGTTTAGTCAGTATAAATAAAGACATAGTTTATAAATTATAAACCTTTTAAAAATGTGTTATTGCTCTCATAGACTGACATCACAGCAGTCACTCAAATGCAGAGCCGTGAGAGGTCCGACTGATCCATGTAAATCATTATTAGAGGAATTTATTAATTGATTAACATGTGGGCGACTTCATAATTCACTTAACGCGAGGCAGGTGCCATTCATCGCCAGAGCACAAGGAGGTGAAAAGGTTAAAACACTTTTTTTTCTAGTTTTTTTTTCCTCCATAATTGTTGGAATGTTCTTTTTTTTTTTTTTTAGGAGGAAACAAAATGTTGGAGCGGGATAATGGGATGAGAGTAGTGCCAGTCAAGCGTAGCGGCCTTTATCTACAGCTGTGTTTCTCTTCCCCTTATTTAGGAAGAATTAGAAATCCCAGCGACAGGGAGCATTGCATCTGGAGGGAAGAAGAGGGGGGTACCGTTTATGGGAACCCCCAAAACACAGGTGTGTGGATCCATGGAATAAAGTATGTTGGAAGGGGAATGACTAGTGAAAAGGCATGTGATGCTGTGGCTAACAAGTTGGACGCATGACTAGTCACACATTTTAATGTTGCTGGTTCCGTTAATGGTTTAATTATGGACCTGACCTCAGGTTGGTCTATCTTTGTGAGTCTTCTAATGTTCTAAAAGGACTTAGGATGGTTCTATTCTTGCCTGAAACATAGGGGGAAACTTAGTAACCTGCGAAAATTCGCCAGCGATGGCTTTGCACCCATCGTTACACTTCACCAGAAGATAATTCGCTCAGAAAACGCTAATTTACAAAAATGCAAAATTGTGTCCAGAGAGCCGAACGCTGGGGAATTTTCACTAACGTTACGTCGGTAATCAAAGAGAAGATGCTCTAGCTTTTAATTATGCTTAGCGCAACTTCCTTAGGGCTCTTACACATGAGCGTTCCGACCTGGGCTCCCCTGCATTCCGTTTCTTGGCGTTCAGCCGCAGGGGAGCACAGGAATAGACGCAAGTCATTATTTGAAATGGGGCTGTACTCACTCAGGCGCGTGTAGGCGCCGAACGCAGGAAAAATGCAGCATGTTGCGTCTGAACCTGCGTTCGGCGCCTACACGCGCCTGAGTGAGTACAGCCCCATTTCAAATAATGACTTGTGTCTATTCCTGCGCTCCCCTGCGGCTGAACGCCAAAAAACGGAACGCAGGGGAGCGCAGGTCGGAACGCTCATGTGTAAAGAGCCTTAGAGGTCTTCGCTCAGGCTAATTTGCATACGGTGGGAAATTGTAAAAAAAAATTTCCACTAAAAATTGAGGAAGTCCTATCTACTCCATTGCACTTCACCTGGTCTGAGCTGGCGAAGGCAAGTCTTTTGCGAAAGAGGCAACGTTCAGTAAAATTCACATCTTAAAAAATTCTGCGGAGCTACGTCCATTCGCCAGAGAGAAAATTCACCTGCCGTTAGAGTGCGAAGCAACGCTAGCCTCTATCTCCTTCACTAGCGAACTAATGCCTGCGCCCATTAGTAAATCGGCAAAGTAACGAAATCGATGAATCGCCAGCGTTAGTCACTTTGCCCTTTAGTAAATGTGCCCCATAGTTGGTTGCACTGCATACAGACAAGAATGCCAAGAACCTGCAACAAATTCAGGGTACTTAGAGTAGCTACATATATAGATACTAGGCTTGCTGGTGCTCAGGAGTATTCCCTATCTCTGCTGACTCCTGTACCCATCCCATATAGACTGACTGGTCCAGCCCCAGACTGGCAATCTGTAGATTCTGGCCAGAGGGGCTGATGCCATAGACAGTCACTATTTAGTAGGCTGGTGGGGAGCTTTTTGGGCCTCTGTGCAATTGACATGCCATGGTCTGTTTGGAAACCCAGTCCAGACCAGGACTGGTTTCACACTGAGTTTCTTCCCTTGACATTGTATCACCAATGGAAGGTCTCCATGTTTGCCAATACCCTAATGGCCAAAGAACATACACTTGTATGGGTATAGGGACTTTGGACAAGCCAGAGTAAGAGATTAAACAAGGACCAAAGTAAAGTAATGGTGCAGTACTGGTGGAAAGGTGACAGATTAATTCATAGGCTATTGCCTAGGTGCAACGTGTGATCAGGGGCCCACCTAGCTTATTTATTACTATTTCTGTTTTCTTTTAATATTTATTTTTATTTTTTTACGCTGCTGGGTCTGGTTGAGAGCACCTGTTGGGAGAAGGCAGGCAAGATGCCTAATGACAGTGGCCAAAACCTGACCCAGCGTAGAGAACTTAGGTGCACACATGTCTGGATCTGCATCAGGACCCAGCAGTAGCCTAGAAAGGGGGTCTGTGTGGCTGTAGTCAAGGGACCCCATATGTCATTAATTTGCCACATATGGAACCAGTCTGACCCCATAATGAATCTTAGGTTTGCCCCAGACACCATAGGAAAGGGAGTGAATGGTAGAAACAAGTACCACTTATCTAAATGTATAATAATGAGTATGTGCATCAGAGTTTCCATTGAAAGGATCTTCTGGGAACTGTTACTTTGCCTACCATTGTGCAATAACATAGGACAAGAAGATTAGTGGTGCCAAAGAATGTCCCAGCAGTGTATATATATAATATATTTCTATGATATCATGTTAAGATATATAATACTTTATGTGTAGGTAGGTGTCTCTCTCACTGACCTTCTTCTCCAAGCAGTTTACCTCTATTCAGCCTTCTGTAGTACAGAAAGATGTTAAACAGTAATTGTGGGGGGAAGAAATGTGAAGACTTGATGTAGTTTCCATCGGTTCTTGAATAATCCCCGAAGGGCCCTTTAAATGGTCCCACAAAAATGATGTCATGCACACATGGCTGCCATCTAAATGATTCCATGGCGTCTTGTCTTCAGCTGGGGCCTGGAAATACAATTGTACAGCATCACTGAGCTCTGGAAACATACTCATGCCGCTGTACTAAGTCCTGAACATTCACTGGCAGAACATTACTAAGCTCCTGAAAATGCTCGTAGAGTATTACAAGAAACTTCCTTGTGTAATATTGCTAAGCACCGGAACCCGCCCACTCTATTACCTAGCCTAAAACCCTTTTACATAGTTATATTTTCCTTTATTTATATTGCACAGACATATTATATTGTGTTTTACAGACATTATGGCGCAAATTCACTAAGCGCCGAAGCGCCAAACGCTAGCGTCAATTCGCTAGCGTTTGGCATTTTCGGTACTTCGCAAATTCACTAACGAACGCTGGCGTAGTTTCGCTAGTGTTACTTCGCACACTTACGCCAGGCGAATTTTCGCTAGCGATGTAACTACGCAAATTCACTAACTTGCGCAGTGTACTGAACGCTACCTTTTACGCTAGACTTCCTTCGCCACCTCAGACCTGGTGAAGCGCAATAGAGTAGATAGAGATTGTTTCAAAAAAAGTCAAAATTTTTTCTAAGTCCCAAAAAACGCTGGCGTGTTTTCTACATGATGGGTGATAGGCTGAAAAAGATCGAAAAAATTTTTGGGGCTCCCCTCCTTCCCCCCTACATTTCCTGTCTCATGGCAACTTACCTAGACAGTGGGCACATGTGTAGGGCAAAATAAAATTTTTATTTGCTGATTTGAAGGTTTTCTAGGCATTTGTAGTGCAGATACGTGTTCCTCCATTGAAATTTGAATTTCGTGCCGTATGCAAATGAACCATCGCTAGCGAAACTTCGCTTCGCTTGGTGAATTAATGCTAGCGCAACTTCAAAAACTTACGCTACCCCTGTGCGCAACTTCGGATTTTAGTGAATTTGCGGAGCGCTGGCGAAAATACACCTGGCGAAGTGGCCAGGCGCAACTTCGCATCTTAGTGAATTTGCCCCTTAATATCAGTCCCTGCCCCAGTGGAGCTTACAATCTAAGGTCCCTATGACATTTGCTCACAATCAAGAATGCCCAGCAGAACCATGCAAAATGGTACAAACTCTTCAATAGTTCCATGGCTGGAATTGAACCTACAACTCCAGCACTGCATGGCAGCAACGCTAACCACTGCACCACCAGCCTTGGATGCTTACTATCTGTTGTACTTCATCCTAAAACAGGACTAGGTATAGGTATAGGATATTTTATCCAGAATGCTTGGGACCTGGAGTTTTCCAGACAAGGGTCTTTTCCTAAAAGCATATTGGCTTTATTTAATAATTACTTATTTTCTAGAAGACTTGAGGTATGGAGATCCAAATTACAGAATCCGTAATCCGGAAAACCCCAAATCCCTAGCATTCTGGATAACAGGTCCCATACCCGTAAAAGTACCAACCCTTGGAAACACACAAGTGCTAAGCTTTAGACAGTATAATTGGGCCACTGAGTATTAATAAGTCCTGGGATCCAAATCCGAGACTGTTATCTTATTGCAGATGATAGAACGTCTGGCTGATATTTAATGGATCCCTTGCACATCAATTATCTGCCTAATTAACCCATCAGTCATAAGAAAACATAAAGCTGATTTGTCACAGGGATATATTATTCACCTGCTAAGAGTCTTTGTCACTCTGAAATGACAGCAGTAAAAAAATGCCATTATCCATTACAGCAGCTGACTGGCCATGACGCCCTATCAAAGTCAGAACTCTTAGTTCACCTTATAATCTGTTTTATTATTGTTCTTCCAGTTTGTTCTATAATGAATAATTACCAAAATATACTCCCTAGGACTGCTTGCAAAATGTATAGGAATGGGACCTGTTATCCAGATTGCTCGGGACCTATGGTTTTCCAGATAACAGATCTTTCTGTAATTATATAATACATGAGTGATACTCAGAGTTCCCTGTATAACTCAACCTGCAGCCTTGTGCCTTTATATGGTCACAGAACAACCCCTCAGTGACTTCTAATATCCTTATCATTTACAGTAGCGGGTACATTATCCCTTATAATACATGAATGATACTCAGAGTTCCCTGTATAATTCAGCCTGCAGCCTTGTGCCTTTATATGGTCACAGAACAACCCCTCAGTGACTTCTAATATCCTTATCATTTACAGTAGGGGGCACATTATCCTTTATAATACATGAGTGATACTCAGAGTTCCCTGTATAACTCAGCCTGCAGCCTTGTGCCTTTATATGGTCACAGAACAACCCCTCAGTGACTTCTAATATCCTTATCATTTACAGTAGGGGGTACATTATCCCTTATAATACATGAATGATACTCAGAGTTCCCTGTGTAACTCAGCCTGCAGCCTTGTGCCTTTATATGGTCACAGAACCCCTAAGTGACTTTTAATATCCTTATCATTTACAGTAGGGGGTACATTATCCCTTATAATACATGAGTGATACTCAGAGTTCCCTGTATAATTCAGCCTGCAGCCTTGTGCCTTTATATGGTCACAGAACAACCCCTCAGTGACTTCTAATATCCTTATCATTTACAGTAGGGGGTACATTATCCTTTATAATACATGAGTGATACTCAGAGTTCCCTGTATAACTCAGCCTGCAGCCTTGTGCCTTTATATGGTCACAGAACAACCCCTCAGTGACTTCTAATATCCTTATCATTTACAGTAGGGGGTACATTATCCTTTCCAACACATGAGTGATACTCAGAGTTCCCTGTAAAAGGCAGTCTGCAGCCTTATGCCTTTATATGATCACAGACCCCCTTAGTGACTTCTAATATCCTTATCATTTACAGTAGGGGGTACATTATCCCTTCAATGCATGAGTGATACTCAGAGTTCCCTGTATAACTCAGCCTGCAGCCTTGTGCCTTTATATGGCCACAGAACTCCTCAGTGACTTCTAATATCCTTATAAATTACAGTGGGGGTACATTATCCCTTATAATACATGAGTGATACTCAGAGTTCCCTGTATAACTCAGACTGCAGTCATGTGTATTTATATGGTGACATAACTCCTCAATGACTTCTAATATCCTTATCATTTACAGTAGGGGGTACTTTATCCTTTCCAACACATGAGTGATACTCAGAGTTCCCTGTAAAAGGCAGCCTGCAGCCTTATGCCTTTATATGATCACAGACCCCCTTAGTGACTTCTAATATCCTTATCATTTACAGTAGGGGGTATATTATCCCTTATAATACATGAGTGATACTCAGAGTTCCCTGTATAACTCAGCCTGCAGCCTTGTGCCTTTATATGGTCACAGAACCCCTCAGTGACTTCTAATGTCCTTATCATTTACAGTAGGGGGTACATTATCCCTTATAATACATGAGAGTGTACTGTATAACTCAGCCTGCAGCTTTGAGCTTTTATATTATTATTACGTTAAAATTGCTAACATATTCCACATCCATGTATAATGAATGGGTGTATACCCATATAGATTAACATACAAAAATGACCAATAACTGAAACAAGATATAAAGACGACCCTGCTGGAAAGAGCTTACACTCTAACAATGGCCAGAAGGCTCTCTAGTAACTTATATATAAGCTCACAGTATATAGTTTAATCTGCAGAGCTGTACAGACATCTATTGAACAAGTGACATAGAGGCTTATTTAGAGAGAGTGTGCGGCGCCAGCCAATAGAGCTTACAATCATTTAATTGATCTAACTTCTTCTGTTAATGATATATTTAATTTAAAACCATCAATACCTTCCACAATAAAACACACAAAGTTGCATTTCTAAATGCTTGTTAATGAAAAAATAGCACGTTTATGATATTAATTAGCCCTAATATCTTTAAGTGGGTTCTTTGCTGTGAATGCTAATGGCCGTTTCAGCAAATTAACACCCATTTATTTTCCTATATACACATTTAAGGTGAAACCTCAGCTTTCCATGGAACCTGACATCAGTCATGTTTCAAGTCAGGAATAACAGTGATATCTGCTCAATACACAGAGATTATGGTTTTGCTGACAGACACGTTAGATCAGAGAACTGTTATCCAGAATTCTCGGGACCTGGGGTATTTCGGATTTGGGATAACGTGTCTTTCCATAAGTTGGATCTCTATACCTTAAGTCAACTAAAAAAACCTTTAAACATTAATTAAATCCAATAAAAATGTTTGCCTCCATTATGGATAAATGATATCTTAATTTGGATCAAGTACAAGGTCCAGACTTTTTACTACAGGCATAAAGGAAATCATTTAAAGAAATGTTTAATTATTTGATTAAAGGAGTTAACTTGAACTAACCTTTAAAGTATCAAGTAGACAAGTTGCGATTGGTTTTCATTGTTCATTATTTGTCATTTTTGAGCAATATAGCGTTTTATTCAGCAGCTCTCCAGTTTGCAATTTCAGCAATCTGGTTGCTAGAGTTCAAATGACCCTAGCAACCACGCATTGATTTGAATAAGAGACTGGAATATGAATAGGAGAGGGCATGAATTGAAAGAGGAGTAATATAAAGTAGCGATAACAATACATTTGTAGCCTTACAGAGCATTTGTTTTCCATCCCTCATTTGAAAGCCCTGAAGAAGAAGGCAAATACAGTGATTAAAAACCATTAAAAAAATAATGAAGACTATTCTATAACATATGCAGGGGGGGGGTTATTTACTAAAATCTGAATTTATATAATTTTCTAAAAAAAAAAATGACCAAACTCCCATACAACTTTTTTCCTTATTTTTTTTATTAAAAATCTTGATTTAATTGGTTCAGGTAAAAATCAATCAATCAAATCAATCAAATCAATTGAAAACCCAAATCGTACAATTTTTTGTTTTTTTTCCCCAAATTGCTTGATTTTTTAATCCTCTTTCCCGAAAAGTACAAATGTTTTGTGTTTTTGCCCGAAAAGCCCGAAATGGTCGGATTTTCAGACTATTTCCAGCACAGACCACAGAAACTTCAAAATAGGACAGAGACCACCACACAAGGTCTGAGATGGCGGATTTACAGATTCAGGCTTTTTGCAGTATCGGGCTTTAATAAATCTCGAAAGCATTCCAGTTTTTCGCCAAAAAAAATGAAAAATTAGGGTTTTCTCCAAAAAGCCCAACCAGAGTTTAGTAAATAATCCCCTAAAAGTTGAAGGTGAACTACCCCTTTAAATTGGAATCTATTGGTAGAGTTGCCACCTTTACATAAAATTTCCACCAGCCGGTGGTGTGCAGGGGCGCACCGCCAATGGGGCGAGCTGAGCCGCTCGCCTCAGGCGGCAGCGCCTGAAAGGATTCCAGGGGCGGCAAAAAGCCGCTCCTGCACCTTTAAGAGCCGAATTTCCGGTTTTTGAACCGGAAATTCGGCTGTACTATTGCGAGACAGCGCAATTGCGCTCTCCGCAATAGTGTTTCTGCCTCCCCTCCCGACACGTAAGTTGGTGAGGGGGGCGGCATTGCAGGAGCCGCCTCAGGCGGCTCCTTAGTCAGAATCGGCGCTGGTGGTGTGGGCGGGAACAAAATGGGCGGGCAGTGACACAAAAGGTGAGGGTCATGACGCAAAATGGGCAGGCCATAATGCAAAAGGGGGTGGAGCCACATCACAAGCAATGGACAAAGGGCGGAGAGAGGCTTTTTTTAAGGGTATTACAAATTTACCGTCAACTACATTTCCGATAAATTTGTAATACCGGCTCCGGCCTTGGCAGGCTGATTAAATACCAGTGGGTAGCAACCCCATCTATGGGAGGTGGCCTTCCTGTAATTCAGAGCTTTCTGGATAAAGGGTTTCCAGATTAGGGTTCCCATCCCTGTAGCAATATTTACAGTAGAAGGTATGTTCTGGAGTAGGTCAGATTGGAATTTTGGTACCAGGATCGATTTTTTCTTCTTTAAATTGGAGACGGCTACAGAAGTTGCATTGCCTTCCCCAGGATCAATTAGAAGCAAGGCAGGATTTAATGGAGCAAATCCTGGGTGTCTTTTATCAGCCAGTGTTACCATGTAATATTTACAGCAGACCTGGGAAAGTGAGAGTAGTAAACACAGCCAAATCCCACTCTTATGTTCATTTACTGGCATTGTGCATGTTCTTAGATGTTTATGGGGGTTCACTCCCCGGGTGTTTGGGTGCACCTGAGAACCACAGTCCTTAGGAGTGAATAATGAAAACTCAGCCCTCGCTATCTGCTAAATAAATCACCAGGCTGAGTCTGAGGAATCTCTGACCTTAAGAGCAGGATTTCACTCCAGATAAAGGTAATGAATTTTACCTAAAAGGGATCCAAAACAAATTTATGTGACTGGTGGGCCCCTTGGCTCTGCTTGTAATGAATAATGGAATTTGAAGTGAAAGATTTTACGAGCAATTATAGGAAACAGCTTATTTACAGTCCCCTTTGACCAACCGCAAAGCTTAAAAGGGTCCGAGAGATAAGTGTGTCTAGGAAAGGCAGCCAGGCTCTGGGCTTGTCACCCTGCTCTCTTCCTGTATGTGTCAATTTAGATTTGCCATCCCAAAAAACACACAACCCTCTTAATCACACGCTTGCAAATGTCGCATTGCGCTTTGGTAGCTGCAGCCCAACTGTAACCAACCATAAAATAAAAAATAAATAAAATCACAGTGTATTTATATGAATAGCTGCGGTGATTCTTAAAGCAACAGTACACAATTCCTATCCCTCCCAAATGCAATGGTTTTATTCGTCCTGATCGTTCAGGGATTTTGCGCATCACAACGAGAGCAGGCTTTCTAATTAGGGCAAGCTGTATTTTTAACAACTTGCAAATGTGGTTTTGTTACTGCTTACCGCATGTTTTTAATGCCGCCACTGTAAAACTGTCAGTGCTGGGCTGAAAATAGGACGGGAAAGGGGGGTATGGAATGGATTTGCCTCGACCTGAAGAAAAACAGCACCCGCAATGTTTTATTTCATTCGGTTATTTTGCATTAAAATTGAGCAAACGCCTTGGTTCACTTAGGGGCCCGTTTATTAAACTTTGGTCGAGGTTTTAAAGGGGAAAACTCAAAATTTTCAAGGAATAAAACCCTTGAATTTTTAGAGATTTGTTATACCCCAAAGCTGCTAAAAATCCGAATCTGAAAATACTCCATCTCAAATCTGTCGAGGTCTTGTAGACAGGCCCAAATCTATGGCAAGGCCACAAAGGCTCGGGCCTAGGGCAACGAGATTATAGGGGCAGCATGCCACCCAGCTTTAGCTTGATGGGGGGCATGCTTGGGGGGACCCTCTTGCCTAGGGGAGGCCCAAATAGAAATCAATGGCAGATATCCCTGGATAATCCGACAAAGGGCCAGATTCAATTAAGTGAGAAAAAGTTCTCATGGTTTATCACGTGAAACCTCATGGACGAGTTTCAATTCGAGAAGAAAAACCTTTTCCCCAAATTCTAGTTTTTTCCGTAGACATCAATGGAGTTTTCACATGATAAACCGTGAGAAGTTTTTCTGAATTAAATGACATCTCAAATTGAATACCGTCCATGAGTTTTTCACGTGATAAACTTCTTTCTTGCTGAACTGAATCTGGCCCAATGTCAGAGTTTTCATCTGACAATTTGAAAAAGTTGCGTTTTTGGAGCGTCAATTCGAGTTTTCAGAGAGTCAGTTGTACGATACGAATTTATGCTCGGTTCTGTTGCAATGTTTTTTCTATCCAATTTTTTGAAGAAGAATTATTGATAAATCAGTTCAATTTGGGAATGGAAGTTAGGTCATTTTGTTTTACCACAAAATAAGATTAATTCAAGTTTTATCAAACAACCCCCTTAATGTTCCATTGGTGGGGACGAAGTTCATCTTTGCACAGCAATAAATATAGGCTATATGCTCCACTAATTGTGATGTCCATTGATACACCCTCCATTGTGACATCTTTATGCATCCATGTGTAACATCTCACCACAATGTACCTGCACACATTTGGTTGCAATGTCTCTGACTATTGTGTATTTGGTTGCTCTTGGTCATGGAGTCATGGATTTAAATTCACCAGTCTACTGTGAAAATGAACATGCCTTTTAGCACTACAATACCCCAGGCCTAAAAGAGGTGGAAATTAATCCAGAAATTTGCATGAAAACATTGACATTGTTAGGGCTTTATTAAATGTCCACTTGGTTTGTCTGGTCAAGTCTCAAATGAGCACAACTGTGGTCTTGTTTCTAACCCACCTTTTGGATTAATTTACTTTTGATCCACTTTTTCTACTAGTTAGGTATGCTTCTCCCACTCACAGTCCTGGATGGCATTCAGCCTTTGTGGGGTTTTGCAGGTGGCATGATGCTTCCATGGCAGTTTTCTCTAGGGGGGGGGAACTTCAAGTTATTTGGGTTGAGACAGTGTGTGTCCAGAAAGAGTGCAATGCATTCTAGATTTAGGATAAAGTGCCTTGAGGCATGAAGTGTGTAGGGCTTTTTGTGACCATGTTATATGAATAATAATACCTTTTACATTGGAGTTCCTGCAAGTGCCAGTCAGTATATCTGTTCTTCAGTGTTCTGCTCCCACAGCTGAAAGTTTTGGACTTAGCACCTAAACCGTACCACCTTACTTATCAGGGGTTTCACCTTTCTGTACAGTGCTGCTGTGTGGCCTTGCCCATTTATTAGGCAGCTTCATGCCTCCATCCTGAAAACGTTGTTTTTCTGACTTTAATGTAGTCTGCAGCCTACCCGCCTTCAGTTTCAGTGACAGCCTCTATGTTCTCATTGTTCTGTGGGCTCCACCCTTGGCCTTGTCCATGAATATGTTCACCTAGTTATTGAAGGGTATGAACCTCCTGGCTTCATAATGGAGAGGTTGGCTCTTACTAGGGACACATGTGCAACAGTAGGGCTTTCTATGTCTGTAAGTTAATAATACTTCAAAGTATATATAAGGTACAGAAAGAGTCATATTAAATGGCTCAAGGAGAACTCCAGTGGAGATTTAAGGTGTGTAGGAAATTCAGTTTTGGAATTATTTGCTGTTTTTATTTGCATGGCACAAAAATATGCACATCTACCAAATTATTTCATTTCTCATGCCAAGAAAAAATTACATGAAGGTCAACTGTCGTTGGTGAAACTCAACAACAGCCACTTTATTTCTAAGTGGGGTCACATTTATGCAGGAGAATAAAGTGGCTTTACACACCTTTCTACACATTTCCACATTTCATTAAAGGGGTTGCTCACCTTTAAATTAACTTTTAGTATAACATGGAGAGTGATTAGGGATGCAGCGAATCCAGGATTTGGTTCGGGATTCGGCCAGGATTCGGCCTTTTTCAGCAGGATTCGGATTCGGCCGAATCCTTCTGCCCGGCCGAACCGAATCCGAATCCTAATTTGCAATCCTAATATGCAAATTAGGGGCAGGGAGGGAAATTGCGTGACTTTTTGTCAGATAACAATGAAGTAAAAAATGTTTTCCCCTTCCCACCCCTAATTTACATATGCAAATTAGGGTTCGGATTCGGTTCGGTATTCGGCCGAATCCTTCGTGAAGGATTCGGGGGTTCAGCCGAATCCAAAAAAGTGGATTCGGTGCATCCCTAAGAGTGATATTCTGAGACAATTTGCAATTGGTTTTCATTTTTAATTATTTGTGGTTTGTGAGTTATTTAGCTTTTTATTCAGCAGCTTTCCAGTTTAAAATGTAAGCATTATGGTTGCTAGGGTCCAAATTTCCTTAGCAACCATGCATTGATTTGAATAAGAGACTGGAATATGAATAGGAGAGGCCTGATTAGACAGATGAGTAATACAAATTAACAATCAATGTGTAGTCTTACAGATCATTTGTTTTTTGACGGGGTCAGCGACCCCCCATTTGAAAGCTGGAACGAGTCAGAAAAAGAAGGCAAATAATTAAAAACTATAAAAAATAAATAATGAGGACCAACTGTTTTATATCCAAGTGAGAGAAGCTTATATGGGATTCAACAGCAGACGTTAAACTAAATTTAGAGGATTCGTTGGCAAGAATTTGGAATAAGGATTGAGATCAAAAAAGTGTCATTATTATAACATTTCATCTATATCTTTGGACTTTTTTTTAAAAAAATGTTTAAGCCTGGAGCTAAAGAAAAATAAAACTCTTAAAACTTATATTTGTTGCATCTCCCGAAGTTCATGATGGTAGCGTCATCTGTTGTTTTTAAGGAGTAATAAATCCGATTATTCCGCGTTTCGCTCCATCAACAGCAAAGCTAAAATGTGCAGAACAATTGTGACAAGGTCACCCACACAACAGCATTCGAATAGCACAATCCCTTTCTGTTCCTGAGACACACAACTCTCACAGACCCCTGCTCACAAGAAAAATGACTTACTCCAGTTGCCAAGGTACCATTTTACTTACAAACACCCTTCAACTCATTCCTCCTTATATAAAATATCTAATTACTCCTCGCACAAAAGATAGAAACCTATGAACCTGCCGTATAAGACAACTAATACATACAAATGACCTCCTGCAAACGCTTTCCTTACCATACATTCCCTGCAAAATAAATATATATAATAAAACAAGTGCAGGAATAAATGAGCAGTGCATAAATCACACATGTGTAGGAAATAAAGTGCATGTATGGACGCATTTCATTTTAATAAATAAATAGTAAATATCTGGCACAGGATATGTGCCTTGGATAAATGACATCCATTAATATTGTATAGGGTGCACAACATATCTGTTTTTAATGGCTGGCTTGTGCAACTGAATATTGTGTACAATTATTTTTAAAGAAGGGAAATCTGCTGCTTTTTTGGTCATAAATCCTACAATAAAATTAAATAAATTCTATAATTACGTTATCTGCAACAGAAATTATAATTTGTTTTTATTTAATCCAATGATTTCATTCAATCGATGATGAACGGCGCATTTATTAATTATCACATGCACAACAGGATTATTGTGATCAGTTGTTAGTCAGAGTGTTACTCTATACTCTATGGTCAGAATTGTTGACTGAACGGGCGCTTTTAATTGTAAATATTTTTTTTTTATATGATTAATATTGAATTACTGGATAATAACAGAATGCAAACCAGGATTAGACGATGAAAAAAAAAATAGTTCAATGAATTAAAATCCTAATGCATAATCATGTAAATAGTTCTTTAGAAATAACGGCGCAAATAAACCATATTGCAAAAAAATAATAATGCATGGAATTACTTACTGAGTACTTGTGTGTAGCCTTATATGCACCATCGCGCCAACTAAACGTAATTATAAAAAATAAATGATACAAATGACAGAATGAAAGAGTCAAAATAAATAAAGAAAAAATATAAACATGAAATAATATATTTAATATTATTATAGGAAATAAATACAGTAGGATTCCCATTTTACATGCCCTGATTTTAAGTTTTCCCTAATTTTACATTGTTGTTTTGTGGTCCCACCTATATAATATGCATAATACATTTCCCTGATTTTACATTTTCCTGGATTTTACGTCAATTTTTTCTGGTCCCCTGAAAAACAAAAATGGGGGTTCTACTGTATAATGAATAAATAAATATTCACTGGCAGCCTCTGCTCTGGCTGTCCATCTCCCCACTAAGCCTCAAACCCTTTTTTTTTGGTGCCGAACCCAAAGCATTCATACTGTGTCAGATTTCCCACATGGCTGTCCGACCCCCCTTCCCCTGCTCAATGACACTTTGTTAAAAAAATAAAAAAAAAAATAAAAAAGGGATAAAAAAAAAAAAAGGCAAAAAAACCTTTCTGGAGCAAAACAAGTTTTTAAAGTTTTTCAAATATGTCTGAGCACATTTTGATTGATTATTTTTATTATCAATAAACAAATATATGTTTTTAAAAAAATTTGCTGGCTAAAAAATAGAGTTTAAAAAAATGACTGGCTAAAAAAAAATGGACTTTCAAAAATGACTGGTTAAACAAAACAGACTTTAAAAAAATGACTGGTTAAAAAAATAGAGTTTAAAAAATGACTGGTTAAAAAGATAGAGTTTAAAAAATGACTGGTTAAAAATGACTATTTCAGATGTGAAGCCGCAGCAGTTCCTACACTGCGGGTTTTATAGATTTAGGGACATTTCTTTAAATTGTCGTTTGTGAAAAAAAGCCCCCTAGCAGGTGATTAGGGAAAGCATGCCACCCTAGCACAACCCCTTTAACACCCATCCCATTATAGGAGGCAGCCCTCTCTCCCACCCCTCCATATACCGTAGCCAATGAATGGGGATTGGCTGTGTAGAAGCCCCACTTTGAGTGGAGCAACATCCCTCCCCTTGGATAGTGTGCCTGCCCCAATTAGGAGTGTCTCCATGGACACATTGTAAATGAGAATTTTTTGTCAGACACCAGTGCCTTCCACACCAGCTAAAGACCATCACTTACTAGTGACTGCAAGGGGTGGGGGGAAAGGGGGCTGGGATTTGAGAAAGAGGCAAAATCTGTGTCACTTTCAAAAGTTTCTCCCCCTTCTCATTTGTGTGGGCTGCAAGCTGCAACGTTGCCTTCAGAATAAGAGGAAAATTCAGCCTTCACACACAGGCGTTTCGAAATTCAAGGAGCAAATGTGAAATCTGAAATTCAGCGTGCCGAATCGGGACAAAACAAAACAAAAGGAGAGAAAAAAAACAAAAAAAGAACGCCCAGGTTGCAAACAGGTATTGTCTTTTTCTTTATTTATTTAGCTTTTCTCTTTCCCAAATCTCTTCTGTTGTGTGCAGTGATCTCTTTCAAACGGAGAAAGCCCTGCTCACAAAAGCGGAGTGCATGCACCATTTGACTCCCAAGCGCCTCTAATGTCTTCTATTGTTCATTTCCCAACAGCAAATTCCTCTGCAGAATAAGCACACTGTAAAAAAAAAAAAAAAGAGCATTAAGACTGATGAAAATGTTTAAATTGCACAGCGAGAGAGAAAAAGGAAAATAATAAAAAAAAAACCCTCTATTGGGGAGCGTTTAATATCGTCTCGAATGAATAGGAAATTGCCAAGGAGACAAAACATTTGAGAGAATTTTAATTCACAGACTGGAGTTCTGTAAAGTTGCCAGACATTTTTCTTTTTTTGTATGTGTTGAATTGTGTGTTGATAACATTCAACCGCACAATAAAAATTCTGTCCACAGAAACGTCTTTAGGCTGACGGAAGTAATTCAGCTCCATGTACCTTGGAAAAAGAAATCTAATTTTCTTACAGCTCGAGTGAATAGCAGCATGTGACGAAGGACAAGCTGTTAGCAATTTAACCCGTTGCGAGAGCCACTACATCTTTAAAGTATTACATTTCAGGGTTAATTTCTAAAAAAAAAATAACCCTCAGGGGGGAAATAACTTTCTCATTCCTGATGAATATCATGCCGATCCATCCCAAATTCCACTGTTGTCTTTTCATTCATTGATTGAAACCAAAGGTTTTAAAAAGATGTCCAACTAAAAATAATAATAAAAGTAATTACATTTTCTCTGCAGATTCGATAAGAATTCGACATCTGATTTTGTTGAATTTTGTTAACGGTTTTTCTAAATTAAGGCATTTAATCATCCGTTTTTATAAAATTTGTAAAATTTCAGTTGGCGATCGTTAAATCTGCTCTTCATATCAATGTTTTAGTCTTTAAAAGAAAATGTCGAAATTTTGAGATTTGCCCTAAAAAAATGTAAACTTGCTAATATTTGGTGCAATTTTTGTGTTTTTCAGGTTTCTTTCCCCTGTCGGTATCTGTCCCAGCTACCACACACTGTGCTCCATATAAATATAGATTGATAGATTTAGACACACATGGACATTTGTGTGTTGGGTGCATGACTTTGCCGCCCCCTCCCTCTGCTGTTGGAAGGAGGATCTAAAGGCACATTCACGTCTTCCTGTTTTCCTGGAGAGGTTTTTTTGGACTCTGGACACGCTTTGGGGAAGCCTGCTTTGGGGACGGCAGCGGATATTTTGCTAAAGCGACGAGCTCAAGCCCACAGAGTAAACAAGTGACTCTTTTTGCATTGAACTTTGTAACTTTGTAGCTCTGTGCATTGATTCTACTACCTCTCCTGCGCCGTTGCTTGCTTCCTGGAGCATTCTGTGGACTGTATTATGGCCATGGTGGTTAACCCTTGGCAGGAGGACATTCCTGGTGTGCAAGGGCCTCAGGTGAACAACCCACCAGGGCTCTGCAATCAAGATCCAGGTGGTACCCCTCAAACACCCACCACCCCAAAAGGAGGTATCCCTGGGCAGGATCCTGTTCATTCTGGGGATAAAGGGGTACCTAATGTGGACTGCTTGGTGTGTGGAGACAAATCAAGTGGGAAACACTATGGACAGTTCACCTGTGAAGGTTGCAAGAGTTTCTTTAAGAGGTCGGTGAGAAGGAACCTAACCTACACGTGTAGGGGCAACAGAGACTGTCCCATAGATCAGCATCACCGCAATCAGTGCCAGTACTGCCGCCTGAAGAAGTGTCTCAAAGTTGGCATGAGAAGAGAAGGTGAGTCTGGTCAAGGTTGGGGGGGGGGGTGTCTTGCACATTGGCTATTGCACAGTCCACTGCTAAAATGCAATAAAATAATTCTAAAGCCAAAAACAAGTTAAGTTTAGACTGTAATATTTCTTTTATAAAAAATTAAGAGACCGGCTTACAATTCTCATCGTACTAATGCAGCTTTTTCTGTTGGTATTGTCTGCATGGCGCCCTTCTCTCTCTCTCTGTGTCCTGTGCCCTTGCATGAGTGTAGTAAGCGTAGTAAGTGCTGGATAAATTGGGTGACTGACTTAATCCCTTTTTAGGACAGAGGGCTCGTAAAAGAAATACTTAAGGTTCAGATTACAACTGTGGAATACCAGATACCAAAATTATCGTGCGGGATAGAGCCAGCTGTAATCCTGCCGGGATAAAATAATTGAATTGGTTTAAAAACGAGTGGCATGAATAGCAGCTGAAATGTTTTTTAGGGTCCAAAAATATCTGTGCACAGAGTATTGGTATATATTAATAAGGGACCACAAACACCAAATATTTCATTATTACTATCAGTAATTGTGACTACAGTTATGGGATCTATTATTCAAAAAGCTTGGGGAAAAAACCCAACAATGCCATTTTCTAAAATTACCTATATAACTCCAAAACGTCTTTCTTTTTCACTGAAATAATGTATTTGTTTGTAACTATGCTTGCAGAAACCCGCGCTGGTGTATGTTGAAATGTTTTTCAGTGCCTTAGTGCTTGCGCTCCATAGATTGACCCCAAGTTCCCAAAATTTGGAAAACAAACCAAAAAACTGTATGAATTATATTTTCATTGCATTTTAATATTATGAGATATTAACCATTTTCTACGCCCCTGTCCTATTTGATAAATACTATACTAAACTATACTATTTAAAAACAACAAAAGGGCATAATTATTACACATTGTGTTGAATTGGCATAATAAATCACACTGAAACTTAGATTTCGGACACCACTTTAATATCTTGTAACAGTTTTACATTAATAATGTCAATACTTTTTTATTTTATAAAATAAAAAAGTATTTCACTAGGTGGAAATAGAGTATGTGTAAGCATGAATAAAATCAGTATTTAGTATTCTAGGATAGGATAAAATACCTGTTTTAAAATTTTTAACATTTAGGATAGATTTCATCTCAAACTGACACTGAATAGCTGCCAACTGTTCCTGATTTCCAGCCCCTAATATTGACTCTCTGGTCCAGAAAATTGTTGCTTCTGGAATTCACCCAAGTTTTTAAAATGCTCCAACTGTATAGGGGTAATTAAATAACTGATTTATTCAGGCTGCCATCTATCAGCAAAATGAAAAGGTGGCACGAAACAATCAAATTGTAATAAATACAGGCTGTATATTGTGCTATTGGCATCCTACGCCTGGTTCTAGAGCGAGGTGCATGTGAGACACACTAACCCAGCGGGATATTTCCTTGGAAATTATTTTCAGCAATTTTGCTTTAAGAATTCATTTATCCCATGTAAATTTTATTAACTATAATCTGTGTATTTTCCACTGGTTGAGGGATGTTTTAAGGGAAAACAAAAAACATTGCCTGCAATAATTCTGGATTTCTATGTAGTATATTGTAGAGAAAGGACCTTGTGCAGCCAGTGATTATTTTTAAGTGATCCAGTTTTAACCCTTCCGTACCCCTAGCATGGACGTGATGAGGCAGGCTCTTTAAAATGCTCCCAGACAGCAAAGATCAGGTAGAGTGACATTCCTGCACCTTATCAGATGTGTGTGTGAATGCAGGCACTTGCAGGTCATGGATGCACCTCGGCTATAATAAGCAACTGTCAGCCAGGTAAATGGCCACTCAGGCAGAGATAAGTCTCTGTGTACGCACAGAAGAGGAATTCTGACATGCTTGTCTAATGCTTTAGAGTCAGAACCCCAAGCAATGATAGCATGCTGAGATCTTATCTACTGAGTGAGAAGTTTGCACAGGGAGATATGAGCAGATTTATGTTGGGGAGATGTGTGTGCAAACATAGACCCATGTGCTACTGTGTGCGAGACATAATCAGATGAGACATACATAATCAGATGAGACATACATAATCAGATGAGACATACATAATCAGATGCAGGAATTACCTATATGACTGAAATAGGGATGAGTGTAAACTGAAGGAAAATGCCCAAACTGGAATCCCCAGCCAAAAGCTGAAGGGAGTTACACTAGCAAGAAAAGCATTAGCTCCAGCAAAAGATGGCCAGAATAAAAAAGAGATGATGGACAGATGGATAGATAGATAGATAGATAGATAGATAGATAGATAGATAGATAGATAGATAGATAGATAGATAGATAGATAGATAGATACAACCCCTGTATATATCCCCACACCCCTGTAAATTGCACGGAAACAAATGGCCCGCTGTCCTTTATTTTTACATGTCCTTATCAGCAGCAGAGAGATGTCACCTCCCTGTGTATACTGTACACTCCTCCAGCACATGTACAACTGGTTCTACCATTGTCCCACATGACTGGGTCCTGCAAGGTGAACTCACACGACACCAGCTCATTCCACTGATTAGAACATTTGTTTAAATCTATATTTGTCTATACATATTCAGGCATTGCCCTATAGGGTGCTGGGGGGAAAGCCAAGGTTTATTTATCCAAAATATGCAACCCCTCACTTGGCAAATATTGGAAAAATCAGCCAAATAGTTTCTCTCTCTCGCTCTCTCTTCTCACTCTAGGAATAAAAACTCCAGCATTGGCTCTGCCAGTTGCTATATGTCTATCTGTCACCCATGTGTCTCTTTATATTCATATATCTCTGTCTAGCAATAGATCTCTGTGATCTATTCATGTGTTTTCTGTGCCTTTCTATATCTGCTGTCTGTTTGCCTTTATTTAATAATAAAGGCAGTGATGATCTATCTATATCTATTATCTATATCTATCTCTATCTATCTATCTATCTATCTATCAATTATCTATCTATCAATTATCTATCTATCTATCTATCTATCTATCTATCTATCTATCTATCAATCAATCTATCTATGAATCTATCTATCTATCTATTATCTATCCATCCATCTATTATCTATCTATCTATCTATCTATCTATCTATCTATCTATCTATCTATCTATCTATCTATCTATCTATATGTCAATCTATCATATATCTGTCTGTCTGTATATCTATCTTTCTATATCAATTGACCTGCCTTTGTTTCTATTGCTCTCCTATATATAATCTGCAGTGACTGTTTTATGTATCTATACATTTTTACCTACTGTAAACTGTTTACATATCTGTCTCTCTAGCTGTCTGTATAGATATATCTAGATATATATATATATATATATATATATATATATATATATATATATATATATATATAATCAAGTTTTGCAGGGATTTCTGGGTAGGGCAACAGTAGATTGGTTATTGCTTTTGAAATAAAACATACTCTTTTGCCACTTGTAATGTGAGTCTGTCCACTAGAGGGGGCTCTTTTGTAAGAGTCTTGGGATAAGGTTTTCTTATCATGGCTGCCCCCAATTACCAATAAACAAGATTACTAATAAATAGATAAACGAGTCACTCTGTGTAGCATAACCTCTGCAAATATCTTCTACTAAGCAGTTATATAAAAATAATATATATGTTAAAGTATGTATCAATATCAATAACATTTGTTTCCACTTTGAATCAACAGACATGGAGGTAATGGTTCTCCCCTTAGATAAATACTTGTGCCCTACGTTGCTGTGGGAACATCATACCGATAGCATTTTGGGTAATGTATTAAAAGGCACAAATTTGTCCAGGTCTAGTAACTGATAGCAACCAATCAGTTCTTTGCTTTCAAAGAAATTTAAATGCTACTTGCTGATTGGCTCCTATTGGATACTATGTATGCAATACAATATTTGCACCTTTCATTGCATTACTGCTTAAGAATTTCACTTTGCATCATTCCATGTAATGTCCTCTCCATTTCAGTTAGAAAATAAGCCCAGTATTTATTTCAGTTATGCCCAACCTAATGTTGGACTACAATTCCCAGCATTCCCTCACAACCTGCAGCTGTTATTAAAATGCTGGGAGGAATAAGCAAGACCCATTTACTTTTCTGTAGAGGTCGGTATCCGTGAAGCAACTTGGAACATGTAATTAATCCCTTTCTTTGTGCAATAGTCTGGTGATTTTAGCAGGTCTCTTAAGTTGGCCATACATAAGATCTGCTAGTTTGGCAAGGTTGCCAAATGAGCGGATTTTAACCTGATATTCGAACCAAAAACAGGATGATATCAGGTTAATCCAATCATACGGCCCTAGGGCCAAGCGACTGGATTACAACGAAGGAAATGGGCGCATACGGGACGAGGACATCGACTAGCCAATGTGGTCCTCGATCGTCGTCAACATCATACATGCCCGATCGATATCTGCCCAATTTTTGGCCTGATAACGATCAGGGAAACCCGTCGGAATGCCCCCTACATGGGCAGATGAGATGCTGAATTGATCTAAAGGACCAATATCGGCAGCTTTTAATTGCCCGTGTACAGCCACCCTTCTTTAGCTACCTTCTTGCTCTACATTGTTTCTGTAGTCAGAGCCAGCAGTTCAGAGAGTAATTTGCCTTCACAGATTTAGTTATTTCACTTATGCAAAACCTGAGATACCGAATCTTAGACCCTTATAGAGTTTACAAGAAACCCTAGGCTGGCTTTATAGGCTGGTGGTATCCTGGGATCAACTACCACGTTGGGGCCCATGACAGCCATGTGTAAGTGGAGTCGCCTGTGACTCTATAGTAGGGGTTATTGCATTTCATTTTGGCAAACTCTCTAAATTCCAACTGTTATTTGGACACGAGGTCCATCATGTTTCCATTCCATGTCTGACCCTTATGGTTTCTCATATCACAAGGCTTCCCCCGAATGACTTGTGTCCCAACCCCGAGCTCCCAGTGGAATCTGTAGTAAATGAATGAAATATCTACACTCATACTTGTGCTGGTAGTCAAGGCCTGTAATTATTAGTAAAGGGTGGGATTTTTCCTTTGCACTCTCGACTTCCTGTTCTTATCACAGGGATTTGGAAGGGACAAAGGAGCTTTGCTTTCCCTTGCTTATATAATAGTCATATATGGATTTTAATAAGGTGTGATAGATTTTATGCACACATCTGGCAGATTTAAACCTTATTCATTTCGAACCCTAAATTTTAGCTGCAAATTAAATCTTATATTTTTATTTTCAAATAAAAATCTTATTTTGTTACCCCGTTTTAAATGTTGAACATAATTCCCTTCTAGCGCTAAAAAAACTTTTCATGGAAACAAAATCTCTGAAGCGTCCAGTGTCAGGTTGTTACGTTTGTGACTGATTGATACTTTCTAAAAAAAAAATTTCTTAGAGACCTGTATTTCGGAATATTTGGCCGAGCTTTGTTTGTCTTTTTATTTTTTTGTTGCACCTGCCGGTTCCTCAAAGCCTCAGGTAAATTGTTCTGATTGCGAAGGCAATTACAGTGTCAAACTCCATCAATCACAGTCGCCCCTGCTGAGCTGAAAGTCTTGAAATTCTGGAATTTGAGAAAAATGTGGAACGAATGAAGGCTTTTAAATAATGCTGAAATTCTAATATTTTGGAAAAAAATATTATTAATTATTTAGCACCAATATATTCCACACAACTTTACAGAGATTATATATCAGTTCCTGCCCCAGTGGAGCTTACAATCTAAGGTCCCTATTATATGCACAGACATTATTTCAAATAAATTATTAGGCTCTCAGACAGTGCTGTGTTTGGAATCGAACCCAGGACCTAGGGTTCTGAGTTCAATTCCAGTCAGGGCACTATCTGCAACATCTTTTGTGCAAAATATCTTAGATCCAAACCCCCCTTATGCTGTGTAAATTACAATACCCAGCATCCCTTGACTCTCTATTACAAATGTATTATTATTATTATTATTATTATCATGTCAACTTTTTCTACATAGCATATACATCAGACATATGACATATAAATACTGCCTAATAATAAAAGAAAAGAGGGCCCTAATTCTATTTCCATGTATATAAAAATAATACAAGTATACAACATAATCTAGTATTTTTCTATACAAAAAAAAGAGATGTATCAATGGGTCTTATTGGCCGGTACAACATGGGCATTTGTTTCTATAATTAGAAGGATTTTCCCTGCATATGACAAGGGATGAATGAGCTATTAGGTGTTTGTTCAGAATCCGGTAATTGTACTCAGCTCAATGCAACGTTCTAAAGAGCCTGTCATGCCGACACAATGGGCCGAGTGCATCTCGTCTGCAAGTGTTATAGATTTATAGCTTCATAAAATCATTTGGGTTTCCTTTTCTTATTTTGCCTTTGACATGCTTAGGTTTTGTTGGGAGGGAATAATTGCAGTATATAATAATAATAATAATTTCCAAGCATCTACACATTTTTATATTTTTCCTGCAGTCTCTGTATATATTTGTAGGTGTAACCAGTGATCAGGAAGGGGGATAATATTTAATTGCTCTGCAATCACAACAGGAAGTGTTTTCAGTTCATTGTTTTTTTATTGACGTGTTCCCCCAAAAAAACAGCCCCTAAAAAGGAAACCTCAACTGTTTATCGTGAAGAGAGAGCAAGGTGCTATAATGGTTAGTGTGCATATGCGTACTTTATATGAGGTTCATCAAAATGCAGCTTCCTAGTCTTATCTGGTGGGCGATGTTGGGAATTTTAGTACAATAATCACGTATTGGCACATATTTAATTAATTGCCTGCACGGGGTATATTGTATCGTACACAGGGAGATCCGCTCGTTTGGCCATGTCACCAAATGAGAGAATCTCTCCCCGATATGCCCACATTGAAGTGGGCAATATCGGGCTGATCCGATCGTCGGCTCTAGGGCCCAACGATCGGATCAGAATGAAGGCCATACGGGTGGTCGGATCGCGGGACCGCATCAACGAACAGATGTGGCCGTGATCCAATGGGATTTTTTACCCTGCTTAATAAATAATCTGGCCAATAGATATCGATCTGTGATGCCCGTCGGATGGCCCCACACACTGGCCAATAAGCTGCCGACTCGTTCTGTCGGCCCATGTATGGCCTTAAGGCTGAGACTGTGATCCATCAGAATGCCGTAAATGGGAATCCGGTGATTCCTGTCGCCTGTGTGTCCCTAATATATAATGATGGGCAGACAGAAAGAGAGAACTGTTGATGGATAAATATAGAAACATGGAGACAAATAAAGTGTCATGTAGACAGATACAGAGATATGTACATAGCTACAGAGACATGGAGACAGATACATGTTGATAGACAGACAGATGGATAGATATATAACAGATAATAGACTATCACTGGACAGAAAGGGGCATTTGGCTTGACACCCCCAGGAAAAATAATAGAAAAATTACTATTAAAAAGTGTTCAAAAATTTGCAATATACTTTGGGAGGCCCATTTATCAACATTCTCATTTTTGGGGTTTTAGAGTTTTGAAACCACAAAATTAATTTTCTCTAAAACCACAAATGCTGCGTCCTTTATGAAATGATCCGAATATATAAAAAGCACAAACGGAAAAAAAAAATGCTGAACGATCAAAATTAAAATATGAAATCCTCTAAAAATGTTCGTTTTTTTGGACGATTAGTAACGGGAAAAAAAGCTGAAAATCTCTAAAAGTCTGAATTGCTAAAAAAAAATGGTACAATGGAAAATCAGCGCAGCTCCCAGTCACTTCTAAGGGGCCGTGAAGGTTCTTACTTGGCAAAGTTTTGTATTAGAGGCTTTTGCATTTAATTCAACTTGAAATTTTAGAGTTTTAGAGTTTTTCGTGGCTTTTACATTTAATACAACTTGAAATTTTAGAGTTTTAGAGAAAGAAAAAACAGGAATTTTTAGAGAAAGAAATCGATTTGTAAAAAAAAAAAAAAAAGAAATAAAGAAATCTAAATGTTAGTAAATAGGTCCTTAAGTGTGTGTATGTGTGTGTGTATATATATACATATACGTACGTAAAATACTGTATATATATATATATATACAGTATTTTACGTACAATTTGTTAGGGGATGCTTTGTTGTCAGCAAAGCCGGAGCATTAATTCAGACATTCCTGCTGTATGTTATTCCCTGTCAATCTGCAGATAACTACAAAGAGAGACAGAGTATAGAGATAAATCATTAAACTGCTGATACAGCTTCAGAGAGATGTGCGCAGGCAGATACATAAATGTATAAATACTATATTTGGACAGAGAGGGATTAATATACGTCAGTACAGACGTGGGATCCATTATCCGGAAACCCTTTATCCAGAAAATTCTATCTCCCATAGAATCAGCTTTATCCAAATAATTCACGTTTTTAAAAAAAAAATGATTTCCTTTTTCTGTGTAATAATAAAACAGTACCTTGTACTTGATCCCAACTAAGATATAATTAATCCTTATTGAAAACAAAACCAACCTGTTGGGTTTAATTAATGTTTATATGATTTTCTACTAGACTTAAGGTATCAAGATCCAAATTATGGAAAGATTCATTACCCGGGAAACCCCAGGTCCCGAGCATTCTGGATAACAGGTCCAACACCTGTATATAAATAATGTTTTGATATTGACGGACAGACAATCATAACGAACGTTTGATAGCTTTAAACATCAAGTAACTTTAGTATAAATAAGTAGCAATGCCTTTTTGGACTTAATCTGCCATTTTATTTGCCCAGATCTATGACCATTTAAGATAAGAAATCAAGCTCAACATACTGCCTCGGGTCCTGGGTTTGATTCCAGCCAGAGCACAGTATCTGTGTGCTATCTGTCTATTTCCTTGGTCATTTGTTATATTCTGTTTTGCCTGCATTAAGTGGCCACGCATTTCACAGGCAGTTCTGCTGATAGATGCTTATCCAGACACTTAAGAATCAAGTGCCCTAAGCCAACTTGCCCCAAGCCCCTCAGGTTCTGAAGTGGAGAGTGGAAGATAGTGAAGCTCATGTCGGCATTAAACTACTGAAAAAAAAGGAGGGGGGTGACGGCTGTTATAACTCTTGTACTCTTGTTTAGACATGTCAGGAGAATTATGATCTATTCACCTCTGTAATTAGATGGCTGAACAGCTGTCTGGCCCCCACTTAAATCCAAGTATCCATTATTTTAATTAGCCGTCCCCTGCGCACCCATCTTAAGCTGACCCATCCTTCCCAATATTCATATGCAAGAAGTAAAACTATCTGTGTGATTTTAGCGATTAAATATCTACTTTGTGCACACACACACAATGTTTTTAATGAATATATTCTTTAGCAATTCAATTCTCTGCACTGCTGGTTCTGACTTAGGAAACACTGCAACATCCCCTGTGAAGAAGCATACACGGTTTTGTCTCAATACACAGTATAAACACTGGTTTCAAAAGCACCGAAAATAGTAAATGCTTAATTAATATAAATTGTAGAGTGGCTAACAATTATATACAGCGCTGCGCAATATGTTGGCGCAATAAATATACACGTTAATAATAATAATTTGTGACCATTCTTCTTTTTATGGGTTTATATCCCCTTTAATTAATTTAAACAATTTCTAAAGTCGAGCTATTCGTTTGCGCTAATAAAAGGCAAAGGCTGTCGGTGGAAGCAATTTGGTTATTACATTTTAATTTGATTAAAATTAAAATTAAAATTGTCAGGCAAATGCCCTCTAGTGGCCGTAAGGAACAATTTCAAGAAATTGCATAAATGTACAATACAGTATAACACTAATACATATTTTACCCTTGCAGCTTAACATCATTATCACCACATTCTACCATTCTTTGCATTTATGTTGGCTACTGCTTAAAAATGCATTGTTTCATTTCACCACTGTATGGTTTATTATCTAAAGATAATAAAATATGGCTGACTCCCAAAGGTCTCATACAGTTGTAGGCAGGAATAAATGGTGGGGTGATGGGTATAAAGTAGTAAGATGGAGACAGTAATGCTTTATCTCACTGTTGTCCTAACATGGAACTCTTGTTGTTGTCACCCACCAATGACCGAAAGCAGAGATATCCTCAATTTCTGGTAAATGATTCCCCGGCAGGCAGATCTGATTTTTGGGCTCAAATCCTATAAATCAGATAAGGCCACCTTCTTCTCAATGATTAGCTAGTGTCATTGGGCCATCAATGGTTGACAGGAGAAGGAGCTAGTGACTGGCACTGTAGTGTGACTAGCTTCATATTCTGACTTTTGTGCCCCCTCTACAATTAAGAAATGTTATTGATCCTCACCTTTAACTTTAAGTTCAGAATAATTGTTACTTATTATTTTTATTCTGCCCATGGCCTCATTTTACAGTTCCATTGTTGTCCGTTCCAAGATCTGTTGCTGTGTCAGATTTTGCTGAAGCTGAATAGTGATCCAAACTTTGTTTTCTCCTCCACAGCAGTGCAGCGCGGACGGATGTCTCACCCACAAACCAGCCCGGGCCAGTATACTCTTAACAACGTTGACCCCTACAATGGGCATTCATACCTAACAGGATTCATCTCCTTGCTTCTCCGAGCAGAACCGTACCCAACCTCTCGGTATGGGGCACAGTGCCTCCAACCGAACAACATCATGGGCATTGAGAACATCTGCGAGTTGGCGGCTCGCCTACTCTTCAGTGCTATTGAGTGGGCCAAGAACATTCCTTTCTTTCCTGACTTCCAGCTCTCCGACCAAGTATCCCTGCTCCGTATGACATGGAGTGAGCTGTTTGTTCTTAATGCAGCACAGTGCTCAATGCCCCTCCATGTGGCTCCACTGTTGGCAGCCGCCGGCCTCCATGCATCTCCGATGTCCGCTGACCGTGTGGTGGCCTTTATGGACCATATTCGAGTCTTTCAGGAGCAGGTGGAAAAGCTGAAGGCACTTCATGTTGACTCTGCAGAATATTCCTGTTTGAAAGCCATAGCTTTGTTTACACCTGGTAAGTAATATTTTTGGCTACCACTGGTATACAGTGGTACAGTACATGTGTAAGTTTAACAAAGCCACATTGGGGTAACAAGGGAGAAGATCAAACAGCCTGAGGGAGAGTGGACTTTCATTGTATCCTCAGGTTTTTCTCTCCACCCTATGTCACTAAGTAGGCTTGGTTGGCAGGGGAACATAGGATATGATAGAAGGGTCGCAAAAATTGTTTTGGTGGGGGGCTACAAGTTACACCTTTGTGTAGCCATACTGACCAATGTTCTGACTTAGCCACCCTTGAGTTTGACGTTGCAGTCATGAACATGTAATCAGTTTTCTAAGAGCATAGAGTTAGGACCACAATCAATGTCCGTCATGTTCATCAGCAGTAACTAGTCCATTAAGAAAGTTTTTATGGCAAAAGCCAATCAGCTCCATCTGGTGTTCTACTATATCCTCCATCATCCAGCTGCAAGTGAATTATGGGAAGTTTTTTTTTTATTAGCAGTTACAGATTCTCCCATTTCTGCACCAGGTGCTTTAAACAAGGGCAAGAAGGAATTGTTAGGGTTTCTTCTTTATTAATTATAGTCAATACTGACAATTCATGGAGACAGGAACATTCTGTGCAATTTCCGTGTAGAGGGCAAGTCAGGGTAGGGGATTCACTCAAGTGATGCATTGTTCCTGGCACTACAATTCATGGGCCCTTATGAGGATTGAAACTAAGAGTAGGCAGCAGAGGCATCTGCCTAGGGCACAACCATTTTGGCGAAGGGTGGGGGGTGAAGGAACAATTCTTGAAAAATATGTTTATTGAGGTATAAGTGGCAGAGCATTGTAGCTCATCACTAGACCGGCTGTCTCTCCTCAACCTCCCTGTGTCAGCTGGTCTTGGAGGCACAGATAGCCACTCAGGCCTTGGGTGTCAAAGTTCAATGGCCCAGCTCTGACCCTTATCCTTGATTCCTGGCTATAACTAGATGCAGTAAGACAAAAACAGCTCTTAAATGGGGTGTGTGCCCTATGGAGTCCTTTTCCTCTCAAACTAGAAGTTATTAACATTTATATATAAAGAAGCAATTATTCTGGAGAATGCTCAGTCATTATACTTATCCTGGGCTCTTCACCCAGACTGTCCATCGTTCACATTCTTGCCCGAGAGGAGCTTCCTTTTTTCTACCAATTCATCAGTACTGATTTCTTGATAGCATCCCATAAAATCTATTCTCCATCGTCATATCACTTAAGTTAATAGCATTGGTAACTAGGATCACGCAAGTGGCATCAGAAACTACCCTAGGCTTACTGTCTTTAGGGGGTTCAACCAGGGGGTCTCTTGAGGTGTCTGTGCATTACCAACTCACATGGCTGGTAGACCTTTACTCTTATATCACTGAGGTTTTTAAGCAGTTTGGAGTGTTTTGAGAGGGAGTGTTTGAGTCAGATTCAGGGCGGCTGAACACAGGGCTCTAACAATGGCCCCTGATGATTTATTGCTGGTGAGACAAAAGTGGTAAAATGGGAGCCTCGCGGGTCAGATATATAATGTCAGGCAGCCATACAATGTCATTCTTGTAACTGTTTCAGTTGACCTTCAGAGCTCTCCTGCCACACAACTGAGCTAGTCAGTCCGGATGGGGGTCTCTGTTAAAGCAGCCCACCTGCTCCCATGACACACATGCTCTCTGGTAGCTCATGAGTCCCTACAATATATCTGTCAGATTTAAAAGGAAGGGCAGAGAAGGCATTTGCCTTTGGGTCCCTGAACCACAGTGAAGCTACAAAATGATATAGATATATATTGAGTATTTGCATAAGGCTTTATGATTAAATCTCAAACTGAGGCCCCTTAACCTTCCTTCATTTAAAATGGACCCGTCTTCAGTAAAATCACAAGGACACTATCAATGAATGACAATGGGGGCTGCACCTCTGCATCTGATAATAGAAATACGTTTACATTATATAGGGGGCTGGGGGGTTAACTCTCTGGTGGACCTAATATACAGTACCGGGTATTTTGGATCCCCCTGCTGCAGCACTCAGTGGTTCAGTCTTTTTTGACCTCTGCTTAAACAGGGTGGTTATAATTAAATGCTGGCCTAATTGGAGCCTTCAGGAAATGTAGCAGGACATCTGTTCCGACATGATTAACATACCAAAATGAGAAAGTGAACGGTGAGGGTACACACAAATACAGCAAGACGAACCAAGAGAGTACAATGCTTTCTAGAAACTGGACACCATTCCCCCCAAGGCTTAGGGGACCCTAAAATAATTTTACTGCATGACCATGTAACCTGGTCCAGCCACTATCGTTACATAACTATTTGTAATTGCACTGCTTCATTAACTCCAAAGTAAGTCATTTAGCTAATATAAACGTGGCAACCAATATAGGAGTGAGGACGCTGGGAGTTATTGTTGAAGAACATTGCAGAAGGAATACACCATAACGTGCTTTATTCCATTCACTATGGAGCATTGTGCGACCTTGGACCCAAGGACACTTGTAACTTAGGGCCAGTGATAAAGGAATGGAAAGTATTTATATGGTGCTTTTCTCTCTTGGAACACAGTTTTCTCTCTTGGAACTCAGTGTTTATATAGTATATATATCCTATTTATATAATGCTTTTCTCTTCTGGAATTTAGGTCAGGCACACTAAGGCATTGTCGGCCTATTGTCAGGCACAGTAAAAATGCTGGGATGTAGCTAGGGTCTGCACATACGCTCAGTTTCACCCTTATTCCACCCTTCCACCTGAACCTATATTGTTTTTTTTTTCTTTGTCAGGTCCTTAAAGTTCACCGAACTCCCTAGGCCTATATTTACTTGTAGTTTCCAAGTGACGTTTGCTGTCAAACATGCAAGAAATGAAGGTAGATGACATTCTTAGAGCAATGTTCAGTTCATTGCTATCAAAAGGAGTTGGTTTATTCATTTCCCAGGGCATTGGTTCCTGTATTCTCTGAAATTGCTTTTTCTACACATTATTTAGGGGTGGGAGCTGCCGTATTGCTTCAGACCAAACATATCAAAATAATATACAAACCTTCACATAAACATTCTAGGTTCTTGGGCTGAGAGCTGTGATCTGCTCAAATGACTACTTTGTGGTGTCATCTAAGAATCAGTTTAATATACTCTTAAATAGAGTAGATCAGAGGTCCCTATACTATGGTGGGGGGGGGGGCTTGGGCAGTGGCAGGAGGGACTCAGCTAGAAGGCTAATTAGAGTCAAATATAAATAAAGTGCCATTTTCTCTTCTACATGCTCCTAAAAGCTTAGCATGTATGTCATCATTCACCAGAGTGGGATTTAGATGAATAAATTCTTGGAGCTATGGCGGATATAGCAGTTTTCCTATATCTGTAACCTTGAGCTAAGGATACGATCTCCAAGGTGGACCTTTGAAGCCTGACAAGCACTAGAAAAGACTAATAATTGACAGGAATAGTTATGGGGGTAAATTTATCAAAGATTGAAGTTCCGCCACTAGAGTGAAATTCCGCAGCTCTCAATTAATTTCTATGGGATTTTGAAAGGCGCATTTATTAATGGGTGAAAGTGAAAGTTCACCCTTTGATAAATATGCCTATAAAAATCCCATAGAAATTAATGGAGAGTGGCGGAATTTCACTCTAGTCGCGGAACTTCACTATTAACTTCACTCTTTGATAAATATACCCCCTAATGTTTTGAGGACATCCATAACTAACTTCAATTCTGTTGTCTTCTAGATGCGGTGGGAATAACAGACATTGGCCACGTGGAAAGCATTCAAGAGAAATCCCAGTGTGCCCTGGAAGAGTATGTCCGAAACCAGTACCCAAACCAACCGACGCGGTTTGGGAGGCTTTTGCTCCGCCTTCCTTCTTTGCGCATCGTCTCCGCTCCTGTTATAGAGCAACTTTTCTTTGTGCGACTGGTTGGCAAGACCCCCATTGAGACTTTAATTCGAGACATGCTCCTGTCTGGGTCCAGCTTTAATTGGCCCTATATGCCTATGCAGTGATGGGGTTCATAATGCACCTCAGACTTCTAACGTCCCACTAAAGAGGAACTAGAAGAAGCCTTTATTGTCATGAAAAAACAAAGCTTTCCACCATGGCCAGATAATGAAGATGATGCTCAAATAGGGTGTCCATTGTCTCCAAGCTTCAAGAACAGGGCCTTTAATGATGGACATTGCTCTTATAGACACATTGTGGCTTCCTCTGAAGTTTTATTTTCCTACGTGCTGTCAAGGTAAAAAAAAGGTCAACTCTGCCAATGAAAATATTGCCTATCATGACCTCACCGATAGTGGTGTGAGGACTCTTGCCCACAAGATAGACTTACGTTCATGGCACATCACCCCTAATCTTATCATGGTGAATCTATGTAAAAATCGAATTTTGGTACCAGCAAGTGTCACCACAGGGGAGAAAATAAATCAATATTCTTTTGGTGTTGACAGCATTCCCCTCCTCAAAAATATGCTTCTCGTTTAGCCCTGAAATCAGGAGACCTCTAGAAAAGATGGACAATAAATGCCTCCTGGGTTCTGACAGATGGTTCTTTTTGATACTGATGGACTCTCATGTGCATTGGCTACTCTTAACTCCAATAAATTTAAAAATAAAATCGGCTAGCACTAAAATCTGCAACAAAAAGCACTGAAAAAGCCCTGGCCACTTAATCCCCACCCCAAGTTGGGGCACTGAACAAAAGACTATTTATATAAGAAAAGAATGGGCATTTTAAATGTATTAACTGCCTGCTTTTTCATAAATGACATGTATATTTTTTCCATTCACCCCCCCCCAACCTCCCGCCTTCCCGCGCTGTTCCTCTGCTCTTTATTCCGATTATGTATGTTTGTAAGATATTTTTTTGGAGTGAATTGTGGATTTTTTGGAAACCAGCAACATAAAAGACTTGTTTATTTCGTTTTTTGTTTTTTTTTTTGGTGGATCTGAGTAATTATTAAAAACAATATCTGCTTAGATCTTTCTATCGGCTTTTTATTCTGTTGATGGGTTCACTTAGCGTTAATTTTCTGGGGAGTGGGGAAAATCCTATGACACACGAGGGGGAATTTTTGGATGTTGAAAGTTGCTGAAAATTGTGTTGCATGGGAAATTCTTGAAAGTGTCGGCTCTGACACTCGAGTTGGCATTCTCTGGCGACAAAGAACACCAGTGTGGAGCTTTCAGGCATTCCTGTGGAACACAATGGGTGGCAGCGAGGGCAGATTCCAGGGAGGGGGGCAAACACTTGAAATCCAACCCCTGTGCTATAGGCTTAAGGCACAATACTCTGTTTAAAACTAAGTTCAGCAAAAGTCCATGTACGGCTTGCAGTGCAAATATATTGCGGATGGTGTTTTAAAGGAGAGCTAAACCACTGATAGCTCCTGTAGAATCTCCCACCCCAAGTACATTGATGCCGGCAACTAAAAGTCTCAAGCACATTAAAAAAACTCCCCTTGAGGGGTTGGTCGGAGGTCCAGTGCCTAGGGCAGTATTGTACCCAAGTTCACAGCTGATGCGGGACTTTTTAACGCAAACAGAGATGTAGTTAGGGTGGAGGTAGGTGGGCATCTGCAGCGGAGCTAAGGGGGATTTAGTTCTCCTTTAAAGAAACACACTCATACAAATGTGTATAAAGTGTAAGTATTGTATAAGTGTAGTTTTAAGAGGAGTTGTATGCTTGCATAGGGGAATAAAATACTTTAAGTCTCCAGACATTCTATCTCTTGCTTACTGGAGTCAGGAACCCCCAACAACAAGACAGCAGTTGAGTCCTTTTTAAAACTGCTTAGAAGTTGAACGTATCCTTTTACAGTACGTGTGGAGGAGATAAGAAAGCTCAGCCTAAGGGCTTTAGCACATGGGCAGATTCGAGGAGATTTAGTCGCCATGCAACTAATCGCCTCTTCTTCGGGGCGACAATCTCCCCGAACTGCCTTCCCCTGCTAAAATGAAAAATTGGCTGCGGGAAAGCACTCGCGACGCTTCAATGGCCTCATGAGGAAACTTTGGGCGACTTCGGAAATTGGGAGTGCATTGTCGCAGGTGATGTTTCCTTTTAGCAGGGGGAAGGCAGTTCCTCCTTGTAAAATTGCTCAAAATTTTATTTTCTTTCATTATGGAGAAGACACATGATTCATTCCCTTATGGAAATGTTGGTTGCGTTGGGTTAGGTTGGACACTAGCAACCGTGTCTCATTAGTGTATATAAATATTAGAAAGTATCAATGGGTCAGGGATCTAACAGTGTAGAAAGAGACAGGCTGATTGGCTTCCCAGTGAGCATTAAATAAAGAGGACAATGAGGCAGTTTCCCCCTGTAGAGAGACACTTACATGTGAATGGCTTTGGGTGAATCATTGGTGCAACAAATGCTACTGGCCTGAACACTGGATTCTTCTCTTTGTGGCTCTGCCCCTATGGGCTTGCACTCCCTTGCAGGAACATGGAGGAATGCACCATGAACCACCATTACTGGAGTAGAGGGGGTATTGCAGTCAGGGGCCCTGTGGCAGAGGGGCATTGACCTGTTTACTCCGTGCAACGTGTACTTGCCAATGAGCCATTTACTATCAGGTGTCTTTGGTGCCTTGTAGCCAATAAACAAAAGGGGTTAGAAGGTGCACACCCAACAAAATGAATGTGAGGTACAAGCCTAAAAGGACACCCCAACAGAGTCACCAAAACATAATGAGCCTTCAGCAAATATGCAAACTCAAAAAAAATGAATCAGTTTATTTATTTCAAACAAAAGACTTAAATATTGGCCCAACGCGTTTTAACCATTCAAGGTCTTCATCAGGGGCAACATATCAAAATATAGTAAGGAAAAAAAAACCCCTGCCTTTTTCTTTACTTTTCCTTATTATATTTTGATATTTTGCCCCTGATGAAGACCTTGAACGGTTGAAATGCGTTGGGCCAATATTTTAGTGCTTGTAGCCAATAAACGGAATCACGTGCACCTGTTTTCTGCACATGTACCTTTTTGTTAAATGAATCTGGAAGAGTTCATAAACATGAATTATCAAAAGTCTCAAAGTCATATAAAAGTAACAATAACTAGTTTGGCCCTGCCGCTGGCCCCTCTCAGCCACCGTTTGGTACATCTGGCTGCAAGCTGGAGTGGTCACTGGGCTAGGAGATGTCAAACTGAAATGAAATTCTCTGGGAGAGCAAAGAAAGGCCCCGGGGCCCTGAGGTCGCTCTCAAAGGTGATCTTTAGAACTAGGAATCTTTCACGTAATGCATTCCATTCCCTCCAATGTCACAAAGGTCAGAAATGGAGAATTTCAGTCCGGCTCCCAATGACAGATAAGTCTGCTGGGCGACACCGACAGGTCTGTAACCTATTAATTCTGCAGAGGGGAGAGGAAGGCCTGCCCTGTAATTAATAGGTGACACAGCATAAGCTATTTAAAGGCCTGTCACTCTCAACATTGTCTATGGAAACCTCCTGCTGACAGTACAGTCTCTATTTTGTCATTGAGTGGAAAGTATAAATATAAATTGTGCAGTGCAGTGTGCAAAGTGCAATTTTGGACATAAATAGCCACGTTTTCCCCATAATTTGTCTCATGTGTCAAAAACAATTCTGGAATTGCTCCCACGTTCAGGGTGGGGCGGCAGCAACAGTGTACCCCCAGTATCAATAGGTGCACTGAAATCTAATTTTAACCAATTGGGAAAGCTCTGTATCACCCTTGTTAGATTTCAGTGATGCCTTGATACTGGAGCTGGAGCTGTAGTTTCTGTATTCTGCTGTTTCATCATACTGTACAGACAATATGTTATCTAAGCAGCGGATGTCGCAGAATCAAAACAGTATTAAAGATATAGGGGAAGATTTACTAAAGGGCAAGGTGGCCGTCGCTAGTGAAAAATCGCATCCGCAGGGACATCACCACTTTACTAACAGGCGTATAGGACAATTCGCTAGTGAAAGAGACCGTCATTGGCGTAGTATCACACCCTATCACAGGCGCATTTTCGCTCAAGTGAACGATCGTTAAATTCACTAAAGTGCCAGTTTTACAGAACGTTACCCCTTTCACCAGAGTTTCCTTCGCCACCTAAGACCCGGCGAACTGATAAGATGAAGCTTCATCCTCCTCAATCTTATGTCAGTGACATCATATCCTGTATGCCGAAAAGTCATAAAAATGCTGAAAAAATTCTGGCATTTTTTCATATTTTAAAACGAGATTGCCTTCAAAAAAACTATCAAAGATTTTTGTGTTAACATTTTTGTTACCATTTGAGGGACATGTCTCGTTTGTTTGGGTGAGGGCTCATGTCTGGGGCATTAGAGGATCTCCTTTATTTGGCTTCCTTGGACATTTGTAATAATTAGTGGCCACTTCAGGCATTTGCACCAACATCTCTAATACGCTCTCCAGTTTGCAATTTCAGCTATCTAGGTGCTAGGGTCCAAGCTACAAATGGGGTATTATACATGGAACTGACATTATATTTCTCCTACTAGGTGTTCTGGGGTATTATGCATGGACTTGGCCCTATTGTGGGGTATGCATGGAATTATTTTGGAGACATGTGAGGCAAATCCACTAACCTGCGGAAATTCGCCATCAAAGGCTTTGGTCACATCGCAACACTTCGCCAGGCGAAGATTCGCCAGGACAATGGCGAAGTTGTGTCCAGGGCGCCGATCAATGGCGAAGTTCCGCTAGCGTTAATTCGGCAAGCAAAGTAAAGTTGCACTAGCGTTGGCTAATTTGCATACAGCGTGAAGTTAAAGTTGAATGGACCTATATTTTGCAGCAAATACATTACATTACACAAGTCCAGGGAACCTTAATAAAATAAAATAAAGTTGTTATATTGTGCGACACATGGGCCCAGTGTATAGTTAGGAAATGTAGGGGGGAAGCCGGGTACCCTAAAAAAACTTACACTCTTTTGCAGCCTATCACCCTGAAAAACTGAAAAGTCGCCAGCGTTTTTTTGGGACTTAGGGATATTCTACTCTTATATACTCTATTGCACTTCGCCTGGTCTGAGGTGGCGATGGCAGGTCTGGCGCAATAGGTTACATTCAGTAAAATCCGCATCTTATTGAATTTGCGTAGTTACGTCCATTAGCCACAGAGCAAATTCGCCTGGCGTTAGGGAGCAAAGTAACAATAGAGTCTATGGGGCAAATTCACTAAGATGCGAAGTTGCATCAGGCGCAACTTCGCCGCACTTCGCCGCACTTCGCCACACTTCGCCAGGCGTATTTTCGCCATCGCTCCGCAAATTCACTAAAATCCGAAGTTGCGCACAGGGGTAGCGTTAGTTTGCGAAGTTGCGCTAGCGTTAATTCGCCAAGCGAAGCGAAGTTTCGCTAGCGATGGTTTATTTGCATACGGCGCAAAATTCAAATTTCAATGGAGGAACACGTATTAGCACTACAAATGCCTAGAAAACCTTCAAATCAGCAAATAAAAATTTTATTTTGCCCTACACATGTGCCCACTGTCTAGGTAAGTTGCCATGAGTCAGGAGATGTAGGGGGGAAAGAGGGGAGCCCCAAAAAAATTTTCGATCTTTTTCAGCCTATCACCCATCATGTAGAAAACACGCCAGCGTTTTTTGGGACTTAGAAAAAAATTTGACTTTTTTGGAAACAATCCCTATCTACTCTATTGCGCTTCGCCAGGTCTGAGGTGGCGAAGGAAGTCTAGCGTAAAAGGTAGCGTTCAGTACACTGCGCAAGTTAGTGAATTTGCGTAGTTACATCGCTAGCGAAAATTCGCCTGCCGTAAGTGTGCGAAGTAACACTAGCGAATTTACGCCAGCGTTCGGTAGTGAATTTGCGAAGTACCAAAAATGCCAAACGCTAGCGAATTAACGCTAGCGTTCGGCACTTCGGCGCTTAGTGGATTTGCGCCATATATCTTTCGCTAGTGAAGTTGCGCTAGCGACCGATAGTAAATCATAGTCATAGTAAAATGACGTCACACTGGCGAATTTTCACCAGCGTTAATCACTTCGTAAATTTGCCCCACAGAGGGAACAAATGAACTCCTGGCAGATATTGCCCAAGACAGTAATGCTGACCACTGTGCCACCATACTACACATGTATTAATGTATTCTACATGTTTAATGGTTTGTTTGCTTTCCTTCTCTCTCCTACATTCTCCTACACTCAGGTAGCCAATGCCCCTAGCAGATAAAGAGGATGATTTATGAACACAGGGCCTATTTATCAAGTCAGGGGCAAACCATTCTGTTTTTGCATTAAATCGATATTGTGCCTGAAGATGATACAACACTAATGTACATTTTGTGTATTGCAATTCATATTGCCTTTTAATAAAAATTGTTTATATGATGATAGTCAGCTACAGGGCCAAGTCAGTAAGTAACTTAAACGGCTATAATAATCCTGGGGTATTTCTGGGAACAAATCACAATTGAAAGTATTTGAGATTCAGTTCCACGTATATGAATGTGAACCCCAGATTCCATGCTAACATGGCCCAGTCTTATTGTAAAGCTGTTAAGCAGAACGTAATGTATAGGGTACAGCAGAAAATGGATGGGTTATGCAATAGGATGAAACATCTGGTGTATGTGGATAATGCTAACAATGCACAGAGAGGATGGAGGTTGAAATGTAGGTTTAATACAATATATGTGTCAGCAGGGGACTCTTTCGATTCTTGGGTGTGGCCCCTGGAAAATGTTTGTGTCAGTCAGATGTTTCTCTTGGATGTGGCCTCTAGGAGGTGTTTCTGTCAGGTGATGTTCGGGGAAACTGGAAAGTATATTGTTAGTAAATATTTGTGAAATATTTATGGTATGTCTGCATTCTCCACCATATTCAAACCAAGACTAAACCTTTGTTGACATGGTTTCCGTGCTAGGCCCAGTGTACTTTGTGATCTCTCCCCTTTCTCATTTCAAGAGCAACTGGATTAAAATTGTACTATCCAAAAATATTTGTTTGTATGTTACAGTTTTGGTCAGAGCAGCAGAACCCCCATTATACTTTCATTAGCCTTTCAAAAGCCATCACATATCATGTATGCGCCATGTACTGTATGTTAGAGGAGGTTAGATGGCTACACACTAGAACAGTGATCCCCAACCCCTTGGGTGTTGCTCTCAGTGGCCTCAAAGCAGGTGCTTATTTTTGAATTCCAGGTAAATTTTGGGTGCATAAAAACCATGTGTACTGCCAAACAGAACCTCCTGTAGTCTGTCAGTCCTCATACCAAATATCCAATCACAGCACTTATTTGGCACCCTGAGGAACATTGGGGAGTTTCTCCCCAACTCTTTTTACATATGAATGAAACTCAAAGGTAAAAAAGTTTGGGGACCCCCATAGAATCCCCAAAGATTTGGCCAAATACCGAACCGAATCCTAATTTGCATATGCAAATTAGGGGTACGAAAAGAAACAAATGGAAAAACATATTTTACTTCCTTGTTTTGTATGATGAAAAGTCACATGATCTCCCTTCCAGACCCTAATTTGCATATGAAATCCTGGCTTTGGTGCATCCCTAAAAGTAAGATCTCTGTCTGATTTGGCCACTCAGACGATGGCCTAAATCTGGCTCACCCCAGGGCCAACAATAGATAAAATATATCAGCCATCGTTTTGGCCTCCTAGACAGGCCAGTGAGGTGCTGCTTTGGTCAAGAGCAGCTGAAAAGACAAACAATAGAGACCAATGTATGGCCAGTTTTATTCTCCTGCAAAGCAGCCCAATTAACTAAGGCCTCATACCCATGTGATGGTCGAATTTTCCTCTGAACGTACATTTCATTGACTGGCACCTCAAGGCCTGCTTGAATTCTCTTGGAACCATGTCTTCTGGCCAGTGCATTGGCCATACCAACAATCCCTGCCCAGCTGTGCCATTATTATTAGAAGGAGAAATATCCAAAATAGGTAGTGGAAAGGTATTTCATTTAGTTACCCTTTTTTTCTAAAATTGGTGCCCAATTCTATTTCATTTTCAAGACCCACCTCCAAGGGGGCCTAGGTGGAAGATTGACTTGGTGATTTTTAATAGTGGCCTTGACCCGATCATCCTTAAAGTCCCGACGACTTTCATTTCACAGATGATGTCATTTCCTGACTATTCTCAAATATAAATTATAAAAGTATCTATTATCCAGAATCCTATTATTACCAAAAATCTCTGAAGTGCATTCCTATAGTTTTACTAGGGTTTAAATGTGTCTGTGGCAGGTAGAATACATGGAAATAATATATATATATATAGATATATATATATATATATATATATATATATATATATATATATATATATATATATATATACAAAACTGAATCCCGGGAGTTTCAGGTCTCAAGGGCAGATCGTCAGGATTTAATTTATAACACGGGCCTGAAATCTGGCACCTGCTCAGTCCATATAAATTAAAATACCTTTTAGTCAGAATTTATTGTCATGGGCAGAAAATAAGATGAAACCAGCGACAGGACGGGCGGAGGGTTGAAACCGAGAGGGAGCGAGGTGTGAAAAAGGTCCTTATTAGTGAAGTGGGTTGGGTGAAGGTCATAACCCCATTTTTTAATTGGGAGCGTGTGCTAGAAGCCACCTAGTCAACGGGTGGCATATGTAAGCAGAGGGCGTGGTGCCACGGAGGCTTGTGTTACGGGGAAGGGATGGGGCGATTATTCCGGGGGGGATGCAGGGATGCTACAGACACAGGCTGGGTGGACTTGCTTGGTTGCTAGGAGACAGAAGAGTTAAGTGGTCTCACTCCAGGCATGGAGCTGACCTTGCCGTACCCCGCCTGTCAGGTAAAGAAAAGCTTGTTTGATTCATTGACATGTGGCCAAATGAGGTCCTTTGGGCTTGGGGAAAGAGGGTCTTGATGCCAGGAAAGCATGGGTGGGGCAGTTTGGGGGCACAGAAGAGAGAGAAATATCCCTGTGCCGAGACAATGATCTGACTGTTATACATATAATCATTTTGCCTAATTCATATTAATAAAGAGTCGGCATTGCTACTACACTACAGAGAAAAAGAGAGGGCGAATGATGGATGAGAATTCCTTGGTGGAGCCTGGGGCTTGTCAACAACATATATATATATATATATATATATATATATAGTGAATAAAGTACCCCCTCTTGTAAAATATAAGGATATTATAAGTTACCGAGGAGTTCCATGACCATATAAAAACAAGAGGCTATGAAGCAGTTTTGCAAAAGTCATCTTTTGTCCTAACCCCCATGAATACAGAGGTCTTTGTGCTTTGCGTGCAGGGAGTTGCAGTAATTCATCTTGTATGGAAGGTAGGGTGCAAAGTGCAAAAACAGTGCTAATTGCTCCTGTTTTTGCACCCTGCCTTCCATCATTGTAAAAGAGGCCTGCTGAATCATCCCCATTGGATGACACACACAACGTGAACAGAGATAAATGGCTTCTGGTGCTCCGGTGGACTTGACCTCAGATGGAGTGCAAGAATCGCTGTCCTCTTTAAATCCCAGCGTAGAAGACAAATTTTATAGCTGCTGAGCAGAAGGATATGAATAAAAGATAATAAGAATAAAAATAATGTAGCCATTTCAGTCTGCTTTCTGCTTAATAGGGTCACCGACCCTGGATGTTCGTTCCATGTTTCAAAAAGAAAAATAATCCAGAAAACATGATGATTTTATATATGTACAAATACTTCATCAAAGCGGTGATAGGGTAAAACATTTAAAGTGAGGCAAGTCTACTGGATACAAGGATTACAAATATTATAACCTGAAGGATCAAGCAGGGATTATGATTAATGATGGGCGAATGTATTCGGCAGGTGCAAATTTGCAGCGAATTTGTCTGTTTCACCGCAGCTGAATAAATTAGACACCGGAGACGGTTCCGACCCCGGCGCCCATTTTGACACCAACGAATTGGGAAATTAGCGAAATTTATGGCCAAGAGAAACGGGACAAATTCGCCCATCACTAATTATGATATATATATATATATATATATATATATATATATATATATATATATATATATATATATATATATATATATATATATATAATGTTCAAAGTGGACCAGCACACCAGGTGTGCTGGTCCACTTTGAACATTGTATACTTCGACTGACCAAGCACCCACCTTTAGCTAACAAGGAAGGAGTGCAGGTACTTTGTGAATGTCTATATATATATATATATATATATATATATATATATATATATATATGTATATATATATATATATATATTATATAAATATATATATATAATATATATATATATTAATATATTTGTAGTTTCATTTCTGCAAGTTTGTATCTTTTGTATTATCTATTCTATTTTTCATTACAAGCTCCTGTACTACAGTGACGGGGGAGGGTTACACATGTGTGTGACTTGTTCCATAGAATATAATGTATCTGAATTTTACTGGATTACAATCACTGTTTGTAAGTGAGTAGCTATGCCATATGAGCCAGGTGATGCGTTATAAATGTTTAAAAAGCTATGATATGCTTGTTAGTTATATTGATGATGGGGGGGTACCTCCAAAAGGGACATATTTTCCCCTTGCAGTATGATTTTCCTGGGGTCACTGTCACATATATTGCTGGAGCCACTGCGCCAGAAAAAAACCAAAGAACCCTTTCAAGGAGAAGAAAAGACTAAAATCAAGTAAGCGTTAGCAGAAAGATCTATATAAATACACCAGTAAACCCTCAAACTAATGCTGCTCTGATTCCTCTGTAAAAATGTATTTCCTTCTATTGTGTACTCATGGGCTTCTGTATCAGACTTCCTGTTTTCAGCATAAACCTCCAGGGCTAGGGCTTGAGTATGCTCAGTTTGCTCCTCTCTCCCCCTCCCATTCCCTGCTGTAATCTGAGCCCAGCCTATGAGTGAACAGGGAGAGATTCAGACAGGAAGTGATGTCACACCAAGATAATATGGCAGCTGCTACCCTAAACAAACAGAGAAAAAACTTCTAGAGCTGTTTACTTAGGTATAGTAAAGCATTCTGCAGAATAAATATAGAGTTTTAGCTTGCACTATTGTGGCTAATCTATTGGCAATAAACTGCTTTGCTTCTGCTTTAACACTAGGGGAGTCAGGAATTTCTGTATCTGTTGAATGTCTGAGAGTCTAACTAACAACCCCCTAAGCTCATAGCCTGTATAGAGAGAGAACATAAAGCTATTTGAGGGTATAGTGACCCTTTAACCAAACCAGTGAAAAATATAAGTTAGGTCCAAAATATATATTTTACTACAATACATTTGTAGGGCAAGGCAACCTAAAGTGGGGGGGGCACAATTTGTTAATTAATTATAAATCCCATCATTTTCCCAGTACAGATGTATACAGTATATATGAAATGTCCTTGCATTCAACAAGTCATTGCAGATTGAAGCAAGGAAACCTGCATTGCTAGAGATGTCCAAGATTTATAAGAACTCTTTTGATTCCGATAAATGCTGATACAATTCTCGTCTGTCATCCACACTCACCTCATATTATCGTCTCCCTATCTTCCTTTCTTCTTGTTCTAAATTCTCCCGTCCTAAGTGACTTCATGAAGTATGTGATTCACTGATGATTCATGGGCCTCTGATGTGGAGGAGTTTTATTTCTCCTGTAATAAGGAGACCAGAGTCTTCTCTTTCTGTAGATTGTTCTCATCTCATTAAGGACAGTAAGGGTTTATTTACGAACACTGAGCAAAATTACATCAGTGTAGTAACCCTTAAATAGACTGATCAGTTAAGCCCATAGGCCACGTACAGGTTATAGTTCTTATTCTATTGTTCCAAACATTTGGCCAAACAGCACAGAGGCTTCATTTCCACCTTCCATGGTGCATCAGCAGATTACAGTTTCAAACCTGCCTGATCCCAAAACTAACCAATATCCATAGTAAGTGGATTTTGGTTGAAATAAGTAGGCCACCATATAAATACAAATAATCATACAACACAAAGCTATTGGTACATGGATATGCCCACATTGAAGTGGGCGATATTGGGCTGATCCGATCGTGGGCCTTAGGGCCCATCGATCAGATCAGAATGGAGGCCAAACGCACGGTCGGATTGCAGGACCGTATTATCAAAAAGATGCGCCTGTGATTCGACAGGATTTTTTAACCTGCCCGATCACCATCTGCCCGACTTTTGGGCAGATATGTTTCGGGGACGCCGTCGGATGGCCCCACACCCGGGCCGATAAGCTGTTGACTTGGTCTGTTGGCAGCTTTTATCAGCCCGTGTATGGGGACCTTAAAGCCATCTTTAGCAACCAATCAGATATTTACTTTCCATAATTTACCTGCAGCACATTGCACAAAGATCATTTCATTTGTTGATTTGTTGTTATGGGCTACTGACCAGCATTTGTAAATGAGCCCTGTATGTTTTTCCATAACTTTTGTTGTGCTTCTCTTTGGTCAAAGATATTTGATAGAAGGTAAGGGCCAAGTTCATATCTTCTGGGTGACTAATGTAGCACTTATTAGTCACCCAGTCATTTATTATAGCTTAAAGGGATCTGAAGGAGTCTTGGCCAATGCAATGCAATGTTTCAATATATGTGTGCAGGACCGCCATCAGAAATCGCAGTGCCCCATATGACAAAATTTCCTGGGCCCCCTGGGCTGCACCCACCACAAGCCCCACCTACAGGTCCGCCCTCCCCACCCCCACAGGTCTGCCCCCCACCACACAGTAAAAAAACAAAAAAAATAAAATATAGGTGGCTAGGGTTCCCACATGTTAATAGAAAATAAAAAGATATTGGTGGTCTGGGCCCCCCTTAAAAAAACATTTGTGGCCAGGGCCCCCCCATTAAAAAATATTGGTGGCTAGGACCCCACATGAGAAAAAAATAATTGGCTGCCGAAATTGGTAGCCAGCCCCCCCCCCACATTATGAGAAAATTGGTGGCCAGGGACCCTTAAATGTCCTTGCCTTCCCGAAGTCAGCAGCTCTCAAAAAGATGGGGGGCCCGGCTAATCAAGTAAGTTTGGCGGGGCCCCCTACAACTCTCCCCCCTGTCCCCCCCTGATGGCTGCCCTGTATGTGTGTAAAACAGATCATCTTCTCCAAGGATTGTTGGTGGGGTCATGTAATGTCTTCATCCCCAACTTTGAGTCTTCCAGCAGTTGTTAATATACAGCTTGCAAAAGCTTCTGGCAGTATAATTTAAGATCGCCATACATAAAAAAAATCCATGTGGATGAGGCACTGAAGACCAGAAATTGACATAAAGATCATAGATATAACTGCGCCAGTGCTGGTGCAAAAAGCTATGAGTACATTTTTAACCAGACTAAACAAATTACAAAAATTCAAGGAAATGTCTCATGTCTGGTTGCTCTGCGTAACAATGCGTGTGCAATGTAGAACAAGCTTTCTGTCTTGATTTAAACCCAACTATTCGGGGCAATTGTTGAAAAACGCAAATGCATGTTGTTTGGCCATTCACGCAGAGGACAACGTTTTTCAATATCCAACTGTTTAGGGTTTGTGTATGTCTTCATTAGGGTAAAAATAACCCAATAGGAAAGCTCTGGCGGTGATAATAGATTGTGGCCTACAAGTCTTCAGCATGTGCCATCTTTATACTAGAGGTTCTGCCTAAGGGCACTTTGCCTGTTTTGGTCTCTGACAGATAAATCTCAGTGATATTTATTAGATATGAATCAAAGTATTAAGCAGATTAAAGTGATATGGAAGCTTCTGGGCCAGCTGTTCCTCCTATGATAATAAGCCCTGCAACATTTGCCTTCTGAGGGTCACCCCAAAGACCCCTGTCACCCAGGCTCATGCAACTCCTCCATTGACACAGTGCTTGTTAATGCCTGGGGTTAAGTGACTGGGAGTGGAGGTCTGGGGTGGGGGGATTTGGAATAAGCAGAAAACATTTATGGCCTTTTGTGGTATTAGCTAACCTAATGTGTGAGTGGGGGGATTAGTGAGAGGGGGGATTCTGCTCCATTACTAGATTAGTGACTGCATAATGGAGTTTATAAATTAAACGGTGTCAGTTTTTGTACATTAAGGGGGGAGTTTGGGATTTTACTAAATAAAGCTGAACTCGCCAATGCCTCCAATTATTTTTATTATTAGGGACTGTGCAAAGGAATCCATGACATAAATGTATCTTGATCCAATGCAGCCTAATTATTCTTACATGACAACACCAGTTTCTGTCTCTCCTCCACTCTAACCCTAATGTACTTGATGTGCCATTAATTGTCCGGCTTCTCCACTGCAAGAATATGACTCCAGAACTCTGCAATCGCTCTCTCTCACTTTTCACAAGTGTTCCCTTTCCAAACGGCAGACAAGAACTGATAAATCAAGTGTGAATGGACGTCATGTATAGTCATCAGGGCAGCTCAAGAGTCCCCGACAATGAAGAAGATCGAAGATCTGGAAGATGAAAGAACCTCCCATTTCGTAAAAAAGAAGCGCAATAATAAAGTCTTTTGTATTTTTCTTGACTTCTTAGTCTGAAAACTATACATGTCAAAGCATAACTGAATTAGAATTATGTTCTGTAGGTCCCTAGGGTAGTTAGTTTATCCTCAAATGTACTGCTAGAAATAATTACAGTAGTGTTCTCAATACTAAATATTTATGTGTATGTTCTTTGCCATCTTGTTGAAGCCAATGCTGTCCATGATAAAGCCATGACATTTTTGTTGAAGCCTGTCTATGATGAAATTATTCATTCCATCCATCTTCCTGAAGTCCATCCTGTCCATGATTAAGTCATGTCATTCCACCATGTTAATCAGTAGTGTGCAGGATGCCTGTCACGACCGGCATCCAATACCAGAACAAGTGCCAAGCACCCTGGTCTCGGCTCGGCTTCACCAGTAGTGTGACCACCGTTGGGCTTCGGGAGGAGCCCTCAGTTTACTTGGGTGCCACCTGGACTTAACGAGAGGTGGAAGGCGAGATGTTCTGGCTGGCAAAGGGGCACGGCTGTTAGCAGAGTCTTTTGGGCCGAAGTTCACGGTACAAATGGAGCAGGTAACAGAATCGTCAGACAGGCTGGGTTGAGGCAGGCAGATAACAAGAATCGTCAGGCAGACTTGGGTCAAACCGGGTTGTCAATCAAGGGGTTAAGCAGGAAGAGTTGTCGTAGGCAGGCTGGGTCAGGATACAGAATGCAGAATAGTCAGGAACAGGCTGGGTCAAACACGGGTAATCAAACAGACTAGATACAGAACAGAACGGATGCACAAGGCTCAGGAACCACTAGAAACAAGTTCTATCATGGGCAATTACCAACAGACAGACTGGGCTTTAAATATTACTTGAATTTCGCGCCTTTGCGCGCTGACGTCATACATCAGCGCACCTGTGCCTTTAAATACCACAGAGGCGCGCCGTGCGCGCCCTAGAGATTCGGCGCCTGCGGCCTAATGTGCGCCCGCGCTATCCAGCACCTGCGGCCTAACAGAACCCGCACGGCGCGGCGGGCGTCCCCCCTAGACCACCAGGTATGTCTCTTACAATGCCTAAAGATACACAAGATATCAGCTGTCAGTTATTTTGGACCTTATTGGTGACCCACTGATCTATGTATATTGGCACCATCCTGATATCTTTAAAAGAATGGCTATCTTAAAAATATACAATAAGATCATTGATGGCTCAAAAACATCGGCTGATGGGCTGAAGGTTGGACATGCTCGTTTTACAAATTTTTCCCCATCCGTTTGGGCCCCTCTTCTCAAATTTCAGCTCTGATGGTGGTAATGGAACTGGATGCATATATTATACGATTCACAGACATCATTTGCATAAGTATTGGCCACCGTCCGGGCATTTTTAGAAAGCTGCGGTAGAGTTCCTTTTTTGTTTTTTTTCCTGCCTCAGAAATTCCACTTCATTACCCTGTTTGTTGAAGCAACTTGTATTAGTTTACACACAAAGCTGAGACTACACAGAATTCTCTTAATTGTTAACTTAAAGGGATGTAGGATAAAGGAGCGAGGTGATGTCCCAAAAGACCGACCAACCACAGTTAGCGAGATTCCTAATGGCTCAGCTGTTTTAATTGGCCAAAATCCATGCACCTGTACTGCAAAATTATAGTACATGTTTTTCATTTGAAACAGTTGAGTGGGTTTTCTCTCCCTACTTCCTCCCTAATTAAGATTTTTCCACCTCCACAGATCATTGTTGAATAACTTTCTGTTTGATCTCACAATTAATGAGCAGGCAGCTCGACAATTAGTCTGTGGCTACATTTGATGGAATTAATGAGAGGTCTATGCTCCTACCAAGCAACAGATGTAGCACAGGCCTGGTGCGCGGATCTGTAATGCTTGCACAAATCTGCCTGCCACTCGAAGGTGGCGGCTAAAAAAGATATGGGAGGAATGCGTTGTAACACCTGCCAGATCTGATAAAGGCACACGATCTGAAGGGGTTATCACCATTTATTTGCCTCCAAGTGCTAATTGCCCAACTGTGCAGCAGATTTTTTTTTTTGTAGAATCTGACAGTCACTTAACGAAACTTTCTAGTTCTAAATGGGTTTACAGATTTGGTAAACAATTGTAGTTTAGATAGTAGGGGTCTGACCACAAGAACCACTGAAAAGAAATCAACTTTTTGACCTACAACATAATACCCTTGCTTAAACCAGAAGTGCCCATACTTTACTAATGAGGGGTCTACTTTTACTGATGTTGTCCTATTATTATTGACATCCATAAGAACATTGTTAGCATTCTGTTAAATGGAAAATGTTACTTAAATATTGTATTGATTTATGAGCAAATGTGTATTGCTAAGTTTTACCAAACAACTATTTATTATGAAACTTTAATAAATAAACTGTAATAAATATCTTAATGAAAATAATTAAACAGTTGACAGTGTCTTGAGATCTACTGATCACCAGCTACTGGTAGATCTCGATCCACCTTTTGGGCATCCCTGGCTTAGGGTAAGGGCACACGCTAAGATTTGGGGAGATTTCATTGCCCAGTGACAAATCAACAAATCGCCTCTTCTCCTGGTGACTAATCTCCCCGAAAAGTCTTCCCGATGGCTAGAATCCAAATCGCTGGCGGGATGGCACTCGGAGCACTTTGTTTTCCGAAGTTGCCTAATGAGGAAACTTTGGGCAACTTCAGAAAACGAAGCACTCCGAGTGCCAGCCCACCTGTGATTTAGATCATACAGGATCAGGGTGATTAGTTGCTCAAAAAAGAGGCAAATTGTCGCCGGGTGATTAAATCTCCCCGCATTTTAGCATGTGCCCTTACCCTTAAACATAGGGAGTAATGCCTATTCAAACTACAGATCATTTTCTGTAGTAGTGGTTACCAACCCAGTAAAAAAAAAAAAATACAAATATTCCAGAACAAATACAGCATCAACAGTTGTTTTCATCCTTCCCAAAATGCTAAAAAAAAGTGCAAGAAAGATTTAAATCCTAAATTTGCATATTAAGACCTAACTGAATCAAATGAGTTAAGGGGAATTGTTGCAGAGCAATCTGCTTCACTTTGTGATTTACCTAAATCCTGCTTAATCCCTAAATAGTCATGGATCAATAGGCTACTATCCACTTTTGTGTCTTTCAAGGGTGTTATCTATAAGATGTGACCTTTTTCAGCCCTGAGGGTTGTTAAGAAGTGCTTCCTCTAATGTTTAAGGATGTGCTCTCATAAGATTCTATCCTTTAAATCAGGGATGCCCAAAAGGTAGATCGGGATCTATCAGTAGAGCTTTAGCTGGTGATCAGTAGATCTCAAGACACTGTCAAGAAACAGCTTGACTACTTTTTCATTCTTTTTATTCAGATTATTATGTTAAGGTTACATAAGAAATAGTTGTTTGGTAAATATAACAATATACATTTTCTCATCAAGTAATATTTTCCATGGAACAGAATGCTAACAATGCTTTTATGGACGTAGATCATAATGGGACAACATCACTAAAAGTAGACCTTACATCAGAAAATCCTGCTTTAAATAATCTACTTACCTTTTACATATAATTTAGTGTTTTTTTGTTTCTACTTAATAAGTGTAGAATTATTTTTACATGATGGGGTGAAATTATAACTTTTTTTTGCTCTGTCTGCTTTTCTTGTAAGAGAGAAAATTAGAGCAGGGAATTCTCAGTCCCGCATATTTACTCATATATTGGGGCCATCGTATTCCATTACATCGAGTGCAAGGATATCAGAAGTTCCATTACCTTGTGAACTTATTGTGCCTTAAAAATAAGATGTTTATTCAGAGATACAGAGACCAGTTGGTGCCTCTGAAACAAAAAAGCCTTGTATGGTCTACACGGGACCTGGGGTTGATATCTGACCAAGGCACAATCTGCAAGATTTTTGAGATAGTTTAATTGCCGCATGTGGTGAGCTCAACATTTAATGGCAAGCCAACACCCCTTTTTGAAGGAAAATTTACATCATCAGCCTCATAACTTTAGAGGATACCCAACTTCAATAGGAGGACACTATCACACAGAGATTAACTACCACATATGGTAGGCTCCACTTACAAAGAGAAGGCCACACTTTTCAAGAGGGAAATATTCTATCAACTTTAGGCAAACCTGGTTTAACAGAGAGTAATAATTCAGGAGACAATCTCTTCACAGAGGGGTCAACCACCATATCTGATGATGTCCGTCACAGTCTTCTTAAGGGAAAAATATGAGCTTGATAACTATAGACAAAACCATTTTTAACACTCATCCAGGAGACCGCACCATCACAATTAGTTTAACCACCACATATGGTAGGCTCAACATTTGAGAAGAAGGCCACTCTCCTTGAGGGAAATATATTGTTAGCTTGAGAACTGTAACGAAGACCCATTCCCAAAAGTGAATACTCAGCAGGTCCGGACTGAGAATTAAAATAGGTCCTGGCATTTCAGGTACACAGAGGCCCAAACAGCCCCCACCAGCCCACTAAATACTGACTTTCTATGGGACCTTATAGCAGCCCCTCTGGCATTTGCCAGAACCCACAGATTGCCAGTCCGGGCCTGATACTCAGAAGGCTATTTCGTCATACATAGAGTAATCCCCACATATGGCAGGATCTATTTAATGAAAGACCATGCTCGCCATGAGTAGCGCTTATACTATAGCTTGATAACCTTATGGAAAACCCAAAGTTTGCACATGTTTTACTTCAGGTTTCTAAAACTTTTAGGCATTTTGTTTCTTTGAGCTTTGTGCTTTGTCTTTAGCCCACCTCCTACGTTTTTCAGAAAAAAAGTTACAATCTTTCATTAGCTCCCTTGTTTTACGCCATTTCAACAAAGCTTACTTTTTTGTTCAGAGTGACAGACTGCCTCATAAATACGCCCCATCTTAATGCTTCACATTTGTCGCCCCGAGGGAAAGGACCAACCATACTCTGACCTCCTTCTGACCTTGTCAAGCTTCAGAAAGGGTAGTGAGAAGCTTAGGTGTGAGAACTAGATTGTAACGTTTGTGTTCAGCTCTTGTTGTGCGATGTGTATGAAGATGTGTGATTGTCACGCACTATAAAACCTCCTAACAAAGGTTCTTCTCTGAAACAAAGAGTCCTCTTCACCCTCTTACAAACCTACATTTTCTGGGCTTTGCTACAACTTAGAAAAGATTCAGTGTCGGTTTTATTGCATCCATGTGTTCATGCTGTGTTGAGAAGGCAATAAAAGAACAAATTCATATTTTAGCGTACATCACCATTAAATGAATGAGCCGCATTTATTTTTGCATAATTTTTATTTACTTTTTTTTTATTTTACATGTAAAAAAAGATTTAAGAATACTTGGGTAGAAACAATTACAATAATTAAAAATTACCAATATTAGAATGACGAAGATAATAGTATGGGCTTTGTTTTTTATTTTGTTTTGTATTCAACCAAATTCAAATCATACTTGTTTAATTGTAAGATGAAGTTCTTTAAAGAGATGAAACATTTACATTTAATATTTTAAAATACCTTTTCACTATTTATTTAAAATTATAAATATATATATATATATTATAAATATGAATAAAAAGCTCATAAATAAACTGCAATATAATATTGCATTCAAATATTCAATTTACCCTTTCTAATACACATTATTATGGGAAATATTAGTCATAAAATGTATTTGCAGAATATAGACACTATAAATTGGAAATTTTATAAATATTAAAATGTTAAACGTTAAATGTTTTACATTTTATTTAAGGGTCAAAGTTTAGCGAGAAAAAAATACCATTGCGGAGCTTCTTAAGTGGAAATGTTAAAGTCCTTAGTAAAGCTATTATTTACTAATTGCAATGGTTTCTGTTTTGATATCTCTGTATATGCACAGCTGGAAACTTGCAGGATAATGCAACTTAAATTTAAAAATTATGTGCAAAAAAAGTATGCATTTTTTACTAGTAATTTTTGTGAAAAATATTTAAACTTACATTTCAAAAAGATTTGTCAAAATGTAAATTTTTTAGGTTTCAAGAAAAAACTCAAAAACCTGATGTGCGGGAACTAAAAAAAAACACAATGACGTTAAATTAAATTCTACTCTTCATTTTCAATAAGTCTCCAAAATTTTGGCTTACTTTGAAAACGTTGAGGTTGATTTCATGTTTAAATGTCCCACGTCCCGAGCATTCTAGCATTTAGGCAGGAGATATATATATATATTTAAAGGGTTGAACTTGATGGATGTGTCTTTTTTCAACAGGTAAACATGTTTACCTGTTTTTAAACATGTAAACAGGTACCTACCGGTACAACATTTTTTCATTTAACTTTTAAATTTTTTTGCACTTAAATAAATAATAAATCTTGAATCCTTATCTAAGGGGGTTATTTATCAAGGTCTTATCTGATTATCGGCTGCTACAAACTCCGATCTAACCTGCTCGTGTTTTTAATGCTTATTCATTAAATTTTCAGGAAAAGCTCCGATTTTCACGATTTTTTCGTGAATTTTCCCCGAAATCTCCAATTTTTTTTTAGTTTTCACCCGAAAGCTCCGAAAACATAGTGAAATTGCCGGAAACCCCCGAAACAACCAAAAATCAATGGGACTGTTCCTAATGACTTTTATGCAACCTCAACAGGTTTGAGATGCCGTGTTTTTATATTCGGGCTTTTTAGCCCTCAGGGTTTAATAAATTCCGAAAAATTGGTGATTTTTTTAAGCCTATTATAACACAAAAAATCACAAATTTTTTGGGGAATTTCGGGGCATACTGAGCTTAGTAAATAACCCCCTAAAAGTTTCAGAAACTCAAATTCACAAATAATTCACAATTTTTTTTATCACAAACAGCTTTAATTGAACTTAAGTTTCACATTTAACTGTACTGAAAGTGAGACTGATACTTTTACATTAATTATAGAAATAGATTACTGATACAAAAATGTTCCAGATATTTTATTGGTTTTAACATTTTTATTTACATTCACCACATATCTTTCCAGGTTGATTGTGGTTTCCATTCTGTAGTGAGTCAGAAGGTGGAACTTCCTCTGTAAACTTTAGGAGATAGGAGGATGCAACTGCCAATTAGAGATGAGCACAGATCACATCCTGTGCAACAGAGGAAGTCCCGCCCCTAGAAATCATATTCTGTATAGCGGAGGGTAAGAATTGTAGTAAACTTTACATCCTAGAGAAATTTTATGTAAAGTAATACAACACTATCATTAGTTTAGAAGTGTTGGTACAGGTATTGGACCTGTTATCCAGAATACTCGGGACCTGCCATTTTCCAGATAATGGATATTTCTGTAATTTGGATCTTCATACATTAAGTCTACTAGAAAATCATGTAAATATTTAATAAACCCAATAGGCTGTTTTTTTCTTCCAATAAGGATTAATTATATCTTAGTTGGGATCAAGTACAAGTACTGTTTTATTATTACAGAGATAAAGGAAATCATTTTTAAAAAAAATTGGATTATTTGGATGAAATGGAGTCTATAGGAGATAGCCTTCCTGTAATTTAGAGCTTTTTTGGATAACGGGTTTCCATATAATGCATTTTATACCTGTACCACTTTAATTTGGAGTTTTCATATATGTGCATAAGGACAGGATTAGGTTGGATCAAATAATCCATCTCAGTTGGATCAAGTAACAGATTATCAAATAACTTGGTCTAGCATGGACCTGGAAACTGCAAAACTGTCAGTTTCCAAGTGTCATAAGGCCCTGGGCCCCCCGCGGGGCAACAAAAATGGGGTTTCTGGGTAAGGGGTGGGAATGAGCAAAAACCCAGAACAGTCTGTAGCAAAGGGAGGGTAGATTACTTGCGCAGAATTTGTTAAGGAACAACGCATTTCACTCTGATCCCTCTCACAATATAATGAATTATTTCCCTGCTGTGCTGCCTTGATACACTGAATTTAACAGCACTAGTGTCTGCCAAGAAATGCAGTAAATCTATTTGATTTGGAGGAGATGGAGCAAGGGAGAGCAGCCATGCACATATCTGTTACTTCTATTTTATAGATGACCACGCTAAAAGCTAGCACTGAGCTCAGTAACAGAGATGTGTTTGCTCCCAGCTCCTGGGTAGGTGATCTGACACCAAATACTCGCGAGCATCACCCATTATTGTCATGTAAAATGACAAGGGGGAAAGTGGAAGTATTCGTTTCCAATGTACAGCAATCAGATCTCCCAGTGGCTCTCCCCTTACAGCAATCAGATCTAATGAATTAGTCTCACGCCTCGCTACATTGCTTTTGCCATGCATGGCTATTGTGTCTTCTGGAGGCTGAATGCTTTCTCTGTGTTTATACAGATCAAATGCATTTGGGATCCATCATCTCTCTTCGATTCCAGGCGGATGGTGAATGGATTACGGTGCATTGATAACATTAGTGTTTGAATAGTTAATTGAATTTTAATTATTTGTTTCGAAGAAATTGGAAAAGCGCCACTCCGGTTAAAAGAAGAGGTGGTTTATTCCAACAGGTCACTGACCAACATCACCTGACGTGTTTCGGGAGTAACTCCCTTAATCATAGGGTCCAGGATCTGCACCAGGGCCCTGGACCTCCTCCCTCTTGGATCTTGCGCTGCACCTTGATTGTGATTGCACCCCCACCCATAACAGCCAGCTATTGACATAGGTTAACTCAGATTTCCACTTGCTCACTACAACTCCATTTGGGAGCTGCAGTTTAACAACAGCCACAGTGTTAACAGCACCCTTTGTTCTACTCTGTAGGACGTGCCTTGCATGACAATGGACCCTTTCATTAGCAGATTAGATTTCAGCATTGGCCCAGCTCTAAATTAATGTAAAGAAAGACTGATTCTTTCCAATTCCAAAAATCTCACAGCTATAAAAGGGAAACTATTATTAAACATGAAGCATTGCTTGTATACATCCCGGGAAAGGCGTTCTTGTGTCTTGTGAAGGCCACACATTAGCAGTCTTTTCTGGGGCATCTCTCTATAAGCAGGCAGGGGGGCATCAGTTCTGCACCCCCCCCCCCGCGACCCCTATAAAAATGAAAGCCAATTCTCCATTCTACATGGGATAAGTCGCAGCGAATGATCTCCCTCTAACTTCCCCGCGGGCAAGGGAGTAACATAATGGCCAGCCATAAGACTCTGTAGAATATGGGGGCAGTAGAATCTGAATTTTATGTTTCACAGGAGACAAAGGGAAACCCTGAAAAACACAATTTGCCCTTCCACTCTGTAATTTCCCCTACACAATTCCTTACCATGGGCGTAGTTTTCCCAACACCTATTGATTTAAGCTACACCATACTCTCTCCTTTAAGTGCAATTGCCCCTAAACCTTTGCATTCTATCAAAGTTTTCCATAGATTTCTCTTTTCCTCCCATGAATATGGCTTTACCTGCACCTTTCCCTGGTTGGTGTCCATACACCTCTTTCTCCTTACACTCTCCTCCCACCTGCACACCTCTCTCCCCCTTGGTGCAATTTAGTTTACGCCACACTCCCCTTTCAGTGTAATTGACCCTACACCTCTCTGTTCCATCAATGAATAGAATCATTAGAACCATAGAGTTATCCCTTCCTCTCCTTTCCTCCACCTATCCAGCCCCCTCTGTAAAATTCCTTCCATCTCCCTACCCTGGGTTGGTGACCCTACACATCTTACACCATCCCCTCTTCAGCCTTTTCTCCCCCTACACCTCTCACTCTCTTGTGAAATTTCCAGACACTTCTCCTACCCCTTGATGTAATTCTTTTCCCAGATTTCTCTGAGATGGCCCGGAGCAGATATTCTAAAAGGCCACGTCCCATCATCTGTCACATTACAACAAGGCAACGCATTGGGGTCACAGACAACAAGTTCTGAAGAAGAATCAGATGTCAATCTTGGCACCTTGTTTGTTTCTCGGGCACTACAAAAAATAAAGTGCAAGCTTTGCAAGGCAGGAACTAGAAGTGCCTGAACCGATTTTTGCAAAGCTCTACTTAAATTAGTCATAGAGTCATTAATAATTCAACAATTTGACTTCCCTATCTCACAGTGATAGGATAGTAGGACACCAAAATAATCCTGGTCACGGTCAGTTACCAAGACTGTTCAAAAGCTTTTCCGCCCCCGGGAACAGTCTATTTCAGCAGATCCCGATTATCTCCAGTCATAATTTCCATTTATTGTATAATTTCATGCAGCCGTCCACCACCACTGCCAAGCTCTAAAGCATCAGAGAAATGGGATAATTTGTGAAACCTAATAAAATGTGTTGGCAAATAGAAAAAAAATATCAATGCAAACTTTTTTTGGTAGGTAGGCTACCAAAACCAAAATATGTAATGAACACATTCATCCCACATAAAGCCCTAGTCAAAAATTCCACTATTTCCCCCACAAAAAACCTCAATAGAAGAAAAACACATAACAATAAAGAATGTTTTCTCATTGCATTGGTGGTTTCACCATCTACTGGTTCCGGAAGAATTAGGAATTGATAATTAATTGACCCCCAGGTCCCAAGGATTAGGCATAATAGATCCCATACTTATACTTCATGGGCTTGTCTTGTCCTATAGGTTTTAAAGATCTCAGACCACTGTAGGGCTGGTTCTAATAAAGAGACTGCATGAACACATTTAAATTCATATACAGATTTGGGATCTGGTATCCTGAAGGTTTGACCTGTGAAGGCCTATTTATCAAAGGTTTGGATTTTAGTGGTTTTAAAGATTTTATTAAACCACAACTAAACTCACAAACTCTAAATCTACAAATGTCATAACGTTTAATAAAAGATTTGAATAAAAAAAGTATGAAAATAATGCTGAACAATGTGCTAAAAAAATATGAAAACCTTGATAACCTTGAGTTTTTCAGACAATTCCAAGCATAAAAAAATCTGAAAACCTCTAAAAGTCCTAATTGATTTTAAATTGTCCAATAGGATCAGTGCAGCTCCCATTGACTTCTATAGGACCTTGACAACTTTTACCTGGCAAAGTTTTGTATTAGGGGTTTTCGTGGATTGTACACTTAGGGGCAGATTTATTAAGATTCGAATGGTAAATTAGAATTCGAATTTTCGAGTTGGATTTTTGGTCTTCGAGGATTTTACACTTAGGGGCAGATTTATTAAGGTTTAAATGGTAAATTCGGATTTTCTAGTTGGATTTTTGGTCTAAATTTAATTTGGGAAAAATCTAAACAGAAATACGAATTTGAGATTTATCACATCTTGACCCTGGGAACAATTCAAATTCGATAGTATGCCACCGAAAAGTGAGTTCATGTAGAAGTCAATGGCAGACGTCCAGTGACCCATTTGAAGGTTTTAATAGCCATCCTGACATTCACATTTTTTTAGGAGCAAAAATTTAAATCAAGTTTCTTTCAAATTCGATTGGAAGTCTATCGGAGTTTTTGGGTCGCTAACATTGGTTCGAATTTTAGACGTTTGATTTTTTTCGATCAATAGGATACCATTCCAGTTTTGAGATCATTTGAGGTTAAAAAAAAAAAAAAAAAAACTCGATCACTCGACCTTTGATAAATATGCCCCTAAATAAATCCTGAATTTTTAAAAAGTTTTTTTAAAAAAAAAAAAAAAAAAAATAGGAAAACCCATGAATGAAAAATGAAATTTGATTGTTAGTAAATGGACACCCTTAGCCAGATTAGGGGACCACCATGCTTTCGAGCTACTGAAACAGTGGCTTCAGTGGGTAGCACTTCTGCCTTGCAATTCTGGGGTCCTGAGTTTGATTCTGGCTAGGGAACTTCCAGAAAGGAGTCTGCATTTTCTTCCAATATCTGTGTGGGGTTCCTGGCAGGTAAAAATTATGGTTGATCCCAATGTTATTAATAGGGAAAAAAGATAAATATATAGGAAGGCTGGTATTTTTTTCCAGAAAAGGTGGCAACTCTAGCTCCTGGTAATATTGGCCCTACTGTGTGAGTGACAGTGATCTTAGATTGTAAGTAGTGATGGGCGAATAAATTAGCCTGGTACGAATTTGTGGCAAATTTCAGTGTTTCGCTGCCGGCGCATAAATTTCCCAGCATCAATTTCCGATTTTCACTTTTTTTTGTGAAAACGGTAGAATTGCTCGTTTTTTTTAATGAAACCATTCGGATTGCACAATTTTTTTCGGGAAACCAGACGAATTTCATGATTTTTTCATGGAAAAATTGCACAATTTTTTTAGATTTCACAATTTTTCGTGAATTTTTCAGTGAACTGAAATGGGAGAAATTCGTCCATCACTAATTACAAGCTACACTCATGTCACATGTCTAAGGTGCAATGGTACGGGGGCACCAGGTCTGAACTGGGAGTCAAAATAGGCCCTGGCATTTCAAGTACTCAGAGGCCCAAATTGTACTCAAGTAGCCCACTAATTAGTGATTGTCTATTGGACCTTACACTGGCATTTGCCAGAACCCACAGATTGCCAGTCCGGACCTGGGAGGCACCAGGCATGTACCTCTTATAAATGTCTACCTCCTAGTTTGCAGCTCCTAGTGGATCTTCTGCCTCTTCACACTCTTCTAGGTCCTGTGCGACAAGCCTCACCCTCCGCTGACGCACGCTCAAATGTAGGGGAGGAGCCAATGAGTGCGATCTGCCTAGGGCACATATGTGAGTTGGCCCTGCACTGGGGCAGGGAATAATGTACGACATTCCTGTATGTTGGAGTTTTCTGGTTTTCAGACCATATATCTCATACTTGTAAATCACCCTCTAGGATTTCCTATTTTTCAAAATCAATTTAGATTGAGATGTTAATGTCCCCACTAAGTTATGAAATCGCCATATTTCCATTATCTGGCGGCGAGAACGGGTTAACAGTGGCTCGCAATTAATTATTCAACAAGCCCGGCATTGTCTATGCGTCTAGAAATTATAGTGCATGATAAAAAAACACAGAGGGATGAGCAGACTACAAATTAGCCGGGTATTTTGCTATGGAAGGCAGCATCCAAGATTTATTTTTTTTTCTCCAAATGCCATTCTGTCTTAGATAATTGCATAGTAAGCACCTCCATTCAGAACGCAAAATGCCCACTGGAGAAAAAAAATATGAAGACTTGGTAAAAATCTAATTGACAAGCAGAATAATAAGAATGTGCCGCAAGCTGATGGGAGGAGGGGTTACAAAATTCAGCGATGGGGTCTCGTACATGTAAGGATACACAATGGAACAATCAGATAGCAGGCTTTTTTCTTTCTTTCTTTCCTTACTCAAACTCTGATAAAAACCAAAAACAACTTACTGTGAATAATAAACAGGGCAGCCGCTAAGGGAAAATTCAGGAGGAGGGGAAAGTGCTGGATGGAGAGGGAGAAATACATAAATTACAAAAAGAAATGGATTAGGAATATGTGGGCCCCAGCATTCCACCCTCAGTCTAGAGTCTCTTCTACAGAAACATACAGAGCTACCTGTTGGGGTGCTGCCCTAGGGACACTCAGGCAGCATTTGTCAACAGTATCCATTGCTCTCACTGTATAATTCACTATACATATCAGTATCCATTGCTCTCACTGTATAATTCACTATACATACCAGTATCCATTGCTCTCACTGTATAATTCACTATACATACCAGTATCCATTGCTCTCACTGTATAATTCACTATACATACCAGTATCCATTGCTCTCACTGTATAATGCACTATACATACCAGTATCCATTGCTCTCACTGTATAATTCACTATACATACCAGTATCCATTGCTCTCACTGTATAATGCACTATACATACCAGTAAGCATTGCTCTCACAGTATAATGCACTATACATACCAGTATCCATTGCTCTCACTGTATAATGCACTATACACACCAGTATCCATTGCTCTCACTGTATAATGCACTATACATACCAGTAAGCATTGCTCTCACAGTATAATGCACTATACATACCAGTATCCATTGCTCTCACTGTATAATGCACTATACATACCAGTATCCATTGCTCTCACTGTATAATGCATTATACATACCAGTATCCATTGCTCTCATTGTATAATGCACTATACATACCAGTATCCATTGCTCTCACTATATAATGCACTATAGATGTCAGTACCTATTGCTCTTAATGTATAATGCATTATGCCAGTACCCAATGCTATCACTGGATAATGCACTAAATATGCCAGTGCCCATTGTTCTTGTTGTATAATGCACTTTATATGCCAGTAGCCATTGCTCCCACTGTATAATGCACTTTACATTCCAGAACCCATTACTCTCATTGGGTAATGAACTATAGATGCTAGTACCCATTGCCCTTACTGTATAATGCGCTATAGAAGCTAATACCCATAGGTTTCCCTTTATAATGTACTACAGATGCCAATGCCCACTGCTTTGACTGTATAATGCATTAAGGATGAGAGAATATATTGCTTTAGTGTCCTACAAATGGCCCACTGATTCACTATACACTTCCGATTCTTTGCCAGTTTTTCTAACTAAAGACTCAACTCTATGCCAGCTGCTATAGCAAAAGCCCATCATCATTTCTTTATATAGCGACGACAAGATACGCAGTGCTTCATGAGGTATTCACCCTAGGCAAAAGCAGTAACGATGCTTATGGCAATTAGGAGAGCTGGCTTTAAATGAAGAAAGACTAAAGCAGGGCAAGTAATATGTCAACCCCCTCCCATGTGAATGCAAAAACACAGAGAAGGAATATCCTGGACTTGTCCCTGGACTTTACTGCTCATTTGATTAATATAACTAATAAATATTGCAATTTTACAGGTTAATATCCTTAAAGGAGACAAGCCTGGACTATGGCAAAAGCAGAAAGCTTCTTTAGATAAATGCACCATAAAGCCAGTTATTAAGCTTTGAAACACAAGCCTTACTAATGGCCGTGTGGTCAGCGGAATTCCATCCCTGGAAGGCGTAAGAGCTTAAGAGGAAAGTCTAACCTGCAGATGTGAAAATGATAAGCGTGGGGTGAGCACGGACAGAAGGTAAAGCCCCGGAACAGTATTCACGTTCTCCAGGCATGCTGTTGGATCAACAGGAATTAAGCTTATTAAGACCTATGGGAGAATTCCTTTTATAGCCAAGGAAGGCATTGATTTGAGATCCATTTTCCAGCTGATCGGGGGCTTAGATACCTTTTTCCTGCCTTGGAGACTTAAGGGGCTTTAATCTCTTCTCTTTAGGACGAAAGCAGAATAAAAACCCACACACAAAACAGAAGAGAGTGGTCAGCGGTGACTTTTTCATATCCCAGAGGCTTTGTGGTGTCCCCGATACAAAGAAACTATGGCAGATTGACTGGTCAAGCAAAGGAGCAATTTAGAACGGAATCTACAGGGTCTTTTAAATGGTCTTTAATTTGGCTAAATACCTTATACCAAAAAAATGGAAGCACCCACCATGATAGTAGAGTGGCTTTCCTCGAATTAAGGATATAAAACAATTAGAAGAAATCACTTACAGTGATGGGCGAATTTATTCGCCAGGTGCAAATTTGCGGCGAATTTGCGCATTTCGACGCTGGTGAATAAATTCAAATTCACTGGCGAAAAATTCACCGGCGTCAGAATTGCCGCCGGCGTCGAAAACACTTTGACTGGTGAATTTTTGCCAGTGAATTTTAATTCGCAAATTTATTCGGGCAAATTCGCGTATGAATTCGCCCATCTCTATAAGTGATTTCTTCCAATTGTTTTATATCCTCAATGGAGGAAAGCCACTCTACTATCCTGCGTGCCTCTGAGGACTCCCAGATTTAGGACCCGATTTAGACGCCAGTGACAAAATCGCAGTTTTGCATATTTTTCGTCCGTTTTACAAACTTCTCAGGAAATTTGCGACATTCGTGGTGAAGCGAAACGGGACAAATTCGCCCATCATTAACCACTTATATCAAACATAATAAAAGTACTCCTTTTTGGGAAATTTGGTGCCCTTGGATAAATTTTTTGGAATTTAATCTTTTAAGCACTGGGCAGGCGCATAATATGAAAACACTGAGTGTAATTGGAAACATAAGTGAAAGGGGACATTAATACTCTCAAAAGATGATAGTTGGTCATATCCTATAGTTAAAGAAGCCAATTGTATTTTCTTTATTCTTTTCTTTGTTAAGTATTGCATGCATACTTATTTACCCCCTTCCTGTTCCCTATCTTTTTTTCTGTACCCCATTTCTCCTTGTGAAAATTCAAAATAAAGAATTAAAAAAACAAATGGCAGGAATGTGAAAATTGAATGTCTAAGATGGATAATGTGAGCTTATATTACCCATAGAAAAATGTCAGTTATAGCTACTGATTTGTCAGTACAGGTATGGGACCTGTTATCCGGAATGCTCGGGACCTGGGGTTTTTCGGATAACGGATCTTTCAGTAATTTGGGTCTTCATGCCTTAAGTCTCCTAGAAAATCATGTCAACATATAGGGGCCGATTCACTAAATTCGAGTGAATTCGAGTGAAGGATTCGAATTTAAAAAAGTTCGAATTTCGAAGTGTTTTTTGGGCTACTTCAACCATCGAATGGGCTACTTCGACCTTCGACTACGACTATCGAACGATTCGAACTAAAAATCGTTCGACTATTCGACCATTCGATAGTCGAAGTACTGTCTCTTTAAAAAAAAAATTCGACCCCCTAGTTCGGCAGCTAAAAGCTACCGAACTCAATGTTAGCCTATGGGGAAGGTCCCCATAGGCTTGCCTAAGTTTTTTTCATCGAAGGATTATTCATTCGATCGTTGAATTAAAATCCTTCGAATCGTTTGATTCGAAGGATTTAATCGTTCGATCGAATGAATAATCCTTCGATCGATCGAACGAATTTCATGCGCTAAATCCTTCGAATTCGATATTCGAATTCGAAGGATTTCAATTCCTAGTCGAATATCGAGGGTTAATTAACCCTCGATATTCGACCATTGGTGAATTGGCCCCTAAATAACCCCAAATAGGCTGGTTTTGCTTCCAATAAGGATTAATTAGATCTTAGTTGGGATCAAGTACAAGCTACTGTTTTATTATTACAGAGAAAAAGAAAATATTTTTAAAAATTTGGATTATTTGGATAAAATAGAGTCTATGGGAGACAGCCATTCCGTAATTCGGAGCTTTCTGGATATTGGGTTTCCGGATAAGGGATCCTATACCTGTATATATATATATTGTAAATACAGGCGATAAGCCCAAAGGGCAACTAAGAACCATTAGATTTAAAGGGGTTGGCTACCTTATGATGTAGAGAGTGATATTCTGAGACAATTTGCAATTAGTTTTCATTTCTTATTATTTGTGGGTTTTCAGTTATTTCAATCTTTATTCAGCAGCTCTCCCGTTTGCAATTTTAGCAATTTGTTTGCTAGGGTAGAAATGACCCTAGCAACCATGAATTGATTTGAATAAGAGACTGGAATATGAATAGGAGAGGCCTGAATAGAAAGATGAGTAATAAAAAGTAGCAAGGGCAATAATACAGAGCATTTGGTTTATAGATGGGGCCAGTGACCCTGGTTTGAAAGCTGGAAAGAGTCAGAAGAAGAAGGCAAACCATTCAAAAACTATAAAAAATAAATCATGAAGACCAATTGAAAAGCTGCTTAGAATTGGTCATTCTATAACATACTAAAACAACCCATTACACCATAATGTTAAATACTCTTTATGTTGGCGCGTTAAACAATTTGCCATCAGTGTTGATTTATGCTACAGATATGGGACCTGTTATCCAGAATGCTTGGGAACTGTAGTTTTCCAGATAACGGATCTCTCTGTTATTTGGATCTTCATATCTTAATTCTGCTAGAATATCATATAAACATTAAAAAAAAAACAAAAGGTTAGTTTTGCTTCCAATACGGATTAATTATATCTCAGTTGAGATCAAGCACAAGCTACTGTTTTACAGCATTATTACAGAGAATAAGGAAATCATTTTGAAAAAAATGGAGTGTATGGGAGGCAGCATTTACATATTCTGGATAACGGATCCCATACCTGTAGTTTATCTTAGATTATAAAATCAAGTAGAAGGCCCTGTCTCATTATAATGACATAATTAAAGCATATTGTGGAGCTTTCTGGATGACGGGTTTTCCAGATAACAGATCATATACCTGTGTTATCATCATACATATAAGAACACTTTGGGGCAGATGTATCAAGGGTCGAATATCGAGGGTTAATTAACCCTCGATATTCGACTAGGAATTGAAATCCTTCGACTTCGAATATCGAAGTCGAAGGATTTATCGCAGAAAATTCGATCGAACGATCAAATCCTTCGAATCAAACGATTCGAAGGATTTTAATCCAACGATCGAAGGAATATCCTTCGATCAAAAAAACTTAGGCAAGCCTATGGGGACCTTCCCCATAGGCTAACATTGACTTCGGTAGCTTTTATCTGCCGAACTAGGGGGTCGAAGTTTTTTTTAAAGAGACAGTACTTCAACTATCGAATGGTCGAATAGTGGAACGATTTTTAGTTCGAATCCTTTGATTCGAAGTCGTAGTCGTAGTCGAAGGTCGAAGTAGCCCATTCGATGGTCGAAGTAGCCCAAAAAACACTTCGAAATTCGAAGTTTTTTTACTTCGAATCCTTCACTCGAATTTAGTGAATCGGCCCCTTTAAGTTCGGGCCTAAGCTATTGCACTTTCTTCTGTTTCTCTCCCATTTCCATTAAGCGTTTCAGGCTCAAATAAATATCTAAACCAACTTTCAGCAAACACTTTCCCTTATAGATGAGCCTCGTCTATTTGCCCATCTCTCCAACTGGGAATCCAAACGATTGATTATTTGGCTGCAGGACTAGGAAAGCTGGATTTATGACTGATCTTTGTGTTTAGGGCTACTGATATCCTATTCATCGCCGATTCTAAAAGGGAGTCGTTGAGTTTGACGGGCTTCAGTTGGGCAAGCATTTGTATTCCCCTCTAATGCGGTCAGTTTTGTGCTCCGAGATTTGCAGCCTGTGCACTCTAATGGAAGACAATATGATTTGCCTAAGGTCATAGGGTGCTGTCACGGGAATGGAACTAGTGTAAGATTCTCAGCTCTGCTGGTGACCAGCTGGACCTCTCTTTCGCCTTGCAATATGTGCCTTGGAAATATAAAATCAATATGATCCCTATAGATCCTGCATAATCATTTACACTTGAAAGCCAATTACAGCTATCCGCTATGTTTGATGAGGAATGATAATAATAGCTGAATACAACCCAGTAATGTTACATACTTACAATACCATATACAGGTATGGGACCTGTTATCCAGAATGCTCGGGACCTGGGGTTTTCCGGATAACAGATCTGTCCATAATTTGGGTCTTCATGCCTTAAGTCTACCAGAAATTCATGTAAACATTAAATACACCCAATATTCTGGTTTTGCTTCCAATAAGGATTAATTATATCTTAGTCGGGATCAAGTACAAGTTACTGTTTTATTATTACAGAGAAAAAGGAAATGATTTTTGAAAATTTGGATTATTTGGATAAAATTGAGTCTATGGGAGACAGCCATTCCGTAAATCGGAGCTTTCTGGATATCGGGTTTCCGGATAAGGGATCCTACACCTGTACTTATATTAATCATCATTCATTTATATAGCGCACTGTATAAAGTATAATATTGTACGACATAAGATAGAATTTTGTGTTAACTTTTATTTGCCCTAAACATGGTGTGAAAATCACTCTTGTTGCACTTAAACTAAATGATTTCATATTTCTAGGGATGCACCAAATACACTATTTTGGAATTCCGCCGAACCCCTGTATCCCTTGTGAAAGATTCGGCCGTATACTGAACAGAATCCAAGTCCTAATTCTGGGTCAGGAAGGGAAAAAGCGAACTTGCATGCACAGTGCGTGGTCGATATTATATCTCTTCTTTGTGTTGTGATGCAAAGTCACCTGATTTTAAGGATTCGGATTTGGTTTGGCCGAATACCAAACCAAATCCTGGATTTGGTGCATCCCTGAATGTTATTCTTGTTTCTCAGTGCCAGATCACTGAGGTGGAAATACAGGTATAGGATCCCTTATCCAGAAACCCAATATCCAGAAAGCTCCGAATTACGGAATGGTCTCCCATAGACTCCATTTTATCCAAATAATCAAAATTTTTAAAATTTTTAAAAATTATTTCATTTTTCGCTGTAATAATAAAACGGTAGCTTGTACTTGATCCCAACTGAGATATAATTAATCCTTATTGGAAGCAAATCCAGCCTATTGGGTTTATTTAATGTTTAAATGAATTTCTAGTAGACTTAAGGCATGAAGACCCAAATTATTGAAAGATCCGATATCCAGAAAACCCCATGTCCCAAGCATTCTGGATAACAGGTCTCATACCTGTACACCTATTCAGGAACATCCACCCTGCTACCAACCCAAAAGACTTAAGCTCCCCATAGACGCGACGATTCTTCTTGCCGAACGACCGATTTTAGGGAAGCCCGACCAATCCTTCAAAATTATCGTGCGGTTAGTGGGATTCGAACGTTCGTACATCTTACGATTTTTCGTCTGACATCTGTCAGGAAATTGATCGGCCAGGTCAAAAAATCTTTGTCGGTCCCAGTGCAATCTATCTATGTTTGCAGGGCCAAGCAGGCAGCTCCCCTTTAGTTTTCCTGGCAAATTGGTCTTTTTAGTTGATGGTAAATTCGTAAGATCGTACGATCGTTCTGAGAAGATCGTGGTCTCACGATCAGGATCTGATCTTTTAAAAATCTCAACATCTATGGCCATCTTAAGGTGGTTATGTAATAAAATACACTATGTTTGCCCAGGAGCAGTAACCCATAGCAGCCAATTAGAAGGTGGCATTTACTAGTCACCAAAGCAAAGGTTGCTAAGGATAACTGGTCCTGGGCAAACCTAGTGCTTTTTATTACATATGGGGTTAGGGACTAATTGTGACTTTATTGATAGTAGAATAAACCTGATATTGATTCAGTTATTCTCAAGGAACTTTAGAAAATTTGCTCATCACAAGGAAATGCTGGGGGATATATATAGAGACCCCTGACTCAAGTGCAAGGGTCTAAGCTGCACAAAAGAGTAGCCCTTGGTGCTGATTTAAAGAGGTTTTATGTCCGGGGTCTGGCCACGCTCTTCACTTTGCACCAGATAAACAATCCATAGAGTGAACTGTAAATACATGACTCTCATGAATGCAGCTCTTGCAAATGCAGGCAATTCCGTCTTCATCTGGGAATCTGAACTCTGTTTTGAAAAGCCAAGACCTGCAGTATATTTTTATCTGCAAAGTGCAAAAAACATGGCTGATTGTGAGCATATTTGCACCCTGTCCTGACAGTCATTGTGGGCACCCTCTAAAAAGATTGACCATTGACCAGTACAGGTGCAAATTACCACCTGCTTTGGTGAATTGGGCACAAGTTCCGGTGCATGTTTTTATTTCAGTATTTGGGTGTCACTTACAGCACATGACATCAGTAACAGTGATAGTGCCCAATTCACTAGATACAAGTCAGTTGCACCAACTGCCACCATGGAATTACTTGCAGGTCAAGGCTGGTGTTAATTCCCTTGCATCCAAGCTCCCAGTCGGCTTAAGTGGTGTGTTGGTGCTCGCTGCTAACATAGTAACATAGTAAGTGAGGTTGAAAAAAGACACACGGTCCATCAAGTTCAACCTTTTAACTAGTGATGGGCGAATTTGCGTCATTTCGCTTCGCCGAAAAATTAATTTGCATAATGGCGCCGGCGTCTCGTTTTTGACGCCGGCACCCGTTTTTTGACGCCGGCGTCCGTTTTTTCGAAAAAAAAATTTTTCAGATTAGTCCCTGGATCAACTTGTACTATGAGCTATCTCCCATATCCCTGTATTCCCTCACTTGCTAAACACCATCCAACCCCTTCTTAAAGCTATCGAATGTATCAGCCTGTACCACTGATTCAGGGAGACAATTCCACATCTTCACAGCTCTCACTGTAACAAACCCCTTCCCAATATTTAGGCCGAACCTCTTTTCTTCTAATGGGAATGGGTGACCTTGTGTCAGCTGGAAAGACCTACTGGTAAATAAAGCATTAGAGAGATTATTATATGATCCCCTTATATATTTATACATAGTTATCATATCGTCCCTTAAGCGCCTCTTCTCCAGCGTGAACATCCCCAATTTGGCCAGTCTTTCCTCATAGCTAAGATTTTCCATACCTTTTACCAGCTTAGTTGCCCCTTTCTGTAGCCTCTTTAGTTTAATAATTGTAAGGAGAGTGTATAAGTGCAAATACCTTTGTCAGTAGTGCCAAAGTGCATACAATTTTGGGTGTATTTTAGAGCTGCGCCTTTGCTGTTGCATTGATAAATGATTCTGATGGTTCTCAAATAAGTCAGTCTTCCATTTGATTCCTTTAAACCCTCTGAATTTGTGCATTTCTCCATAAGACGCCCCACCAAAGTCTCTAGGACTATTTTATAATTCCTTTAATGAGCGCAGACAATCGGTAAGGATCGATAGAAGATTATTTCATTAACCTATCGTGCCAGTCAGTGCGCTATATAAGCCATTATACTCAGGCCATTAATATGCAATTGAGTCCTGGCAGGTGCTTCAGGAGCCCATAATTCAGAAGCACTTAATAACAGATACAGGAGGGTGAAGATAAGCAGAAAACATGAGAAAGAGCAGCAAGAACAATGATTTCCAAAAAGTGAAGGAACTAAACCAACCCCAGTCCTATTGGACGTCACTGTACTTGGGAGCTGGACCCCCAGGAAGGAATCATTTTGTTTATAATGTTGCAGTGGAAATATATGATGGAGAGAACCTCAACCTCCAAACCTTCTGCCCGCCATTCTATTTCATATTCCTAATGCCCACGATGCAGGAAACGGCCCTTGGAACGATGACAAATGCATTCGGTGACAAGCCAAACACACCTTTATATCAGACACATTTCACTCAAGCACAGGCCAGAAACGCATTAGGTGCGCCTCGCTCTAGAATTTATGAACACCCTTTTAAGATGGTCCTTAATAACAGTGATGGAAATTGAACTAAAAGGTATTTCGACTATAAAAAGGGCTGCAGGCAACCAACCAGTCCAGTTCCAAGAAGTATAATTGCAAATTGTGCTATTGTTTTATCCACGCCAATGTCATGTATTTATGACTTCATCAGGCCCAGGCTTGCTAAATAATGTTGTGGGCAATATGTTTCCCTCCCTGTTAGCCCATGTTGCCCAATAGGCAAAAAACATGTAGGGACTCTGGAGATGCCTATATTTTATTTTTTTCAATAAATCCTGTGGATTTCCTAAAGTGCTGTGAGGCCCATTTTGGTCTGCTATGTTACCCCCCTCCCCCGCCAGGATGGAAAGTGCTCTTAGTTAGAGACTTTGCGAAAGTTTGTCTCTGAATGCCCTTATGTCCCCATGTGCATATATTGTTCTGTTGTATTACTTTTCTTAAGGGCAGAGACACATGCTGCTATTTCGGGAGATTAGTCGCCCAGCGACAAATGCTTCTTCTTCGGGCGACTAATCTCCCCTAACTGTCTTCCCACCGGCTAGACTGTAAATCGCCGGCAGGATGGCACTCGGAACACTTCATTTTCTGAAGTCATCCGAAGTTGCCTGACGAGGAAACTTCCGGCGACTTTGGAAAGCCAAAGCGATCGAGTGCCATGCTACCGGCGATTTACATTCTAGCCGGTGGGAAGGCAGTTCGTGGAGATTAGTCACCCGAAGAAGAAGCGATTTGTCGCTGGGCGACTAATCTCCCAAATTAGTGTCTCTGCCCTTAAGGAGAAGAAAAGATACCAAAGCAGTTTATTGGCAATAGATTAGCCACAATAGTGCAAGATATAACACTATATTTATTCTGCAGAATGCTTTACCATACCTGAGTAAACAGCTCTAGAAGCTCTCTGTTTGTTTAGGATAGCAGCTGCCATATTAGCTTGGTGTGACATCACTTCCTACCTGAGTCTCTCCCTGCTCACTCATAGTTCTAGGCTCAGATTACAGCAGGGAGGGGGGCAATGGAGAGGAGGGAAATGGAGAGGGAGAGAAGACCAAACTGAGCATGCTCAAGCCCTAGCCCTGAAGGTTTAAGCTGAAAACAGGAAGTCTGATACAGAAGTCCATGTGTACACAATAGAAGGAAAGAAATGTTGTGTTTATTTTGACAGAGGAGCAGCATTACTTTGAGGGTTTACTGGTGTATTTATATAGACCTTTTTGGTAAGGCTTACTTAATTTTAGCCTTTCCTTCTCCTTTAAATTAAGTTTATGTTATTGCTAGACTTGTATTACTGTATTTATATTCCTAAATGGAGTCCCCAATGTTTATCCCTTAAAACCCATTAGAATCCCAGACTAGGTGGAGGTACTGCGATGTTCAGTGCCAGGTTTCCAATTCTTTGCCACCAATAGCAGTGGCATAACTAGTGGGGAGCAGAGCTGTGGGGCAGCCCGGTGAAACAGTTATGCCTAGTGCTGGAGAAGGGGGAGCAGGGGTCTCTAGGGTAAGTGTGGCAGGAGGGACCTTTGGGTGAAGGTGGCAGGGGGTGGAGTTTGGTTAATAATACCATAGATCAGAGGTTGCTGGTCCTCCATGGGGATTGAGCTTTTGGTGACAGCCGACTTAGTTAATAAGGTTAAAAATTCTAATTAAAAGAGTGATTCCCCTATAAGTTAACTTTTAGTATGTTATAGAATGGCTAATTCTTAACAACTTTTAAATTGGTCTTTATTATTTATTCTTTATAGTTTTCAAATTATTTTCTTGATTTTAAATAGGGGTCACTGACACCATCAAAAAAACAAATGCTCTGCAAAGCTACAATTTTTTTGTTATTGCTACTTTTTATTACTCATCTTGCTATTCAGGCCTCTCCTGTTCATATTCCAGTCTCTTATTCAGATCAGTGCATGGTTGTTAGGGTAAGTTGGACCCTAGCAACTGGATGGCTGATATGGCAAACTGGAGAGCTGCTGAATAAAAAGCTAAATAACTCGAAAATAATAAAAAGTGAAAAGCAATTGCAAATGGGCTCAGAATATAACTCTTTATATCATACTAAAAGTTAATGTTTAGGCGAACAACCCCTTTAAATGGCTTCATCAACTATTCTGCCATAGTTTCGATAGCATTCTATCTATCTATCTATCTATCTATCTATCTATCTATCTATCTATCTATCTATCTATCTATCATCTATCTATCTATCTAGCTATCTATCTATCATCTATCTATCTATCTACTGTATCTATCTATCTGTCTGTCTGTCTGTCTGTCTGTCTATCTATCTATCATCTACTTAGCTATCTATCTTTCTATCTATCTATCTATCTATCTATCAACAATCTATCATCTATCTATCTATCTATCTATCTATCTATCTATCTATCTATCTATCTATCTATCTATCTATCTATCTATCTATCTATCTATCTACTGTATCTATCTATCTGTCTGTCTGTCTGTCTGTCTGTCTGTCTGTCTATCTATCTATCATCTACTTAGCTATCTATCTTTCTATCATCTATCTATCATCTATCTATCTATCTATCTATCTATCTATCTATCTATCTATCTATCTATCTATCTATCTATCTATCTATCTATCTATCTACTGTATCTATCTATCTGTCTGTCTGTCTGTCTATCTATCTATCATCTACTTAGCTATCTATCTATCTATCTATCTATCTATCTATCTATCTATCTATCTATCTATCTATCAACAATCAATTTAATTTTGAAGTAGGAAGGCATTTCTGCTTGTGGCAAATCTTCCTTACCAATATACTGGCAACAGACAAGACTTTTGAAAATATTATTTCCAGAGCTACCCCCACCCTAAAAATGTTGTTAGAAGCAGATGTTCCATCAGTTGTGAGAATAGATTGAAATGTTATTATATTAGAGACACATGACAGAGAAAAGACAGAGAGAATTGCCAGATGTCTCTAATGATGATTTCATGCAATCACTTGTCTGAAATGGAAAGGATTTGGGGATTTAAGATATGGGCTTGATTAAGTCGGCACCTGTACAGCTATTTGGGTGGAAAAAAAAAGAAAATCACAGCAAGTGAAAAGACGCCACATTGGTGGGGGCTTGTGACAGACGTACGGTGGCTGCTCTGACCTCTGAAATCATCTTACACCAATTTCCATGTTAGGCCAGTTGACCGGAGAGACCTGGCGTGACGTCCGCTTTCACCGTTTAGTGGTTTGTTCTTCCCTGTAAAAGCCTCTGCATGCGACCTAACAGGACACCACCCTCCCCTATCAATGAGCGATGACAGGCAGCTGACACTTGCTTTGTGTGTGCCGGGCCGGCCTTCCATAAGTGTTCGATGACCTCGCCGCTTCCTCTCAATTTCCCATTGTCTGATTTCTGTCTTGATTGAATGCAGTGGAAAAGACGAAAAGAGACAGAAAGAGAGAGAGAGAGAGGGTAAGAGGGGACAAGCAATCCCACCATGGACTGCTGAACATACAAGATATTCCTATTGAAGCTTACTTCTATTGAGCTCAGCAGATCATTTATTAGATAAGCACCCATGAGTGAGAGATCGGCATCTTGCTGGAGCCTACAGGAATATACAAGTCTCTTTTATTCTAAAGCCTTCATCTCATAACCACTGATTTAATCAATAGTAATTAATCCTTGTCTGTGAAATTAGCAAATACATTATTGAAGAAAGTTAGTGAATTCTCCTTACTCATTGAAGCAGGGTTCCAAGGCCAACATTAGCTGACAATATACAAAGGGCAATGTCTGAGCCCTTACACAACACGCTATAGTGTGAATTGCACTCAGTGTTTAATTTATTTTCCTATTGGTATTATTTTTCTTTTCAATAATCACAATTCTAAAGTAGACTGTGATATGATAGGGCAGGGCTGTTCAAGATCTTTAATAATGTTGGGGGGGACTATTTATTACAAAACAATGATGTCATACAAAGAGGTCTATTGAGATCATGGACATGCTAGAGACCATAAAAACTACATGGAGTGCCTTATACGGACCACAGGTTTCCAGTTGGACAACATTGAGCTAGAGCAATGCAATGGTTGAGAGGCTTAGTTAACAAATAAGGAGGCCCAGCCTGAAGATCGGTTAGGGGGAGATTTGGGGTGAGTGCTTATTTGTGCCCTGGGTACCCCTGGAACTATAGCAGGTGACCCCAAGGTTTCTATATATCTGGAACCTTGTTATGAGTTAAGGGGTAGTCTGAAGGCCAGTTAGGGTGAGATTTGGGGTGAGTGCTTATTTGGGGTGAGTGCTATAGCAGGGTGACTGTTACCCCAATGTTTCTATATATCTGTAACCTTGTTATGAGCTAAGGGGGTCCAGCCTGAAGGTCAGTTAGGGTGAGATTTGGGGTGAGTGATTATTTGTACCCTGGGTACCCCTGGAACTATAACAAGATGACTGTTACCCCAATGTTTCTATATATCTGTAACCTTGTTATGAGCTATGGGGGCCTGGCCTGAAGGCCAGTTAAGGGGAGATTTGGGGAAAGTGCTTATTTGTGTTCTGGTTACCCCTGGAACTATAGCAGGGTGACTGTTACCCTAATGTTTCTATATATCTGTAACCTTGTTATGAGCTATGGGGACCCAGCCTGAAGGCCAGTTAGGGGGAGATTTGGGGTGAGTGCTTATTTGTGCCCTGGATACCCTAGGAATTAAAGCACAGAGACTTACTGCTATATTTCTATATATATGTTACCTTGTTAAGGGGGCTTAATTGCATTTTTAGTCTCTTCCCTATGGTGTCCTTTTTGCCTGACAATCCCCATTAATACTTATTCTCACTTTCTGTAGTCAATTAGTAAAGGATGTTATTACCTGTACATTGCCCTTAAACATACTCCACAGGGGGCTGGTATAGGTTCCCCTGAGTACTAATCTAAGGTGTGTCTATATAAATGAACATCCCAAGCTTCTATGTAGCCTGAATACCCTTACTATAGAATTATTAGACTTTATTGTTTGGGTTTCTGCAGAAAGTAATGTTAACTGGTCTTAACCCTCTCCACTTCATCTGTGTGACTTCCACATCCAACCAAGTCAGAAAGGCAAGCTTTGAGCGGCCAGTTTTCTAGGATGTATCCTGTACAGTATGTGCTTATTGCATTCCAGTACAACCCAATCTCACTCTACTTGCCCATGCCGGTAGGTCACTTCATATCTGTGAAAAGTGCCAAGTGTAATAGCTAGAAAGTAATTATAACCAACTCTAGTGGAGGTTGGTAGGGTTGGGGTACAGTTCTTATTTGATCAACAGGCTGCTTAATAACTAAACTATAATAAGAATAGAGAAACAGCAAGAAAAGATGAATGTTTTGGACTCAGAGTATGTTGTCTACATAGCCTACTTGCCATAAAAGTAGAAAGATCAAGATCCCAATGACTTCCACTGGGCAAAATTAGGAACCTAAGATGCATTCCACTGTTTGGGCACCTGAAGAGGTCGGATAATATGGTACATGCATTATGTAGACCAGGGATCCTCAACCTTTTTTGCCCATGAGCCACATTCAAATGTAAAAAAGAGTTCAAGAACAAAACAAGCATATAAAAGTTCCTGGACATGCCAATTATGGGTTGTGATTGATCATTGGTAGCTCCTATGTGGACTGGCAGCCTATAGGAGACTCTGTTTGGCAGTACATCTGTTTTTTATGCAACCTAAACTTGCCTCCAACCCTGGAATTCAAAAATAAGCACCTGCTTTAAAGGGGAAGGAAACCTAGGTGGCGCAAAAACCCTCCCGTGTGTTGCCCACCCTCCCTGTCCCGCTGGGCAAATGCCCCTAACTTGTTACTTACCCTTCTGCGCAGGTCCAGTCCAGGGAGTTCATAGACGACATCTTCTTCCACGCGATCTTCTTCCTGCTGTGAACGGTGTTTTGGCGCATGCGCAGTAGGAGCATTTCGCCGGTACGGATCTACTGCGCATGCGCCAAAACGCAGTTTAAAGCAGGAAGAAGATCGCATGGAAGAAGATGTCGTCTGTGAACTCCCTGGACTGGACCTGCGCAGAAGGGTAAGTAACAAGTTAGAGGCATTTGCCCAGCGGGACGGGTAGGCCAGGGGGAGGATGGAGGGTGGGCAACAAATGGGAGGGGGGGTGGGGGGTTTGCGCCGCTTCCCCTTTAAGGTCACTAGGAGCAACATCCAAGGGGTTGGAAAGCAACATGTAGCTCACGAGCCAATGGTTGAGGACATTTATGTAGACCATGATAGACCATTTGTTGTTATTTTTATAGGAATATACTGGGGAAAAACATTAGAGAAGGGTGATAATATACAATGAATATCAAAGGAAGAGACAAGTTGGTCACATAACTGAAACACACACTCCTATGGTTCTCAGGCCTGTTCACTTTCTTATCTTGAGTGTGTATCTAGAATAACTGCCATAAAACAAATCAGTCACACTGTCTTATTTAATGGACCAGTAACGCCAAAAGTTGTTTATATAGAACAAAAAAAACAACACCAAGCCATATGTCTTTGTCGCAAAGTCTTTACCAAAAATTAACTTATTCTCTGCTTGCGCTCCTGTTCAGAAAAGCCGACAGGGCGATGATCCATTTCTCCTCCCTGGCTATCTCCTATAGAAGGCAGGGAGGAGGAGCACCGCACGATGGATTGTCGCCCAGTCGGCTTTTCTGAAGAGGAGCGCAAGCGGAGTTTCGGTGAGTTGTTTTTAAATAAAGAATTGGCGATTTTAAAGTTACATATGCCTTGGTGTCTTTTTTTTTGTTCTATACAAACAAAAAAATTTTTTTTAAAAAAATTGGCGTTACTGGTCCGTTAAATAAGACAGTGTGACTAATTTGTTTTATGGCAGTTATTCTAGATACACACTCAAGATAAGAAAGTGAACAGGCCTGAGACCATAGGAGTAAATTTGAGAAAATTGACATTTCTGCTCCTTTAATAAATTAATTTCTTCTACAAATGAAGCAGCGACAGCTTTGCGATGACAAAGGAATGCTTCACAATCTTGATAATGGGTCCTTAAAGGGGGCCTGTCACCTTAAGAAATAATTCCAAATCTTATTTTATGCTGTTAGTCAAGCAAAATAACCTTCACTTGCACTTTAAATCTTTTTTTAAATCTTGATTTTTTTTTGTCTTGGAATTCACAACAAATTCACAGCAAATAGGCAGCAAACATTTTGTTAACACTGTTATTAAGGCAAGCTTTGCATCATGCCAAAATCTTGTTTATGTACCAGAATGTGGCACCTGATGTCCAGGCAATGGCTACACATGTAGATGGTGAAGAAAGAGGGGGAATGTGGGGAGAGCAGTGACATCTAGTAAGTGCAGAATGGAAAGTGAAAATAATTGCCTCCCCCGCCTCTATGCCTAAGGCAATGATAGACAGATGAGATTTTTAAACAAGTTTATAACAGGTATTTATGTTTTAATGAAAAAAAAGAATTCGAATTTCATGTTTAATTTAAAAAGGACTTTTACTATACAGTGTTCTATGTCTGGGTGACAGGTCCCCTTTAAGAAATGTGTGAAATCAGCATTAATATATAAAAATGTATTTTTTTATTTATAAAAATGTGTGTATAAATATCATATTGTACATTGTCAGTCAGTGCTGGCACTGTACCCCAATAAAGCTAATAATCTCATTTGAGACAAACAAAACATTTCGATTGTGTGGCAGGTAGACTAGTGCCAGGTTTCTGGTTACATCCAATCGTTCGTTGTGCCAAAATCTCAGCTCCGTAAGTCGGATTCAACGACCCTCTCAGCATTTCGAGACAGTTTATATATTTATTTTGGGTCACGTTACCCATAAAAAGGATCCCACAAGGGACACACCTATGAGAAATATAAAACCTGTATCCTCTCCCCTCGATTGAGAGAAAAAGAACTAATCACAGAACGCAGAAACTGAGATGTAGAACCTGAGAATCCGGCCTTGGCAAATCAAAATCTAAACTGCCACCCAGTGTTAGGTCTGTTGGGATTGGCACATAGAACAATTTGTAGCAGTTTATTAACAATCATCAGGGTTTTTGGAAAGGGCAAAAAGGATATTTGTTTGGCATCTTGGTGGCTAAAAATATTAATTAAAGCAAAAAGGACATAATGGGCCTATTTTGTGCCTTAAATTGCTTTTTTCTTATTTGCATACGTGTCTTCTTAATGAAAAGTTATAATTCCAAAATTACTTTTTCAGTGCAAGTTTTACCCTTTGCAACACTATAGTTTATTGCACTATTCCTTTTCTAAAAGTTGGCGTTAACCATTGTATCCTAGAGGAAGACTTCTTGAACTTTTGAAAAGGTTTATGGAAGATTTGCTCTGCTGAGTTGTAGAACTTTACCAAGAAATACGTTTGCATTATAACTTCCCTTCTCTGGAAATTTCCATTTGGTACTTGAATGATTCACAACTGCTTTCTTGAAACAACATTTCAATGCTTAATAAATGTTATACCCTCTTATGGTCATGTCTCAGGTAGGACCCCAGATGTGGTGGAGCTTACCAGATGTCCACAGATGATACTGTAGCTTTTACAAACCCCAGTCCCATACAATACCCATCTTACTCTCTATGACTCATTATTTTCTTGTGTATGCCTAGTTCTACCTTTGCTGCTGCTGAAGCTATGAATTCTCGCATGGTGGTGGGTCAAATGCTAAATGGGCTGAACTCTTGGTACTTCAGCTTGGTGTGTCCTTGTGCCATGCCTAAGCCCAACTTCACAGCTTCAAAGGCAATGGAAGAAAGCACTTTAGAGTCTGACACAGGTATGTAATAGGATCAAAAATGCAAAAGGGTTTAGTTTTAGAAAGAAAAAAAATGCCTAAATAGTCTGTAATAGTCAGTAAAGTGTCCTTACGTGCTCTTGAACTCCAAAGAGCAACCAAAGCATCTTTAATGACCCTAAACTGTACAAGTGCCTGGACTCCTGCAGCGATTCACCATTCTTCCATGAGCAATTCCATCAGATCATGTATTGTTCATGGGCAGAAAGAATATCGCAACAGGCAAAGCTCCATTATCTACAATAAGGGGCATATTTATCAAGGGTCGAAGTGAAAATTTGAAGACTAGGGAATAGTCCAAATTCGATTCGAATTTGAAAAAAATTTGAAAATTAAAATATTTGGTTTTTTTTTTAATACAGCTACGAATATAGCCTATTCACCAGCAAAAAAAAACCTTTGATTTTTTCAACACATTTCGGTTGGTCTCTTTTATTTCGAAGTTATGGGAGTTCAAAAAAACAAAAATTCGACCCTTGATAAATCTGCCCCATAATATTCAACTGGTTTGAATCTGGGAAGCCATTAGATATACCATGCATGTTCCTGCTCATCCTAGCACTGACTGATCAGATGTACCCAGTGGAATTGACATTGTTACCTTGAGTATTGCCCCCCTGTCACAACAAAAGGTTATTTCACAATCTCTTTGTGTTTATTGGCATTTACATTGTCATCGATATCCTTCCGTGAAGTTGGTCATATTGATAAACCAGGGACATTTCCAGTGACAAAGTCAAATTGAGGGGCTGTCCTTGGAAATTAGGAGCAACTGGCAGCTCTGACCTATGAATTTTAGAAATGTTTTTCCTTCGAGCAGAGTTTAATTATAAATGTTCCCTGCAGTTACTGTCGCCGGTATTATAAACTTGCAATTGTGACTCATTATGTTAAAAAAACAACATAAAATAAAACAGAGTTCAAACACCAGACCCACCTGCAGTGGAAATCATTGGGTGTGTGGGAGAGATGCCTATTAATTATTATTTCTACTGAATAATAGGATTTCATAAGTGAAATGTTCCGTAAGGGGGGCAGAGTTCACACCTCCATCTTCGGCAATAATAAGTCTGGATTTCTTTTATGGCTATTTAAAAAAATAATTATTAGGTGCCCAAATAACGTAATAGCACCAGATATTATCGCCTAGAGCTCTGTATTTGCATGGAAAATCACTTATTGCATTTTCATGGCTGCAGACCTTCTTTATACCCACCCAATATATAAAAAAATATTAAATCAGAGAATTAATTTAAAAATGAATTCTATTTTACAACAATACCATTTTATTTGTGAACCATTTTTATGGAAGAATTCACTCCTCATTGGAAAACTGAAATGTATTTTTCACGTTTTAATTAAATAAGGTCATTTTAGTGACCTTTTCACAGGAGGAGACGATTTCTTGCACGCATCAGTTTTTACTCTCAAAATGCTAACTCTCTCGGAAACAGGAAAATAAACTTGCGTAATATGAGCAATCCGGACTTTAAATTACTGCTGTTATTGACATAGTAGATTGCTCACATGGAAATGAGCAGCACAGAGAAATAGTGGGATTAAGATTCTAAAATCCATGGCACTATTTAATACATGGAGGCAGATTTATTCTAAAAAAAATTTAATTTTTTCTAATTACAAAAGGCAAAATTTCAAAAATGGACTTATTTATGAAATTACTCAAGCCTCACGTAAAATTCCAAAAAGACAACTCAAACACCTACATCTACCCTCATTCTGACTTAGTGTCCAAAACTCAAATTGAAAAACAGCTTTAAAACTTCTATTGACTTACAAACTCATCAGCTGTAGATTGCATTTATTTTTATAACATTTTTCAAGTTTCTTGGGTTTAATGAATCTTGAATTTTATGAATGTTCACAGAACGCTTCTTTCTCTGAATCTTGGTTTTTAAGTGCAAACAAAAAAAAAATCGTATGGTAGAAGTCAATGGAAGTTCCCTCTCTTTTCTTGTAAAGATCAGCCTTTCATCCGTGGTTTTAGAGGTTTTCAAAGATCAAAACATTCATTGTCGTACAAATTTTTCATTGGCTCATGAAAAATTTGTGGGTTTTGGATTTTTTCCGCACCTATTTTCGTTCATACTTGTATTCGGATCTTTTTATAACTTTCATGGCATTCATGGTTTTAGAGAAAGTGAGTTTATTCATGGTTTTCGAAAACCTCTACAAACACTAAAATGAGACTGTTGATAAATAGGCCTCCACCAATCAAGAACAAGCTACTGTTATATTATTACAGAGAAAAAGCAAATCATTTTTAAAAATTAGAATTATTTGCTTAAAATGGAGTCTATGGGAAATGGTCTTCCCATAATTCGGAGCTTTCTCGATAAGGGATAATGGTTCTGGAAAAAGGATCCCATACCAGTTTTTTTATTAATACAGTAGAACCCCCATTTTATGTTTTTTAGGGGACCAGCAAAAAATGGTGTAAAATCCAGGAAAATGTAAAATCAGGGAAATGTATTATTCATAATATATAGGTGGGACCATAAAACAACAAAATTAGCAAACTGTACCCTCAAAAAGGGGAACTTGCAGATCGTTTTTCCTTCACAAAAACATGTATGATTTACTAGTCTCAGCTAATAAATTGGGTATTTCCTATAGTATTCCTGTAGTAATTCACTGCAGCAGTTAGTTTACTGACCTGGGTCATAGTTTGAAATGTTTTAAGCTATTTTTGAAGTTCCTACATAACTGCTGTATATACAGTATTTATATATGTATAGATACAGAATGTGCTTACATCCTCATTGCAACTCTTTTTTTCCTATAGTGTTCTGTGGACAAATATTCTTTCGGACAAATAACTTCCACAGTGTTCTTCCATCCTGGTTTCAATGAAGAAGACTGTAAGGCTGTAGTAAGTCCCAATTGAGCTAAGGGCTACAGAATAACTCTTACATCAGTGAGTTGATGAGAAGACCATTATATGAAGGCACCTCAAGATGATTGAGACTTATTATCGTCCCTGCACAACTGAGTTAAAGTAGATTCAGTTGAGCTCCATTAAGCTCAACTGACTTAGTCCCACTGAGCTGTTAATGGCACAGATAGTGATTTTGCAGCTGGCTGAAAAGTGTCTTAACCCACATTACATTTTTTCTCCTGCTGCAAACCCCACAATTGTGCTGGGAGCTGTGTTGGACTGGGATGTCAGGGGCCCACCAGAAAACATTAGGCTGAGGCTCCACTTTCCAAACTATTATTCCTAGGGATGCACCGAATCCAGGATTCGGTTCGGGATTCGGCCAGGATTCGGCCTTTTTCAGCAGGATTCGGATTCGGCCGAATCCTTCTGCCCAGCCGAACCCGGATCCTAATTTGCATATGCAAGAAAATTGCATGACTTTTTGTCAGAAAACAAGGAAGTAAAAAATGTTTTCCCCTTCCCACCCCTAATTTGCATAGGCAAATTAGGGTTCGGATTCGGTTCAGTATTCAGCCGAATCTTTCACGAAGGATTCGGGGGTTCGGCCCATTCCAAAAAAGTGGATTCGGTGCATCCCTAATTATTCCTCCTCTCCTTACTCAACCTCTTTATTCTCCTAGTCTCTTTTCTCTACATGCTCTACTCTATTTTTCCACTATTAAGCCTCTTTGTGCCCATAAAGAAATAGGAAATGACCATGAAATAGGTTAAATGGTTAGAAGCAAGAGACCCTCTGACACCTGGGCCCACCGGGGGTTTTCCTGGTATCCCGGTGGGCCAGCAAAAAAAGTGTTGGGTTGAGAGAGCAAACAAACAAACTATTAATCAAAAATTATCAAAAATTATTTGTACAACAAATAAATGAAATATCCACTACAATACGGGTGAATATTTATGACTTTCCCATTTGAACGCTCATATTCCCCATAGGCAGGCAGAATGGCCTAAAAGACATGTACATTCCTCCATTTAGGGAATGAGGGATATTGATGTGTATAGATATTGGAGTGATGACTAGGCACCTGTATATTAGGCTCCAAATCCACACCTTGGGCTTCCTTATGTCATTATTGGCCCAGTACACCAATGACACTATGTCTGCAAGTCTGCAAGGGAAGCAGAGGAACAAGGCTTTTGAAATTATTTACACCAAAAAAAAAAGTGGCGCAACATAATTGAAATAAAGCTCCATTGTAGTCCATATAAGATCATCCATGATGAAGAGCTAATCAGACTTACACCATCCCATAAGCCATTATAGTACACTTCCTCAGACCTACCATAACCACCCTTAGAAATAGGTTACTTCCAGTGAAGAACTGGAGGACTGTTGTGCGGTTGACTGAGGTTGAGAGCCTTTTTTAAGGGAATGTCTGTTTTTATACCAAAATCTTATTGCTTTCTACACACATGGCATCATTACACAACCTAATAAATAGAAGGGCTTTTAAAATGTATATTGTATTATTTTGTGTATTTTGATGCCTCTTTTTATCACACCATAATAAATATAATGCTTGAAAAATATAATACAAGTCACACCGTTATGCGCCGAAGATTTTATTTCCTGTGCCACGCAATTAGAAGCAGTAAGTGATCGCAGCTGAACGAGGGAATGTAAAGGGAACATGTAAAATACTTTATTTCGAAAAAGGAGGAAATAAAGAACCTCTTTCTCTAGTGCTTTCAAGGAGGCTTGGATACTGGGCAATGCCAGCAGAGCAAGCCTGATATGTTTCAGCCTGAAAATGAGATCCCGATGGATAGCAGAAGTAAAAGGACACTACAGCTGTACAGTATTCCGATCTATAGGGCCACTGTTTTCAGGGTGACCCTAAAGGTCAAAGGTGAAGGGTTTCCCAGGAACGTCTTTGATGGGAGACGTCTTTGATGAGAAAGGAGCCTCTGTACAGATGTCCCACAATTAGCATGAGAATGCCAAGCACATGCTCGCAAAGTGTAGCAGAGAAGGAGAGCTTTAATGGAATTTAATTAAAACTGCCACATTTTTTTACTTTCCTTTTTTTACTCCCGAGTTGCATTCCCCCCCCCCCAGTCCTGTTGTGAACCACCCTAAACAGCATTGCCACCTTCCAAGCTGCCTCCCATACCCTTACTAACCTTCATACAGAAGGACACTGCCATTATGGGGCTGGAGGGATTCAAAGGATAAGCCAACCCAACGCTGGCATCATTATTGCCTCTGAAATTATCAACCAATAACTCAAAACAAACCCTATTCACGACCCAGCTTAGCCTCAGAAAGCAGGGAGTCTGTTTCACCCAATGAGTAAATAAAAGCGTTGTCAATTAAGGAAAAAAACTTTAAGCGTAAAAGATAATAACGCATGGCAGGGAATGAAAATGAGATTTCCAGTATATACCTAAAGGGATTAGATCGTCTTCTATCAATGCACTCTGGGGAGGGGGAAATGGGGGAACCCTGGAGAGAAAGATAGAGACGGGTCTAGACCCACAGGGATAATGCGGCTGAAGGACAACCATTAACCCTTACTTACAGCTGCTTGTTATTTCCAGTAATTCAGATTTCCGTGAGAGCAGGAGGGCAGGAAGAAATGCGTCACGCTTAATGAGTGACACTTGACCAGACAGATATTATCTTACTCTAGTTAAACAACAACTATCACTTTGCTGGAAAATGTACTTACTTTATCCAAAACTGCCAAAAATATTAAAAAGAGTACAGGTATGGGACCTGTTATCTATAATCTTTCCGTAACTTGCTTCTTCATACCTGAAGTCTACTAGAAAATAATGTAAACATTAAATACATTAATAGGCTGGTTTTGCTTCCAATAAGGATTAATTATATCTTAACAGTACAAGCTACTGTTTTATTATTACAGAGAAAAAGGATTTGATGAAATGGAGTCTATGGGAGACGGCCTTTTATATAATTCAGAGCTTTCCTGATAATGGGTTTCCAGATAATGGATCCTATACAGGTATCAGAGTGATGTCACTATGCTCCTTGCATTTCCTAATTCCATTACTCTCCAAAGCCCTGAATATGTTGCATTGTCATCGATTCTAATAAATGAGCTGAATCCATGAATTTTGATTTTTTTTTTTTAAATTCAACTGAAAATCCCTAATTCATATATATTTAAATTTGAGAAGAGTTTTGAAACTTAAGTCAACTGTATCCAAAAATGTGCTGCATTCTGTTTTCCAGAGCTTCAACATCTTCAACGGCAATATCAACACTTGATTTCATCTTGACCTGGACCTGGATTCAGTTCATTCCTAATTGTAATAATGTACTCCTAATATTAAGAAGATCCATTACCTGTAAAAAAAAAAGCCATGACTTGTGACCATGGTACTTTATATGATTACGGAAACTAATAGGTGAAATACTATTGTACTTTCCCATGCAGTAATGGCTTCTTATATTACTCCTAGATCTTCTTCTTCCAACCTGTGAGCAGGATCGGACTGTGGTCTCCGGGGCCCACCAGTGCTGTGAATTCAAGGGACCTCTTGGCACAAGTCAAGGGCCTTCATCCTGGTGTCTTCCATTCCCCCTCCATGCTCACATTTGTGTGCGCCCGTCCAATACCCTTGGTCCAGGGAGGGAGTGACCCTTGGTCCAGGCAGGAAAGGGGGTCCTGGGGCTAGCGGGGCCCATAATGGCCAGGGCCCATCAGGATTTTTCCCAGTGTCCTGCCGGCCCAGACGACACTGCCTGTGAGTATTATTTCTTCTTTTGCATAGAGATTATAGGGGTCAATGTAATGCTCCATACTATGGGAAAAGTACAAAAAATGGTTGATTGCAATCCGGAAACCTATTATCCATAGAGTTCCGAATAACGCAAAGGCTGTCTCCCATAGACTCCATTATAATCAATCCACATTTTTAGAAATCATTTCCTTTTTCTCTGTAATAATAAAACAGTAGCTTGTATTTGATCCCAACTAAGATATAATTAATCCGTATTGGAAGCAAAACCAGCCTATTGGGTTTATTTAATGTTTACATGACTTTCTAGTAAAGTTCTGAAGATCCAAATTATGGAAAGATCCATTATCTGGAAAACCCCAGGTCCTGAGTATTCTGAAAAAAGGGTCCCATTATATATATATATATCAATGAATGCCGGCACTACTCGTATAGTAGGTATATTGTGCCTGGGTTCAATAGCCAGAAAATATGGTACAATTTAGACAGAGGATCGCACTCAGAGGACTTAATGCAAAAATTCTGGTGTTTATTGGAGTAAAAAGCTAACGTTTCAGCTAGCACTCTTAGCCTTCGCTTTGGATAGCACTCAGCTTAAGGCTAGCCGAAACGTTAGCTTTTTGCTCCAATAAACACCAGAATTTTTGCATTAAGTCCTGTGAGTGTGATCCTCTGTCTACATTGTTATATATATAGTACCTTGAATATTTATGCCCCAAGTTTTTTTCTGCATGTATTCAATGTCAGATTCTAGACCATAGTTGGCCATTAGACATACACCACCTTATCCTTCAAACTAGGGTTTGACACCTTGGGCAAATGCTGGGCAGACAGAGGATTTGAAATAGCTTTCCCACACTAGCTAGAAGTCCAGCATGAGAGAAGTCATACAGTTCTCATGTAGTCGCACACAGCGAGCTTGTAAGAAGATATTATGAGCATGGACGTCACAATGGGCTCTTTATTGGTGCAAAATAAAACATGCCCTTATGTTATCCCTTTTCATTGAGAGCATTTAAGACATCACTTTGTGCAACAATTATCCCCCGCAAAGAGTCTAAAACGCTGCTTTTTTTTAATGGGTCTTTTTATGTGCCGATGATTTTCTTTTATAAGGCACTGGAGCTAGAGAGGATTTTCTCATTTTGTGATGTTGACGATTTTTCTTATCTCGGAAAAAGAAAAAGACTGTTCAATATCTATAGGTCATTTTAAAAAAAAAATGATGCGCTTTCTCACTCCCAACGGACATACTCAATGGCTTCCAGTCCCTAAATCACTGTTACAAGTCACACATGACACGGATAAAAGCATCCAGTGAAGAACAATAGTTTAGCTCTTATCCCACCACTCTTATCCATTTGTGACCCTTCGGCCATATTTTAGTTTGTGTAACTAATAGTTTAATATAATCTGGCCCCTGAATATGTGGTATAGCAGCTAATTCTCTAACATCAGCAAATGGGAAAGTGATCTTGATGGAACCAAATACACTAAAATCACCCTAAAACAAATGTGGCATGCCCCTCAAATGGGTTTAAAAAAATTGTAAACACAAAAATCCTTAATAGTTATAACTTTTGAAGGCAAATCCTGCTTTAAAATATGAAAGAACACCATAAAAAAAATATATAATTTTTATGACTTTTCGGCATACAGGATATGATGTCACTAACAAAAGATTGAGGAGGATGTAGCTTCATCTTATCAGTTCGCCAGGTCTAAGCTGGCAAGGAAACTGACGAAGGAGGTAACGTTCTGTAAAATTCGCTTTTTAGTGAGTTTGTGGAATTCGAGTGCAAGCGAATTATTCTCTACACCTGTTAGTAAATTGGCAACCACTATCACCCCCGTAACTAAATACAGTTAAGGGACCTGGGGGTTTCCGGATAAGAGATCTTTTTGTAATATGGATCTTTATACCTTAAGTCTACTAGAAAATCATATAAACAATAAATAAACACAATAGGCTGGTTTTGCTTCCAATAAGGATTAATTATATCTATAAGGATTAATTATATCTTAATTATATCTTAGTTGAGATCAAGTACAAGCTACTGTTTTATTATTACACAGAAAAGAGAAATTATTTTTTAAAAATTGGAATTATGTGATTAAAATTAAGTCTATGGGAGATGGACATCTTGTAATTTGGAGCCTTTTGGATAAAGCAGTTCTTGGATAACGAATCCTATACCTGTATACTGTGAATAATGCCACTGATTAAAGGTATTTGTGTCCCTAGACATGTCTTGCACTTCCCTATAGTTGTGCTTTGCACCAGTTCGCACATTAGGCCTTCTTTTTTCTGAATTTAAAGCAATTGAACCTATTGACGTATGGGAACCTTGTAGTTCAAGCTGGGAGTAATTCTATGGCTCCTTCTGTGGACTGTGTCAATGAGCACAACATCAATATAACCAAAAAATATGGGTCACAATTGTGTCTGATTTGTCAAGAGATGCACCTGCAGTTTATTTCATTTTGACACATTCAGAACAATAGTGGAGGGCACAACTCTGGAATTGCAGGAAAAAACATTGTGCATTGGGAGTAAAAACATAGCAAACTGTGCCCAAAATTGCACTTGCCTTTCTAAATGATGTATTTGTTCTGTCGTCAGAGAAATGTCACTACTCAGGCTACCCATTGTCGGACAGATGTGTTAGAGGCCCATCGAGACTGTCACCTCAGGGCCCCGGGCTCCCACATGCCAGTCATGGAACCGGCCTACACTAGCCACTCACCCCTCCCCGTGTGCCACGTCTCCTGCTGACTGTAAAGTACTCGTTTGTTAGGAACCTTAGGAGCAGTGAGTACACTCAGATGCACAGGCGTTCCCTGCGAATTCCGGTGTTCGCTGATGCCCTTTTGGGGCCCCCGGGCTTTCTGCTGTGAAACCGAGAGTTGGTGCGCAAAATAGAATAACTGCTTAATTGAGGTCCCAGCAAGGATAAAGCAAGACGTGGTCAGAAACAGGCAATACGTTTTGAGGCAGGCGGCAAGAATCGGAGTCAAAAAACAAAAAAGTAGAAACACTCCGGCAGGATCTGTAAACAGAAGCCAGTGTGGGCACTGTCAAAATGGAGAATTGACTTTCTAAAGGGAATTTGGCGCCAAAATTCAAATTCTGCGCCAAAAGATGATATCATGACGTTCAACATTTGACCCAAGCGAAGCAAACCTGGTGGAGATGCTCCTACATGTAACCTGGTGGAGACGCACCTACATGTAGGTGAATAAAAGGAACGGACTCTACTCACAGGTCAAGGAAAGAGCAAAAATGGATTCTGAAAAGAAAAAGAAATATTACGAGCTCTGCCTTTAAAACTCCATTCAGAAGGGTCACTGAAGCACACGACAAGGTTCAACAAAAACATCAAGTCCACCACAAATCTCTGTGACATGTCATGCCAATATAGTCACATCTGTAGGGGCAAATTTCCCAGGGAAACTGGATGGGAGCTTCTTCACTTTGGTTTCCCAGCCTTGGGAAGTAAAGGAGAGACCTGCTTTTCTCTTCTTACAATTAAGGCAATAACCCCTTCAACAAATAGCTTGCAAAGTGGATATTGTAGGTCATTAGCGGGCAGCCATTGTCTTCTCTCCTCCTGGTTAATGGTTTGTTAACCATAAACATGGGCCATGGCTGTGTCTGTACAAAATAGCCTAATTACAAAGACAGCTTCTGACTTGATATATTGACACAGCCATACAGAGTGAGGTCTTCACAAAATGTTCTCATGCTGGTGGGACTTTGAAGCAGAGGAGCATCTGAAGGGAGCCGGTGACTTAGGGGAAATGGTCCTGTCAGAGATGATTTAATGCCCCGAGATACTTCTGTGGTCACTTTCATATAAAACTTAAGTCTTCTAAGAATATGTTCACTTGGAATGTGCAACTGGCTAGTCCTAATATTATGGCCTTTCTTTCGCTAAGACCTGTAATTAAGGGTTATGGGCTGCATTTGCCCAAGCTTAGAGATTTAAGTCAATGTAACCACTACAGATATCTATAGAAATACAGTAAGTCAAATCACTTACTGTGTTTTTTTTTCCTTAAAGACGCGTCATCTAACTGACGTTGTCAATTCAGAAGCTGAATTTACAAGATTTATACCTTTATAAAATAAAATAGTAAACCCTTTAAATTTGAAACTAGAACTGTAATTAACTCAGATAATCGGTGATCACTTTATTCCATGTAAAGAGTGACTTATCATATTCATTAGGCAGGCGGGGAGTGAATCTGCTTTTAGGCGCAGCTTTGGCCTGAAGTTATGAAGCCGAGCACAAAAACTGTGAAAGCAGTCTACACCTCTCAGGTACACAAACAGGATTTTGGATGCCAGGTAGGGTTGCCATCTGGCCGGTATTTTATTTTATGGTTGATCCCAAATGGAAAAATGATAAATGTATAGGAAGGCTGGTATTTTTTTCCCGAAAAGGTGGCAACCCTAATGCCAGGAGTTTTTGAACCAAAAATAACAGTATATTAAAGGAGAAGAAAAGGCTGAGTTTACTTGGGGTGCCAAAATTTAGGCTTCCTGGGCCGGTGCTTCAGGAGAAAACTGCAAAGGTCCGGGGGTTGTTTTGGCGATTGATCGGCTTCCTTCTTTCTTCAAATTTCCTGGGGCAGACGCATGTGCAGTAGAACGAAATAGCCGAGCAAAGAAAGAAGAAGAAGGAAGCCGATTGCTCCGTGGTGCTCGCTGGAAGAAACTCCAGACTGGTGCAGTTTTCTGCTGATAGGAGCACCGGCCTGGGGTTTCAGGTAAGTATTTGTAATCACTTGGCACCCCATGTAAACTCAGCCATTTCTTCTCCTTCAATATACTGTTATTTTTGGTTCTAGAACTCCTGGCATCCAAAATCCTGTTTGTGTATCTGAGAGGTATAGATGTGATCTGCTCTGCTTCTGTGCACCCCAAGTAAACTCAGCCTTTCCTTCTCCTTTAATAGTCACAATGGTACTTACACAGGACAGGCTTCTCAAGGCACATTCAATTACACAGCATTTTACCCACTGACAGTTATTTGGGGTAGATTTAGAAGATTTAGAAGTAATCCCATTTCACATCTGTGGACCTGGATCACCTCCAGTGGAACCGGGTGAATTTAACCCGTTTCGCCATAAATTCTCCCAAATACATTAAAGTCTATGGGCGACAATTTTTCTTTTGACATGCAGCAAAATTTTTTGACGCACAACATTTTTTTTGACGCATTATATTTTTTTCTCGCATTAATGTCTATGGGCGTCGTTTCCGCAGCGAAACATTGGAAAAACATTCGCTCATCCCTAGAACCAGCCTTTAATGTGATTCCCTATCCCTATGATTCCTACACTAATAGTTTTCCACTGAAACCAATCAGCAATTCAATTTGTTCAGCGATGATGTGGCAGGTTCCCATGAACAACTGCTCTGGTGCAGTGCAGCACCCATTTTATCAAATCAGCATTAACATAATATCAGACCATTGTGGTTTGAATTCTATTTAGATCATTAGAATTGCAGCCATAAAGCAGGACAGGACTGCTGCTTTGCAATATGGAGGGAGGATGGAGTTGTACTACAACTCTGTGCAGGTACATATACATATATTGATTTAAATCTAAATCCAAAATTTGAGCAATATTGTAGTATTTAGCATCCAAATTGTATGGTCTATTGTAATTCAGGCACAACACACCATGTCAAAGTCACAGGGGAACCCTTTACTCAACACCTACATTAAGACATGGAATCATCACCTGAATCCTGGGCAGAATCAGTGTGGAACAGGGCGAGGCTGGGGGCAGGAAAGAAGGAGCCGAGGTGTATCCGGATCACTTTGGATCGAGGTTGGCATCTCTAGGCATCCATTTGGACATGTGTACTTTTCATATGGAAGGATACAAATGTTGTGGCAAGTACAATGGTGCAGGAATCCTGGGGTAACAAATCAACCCATTGGTTGATTTTGTGGGATACTGTACAAAATGGTTACAAATAAAAATGGCCCAAAAATGCCTATATATATACAGTGATGCATGATAATATACAACACCATTCCATCACTCAGGGAAGTGTCCAGTTGAAACAACTCAGGCTAGAGCATGGTGGAAGATGATCTCCTCTGCATCTAAGTTGACAACATGCAAGTATGGAGACCAATGGAGAACCTGCTTGCATACTGTATAGGCGCGTGTCACCAGAGGCCAATAAACCCAAGTTCAAAAGACCAGAAGCAACATTTTTCCCCAGATAAGAGGAATATTGTTTCTTTGAAGTACAGAATGAATCCAGGTTTAGAGCAGTTTAGCCCTCAGAGATTTGGAATTGGATCAAAGTCTCCTTTTCTTTGCATTTCTATAGTCCTGTTCAACAGGAGAAAATCCCTTCCAACATTTTTTTTCTGGTTTTGCAACATTTTCCCTGTTTTTAAACTAGACTATATGTAAAGTGATCTATTCAGGACAGTGAGCAGAGTCTATTATTACAAAATCCGATGGCAATAGCACTGTTTATTCTATTCAATCTCATAGTGGAATAAAGAAGATTTCATAACTAGGAAATTTACTAAATGCAAAAGGGCTCATTTTTATTGGAGAGGTTCAAGCGCTAGGCATGTTGATGCATGCGATATTGCACCCATTACCGTGCCAGTCACATGTTTCATGCATAGGCCACATTTTGGGCCCTTGTGCATCTTTGGTCATGAAAGGCGCAATATCCCTTAAAGGGATACTGTCATGGGAAAAAAACATTTTTTCAAAATGAATCAGTTAATAGTGCTGCTCCGGCTGAATTCTGCACTGAAATCCATTTCTCAAAAGAGCAAACAGGTTTTTTTATATTCAATTTTGAAATCTGACAAGGGGCTAGACATTTTGTCAATTTCCCAGCTGCCCCAAGTCATGTGACTTGTGCTCTGATAAACTTCAGTCACTCTTTACTGCTGTACTGCAAGTTGGAGTGATATCACCCCCTCCCTTTTCCCCCCAGTAGCCAAACAAAAGAACAATGGTAAGGTAACCAGATAACAGCTCCCTAACACAAGATAACAGCTGCCTGGTAGATCTAAGAACAACACTCAATAGTAAAAACCCATGTCCCACTGAGACACATTTAGTTACATTGAGAAGGAAAAACAGCAGCCTGCCAGAAAGCATTTCTCTCCTAAAGTGCAGGCACAAGTCACATGACCAGGGGCAGCTGGGAAATTGACAATATGTCTAGCCCCATGTCAGATTTCAAAATTGAATATAAAAAATCTGTTTGCTCTTTTGAGAAATGGATTTCAGTGCAGAATTCTGCTGGAGTAGCACTATTAACTGATGCGTTTTGAAAAAAAACATGTTTTCCAAAGACAGGATCCCTTTAATACTTTCTTAATACCTACCTTAAACAGGGGTTCCCAGGTAATGGCTTGGGAAAAGTAGAGCATTCCATCAGTCCAAGGCATCATTGGTCCATTGATGCAAAACAAGGCCAACAGTTGTGCATGGGTTCTCCATATGAAGCAATCATTGGGCCAAGAGCCAAACAACTGAATCAGCCTGATTTGGCCTACATATCAGGTGGTCTCTTTGGGCCAAGATCTACTAGTTGTAACAAGCGAGCTGCAGGGAAAAAAATTCTCATTTACAAAAAAATTAATTCTCGTTTATACCCCAATTATATAATGATCTGGAACAGTGTTTTTACTGGTATGTTGTAAAAAAGGACAATTATATACTTGTGCGGCTTCATTGCTGGGAATAAATCTGTTGTGTTCCCCATCCCAAACCCTGGCCTGACGGGCAATCGTCTGAGACTCTATCGGAAAGTCTTTCATTGCTCTGATTACCATAGTGCAGGCTCTGTAGGTGCTTAAGGATCTTCATAAATTTTGCGCATGTCATAACATCACAGAGCACTTAAGCATGTAATCTTGTTAATGAGGGTCACCGACATTTTCTAATATAGTCCCGGAATTCTTCCCTCAATGTTAACTCTTGCGGGTTTTTAATGTTTGGGACTGAGTAGGTGATTTGTTGCCTATAATTATTCAACTCCTTCGTCCAAATGGGGAGAAATGACTAAAAGTGCTCAGAAAGTTCAAGTGGCTAGACCAGCATAAAACAGAAAAAGAAGCATTGTATTCTGTTCAAACAAATTACCAGAGATGTTATAAATCCTTTTGTTAAGGTAGTACTAAGTAAAAAAAACCTCAAGAAGCTTCACAAATGAGAGCATCTTTTGCCACTGGGCAGGTAAGAGAAAGAAGCTAATTTGCCCTTTAACTTCCTCTTTAAAATGCTCAATTCCATGTTTGTGGTTCCCCTTTAAGTCAGTACCATGGGGCTTGTTTCTTTATCATAGCAGTGGCCAAGTTCTCCTAGCGGCCTAGTCTACAGGTAGAAGCTACAGTTCACAGCTGTGGGTCTAAGTTCCCTTAAAGCACTTCCTTTCCAAGTCCAAGAAACTTCCATCAATAATTCCTTCCATATATGTTTAAAAACTGGCAGATTAGAGATTATAGTAGGGCAGTCAGATTGGCTTTAGGGTTGGGTAGTTTAGGGTATGGCCTACAGATACTGTAAATATTTTAGGATGTAGCCAGTAAAATTAAAGCTTTGTTTTCTTCTGTAGATAATACTGATCAGCACAAAATATTTTAAGATCCTTTACAAGGCCACTATACTGATCCTTTTCATTTTGCCTTAGCATTTGTCTAAAGAAAATGCTCTGACTCCGACCACCACCTTTCTTATCTGCTTCCCCAGCCAGAAGGCAAAATTTTGCAAAGATTTACAAAAGGGCAGTAATGGATTATACAACTGTAGGGGGTTATTCTCCTACTGGCTTAGGAAGTCCTGGTTATGTTACATATGCCATTTGGAATGGTAGTGCCTCTTACTGGCCCAGGGCTAGTGTGACAATTTCTGCCTGTAGTTTATATAATGGTAGAGGGGACCACATGTCTCTTCCTCTTAAGACTCCACCCATGACCAGGGTGGAAGTGCGTGGGAGCCTGGGAGCAGAAAAAACAGTATCAAGGTGAGCCCAAAGGTAACCCAAGACTAAAGGTGGCCATACATGGGCAGATTAAAGCTGCCGATATTGGTCCTTTAGACAGATTCGGCAGTTTATCTGCCCATGTGTGGGGCTCCCAACGGGTCCAACCGATCAATATCAGGCCAAAAATCGGGCAGACATCGATTGGTCAAGTTTGATTTTTTTTTGTACGATCCAGGACCACATTGGCTAGTTGATGCGGTCCTGCGATCCGTCGGAGCCCATTCATAGTATCTTAATCCAATCATTTGGCCCCAGGGCCGAACATTTGGATTCATCTGATACAGCCCAGCCGTTAGTCGGCATTTGTCGACCTTGCCAAACGAGCGGATATTATAGTGTATGGCCACCTTTAGAGCAGTAGGGAATGCAGGAACCCCTTGAACAAGGACCAGCTAATTATCAACTAAAAGGGTCTGAACAAATGTTGGAAGAGGGGATGAATTAGTCCAAAAAAGTGAAAGAAAAACGTCTATAGCACAAAACTGGCGATTATTCAAATTATTATTTATTTATTCAGGTTGGTTGTTTCAGGTTCCAACTGATACTTACACAACAATAAATGATCAACTACATTCAAGTACCTCGGTCGTTACACGTACATGGACTTGTTTATGGAGTAAGAGGACAGACGTAGTCAGTAAACCAAGTGCTCCCTATATTTGTTTTGCCACCTGATATCAAGACATCGTATAATTTAGGTCATTTAGCCTCTATTGTTCAAAGTCCTGACTATTCTCAAGGTTGTTCAGGGGCACATATAAAGTAGAAAAGTGTTCAGTTCATAATCCAAAGGGATTTAATGCTGTTACAGGCCATTTTATCTGTAGAAATGTCCAGCGTTCTTCTGAATGATTCAGCCCTAAGGTATCATGAGTTCCACTGGTTTTAAAAGGCCTCCGCTTGAGTCACCTTGAACCACAGAAACGTCCCACAACCTTAGATGCTCCTGGATGATATACAAACTAAACACAGATGAAAAACTATTTACAAGAGGTGGGGCTGGAGATTAAGCTGTGCACATATTGACAGATTAAAGATAGAAGTCATTAACTTGTCCACGCTCTGTTACACATCATTAGCTGTGGGCTGCAGACAAGAAGGATAAATTACAGTATGGAACAATCAGCCCATTTCTGTTCATGGCAATAGCCACTTCCAATAGTCCCTGTACAAAGCTAATATTTCCAATTGCTTTGCCTTTCAACTACAAAGTTGGTGAAAACAATTTGCATTTTCATGACAATAATTGTAATAAAATGTGCTATAAGTGATTTTGTCCCCCATAGAGCCTCTGGGATGCAAGGGAAAAGGGCACATGCCCTCTCTGGCATTCATAAAACCATCTCACATTTGTTCCCACTAGTATTATTATTATTAGTTAGCCATTGGGGGGAGAAGGTGCAATCCTTGTCAGGGGCCTGAGGCAGGAAACAAATGATACTCAGCCCAAATAGTGGTGGAGACTGGGAAATCAGTGGTCAAGTGTGCTAAATAAATAAGTAGTTTATTTTATTGGGGTGCCATTCTGCTTAGCTGGCAGGTCACTTTGCTTAGTGGGATAATACCCCAGACCACCTTGGGGGAGGCCCCTTGTAACTAAGTACTATGGGGCCCCATGATATCCGATGTCCCCCCTGTATTCAACCCTGTAAGAAGACTATTGGGGTAATTTACTACAACTGGAAGAAGAAATGCAAGAGCACCATGGGGCACTCTTTTTCTGGCTAATTGGCTAAATGGTGATGTTGACTCTACTGCATTGTGTGACTGTATAGGGACCCTAGATTGTAAGCTCCACTGGGGTAGGGACTGATGTGAATGATGTATAATCCCTGTTACGTACTACATAAACATAAAGGCACTAAGTAAATGGAAGATAATCATATACTGTATACCAATATCATTCTTGACGCTGTATGTTGGATTATACCTATATAGTATTTTTTTCTCTTTTATGGCAAACAATGAAATGTAAATACAAGGAAGGAAGGCAGTCCTTTAAGTTTAAATGTAACCTCATGGAGGATCGGAGGCGTGAATTACTGTTAACAATTATTCAAAAGAAAAGAAAAAGATAGTAAGAGCCCCCCGTACTCTCAAATAAATTAAATTACTTATCTAAATTATATAGTGAACCAATCAGTTGATGATTATAAAGTGCTTGTGCTAATAAAGAAAACTTGATTGATTAATTAAAACCTTTTGATAGGTTTTAAATAAATATTAAACAATTAACAAAACAACAAGTTCAGAGAAGCATAGAGTTGCTTTTTCTGTGTATTAAAAATAGCCAGTGCCAATTTGTTAGTTTATATACTGAATCTGTAAGCGATAGATTCAAAATTCCAATAAGTTATAAAGTGCAGGTGCTCAAATGTTTTCAGTCGCCGACTGGGTGTGGTTCAAAATGAATAATTTATGCAAGTGCTAGTGCATTATAAAATCACAAGGTAATTCATCAGTAAAATTAGTTTAAGAAAAAGGAACCAGGACCAACATTCAAGGAAAATTAAGTAGGAAAAGGGAAATAGTGTAGAGGTGAAGAAGTCCCAAAGAAACTGCTGACTATTATTTTCTAAGCCCTGGGACCCCACACGGGGAGAAAGTAGTACACTGAGGACTGTGGTCTCGTATATATTACATACCCTATCTCTTAAAGAGCTAAAATCTAAAAAAACACAAATCCACCAGTGCCATATAAATAACAGAGAATGAAGGAATTGAAATGTAGTTTTCCACCACCTGCAGCCTGGAAACAGTATAATTAGTATCCCTCGTGGGGGGTGTCTCTTAGGAGTGATACCTGCAGGAAGGCAGCTTGGAGCATGCCCAGGTCTCACAGATAACAACCAGGTATCAAACAGGTATGAAACTTTGATATTCGTTTAAACTCCCATCCTGTCAATTTCTGACTGTACATGATGGATCTTTGATGGAACACAAGTTGAAAAATTCCGAAAAATGAGCCAAGCCATAAACAAATAATATCGTACCCTCCTCTAATCGGCCAGACAACCAGACAATGAAAATATGCCTCCTATTCATCATATCGTCATCAAAAGGTCAGCACTGACTAGTTAGTTATCATTAGCCTGGGCCAATTTAATCTTAGCCAAGGCACATTAATCACTTTGGACACAGAGAGGCCACCCGGTGCCCTTGTACAACCACTGGCAATTCACATATAGTCTTTGCTCTGTGATAACATCCCACCGCTGCCTCTCTCTCTCCCATCTCTGGCGAATGGGGATTCATACTGTTCTCCACATATTAAGGGATGTCATAAATCATGGAGACTGGGCCATCCATCACTGTGTCAGGCTGAAGATCAGGGTCATGGGGAAGAAAGATCAGGGGTCAAGCAGAAATAGATAGAGGTCAAAACAGGCATACATTTCTTAAAACAACTTATTTTATTTTGGTTGCAAGACAAGACAGGGCAGTGAGAGGGAGAGAGGCAGAAAAGAAGTCACATTAGGGAACAGGTGGCTGATATGGCAGATTGTCGATACCTATCACTGCAAATAGGTCTGCTACTGGGGTGTGTGTTTTGAGTATTATGTGCCTATACTCATGCACTGTGCAGAAATATATTCATCTAAAGCTTTAGAGCACTCTATGAATTCCATTAGGTGAAAAGGGACGTGTGAGTAGATACTAGATATAAGAAATATAAGCATTTATTTGCAATACGGAAAAAAAAGAGAAGGGCAATTGAGTGCAGGGTAAAGGGAATAAGCCAGAAAAAGCAGGAAAGGTAGAAGGGAATAGAAAGGAACATTGATGGTAAGTTGAGTAAATGGTACACAGAATATCAAGAAACATGAAGGAATCACATAGGCACAGATCTATACACCCACAGAAATAACTGTAGATTTTTTATAGCAGCTTATGTCTAACTTGGATGAGGGATGGACAGATGTTGAAAGGTGGAATGGGGTGAGAGATGGATAGAGTAAGGCATGGATAGATTTTGGAAAGGAGGGAAAAATGAATGGGGACTATGAATTGATATATGAAATATGCTGGATGGAAGTGACAGATTGTTGGGGTGAGGATATAATGTATTGGGGATGGTTAGAATGATGGATGGAGGTTGGGTATAAGGGAGAGAAAATTGGCCTTAAAGTTGGAGGAAGGAAAGGCAAGGAAGGATTGTATAGGAAGACAGAAATTGGTTGGAAGCGAGCCATTGATGGATGGTTGCCAAGATGGGTTGGGGCTTCAAAGAAGGAAGAGATGAATGTACAGATGATTTTATAGAGAGCATGGTGTTGTGATTTGTGGAAGTTCAAACAAAGGAATGGATGGGGTAAAGATATGATTGATTATGGAAGAAAGAGTAAGGTGGTTAAAAAGGTGGGTACGGTAATAAAGGAAACATTGGGGCTAGGATTGGTTAAAAATGAAACATGGACTGAAGATGGTTGGAAGCTGAAAGTGTTTGGTAAGGAATGGGGGGACACAAATATAGGAGAAAGAAAGGATTATAAAGGGATGGCAGATAAGTTGATGTATAGAGGATTTATTCATTAAAATGATTAGTGAAAGTAAGGGTTTTATAAAACTGTGGATTTTTAGTGTTATTTAGTTAGTTTGGGTGACAGATACTCATAATGAGCTGGCAATAGGGGGTTCATTATTCTAAGTATATCATCAATGTTCCCAGGTAAGCAAATCATCAGGTTGTGATTTAATGCAGCGGAGTGATTTCAGACCACTGACTCTTTGTTGGGTGAGAATGAATTGGAATTACATAAGTGGAAAGAGGCCAGCGAATAACACAAAATATGCAAGGAGAAAAATTGACGCAAATGGCCACATATTTGCCCATAGTTGCAGCTTTGCTCCAAGTTGCGTCTTGTGTAGTTGTATCCGACGCATCAAAACAGTCACAATTGCACTTGATTTTTGAGAGTGGGAGCTGTGTCACGTCTGGATCACCCATTACAAACAACATTTGTATCTGATTCACTGGGCATAAGTCTGGTGCACCTATTGAGTAGCTGTGGGAACTCTGCAGTTACAACCAGTTCCAGGGTGGAGGTAGGTCCAGGGTTCCCAAGTTTGGACACATACAGCCCCCCGTTACATCCGTTTCGAAAGCATTCAGAAATGAGCCCCTCTATTTCAGGTAAAAACGATGATTTAGTAGAAGCAGAACTCCCAGCATTTGATTACAGCTCTCCAAAGACGCTGGGAGTTGGAGCACTCAATAGCTTAACAACTGTCTTTTTTTATAGGAATAATAAAGCATAAAGATTTTTCTCTCCTGGGGGCCAGAAAGCGCCATATCGCTTATATTATAATGAGGGAAAATGGATCTAAAACATTGCGCTTTGGAACTTCTGGCATTCGCTGGAGGAAGAATGGAAATCAATAGAGGTAATTTATGCCAAAAGTAAAACCCAGGAGCAGCTGCTTTAAAAAAAAAAAAAAAATACCCAGAGCTGATCAGACCTTGCGAGACTGGTGGCCCCGGCTTGGAAGCAAAAGAGGGTCCCTCTATACAAACTTTCCTTTTTTTTTTTTTAATGATTGCCTTAGCTCAATTGAACAGCGAATGGAAGTTAAAAGGTGTCCGAGCTAATTACACCTCATTATTAGACGGGATTAGAACATGCCTAACTTACTCTGAACGGCAGAGGGACGGGGGGGAGGAGCCAGCTCATTCACACAGCCTCTGTATTGAAAGCAATGTTAGTACATTCACAAGGGGCAAAGAAAAGGCTGTTTCTCTGAAAGGGGAGGGCAAGTCTGTATGGGGCCCATTCTGCGTGAATTGCCAAACTGGGTAATTAAAAGAGGTGTCATGCTGGGAGGCTCTTCACAGGTTCAATAGTAATGAAGATCTCCCTCGGCAAGCTCATCCTACCATCGCCCTAGCATACAGAATGTGCCTTTCACATCCACAGAAGATGGACAGGGCAGGGGCACAGTAAGCACCGGTTAGTCACTAGGGCAATCACCCTTCAATTTGGGGATGCTGGCTCCATGGGTTTGTCACCAATCTGCTCATTAACTCATGCATAGTCAGGCCTCATGCCTAAAAAAATACCAGAGGTGCGTTTAAGGGGGTGCAAATAAGGGCCGATGCCCTGACACGACTGGGTGGCAGTTAGAGGAATGTCGGACAAGTGGCAGTAACAATAGCTATCAGTGTTGCCTGATCCGTTGGAGTTGTTAGTTTCAACATCTACAGAGGCAAAAGCTGGACAATACTATTTCATGTCAACAGTGGGGTACAGTGTCGGACTGACCCAGTGGAACACCGGAAAAAAAACCTATGTGGGCCCGACCCTCATGGGCCCCCACCAGGCCAGACCCCCTCTCCTGATGCTTGTTTTTTTTTTTAAAAAAAAAGGATTTTTGGCAACACACAGCGTGCACATGCCCGCCGATGGGGCACCCTGTTTGCATGTGCGCCGAGGGGAGTGGTGTGTGCGCATGCACAGCGATGGGGTGCATGCACGGCCTGTCACAGTAGGGGGACCGGGGGCCTGTAGGGGGGCCCTTGACTGCAGTCCCGGTGGGCCCCGGTGGGGTTAGTAGATGTTACTGGGCCCCAAAGCAAATTTAATTTAGGGCCCCAAAATATTAACTTTTTCTTCTATGATATGTTATTCAGAATGCTGGGGACCTGGGGTTTTCTGGATCTCCATGCCTTAAATCTATTAACAAATCATATAAACATGAAATAAACCCAATAAGGATTAATTATATCTTAGTTGGGTTTAATATAAGCTCCTGTTTTATTATTACAGAGAAAAAGGAAATCATTGAAACACTTATTTGAACTATTTCATTAAAATGGAGTCTATAGCAGATGGCCTTATCGTAGTTCTGAATAATGGGTTTACGGATAACAAATCCTATCAGGGATGCACCGAATCCACTGTTTTGGATTCGCCGAATCCTTCATTTGGCCGAATACCGAACCCAACCCTAATTTGCATATTCAAATTAAGGGTTGGAAAGGAAAAACATTTCTTACTTTCTTGTTTTTTGACAAAAAGTCACGCAATTTCCCTCCTGCCCCTAATATGCATATGCAAATTATGATTTGGATCCAGTTCGGCCCGGCAGAATCCTGGCCTAATCCCGAAACGAATCCTGGATTCGGTGCATCCCTAGATCCTATAACTGTATTGAAATTGCTCATTAATTAGGGCTCGCTGGGCCCTCTATACTCCTGTGTCCTGGTGCAGCCGCAGGCTCTGCTTTCTCTGTAGTTACGCCCCTGTATGTAGATAATGTGGCCCTTCAGAATTTACGCTTGGGCCCCAGCACAACAAAATCAGACCCTATTATCACACAAATGGTAGGTAGGCACAAACTAAAAGAAAAAAGAAAGATTGGGTGAGTTAGATCAAAAATAATGTATTAATTAATAGATTAAAGGTATCAATATATCAGCCATAACACACAGTATTTCACAGAGTGGCCAGCCGAGACATGATGCACTAATAAATTCTCAAACAAGTACAATTCACAGGAGAGTATTGGCTTGTGAGTGGATTGTAAGTAGCAATCCATAGGGAACGCATTTTATGCTTATCAGTCTTCATAATGCCATTTTCTGCTTTGTAATTTGCATTCTAGCCAGGAACTGCTGGAGAAGTGACATGGAAATTGTTTAGCACCCTAAATATGTGCCTGCGCCTTTATGTCATTATTTCCATTTCCTACCTAAAGGGAAAAAACACACACTATATCTACATAAATATAATCTTTATACATATACTAACATTTGATGTATGCATGCAGAAACCATATGACTTGTACTGGTGAAGACAAATCTTAAAATTGTCTGTAGCCAGTCGTTGCCAAACCATTATTACTTTTGGTATTGACTGTGAAATATATTTACTTTAGCAGGGTATATATTAGGGATGCACAAATCCACTATTTTGGATTCGTCCGAAACCCCCGAATCCTTCGCGAAAGATTCGGCCGAATGCCTAACCGAATCGAATCCTCATTTGCATATGCAAAACATTTTTTGCTTCCTTGTTTTGTGGCAAAAAGTCATGCGATTTCCCTCCCCGTCCCAAATTTGCATATGCAGGATTCGGATTCGGTTAGGACGGGCAGAAAGTTTCAGCCGAATCCAGATATTCAGGATAATAATATGGTGAAAATTATAGTCCATTCATTTATAATTCCAGGAAAGAGGCATGTACAGTGGTAAGGGGGTTTTCAAAACATGGTACTCATTCTCAAAGCAATTTCAGCAGGGGTGCGAAGGTCAGAAGAGATTGTTCACTTGTTGGTAAATTTATTACAGTTATCATTGGTGGCATCAAGGTTGGACTGGGCCTGGGGGACTCTGGAAAAAAATCCGGTGGTCCCAGGTCCTCATGAGCCCCGCCGGCCACTCACCTAAGACCCTGCATATGTTCCCCAGTCTGGAGCCGCCACCTCTCGTCTGTTCGCAGCTGCAGGAGGAAGATGGTAAAAGGTTCACTAAGCAGTGCAGGGGGACAGGGAGGTGACATCAGGAGGGTGGACCTCCCAGTCTGACGCTGGGGGGCATCATCATGACCTATTGCCTTTCCTAACAGCAATTACAAGATCTGTACCCACTACTCACCTCAGTTCTGGGAAATCAACCATAAGTGGCATAAAGGAGGCAGAAATGGAGGTGATGACCACTATGCCTGGATTTGTCAAACGACCTCCACAATATCTCATTAACTCACCTGTCGTACCACAGTTTAGGGTAAGGCCACACTGGGCGTTTTGGGGAGATTTGGTCACCTGGCGACTAATCGCCTCGTCTTTGCGGCGACCAATCTCCCCAATCTTCCCTCATTCTGCTCTGGCTTAAAATGAAAAATCGCCGGCGCTAATCACATGCGGCGATTCGTTTTCCGAAGTTGCCTTGTGAGGCAATTTTTCATTTTAAGCCAGCGCAGAGTGAGGGAAGGCGTTTGGGGAGATTGGTCGCTGCAAAGATGAGGGGTTTAGTCGCCAAGCAACCAAATCTCCCCAAAACGCCCAGTGTGGCCTTCCCCTTAGGCTGCTGTTCTCTTCTTTGTACACATGGTAAAATGCCCCCTACTGAGCTTCTGCATGACGACTAAATGGATTACTTTTATTATCAGTTGTATTCTTATTTGAGTTATACCCATAAATTGTCATTTGAAAGCCTACACATTGATGCAGCTCTTAGCGCCACTTTTCAAAGCTGGAATCCTAAATTTAAACCTTACCCGGACTTACCAGACTACATGAAGTTCTTATGTTCTCCCCCTATCTACATGGGCTTTCTCCACAAAAAGGAAAAAGTAACGAGTGATCCAGAAGAGAAAACTAATGGACTTTTTACAACCCCCAAACTCCTCCTTCCTATACAAACTCCATAATAATGTAGAAAATACTGATAATCCCCTCAAAGCCTTTGTTATAATTTAGAATATCAACTGCACAGCATGTCCCAGGCTTTACTCTAACATGCTTTGGCAACACTGCATTGAAACTGGTCATGCAAAAAAAGCTTTGTTTGTTGAGTGCAGTCAGTAGCTGTTACCTCTTTAACGGGGTGGTTCAACTTTAAGGGTAAGGCCACACTGGGCGTTTTGGGGAGATTTGGTCACCGGGCGACTAATCGTCTATGTCTTTGCGGCGACCAGTCTCCCCAAACGCCTTCCCTCACTCTGTGCCAGCTAAAATGAAAAAAAGCCCCCACTCCCCTGTGCGCTTACCTTTTTGCGACTGAGGGGGTCCTAGGGGTAGGCAGAAGAGGCACACACCTTTTTAGCTGCCTACCCGTGTTCTGGGCTTTGGCCCCTCTCTGCTTGCTTCATATTTTATGCCCCATTGTGCACCTACTGGTCGTCAGTGCACACATTCAATCTCACCTGCATGCATAAATTACCCACTCCATTGAAATGCATAAAAATGTCGCCCAAAGACCTCAATGTCGCCCGAAGATTTCCCCCGAAGCTAAAGGGAACATGGCAGGGGGACAGAACATGCACAGACATAGGGGCAAATTCACTAAAGGGCGAAGTGACTTAAGCTGACGAAAATTCGCTAGCGAAGGAGATAGACTCTAGCACTACTTCGCACTCTAAAACCAGAATTTTCGCTCTGGCGAATGGACGTAACTACGCAAATTCACTAAGATGCGGATTTAACTGAACGTTACCTCTTGCTTCTGACGAAGTGTCAGGTGGCCACGAAAACGTGTCAAGCGTGTAGCCCATGGGACATGCAGTATATTTTTATCTTCAATGATGGAATAAACTTCACTTTTTAAATGATCTTTGGTCTCTCTGGTGCTCCATCTTTCGACTATTGTATCTCTTGCACCAGACTTGCTTTCGCCACCTCCGACCTGGCGAAGTGCAATAGAGTAGATAGGAGTTCCTCAAAAAAAAAGTTGAAATTTTTTTTAAGTCCCAAAAAACACTGGCGCCTTTTCAGTTTTTCAGGGTACCCGGCTTCCCCCAGACATTTCTTAACATAAACTATACACTGGGCTCATGTGTAGGGCATTATAAAAACTCTATTTTATTTTATTAACGTTCCCTGGGCTTGTGTAATGTAATATATTTCCTGCAACATATACGTCCATTTAAATTTAACTTCCCGCCGTATGCAAATTAGCCAACGCAACTTTGCTTTGCTTGCTGAATTCGTCATTGTTCAGCGCCCTGGACGCACCTTCACATTTTAGTGAATTAGTGTTGTCCTGCCGAATTTTCACCTGGCGAAGTGTTGCGATGTGAGCGAAGTCGTCGCTGGCGAATTTTCGGGGGGTTAGTGAATTTGCCGCATAATGCTCCACTTCAGATCCAGTTTGGCATCACTGGGTTACCTGCTAAATCATGGCCAATGATTCTATCAATGTGCTAATCATTATGGTACATGGAGCTATACAACTCTTTTGGCTGTTGCTCAATGTGGTGATTAGTATTTCATATAAATAAGTGGAGCTGTCATAGTGGAACTGTTACAGTGGAACTGTTATAGTGGAGCTGTTATAGTGGAACTGTTATAGTGGAACTGTTATAGTGGAGCTGTTATAGTGGAGCTGTTATAGTGGAACTGTTATAGTGGAGCTGTTATAGTGGAACTGTTATAGTGGAGCTGTTATAGTGGATCTGTTATAGTGGAGCTGTTATAGTGGAACTGTTATAATGGAGCTGTTATAGTGGAACTGTTATAGTGGAGCTGTTACAGTGGAGCTGTTATTGTGGAACTGTTATAGTGGAGCTGTTATAGTGGAACTGTTATAGTGGAGCTGTTATAGTGGAACTGTTATAGTGGAACTGTTATAGTGGAGCTGTTATAGTGGAACTGTTATAGTGGAGCTGTTATAGTGGATCTGTTATAGTGGAGCTGTTATAGTGGAACTGTTATAGTGGAGCTGTTACAGTGGAGCTGTTATAGTGGAGCGTTACTGTCTCCCTCTTACCCTCCTGTGTCTCTGGCTCCCTATCATGCCTTAAGAAGCCATCTCGCCCCACTATACCAGGGATACACTAAAACCAGCTAAAGAAATCTTGATTCATATGTAAAAAAGAGAAAAAAACATTTCTGAAACCCCCCATCTCTGTCTCTTGTTCATTACTTTGATGTGTGTTAATTAAGGAATGGGATTTCACACTACATCTGTCAACAAGAGAAATGCCATGTAGCCAGGCACCTCCATGCTGATCCGTTTGCATCTCCCCTACTTTGTAAGCAGCCCCATTTGTCAGACAGCTGGATTGTCAGCTTAACAATTTCCCCGTCTCTCTCTACAGTAAGTGATTAGATGAAAGAACATTTACAGCACGCGGCTCTGGGGACACAAAACACACAGCGCATCTTTTGCCCATTAACACCATTGATTTCGCCTCTAATTGCTCCCATTTTGCATGGGAAACTTAATTAAGGTAAATGAGTGGGAGTTTATATATTGAAATGTGGCAATCCAACGGGTTTGGGGGGGGAGGGAATCAGTGGCGATTAAAGAAAATATTAATAATATACGGAAAATAATGTTTAAATATTATACACTGATCCCTAACATCTCCTTTACATAAATCACTAATCACATTTTTTTACCATAAATTCCTATATTCTTGTATATTACCATGTTGCAACCATTTCAACTTTATTAACTGAACAGAGTATTTTATAACAGGAGAATCAGAAGGGGGAAAAAAAATGTGTTCAATGTTAAAAGGAAGTTTTCAGTGACGACATAAAAAAAAAACCCCCATAAAGCTGTATGTTTGAACTGATGGAATACATTCAAGACAAGACAAGGCAGCATCCAAAGATGAGTTTTAAATTGCCGGAGATAAAGCGCAATAAAGAAGATTAATCTCTCCTAAAGGGCAAAAGAAACCAACTACAATACGCTTTAGAGGGTTTGGTTACCTTTGAGTTAAAAAACTCAAAAAATTAGAATTTTCGAAAATTTGAATTTTCACTTCGAACCTTGATAAATCTGCCCAAGTATGTAGAGAGCAATTGGTGCAATTGGTTCTCATTTTTTATTTTTTGTGGTTTTAGCTTTTTATTCAGCAGCTCTCCAGTTTGCAATTTCAGCAATAGGGTTTCTAGGGTCCAAATTCCCCTAGCAACCATGCACTGATTTGAATAAGAGACTGGAATATGAATAGGAGAGGCCTGAATAGAAAGATAAGTAGTAAAAAAATTTTTTAGATGGGGTCAGTGACCCTCTTTTGAAAGCTGGAAAGAGTCAGAAGAAGAAGGCAAATAATTCAAAAACAATAAAAAACAAATAGTGTTTTGTAAAGTAGCTTGGAATTAGCCATTCTATAACATACTAAAAGTTATCGTACAGAGACAACAATGAAAATGTAACCTCACTTTGCAACAGGTTTATATGGTCCCCATGTCCCTATCACATGGTCCTAATGAGTGTGAATATAACATGGTCCATAGACTGTAAGTTCTGCTGGGGCAGGGACTGATGGGAATGATCTATAATGACATAAGTCCAACTGAAAATGAGGAGATTCACCTTTAGTATGTTATAAAATGGCTAATTCTAAGATACTTTACAATTAGTCTTCATTGTTCATTTTTTTTATAGTTTTTGATTTATTTGCCATCTTCTTCTGACTCTTTCCAGCTTTCAAATGCATCTAAACAAAACAAATGCTCTGTAAGGCTCCAGCTGCATAGTTATTGCTTCTTTTAATTACTCATCTTTCTAATCAGGCCTCTCCTATTCACATTACGTCTCTTATTTAGTGATGGACGAATTTATTTGCCAGGCGTGAATTCGCGGTGAATTTGCATGATTCGCTGCAGGGGGAAACGGCCACGAAAATTCGTCAGTGTCCTCAAAAATGAGATGCTGGCGTCAAAAACTAGAAGCCGGCGCCATTTCGCAAATTTTTCATAGTTTGGCGAATTTCGCTGGAAATTTGCGAATTTTTCGGCAAAGCAAATGGCGCAAATTTGCCCATCACTACTCTTATTCAAATCAATGCATGGTTGCTGGAGTAAGTTGGACCCTAGCAACCAGATTGCTGAAATTGCAAACTGGAGAGCTGCTGAATAAAAAGCTAAATAACTCAAAAACCACAAATAATAAAAAATGTAAAACCAATTGCAAATTGTCTCAGAATATCACTCTCTAAATCATACTAAAAGTTAATGTAAAGGTTTAAGTACCTCGGCTGTTCATCTTTCAGTCTGTCATTCAGACCACTGCCTGGTTTCTCTGGTAATTGGACCCCAGCACCCAGATAGCTGCCAAAAGAAATTCCTAGACTAGAGAGCTGCTGAGATCCCACCCAAAATAAGAACCGATTACAAGTCATCCTACAGTATCTTTGTCTATATCCTATAACAAGTGTACTACAATTTAGATTGTAAGCCCTCGTGATCACGATGCTTTAATCATTGTTCATTTGTACAATGTGGGCTACAATGTGGTTTTGGGGCTACTGGTCAGGCCCGGACTGGCAATCTGTGGGTTCTGGCAAATGCCAGAGGGGCTGCTATAAGTTGCCATAGATAGTCACTATTTATTGGGCTGGTGGGGGGCTGCTTGGGCCTCTGTGTACTTGGAATGCCAGGGCGTAATGTGAATCCCAATCCGGACCTGCTACTGGTACTTCACTGGGCTACTGGGGTCTATGAGATGAACAAGGACACTGGTGAATAGTTTTGTTACAGGGGGGCTATAGAAACGCTAATGTTCTGTTGGGTCACTGTGTTCTGGGGGAGGTACCGGGGCACTACTGGGCCACACACACCTCTGATGCCAAGTATTAGGGGCCAATTGATGGGCTTCAGTGTGTATTTCTGGGCAGGCCCGGACTGGCAATCTGTGGGTTCTGGCAAATGCCAGAGGGGCTGTTATAAGTTCCCATAGAAAGTCAGTATTTAGTGGGCTGGTGGGAGCTGTTTGGGCCTCTATGTGGGCTAACTGGACCTCTGAGTACCTGAAATGCCAGGGCCTGTTTTAATTCTCAGTCCGGACCTGTTTCTGGGCACAGTGATAAATGTTTGGAAGAACCAGCTCACAATGCACATTGCCCCAGGCGGGTGTCACCTATACCTCAGCGGCTCAGTAAAGTACTTTATGGAACCAATATTACGGAAAAGCCGTCTCCCATAGACTCCATTTTATCCAAATAATCCAAATATTTAAAAATAATTACCTTTTTCTGTGTAATAATAAAACAGTATCTTGTACTTGATCCCAACTAAGATATAATTAATTCTTATTGGAAGCAAAACCAGCCTATTGGGTTTATTTAATGTTTATATGATTTTCTAGCAGACTAAGGGGCAGATTTATCAAGGGTCGAATTTCGAAGTAAAAAATACTTCGAATTCGACCATGGAATTCAAACTTTTATCATCGAATTTGTGTATTCTGTGGTCAAAGTAAAATCGTTCGATCCAACGATTAAATAATATTAATAAATCCGAACAATTTTAACTTACGATCGATTTTACTTCGACTTCAAAAAACGTAGGAAAATGCTGTAGAAGGTGCCCATAGGCTAACATAGCATTTCGGCGAGTTTAATTTGGCGAAGTTTTTTTAAAGAGACAGTACTTTGATTATCGAATGGTCGAATATATTTTACTTCGAATCTAATTTGAAGTTGTCGTATCCTATTCGATGGTCAAAGTATCCAAAAAATTACTTTGAATTTCAAATTTTTTACTTTGAAAATTCCCTCGAATTCACTTTGACCCTTGATAAATCTGCCCCTTAAGGTACGAAGATCCAAATTACAAAAAGATCCATTATCCAGAAAATCCCAGTTCCCGGGAATTCTGGATAACAGGTCCCATAACTGTACCATCGTGTACCATCTTGATTCCTTAGACTTAAGGTATGAATATCCAAATTAAATCAATTTAAAAAAAATCAATGGAATGATCCCTTATCCGGAAAAGCCCAGGTTGTGAGCACTCTGGATAACAGGTTCCTGTATATGATCCATTATCCCAAAAAAACAGTTATCCAGAAAGCTCTTAATTATAGGAAAGCATATCCCATTGACTCCATTATAATCAAATAATGAATTTTCTCTGGAATACAGGTATGGAATCCAATATCCAGAAGCCTTTTGTCCAGAAAGCTACGGAAGGCCATCTCCCATAGACTACAATATAATCAATTAACAATGTTTAAATGATTTCCTTCTCATCTGGAATAATAACAAGTACAGGTATAGGATCCCTTATCTGGAAACAGGATATCCAGAAAGCTCCGAATTACGGAATGGCTGTCTCCCATAGACTCCGTTTTATCCAAATAATCCAAAATTTTTTAAATGATTTCCTTTTTCTGTGTAATAATAAAACAGTAGCTTGTACTTGATCCCAACTAAGATATAATTAATCCATACTGGAAGCAAAACCAGCCTTTTGGGTTTATTTAATGTTTAAATGAATTTCTAGTAGACTTAAGGCATGAAGACCCAAATTACGGAAAGATCCATTATCCGGAAAACCCCAGGTCCCGAGCATTCTGGATAACAGGTCCCATACCTGTACCTTGTTCTTGATACCAAAAAGGAAATAATGAATCTGTATTGGAGGCAAAACAATCCTATCGGGTTTATTTAATGGTTCAATTATCTTTTAGTAGATTACGAGGTTATTGATTAAAATACGAATTTTAAAATCTCCAAAAATCCAGACATCTCGAGGTCCTGTATAAGTCAATGGGAGAAGCACCTATTGAAGTTTTCGTGGGTCTAAAAAATCCTACTTTTTCTTTGTTTTTGTGGAAAAATTTTTTTTGAGCAATTCAGGGAAAAAGACCCCAAAAATTCGAGCAATTTGGGAAAAAGCCCAAAAATTTGAGCGATTTGAGTTTATCGAATTAAATTGAGTTTTTTAATTAATAAATAAGCTAAAATCCGGCATGGGAGTTTAGTCATGGTTTTTTTTTTTAATAAAATTTGAGATAAATTCAGATTTTAGCAAATAATCCCTTAAATGTTATATTGACCAGGAGATGTTGAGATATTTTATACATGGTTTAGAAAACGAATAACGAAAAGATATCTAGCGTCACAGTCTATCTGCTTTCAAGTTGCCAGGGGTCACTATCCCTAGAGACCAGACAGGCCGACTAGAAAGGCAAAGCTTTAAAAGATCTGCTTGTATTCCATGCTTCTGTAGGATTCTAAACATGAATATCTTCCGTTTATATCCCTTGTTACACATTTGAAATATTTTTCCGCTGAAGTTATGTGTTGCAGCCTTGTGCTTGTATTTCTCTGTGCCTTTCTTCCCCTCCCTTCTCCTCTCCATCAGAAGCCCTTCTTTATCTCTGGCTGCCGTGAGTTCCCTTTGTCCCCATTCTGTGCACAACAGCAGACAATTAGCTTTGTTTACAGGAGAGTAAGCTTCTTGGGGGCATGTGCCGCGCGAAATACGGTCGTGTCAATCAGGAACCCAGGCTGCTTGCGTGGCGGTAATTGGGAGGGTGGGCCGCCGCATGACAGCTAAGGGCAATACGCCAGTTGTGACTAAATGACAGCTAGAGATAGCATGAATATGTCAGTTATAGAGTGCTCCCCATCACTGGAAGCATCCTGGCATGTCAGGAGTTAAAGCAATGAGTTCAAGGGCACAAGTAGGCGACTTAGGGATTCGAACCTGGAGTCAAGAGATCTCAAGTACTGAACAAGGCGAACATCACAGCCAGGCCATGAGAATAATGATTGATTGATTCATTGATTGATTATTGGCATACAATCATCTCACAGAAAAACATTTTAGAGTAATAGGTATGGGATCCACATGATTTCCCTTTTCTCTGTAATAATATAACAGTAGCTTGTTCCAAACTGAGATATAATTAATCCTTACTGGAGGCAAAACCATCTTATCTGGTTTATTTAGGGGGTTATTTACTAAACTCAATTTTTTTTTCTAGCTGAGAATATTTTGGGCAAAAACTAACATTTTATTAAATTTAGAGGAAAAAAAAAAAAAAGAGATTTGCTGTATTATACCCCGAAACTGCAAAAAGTCTGAATCCGAAAATCCGCCATCTCAAACCTGTAGAGGTCATGTGTAAATCCTTGGCAGATGTCCCTTTTACAATTTGAAGATATCGTAATCTGCGCTGGGTTTAGTTCCGGTAATCCGGAAAATTCCAGGGGATTTCGGGCGATAACCCGAAAAAAATCGAGCGATTTGGCTGTCATGTGTAAAAAAAATAATTATGATTCTTGTTTTTGCTTGATTTTATCGAGATTTTTCCTGACCTGACGTTTTTCGAGTTACTTTATTGATAAATAAGATAAAAAATCGTGGACGGCAGTTTGGTCGAGCTTGGTTTAAAAAAAATTTAAGATAAATTCAAGGTTTTGTAAATAACCCCCTAAATGTTTACTTGATTTTCTAGTAGGCTTCAGGTATGAAAACCCAAATTACGGAGAGATCTGTTATCCGGGTCGGGTTTCGTACGATAATCCGATTAAATCGGGTTTTCAGATGACAACTCAAAAAAATCAAGTGATTTGGGCATGAAATCCAAAAAGTTGCACGATTCAAGGTTTTGTTGAGACTTTTCACGCACCAACTTTTTCAAGCTGATTATTTGATAAATTCGTTAAATTCGTGGATGGGAGTTAGGTCGATTTTGTTTTAATTAAAAAAAATTGATAAATTGGAGTTTAAAGGGGTTGTTCACCTTTGAGTTAACTTTTAGGGGCAGATTCCCTAAAAGGCGAAGTGACTAACGCTCGCCAGCATGACATAATTTCGTAACTACGAACTAGCGAAGGAAATAGACTCTGGCGTTGCTTCGTACGCCAGAGTCTATTTCGGCAAGGCGAATTTTTGGGTTGGTGAACGGATGTAACTACACAAATTCACTAAGATGCGGATTTTACTGAACGTTACCTCATTCGCCAGACTTGCCTTCACCACCTCAGACCAGGCGAAGTGCAATGGAGTGCGTAGGACTTCATCAATTTTTAGTGCAACATTTTTCTAACTCCCAAAAAACAGAGTGATAGCCTGCAAAGGTCCGTAAGATTTTTTTTTGGGGTAACCAGGTTCCCCCTACATTTAGGAAATGTAGGGGGAACCTGGTTACCCCAAAAAAAAATCTTACGGACCTTGCCATCTCAACAAAGGCGTAGGCATTATAATGGTGAAGCATACCACGACGATGATGATGACGACCACCCAAGAAGTGGTGTTCAGTGCCAGACTTCCTAAATGAAGCAAATGAATCCTACATTCAAGATGACATATGGAACATTTAGGGGCCGATTTACTAAATTCGAGTGAAGGATTCGAAGTAAAAAAACTTCGAATTTCGAAGTGTTTTTTGGGCTAATTCGACCATCGAATGGGCTACTTCGACCTTCGACTACGACTATCGAAGGATTCGAACTAAAAATCGTTCGACTATTCGACCATTCGATAGTCGAAGTACTGTCTCTTTAAAAAAAAATTCGACCCCCTAGTTCGGCAGATAAAAGCTACCGAAGTCAATGTTAGCCTATGGGGAAGGTCCCCATAGGCTTGCCTAAGTTTTTTTGATCGAAGGATATTCCTTCGATCGTTGGATTAAAATCCTTTGAATCGTTCGATTCGAAGGATCTAATCGTTTGATCGAATGAATAATCCTTCGATCGTTAGATAGAATTTTCTGCGCTAAATCCTTCGACTTCGATATTCGAAGTCGAAGGATTTCAATTCCTAGTCGAATATCGAGGGTTAATTAACCCTCGATATTCGACCCTTAGTAAATCTGCCCCTAACTATGCAGTGGACTCATGTGTAGGGCAATATAACAACTCTATTTTATTTATTAAGGTTCCCTAATACAATGTATTTGCTAAAACATATGTCCATGTAACTTTATCATTTCGTATTTCGTTTACAAATTAGGCAACGCTAGCGCATCTTCACTTTCATTGGCAAAGTAAAATCGCCAGTGTTCGGCGCCCAGGACGCAACTTCGTACTTTAGGGAATTGGCGTTGTCCTAGCGAATTTACGCCTGGCAAAGTGTTGCGATGGCTGCAAAGCCGTCGCTGGCGAATTTTCGCCGCTTAGGGAATTTGCCCCTTAGGATGTAGAGAGTGATATTCTGAGACAATTTGTAATTTGTTTACATTTTTTTTATTATTATTTTTTTTTTTTTATTCAGCTTTTTTCAGCAGCTCTCTAGTTTGCAATTTCAGCAATCTGGTTGCTAGGGTCCAAATTAGAAGAAATATTTAAAAAAACACTATGAAAAAGAAAAAATGAAGACCAATTGAAAAGTTGCTTAGAATTAGCCATTCTATAACATACTAAAAGTTAAAGTAAAGGTGAACCACCCCTTTGAGTTGCACCTCATTTCTGATTATGGTAATTCTGTATATTGAAAAGAATGGGGACAAGTGGTATTTCTTGGGTTGGAAGCAGAGAATTAAAAGAGTGTGCAGCAGGGGTTAATATATGAAGCGTATAGGGCAGATATGTATAAAAGGAGACTGTCAAGTTACAATAGCAGTTGTTATTAATGATGCTTAATGGTGGGGGGAGGAGGTTAGAAAAGACTAACATTATATAATTCACATCATTTTCATTCTCTTGTCACAAAGCTGCTGAATGGATTCCATACACGTGTTAATAGTACTTGTCTATGTCAGTCTCCCTTATTCAACCACGCCGGGAAATCGCTTCCAATTCTATAAAAGGATGATAATAACACTATACGAGCCATATTTACTAAAACTCGAGTTTATTTCATTTTTTTATTAAGACAAAGTCGACCAATTGAACTCATTTATCAATAGTTTTTCTCGAAAAAGTCGAAGCAACAAACAATCGCGACAAAATCAAGCGTCAATTCGTAGTGTTTGACCGACGCTCCGAAAACGTAACTTCATCGAATTTCCGTTGCAAACACCCGACTTTTTCTGCTTATCGCAGAAAAACCCCTCTGGAATTATCTATTGCAGCGCACAATGTCATGAAACAACTTCACGGACATCTTTGAGATGGAGTCATTTTGGATTCAGAATTTTAGCAGCTTTGGGGTATAATAAATCTCTAAACAAAAAAAAATTTCCATGAAAAATTTTAATTTTACTCTTAAAAAACTAAACCAGAAAAATGCAAGGTTTAATAAATGGGGCCCTAAGTATAATAACAAACCTTAGATATCATGGTGCCCATGTATCCATTAACATGGATACAGGACCTATTATCCAGAATGCTGGGGACCTGGGGCTTTCTGGATAACGGGTCTTTCTATAATTTGGATCTTCATAGCTTAAGGTACAGGTATGGGATCTGTTATCCAGAATGCTCGGGACCTGGGGGTTTCCAGATAATGGATCTTTCCATAAATTGGATCTTCATGTCTTAAGTCTACTAGAAAATCATATAAACATTAAATAAACCCAATAGGCTGGTTTTGCTTCCAATAAGAATTAATTATATCTTAGTTGGGATCAAGTACAAGATACTGTTTTATTATTACAGAGAAAAAGGAAATCATTTTTTATAAATTTGGATTATTTGGATAAAATGGAGTCTATAGGAGACAGCCTTTCCATAATTCGGAACTTTCTGGATAACGGGTTTTCGGATAATGGATTCCATACCTGTATATAAGAAGTAAAAATCCGTTAATCATCTCGTCTATTCTAAGGGAATTGCTTATTATTATGAGGTTAGACAGGAATGTCTGGCCAAGGATTATGGGAGATGTAGGCAAACCTTTCTTATATAATGCACTAATGGCAGTATTTTTATTTTCATACAGATTTATATTATAACTCGAATTGAAATAATAATTACATTGAAATAATTGGGGTCATTGAAGTGGATCGTGCCTAATCAAATTATTATACAGGTCTAATAGATATTATTGCTTCGCCTATGGTAGTAAATAAAACTCAAAATAAAAGAAACCGGTCTTTTTCTAGTTGTATGAATTTATAAACTGATAAATGATTTATACACTCCTTCCTCGTTTGTCTCTTAAACGGGGCAGTTATTAGTTGTAACAAATATATGTATATATACTGTATTCAGGGGGTTATTGATTAAAATCTGAATGTTAAAATCTAAGAAAATTTTGAGTTTTTGTCACTAGACTAAATTTTTTGAGATTTATTGAGATTTATCAAATTTTTGAGATTTATTATACCCTGATACTGCGAAAAGCCAGAATCCAAAAATCCGCCATCTCAGACCTGCCAAGGTCCTGTATAAGTCAATGGGAGAGGCCCCTATCTCAATTGGAAGTTTTCGTGGGATGCGCTGGGTTTAGCTGAAAAGCTGACTTTTTCAAGATTTTCAGGCTTTTTCAGGGGCTTATTTATCAAAGTCTGATTTTAGCTCAAAATTGTCTGCTACAAACTCTGATCAAATCCGCACTGGTTTTTTACGCTAATTTATTATTACATCTTTCCAAAAATAGCTTTGCTGGGAAAAAAAACGATTTTCAAAATTTTTTCTGATTTTTCACCCGAAAACTCAGATTTCTTATACGAAAACTTTGAATACTTCGGGGTATTGCAGGAAACCCAGCGCACATCAAAAAATCATTGAGACTTCTCCCATTGACTAATATGCAACCTCGACAGGTTTGAGATGCCGGATTTTCTGATTCAGACCGTTTCATCCTCTGGGTTTAATAAATTCCGAAAAATTTGTGATTTTTTAAAAGTTCAGAATTTAGTAAATAACCCCTTAAAAAAAGAGCATTTCCAGGAAAAAGCCTGAAAAATTCGAGCTATTCTGGAATAGCCAGAAAAAATGGAGTGATTCAGGCTTTTGCTCGCTTTATACTAATAAAATCGTGAATGGGAGTTTAGTCTTTTTTTTAATAAAATATGAGATAAATTTAGATTTTAGTTAATAACTTCATGTAGAAATCAATGGAAGATGTCACTGAAGTTGTTTTTTGACATCGTGATTTGCAATGGATAATCTGAAAAATCTGGGTTTTTGTCAGAAAATCCGAAAAAGTCAAGTTTTCGGAGTGTCAATCACACGATGCAAATTGCCGCTCGATTTTGTCGCAAATATGTTTCTTTCCGACCTTGATGATAAACATCATTCGTGGAAGGCAGTTTGGTCGACTTTGTTTTTATAAAAAACTGAGATTAATTCGAGTTTTAGTAAATCAGCCCCTTAATGTATTACAAAAAATGTTCAGTGTTCCCAATAGAAATAGAAATAAAATTACACATATACATATCACAGCAATCTTTTCCCAATTATTATATTTTACTTTGAATTATAATAGTCCAAACAGAAGTATTTATATATATATATATATATATATATTATACAACTTGCGTTACACTGTCATCTTACTAACATTTTATTCATTTTGAGTTTTAAAATTTGAATTCTTGTATTTCAGAGATCTAAAAAAGATCCCATAAGGAAAGTTATTAGTGAAAATGTTTTGCTAAAAATAAACATTTGACAAATATTTTAATCACAAATCTAATATTTCTCAGATATAATTATGGTTAATCAACATTCCCTTAATGTAGCTGTGCTGGTGAATTTCTGTGATAATAAACACATTATTAAGGTAACATGGAAAACATTTTTAGTTTCAGGTTTTTCTATAGATTTTTTAGTTACAGGTTGGTAAAATGTAGCTGAAATTTTGACTATGCAAAATATTCATTTTATTCCCTGAAATCAGTGAATATATTCTGTTCATGCTTTTCTACCAATCAGGTTTTAGTCTTAGGAGGTTATTTATTAAAGGTCAAGTTGTAAAATTCAAGGTTTTTTTTATAACTAGAAAACAAATTTTTTAGAGGAAAAAAAACCTAGATTTTTTCAAGATTTATTATACCCCCATGCTGTAAAAAGCCCAAATCGGAAAATCCGCCATCTCAGACCAGTCGAGGTCCTGTATAAGTCAATGGGAGAGGCACCTATCCCAATTTGAAGTTATCGTGGTCTGCACTGGGTTTAGCCCAAAAATCCAACTTTTTGCAGGGTTTTCAGGAAAAAATAGAAAAAATTTCATAATTCGGGAAAAAGCCTGCAAAATGTTTATGATTTGAGTTTTCGCTTGATTTTATCGAGTTGTTTCACGATTCAATTAAATCAATTTTTTTAATGAATAAATAAGCTAAAATCAGCATGGGAGTTTGGTTGAGCTTTTTTTATTAATATTTTGAGATAAATTCGGATTTGAGTAAATAACCCCTTAATGTTAAAAAGTATGCAGAAATAATTTTATGGGTAAATAATTCTTATAAATCATTACATTCTATATTTTTATTATTATTATTATTTTTATTATTAATAACAATACGTATTTAGAAAGCACCAACAAATTCAGCCGCGATTTACTGGTACACTGAAACTCAATAAAACTAAATAAGAAACTCGATTAAGAAACTGGTAAGAGGCACACAAATTAAATAACAGAATTCATACTTAGTCAGTATGGTATTAATTATTTGGTTTGTCAGAAATAGTAGAGCCGATACATATATATATATGTACATATATATACATACATATATATATAAAGGGGTTATATACGAAAATCCGTATTTATTTCATATTTATACATATATATATATTTATTAAAAAACCATGACCAAACTCCCATCAATTAAAAAAAAACTTGATTTAATCGGTTCTGAATTGCTTGAATTTTTCAGGCTTTTTCCCAAATTGCTGTAAATTTTCGAGTTTTTGCCAGAAAACCCCAAAAAATTCGCATTTTCGGGCTAAACCCAGCACAGACCGCGAAAACGTCAAATTATAGAAATGGTCTTTGTGTGTAATAATAAGGCAGTATATTGTACTTGATCCCAACCAAGAGATCATTGATCTTTATTGGTGGAAAAACAATCCTATTGGGTTGAGTTACTGTTTAAATGACTGCTAGCAGACTTAAGGTATGGTGATCCAAACTATGGCAAGACCCCTTATCTGGAAACCTCCCGAGCATTCTGAATAACAAGCCTCATAGCTGTATATTGAGTGATTTCTGTGCCTCAGGCCTTATTATTTAGATGCTCAGAGATCCATTTAAGGGCAGAGACTTGCACTGAGATTCAGGGAGATTTAGTCGCCCGACGATAAATTGCCTCTTCTTCGGGTCAACTAATCTCCCCGAACTGCCTCCCGCTGACTAGAATCTAAATAGCAGGCGGGAGGGCACTTGGAGCGATTTGTTTTCCGAAGTCGCCCGAAGTTTCATTGTGAGGCAACTTCGGGCAACTTCATAAAACAAAGCACACCGATTGCCATCCCCCCGGCGATTTACATTCAAGCCAGCGGGAGGCAGTTCAGGGAGATTAGTCGCCCCGAAGAAGATGAGATTTGTCGCTGGGTGAATAATCTCCCCAAATCTGAGCATGTGTCTCTGCCCTAAACCTGTAGAATATACATTAACCATCTTAAATAAAATAAACCATATCAATTAGAACGGCCAGTTAAATTGTTAGCTTCATGGTTCAGTGCAACTTACCCTGTTGATATAATTATATTTGTGTTGTTACCAATACCCTCATGGATATACTGGAGCCTTATACAGATAATATTGCCTACCCATTCTCTGTCAGACTATTATCACATGAGCAACACATTTTCTTTGAAATAACTATTCATATTTTCAGTGGATTTTAAGATTTAAATTTGGTATGAAAGAAAAGTAATTTTCCGGGGCATTTTCATAATCCAGCACACCAGTGTAACAATGTATTTTGGAGGGAAAACGTAAGGCCCTACGGGGTGCTTTATCAGTTCTCTCAGATGCTCATAATACCCCATGTGGCTGGAGTACAAGGGAACCCAAATAGAGTCTCAATTTCCTGCAGAAGGGAGCGCTACTGACACCTACTGGACACAGGCCCAATTGGCATTTTATTTCAGAAAAGGTTCCGTAAACCTGAAACTATTTTTTTTTTTTGCATAATGAAAGAAAATACACATGTTTAGTGGTTTAATATTATTTGTAAATATTGACTATTGAAAGCTGGAACTGTCTGTTGAAACTTTAAGGACACATCTAGAATATCCAGCTAGAAGGCAAATGAAATTAACTGAAATCAGTGCAGTCCTGCAACATGCATTTCTTACAAGACATTCCAAGGCATCTCTGTTTACATTGTATGCACTGCTGGTTCTGACTACTGAAGCAAGTCAGCTGATTCAACCTGGAGACCTGGCGGAGCCCTGTCCCCCGACAGAGAACGGAAATGGATTAATGAACACTGCTTTAATCTGCAATTACTTTAAATGTTATAATGAATATATATATATATATATATATATATATATATATATATATATAGTCAAATACAAGAGTCCTCAGCACTCAACCCATTATCAATATATTTAAGACAGAGACACCCTTCCCAGCTATAGTCAGGTGATCCCACTGATGTCTAATAAAAGAGCAGCCAAGTTTGGGAGTTTTACTTTGAAAGCAGCAAGTAAGTTGCAGGTAGTGATGGGCGAATTTATTCGCCAGGCGCAAATTCGCAGCGAATTTGCGCGATTCGCCGTCGGCGAATAAATTCGCGAAACGGCCGCGAAAATTCGCGGAAAAAATTCGCCGGCGTCAAAAATTTTTTATCGAAAAAACGGACGCCGGCGCCAAAAACGGGTGCTGGCGTCGAAAAAAAATGGGCGCAGGCGTCAAAAACGGGCGCCGGCGTCAAAAACGAGACGCCGGCGCAGTTTCGCGAATTTTTCACCGTTTTGCGAATTTCGCGCGAAATTTGCTAATTTTTCGGCGAAGCGAAACTGCACAAATTCGCCCATCACTAGTTGCAGGTAAAACGTAGTCCCTTTGTAAAATGTATAATGAAGCAATAGAATTCTTAATGAATCAGATGAAAATTGAGCGTAGGACTGGCCAGATATGGGATGACTTTGACGTAGTTGGCCAGCTTCAATATATTGCAATATATGGACAAACAATCCCTGTGTTGTTTAAAGGGTAAGGCATTTTTCAGTAGCAGTATGCACAAAATGTCTCTGTCTTAAATATATTGATAATGGGTTGAGTGCAGAGGACTCTTGTATTTGTCTATATGTATTTTGTGGTCACAGCCTCATTGCACCCCCGCCTAATGGTTTTAAAAATTAGTGGTGAGCACAACTTTCCCTTGTTTGTATGTATGTATGTATATATATATATATATATATATATATATATATATATATATATATATATATATATATATATATATATATATATATATATATATATAGAAGTTGCTTATTTCAGCAAAAAAAATAAAATTATTTTCCAGACATATTGAAGAGGTGGTTTGCCTTTATTTTAACTTTTAGTATGTTATGGAATGGATGATTATAAGCAACTTTTCAATTTGTCTTCATTATTTATTTTTATGGTTATTGAATTATTTGCCTTCTCCTTGACATTTTACAGCTTTCAAATGGTCGCTGACCCCATCTAAAAAAAACGAATGCTCTGTAAGGCTACAAATGTATTGTTATTGGTGCTTTTCATTACTAATCTTTCTATTCAGGCCTCTCCTATTCATATTTAAGTCTCTTATTCAAATCGATGCATGGTTACTAGGGTCATTTGGACCCTTGCAACCAAATTGCTGAAACTGCTGAATAAAAAAAGCTAAATAACCAAAAAAACACAAATAATAAAAATGAAAACACGGCCGCTCTATTTATAGACCCACCCCTAACCCACCCATCTCTGACATCATAAAACGGGCTGCTGCCATCAGAAGTCAATATAGGTTGCGGGTGGGGAAAGCGGAAAGAAGAGCTCAATTTGAGCCTGCGACCTGGCAAACTTATGCGGAAGTCAGTCCCGCAGGTCCCGTGGGTTTTGACAAGGCCAATACATCACTAAAGTGTAGACCAAAAAATAGTGAGGGTTAGTTAGTGAGTAGCATATAGAGTTCTGAAACCCAGACAAAACTGTTCCTCTGGGATCCAGGAGTTTTGCCAAAGCCTGTCACATCATTGCATCCAACTAGGGTTTGCCAGTGGCTAAACCCGAACAAAGGGGGCGGGACAAATAGCATTGGGTATGGGGTAGTGATGTTGGGGTGGGCATGATGACATCAGAGGAAATCACAATGATGTCAGAGTGGGGTTGGTGCATCACTGAGACGCAAATGGGTTGATTTCTGTTCAGTTTTCTGAATGTTCAAAACAACAGGGTGGCAACTCTATCTTTATCTATATTCTGCCCCAACCTTAATTCAATTAGGTATGGGATCTATTATACAGAAATTGTTATCAAGAAAACTCTGAAATACAGATATGCTCATTTAGAAAAACTATTTCTTATTTTTGATTGATTGGCCATTGGTCTTTTTTCAACCCAACTTAACTATGTTACTATGATTTGCTCTTTTTGTTTTGTTTCTGTAATAATAAGAGATTAACTGTACTTGATAATAACTAAGCCATGTTAAGGCGAGTATCTTAGTATTTAGATGTTTTTATTTATTGGCCAAATTATTGTTCGGGTTTCACAATGCTGAAAACCGAACAGAACGTTGAGACCTAAACAGGCCTTAGAAAAACTGGACTATTCGGGTCAAAACCAAACAGGAGGCAACCCTAACTCCAACCTTGATTTCATGACTCTGCCCCTGACATCATCAATCCCTCTTTGTGACATCATCTATCTGGACCTGCACCAGGTAAAAGGAACCTTTAGGTGCATCCTGGGCCCCCCAAAGATCTTTTGCAGGAAAGTCAGAACAATGAAGCTACTTGCCTGTATATAATGCTATTGTATACACAGAGCTGTGCATTCTTACTACACATTGTTTATGCTGGAGAAGAGGCAACTAAGGGGGGATCTCTCTCTCTCTCTCTCTCTCTCTCTCTCTCTCTCTCTCTCTCTCTCTCTCTATCTCTATCTATATATATATATATATATATATATATATATATATATATATATATATATATATATATATATATATTAGGGATGCACCGAATCCAGGATTCGGTTCATCTGAATCCTTCTGCCCGGCCGAACCGAATCCGAATTTGCATATGCAAATTAGGGGCGGGGAGGGAAATCGCATGACTTTTTGTCACAAAACAAGGAAGTAAAAAATATTTTCCCCTTTCAACCCCTAATTTGCATATGCAAATTAGGGTTTGGGTTCGGTATTCGGCCGAATCTTTCATGAAGGATTTGGGGGTTCGGCCGAATCCAAAATAGTGGATTCGGTGCATCCCTAATATATATATATATATATATATATATATATATATATATATATATATAGGGAGCATAGAATAAACTCTCTGAAGCTTTAGTCACCAGTAGTGATGGGCAAATAAATTCGCCAGGCAAATTTGCTGCGAATTTCTGCGTTTCTCCAATGGCGGATGCGTTTGCGAAACTGGCGTGAAAATTAGCAGATGTCAGAATAATTGTGTGCATAAACATTGTCGTGCGTCAAAATCATTCGGATGCCCATTGTCTTTAATGCATTTTGGCAAAAATAGGCGATCGTATAGCAATTGTCGCGGGCGTCGAAATTGACACGCGTCAAAATAATTTTGACGCCCATTGACTTCAATGTGTTTCGCAAAATTTTCACCATTGTGCGAGGGAAATTCACGTTTTTTCGGCTAATTGAAAGAGGACAAATTCACCCATCACTAGTCACCAGCAGGTCCTTAGGGCATCCATTGAAAGGAAAGCAGGCTCTATGTTAAATTACAGTCTTGTCCAGTCTTGCTTTGGGGATAACAGCCGTCTCCTCAAGAGCTATTAGCCTTTACCTGAGAGCTTCAAGTGTCCCATGATTTATATTTATAAAAAAGGTAAAGTGGCCCTTTAAGTAAAAGCACAGTCTTACATCCCTGCTGGATGGAGAGGCCTAAAGAGACTAAAGTAGGAGATCAGAGGAAACATGAAGGGCATCACTATAAGGAGCAGGTAATTCAAGACTCCATGTGGGTCTCTCTGTTTTGTGCAGACAAGAAACTGGAAACATAATTCAAAGGAGGAGCAGTAACATACGGTTGGCACTTTTCTTAAAGGAGGTGCAGGGTGCCCCAGTGTCCTTTAAAAGCTGCTGAGCTTCTATATCAAATGTCTTCTTGGACAACACTGACATCTACTGTTCATTGAGGATATAACATCAGTGTATTAACTACACCAGGATCCCAACTCTCTGTGCTGCACAAAGTAAATCTGTTACAAAAGAAGGAAAGTTTGCTTTCCTTAAGCTGCAAGTCTCTCAGTTCCCCCAAGAGACCCGCTTATCTTAAATACAGTAGGTACAATTTTTTATTTGCTTATCTTAAATTGTTACAAAAAAATCTAAGTGCAGCTGCTGAGTGTTCTGGGCTCTCTGCCAAAAAGCCAGGCACAAATTTGTGGCGAATTCCTGCAATTCGCCGCCGGCCAATAAATTTGCAAAACCGCAGCAAAAATGCGCCAGTGTCCAAAAAAATGGACACCAGTGTTTTCGCCAGAGTCAAAAATGAGACGTCTGAGGCGTTTCGCGGAATTTTTCGCCAAACTCCACAGATTCACCCATCACTAGCAATAAACAAACCTATAAGGCTGTACCTGCTGAATTGTGCTTTGCACAGAGGAATACCTATGCTGCTATAACGTTTTGGCATCTCTCTGTACTATCAGATGAACATTTAAACAAATATTTATTTAGATGGACTCATTTATATATGTCTGTAAAATAAAGCTCTTAAAGGCATTGCTCACCTTTGGATTAACTTTTAGTATGATGTAGAGAGTGATATTCTGAGACTATTTGCAATATTTCTTCATTTGTTTAACTTTTCAGGTCCAAATAAGAGACTGGAATATGAATAGGAGAGGGGAATTAATAGAAAGGCGAGTAATAAAAAGTAGCAATAACAATAACATTTTTAGCCTTACAGAGCATTTGTTTTTTAGATGGGGTAAATTATTTAAAAACTATAAAAAATAAAAAAATGCTGGCCAATTGAAAAGTTGCTTAGAATTGGCCATTCTCAACCACCCCCTACAAGGCATTGAAACTTTTCTTTTTAAAGACTGCCATCTAGTGGTCATTTTGTACAGTCAACCGCAAGATTTGTACAGTCAAGCTGGGTCATCCTAGGAGAAGAGGTTAAATGCTCCAGTACATTACACCAGGGGATATTAAATCCACACAAGTTCCTTCTAAAAGAACAGAACAACATCACTGATCAATCCATCTATACATATCTAGCTGTATTAAGGTTAAGCGACTGCCTATCTCTGATGGCAGAAACCGAGGGCCAATAAAGTGCAGCCTGTATATTACTTACCTATGAGTGTTTCTCACAAGTTGGGCATTGCCACCATCAGAGCAGGGATGTGGGTAGATCTAAAACCTGGAGGTTTGTACAGAACCCTTAAACCTATCTCATATCTTTTCTCAGGTCAGTCCCGACTTTGTCAGCTTAGCCTGCAGTCCCAGATTGTTACTGAAATGTCCTGACTTTCTCTTTGACCTCCTGCACTAAACAGCCACAAAAAGATACAAAGTTTCTAAAACTTAATTGGCTTTTGGCAGAGCCAACTTAATTGGCTTTTGGCAGAGCCAAAATACTTGGATGCTTTTGTAAAAATTTAAGATAAACAAAGAAACAATGGTAACAATTTAAGATAAGCAGGTCTCTTGTGGAAACTGTGACTTGGGCTTCCATGGAGGCCCCTGATTTAGCAGCTCTGGACCACTCGAGTTCAACACTGATAAGAGCTGACTATAGGTGTGTATGTGTGACTATAGGGGAGTGCAGACTAGGACAGGCTTACCAGGCTCTGCAATGTGTAGATTCCTCTGCAAAGAAGAAGCTGCATGAAAAGAAAAGTAATGGAACTCCATTGTACCCCACACAGGAATATCTGTACTAGTAAGGGGCTACTGTTACCATTGACTATTGTGTATAGTAAGGATAGGTGGTATCAGCGGAATGGGCTGTAACTGCAGAAGACATTGAAGGTGAAAAACAGCTGGAGAGCGGCATTTTCTATTGCACATAATGAGTAGGGTTGTCACATTTTGGGGCCCTGCAGTCGGGCCACAGGGGAGCGTGCCAGTGACATCATGGGGCATACCTCCCAACATTTTGGAAATAAAAAGAGGGACAAAAAAGTTGGCGCACGTAGCGCGGTGAAATTTTTGGGCCATGCCCATTTTGTGGCCACACCCCCTAATTACCATGTTCATTTTTAAAAAAAATTGGCAAGTTACGGAAGTTTGAACATATTTCTGTGTTTTTTTCCAGTTATTACAGTTTTGCTAATGAAGGTGAATTGCCATTTAAGCTGTGAGCCTAACTTTTCCCAAGGGACCTGGTATCTTGTTACAATTACTTATTTGCTTATCTCGAAATTGTTACAAAAATATCTTATCTGCAGCTGTGGCTGTTCTGGGCAGAGGCGGGCCACGCTGTCCAGGCGCCCTAGGCAAGCCGGGCAGTAGCAGCGCCTGTGTGAATCTGCGTATGCGCGAACTTGCGCTCGCCCGCGCATGCGCGAACCTGCATGCGCAGAATCGAAGAAGATCGCCGGAGGGGAGAGGCGGGGAAAGTGACTGAGGGGAGGGAGGCAGGGAGGAACGGCAGAGGGGTGGAAGACGGGGAGAGCAGCGAACATAACTAGGGGTAGGCAAAAGTCAAGTACCTGCCCAGTGCCCCCCTTTCGTTGCGCCCTAGGCAGGTGCCTCTTCTGCCTACCCCTAGTTCCGGCCCTGGTTCTGGGCTCTCTGCTTAAATTAAGTTAGAAACGTTGTCGGCTGTTCAGTGCAGAGAAAAAAAGGAACTTTCCAGTACAAACAAGGGACTGAGGGTTGAGCTGTCAAAAGAGGGACTGTCCCTCTAAAAACGGGACAGTTGGGAGGTATGCATGGTGGCAGACCGATGACATCACGGGGCTGTGACATGGCAATCTGTTATTTATTGTGCTGTCAATGTAGGAGAATCCTGATTGGTTTTACTAACTCGGAAAAACAGGTAGGCAGTTTTGACCCCAGCAGCCCTTCTGAAAACCAGCTGTCTGGGTCAGAACTGCCCTGACACCACTTAAAGGAGAACTAAAGCTTAACTAAAGAAGTAGCTAGAAATGTTGTACATTATGTTTTATGCTTCGTTCCAGCCCAAGGCAACCACAGCCCTTTAGCAGTAAAGATCTGTGTCTTCAAAGATGCCCCAGTAGCTCCCCATGTTCTTTTCTGCTGATTCACTGCACATGCTCTGTGCTGCTGTCACTTACTGAGCTTAGGGACCCACTCACAATATACAGTACACATAGAATAGAAATGTCACAGTATAAGGCTGATTAGTAATTAATACAGATAATTACTACATGGCAGCACAGAAACCAGTGCAATTAGCATCAGAATTTAATAATCAGCAAACCTGTAGCATCAGCTTATATTACAGGGGAAGCTCATTTTCTGCTGGATAATTTGTGACAAACCCTAAGCTTAGCTTCTCAACAGCTGCTCAGAGCCCACTGAGCATGTCACAGACACTTTCATTATATAAAATATGGTATTTTGAGTCATATTCATTTTTAGGGTTTATTTCTCCTTTAAGTTAACTTTGCCTTTCATTACATTAGCCCACTAAATTCTAAGCTTCACTGGGGCAGTCACAACCATCTCCCCTGTAGTGGCAAGAGCAAGCTATCACATGTAATTGTGCCCAATTAATATCATATATTGTCACCCGTCAGGGTGTCTCTCATTGGCTTCTCAGTCCTGTGCAGCCCTGCTTTTTCCCACCCTTATAATCTGTGTTCAAATTAGTGTTGATAAGGCGGAGAACCCACCCAGAATGATCTCAGAAACTGAATTTTGCAAAGCTAGGAGCACGATCATTCATATGGTTTATTTGGACTCTCATAAGGCCTCCTGCATTTTCATGGGGGGGGGGGGGTTCTAAATAACCAGTACATCAGCACATGTATGACATGAATTTTTGCTTTACTGAATATTTTTATCCCAATTAATTAAGATCATAAAGCTTGCTATAAATGCCTTTCGTTTGTTCTTTTCTTTAGTCTGTTGAGGCAGCACACCGCCACCTAGTGGCTAGTAGCCGCTATTAAACCAAGGAATTGGAATAGTTCAGTAAAGGTATGGGACCTGTTATCCAGAATGCTCGGGACCTGGGGTTTTCCAGATAACGGATCTTTATGCCTTATGTCTACTAGAAATTAATTTAGACATTAAATAAACCCAATAGGCTGGTTGTGCATCCAATAAGGATTAATTATATCTTAGTTGGGATCAAGTACAAGCTACGGTTTTATTATTACAGAGAAAAAGGAAATCGATTTCAAAAATTTGGAATATTTGGATAAAATGGAGTCTATGGGAGACAGGCATTCCGTAATTCGGAGCTTTCTGGATATTGGGTTTCCGGATAAGGGATCCTATACCTGTACTTTTTATGGAAGGGAGCAGTTGGTATTATATGAAGATAATTACACAGGAAGATCTAGCTCTCTGGTCATTAAAAAACGACAGTATATAAAAAAATAATAATAATGAAGACCAGTTGAAAAGTTACTTAGGATTGGGCATTCTATAACATACTAAAAGTTAACTTAAAGGTGAACTGATCACTGAGAGATAGATCTTGCTATACTATTCTCTAACATTTAAAGGTGAACCATCCCTTTAACTTCTTTGGGCACCATTTTTGTGTTTAAATTTGGACACATTGGTAAATAAATTCTCTTGGTTATTGGTCAAAAACAACGGACTGCCCTGGGATTTAGAAAAAGCTTGTCAGTGGTGTAACTACCATATAACTATCAGTGCTGTCCTGCGCTACAAACAAGCGCATGCTCATGGGTCAACGTGTTGAGGGTCGGAGTCATGTCTCACCACTGCAGCTCTCAGTTCATGGTGCAGGTTTGGGGTATTCAGATCAGGGATCAGTGTGCCCCACCGATGCTTTTCCAGCAGGCACCGGAGGAAGGGGAGACTCCAAGCACAAATCTATTCTGTACAGAACACATTTTAGGCACCTTATAATCCTACAATGGACTCTTTGTATCCTATAGGAGGGACCTAGAGGGCTGTTGTGACTACTGCTTTCCTTGGTCATATACATAATTAGCCACTTTTGCTTGCCCACCCTGCCACTCCCATTAGACCATACACCCTGGTGGCTTATAATAAAGCTATTATCAGGTCCCCTTGAAGAATTTAGGAGGAAATTACAGAGATAATGGAAATATGGAAATATATAAGATAGAAGCAGCAGTTATTATCATTTTATAGACACACAGGGAGCAATAGCACAGCGGTACTGTTAGCATTCATCTTTTCATTATTCCCGTTATCTGTAAGAAAAGGGATAGTAGGAGAATGTTTTGTTTCCATTTACTAAGGGTTACAAAAGCAAGCAATTTCCCTTGCATTCAAGGAGCACTTCCGCCTTGCATCTGGCAGCATTTTGCACTGGATAAGAAAAATCTACTGCAGGGAGTAGATCCCTGCACCAGAGATCTCAAGGTCCTTAAAGGAGATCTAAACCCTAAAAATGAGTATTGCTAAAAATGCCATCTTTTATATACTGTACACATTGCACCAGTATAAAGTTTCAGCTTGTCAATAGCAGCAATGATCCAGAACTTGTCACAGGGGGTCACCATCTTGGAAAGTGTCTGTGACACTCACATGCTCAGTGGGCTCTGATTGGCTGTTGAGAAGCTAAGCTTAGGGCTCGTCACTAATTATCCAGCAGAAAATGAGCTTCCCCTGTAATATAAGCTGATGCTACAGGTTTGCTGATTATTAAATTCTGATGCTAATTGCACTGGTTTCTGTGCTGCCATGTAGTAATTATCTGTATTAATTACTAATCAGCCTTATATTGTGACATTTCTATTCTATGTGTACTGTATATTGTGAGTGGGTCCCTAAGCTCAGTAAGTGACAGCAGCACAGAGCATGTGCAGTGAATCAGCAGAAAAGAAGATGGGGAGCTACTGGGGCATCTTTGGAGACACAGATCTTTACTTCTAAAGGGCTGTGGTTGCCTTGGGCTGGTACAGAAGCACAACACATCATGTACAACATTTCTAGCTAATTCTTTAGTTAAGCTTTAGTTCTCCTTTAAGGTGCCTTGTACCTGCCATATGGTGCTCCATAATTTGCACTTTTGAATGACATAAGTAGGGGACTGGTATAAGGTAGGAGGGGGTATGCTTAAATGCCTCCCACAGACTGCCCATGCTTTTGCGCTTGCACCTTACCCTGAAACGAATAAATTACCCCAACAATGTCCATGTAAAGAATGTATGCAAAAAAGTAGCTCAATTAATTAGAGAGGGGTCAATTGCAGTGCCCTGTACATTCAGCTAGGGGGCAAAGGACTGGCAAACTCATAACTAGTTATCATTCAGCTGCAGAATCTTTGACCTGTAACACTTGTTAGCGCTGACTCAGAGGTGCTATTTGCACTACTGCCACCAGGGATACATCCCGTATTACAGAGATATGTAGGAAGCACACTATAACTATAACTAGTTTTACACTGAGCTGCGTTAAAGGGGTTGTTCACCTTTGAGTTAACTTTTAGTATGATGTAGAGATTGATATTTAGAGACAAAATGTGCATTTGGTTTTCATTTTTTATTATTTGTGGTATTTCAGTATTAGCACTCTGGTTGCTATGGTCCAAATTACCCTAGCAACCATGCACTGTCTCATAGTCTCATAGTGAATCCAGCCCTGACCACAAACCATAGCCCATGGGATATTGTATTTCTTAATGATATTATATCTGTTAGAGTAAAAATGCCTTTGAGTTTAAAGAAGACTACCTTCCGTTATCCGGAAACCCATTATCCAGAAAGTTCCGAGTTACGGAAAGGCCGTCTCCCATAGACGCCATTATAATCAAATAATCCAAATGTTAAAAAATTATTTCCTTTTTCTTGTACAGTAGCTTGTACTTGATCCAAACTAAGATATAATTAATCCTTATTGCAGGAAACCCAGACTATTGGGTTTACATGTCTAGTAGACTTAAGGTATGAAGATCCAAATTACAGAAGATCTGTTATCTGGAAAACCCCAGGTCCCGAGCTTTCTGGCAGAGTCCTGAGTGGAACTAATTTCTAAGACCCGGACCCAACCCGAACCTCAACCTGCATATTTACCCACTTTGACCCGGACCCACAACTGCCTTATCTGCAACCCGACCCGAAACCCGTCGACCACCATCGAACAGGAAGTGATGGTGCTGCAAACTGGAAGTGGCGTCATCAAAAGTGGGCGGGGACAAAAACAAGTTTAGTAAAACTTTAAAAGGAGTGAAATATAGACAATGTTACATAAGATAAGAAATTTAGATGAGACCCAGCCCTCCACGCGACCCGCAGACCCAGGGCTATATCCCCACCTGAAAATCCTCCCCTCATTCCACTTTTCTTTGCGGGTACCCTACCCACTGCAGGACTCTACATTCTGTATAACAGATCCCATACCTGTATTACCATATTAATGATTCTATGTGATTAATGAAATAAAAATGTATTATAAGTGGTTGAACCCTGTAAGTGCCACCAGGCCCGGACTGAGAATCAAAATAGGCCCTGCTATTTCAGGTACATAGAGGCCCAATCAGCCCACACAGAGGCCCAAACAGCCCCCACCAGCCCACTAAATACTGACTTTCTATGGGACCTTATAGCAGCCCCTCTGGCATTTGCCAGAACCCACAGATTGCCAGTCCGGGCCTGAGTGCCACTAAGCCTAAAGGGGAAGTTAAAAAAGGATAATTAGAATTGGGTAACAATAAATGCCCCCATCAAGGTGATTAAGGTAGATTTTATCATAATAGTTTTTCCCCATGGATCCCACACCATTTCCCGGAGTTGCAAGACCATATCTGATTCCCTTTTTAACGCTGCTGTTCCCAAATGTCATGTGCGGCGCTTGCGTCCCGGCTGTAGGAAGATTTGACATATTGAGCATGCTGGCTCTCGCTACATCTGTTTCGATCTTTTTTTAGACCCCTCTTTCTCCCTCCCCTCCTTTCCTTTCTCCCCTTCCCTCTCCCACACCCTGCACTTCTCCCATCCAGCCAGGAACATATGTACAAGAGCTGTGCGGAGAGGCCAGGAGAGAGCTGCCATACACAGTTGTTGAGTAGGAAGCAGGTGCCAATGTCTATTGATTTATCTCCCCTGTGGTATCTGCAGAGCCCCTCTGAGAAAAACTGCACCCACTCTCTAAAAAAAGGTGGTGTTAGTTCAGAGCTCAGGGCACACAGCCTGGGTACAGCCGGAGGGACTGATTTTTTATCCCATTCTGCTGAAAATCTAAACGGTTTTGGAACTGGCTGGAGTCCTGCTTGAGAGGAACATGATGAGATAGAGCATAGGGCCTGCCTCCGCCTGGGACATGCACCCTCTGCAGAGGGCAATATGGACAAGTGATTTGGACAAGTGATTTGGACAAGTGATTTGGACAAGTGATTTGGACAAGTGAGGAACACTCACCCTACATAAGCCAAGGTAAGACTCCAGCAAAGTTTCACATTGCATTTAAGGGATTCATATTTTTAATTTAGGAAAGGCCTCAACTGCACCAATGCAACTGTAATCACAGGCAAAAATATGACAAAATATGAAAACGGCAACAAAATTAACGAAGGTGCTAAAAGTCAGTAATGGAATAAAAAATATTTTTACTTCTTCATTTAAGTTGTGGAAAAATGCATTATGTATTGTCTGATTCATCCTGCACCAAAAAAAAAAAAATGAAACCCATTATCCAGAAAGCTCCGCATTACGGAAAGGCTGTCTCCCATAGACTCCATTATAATCCAACAATCCAAAAATTTTAAGATGATTTCCTATTTCTCTGTAATAATAAAACAGCAGCTTGTACTTGTCCCCAACTAAGATATAATTAATCCTCATTGGAAGCAAAACCAGCCTATTGGGTTTATTTAATGTTTACATGATTTTTTAGTAGACTTAAGACATGAAGATCCAATTTATGGAAAGATCCGTTATCCGGAAACCCCCAGGTCCCGAGCATTCTGGATAACAGATCCCATACCTGTTCTTGCAGCAAAAAGCCTCCTACTTGAAAGTCTTGCAATGTTTTTCCTATTCACAATTCAAATGTCTAACAAGCAACAATACACTGCATAACATGATATATATTTTAATGTTGATTATTATTGGTACACAGAGAACCTCATGTGAACACTCATAACATTGGAACCTATAAATATGATTTTAACCAACCAATAAAAGAATTTATTTAAGATTTGGATTATTTTGCAAGATTTAAATTTGGGCAAATTTTTAGTATTCAGCCAAACTAAATGAGAAACCCCCAATGTCATGTGACTTTGTGATGGACAACTGACAGGTCTTGGGCTCTACTAACCATAAATTCCAATTCATGTGACATAAATGGCTGTTGATTCTCTTGTTCACAGATGAAGTCAAATTTGACACATTTAATTTAATTCTGATTTGGTCAGTGAGGCTTTGACCTTGTTGCGACAATTTTTTTTTGACGCCGGCGAATTTTCGCCAGCGAATTTTCGTGTCCGTTTTGCCACAAATTCGCGCCTGCCGAATAAATTCACCCATCACTATTGGTAAATAAAAAAATATAATAAGGGGGATTGAAAACCAAAATCAAATGTACTTAATAAAAGAAAACTTAATTCTAATCAATTTCCTATACTTTTTAAATTGTAAATGTATCCGTAGCTAAGAGCAATATTTGTCTGTTCCTTCTGCATTGCTGTTTCTGACTCTTGAAACAAAGTACAGTAGTAGAGTCCACTCTGCTTGTCCTTACATTTACACTTGCACTATTTATTATGTATGGCACAAGAGTGCACACCAGACTCCTATAAAGGCAAATTCTATGCACAGCAATGCCTGAAATGAGTGTAGGAATTAAATTTATTTTATTTTATGCTGTGCAAGTCATGTGTTCAGCTTTTTCTGGTCTTCGCTAAAAGGCAGAGCTAAAATAAGAGCAGAACTTAATACCCAGAATGTGCTGATGGAAGCTAGCAACGCACTTTCTAGGGCAGTTTATTATTCATCTGCACACGGGACAGAAGTCAGTGATAAAAAAGGGTTGTTTTGCCCAGCGGGATCATCTAACTAGTCATTGTGGGGGCATTTTTTAATATAAAATAGTACAAATTTGGACCATTCAGCTGTTGTTGAACTTCAACTTATATGACCCCCTAACAGCCTGTGACCACACTTATACACAACATTGCTGTCCCAGGATAATTGCCCCAGTGTGTTCCTCTCTTTATACAGCATACGATTCATAAAGCAACACTGTAGGTTTAAAACTATAATATTTATTTATTTATCCAGTTTGTATTTCCTATCTAATGAAGTGACCCCCTTTATGCCAGCATTGCTCCTATAATAAATATCCTTTCTATTTGCGTTGCTGACCCCACTGGTTTTAATGTGGCCGCAGCTGCTGCTGCTGAATCCACAGCCAAAGCCCATTCGCATGCCAATGGCCTCTTTATTGAGGCTTTCCCTATTTGTGCAAGAGATTACAGGATGTCACAAGTCAGCGTTTCCCCAAACAGCTGTGATAATGTCAGCGCATACAGTGTCCAGCTTGAGAGCGAAACCCTAGCCCATCAGAGCTTTCTTTTGAGGGGAGTAAATAGGGGAATGCAATGGGCACCACACATACGACAGTATCTGCATGAAGGGAAGTAGATGAAGGTAGGAAGAGTGTTTAATAGCAGGAATACTAGAGCAAGATGGTGGCAGGAAGGCAACATGGCACCAGCAGGGCAATAACAATTAAGGACCTACTCGCTGTAATAATTCAAGCCAAAAATAATACACTTTTTACACATTTTGTAAATTGTTTTTGCTATTTAAAAGAATATAAACTTACATAACATTTTTTCCTTCATCTTCTTCCATTTTTATCTTATTGTCTGTTTTCCTGAATAGGATTTTTAGTGCCAAGAAGTGCCTTGTGAAGCTGATGTTAACTATTAAATGTTATAATCTTTAGTAACATAGTAAGTTAGGTTTAAAAAAGACATACGTCCTTTAAGTCTTTTGAGTCTGTTTATAACCTGCCTAACTGCTAGTTGATCCAGAGAATAATAGTATTATAATACACAAAAGCTATGAATATCCTGTGAATTATATCCTTATAAATGGCTCATTTTTGTCACATGACTCACTAAAACTTGTGTATTATAATAAATAAAGTACCCCTTGTTGAAAAATATGAGGATATTAAAAGTAACCTCGGAGTTCCATGACATGTATAAAAGCAGTCAGCTTTCGGCTTTAATGTGGTCATGGAACTCCTCGGTGACTTATAATATTCTTATATTTTACAATAAGGAGTACTTTAGATTCACTATATATTATTAAAGCAATGGTTTCCATTTTTACAGCATTGTATTAAATAGGAATGCACCAAATCCAGGATTCGGTTTGGGATTCGACTTTTTTCAGCAGGATTCGGCTGAATCCTTCTGCCTGGCCTAACCGAATACGCATCCTAATTTGCATAAGCAAATTAGGCACAGGGAGGGAAATCGTGTGACTTTTTGTCACAAAACAAGGAAGTAAAAAATGTTTTCCCCTTCCCACCCATAATTTGCATATGCAAATTAGGATTCGAATTCGGTTCAGTATTCGACTGAATCGTTTGCGAAGGATTCGGGGGTTCGGCCGAATCCAAAATAGTGTATCCCTAGTATTAAAGAATTACTTAGACAAGTCCCTGAAATCGTTTAGGAATTTTAGCAAGTTTTTTTGCTTCCAACAGGCCTCAAGTAACATTTGGGGTTGACAAAATATTGGTGGTTATCAGATCCCACAAAAATGTGTTTTTTTTTTTAAAAAGAATCACTCTCTCACTCTCTCTATTCAGATGTGACTAAATGAAGGTTTGATATCAGGGTTACTTGCAGCCCTTCGGTTGTTGAAGTGCAACTCCTAGCACCCACCCTGTCCCGAGCTGAAGATCATAAGTATATCGATTTTCATGTTGGGTGACAGTACAAAGGACCACCCTGCTTCTTATATTTGGCCTGACACAGGGTTGGGGTCCTTCAGTTTTCCGTCCATGTTTGCTACCTCTCAAGGAATACTATAATTGTCCCAGTGCCCAGAGTGTGCCAGATCAGCTGTTCCCTCAGGTTGTAAATACTCTCTTCCTGACGGACGAGTATTCCCGGAATGGATGGTGGGGTGTGAACGCTCTGCCTCTGTTGTGCAGCACAAGTGGACCACACACAAGCAAAATGGCCGAACCTGCTCACACACAGTCATGCTATTAACTCAATGTCAACCTGCTGCCCAGCTGTTGTTCATTCACAGTTAGCAGCACCTGTGGGAAGCATACACTGGCAGTTGTACCAATTTTAGGCATTTTATCTCTATAGAGAATATTACAAACACACACACAGCATTGGGCCTCCTCGTCTAATGAAGGGCAGATTTGCTTCATGCAGGAAGTCACAGCAACCAATCATTATCCTGTTTACTGCAGGCTGATCAAAGCTAACTGCTGATTGGTTGGCATGGGTTACTCCACAACACCCAGTAACAGAATGGACTCCAAAGTGTTTAGGAACATAAGTAAACAAAAAAAGAGCAATGTTCCAGGCATTTATTTTCATAAATTCATAAAGCCACAGGCATGGTCATAACCACCCACAAATAGTCTTTGGAAGGTTGACGTGTTTTTAGGTTGAAAAACCAAATGAAGGGCAAAATAATTTTTTCAACTAATCGGTACTGATGAAAACAGCAGGACGTTGCTCTGAGGCAGAAGATGCACAGTAGCGATGTCTGACACGCATTATGGCAGACACATCAAACAGCCAGTAGTCACAGCTCGTTTCCACTGAAAGGAACTCCAATAATTTCAATTTGCTCTGCTTGTAAGTGCATATTGTTCTCGTCACTGAATCAGAAAGCGAGACACGCGATTTCCATATGTTATTTATACAGAACAGTTTGGCTTTCTTCCTGTCCTTCAAACGGAGAGAGAGCAGGAAATGAAGGGAGCAAAGGGAAATGGTTTCAAGCACCACACCAGCCTAATGAGTATCAAATGCATTTCATGAGTAGTTGTAAGATCAGTAAAACAGTCACCTATTCTGGTTTAGGCCTCAGATATTTGGCTACTCCACGAGCCACGCTGGATTTTGTTTACTGGCCTCTGGATATGTTCTTCCATTATTGGTACTTGCTAAACGCCCTCACTGCTGTCTGAACAGATACTGAAACGATACCGATTATCTGACAGTGATTCAGTAGTCTCACATCATGATTGCAGTGCACATGGCCATACACTGTAAGAGTCAGTAATGGATCCATATAGGAACCAAAGGTAGGACTGCTAGTATATGTTTAGTAACCTGTCTTTGTAATTATTAACCCTCGTTGAAAGGCACTGCAGTGCCAGGGACATGGAGATGGTCTGGAAACTCTAGGGGGCTCATTAACTGAGACCCCGGATACAAGAGCACTAAGGGTGCAACGTCCAGCTCTGTTGGGTGCAAGTCAGCACTTTCTAATGTGCCACTCCCTTGCCCATCTCTTGTGAATACAGTGCTGATGCAGGCAGCACTGTTTGCAAGGGGGAGGGAGCAGGGGCATAACTAGATATTAATGGGCCCCCAAAATGTCTAGAGGTTGACCCGTTTACCAATATTTATTGAACTTATATATGAATTAGGGTCTCACGGGGCCCCTATACCTCCTGGGCCCCCCTGCATCTGCAGGGTCTGCTTCCTCTGTAGTTACGCCCCTGGGGGGGGACAAATGCTTCCTGTGCAAATACCTGTAGAAATTCTTCTACCTGCTGGCACAGGGTGCAAAGTGCAAAACCATTGGGGATTGCACACAATTCTTTTTTGCACTTTGCCCCTGCCCTGTAGGTATTTTAAAAGGGATGAAAACAAAATAATGAAAGTAAATCTCAATGGCATCAGTACCTCTTCAGTGAGCCCTCCTGCTGACATACCCCTGTGGCTTAGTGTACCTATAAATTGGTCATGTGCCATTTCTGCATAAGAGAAATATATGGGGCATGGAGGGAGTCTAAAGTGAATGAATCAGGTAAGTGAAGGAAGGCGGAAGAACAGTGTGTGTTCTAAGGTTTTTTTAGTGGACCCTGAGAAAGACCTTACTATCCACTTAAAGAAGAGCCAAATCCCAAGCCATAGGCATCTTATAGTGTTGTGCCCCTAGAACAGTGATCCCCAACCAATAGCTTGTGAGCAACATGTTACTCTCCAACCCCTTTGATGTTGCTCCCACTGGCCTCAAAGCAGGTGCTTATTTTTGAATTCCAGGCTTGGAGGCAAGTTTTGGCTTTATAAAAACCAGGTGTACTGCCAAACAGAGCCTCAATGTAGGTGGACAATCCACATAGGGCCTACTAAATGGCCAATCAAAGCCCTTATTTGGCACCCCAGGAACATTTTTCATGCTAGTGTTACTCCCCGACTTCTTTACTTCTGAATGTTGCTCACAGGTTCTAAAGGTTGGGGATCCCTGCCCTAGAAACTCTCACCACTGGGGCCAACTTATCCAACTGCATTATATGCACTAAATGCACAAAGGACATCCTGGCATTTTATCCACTCTTTGTGCGGCATTAGGGGCAAAGAGCATCATATTTGCAGTGGTGTATGTTGTGGATTCCATAATTATAAAATCATCTGTACCTAAGGTTTGGAGGTTTTGTTAAATTAAAAAAACAACCAAAGAAGTTTGAGACACGTTGCTAAGTGAGACTGCACAATACTAGATGGGGATTTAGACCATGAATCGGAACCTGCTCCACAGCTGTCTGCAGCCATGATACAGAGAGATTAGTGATGCATTTTTCTGTTTGCTCCCCAGAGCTCCCATTGACATATACAATATGGTGGGTCTCCTGTTCTGCAGGACACCTGGTCAACATCACTACACCGGAGAGGCCTCCTATTCTGCATCTTGTGTGCACATGTTCCTGGGAGCGTTGTTAAATCCATCACCCATCCAAAAGCCTGTTCCCCCGATACCTCACTTGTATGATAATATATGTCTATATGTACGAGCCAGCACATCGGGGTCACATTAGTTCTTCATTAGATTCCCTTCTGACCCCAAGCGTGGCAACGTCAGGATTCATAGAACGTGACCATAAGGTCTATTTCTCATCTCAGGAGATAGTAAAATAAATCATAAATAACGTAGTACTTAGAAAAGAAAAATTCTTAAAAATCATGGGATTTGCAGAAAGAGTGGTTACATTTTAGACCAGAAAGATTAACCCACTTAACCTAAGTCAATAAGTGGAAAGGAACGAAGCCTACTGTTTTTTTCTAGCATGTTTAAAAAGTGTCTCTGTTACTGGTTTCAATAATTATCTGTATGTCTTCTAAAAGAAAGCCATCCTGTATGATCCTGTCAGTCCAGCCATCCTCTTAAAGGGGTTGTTCATCTTTATGTTAATTTTTAGTAGGATGTAGAGAGTGATATTCTGAGACAATTTGCAATTGGTTTTCATTTTTAATTATTTGTGGTTACTTTTTATTCAGCAGCTCCCCAGTAACCATGTAGTGGTTGAACCACTTTGTGCACTAAAATTCGTTTTCTAATTACTTTTCATTCCTTCCTGTATGATTGTATATTTTAAGATCTATGTTTAATATTCATTGAGTGTTGTTAGGTCGTTAGGTCTTGTAAACTGTTTAGGTGGCATCACCAATTATTATCTTTATTTTCGGGTGAAACGAAGCACTCCGAGTGCCATTAGATTCTAGCCCGCAGGAGGCAGTTCGGGGAGATATGTCGCCCCTGAAGAAGAGGCGATTTACCGCCAGGCGACTAAATCTCGAATCTGAGCGTGTGTCTCTGCCCTTAATGAGGAATCCTGGACCACAAGATGATGTTGGCTGTTGAATGGGCTACTCCAGAGGCAGCTTATCTTTGGGATGATTGATGGGGGTCAAGACAGTGGCTCCTCTTACTCATATCTGACTGGGGATGTTGACAAGTCTACCTAGGTCCCTATTATAATTCAATTGCTGGTCCAGGAGTCAAATAATAGGATCAGCATGAGCTGGCAAATGAGGAAAATAAATCAGCTATTTTGGTGACATCAACAAAGTTATGGATATGTCCATGTACAGTATGGCCAACTTAACAAACAACACTGGAGAAGCAAAGGGACTACTGTCCACCATCTCTTAGAGGTATGGAACATTAGCAGGGAGAGGAAAAATCAAAGAAGCAACATACATGAAAGTGGAGCAAATACTGTCATATAGTGATGGGCGAATAAATTAACCAGAAACGAAGTTGCGGGAAATTTCCACGTTTCTCCGCAAGCAAATTAATTTGCAAAACTGCTGTGTCAAAAAAAATTGTTGCAAAATTGACGCGCTTCAAAATTATTTTGACACCCTTTGACTTCAATGCGCTTCTCGAATTTTTCGCCGTTTAGTGAATTTCGCTGTTAATTCGCAAATTTTTCTGCGAAGCAGCACAGATTCGCCCATCACTATTGGCATAGAGAGAAATGTCGGGTGGAGCCTAAATGAATAAGAGTAAGTCCATAAGTGAAAGAGATATTGGCATTTGTTGTAATGGGTAGATCTAATTTCTCTCTTATATGTATGTATAGAACATGCATAGGGATTATTAAACACATTGCAGAGAAGCTACAGAACGTGATGACATATACTAACATATTGGGAGGACAGACTTGATTTATACCTCCACTGAAGTTACTGACAGTATAACCCAGAATCCCTTTTTGCTCCTACATCAAAGATTGTGCAGGACAATGCAACATCAAGGACATATGGGCAGATTTGGTGCAGTGGGATAAAAAGGACTAGAGAGGTCATAGAGCAGCACATGCTCAAGGATTCCCGTCCTGCCCATCCCACGAGCAGCTATTTCTATTACTGCTTAGCAGGTGCGCCTTTTAATTGGCTCTGCTTCAGGGTTGGGGCTTAAATTAGCAGCGGTGTGAGCTCCCTTTGCAAAAATAATTGTGGGCACTGAGATACACAGATTGGACAAGGTTCTTAAATGGAGGCAAATTCAACAAATGTGGTAAATGTGGTTCATCTGTGTCATTAGAGCTTTTGTGTGGACGGGAATTAAAGGAGAAGGAAAGCTACGCCAATAGATTAGCTGCAATAGTGCTACAATGCTATATTCATTCTGTAGAATGTTTTACCATACCGGAGTAAAAAGCTCTAGAAGTTCTCTGTTTGTTTAGGATAGAAGCTGCCATATTAGCTTGGTGTGACATCACTTCCTGCCTGAGTCTCTCCCTCATTAATAGCTCCGGGCTCAGATTACAGCAGGGAGGGGTGAGGAGGGAGGGGAAGAGGAGCAAACTGAGCATGCTCACACCCCGGGGCAAGGAGGTTTAAGCTCAAGTCTGATACAGAAGCCCATGAGTACACAATAGAAGGAAAGAAATGTGGTGTTTCTTTTGACAGAGCAGCATTACTTTGAGGGTTAACTGGTGTATTTATGCAGACCTTTCTGAAAAGGCTTACTTAGTTTTAACCTTTGAAGCTACAATGGTTTTAGGTAGGACAGAAAACCATCAGGATGATATAGAGAGTGATATTCTGAGACAATTTGCATTTCGTTTTCATTTTTTATTATTTACGGTTTCCGAGTTATTTAGCTTTCTATTCAGCAATCTGGTTGCTAAGGTCCACATTTCCCTAGCAACCATGCATTGATTTGAATAAGAGACTGGAATGTGAATAAGAGAGGCCTGAATAGAAAAATAAGTGATAAAAAGTAACAACAACAATACATTTGCAGCCTTACAGAGCATTTGTTTTTTATTAGATGAGGCCAGTGACCCCCATTTGAAAGCTATAAAGAGGCAAAAGTGCAAGAAAAATGATTAAATAACTATAAAATATAAATAATGAAGACCAATTGTAAAGTTGACAGCAACAGGACATTCTATCACATACTAAAAGTTAGGTGAACTGCCCCTTTAATATTTGCTGCACAGTGTTGATGCTTAGTGTGTTGTTAGATGTGATTGTGTAGGAATGAATAGGAGTAGTGTGCCTGTGCAATCTATTTGTGCAACAGAGCAAAAGGACATAAACACTAACATGTGAGCAAACTATCAAATAGGTGTGCTACTTACATAAACAACAATGACATACAATGTGATTGGCTAGGGAGAAATAGTACTTGGATGTTCTCAGCTGCCAGCAAACATCCAGTCACAAGTTTATATAGACCAGACACACATACACACAGCATGGAATCACATGCAGTAAATATAATAAACACACATATCAGTATAGAAATACTACACAATGCTGCACACCGAAATCTCACACGTACTGTGTCTTGTACCTGACCCACTATAATATTTAAAATGACTTAAAGTAAGTAGACCTCCCAATATCACTCAAACTATTACATTAATAACAGTGAATTCTCTTCATTACTTCCCCTTTAACTGTAGCCTGAGGTATTGATCGCCATCTAGTGGTCCATGTGGCATTAATCTCTCTCTCTTCTTGGTTTCATTAAAATCCCAGGTAGAAGCATAAGGCTTTTCATGGAAGATCTGGATGAAGAAAACCAAAGTTTTGAAAATATATCGTATTTCAAAATTATTTAAGTAGTACAGGAAGGCATGGCTTTATTGGGGATCACCAAACCATCACTCTATTGATACTTGAGTTTAATACTATGAGAAGGAGCTGCCATAATGCTTGCCATATCTGAAGAACAGTTATAACTTCTCCACAGAACCTACTGAGCCGCAGTTACTGCTGTTCATGGTGAATGAGAGGGATAAATGATATAATTATATATGTGTCTGGCTATATGTAAGTGATCAGGATCAGGATATCTTTTTATGAAAGCCAAGAAAATGTTATAAAGTGACAGTAATTAAATACTGAATATTGAGTGCAGGGAATTCCCCCGAGCGTGGAGCAAAGGAGACACCAAATCTGTCTGGGCTGTGCCCATCTGAGGCATCAGAAGGCTAATGTTCAAAGCAGCCGGACCCAAAGTGGAGCCCCACCAATAAAATTCGCTCCTGTCCAGACGGTAAAGTCTTTGTTCCATGATGAGGAATACACTTCTGACTTTAAGCAATCTAAACCCCTCGGCAAGACTTAGCAGGCCCAACAGTGTCGCTTTTTTATCCGCCAGATAAAATGTCCCCAGTCAAAGGTTGAAGCAACTCCATCTATCTCTGGGAAAAATACTAAAATGTATTTATAATCTACACCAATACACAGTGCCTACCAGGGACATATTTTCTATATAGGCAACCAAGGGCCTATGCCTAGGGAAAAAAATGTGTTTTTTAAACCCTGCAGCCCCACAAATCCAGTGGCGGAGCTGAAGGTAGCCCTTTCTGATCCGATCATCGCATGCACAGTAGTCTATACCCATGCATAGAGGGAAGGCAAGTGAAGGAGTTCCTAGGACAGAGCCGGTTGTAAATCTGGTGCTAAGTGAATGTAATATAATGTCCTATTTCTCTACCTCCCCTTCCACCCATGGTCCTTCTTTGGAATCCATACTCCTTTGTTTCGAGGTGGAGGGTGGCATATGGTTTCAGGATAAAGGTGTAAAAGTTTATTTTCTGAACAGCTAAAAATCAGATTGCAAGTTAGGGTTGGGTTTAGGTTTAGGCTCCACCCAATTAGACTCAGTAGGTCTCCAACACAAAATAACTTGCCATCTGATGTGACCAACCTAATGCCACCTGCACTAGTGCTCCCTGCACTAAATGAGCTGACGGAATTTATCCGGAAATTCAGCTCATCTAGTGCAAAAAGCACAATGGCATTTAAGTAACTACCACCTGTTGGCAAACAAACAAATGTTGATTTTAATAGATCAGGCCAAAAGATGAATAAATATTGAAACCTTTATTGTACAAACATCTCTTGACTGACGCGTTTCGTGTCTCTAGGACACTTAGTCAAGGGCTACCTGTTTCCTGTTTCCCACCTTTCCTTAATGCACAAGTTTACTGCTATGGTTGGCACCTGTCCGAATTTCACATGGACAACCCATTTTTTGGAAGGGCCTCTGAGTGAAAATTAGGAAAACTGGACAGGGCATTGATGTGAATGCCATGGCGATAAGCTAATCGCTGATCACCACGTCATCAGTCCCGCCCCTGACCTCACCCACCCTTTAATGTCACTGGCCTGTCCCCGATGTCACTGGCCTGCCCCCCTACGCCCCCCTGCCTGTTTTTCGACAAAAAAAGTCGGCAACCCTAAACACTGCCAATTTCAGATACGTTGCAGGCCCAGCACTAAAAATCAGAGCAGATGTTAGGGTATTGCCTTTACCTTTGGGACCCTGGAATAAGATTCCACCATATATTCGACTTAGATATTTCAGAATATATATAGGATGAAAAAAAGCAATTGGTGCAAAAATGTAACAATTAAGATTGATTTGTGTCTTACTTGAAATGAATATCCAACTACTTCTTTAAATAACATTCTTTTGCGGGTCACAATTAGCTGAATGTATAAAATAAATTGCACGAGATTTAAGGCAAATACAGAAAAGAAAGAAGACACAAGAAATGCCTCCTCTCGTAAAACCTTTATTTTCCATGGCCTTGCTGGAATATGCCAGGGTGGGTTTTGCTAATAGAAAATGCACACTTTTTCCATTTTTTCCTTCCTAAAGCTGAAACACACATTTTAGTAAATAGAAATTCCCTTTTGTGCTGAAATCTCTACCATGTAATGGAAAATCCAGAGACATCTCGCCCACCTGAAACCTTGCACAGAAACCGAGATTCTTTGACTGAAGCCTGTGAACTTTCTTTACTAAACTAGTATTTGATTAATGTGCTTAATTTATATAGAATAAAATCTACCACTGATTCCGTATGATTTAGTATGACTACAGAGTAGTAAACTTGATCTCATTTTCAGTTTAACATTAATCAGTTCTTCATTGCTCAGAAATACTACTATCCTCATAATTAAAAAATAATAAAACAAAGCCAGCAGCCTTTTGTGCTTTTATATGGTCACAGAACCCCTCAGTGACTTCTAATATCCTTATAATTTACAGTAGGGGGTACATTATCCCTTATAATACATGAGTGATATTGTTCCCTGTATAACTCAGCCTGCAGCCTTGTGACTTTATATGGTCACAGAACCCCTCAGTGACTTCTAATATCCTTATCATTTACAGTAGGGGGTACATTATCCCTTATAATACATGAGTGATACTCAGAGTTCCCTGTTTAACTCAGCCTGCAGCCTTGTGCCTTTATATGGTCACAGAACCCCTCAGTAACTTCTAATATCCTTATAATGTACAGCAGGGCGTACATTATCCCTTATAATACATGAGTGATATTGTTTCCTGTATAACTCAGCCTGCAGCCTGCAGCCTTATGGTCACCGAACCCCTAATGACTTCTAATATCCTTACATTAATCCCTATATAATTATTATGCACTAAGGGTACACCTTCTGTCTATAAATGAGCTATACTTACATACAAAAAAATAAATACAAAAAAATACATAATAAAAAATGCGTACATTTTCTTATTAACAGAGTTTGATTTAGACAGGGTTAAAATCCAGGCTCCAAACATAGGGGGGGGGGAAACATTAATAATTGAAATCCCCCCAAGCAGAAGCATTAATATTCTAGGGGTCGGGGCACTAGGCATGAGAGCAACATCTGCACTGCATTTATTAATGGAAAGTGCTCTATGACTTGAATACATGTATATATTACTTGTAATGTTGATTCCTTTGCCTTTATATTTTTTATTCTGATTACCGTTAGTTCCTCCTGTGCCCTAATTTTGCTGTCCCTTCCGAGAATACGTTAATCATTACCTTAGTGTTTTTTGGAAGGGGACAAGGGCTTTTGGTCAGTGTGTTTGTATTAGAGATCAACTCGACGAGTATTGCCCATATTCCACTAAAGGAGTTTTCCTTTAAGACAACGAGGAAAGACTATCCGAGACCATGGATAATTCTATAGTTATTCTGGCCTTTGCCGTTCTGTTTGGAGAAACGATTCGTTTTTATGACTTCAGTTCAGTTTGAATTTATTTTTGGAGATAAGTGACCCTCTCTTTTATCTTTTCAATACACGAAGCTCCAGAACTGGCAAGGAGAATAAATCCCAAACCTGTTGCTGTCATTAGATCTCCTTAATGAAGGGTACGGATCAGTCTTAAAAGGGCTCTCTAAACTGACAGCTATTGGAGCAGCTGCTATCCTTATATCCTGTAGACAGCTGCCTCTGAAACGCCTGGAACAAAGCTCGCATGGAGCAGGAGCAAACGGGGGACCTTTACTTATTGCTCATATACACCTTTCCCAAACTACCACTGGAGCGTCATTACGCCCCCAAAACTGAACTGGCTGGTATTTATAATGCAATATCCTCCATACAAGCTGCTTGACGGAATCCGATATTGATGGTTGTCCTTGCAGGGATTAAACGTCCCCAACATCAAGGGTGTCAAGGAACGTCAACAGTAAGTTTGGTTCCAAAAACAAGAAGGTTACCTCTGATGCACCTTGGATAGAGTGGGGGCCAGGAGATTTAAGGTCCCCAGTCTGATGGGTAAAATCTTATGTTATCAGGGATGTCCAACCTGCAATGCCACTTGTTGAGTTAAAGCTGCCAGTGAGTACAGGGAGTTGTAGACCAACAACAGCTGACATGCCTTATGGAAACCCTCTCACAGTTGTTACTGCATCTTTCTCAACTCTGTCGTTAAAGGGGAGCTATAGAAAATTAATATAAGGTTCATCATACTGAAATAGAAAACTTTCTAAATACATTCAATCCATTTACCTAGAAGATGTATTAGAGCTCACTCTATAACAATCACCAGAGATCCTGTCTCTTACATGCAGAATTTGTGCAAAAGGCAGTTATTTTGTTTGTAATGGAATCAGTTATATGAGTGAGCTCTAATTCATCTGCTAGGAAAGGGAGCCCCTCTATAAGATACAGTCATATGAAAAAGTTTCTTTAGAGTGTTTTTTATCATTAGCTGAGCTTTCAAAGTAGCAACTTCCTTTTAATATATAACATGCCTTATGGAAACAGTAGTATTGCAGCAGTGACATAAAGTTTATTGGATTAACAGAAAATATGCAATATGAATCATAACAAAATTAGACAGGTGCATAAATTTAGGCCCCCCCACAGAGATATTACATCAATACTTCTCCTTTTGAAAATGTAACAGCCTCTAGACGCCTCCTATAGCCTTTGATGGGTGTCTGGATTCTGGATGGTGGTATTTTCAACCATTCGTCCATACAAAATCTCTCCAGTTCAGTTAAATTTGATGGCTGCTGAGCATGGACAGTCTGCTTCAAATCATCCCATAGATTTTCCATGATATTCAATTCGGGGGACTGTGACGGCCATTCCAGAATATTGTACTTCTCCCTTTGCATAAATGCCTTTGTAGATCTCCAAGTGTGTTTAGGGTCATTGTCTTGTTGCGTAACTTCAACTTTGTGACTGATGCTTGAACATTATCCTGAAGAATTTGTTGATATTTGGTTGAATTCATCCGACCCTCGACTTTAAAAAGGGCCCCAGTCCCTGAACTAACCACACAGCCCCACAGCATGATGGAAACTCCACCAAATTTGACAGTAGGTAGCGGGTGTTTTTGTTGGAATGCGGTGTTCTTCCTCCGCCATGCAAAGTGCTTTTTGTTATGACCAAATAACTAAATTTTTGTCTCATCAGTCCAAAGCTCTTTGTTCCAAAGTGACAGTGGCTTATCTAAATGAGCTTTTGCATTCAACAAGTGACTCTGTTAGTGGCGTGAGTACAGAAAGGGCTTCTTTCTCATCACCCTGCCATACAGATGTTCTTTGTGCAAATTGTGCTGAATTGTAGAACGATGTACAGATACACCATCTGCAGCAAGATGTTCTTGCAGGTCTTTGGAGGTGATCTTTGGGTTGTCTGTAACCATTCTCACAGTACTCATATCCCACTCCTGTATTTTTCTTGGCCTGCCAGACCTGGGTTTTACAACAACTGTGCCTGTGACCTTCCATTTCCTGATTACATTCCTTACAGTTGAAACTGACAGTTTAAACCTCTGAGATAGCTTTTTGTAGCCTTCCCCTAAAACATGATACTGAAAAATCTTTGTTTTCAGATCTTTTGAGAGTTGCTTTGTGGATCCCATGTTGTCGCTCTTCAGAGAAGAGTCAAAAAAAAGCACAACTTGCAATTGGCCACCTGAAATACCTTTTCTCATGATTGGACACACCTGCCTATGAAGTTCAAGGCAGGTACATGCATTCAAATTAGCAAAATTACAAGGGTACCCACATTTTTGCACAGCCAGTTTTTCATATTGGATTTAATTTCATACACCTGAATACTGATTCAATAAAAATCTTTGTTCAGAAAACACCCCAGTTCCTGGGAAATGAAAGACATACCACTGTTATCTTTTTTTGTTTTATCATATGCCTGTATATTGGATCTAACTGTCACTGACTATCTGACACCCAACTGCTGCATGAATACAGAATGAAGAGAAACAGATGCTGAGAGAGGAATAGTGAAGATAAACTTGATTATTTCTGAAATAATGCAGAATTTTTAATTGTTTGAAATTGAAGGTTCTTATTTCAGTATGAATGAGCTTATATTAAAATTTCATTTTCCCAATAGTTCCCCTTTAAGGGGCCCACTTTTAATCCGGATGTTTAAAATGCTCTCTCTGCCACACTCTTGTCCTGGTCCTGGGTTGAAGAAAATAATTGCAGTGGTTTGCTCAGAGGGACACCTAACCTGGCTGCCATCTTGATCATGATGATGTCATCAAGGCTTACCCACTTGCACTGTAAGACTGTGACATCACAGCAGTAAATTGTTTTGATCAGGCATGAGTTAGCGGGCTCTGCAGATAATCAGATTTATTAGTGCCAAGCTAGTGTTGGTGATGAGAATGATGATTTATTGGTTTTATTTATGCTCTTCCATTAGAACTGATTGAACTGGGATATTGAAGAGAGGAGATTATTAATGATAGAAATTAGCCAATCTAAACCTGCCCGAGAGTCTGGGTCATTGATATCAAGATCAACCAGGGCAAAGGGATTGCTTCATACCTGCCGAAAAAGAGAATATTTCATTATTTTCTATGTGACGCTCTCCAATCAAACATATTGAGAAATCATTTGGACCATTAATCACATTTGTTTGTTAGTTATAATTATGGCCAAATGTTTAAATGTATTATGTAAATTACCCTTTTTAAATTCCCTTTTTCATTTTAAAAATATACAAGAAAAAAAACCCATATATAGAATAATGGATGTACTGTATGTCAGTTGCATTCAGCCATCATTTAATAATACAACAGATTATTTAGATTTATGTAATTTCTAACAAATTATACACTTATAATTTACAAATCATATAGTTAATAACATACTGTAACTTATAAGGATATTAGAAGTCACTGAGGGGTCCTGTGTCCATATAAAGGCACAAGGCTGCAGGCTGAGTTATACAGGGAACTCTGAGTATCACTCATGTATTATAAGGGATAATGTACCCCCTACTGCAATTTATAAGGATATTAGATGTCACTGAGGGGTTATGTGACAATATAAAGACACATTGGCTGCAGACTGAGTTATACAGGGAACTCTGAGTATCACTCATGTATTATAAGGGATAATGTACCCCCTACTGTAAATGATAAGGATATTAGAAGTCACTGAGGGGTTCTGTGAGCATATAAAGGCACAAGGCTGCAGGATGAGTTATACAGGGAACTCTGAGTATCACTCATGTATTATAAGGGATAATGTACCCCCTACTGTAAATGATAAGTATATTAGAAGTCACTGAGGGGTTCTGTGACCATATAAAGGCTACAGGCTACAGGCTGAGTTATACCGCCTGAGTTATATATATATTTATGTATGTATTATATGAGATAATGTACCCCTACTGTAAATGATAAGGACATTAGAACATACCTAACAATTCTGTGATGATATAAAGACACTAGGCTGCAAGAACCATAACACATGAACACATATTTTTAAAAGTAGGTGGTACACTTTTTATTTATTAGTAATGTGACAGCATTAACACAACTATACATGATTTATAAGGGTAAAAGGGTTACATTTTTTTCATGTGTAACATATTAAAATATATTTATATATATCTATATATATATACACATGCAGTATATATGAGTTAAACATCCTAGAAAAAGGTTTGAAACATACTGTTGCTATAGATAATTGTGTTTCCTTATAATGTATCTGTTAAATAATGCAGTTATGCAGTATGCAGTTACATACAAACTCGAAACTTTTCCCAGCTAAACAGTGACTGGAAGGTTAATGAACACATTCATTATGTTGCCTGCGTGCACCTGGAGATCCAGTTGTTTGTCTCTGACAGCTCAGCATGTTGCTTCATTTCTGGAACATTTATGCGTGTCCCGCTGAGCCCTGCTGCAGCACAAAGATATATATTTCATGTACGTAACCCCCCAACTGTAAAATATAAGGATATTAGCGGTCACCAAGGACTTCCGTGACCAAATAAAGGCACAAGACAGCAGGCCAAGTGCTTTTATACAGGGAACGGAACTCCAATGTGTTTTCTAATATCCTCATTTGATTCAGTGCTACAGAATCCTTTACAATGCACAAGTTACTATTTTGGAAAACATAAGGAAAACCTATAGTTAAACTCCAGTTGTAATCATGCAGGTGTTTATTGAAGTCATTTCATTTCCAGTGTATAAACATATGCTGCTACTTACGTATCTCCGAAATTGCTGAGCTGGTTATAGTCTGTCAGCACTGACACGTGCAAAGAGATTACACTCTCCATTATCATCAACCTTTCTTTGCCTTATGCACTCAGTGCTGCACTCTCCAGCTGTAGTCCAATATAAATTGTTCAGCACTATATGAATAAGGGATCATGAACACTACCCAGACTGTTTGGTGTTTTTGGAAGTTGACTTAATTTAGAACAGGTGACACATTATACGTTTGTGTACAGAGGTGTGACTGTGGTATGGCAGTAGTGGTGACAGCAGGGGTGATTGTCAGTGGGAATATCAAAAGGAATATATGGTCACAGAACCCCTCAATGATTTTTAATATCCTTATCATTTAGAGTAGGGGGTACATTATCCCTTATAATACATGAGTGATACTCAGAGTTCCCTGTATAACTCAGCCTGCAGCCTTGTGCCTTTATATGGTCACAGAACAATCCCTCAGTGACTTCTAATATCCTTATCATTTACAGTAGGGGGTACATTATCCCTTATAATACATGAGTGATACTCAGAGTTCCCTGTATAACTCAGCCTGCAGCCTTGTGCCTTTATATGGTCACAGAACAATCCCTCAGTGACTTCTAATATCCTTATCATTTACAGTAGGGGGTACATTATCCCTTATTAGACATGATTCATAATTTAGAGTTCCCTGTACAACTCAGCCTGTAGCCTTGTGCTTTATTTGGTCACAGAACCCCTCAGTGACTTCTAATATCCTTATCATTTATAGTAGGGTGTACATTATCCTTATAATACATGAGTGATACTCAGAGTTCCCTGTATAACTCAGCCTGCAGCCTTGTGCCTTTATATGGTCACAGAACCCCTCAGTGACTTCTAATATCCTTATCATTTATAGTAGGGGTACCTAATCCCTTATAATACATGAATGCTATTTAGAGCTTCCGTTATAACTCAGCCTGCAGCCTTGTGCCTTTATATGGTCACAGAACCCCTCAGTGACTTCTAATATCCTTATCATTTACAGTAGGGGGTACATTATCCTTATAATACATGAGTGATACTCAGAGTTCCCTGTATAACTCGGCCTGCAGCCTTGTGCCTTTATATGGTCACAGAACCCCTCATTGCCTTCTAATATCCTTATAAATTACAGTAAGGGGTACATTACCTCTTATAATACATAAGTGATACTCAGAGTTCCTTGTATAACTCAACCTGCAGCCTTGTGCCTTTGTATGGTCACAGAACCCCTCAGTGACTTCTAATATCCTTATCATTTACAGTAGGGGGTACATTACCTCTTATAATACATGAGCGATACTCAGAGTTCCCTGTATAACTCAAACTGCAGCCTTGTGCCTTTATATGGTCACAGAACCCCTCAGTGACTTCTAATATCCTTATCATTTACAGTAGGGGGTACATTACCTCTTATAATAAATGAGTGATACTCAGAGTTCCCTGCAGCCTTTATATGGCAATGGAAATCCTCAGGGACTTCTAATATATTTTAAAATCGGAGATATGTTATTCCCTATAATTAATTGACTCAAGGCAGAGACACAGACCAATCCATCCATGTTTCTTACAGTATACTAAATGTTGTACTGTGTGAGCTCACGTGTCATAGCTTGCAAGCAGTATAGGTGCTGGGAAATCCTAGCGGAATTATGGGAGGAAATTGTGTGGTATCATCTATAAATGACACATATACATGTAAGAAGTTGTATAGATATTTATATAAATGCAGTTTTCCATCATGTGTCAGGATGTGCTTTTACCCACGCTCTCTCCTTCTCTGTTTAGTCCCCAGACAACTGAGAATAGGCCTAAATGTAAATACGGCTGCATGTTTTTCACATTGGAGAGGCAGTCTGTGAGAGCAAAAATGTTTTCCCAATTATTAAAACAGCAAGGAAGAACATCTTAGAGAAGAAACGCAACACCCTCTTGGTGCAACGGAAATAGGCAACAGCAGAACGTAAATAAACTTAAGGGTATCCATGTTCCAATGATATATTGCCAACGCAGGCAAGTCATATGGCAGCAGGGCAGTCATCACTATACACCACTAGAGTCTCATGTGTATACAGCACCATAGAATAACATGGGCTTCATTTTTTTTTTTTTGTGATCCACATGCAGTTGAAGAATATTAATTGTATAAAAGGCATAGGTGCACAAGTCACAATACTATGGGTGCTTATCACCTAATCTCCTTGATTGGTATATAAATATATATATATATATATATATATATATATATATATATATATAGAACAGGAAACCGGCACTCACGAAAAAGAGGTCAGACGTGCCTGGGTGCAGTCTTAGTTCGGTAACATCAATTAGGAATAGTGAAGATCGCACTCACAGGTCTTAATGTAGCAAAAGAAATTTATTGTGGACAGGTGCTGACGTTTCGGCTGATACAACAGCCTTTCTCAAAGTGAGAAAGGCTGTTGTATCAGCCGAAACGTCAGCACCTGTCCACAATAAATTTCTTTTACTACATTAAGACCTGAGAGTGCGATCTTCACTATTCCTAATATATATATATATATATACACATAAACATAGCTTCCCCCCCTTTCAAATTGGGGCCCCTGCACTAACCGGACTTAGAAAATACTTGCTTTAGGCAGTTGCAATAAGATGATTAGAAAACATTACCACTCCTTTACTGAGTGTACTCCTAGAGTCATAAATAACCCTGATGTTATTGTTTGGGATAAGCGTTTCCTTCTAATGTTCATTCTCTCGAGCCCTCCGACTGCACGTAGGGGCGGAAAAGGGTCCTTAGGGCGCTGCATCATTTCACTCCAGGGTTAATATCTTGTGTTTGTAAAGCAATGCAAGGTCTTTGTATCAGCAGCCCCAGCATAAAGGGGGGACTGTGCTTCTCTCCATTAAATGCATCTGTAGAATTGTCTCCCCACCAACATCTGGGAGGAAATTCTTCCCATCCCTTTGGAGAGCAATTAGCCTGACTGCTAGTAGTTTGGCCGTCCAAGGCACTCCCAAGCACAGCTGCAGGATCTCTCTGAATACAGCAGGTGGAAGGAGAGGGGTGCCCCCATTGCTTGGACGTTGAGTACACAAACCTTTCCCAAGTGTGCTTTTCCAATTGTTCTTTGATGCATGGAAAATTACGGAGACAAATGGTTTATATAAGCTCAGGGTCAACACAACTCAGTGAAAGGGCCGGTTTAACATCCTCGTCCCCAGTGCAGGTGAAAAAAGATATATGGGTTATTTTTTTTTTTTTTAAAGGGAACTGTGCGAAATGCAGATGTTTTTCTGGGGAAGAACACGCCGCGCAATTTGGCGGCCGCCTCTGCTTGTGATAAAACATCTGCATCCCCACATAAATCTCCCAGCTTTTTTCTCCGAGAGATGGACATGGCAATGGCAGTGGAAAACATTCAAACAATTTTATGGTTGGCTCAGCGGAAATATGCATAGGAGGCCGGGGCCCCAAAGCATGCCCAGCAGAAGGGCTACGTGTGGGAACTGCTTATTAGACAATTTCCCAATAAACTCGGGCGCTGTGATGTCACCGCAAGCTTTTGTCAGCTGGGACGTTAACAGATGCCCCCAGGCCGCGATTAGAGTCATTGGAAATAAAGGAGAAATATACCCTACCATAGTAGTAATTACCTTTTGAGTTTCCATTGGATTAGCTTATTGGGTACTTGAGGCATCCCTTCTTCTCTTCGTCGCATACATTTAGGTTTATACCATTATATATATATTTAGATTTTAATGGGAGTTACCATGTAGGAAAAACATGGGGTGGAGCCTGAAACAAAGGTTTTATCTTCAGTTAGGGTCCTCATTATCCCCTGACTAATGGGTTATTTTTAATTTATACAGCTCTATTATGTGATAGTGTTGGGAAGATATTGTTGTCCCTATATAGTCTCCTCTACCTCCTTTTAGCACAATCTTCCCATTTACAACTACAGGTAGGGGATCCGTTATCCGGAAACCCGTTATTCAGAAAGCTCCGAATTATGGAAACACTGTTTCCCGTAGACCCCATTTTATCCAAATAATCCTCTTTTTTAAAATGATTTCCTTTTTCTCTGTAATAATAAAACAGTATCTTGTACTTGATCCCAACTAAGATATAATTGATCCTTATTGGAAGCAAAATCATCCTATTGGGTTTATTTACTGTTTATATGATTTTCTAGTAGATTAAGGTATGAAGATCCAAATTACGGAAAGATCTGTTATCGGGAAAACCCCAAGTCCCGAGCATTCTGGATAACTCTTCCCATATCTGTACTACTACGTATATGTGCCTGTTGTGAGGCCCATTACAGTCCACCCAGTTTTGTTGATGAATCAGGTTATAGGTGACAGGCTGTTTTATTGGGAAATATTTTGTTGTTCCCATTTTGTCCTATTTGTCCTATTTACCATGGATAGCGATGTTTATTGGCTAGCCATCATTGACATCATTTCCTCTTGATTGGTCAGCTACACCCCCTTCTGGCTTCCTTTAAAGAGGTCTTTCCTCTTTAGATTAACTTTTAGTATGATGTAGAGAGTGATATTCTGAGAAAATTTGCAATTGGTTTTCATTTTTTATTATTTGTGTTTTTTTACTTTTTTTTTTTTTTGAGTTATTATTTTATTCAGCAGCTCACCAGTTTGCAATTTCAGCAATCTGGTTGCTAGGGTCCAATTTACCCTAGCAACCATGCACTGAATTGAAAAAACCGAAATATGAATAGAAGAGGCCTGAATACAAACATGAGTAATAAAAAAAAATAGCCATAACACTGCATTTGCAGTCTTACAGAGCATTTGTTCTTAAATGGGGTCAGTGACCCCCATTTATGAGCTGGAAAGAGAATGAGAAGGCCAATAATTCAAAATAAGTATAAAAATTAACAAAAAACTAAGGCCTATTGAATAGTTGCTTAGAATAAGTTATTCCATAACATACTGAAAGTTAATGTAAAGGACACCTATAAGGCAATGGATACAGTAACACAGGCTACTAGTAGTGCTCCACTTTTTGTGCGTTAGCCCGGGGGGGGGTATATGAAGCATGTGCTCCAGGCAGCTCTAACAGCTGAGTGGCATTAGCAACGCATTCCTCAACATAACAAGCCAAACTGTACTGCTGCTAAAGCTCCGAACCTAGAGGGTGGCAGGCAGATGGCCGGAAGACTTGCAAATCATAGGAGATGTACAGTTGTGCTTTGTACTGTATATCTCAGTGTAGAAGAACCCACACCCCACGTCTACCTGTCTACCCTCATCACCCAACCATTGGCCTGAACAGTTTTACCCTGCAAACTTGGTGAGGAAACTCATTTGAGATACGTAGACCTGACCAGACATGACCCCAACTACATGATGCCTATACAATACTGATGCAACTTCATGGGTCAACAAATCCTTGATCCTCCTTTGACCATCCTTGGAAAGAAATGGGGCTGGGAGGTTCTTCATATATTTAGACCTGCCCTCAACCCATCAAAGGGAGAAGTTGTTTTTCCGGTACCACAGGTGTCATATTTATACATATATATATATATATATATATATATATATATATATATATATATATCTATAGTGAACAAAGTACCCCGCTTGTAAAATATAAGGATATTATAAGTTGCCAAGGAGTTCCATGACCATATAAAACACAAGGCCAAACTCATGAAACTCTGAGGTGACTTGCCTCCCTCTAATAATACACATACCCCCTCTTGTAAAGTATTATAAGTTACCGAGGAGATTCATGACCATGTAAAAACACGAGGCCGAATGTTTTTATACAGGTCATGGAACTCTGAGGTAACTTATAATATCCTCATATTTTGCAACTGGGGGTACTTTATTTATTATAATACACACGTTTCAGTGAGTCATATGACAGAAATGACATCAGAACTCACCGTTTATAACTGATGACATCAGAACTCACCGTTTATAAGGATATAAGATACAAGAATACAAGATATTCACGGCTTTTGTGTATTATACGGATATAATTTACAGGACACTCATGGCCCTTATGTATTATATACAGATTATACCTGCGGTGACCCAACCTTCTTTAGGATTCTAGCATAGGGTTGCTGAGTCCCTTCCCATGGCCAACAACCTATGCCATATAAGAGATTACATGGGGGATGGAGGGCCCTGTATGTTATGGCTTCTGGCTGCTGGCATTGGGAAACAGCAAAGCTCCCCATGTCCAGGCCCGGATTTGTGGCGAGGCCACATAGGCCCGGGCCTAGGGCGGCAAAATTTTAGGGGCGGCATGCCGCCCTGCCGCATCCAAGGAAGCGCTTGGCGCTCCAATACAGTATAGTGCACTCGCTTGCGCTCAGGGGCCGGCGCTTCGGACCATGCGCCTGGCGCTAGGACCGCGCAGTGAAGGGAGGGCGCACACACGCACTGGCCTTGGGGCGCGGCTTTCAGAAATCCGGCCCTGCCCATGTCAAAAAAAGAAATTATGAGGTGCCCTTTAAACACTTTGGGGTTATTTACTAAACTTCTGTCTGGCTTTTTGGGGCAAAACTCAATTTTATAAAACTTGAATTCTTAAAACCCAATGCAGCAAACAGCTGGAATACGAAAAGCCGAGATTGTGTATAAATCAATGGCTGAGGTTCCTATGCTATTTAAAGTTTCTGTGCTGGAATTAGCTCGAAAATCCAATCTTTTTGGGCAAAAATTTTTTTGGGGAAAAAGACAGAAAAATTGAGCGATTCAGGTTTTCATTCGGTTTTACCAAGTTTTTACCCAAACCAATTAAATTAAGCTTTTTTAATACTAAATAAAGTCAAATCATGGATTCTAGTTTGGTCAAAAAAAATGTATTTAAAAAATCTGAATAATTCAGATTTTGATAAATAATTAAAGGAGCCCACGAGGCGAGGACATCTCATGCCACAGAGCTAGTAAAACACTCAGAATCCGACACAGCGTGCAGTTGTCCCACTTTGGGACTACAAGGTCTCTTCCCTTACAGGAAATGTGATTTACAGATTGAATTGCACAGAACCTGACTCCCGCAGCATTTCATCGACAGGGAAACCGATACAGGGTGTTTAATAAGCAGCTAAACTGACACACAGAGCTTGCATTTCACTCAGTAACCAAAGCACGGAGCAGGCCGGCTACAGGGAAACTGATACAACTTTTAATACACACAGAAACTGGCACATGGGACTTGCAGCGCCATGTAATTCAACCGCAGAGCATTTATTCTACAGGGAAAGCAACACGCAGTGATAGCACGGCACACTGTAACTGAGCCACCGTGCTTTTACTCTCTTGGGGGATGGAATATCATAAAAGTCACAACGTTTGCACCAGGTCTAGTATCCTATGGCAACCAATCAACAGGTAGCATTCTACTCTAGTCTATTTAAAAAGCAAATGTGATGAGTTGCTATGGGTTACTAGACCTGGTGCAAACTTTGTGACTTTTATGATATGGATATATATATATTTATTTAGATACTATATACTCGAGAGTAGGAATGCACACTGGGATATTTCTACTCTCGAGTACCTTTGTACAAATGCCAAGGAATAGCACCTGGGTCTGATACATCTCTGCGTTGGAGTGCTTAAACCTTTGGAACATATATATATATATATATATATATATATATATATATATATATATATATATATATATTTTACAGGGTGCCTTATGGAGCAAGGTTAGTCATTCACAGGTCTGAACTGGCAATTGGTAAATTCTGGCAAATGTCAGAGGGGTAATATGTAATATGCCATAGACAGTCACTAATTTTTGGGCCTCTAAGGGGCTGTTTGGACCTCAGAGTACAGGAAATGCCAGGGCCTATTTTAAATTTAATTCTGGACACAAACATTCACACATGTCCCTGTCTTGCTATAGAGTTGACATGGAAACAATGATACGTTACACTACAGCGACGTTTTTCACCAATTTTCACCGTGAACATGACGGCCATAGAATCCCAATGGGCCAAAAAAATTGTCGCGTATCAAAAAAATGTCGCCAATGGACTTCAATGCATTTTGGCCAATTTTCGCTGTTTTGCAAATATTTGGCAGAGCGAAACTGGTCAGATTCGCCCGTCACTACTAAAGATTCTTAAAGAGATTGTTCACCTTTAAAGGGATGAAAATGAATCAGTTAATAGTGCTGCTCCAGCAGAATTCTGCACTGAAATCCATTTCTCAAAAGAGCAAACAAATTTTTTTATATTCAATTTTGAAATCTGACATGGGGCTAGACATTTTGTCAATTTCCCAGCTGCCCCTGGTCATGTGACTTGTGCTCTGATAAACTTCAATCACTCTTTACTGCAAGTTGGAGGGATATCACCCCCTCCCTCCCCCCCCAGCAGCCAAACAAAAAACAATGGGAAGGTAACCAGATAGCAGCTCCCTAACACAAGATAACAGCTGCCTGGTAGATCTAAGAACAACACTCAATAGTAAAAACCCATGTCCCACTGAGACACATTCAGTTACATTGAGAAGGAAAAACAGCAGCCTGCCAGAAAGCATTTCTCTCCTAAAGTGCAGGCACAAGTCACATGACCAGGGGCAGCTGGGAAATTGACAAAATGTCTAGCCCCATGTCAGATTTCAAAATTGAATATAAAAAACTATGTTTGCTCTAGTGAGAAATGGATTTCAGTGCAGAATTCTGCTGGAGTAGCACTATTAACTGAAGCGTTTTGAAAAAAACATGTTTTCCGATGACAGGATCCCTTTACGTTAGTGTTTAGAAAGTTGTAGAATGGCTAATTCTAAGCAACCCGTGTTCAACTCCATGATACCTTCTTCCATTGCTGCTGAGGGTATGACATCACACTTGCGGGCAGGGCTAACTACCGATACAGCACCAATATAAACAATAAACAGCAATGGGAAAACATGCAGGAGTTTGACACAGACAAGAGGCAGGCAACTGGGTGAGAGCAATTATTTTAAATATTTATTTTCCTTTATGCATGCCTTCTTATTATTGCAGTTCTGTCCCACTGAGATTTTGCAGCCATGCCGCATGAAATTAAACAGAGCCCCTGTGAGATATGGGTCAGGGATAGGGTTGCCACCTTTTCTGGAAAAATATACTTCCTTTTTATTTATCTTTTTCCATACTAATAACGTTGGGCTCAAGCATCATTTTTACCAGCCAGGTCAGCTGGCTCCCCTAGTCAGGGAGGGGGGCACTGATTGAAGACAATGTCTAGGGTGCCAAAATACCTTGGCCCGGCCCTGCCCTTAAAGCTGCTGTCCTATGCACAGACCCTGGAGTGTCTGTATGGTAAATATGCCCCTGCCCCACCCTACAAACTGTCTGTTTACTTGGCCCTAGCAAACATATAGAAGTAAACTCCCATGAGCTACAGAAGCAAATAATTAAAAAAACACAAAAATGTGGGCCTCCTTAAAGGAGAAGGAGCAGTGGCGGAACTACCGGGGGAGCAGGGGGTGCGAGTGGGCCAGGGCCCCCCGGCAGCTCACGCTCCACTGACAAATACGGCCAAATGCGGCTGAACGGAGGGGGGCGGGGCTGCGCGTCACGCACCAGGGCCCACCCCTCTCAAGTGACGCTACTGAAGGAAAATCTTCTTGCACTTGGTGGTGCCAAATATTAGTGACCCCCAAGTGATTGTACTTTCCTTGGGCCAGTGCTCCTATCAGCAGAAAACTGCACCGGCACGGGATTATACCAATGAGCACCACGGAGCGATCCTCTTCCAGCTTCCTCTTTCTTCAAATTTTCCCGGGGCAGACGCATGCGCAGTAGAAAAAAATAGTCGATTTTTTAGTTAAAGTTCGGCTTTTCACTCTACTGGCACATGTGCAGCTGCGTTAAGAAAGAGGAAGATGGAAGAGGATCGATCTGTGGTGCTCACTGGTATAATCCCGTGCCGGTGCAGTTTTCTGCTGATAGGAGCACCAGCCTGGGGTTTCAGGTAAATAAATACATTCATGATAAATATAATGTTTGGTACCACACTCTCTAATTCATTAATTAGACTTACTCAACCTCAAATATTGAGGTTGTGCAAGAAATAAAAAGTTTAAAGCTATAAAAATTGTAGAAAAGTATCTCCAAATTTGCACTCTGTATTGAGTCTATAATTGGTCAAATACTACTTTAATTATTCTCAAGGCACCTGATTCAAGATTAAAACCACATACAACAATACAAATTGATCATCTTTAATTCACACATATGCAAAAACACAAATATTAATGAAAAAATATATAACTATTAAACTTAAAAATTGGTCAATGTTAATAAAGTGCATTAGTTCATGTTAGGTTGAGATGTTAAGACTGTTAATCAGTATTAGGAATTCATAATCAATTCATGTGAATTTCATAGATTGTAAATAGGCATGCACCGAATTCACTTTTTTGGATTAGGCCGAACCCCCGAATCCTTCACGAATACTGAATACCGAACCGAATCCGAACCCTAATTTGCATATACAATTAGGGGTGGGAAGGGGAAAACATTTTTGACTTCCTTGTTTTCTGACAAAAAGTCACGCAATTTCCCTCCATGCCCCAAATTTGCATATGCAAATTAGGATTCGGATTCAGTTCGGCCAGACAGAAGGATTCGGCCGAATCCGAATCCTGCTGAAAAAGGCAGAATCCTGGCCGAATCCCAAACCAAATCCTGGATTCGTTGCATCCCTAATTGTAAATGAGTAGTTTGAACATGTTAATTGCTTGATTGAGTTGGTTAGTAAATGTACCAAGAAAAAAAACGAAAAAACATTTTGCTGGACTTTTTTTCGGTTTTTGCTGGACTTTTTTTCGTTTTTTTTCTTGAATCAGGTGCTTTGAGAATAATTAAAGTAATATTTGACCAATTATAGACTCAATACCGAGTGCAAACTTGGAGATACTTTTCTACAATTTTTATAAATAAATACATTCACTTGGGGTGCCTAACATTTGGCACCCCCAAGTGCAAGAAGACTTTCCTCCTCCTTTAAACAGTGCTGCCACTGGATAATAGAATCTGGGGACATGGGGGTGATAATTTGCAGTTATTTTTTTGGGAAAGCGCAGTGACCTCACCTGGCGCTACCGTCTCAACTTACCCCCTTCCCAGTGCCAGATTCAACACTTTCTCAGGACTGTGGGAATTCTCATAAGCGGCACTTAGCAGGCCTGCCAGCTGCAGGATTATAACTGCTGGCACCGGCACAGGATGACTCACCAAATGCTGGACAACTGCCCACTCATTTAAATACCACTTGAGACTCAAGAAGTGATGGCTCAGGCCGGCCAAGTAAGAATGTGTCATTTCCATAATTCAGCGAGCTCCTAAATCTGTAATTACATCTAGTCCTTTTGCTCAAAATTTGATCCATGCAGAAAGCGCCAAGATCATTTTACTGCATGAACCCTTCATTTTTATCATCCCTTGTAATTTAATGGGGTACTGACATTGCACAAAAGTAGGAGATACTTTTCTGGGAATTACACTTTTTGGGGGTTGAAAACAAAGGATTTTTGGCAGTACATCTTTTAACTTATTTGCACAATTCACAATATAATAATGTTGATAGTCAGGTTGCTTCCTACCTATAGAGGCAAATGGACAGAAATTGGCTTTCAGAATGACTCGTACCCCAAAAATAATTCTTTTGATACCTTTTGAACAAATATATTGTCATCCTGAGGTCGTGTTGGACTAGTCATTTTAAGGCCCACCAGAGAACCTGACATTGAGGGCCCACTTTCAACTCAGTAAGACTGAATGTAATAGATAGCATATAGACCTGTAGTTTAAATAAAAATGGGCTGATGGGAATTGTTCTTGTCTGGGTGGTTCTCTCATACAGTTGCAGTGCTCCTAGTAAAGAGATGGACACTAATGTACTCCCAGTGTATACTGACCTGGGTACCTGGGGCCCACCGGATACCTGACTCAAGGGTCCACCACCCAGCAACCAGTACTCACTACTCCTGCTCAACTCCCAGCCAAAACTGATCCCACTACCTCTGATACTTACCTCACTCTTAAAAATAAAAGATGGCCATGCCAGCAGAGTGGGGAGCGATGGTGGCTGGGAGTAGGAGGCAGGGCACAGGATTTCTTCCCAGTGTCCCGGCAGGTCAGCCCAATCCTGTGGACTCCTACCCAGAGCATGCCACGTCAGATAGGACCATGATTGTCAATCTAGCCAACATTAGGTACCAACCTTAAGACATAAGCAGTGGGGTGCTAATCTGGGATAGGAATGTTGATGTCTCCAAGCTGATGGACTGACCACTGAATTAGAAAAAAAAAGCTAATCATCAAGCTACCTAGTATGATTTCAAAACTCTCACTTGAATTCTAATATCCATATCAAATACAGAAGAAGATGCTGCATCTCTCTTATATAAAGCCAATTCCTTACAGATTTACTGTTCATTTCACAGGCAGAGAATGAGTCGATGAGAAGGTGAAAGCAAAGCGCGATTGTGATAGATTGGAATGGGTAAACTCCATCTTCCAAAATGTTCAGACAGTGTCCTTCTCAAGACGGTTCTTCTGCTTATCTTCTGCGAGCAAGGTAATGAGGACCAACTATGTCAACAAACACAATATACACAACTTTTAGGCTAACCATGCACACAATTTAGTATCCACTGGTTTGCGTTTGGGGACCAAGAAGATGGGCCAGATAATGGGGATCTGATCTTTGGCCCTGGGTTAATAATCAGATCACATGGGCTGCCTATGCAGACTTGTTGGGAGAGAGCCACACACAATGTTCCAATATGGTTCTCGTCCAAAGGTCTTTTCCAGACAGATATCAGTTGGGATTCTTATGTTTGCCCCATACATGGGACAACAATGGTGATGAGCAAATCTATCCCATTTCGCTTCACTGAAAAATTTGTAAAACTTTGAAAAAAAATTCGAAACAGCGAAAAATTTGCGAAGCGCATTGAAGTCAACAGGCGTTTTTATGTGTGACTTTTTTTACGCGAGCGACAATTGTTCTTACACGTCAATGGGCTTTTTTCTTATGACAACTTTTTTTGTCCTAATGCATAAACTCACTAGGCATTTTTTTTCCAAATGCTTTAAAGTCAATGGGTGTTTTTTATTATGGCAACTTTTTTGTCCTAAATTCAGAATTTGAGACGCAGATCCATGGCTGGCGAATAAATTCGACCATCACTAGCCAACAAGATAAGCCAGCAGCCAATATCTGCTTGAGTATAGCCAGCTTTACACTAAAGCAAATATTTTTAACCTGTCTTTAACTTGCTTGCGTTTTCTGCCGTTCTTCATTTTCTTGCATGGTTTTTTTTTTTTTTTATAAGATCAGGTTTCTTTAAAAAGTGAAAAGTCCACAATGTTTTAGGTTACAAATTCATGTGGTGACTGACAAAGCAAATGTTACTTCTGTCTAAGTCATCAAGTATTTATATAACTGAGGCCAACCTTTTGCGAATAAGTATCTGTGTATATAAGTACAACCACCTTGGACGTATATGTGTGTGTGTGTGTGTCTGTGTGTGAATTGTTCCCACTGTACCTACATTTTTAAACATAATAATGCCTTTGTCTTTTCTTGTAGTAAATGCCCAGTGTAAGATCGTCAAATGCAATTCAGAGTATGTGTCTGCCACGTTGAACTTGAGGGGTTCTGGCAGAAATGCAGAGATCCAGAAATGCAGCGCCCTGCGCGCCTATTCCCAATGTACCCGCAAAACCGCTCGAACCTGCCGCGGAGACCTGATCTACCACTCGGCAGTGCACATCATTGAAGATCTCATGATTCAGCACAACTGTTCCAAAGAGGGACCTACGGCATCCCCCAGACCTCAACCCCCACAGCCGCTCCCCGAAGGGCCCAGGAAACAGGAGGCCTGTGATTATGAGAGAACTTTCCGTGAGAAGAATGGCAAGATTCCAAAGTATCTCCACTGTGGTGTGTTTGGAGACCCTCATGTACGCACTTTTAGCGGTGACTTTCAGACGTGTCGAGTCAATGGGTCATGGCCTCTATTGGACAATGAATATCTGTTTGTCCAAGCCACCAGTTCACCACTCTCCACCATGTCCAACGCCACAGTTACCACTAAGGTAAAAGACAATGCAAATTTTTCCAACAATGGGCCATATTCAATTCAGTGAGAAAAAGTTATCTTATGGTTTATCACAGGAAAACTCATGGAATAGATTCAATTCAAGGAGGAAAAAACTTTTCTCAAAAGTCAGTTCCAGGGTTTTCCCATAGAGTTTTATGATATAAATATGTGATAAACAGTGAGATAAGTTTTTCTGAAATGAATTGCATCTCAAATTGAATCGATTGAATCACAAAAATGAGTCACAGGAGAGCAAATGACAGAGATCTATAGAAGGGTGGAAATGCCTGATAAATATTAAAAAAATATATAAACACATACTCCCACAACCAAGCAAGGATTTTCTGTAACCAATCCAATTGTCAGAGGTAGAACCATGATGGAACATGGGCACCTTATCAGATCTTTTTAGTTGTCATATTATTGTCCTTATAACAGGATTAATATTTTTACATTCCCTAAATGGCCACCAAAAGTTCTTTTGGGCACTACCCATTGATGTATTCAGATTGATAATGGGTCATATGGACCCAACAAGAGAAATCCTAAAGCAGTGGCTCATGGGCAACATGTTTCTCACCAACCTCTTGAATGTTGCTCCCAATGGCCTCAATGCTTATTTTTGAATTCCTGATTTGGAGGCAAGTTTTGGCTCAATAAAAAACAGTTGTCCTACCAAGCAAAACCTCAAGTTGGCTGCCTGTCCAGATAGGGACTACCAAATAGCCAATTTCAACCCTCATGTAGCACCCCAGGAACTTGTTTAATGCTTGGTAAAAAAGGTTGGGGACCCCTTTTCTAGAGGATTGTGTGGTCTACCCAGTCAGTTAACCTAAATTCCCTTCCAGCAGCCTGGCTCTATCTCCTTCTTGTCAACAGGAGTATTACAGCTATACCTCCTGAGTGAAGCAACCATCAGAAACCAAATGTGCACTCTTTACAAGCAGGACAAGCCTTTTTACACACAAACCTGGTTTTTACTATGCTATTGTTGTTTGCTCAATTTTTCCATTATTGTTTTGTTTTCGTAGATCACCATCATCTTCAAAAATATGAAGCAGTGCATCGATCAGAAGGTTTACCAGGCTGAAGTGGATAACCTCCCAGCAGCCTTTGATGATGGTTCTGTAAATGGAGGTAGACGAGGGGGAGGAAGCAACCTTAAAATCTACGACAGGGAGCCTGGGAGCTTAATAGAGATTGAGGCCCCTTATATTGGCACAACCATACGGGTTCGCCAGCTGGCCAAGCAGCTCTCATTCTCCCTGCGCATGCCTGAGGACATCTCATTGGCCTTCCAAGAGGAGCAGGATTTGCAGCTATGCCTGGGAGGATGCCCAGCAAGCCAGTTCATATCTAGGACTAAGGATCTTGGTAGGACAAGTTCTATCAGCAGGGACAAGGCCAAATCCTTGTGCAGAGTGAAACTCCCAGTTGAAGATGCTTATTTCCAGTCTTGTGTTTTTGATGTGGCCATATCTGGAGATGCTAACATGACAAATGCAGCCTACTATGCCTTGGAGGACGCAAAAGACTTTCTCCCTGAACCAGGAACATTGCATATATTTTCCACAGCAGCAGCAACGAGTCTGCATGTACCAGTTGCCTTATTAATTCTGCTTTCTCTGGCTGCCACGGTGGGGAACCTGTAGCTATTTTAGCGTTGGATGGGGCAAACAAAGGCCAGGACACATATGTGCAGATAGTGGACCCAATGTTCAGCAGAAGCTTCATCCTTTTAACAACAGTTTTGGTGCAAGTTCTGGTTTGAAACAAACCTATTGTACATAAAATTATACATCTCATGGTACAGGAGTCAAATATCAGGCCTCTGCCAGCAAATCCCAAACGTTTAATAATAATATCTCTCTGGATCTTCACTGGATAATCATGTGAATATTCTATGCCCTTGAGCCAAATCACAGTGGCAGAATCCATTAGCGAACTGTATCACACAAACACACACCTATGTATATATTACGTTTACCAGTAAGGGGAGTAAAAGGCACAGACTATACTCCCCTCTCTTGAAAAACTATTTTAGAATGCACCTTCTTAAATCTGAAAGTATATATATATATATATTTATATTTTATATTTAGAATGTTTGCTTAGCAGGAAAATGTAGCATATTAGGACAGTTTAAGTTCAACCATTTTCTAAATTTAAGAGGAACTACAACATAATTTTCAATTGCCTCTTTGTATTTGCCAAATTGAGATATTAAGAAGTGGGTTTATGAATATTAATATTTTGCTTTGATTTCTCAGGCTTCTATTATGATGTTAGCGGCGTGGCCTGCTGTTTTTGTTTTGCCTAAGAAGCCATTGTCTGGCTACAACTTTCATTATCACCTCCCACAGCCCTCCCATTGTTCTATGCGGCTCTACCAAGAAGCAAGAAAGGGGTGTGGAATAGCAGCCTGTAGTGTGGCCTGACATCATTGAAGGAGTGGCCACCACCCAGAGAGCTGTAAATGGAATTATCCATTTCCGGGACAACTATAGGGAGTTTTTTGTAGCATGTACAAACAAGTCCCATATAACTAAGGCACAAAGGGTATTACCATGGTGCCCTTTGCCCCCTGAGTATCTAGACCACTAAACTTGACGTTGGTGGGTCAGTCTCTATAGATTTCAAGGAGCTGCATATCAACATTAGGCAGATACTTGTTGCTGTCTGTTTGGTATGGTTAAATTAAATGTAAACTCCCATAAAATTTACATTAATCATTTTCTAGCTTTCAATATGTTGGCAGTTTTTCACTGCTGTTATAATGAATCTGATACAACAGTGCCACCTATTGTTCATTTCAGCTGTCTGGACAGAAAATGAAGTTAGTGAAGAAAGGGAAGTCTTGTGATGTTGCTCTGACCAGAAAATGAATTTAATGAGTAGAGAAGAGTCATCTGATGTCTCTCTGTTCTGCTTTAAGAACAAGACTTTCCTTTTTGACTTAAGTTTCTACCGAGTGTAGGCAGTCAGACGAAAGCAACAGCAGGTGGAGCTGTCATTTCAAATTCATCAGCAGCATACAAACTGCTAATATCTTGTAAAACTGGGATAAAATATATTATTTACCTGGTAAAAATGTGCAGACGAGCATTCATAGCAATGCCGCATCACATAGTGATATATTAACATAGTAACAAGGGTTGGAAAAAAGACACGTCTATCAAGTTCAACATTTTATGTTTAAATTAAACCTGCCAGAACTGCTAGTTCATCCAGAAGAAGGCAAAAGAAACTCCATCTGAAGCCGCGGAGGGGGAAAAATGTATTCTGGACTCCAACTTTGCAGCATTATTTTCAGTAATAACAGCAATTATTTGTTTCACCAATTAACATGTCCTTTAAACTGAGGCAAGCACTATGGCAGTCAAAGCTCACACAAACCAAATGTATAATAATACATGCAGAATATAATTAGTCATTTGCTGTAATAAATAAATAGAATACTTTCGCTTTAAACACGGAAGAGCATATTCTTCCCACCTGCCCATTCTGCAGCCCATTGCACTTATCTGAATTCAAAAAAATCCCAAAATTCAGCACGAGAGAGAACCCTTAAATCCCACATATTGTGGTCCAGTAAGACTGCACTCTCACCACCAGGTGGCGACAGTTTATTAGACACAAACGACTGACAATTGTAGCAGATTTCTGATGTGTTTGAATGGGGTTAAACCACTGTAGATAAGTATTCGTTGCCTGGACAGAAATATTTAATATATTGAAGTAGAATGTTTTATTAAAAAAAAAATGTGTTTTATTTTTTTGTGAGATGTGTTTGTATATGTCAACAGGGGGGGGGGGGGGGCTCTTCCATTGTGAAGATGAGTTAGAAATATTACCCCATGCAGGAAAAGAGAAACAGGTATGGGACTTGTTATGCAGAATGCTTGGGACCTGGTGTTTTACAGATAATGAATCTTTCCATAATTTGGATCTTCATATCTTAAGCCTACTAAAAAAAATTGTGATAACCTTGCAATAAACCCAATACAAACAGTTTTAAAAAATTGGATTATTTGGTGAAAATAGAATCTATGGAACACCTCCTTTCTGCAATTCAGAGCTTTGTGGATAAGGGGTTTCTGGATAACATATCCTATACCTGTACAATATACAGGAAATATTGCAATTGTAATGCCAAGTGTTGGTCTGGCTGTTTGTGTTGTCTGCACTGCTGGCTCCGACTCCTGAAACAATGAAGCATGAAGCCAGATGATAGTGAGATGCAGAGAAGAATTTCTTTAATAAATGTATAGTATATTGGAAATTTGCTTAAAATGACATTTTCTTTCATTGTTCATTGGGTGGGAGACCCCTTTAAAGGAGAAGGAAACCCTAAAAATCATTAGGAGTTATAATGCCATGTACTGAACTTATTGCACCAGCCTAAAGTTTCAGCTTGTCAATAGCAGCAATGATCCAGGACTTCAAACTTGTCACAGGGGGTCACCATCTTGGAAAGTGTCTGTGACACTCACATGCTCAGAGGGCTCTGATTGGCTGTTGAGAAGCTAAGCTTAGGGGTCGTCACTAATTATCCAGCAGAAAATGAGCTTCCCCTGTAATATAAGCTGATGCTACAGGTTTGCTGATTATTAAATTCTGATGATAATTGCACTGGTTTCTGTGCTGCCATGTAGTAATTACATGTATTAATTACTAATCAGCCTTATAGTGTGACATTTCTATTCTATGTGTACTGTATATTGTGAGTGGGTCCCTAAGCTCAGTAAGTGACAGCAGCACAGAGCATGTGCAGTGAATCAGCAGAAAAGAAGATGGGGAGCTACTGGGGCATCTTTGGAGACACAGATCTTTACTGCTAAAGGGCTGTGGTTGCCTTGGGCTGGTACAGAAGCACAAAACATAATGTACAACATTGGTTGCTAGTTCTTTAGTTTAACTTTCCTTGTCCTTTAAGAGACATACGTATATCTGTGGACAAATGAATGGGAAGGGAAATTCTTCTTTGGAAGTACTATATTTGTGGTTGTCAGGAAAGGTAAACTCTTGAAATTTGCAATTTACATGAGGGGTTTTTTTTCTAATTTTTCCAATTATTACACTGCTAATATAATGAACTGGAAACCATGTCGCCACTTGCTGTTCGGTTTGGCCAACTTGACACAGTCAGTAGAAAATTAAGTTAATGAATAAAGGAAAGTCTTATGATGTTGCTCTGCTACGACATTTCAGTGAGTGAGCAGGGGAGAGTCACCAGTTGTTTTTCCCTGGTCAGTTCTACTAGAGCAACATTACAAGACTTTTCCTGTTTTCACCATTTTCTGCTCGCTGTATCCAGTTGATTTAACTAAAAATTCAATTTGTCCCCAGTAAATTTGGCTAAACAAAAAATGACATCAAGTTTCCAGTAGGTGTCACTGCTGCATCATTCACTGTATCCTCTTCGGATGAGAACTACTTACTTAATAGTGTGAATATGGGCCGTTTGGAGGGAATCGATGGCTGGAGGAGAAACCCACAAGACTGATTTTATAACTAGCAGGTTTACTGGTGCAGATCCCGCACTAATTGTCCCAGTGAGGCTGATCTTCCAGTAAGTCCTTGTAGTCCCTTCTTAAGCAGCTTACCAATTTACCAACACTTTTCTCTGTTTTGTGAAGCTATTTACAGAAGCAGGTCCATCCTACCCCAGAGTTGCCCTGGAGTAGGATGGAGTAGAATGTACTCACAGGTATTAGGGAGTCAATAGACTGCACTGATTCCATGCAAAGATGTAACATTAGAGAGTCAATAGACTGCACTGCTCCCACGAAAAGATGTAACATTAGAGAGTCAATAGACTGCACTGCTCCCACGAAAAGATGTAACATTAGAGAGTCAATAGACTGCACTGCTCCCATGCAAAGATGTAACATTATGTAGTCAATAGACTGCACTGCTTCCATGCAAAGATGTAACATTATGTAGTCAATAGACTGCACTGCTTCCATGCAAAGACGTAACATTAGAGAGTCAATAGACTGCACTGCTCCCACGCAAAGATGTAACATTAGAGAGTCAATAGACTGCACTGCTCCCACGAAAAGATGCAACATTAGAGAGTCAATAGACTGCACTGCTCCCACGCAAAGATGTAACATTAGAGAGTCAATAGACTGCACTGCTCCCACGAAAAGATGCAACATTAGAGAGTCAATAGACTGCACTGCTCCCACGAAAAGATGTAACATTAGAGAGTCAATAGACTGCACTGCTCCCACGCAAAGATGTAACATTAGAGAGTCAATAGACTGCACTGCTCCCACGCAAAGACGTAACATTAGAGAGTCAATAGACTGCACTGCTCCCACGAAAAGATGCAACATTAGAGAGTCAATAGACTGCACTGCTTCCATGCAAAGATGTAACATTAGAGAGTCAATAGACTGCACTGCTCCCACGCAAAGACGTAACATTAGAGAGTCAATAGACTGCACTGCTCCCACGCAAAGATGTAAAATTAGGGAGTCAAGTAGCATACCTCCCAACATTTTGGAAATAGAAAGAGGGACAAAAAGATTTGCCACATGGAGTGCGGTGAATTTTTTTACCACACCGATTTTTGTGGCCACTCCCCCTAATTACCATGTCCATATTACAAAATTTGGCAGGTTATGAAAGTTTGAACACACTGGTTTTTATGTGTTATTACAGTTTTGCTAATGAAGGTGAATTGCCCTTTAAGCTGCGAGTCACAGTTTCCCCAAGAGACCTGATTATCTTAAATTGTTACAATTGTTTCTTTGCTTCTCTTAAATTGTAACAAAAGTATCGAAGTGCACCTGCCACATTTTGGGCTCTCTGCCAAAAGCCAATTAAGTTGGAAACTTTTTTCTTTCTCTGGTTGTTTAGTACAGGAGATCAAAGAGAAAGTTGGGACATTTCAGTAACAATCCAGGACTGCAGGTTGAGCTGTCAAAATCGGGACTGTCCAGGGAAAAACTGGACAGTTGGGAAGTATGCAATAGACTGCGCTGCTCCCATATAAGTCAATAGAGGGCACTGTTTTTGCGCAAGGGCAGCAGATCATACTAGGGCCATGCAAGGTGATCAAGCTTACCACGCTGTATCCACAATCTTAATACAGGTATGGACCTGTTATCCAGAATGCTTGGGACCTGGTGTTTTCCAGATAAGTAGTCTTTCAGTAATTTGGAACTTTATAACTTAACTCTACAAAAAATCATTGAAACGTTAATTAAACCCAATAGGCTGGTTTTGCTTCCAATAAGGATTTATTATATCTTAGTTTGGATCAAGTACAAGATACTGTTGGGAATATATTTTACAATGTTGAATTACTTAATTAAAATGTAGGACAAACTTACTGTAATTTGGAGCTTGCTGGATAACGGGTTTCCAGATAACAGATCCTATACCTGTATTAGAAGCAGCAGACTGTGCTTTTACTGTGGGCCCTGGAATGTACAGAAGGCTCTTGTGTGCAGCTACAACATACCCTGAATGATGCAACAATTTCACTCAGCCCCCTAACTATCACCTAAACCCAGGGGAACACGTAGTTCATGCTGAACTAATAAACTACACTGTCATTATCTTCCTTAAAGTGATACTGACACTAAAAGACTACTCTTAATGCACATTCAAAGTTACCTATAGATCATGTTGATTGTTTTTCACTGATAGGGCTGCTTTTGTAAGTAATTTTTACTTGACATTCCTAAACTTGGCCTAAACTTGGCTGTTTTGCCCAGGGTCGGACTGGCCGACCCTGGGAAAAAACCCGGTGGGCCCCCGCTGGGCCAGACCCCTCTGGCAATCTCCTGGGCATTCCTAAAAATGCGGCTGCGCATGCATGGTGGCGCAGCTCCGGCTGCTCCGTTGGGACAACTGCAACATCATTATAGTGGGCCCGGAGGGGGGCCCTGAACAGCAGTCCCAGTGGGTTCAGGGCCCCCCAGTCCAACCCTGGTTTTGCCACCCTGAGTGTCCCTTGTAGCCTGGCAGTTAGAGTTTCTAATGCTAATGCACAAATATGGCAGCCCCCTTATAGAGGAACATGGGTGATTAAATGGATAATGTAAAAGCATTGGAAAGTTACTTTTATAGCATAATTATAAATAGCATGCAAAGCCATAACAGAGATGCTATTATGATAGATGTAACAAGATGTTTAATTTTTGGTGTCAGTGTCTCTTTAAGGCTTGTGTGGACCCTAAAATATCTTGTAGCACTAGCAACCCAGTAACCTCTAGTTACCCCTGTAGGGTTCCTCCTGGTCTCTGCTCTGTGCTATGAGAGTGAACATGAAACTGAACTTGATGGACAACCTGAACTTAGAAGCTGTGTAATTGTAATGGGCGAGAGCTAATATATTGCGTGCGCAAAGGATTTCGGCTCTGCATATTTGGCTTTGTACGTGTGTAAGGGTTGCCAAATCTCTGGCCTCAGCTGAGTTCAGCAATATCTTATTACAGTGAGAAGAATAAAAACAGGGATATGAAACCCACTGCCCCAAGCTGTTGGGAGTCACAGTTCCCAGAATCCTCAGCCACTTATTGGCATTTGTACTTCCCAGAAATCCAGCTTAGCACCATAGTATAGGGTTCTTCTCTCTCCAACTTTCCATACTCACACCTGCCTTTCTTCCTTACTGCTTACTTTTTATGCTTTGTGTTCCACTAGCTTAGCATTGACTTCTGCCAAAGCTACAGGGGTCATTTATGACCTGCAGTGCAGGGTACAAAGTGAATAAAACACGGGCAATCCAAGGGGGCACCCTAGTGCTCTTACACTTCTTTCTGGGCTCTAAGTACCTGGTGCCTAGTAAGTGGCTTATCAACAATATCCAAGGTCCAAAGGGCTTTTACAATTGTGCACTTTATTATCGCTCACTTTCACTTTCTTATGGTTTGGCAATATCACTTTGTTTACGTGTGTTTTCATTCTGTAGTTCTCTAGATGACATCTGACTATATATTTAATATCATATACAGGTATAGGACCTGTTATCCAGAATGCTCGGGACCTGGGGTTTTCTGGATAACGTATCTTTCTGTTATTGGGACCTTCAAACCTAAATTCTACTAGAAAATAATTTAAACATTAAATAAACCCAATAGGCTGGTTTTGCTTCCAATAAGGATTAATTATATCTTAGTCTGGATCAAGTACAAGCTACTGTTTTATTATTACAGAGAAATAGGAAATCATTTTTAAAAATTTTGATTATTTGGTTAAAATGGAGTCTATGGGAGACGGCCATTCCATAAACATAATTTGGAGCTTTCTGGATAACGGGTTTCCAGATAACGGATGCCTTACCATATCCAACGGAGCTTGTCTCTTATTTGCTGTGTTAACATGTAGCCCATTGCCTTATTTAGGGGAACTATATTCGATCTTCTAAAGCAAATAAGCAGTGTGTGCCGGTTACAATGTAACATTATATTTATTGGCTTCAAAATCCTTTCACTTTTTCAGTCATTCTATATTTTGTTAGCTCATACCATCCAAAATACTGTAATCATTTTCTACCCCACATTTAACCCTCCTCCTCTAATTAAGCTTTGGATATTACATATCAATTTAGGTTGAAGAAAATACATATGCAATGTTAAAGTTTTTTGGTCTAAAGGAAACCTTCCTAACTTCTAGTTGATCCAGAGGAAGGCAAAAAAAAGCCCCATTAGAAGCCTCTCCAATTTGTCTTAGAGATGGAAAAAATCCTTCCTGACTCCAAGATGGCAATTGGACTAGTCCCTGGATCAATTTGTACTATGAGCCCTGCATCCAAGCCATCCAGCCTCTCCTTAAAGGGGTTGTTCACCTTTAAATTAACTGTTAGTATGATGCAGAGAAGTGATCCCCAACCTGTAGCTCCCCAACTTGTTGCTCTCCAACCCCTTGGATGTTGCTCTCAGGGTCTTCAAAGCAGGTGCTGATTTTTCAATTCCAAGCTTGAAATTGCATAAACACTAGGTATAGTGCTAAGTAGAGCCTCCTGTAGGCTGCCAGTCCACATAGGAGCTAACAAATAGCCAATCACAGCACCCTAAGGGACTTTTTCATGCTTGTGTTGCTCCCCAACTCTTTTTAAATTTGAATGTTGCTCACGGTTTAAAAAGGTTGGGGAACCTGATGTAAAGATGGATATTCTGAGACAATTTGTAGTTGGCTTTCATTTTTTATTCAGCAGCTCTCCAGTTTGAAATTTCAGCAGTCTGGTTGCTGAAATTGGCTCAAGACACTATGAGCCAAAAGATTAAGGAAATAAAAATGCAACATGAGCAAAACAAGGGCACAATAAACAGCTTAGCAAATAAACAGACGGTTACCATCAACATCGGCCTGCCCATGATAAGTCGGTCAATGTCAAGAAGCCTTGGTGGAAATAAACATGAACAACTGAGAATGAAAACAAAAACAGTCATCTGCAACCCTGACAACACAAAAGGGGAAAATAGAGCAAACACCGAGTAAAGAGTTGGAGAGTTCCCCTATCTATTAGCCAGAATATTGTATTTTTAAAATATACAGGTATGGGAGCTGTTATTGGGAATGTTATCAGGGACCTGGGGTAATAATTTAAATATTAAATAAAGCCAATAGGCTGGTTTTGCCTCCAATAAGGATTATTTATATCTTAGTTGGGATCAAGTACAAGCTACTGTTTTATTATTACAGAGAAAAAGGACATCATTTTTTAAAATTTGGATTATTTGTATAAAATGGAGTCTATGGGAGACGGCACTGGCATATGTAACTACCTTTACAGCAGACTCGCAGCCACTGGGGGGGGGGGCTTCCCGTGGTCTGCCGCATCATAGTTTCCCGACCCAACCTGTCTTTTACCGGTGCTAGCAGGTCAGGAGGGGGCACTAGGGGAAGAGAACTGTTTGCGCTGGGCCCCCTCAGTAGATATTTTGGCAGGGGGGCTGACGCTACCAAGTTATACCACTGGGAGATGGTGTCCCGGAATTCGGAGCTTTCTGGATAATGGGTTTTGTGTGTGAGAGAGAGAGAGAGAGAGAGAGAGAGAGAGACCTCCTAGTAGGGCGAAGACACACAGTTGCTGCTACTTGTCATGGCTACAAAATAGCCAAAAGTGATAATTGGCTTTGCTAAGACACTACATGTGTTTAAGCAGGGGCAATTCTCAGTACTGTCTATGGAAGGGCATTTTTTAGTCACAACAAGTAGTTGCGCCTAGTAACTCTGGAGCTACAAAAAAAAATACCCTGAACTACCACTCGGCACCCAGGCAATTGGTGGATTTTTTTTTGTGTGCCCTCCATTACTATGGTATATATATATATTTATACATATATATATATATATCTGGAAGCAGGCGAGCACACACAGGTCTTAATTGAAAAACAAAAGGTGTTTATTAAACAAAAAACTAACGTTTCGGCTAGCACTCTAGCCTTTCTCAAAGTACAAATGCACACTAAAAACCAACCTTTTAAACCCCCAGTGGCGGGAAGGGAGGGAAAGTGATGTCATAGGTCAGGAATGTTAAGTGGATAAACAGTATGCAACAAAAGGGGCGTGGGAGTAAAGTGAAGTGAAACCATCAAAGAAAAAAAGGGAGGTTAATAATATATACATATCAAGGCAAGCAGTAATTGCGGAAAAAGTTCATATTAACATTAATATATACAGAGAATAATAAAAGCACCAACGCTGATTTGACACAAATAGTGAGATTTAGACAATATCGGTAGTTCGTTACTCAAAGTCAATGCAACATAAAAATATATGAGTTCATAATAGAGATACAAGTCCCTTGACCAAGTGGATGTATAAAGCGATACAAAGTTGTATCTACGCTTGAGGGAAAAAAACATTGTGTGGTGTCAGTTAGTTAACACATTGATCGCCAGGTAGGTCATCATGGAGGGAAATGTCAAGTAGTGACAGATGTAATGGCGGTTCCACAGCGGTTACCTGTGTTTGTCGACTGGTCCGGCCGTAAAAGTGCTGGAACGTAGTGTACCTTGTTGTGGGCCGTGGGATCCATCAGATCAGAGGCAGGAGATCGGTAGCGTGATGCGCCTTAGAGTGCGCAGCGGTGTGGAGCATCCAGTGGTGCTGCGGCTGTTCGAGAGCTACCGTGGATATCAGTCGGAGAAACAGCAGAGAGGTTTCGCTTGTATTCAAGGCGTGGAGTCCGCGGGAATGGTCATCATGGAGATGAAGTAAGGGGTGTGGTATCAGCAATAGATCTGGTGTAGTTCAGGCTGGCTGTAAACTCAATGTGAAGGCGAGCGTCGCTAGGGCCTGGAAGGGTAGCAACGAGATTAAGTTCAAGGATCAAAGTTCAAAGTTCACTTATTTCTAACAGGAGAAAAATAATCACAAAGTAATAGATAACAGGATCACAACTAGCGATCTACAGGTATTAGGTACAGAACAGAATGGGGAATAGTCTGCTGTGAATAAAAGGGAGATGAATGTGTATCGTGCTGCAGGCTCATGGTAATTGCGAGGGGAGGTACACGTAAGGAGGGAACATAAGGAATACCCACCCTTCCTTATGTTCCCTCCTTACGTGTACCTCCCCTCGCAATTACCATGAGCCTGCAGCACGATACACATTCATCTCCCTTTTATTCACAGCAGACTATTCCCCATTCTGTTCTGTACCTAATACCTGTAGATCGCTAGTTGTGATCCTGTTATCTATTACTTTGTGATTATTTTTCTCCTGTTAGAAATAAGTGAACTTTGAACTTTGATCCTTGAACTTAATCTCGTTGCTACCCTTCCAGGCCCTAGCGACGCTCGCCTTCACATTGAGTTTACAGCCAGCCTGAACTACACCAGATCTATTGCTGATACCACACCCCTTACTTCATCTCCATGATGACCATTCCCGCGGACTCCACGCCTTGAATACAAGCGAAACCTCTCTGCTGTTTCTCCGACTGATATCCACGGTAGCTCTCGAACAGCCGCAGCACCACTGGATGCTCCACACCGCTGCGCACTCTAAGGCGCATCACGCTACCGATCTCCTGCCTCTGATCTGATGGATCCCACGGCCCACAACAAGGTACACTACGTTCCAGCACTTTTACGGCCGGACCAGTCGACAAACACAGGTAACCGCTGTGGAACCGCCATTACATCTGTCACTACTTGACATTTCCCTCCATGATGACCTACCTGGCGATCAATGTGTTAACTAACTGACACCACACAATGTTTTTTTCCCTCAAGCGTAGATACAACTTTGTATCGCTTTATACATCCACTTGGTCAAGGGACTTGTATCTCTATTATGAACTCATATATTTTTATGTTGCATTGACTTTGAGTAACGAACTACCGATATTGTCTAAATCTCACTATTTGTGTCAAATCAGCGTTGGTGCTTTTATTATTCTCTGTATATATTAATGTTAATATGAACTTTTTCCGCAATTACTGCTTGCCTTGATATGTATATATTATTAACCTCCCTTTTTTTCTTTGATGGTTTCACTTCACTTTACTCCCACGCCCCTTTTGTTGCATACTGTTTATCCACTTAACATTCCTGACCTATGACATCACTTTCCCTCCCTTCCCGCCACTGGGGGTTTAAAAGGTTGGTTTTTAGTGTGCATTTGTACTTTGAGAAAGGCTAGAGTGCTAGCCGAAACGTTAGTTTTTTGTTTAATAAACACCTTTTGTTTTTCAATTAAGACCTGTGTGTGCTCGCCTGCTTCCAGATATACATTACTATTTTGCTGTTAGCACCCAGGCAACAAGACTTTTTAAACGAGCTGTGCTGGCTTTTTTTGCTCTTTATATATATATATATATATATATATATATATATATATATATATATATATATATATATATATATATATATATATATATATATAAATATATACAGGGCCGCCATCAGGGGGGCACATGAGCTGCTGCTGTACCGGGCCTGGGCCTGAAGGGGGGACCGCCTGTGCTGAACTTTTCAAAATAGCCAGGGACCCCTTGACAGCGCCGAAGCTGTGCCGTCTCTCCTGCAGTCCCGAATAGCCGAAATGCGGAAGTGCCGAACAGCTGAAGTCCTGAAGCGGAGAAAAGACCCAAAGTGACTAAAGGAGACAAAGTTCAAGTCCTGAAGCCACAAGTTGAATTCTACTGAACACCAATGTGTGTTTTTTGATTTTTTTTAATCCCCTGGCCACCAATGTATTATTTTAATAATCTATAGGCCCCTGCCACCAATGTTTTTGTTAAAAATATTCTTTTTTTAACTTGGCACCAATGTTTTTTTTTAAAAAAAACTTTTGTGGGGTGCCCTGGCGCCATAGTTTTTTTTTAACTTATAAGGGGGCCCTGACCATCCTTATAACTTGGGAAATTTGCGCTCACCACGGGGGTGAAATGAGGCTGTGATCACAAAATACATATAGACATATACAAGAGGTCCTCTATATTAACAATATATTTAAGACATTGAGACATTTTGTGCCTTAAGATGCCAAAAAATGCCTTACCCTTTAAATAAAACAGGGATTTGTTTGTTTGTCCATATATTACAATATATTTATGCTGCCCAACTATGTCAAAGTCATTCCCGGTATGGTAAGTCCTACACTCAACTTTCATCGCAATCGCTAATGATTTTATCATACCCTAGTGAACTATAATGCAAGTGTCATCAATGTAACCCTGCACTCTTACATATGTAAAAAGGAAGTCCAACAAAAGCTAACTTTTAGTATGTTATGAAAGTTTTAAGAAACTTTTCAATTGATCTTTAGGGATGTAGCGAACGTCGGAAAAAAAGTTCGCGAACATATTCGCGAACTTGCGCAAAAATGCGAGCGGTTCGCGAACGGTTCGCGAACCCCATAGACTTCAATGGGAAGGCGAACTTTAACATCTAAAAAAGACATTTCTGGCCAGAAAAATGATTTTAAAGTTGTTTAAAGGGTGCAACGACCTGGACAGTGGCATGCCAGAGGGGGATCAAGGGCAAAAATGTATCTGAAAAATCTGCCTGTGTGTGCTTGGAAGAGATAGTGTAGGGGGAGAGCTGTTAGTGATTTCAGGGACAGATGATAGTAAGTTTGCTGGCTAGTAATCTACTTGATACTGCTCTGTATTGGAACAAAAAAATAAATAAAAGCAGTCCTTACAAGGACTACTGTTATTGCAGCAGTCAGCAGATGAGATCAGAAGCAGGACAGCTGCCCACTGCAGCTACATACAGAGCACTGCAGTAGAAGGTAGATTACTAGCCAGCAAAGCTACCTAAGCTTAAATGTCCCTCAAACCCCTGCAGACTTCTGTCCCTCCAATAACAGAGCAGTATCAACACGATTACTAGCCAGCAAACTTTCAACTGTCCCTGAAATCACTAACAGGCAGCAGCTCTCTCCCTACACTATCTCTTCAGCACACACAGGCAGAGTGAAAAAAACGCTGCAGGGCTTCGGTTTTTATAGGGAAGGGGAGTGGTCCAGGGGAGAGCTTCCTGATTGGCTGCCATGTACCTGCTGGTCTGGGGTGAGAGGGCAAAAAAAAGCGCCAACAATGGCGAACCCAAAATGGCGAACGTCGCACGACGTTCGCGAACTTCCGGCGAGCGCGAACACCCGATGTTCGCGCGAACAAGTTCGTCGGCGAACAGTTCGCGCCATCTCTATTGATCTTCCTTTTTTTATAGTTGGTTATATATTTTTTATAGTTTATTAATTATTTGCCCTTTTCTTCTGACTCCAGCTTTCAAATGGGTGTGACTGACCCCATTTAAAAAACTGTAAGGCTACAAATGTATTGTTATTGCTACTTTTCATTACTTCTGTTTCTTTTCAGGCCTCTCCTATTCATATTCCAGGCCTGTATTCATATCAATACATGGTTGCTATGGTAATTTGGACCCTAGCAACCAGATGGCTGAAATTGCAAACTGGAGAGGCTGAATAAAAAGCTAAATAACTAAAAAAAACACAAATAATGAAAAACTAAAACCAATTGCAAATTGTCTCAGAATAACAATTTATTTATCATACTAAACGTTAATTCAAAGGGGAACAACCCCTTTAAAGGAACAGTAACACCAAAAAAATTATCATTTTAAAGTAATAAAAATTTACTGCACTAGTACAATTGATGTGTTTGCTTTAGAAAGACTACTATAGTTAATATAAACAAGCTGCTGTCTAGCCATGGGACAGCCATTCAAGCACAGGATACACAGTAGATAACAGATAAGTACTACTATAGTTTATATAAACAAGCTGCTGTGTAGCCATGGGGGCAGCCATTCAAAGTGCATGTTACATAGCAGATGCACCCTATAGAATACCATTGTATTCTATTAAAAAGCTTATCTGTTATCTTTGTTTTTTTTCCTTTTTGAGCTTGAATGGCTGCCCCCATGGCTACACAGCAGTCTATTTTTTTAAAAAAAAACTATAGTAGTCTTTCTAAAGCAAACGCATAACTTTTACCATAGCACAGCAACAGTACAAGATATTTTATTATTATTATTATTACTTTAAAAAGCTTTTATTTTTGGTGGTACTGTTCCTTTAATATAAACACTGTACATATGGTATTGATTACAATGGTTTAGGGTGAGGGCAGTACAAACAAAAAAGTTTTGTTGGGGTGCATGTGCCCAGCAATTATATCTTTGCCTTTGGCCCAACAGAGCCTGAAAGCAGCCCTAGTTTTACTACAATTCTCAAATCCACTTGCCAGTTGGTGCTGGGAGTCCTGCTTTATATTGCCTTTGGCCCCATCACAACTATATAAGTCCTTGACTTATATAAATAATCAAGTGAGACTCAACAGAACAATGAGGCCAGTAAGAGGTCCTTCCCAGGTTCTTTTGGATATTATGAAGTTCTCTCTACTCCCCGTCTGACTCATGTACAGAACATCTCGCATCCTGTTTACGGAGAGCAGCAATGGAATGTTTCGGAATCGCTCGTGGAACAGTTCATAGTAATGTGCAGATTCCTCGCTCCTTGTCCCACTCACTGATTGTACTGAATGAACTGTTTGGGTTTCTTACTTTATCCTAACACACACCAGGGGAGCTCTGTGTTTCTATAATCTGATATAAGGGTAAGGAATTTCCTCGGGGCAGTCGTTCAATACCCAGATAGACGTTTGATTCTTCAGGACAGCAAGATGTTCTTTTGCACTTCAGACAATAACGTGCTGTTTATGGGACATTTATGATGGACTCCTTGCGAACTCAAGATACAGGCCATTGATAGGCCACCTTAGAAGCTGTGCCATATTTTGCAATTAATTAAATAGAAACTGTCAAAGCAATTAAATAACCACCCCCGCCAAACTGCCATGAGTGTTTAAAGGGGTGGTTCACCTTTAAGTTAACTTTTAGAGGGTTATCTATTTATTGGATAAAGTCCGAATGGCAAAAACTCAAAAAAATACAAATTTTTAGAGGGAAAAAAAAACATGAATGTTTCCTGATTTATTATACCCCAAGGCTGCTAAAAGTCTGAATCCAAAAATACTCCATCTCCTGTAGCTCTCCTGTAGAAGTCAAAGGAAAAAGGTCCCATTTCAAATTTGAAGATATCATGGTCTGCACTGAGCTTCAGCCAAAGATCTGAAAAATTCAGGGGTTTCGAGCTGTTTCATGAGCACAGAACCGAACCGAATCGATTTTATCAAGTTTTTTCAATGATAAATAAGGTCAAATAGTGGATTTTAGTTTGGTTAGACTTTTATTACTTAAAAAATCAGAAAAAAATCACATTTTGATAAATAACCCCCCACTTATGATAGCTAATTCTAAGCAAAAGAAAAGACTTACACTCGCACACCCTGGCCGTCCAGACTTCAACGATTCCCAGGTGCTCGATGCTAGAGGGAATGGGCAACCTCAGAAACAACGTAGAAATAGGACACACCGGCACAACATGGGTAATTCCAGCAGGTAAAACCTTTATTGCGGATGCAACGTTTCGGGGCGTGACCCCTTTTCTCAATGCTTGAGAAAGGGGTCACGCCCCGAAACGTTGCATCCGCAATAAACGAGCAAGGTTTTACCTGCTGGAATTACCCATGTTGTGCCGGTGTGTCCTATTTCTAGCTAATTCTAAGCAACATTTCAATTGGCCTTAAATTTTTTTGTTTTTATGGTTATTGATTTGCCTTCATCTTCTGACTCTTTCCAGCTTTCAAATGGGAGTCACTGACCCCACCTAAAAAACGAATGCTCTGTACGGCTACAAATTGTCATTGTTACTTTTTCCATTCTCATCTTTCTCATCTTTCTATTCAGGCCTTTCCTACTATTCCAGTCTCTTATTCAAGTCAATGCATGGTTTATAGGGTAACTAGGACCCTAGCAAATGGATTGCTGAAGTTGCAAACTGGAGAGCTTCTGAATAAGAAGCTAAATAACTCAAAAACCACAAATAATAAAAAGTGAAAACCAATTGCAGATTTCACCAGAATATCATTCTCTACATCATACTAAAAGTTAATTTATAGGTGCACAACCCCTTTCATAAATCTGTTCCATGAGAAGTTCAGTTTGTGGTTTAAAAGAGAACTAAACCCACCAATCAGTGCAGAGTATGCACAGCAGAACTCATCAGCGCAATCTTTGGGATCTTCGGTCTCTGTAAGGCAGCGCCATATTGGTGCATGTGCAGTTGCTACGAACTGGAAGACTGCTCCAACTGCGCATGTGCCAATACGCCCGTGAATTGCAGAAGGGAACAAAGAGGACCTGAAGAAGGCCAAATATCCGGAACATGACGCAAATGAGCTCCAGATCCGGAAGATGGTGCCCATGAGCTCCACTGCGGTTACTCTGCACATATCCGTGAGCAATGTATTCGGGACACTTTAAGGGATAATGAAGTATGCGTGGGGGAAGCAGAGAGGGGACTATCTAGTGTAGTAGGTAGGGGCTTCTCTTATTGCAGGGGGTTTAGTTCTCCTTTAAAGGGCACATTTAGAAATACAAATTGCTGGAATGGACAACAAATGAGCAGGCATTGCTGTTATTCACAAACATACATGCCCTCATACATGCTACTAGCAACTTATACACAATTGCACATGTAGGCTGCATCTATGTTAAACGAATAGGTAATTAATGCTGCATGCACAATGAAGCACGGATATAGCTGTGTATCATAGAGCTGTCTGGACTGATAGACTCATGTGCCCTTCTCTGTTTCCAGGTTATTCTGCAAGTCACCAGCAGTAGTCAGTTGCAGTCAGTCTCAGATGATGACAGTTACAATCTGGATCAGATGACAGTCGCTCAGCATGACTGAATGGGGGATTTATACGCAACGAAAAGGCCACCTCATAAAGTTGAAAGCAGCCTAACTGTCCAACAGCATTGGGTGACCAATAATATGCTTAAAGGGGTTGTTCACCTTTAAGTTAACTTTTAATATGGTATAGAATAGAATATTCCTAGCAATTTTTCAATAGGTTTTCATAATTTTTTTTTATAGTTTTTTTATTTATTTGCCTTCTTCTTCTAATCCTTTCCAGCTTTTAAAGGGTCACCGACCCCGGCAGCCAAAAACTATTGCTCTGTGGAGCTACAATTTTTTTGGCTATTGTTACTTCTTATTACATATCTATCTAACCAAGCCCTCAAATTACTGCATGTTTTCTAGGGAAAATAAGACCCTGAAATACCAAACTGGAGTGCTGTTAAACAATAATTACTTAACACCCATAAAAATATGAAGGACAACATGTGGCTCTACTCTTCTTAGGGTGTTTTAGAGCAGGTAATACTCTCTGAAACTGGCACTATTCATTTTCTCTTTCATTTGGGCTAATGTTTCTGCTGTGAGACATAAGGGATATTCCACAATGAGCAATATCTAATTATACTACTGTATGTCAGTGAAGGGTGAAACATGAACAGGCTTCTGTGATACCTTCATTGCCTAACACTTCTTGATCACATAACAGTCATGGGTAAGAGTCCCAGCCTTGAAGAATCATCCAACTCCAATAAAGGAATAAGGGTTAGGGTGGAACTATAGCAGGGTGACTGTTACCCCAATGTTTCTATATATCTGTAACCTTGTTATGAGCTAAGGGGGCCCAGCCTGAAGGCCAGTTAGGGGGAGATTTGGGGTGAGTGCTTATTTGTGCCCTGGGTACTCCTGGAACTATAGCAGGGTGACTGTTACCCCAATGTTTCTATATATCTGCAACCTTATTATGAGCTAAGGGGGCCCAGCCTGAAGGCCAGTTCGGGGGAGATTTGGGGTGAGTGCTCATTTGTGCCATGGGTACCCCTGGAACTATAGGAGGTTGACTGTTATTCCCAATATTTCTATATACCTGTAACCTTGTTATGAGCTAAGCGGGCCCAGCCTTAAGGTCAGTTAGGGTGAGATTTGGGGTGAGAGTTTATTTATGCCCTGGGTACCCCTGAAACTATAGCAGGGTAAATGTTACCCCAATGTTTCTATATATCTGTAACCATGTTATGAGCTAAGGGGGCCCAGCCTGAAGGTCAGTTAGGGGGAGATTTGGGGTGAGTGCTTATTTGTGCCTGGGTACCCCTGGAACTATAGCAGGGTGACTGTTACCCCAATGTTTCTATTTATCTGTAACCTTGTTATGAGCTAAGGGGTCCAGCCTGAAGGACAGTTAGGGGGAGATTTGGGGTGAGTGCTTATTTGTGCCCTGGGTACTCCCGGAACTATAGCAGGGTGACTGTTACCCCAATGTTTCTATATATCTGCAACCTTATTATGAGCTAAGGGGGCCCAGCCTGAAGGCCAGTTCGGGGGAGATTTGGGGTGAGTGCTCATTTGTGCCATGGGTACCCCTGGAACTATAGGAGGTTGACTGTTATTCCCAATATTTCTATATACCTGTAACCTTGTTATGAGCTAAGCGGGCCCAGCCTTAAGGTCAGTTAGGGTGAGATTTGGGGTGAGAGTTTATTTATGCCCTGGGTACCCCTGAAACTATAGCAGGGTAAATGTTACCCCAATGTTTCTATATATCTGTAACCATGTTATGAGCTAAGGGGGCCCAGCCTGAAGGTCAGTTAGGGGGAGATTTGGGGTGAGTGCTTATTTGTGCCTGGGTACCCCTGGAACTATAGCAGGGTGACTGTTACCCCAATGTTTCTATTTATCTGTAACCTTGTTATGAGCTAAGGGGGCCCAGCCTGAAGGCCAGTTAGGGGGAGATTTGGGGTGAGTGTTTATTTGTACACTGGGTACCCCTGGAACTATAGCAGGGTGACTGTTACCCCAATGTTTCTATATATCTTTAACCTTGTTATGAGCTAAGGGGTCCAGCCTGACAGGCAGTTAGAGTCAAATGTGACTAGGGGTTGCTGGAACTTTTAGTTCAAAAACTCAGTTTTGCCCCAGGCAAAATTAAAGACAGCACTGATAGCTAGCTGACATTATAAGTCATCACAGGATAGAGTCTTGTGATAAAGTCACACAGGCAAGAGTTTTATAAAACAAAGATGATTCAGTGGTGAATCCCTGCATACTGTCTCAGTATATGGTGAAATACTTTAGAAGAATTCCTCACTACAAGGAGGGCACAATAGGGGACCGGGGCACACCACAGAACTTTAAGGGGCTGTTCACCTTCCAACACTTTTTTTTTTCAATTCAGTTGTTTTCAGAATTCATCAGAATTAAAGACTTTTTTCAATCACTTTCCATTTTCTATTTGTGACCGTTTTTATAATGGAGGTTTGAAGGTTCATTTTTCCCCCTCTTTTGTCTTTCTAAAGCAGCTCCAGCAGGAGGGGGGGTCGCTGTTCTAAATTGATAAATTTAGATGATCCATTTCCTATCTTTGTCCCTGCTGAGCAGAATCCCTGAGTTTCATTAAAGGGCACCTGTTGGGTAAAAATGTTATCCCCAAACAAAGGTATGGGCTAATAGAGCCCGTATTCCGGTTAGGGATAACAGTATTTATTTATTTTTTTAAATTAAAATGCCCCCGCCTGTCGATAGGCTAACCGCACCGGGAAGTAGCTCCTGGTACAAGCAGCCATATCCGGTCACTCGCATGCACATAATGAAAGCTACCCCGAATTGCGTTTAGCCTATTGCTGGCGGGGGGCATTTTTTTAAAAAAAAAAAAAACTACTGTTATCCCCAACCGGAATGCAAGCTCTATTAGCCCACACCTTTGTTTGGGGATAACATTTTTACCCAACAGGTGCCTTTTAAAGGAACCTGTTAGAATTGATACAATAGTTGCTCATACTCCAGGAATGCTGCTGAGAAATGTATCAACTCATGTAGCAAAATAGTAACAGTTCGGAATCTGTACCCCTGGTTGCTGAGCTGCCAGACTGAGACACCGGAGACAGAAATATTGAACTTTAAACTTCAATATCGGAAAAATGGTAAAAAAAAAAAAAATTGAAAAGCAATTGATAAAAGTCTTTATTTCTGGTGAACAATAACTGAGCTGGAAAAAAAAAGCGTTTGGAAAGTGAACAACCCCTTTAGTTGAATCTAATATATATACATTTTATTTGATACAATGCTCCATTAATTCTCTTTATGACTATATGAATTATTTATTATGTGCATTTCATTCCATTTGCTCCACTTAAGTTTTATTAACCTATTAATACTATCCATCTCCTATTCCCCACCAAGTAAAACAAGGTATGGGTCTAAGTGTTTGCATTGCATTAGGCTTGGACTGTAAAGGTCTCCCAGTGATAGTGCTGGATCATGTGCCCCCCATAAACATTCTTAGGGGGTTATTTATCAAAGTCCGATTTTATCTTAACATTTTCTGCTGCAAACTCTGATCAAATCCACTCAGGTTTTTTACGCTTACTTATTATAAAATTTTCCCGAAAATGTGCTTTGCGGGAAGAAAAACAGATTTTCGCGATTTTTTTGGGATCTTTCACCCAAAAAATTGGATTTTTTCAGATTGTTCACCCGAAAACAGATTTATGTTTTTTGCCTGAAAACTTCAGGGTATTGCACAAAACCCAGTGCACATCAAAAATGATTGGGACTTCTCCTATTGACTTGTATGCAACCTTACTCAGACTTTTCAATCCTCAGGGTTTAATAAATTCTGAAAAATTTGTGATTTTTTTAAAACTCTGAATTTATTTTAAAAAATCACAAATTTTTCGTGATTTTTGTATTTGTAGTTTAGTAATTAATCGCCTTATTGTTATGTCCATTAAGGGCTCCTCACCCTTTGAAACGAAATGCAGATGCACACCTGGTCCCTCTTTCAACGTTCACGGTGCATGGAACATAGGAGGACGGCACCTCCAAAAATTGGTAAGTAAGTAGAATGAATCCAGCACACGAAATCTGCTCAAGGGTTATCACCCATGTTTAATGCCACGCCAAACAGGTTACAACGTTTCGGGGGCGTACCCCTTCGTCCTGACGAAACGTTGTAACCTGTTTGGCGTGGCATTAAACATGGGTGATAACCCTTGAGCAGATATCGTGTGCTGGATTCATTCTATTTACTCCTCACCCTTTGTACATTTAGCCTCATATAAGAACATAAGGGGGTAATTTATCATTTCTGGGCAAATTTGACCATGGGCAAGTAATCCTTGGCAACCAATCACATCGTTACATTCATTGTTCTGCCTGCAGCTGGCTGGAAAAAGCCAATCACTGATTGGTTGCAAAGTTGCCCAGGGTTGATAAATGAGCCCCAAGGTCTCCAAAGCAAGCATCTGGCAAGGATACACAAACGCTGTAGACTACTGTCAGGGGCATATTAGTGTGTTCAGCTCCCCAGGATTTTCCCCTGTATCGTGGTGGGCTAGTGCGACCATGTATAGTGAAAATTTCATTTATTTATGGAACAGGTGAAGCTACAGGTGGAAGTACAATATGGAAGGAAGGACTGCTTTTATTGCTTGGGTAAGACTCATGCACTGTTGGATAAGGTGTTGAGAAGGAGGCCCGAATCATTCCACTGATTATGGATCAATTTGGTCTTAATCTAGTTATGACATGTGATTTAAGACTAGGGTCTGCCTGGAGAATTCACTGCTGGAAAGTTCAATCTTGTTACAAGTTAATGGGTGAATGGGTGCCTTGATAGGTTGGACCTGCAATGAGGGTTTAGACTAAAAAAAGTCCACAACCACTGGTCTAAAGTTGGTTGAAAAACGTTGGTACAGAATTGCTCCAGATTGGCCACTAAGTTTGAAGCAGGGAAGCAATGGCAGAAGGCAGGTGGGGAGTGACAGTGGAGGGCAAGCAGGAATCAGGTCTGGGATGGCCGGGCCCAACAGGTTTTTTTTCCCAGTGTCCTGCCAGCCCAGTCCAACCCTGCCTGTATTATTTTAGGGCTCTGCTACCCCTTGTTACACTAACCTAAAATCTAAATCTGTTTCTTTGTCCTTTTCATTGCTCTTACAATTGATTTTTTTTAAATAGTGAATAAAGCACCACCTATTGTACGATATAAAGATATTTATAAGCATGGCCGGCGGGAAACTGGGAAAAAACCTGCCGGCCCAGACCCGGTCCTAAATTGGCTCCAAACAAAGAAAAAAAATATGTGCGGTGCAGTGTGCTCTTTGTTAGCGCATGCGCACTGGGGCCTGTCTTTCGTGCATGCGCGCGGGGGCCCCTGAGGTTCAGGACCCGGTGGGCTCCAACTGAGCCAGTCCGACGCTGTTTGTAAGTCACCAAGGAGTTCCATGACTATATGAAAACATGAGGCCGAAGGCTTAAGGTCATGGAACTCCGAGGTGACTTCTAATACCCTCATATTATACAACAGGGGGTACATTAATTATTATAATACACAAGTTTCATGCGACAGAAATGACATCACTGAGCACCCATGACATCACTAAGCACCGTTTATAAGGATATCATTTAAAGAATACTCATGGCTCTTGTGTATTATATAGTGAATAAAGAACCCCATCTTGTAAAATATAAGAATATTATAGGTTACAGAGGAGTTCCATGACAGGTCATGGAACTCCGAGATGACTTCTAATATCCTCATATTTTGTAACAGGTGGTACTTTATTTATAATACACAGGTTTCAGGGGTTTCAGCCATCAGGGGGGGACAGGGGGGAGAGTTGTAGGTGGCCCGAGGGTAAGGGGGCCCGGCCACACTGCACTTTCTTGATTAGCCAGGCCCCCCTGCTTTCTGAGAGCTGCTGACTTCGGGAAGGCAGGGCGGGAGCACAAGGGGTGGTATCTTCTGTCCATCATTTCCCCTTTATTGCTCATTGAGTCTAAGTCCCGGTTGAGCTGCTCTGGGATTGGATATCTGAGGTTTGAACTTCTCCTCCAGCTCATCCAATCAGCATGCAGCTTTACCAGGACTTCAAATTCTGTGACCAATAAGGGAAGAAAATGCTGTCACTGGGAGGAGATGCAGCCACCTGTGTTCCCCTCCTCCTTTCTGTAGTTGGCAGCTCACTGAGAGCAGGTGGGCCACACTAATGAACTAAGTGCAACATGGCAGCCCCCCCCTAAAAGTAACCCTTTGTGATCCCTGTTGTGTGGTAGGGCCCTGGGCACCAATTTCTTTTTAAACTTCTGGGGGTGCAAGTTTTTTTACATGGACGTTTAAGGGGGGCCCTGGCCACCAATTTTCTTATAACGTGGGGGGGATGGGCCTGGCCACCAATTTTTTTCCCCATGTGGGGTCCTAGCCACCAATTTATTTTAATGGGGGGCCCTGACCACAAATGTTTTTTATAATGGGGGGGCCCTGACCACAAATATTTTTTTCAATGGGGGGCCCTGACCACCAATATTTTTTTATTAACATGTGGGAACCATAGCCACCAAATTTTTTTTTAGTGTGTGGTGGACCTGTGGGGTGGGGAGGGCGGACCTGTAGGTGGGGCTTGTGGTGGGCACAGCCCAGGGGGTCCAGGAAATTTTTTCATATGGGGCCCTGCGATTTCTAATGGCGGCCCTGCTCTTTGGTATTAAAATATATCTGCTATATAGTAGGAGTGGGCTGCTATTGTTGCTATGACTAGCAGGAAATAAGCTCCTCTGCTCACACTACTTCTTGACTTAGCAGTACACTGCATTTTTTCACACTAATACTACACTATTTTCACAAAAATGTCACCATCAGCACAGGACAGGACATAACTGTCAGCTTATAGAATTCTTTCCTGAAGAAGGCAGCAATGGCGGCCATATACTGAAAGTAATAGTTTGCTGGAATGTATATATATATATATATATATATATATATATATATAAAGTTATTTAACTACGTGGCAGCCAGCCCTTTTCCCATGCACAAGCCCCCTACAAGCCTACATACTTTCTGTCATCAGGATCCGCTGTTACTATCTAAAGGGACTGACAGTGCTCTGCTCTGCTCCTGGCACTAGAGGTTTAATCCCGCCATGTGCATAGTGCAACTTCACCTCTGATCACTACAGGTACAAGTACTTGTGGATGGGCCCTAGGTGTACAACTTGGTGGCAATTAGTGCTCCAGCACAAATGGGTGCAAACTTTTTTTTTTATCCCATTTGTACAATGCTGAAATAAACTCTGGATATTGCAGTGTTTTGATGGTGTGCACTAGTGTATTTTCTTTCTTTCTTAAAGGGAAACTATTTCAAAAATGAAAATTGAATATAAGCTTTAGCATGATGAAATAAGTAAAAATTCTAGATATAATCAATTAAATAATCAATTAAATATTCTGTACCGTTTCTGAAATAATCAAGTTTATCTTCACTATTCCTCTCTCAGCATCTGTTTCTTCTCATGCAGGAGTTGGGTGTCAGATGAATGATCGAATATATCTTATAGGGGGGCTCCTTTTGCCTAGAAGATGTATTACAGCTCATTCTATTTAAATCACCAGACATCATGTCTCTCTACATGCAGAATTTGTGCAAAATGCAGTTATTTTGTTTGTACTGGAATCAGTGTCGGACTGGCCCACCATGATACCAGGAAAACTCCAGGTGGGCCCAGGTGTCAGTGGGCCTCCTGCTTCTAACCATTTGGCCTATTTCATGGTAATTCTCTATTTCTTTATGGCAACAAAGAGGCTTAAAAATGGAAGATTAGAGAATAGTATGTAGAGAAAGAGTCTAAGAGAATAAAGAGGTTGAGTGAGGAGAGGAGGTATAATAGTTTGGAAAGTGGGCCCTCAGCCTAAGATATTTTGGTGGCCCCTTGGCATCCCACTGACTGGAATCAGTTATTTGAGTGAGCTCTAATACATCTGTTAGGAAGCCCCCCTATAAGATATATTCGATCATTCCTCTGACACCCAACTGCTGCATGAATACAGAAAGAAGAGAAACAGATGCTGAAAAAGGGATAGTAAAGATAAACTTGATTATTTCTGAAACAATGTAGAATTTTTAATTGATTGTATTTTGAAATTCCAGTAGCACTAAAGCTATTTGCAGGCAGGTGGTGCTGCTCTACATTAAATGACTTCAGTCAGTAGGATCCTACTATAGCGCAGATATAGTAACACAACCTGGACAGGGGGGATTTCCTGCTAATGTACTGTACTGATTATTGTATGAAACTATTTTATTGCACCGCAAAGCTTTACACTTCACAATCAGTTCAGATGAAAATACCTGGCCCCATCAAGCACTGGTCACTTTCAGTAAGTTTGATGGTGTAACCACGGTATAGTGTGTATATAGTAAGGATATTGGCACATGGAGCACCCACCCGACTGGTGGTCAACCCATGGGTCACAGCGGGGCTTCGGGTCAACCCACACATCACTACCATAGACCTAAGGCACTGTCTATAGACAGTAATAGCATCTCCCCCTGATAATTTCATGTTTTACTCTACACACAACCTTCAGTCAAAGGACCATGGGGTTATGTGCATAGTAAAACAAAACAGTATCAGGGGAATAGAGTGTATACAGTGGCAAGATGGTGTCAAGGGAAGAGGCCTAATCAGACCTGTGACCCATTAACTTCTTTCTCCACCAGCTTACACACTGCCTGAAACACAGGGTCGACTGGGCTGGTGGAACACTGGGTGGGCCCTGTCCATCGAGGGCCCCATGGCTCCCAACAACCCAGGTCTGCTCCCTCTTAAAAAGATCTCCCTGCACCAGGAACTGCAGGTGCGGATGTTCCCCTTCCATTGCTGCCGAAAAGAAGAGCAATAAGTGGTGCTCAGTGAGGAGAGGAGGTTGGTTTTGAATGAACTGGAGCGGTCAACTGAGATGGGGTCCCCCGGTGGCAGCCCTGGTGGGCCCCAGACACCCCACCCAAAAGTGGCATCAGCTGAGGCTAAGGGGGTGGCAAGTCAGGCAGAGAAGCCTACTATGAGACCCTTGACCCAAAATTCCAACTTGCACCCTGTTGAATACCTTAAAAAGGATGGTAACACTTAGGTACTCTCAGGTACCCAAACCTCTGCAGGAATCTTCTGTGGGACAACGTATATATTAGTGAAACTGTGGGACTCCAACAGTCTGTATAGTAGTAGTGGAACTGTGGGACGGTGCATATAGTAGTGGTGAAACTGTGGGACGGTGCGTATAGTAGTGGCGAAACTGTGGGACGGTGCGTATAGTAGTGGTGGAACTGTGGGACGGTGCGTATAGTAGTGGTGGACCTGTGGGACGGTGCGTATAGTAGTGGTGGAACTGTGGGACGGTGCGTATAGTAGTGGTGGACCTGTGGGACGGTGTGTATAGTAGTGGTGGAACTGTGGGACCGTGAATATAGTAGTGGTAGACCTGTGGGAAGGTGTGTATAGAAGAGGTGGAACTGTGGGACGGTGTGTATAGTAGTGGTGGAACTGTGGGACGGTGTGTATAGTAGTGGTGGAACTGTGGGACGGTGTGTATAGTAGTGGTGGAACTGTGGGACGGTGTCTATAGTAGTGGTGGAACTGTGGGATGGTGAGTATAGTAGTGGTGGAACTGTGGGACGGATAGTAGTGGTGGAACTGTGGTATGGTGCGTATATAGTAGAGGGACGTGTATATACATAGAAGTAGTGTAACTGTAGGTGTAGTTGTCTGTGGGAGATTATGCATACAAAGATGTAATGATGTGAATATATAAAGTATCTGGAACCAAGAGATAAAATGTACAGAGCTTAGTTGTGGGAGTATTAGTTCAGCAGCAGCTCCACATTAGCACGTAGGGCAGCCCTAACCAGCACACACACAGACTTGAGCTCACGGTAACAGGTATTACTGAGCGCAGCTGCTGACACAGAGATTTAATAACGATAGTACTTGTTCCAGTTCCGTTATACCGAGGCGCCACACAATACAGGACTACCCCGTACAGACGGCACTAAGCAGAACAGTAAACAACCCCCCGCAGGCAACGTGCCCAGTCTCGTCACCGTCCCACACACACATCCCGGCCAGCAGCCGCCGTGACAAACAACCTCAGGAATGAGACGCAGGCTCCGCCCCCTCCGTTCTTTCTACAGCTTGGCATGCCGTGTTCACGCGCTGCCTGGCGGCTCCTATTGGCCGGCCGCTCCATTGACAACATACCGCGGACCAATGAGAACCGTGTGCACGAGGCGAGCATGGGGAAGCAGTCGGCATGCACGAGGTGGGCGGGGCGGGAGCGCAGCAGCGCTGATATAAAGGGCTGATTTCCTGGTCTTGTTTACAACCTGTTAGAGAGGGTGGTGGGACTTATAACCAGTGCAAGAGCTTTGCAGGGTTGGAACGTTCACACCAGTGAATTGAAACTAAAAGCACTTCTTCCTTGTGTGATCAATATCCAGGGACTATTATTCATTCATTGTCTGTCAGGTTGCACCCAGCAGCCCAACTGTCATTACAAGCATCTTTGGACTATCCCTATTTGCCACCATGGTTGTCTTCAAGAAAGTCAAGTGCTTTGAAGTGTCTTTCACCGACCCCCAGAAGGTTTACTGCGGTGGGGACAAAGTAACGGGCAAAGTCCTGGTGGAGGTGGCGGAGGTGACCCGGGTGACGGCGGTGAGATTTTTGGCGTGCGGGGTGGCCAAGGTATTGTGGTCCCAGAACTGCAAGCAGGAGATGGAGTACCTGAGATACGAGGACACCCTGCAGATGGACGATCAGCCCTCAGGTGAGAAGCAGAATTTGGACCAATGGTGGGAGGGAAAGAATGAGGTTCTGTTAAATGTGAATATTTTAATTTGCTTGCCTGATTCTTTCGGGCAGGAAGTTGGTTTGCTGTCCCTTTAAATGTCCCTTTAAACTACAGCGGGACTACATACCCTTTCAGGATGTTCGATTTATATCCCGTGTTCGCTGTTATGATTCTGGTCATCAAATGCAGCAACCCGTGTGCAATGTCTATGTAACGATCAATTGGACCTGAATAGGGGACTTGGGTGGCAGACATTCCTGATATGCAGAACCTGCTACTGGTCCAGTCCTACGTTCCCATTGCACTGGCTCATTACTGTAGATGAGAAATATGATGCTTGTGTGAAAACTACAGAGGCTATTAGCAGGACACTGTTGCCATGGTAGGGTTTGTTAGCCGGAACCAAGCTGTTGGATTTTGGCCCAGTATCATAACGGGGGATTAATAGTATCCTGCCCTATTTATAAAGTAGATGTCCTGTTCCTTTCTGTTCAATGTAGTGCTATACCGTGCTTTTTGATACTTGAAGAAACCTTACACCGACCTATATTTTAATTTCTATGTCTCTCTAATAGATTCTGATGGATCTGTCCTTATGAGGCCAGGCAACTGCTACGAATACAAATTCGGATTGGAGCTGCCCCAAGGGTAGGTATCCTGCTTTTATAAAAATGTGACTGACGTTTAGCCTCTTGGTACTTGTTAAATAGGAAGTCTTACACAATCCTCTTTTTCTTTGCAGTCCTTTGGGGTCAACATTCAAAGGAAAGTATGGTTCTGTCAAGTACTGGGTCAAAGCTTTCCTCGATCGGCCATCCCATCCTCCCCAAGAAGTAAAGAAGTCCTTTCAAGTCGAGGACTCTGTGAACGTAGACACTCCAGATCTCATGGTAACTATATTATTTTATATACTAATGCACGTAGAATGGCAAGATATTATGTATAACATAAGGATAGGGGGAATCTGAAGGTACATTCTAAAAATATTTTGGTTAAGCCTTCAATACCTTTGGGCATTTTGGGACATTTTAACCCCCAGCCTGTAATGGAAATAAAAGCAAGCCATGGTTATTATCTCAATACGTTGCAATAAGTGCATATATTGCTGGTGCTCCAGTAGTAAGTAGTCTTGCATGCTTGGTTTATCTGGAGAGTGATCTCTTGCCCTTTCAGCACTCATTACAGGTCAGGTTCATTGACAGAGCAGCTAATGGGATTGTAGATTAGCTCCGGGGTCACAGGGTCAAAGCAGTAGCCGTGTCTGTATCTTCAGCAGCTCAATAGAGCATCACTAATCTGGTTTGTTTCTTCCTGGCAGTCACCAGTGTCTGGCAAAAAGTACAAGAAGATGACGTGCATGTTCATTCCTGACGGCCATATCTCTATGAGTGCCTGCATTAACCGCAAGGGATTCTGTGAAGGTAAGGTTCTTTGTTACCTAAAGTTTCTACTTTGTACTTCTGAGGGTTTGAATTTGAAAAGCTAAATACATTTTATGGTATTCAGTGTTGTATACTTGTGGACAGTGATAGGCCATGTTTTAGGTGGCAAATAGTCGAAATTCGAGTTCTTAAAGGGCCAAAGTATATCGAATACAACTCCCTAGTAGAATTTGACTATAAAAAAAATTTTCAATTAGAATTTTCAATTCGACCTTTGATAAATCTGCCTCTAAGTGTTGTTTGCGTAAGGTTTCAAACATACCTAAATCCGTTCAGACCAGCAGGTAGTTGAAAAGACAAAAGTTGCAGACTAGTTCTTGCATTTAAAAATGGCTGCTCTCTTAACCTGATTTATCCTTCCTTTATAGGTGATGACATCTGCATCTCTGCCGACTTCGAGAACACCTGCTCCCGCATTGTTGTCCCTAAAGCGGCCATTATAGGCAAGCACACCTACCTGGCCAATGGTCAAACCAAAGTCTTCACCCAGAAATTATGCAGTGTGAGAGGCAATCACATCATTTCCGGCATGACAGACTCGTGGAGAGGGAAGAGCATCCGAATACCCAAAATCAAGCCTTCCATCTTGGGATGTAACATCCTGCGGGTTGAATATTCCCTGCTGGTAAGTTTTAGTTAAAATCAAGATAGTTGTTGTAATGTCAGGGGGTGTAACCACAGCAACTCCTATCAGATGTTTGCTTTCATTAAACTATCCGAGGCAAACTGATGGTAACCAGATAAACTGTGATCACCATAACCCACCTAGAGCTTAGCTATACATACTGAAAAAGTCAAATATGAATATTAAGGGAAATAGTCCTGTTCATTATAGTGATGACTTACCTCTCTACTTTTTACATTGCAGGTCTATGTCAGTGTCCCTGGCGCCAAGAAGATCATTCTCGACTTGCCCCTTGTCATAGGCTGCAGCTCTTCTGGAATGAGTAGCCGCACCTCTAGCATGGCAAGCCAGGCCAGCTCTGAGATGAGTTGGCTAGAACTGAACATCCCAGGGACTCCAGAAGGTATGTTTTTCTTTTTTGTTTTATTTACTATTGCACTTTTAGATCAACACGTTGCTTTGAGTCTAAAATCTTATGCATTATCCCTCTTTTTTTCCTCAGCCCCTCCAGGCTACCTGGATATTGTCCCTGAGGATCACAGACTGGAGAGCCCTACTACTCCATTGTTGGATGATTTGGATGGAGCCTGTGACAGCCCTATCTTTATGTACGCTCCAGAGTTTAAATACATGCCTCCTCCAACCTACACAGAGGTGAGTATCTTAAAGTCATGGGAATACATGTTTTTTTTTTTTCAAAACGCATCAGTTAATAGTGCTGCTCCAGCAGACTTCTGCACTGAAATCCAATTTTTTAAAAGAGCAAACTTTTTTTTATATTTAATTTTGAAATCTGACATTGGGCTAGACCTATTATCAGTTTCCCAGCTGCCCCCAGTCATGTGACGTGCTCTGATAAACTTCAGTCACTCTTTACTGCTGTACTGCAAGTTGGAGTGATATCACCCCCTTCCCTTCCCCCCCCCCCAGCAGCCTAATAACAGAACAATGGGAAGGTAACCAGATAACAGCTCCCTAATACACGATAACAGCTGCCTGGTAGATCTAAGAACAGCTATCCATAGTAAAATCCAGGTCCCACTGTGACACATTCAGTTACATTGAGTGGGAAAAACAACAGCCTTCCAGAAAGCAGTTCCATCATAAAGTGCTGGCCCTTTCTGAAAGCACATGACCTGGCAAAATGTCCTGAGATGGCTGCCTACATGCCAATTTTATATTGTAGAGTGAATTATCTGCAGTCTTATTTAGAAACAAAAACGACACCATAAAAATCATGACACTCCTTTTTAATGGAGTGCCCAATTGCGAATACACGATCTGGACTATTGTGAAGCTTTATTACAGAGATAAATGGCTAACCTTTGTTTGTATTTTCCTTTTCTCTTCAGGTCGATGTCAACAAAAACACCTGTGTGCAGTAAACCAAACATCAGAAGCCACCAAGAATGTCTGTTCTTTTATGTTACGGTTCTGCGCATAACTAGTGTTACACAGTGGCATTGTGGTAGCTGTAAGTGGCCTTTTCTTCAAGGGCTTGGTTCAGGAGTTTGAACCAAGGACAAGGAAATACTTTGACACTTGCCTTAAACCTACATCACCTGATGATGTGCCATGAAGAGAAAGAGTTCTGTTTCCCACCATACAGTATGTGGACAGGGATCTGTGGCCAACGGTGGATGTGAGGACATTCAAACACACCTAGTATTTGATGCAAATCGGGTTGATAATTAAGCCCTAAATCTAAAAGATGTCAATGAAAAGAGAGAACTTTTCCCCTCCCTGCCCTCTTATTTATAAGTAAGGGTCTAAGGATTTTAATTGACTATAGAATGCTTATCTACTACCTGTTTCTACTGGTGCCTTTTTTCAAGTAGGGCTATACAATCCGCCAGAAAGCATTCCAGTGAGGGCATTAGCTTGGAGAGGACAGAGATGGACAATAACTTTACTGGCCCTTTAAGGGTTTAATTATGTGAACGAGGTAATTGAGAAAATCATGAACAGCTGGCATTTATACCCTACAAATCAAAAATCTTTAATCTGGACTTCTCTTCTTTTTAATCTAGTAGAGATCATTGTATGCTAATGCATGTGTATCTCCAAAAAAAAAAGGATATGCATGCAGCATGATCCTTTATATATTCAACAAGCGAAAATGTGTGTCCTTTTCGTTACATTTGCTAGTATTTTCCTGTAAGAAAGCAGTGTTACGTTTGCATTTTTGTTTTGTTTGTGAAGCACTTTCTAATTCTGTGGAATGTTTAAGCTATTTTTTTGGGGGGGGGGTGGGGGAAGATGTAACCACTACAGCTTGGCTTCTCCTTTATATTGTTCAGGTCTTAGGACAGGGATATGAATTTCACTGACCGTCCAGCTATAGAGATTTAAAAAATTATTAGGATTTGCAGCCAGTTACGTATCATTGTATTAGAACAGCTTTAATTGTGACGTCACTTTCTCAGTCTGAATGATTAAAGATGCTAGAAATCTAGCGCAGATTTTGCAAGGGAAGTCACAATGTCCAATGAGATCTGCCTTTAGGACAAGCATAATTTTTCTTATTGTCCCTATTGGTAGCTTTACTTTCACTGTGTTTAAAGGGCTATTTTTAATGACAAATTCTATGATGCAATAGCGAAAAAAAAAGCCAGTCTTTCAATGCATTAAAGCCTCATGTTGCTGCCTACTATGCTATTTTAAGCTTTCCTTAAACAAGGCTTCCTTTTGCATTGATGTATGAAAATGTGTTTTTGATTTTCTGCCCTTCCCTTTTCAAAACATTCTTGACCTAAACGTTTGCAGACTTCTGCTTCTTTTATTGTTTTTTTTCCCAAGTATTGCAATTTCTGGAGAAAGCACTTAATCTCTCGTACTGTAACTTAGCACTGCAAAAAAAAAGCAAAAAAATTCTGTTTCCTTGGGGAATGTATGCTTGCACCGAGGAGTTTTTTTTTTTTTTTTTTTGTAAAAGGAATATTCATTGCTGTTTTTTTGTATATTCGTAACAAAGTTTATTATTTTATTTTGTACTGTGAAATGTTGCCTGTTTCAAGGTGATATTTATTTTCTAAATAAAGTTAAAAAATCTATAAAAAACTTGTTTGTTTATGAATGAATGTTGGCACTGAAGTATACTTATCTAAAATGATTGGATTTCCTCATGTAATCCACACTGAATTTACAATCCTGGCTCATGCCAGTTGGCAAGCTTCCGCTGTGTTCATGCCATCATGTAAAACAGGTGACAAGATTTGTCAAGTTATAATGCACTCTCCATGTGTGCAGGGGTATAGCAAAGGGGTTTACATGGGCTTCTTGCTTTTAGTGGAAGTGCTGTAAATATCACTCCGATATCCCAGTTTATTTAAGATCACAAAGCTTATTAAGATTATTCTGAGCTAATATTATGCACCAGTTGAGACAGATTGACCCAAAGGGGCTTTACACCTGTCTATGTAGACCCAAAACACCCCGAAAAACGTGAATGGTTTCTAAATAATGCAGCATTTTGACTGAGGAAAAACCCTTCTCATTACCATGCAAAGCAGATGGGATTCCAGGGCCATAAACTCAGAATCACCCCTAAAATTTAAATTTGTGAATGCAATACTCTAGATCGGGGATCCCCAACCTGACAAGCATGCAAAATGTTCCTGGTAGCCACTTTGTGGAATGGCAACCTACAGGAGGCTCTGTTTGTGCAGTATACCTGTTTATTTTTTATGCAGTCAAGCGAGTAATTGGCCACTGGGTACAACATCCAAGGGGTTGGCGAGTAAAGGTGGCCATACACGGGCCGATAAAAGCTGCCGACAGACGGAGTCGGCAGCTTATTGGCCTGTGTATGGGCCCCCCCGACAGGCTCCTCGATCGAGATCTGGCCGAAAGTCAGCCAGATCTCGATCGGATGGGACTAGAAATCCCGTCGGATTGCGGCCGAATCGGTTTGTTGATGCGGTCCCGCGATCCGACCGCCCGTTACAATTTGTTAGGATCCGATCGTTGGGCCCTAGGGCCCACGATCGGCTCAGCCCGATATTGCCCACCTTAAGCTGGGCATATCGGGGAGAGATCCACTCGTTTGGCGACATGAGTCACTAGTTTGGGATCACTGTCCTAGATGTTGAACCCATTTGGTTGTGTATTTAGGCTGGTGAAGGCAGGTTAAATCTGTGCCGTTATTGCCATTGTGGGATAATGTTTGTAAAATACTGGCCAGGTGGCAACTCTACCCCTGTCCGATATGTCGCAAAAAATAGTACAGATGTTGATGAGGGAAGTTTGAAAATCTTGCAGGGCGAGGATCAGTGAGTTGATGCGGTCCTCTCCCTGTCGAGGTTCCTAATATTATCGTACATTAGCACTGGTGACATCATGATTTTGGGTAAATTACAAATCTTGTGCATGCCCAGCTTAAATCTGAAGGGAAAAATTTAATTTAAATTGCAGGCTGGGTCAGCAGGTGCAAAAGGGCCAGGGCACATTGGGGCTCATTTATAAACTTTGTGCAGTGCAAAATCATTCGCACAGTAAAAATATTTGGCCTGCCCATGGTCATATTTATAAAGTTGGATCAGAGTGGTGTACTTAATGTGCAAACAGAATTGTGAATTTGTTTTGCACTAAGAATGTCCATAAGATGAGTATGCTCTGGGTGAACTTCATAAACAATCCCCACTGTGTTTGTGTTAGTGAGTGTTCACTCTTTGACAAATACGCCTCGAAAAATCCCAGTCCACTGTTAGCATTTGATAAGCAACTACAAAACAGCATTCATGAAGGGCTTGAGCCAGAAGGGAACGTTCAGGGGATGTTGCAGGTATAAGCTAAAGAACTTTTAAAATACCATTGTGCAGATTTGTTTTTATGTAGGAACACTTAGCAGCCAAAACAGTTTAAATCAGTATACTGCACTCCAAGTACTTAAAGTAAATATACAATTGAATGGACAGGGAACTGGGTACAATGAATCATTTCCTTACTTTCATTTTTAGTATTTGCTGAGTTAAACTGCCCAGTGGAGATAAGATTCTCCAGAAATCTGAAAGGTAAAGAAAAGCGCAAAGTAAAGAGTCACGATTACACTCAACACTTAGGTTATATATCTTATAACAACCAAGGGGCAGGTTTACTAAAGAGCGAGGTGGCTAACGCTAGAGACAATTTGCTAGCATTGCCACCAGCAGGGACATCGCCAATTTACTAACACGGCAATCGGCAATTTGCTAGCAAGCCATACCATTGCTAGCGAAGTTTGGACCCTATCGCCAGGGGTATTTTCCCTCCAGCTAAAGGGCACTACTCCGCAAATTCACCAAATGTTTTGTCACCTCAGACCAGGCAAAGTGCTATAAAGCAGCTAGATCTTCCTTAATCTTCTGTCACTTACATCATATCCTGTGTGCCGAAAATGCATTAAAGTTCCAAAAACGCTGGCGACTTTTCCTTTTTTGAAGTGGAATTGCCTGCAAAAGTCCTGACTTGAACTTTTTTTGGGTAACCAGTTTTCTCCAAACATTTCATAACATATGGAATTTAATTTAATAATTTTACAGTAGGCTCGTTTATGACATTATATAAATTCTCTTGTCTTTATTAAGGTTCCCTGGACATGTGTAATAAAAAGTGGTAACTTCAAGCATTTGACCCAACATTTATAATAAAGACGTCCATACAACTTAAATTACCCGCCGTATGCAAATTGACCTAAGATCAATTGCGAATTTTCGCTTGGCACAAACAAACTCTACGCATCTTCGCTATGAAATGCTCGCACTGCTATGAAATGCTCGCACTGCGACAATGAATCTGCCCCCAAGAGTTCAATTAAGATATCATAACAACCATATCAACAAAAGTGGCAGAAAATGAATACAAATAAATATAAAGACTGAAATAACACAATGTGCATATTTCATACAAAATCCTAAACCTTAATAAGACCATGCGTGAAACAATATTCCTTGACCATTTTTCATAAACGCAGTCATCAGAGTACCAGTGTGATTGAAGTTGCAATGAATCAACATCCTTCCTAAAATATGTCATAATAAGGGCAACTTGAAACTTTCCATGTGCCGATATAGAAACATAGCAAACTCAGAAACAGGTAAAAACAAGAATTCTACAAAAAATATAGATAATATGGAAGTATTATTATTAATAATAACAACAACAATAACCTCCAGTATCTTTTTGACCATACAGGAGGAAAAAAACAACAGGATATCTCAGTGAGCAGTGGCTCGATCTGTGAAACCAGAGAGGAACAGATGGCTGGAAGCTTGACATGAGGTGATATCTTTCCTAAATTAAGATGTGTTACTAAGAGACAGCTCATTGGAAGCCTCATAATTCTGCTGTTGCGGGTCAGCCAACCGTGAAGCAGAAAAAAAATCTCTCACGAAAGCAAATATTAACTTACGGGACATTAATGTGGTTTTCTTTCTATTTAAAGGCTTTATTTTTGTTCCACATGGTTTATAATACATTGGCAAGCTACAGTATATTACTGTAGTTGCTCTCAAAATATGGATTTTTTTGTCCTTATAAGAAAGTACACTGTATTAGCCTTCTCCTTAGTTCTGTTCTGTTAGGCTATCAGTATACAATATTGTGACCCAAATGGCAGCGTTTTGTTCAGATACTGAAGGGACCAGGTGTAAATCCTGCCAAGGGAGGACCACTCTGCTTGAGCATTCATATGATATAAGTGGACACCAAAGGGCAAAACTTTTGGTTTATCCAGATTTGGCTTTCCACTCAGGTAACCAGAATGGGCAAAGAGTCAACCATTTGGCAAAGTCTCCCGTGAAATCTCTTCCATTTTAGGATGTGTGAAGTTGGCCTGATGGCTCTGTAGATAAGCAAAATTATAGGGATTATAGTCAACACAGGTTCTAAGAATACTTAAATATCAGTGAGAAATCAACTTTATAATTCTCATAAACATGGTTTTTGCTAAATAATTATGTTTTACAAGCCAAGCCTCTCAGTTACAATCTTTTATCCTGTTGATAACATCTCCTCCTCTAAAATGGGACTTCCTATTTAGTCTCAAATGTAGTTTTGTTTTTTTGCTGAAACCGAAGCTCCAGTTTTACGCTAACATTTTCCCTTCTCATACGTTTTATCATTTGACCATTTCCCGTTGCTTTTTATCTCTGAATAGATCATTAGCTCATTTTCCTTGCCTGTGCATTCCTGGAGAAAATTACATTTTTTGTACTGGTTGATGTCCAGCTGATCTTGAGACTGAAAAATCCCCTCAATAGATTACATATAGGGACTCTTGCCTTAGTCATAATACACCACACCCATTTATTTTTCTGGCGCTCTGGATAGTACTGCTATAGATAAATAGTTATTTCAGGTCTTAGGAATGTTACACTGAGTAAACTGTGGCAGTTGATCAGGACTTGAGAGAGAAAAATCCCCTCAACAGATCACATGTTCAGAATCCTGACTTAGTCATCAATATCCCTTAATTTTCTATATAATTTTCGAAATAGTATTCTACTATTAAATAGTATATATATATATATATATATATATATATATATATATATAGCTCTGATTGATGATTGTTCTAACCCTATCAATGTTCTAATCCTCTAATTGGCGCTAAAAGTAGCTCTATGATTGTTCCATTGCTATCGGTTTTCTACTGCTAAGGGTAGTTCTAGCCTTACAAATGTTCCAAAGCTATGAATGGTGGGAGTGGCACACATACTCAACAGAAATGTTCCTTACAATGTTTGGTCAAGGTCTTACAATCAGCTAAAATCAATGGTTCATGCTGTACAACAGCAACTCATACAATCAGAAGATGGCAGCTCGCCATGCCATTATAACTGCCGTCATGCTTGCTATAAACATGTTTTTATCTGAGCGAAATGCCTCGGTCTTTCTTGGTGCTGGCTTTGTTCCATCATAATAGATCTTAAACAGCAGGGATTAACTGTACTTTTAGTCAAAAAACAGGAAGTCCAGCCCAAGTCATCTACCCATATTCCTGGCTGCCTCATTGCATAATGTAGAACCATTTACCTCTGTGTTCATATGAAAATATTGATATATTCCTTTTAGTGTTTAGATTCCCTGTTTGGTTTCCTATTCCCCCCACGCAATCCTCCCACTGCAAGTTCAGTAACATCTCTGTAATTGTAAGTCTTCAATGTCTTCGAAAAAAAATATATGTTATACAGAGTGATGTGGTCAGGCAATATGGCAGTTCAGTCAGAGTATTCATTTCCCATTGGACTGCAGTTGGTGTGTAAATACATTTTACTAATGGCTCCCTTTGGTGTATGTGAGGTCACTGACCAGTACAGTTGTGCCAAATCTCAGTCAATCTGATAGTTCCGCCTATGGCAATGAGCCTATGTGTTTCCTGCATAGTATCTAGGTCAAATGAGGGTTCTGCTGCATGAGTCCATCTTACTTACTCTTTCTTGGCACCTTCCTGTGTGCACAAGCGGGGCAGTAACATGGCGGGGTTGGCTTAGGGTAAAAGTCAAGGGATGACCCAAAAAATATTATGGTGAAGACCCAACACAGGCACTGTTGTATAGTTTTTTTTCAGCTAGGAACTAAGAGGTTGGAACAGACGTAACTCCCCCAAATCTGTAGGGTGGTTCAGCTTGAGGGTGAGATTTGGGTTGGTTGGTACCCCAGATGGTTCTGGGACTATAGCAGGGTTAGTGTTCTTCATAATTGTCACCCTGTTATGAGCTAAGAGAGTCCAGTCTAAAGGTTAGTTAAATCAAGATTAGGGGTGACTGCTTGAAGCAGGTTGACTGTTACCCCAATGTTTCTATATATCTGTAACCCAGGTCCGGACTGAGAATTAAAATAGGCCCTGGCATTTCAGGGACACAGAGGCCCAATCAGCCCACTTAGAGGCCCAAACAGCCCCCACCAGCCCACTAAATACTGACTATGGGATCTTATAGCATTTGCCAGAACCCACAGATTGCCAGTCCGGCCCTGCTGTAACCTTGTTATGAACTAAGGGGTCCCAGCCTGAAGGTCAGTTAGGGTGAGATTTGGGGTGAGTGCTTATTTGTGCCCTGGGTACCCCTGGAACTATAGCAGGGTGACTGTTACCCCAATGTTTCTATATATCTGTAACCTTGTTATGAACTAATGGGGCAAAGCCTGAAGGCCAGTTAGAGTGAGATTTGGGGTGACTGGTTATTTGTGCCCTGGGTACCCCTGGAACTATATCAGGGTGACTGTTACCCCAATGTTTCTATATATCTGTAACCTTGTTATGAGCTAATGGGGCACAGCCTGAAGGCCAGTTAGGGGGAGATTTGGGGTGAGTGCTTATTTGTGCCCTGGGTACCCCTGGAACTATATCAGGGTGACTGTTACCCCAATGTTTCTACACATCTGTAACCTTGTTATAAGCTAAGGGGGCCCAGCCTAAAGGTCAATTATGATGAGATACAGGTCAGTGCATTATAGCAGGGTGACTGTTAACCCAATGTTTCTGCATATCTGTTACCTTGTTATGAGCTAAGGGATCCAGTCTGAAGGCCAATTAGAGTGAGATGTGGAGTAAGTGCTGAGTTGTGCCCTGGGTACCCCTAGAACTATAGTAGATTAATTTACAGAAAACTTACTTTGAACTAACGGTGGCCATCCTTGCGGGCAAAAAGCAACTATATAGGAACAGAGTATGCTGAGCTCTAACACATGAGGCTGTCTGGTTTGGACCTCTCTTCTGTAACTAATTACTGTAAATAACAGAAAAGCAGATAACTTGTATACAAGAATTATTTGTGCTCAAGGGATTTCCTTAAGTCTTGTCCTACGTATATGTGCTAAAAGTCACAGGCATGGCAAAGTGACCTGACATCACACGCCACACGCCTCGGCTAATATTTGGAGCATTACCAATACTGCATTAAATTTCAGTGTCACTATCCAAACCTAACACTGGAACATACCATTGTCTCCAGAAGAGATGACTGCTGCAACTGTTTTTCCTCCTTCTCTTCTGTGACATGCCCTGAATAGTGAGGATTCTGCACATGGACTGAGAATCAGAAAAATATATTAAGCAATTCACATCCATAATGGGGGGTTGGTACAGGGTACTCCAGACACAGAACACTTACAAATAAAACTGTATTATTTGTTAGAAGAGCAACTATGCTGAGAACTTCAACCAATATCTGGTCAGGGACCAGTCATTTATTAATCAAGCAAGTTTAAGTACCTAGATGGTCCAGAACTGTATCAGGTAGTGGAGGCTGTTCTTTCCCGGACAATCTACATGGGCCCTTATAATGATCCAACCATTGGCCAGTGGACAAATACTTGCGTTAGCCAAATCCAGCCGAGGCTAGAATGAATGGATTTTTGTATGTGTGGTTGGCCTAACTTTCTATAAATACAGGTGTTGTACCTGTTATCCAGAATGCTTGAGACCTGGGGTTCTCTAGATAACAGTTTGGATCTTCATACCTAAAGTCTACTAGAAAATCATGTAAACACTAAATAAAACCAATAGGCTGTTTTTGCTTTCAGGATAAATATATCTTACTTTGGTTCAAGTACAAGGTATTTTATTATTTCAGAGAAAAAGGAAATCATTTTTAAAAATGTGGATTATTTTGATAAAAGGGAGTCTATGGGAGTCGGCTATCCCGTAGGTCAGAGCTTTCTGGATAATGGGTTTCCGGATAACAGATCCCATACATGTACTGTAAATGATGTACAGTGTCATTATCATCATACCACCATTTCTGAATTGCAAATTTGAGTGATGAACGTTTCCTGTAATGAATTGTATGGTATTTAAAAAAAACTGTTTGCTCCTCTGATGCAATAAAAATATTTATGATGGCTTAGTGTGCCAGATATTTCCAACCGTGCCAACAGGTGTAGCTGGTGGCAATTGCGGTGCCAGTTGCAGCAGATGCTGGAGGCATATATTTAGTGGAGCACCTGTCCTTCCAGCCATTATATGGGATGATAATAGAACACATTGAAGCACTATGCAGGCAACTTAGTACATTTTACCCAATCAGATTAATTAGGGAATCAGAGAGATATTTACATTAACACACCTAAATACACTCTAAACATTGTCTGCACCCAAGATCAATTTCTCCCTCCGTCAGGGTATTGTGTTTTACCAGCAAATATTTAGCTGTCTAAACACAGATGTGTTTGCTGCAAGTGCCTTCCCTTCTTCAGCCATAGGCCTGTCCATGGGATATTTTGGCTGCAGAAAAACAAGGGATATATTTGAAGTTGATCACTCAGCAGGAATGGAGCAAGTCTCCCCTGGTGAAGCTGTTTACACATTCTAGCTGCAGCTGTCTGCAGGAGTCCAGGGGGCTTTATGAAAGGCAGGCAGATATATCCAGGCCCCTGGTTCTAAGAACTTGTTTACAACTCCTATCCAAGCTCTTTTCCCTACAAGGAAAGGAAAACGTCCTTTAAGCTAATGTCTGCTATGCTGGCAACGTGAGCTCTCCTACTGAGCCTATGTAATATTGCTTGCTCCATACTCTCAGCCTGAGTTTGAGCACTGCCATAGAGAGACACACAATAGCCTGGCATGTGAGAAACTATTAATAGGGACATCAGCAACACAAGGCAGGGGAGGGTAAATAGACATTTAGATTGTAAGCTCTTCACTTCAATTGTAAATTGTCTTTGTCACTTAACACTTAATTGTGTTTATACTTGTATCTATTTATATGATATTGTTATATTGTATTGTATATTGTATTGTTCAGTGTCGGATTTGGGTTCTGGGGTCCACAGGGGTTGCCACCCCAGAGGCCCCCACACCCCAGTTATTAGCAGATGTTGCAACCCGATGATGTTGTCTCCCCCCCCACGCAAGTACCTTAAACTTATCTACTGAGGCTACGATCAGAGGAGGTCCTTGGGGAGCACCGTTAGCTGGAGAGCAAGTCTGGGTTGAAAGGGCCAAGTTTTTTTCCACCAGCCTAGTCCGACGCTGGTATTGCCTGTTCCCATTAATGCATTGTTTTAATATTACATACACATTATATACATACACATATTTATGGGAGCTGTCTCCGAGGGAGGATTCCTATATAAGTATAGGAAGATGGAGCAACAAGGCAAGATGGCAGCACTAGGACGAAATGATGAGATACACTTTATTACAGTGTTACCCAGCCTGCCGCCCTTCAAATGTGGCATACATCAATTTGAAATATATGCAGATTTGCTTTCTGGTGTTTCCTTACACACCAGTTTAAGTTGGGGTTGGGCTTGAAGGAATTGCTGTTTCGCAGCAAAACTATTTTAATTTTACCTTTCAGCATGTAACAAAGAAACAAAACTATATTTTAAGTGGAAACATTTTTGAATAAAGCTTAAATGCTCTCAGTTTAATGAGCTTTAAGTGTTGCCACACTGAATGAAATGTTGCTTGTTCTATTCTAATAATACTATAATACAAGTAACATGAGGTAGTAGAGGTTATTTACAATGCAGTGGGCAAAGTGCAATAAAGGCTGCAATCGAGGGGCAGGTGAAGGGCTTCCTCAACCCCATACCTGCCTTTAACTTGCTATAACTTGATTTAAACAGCTAATACGTTTATCCTGGTGTATTGAGGATTATTTCTGAACAGCATGGTCAGGCCCGGAATTGTGGGAAGGCCACCTAGGCCCGGGCCTAGGGTGGCAGGATTTAAGGGGGGCGGCATGCTGCCCAACCACACCCACATTGGTTCAAAAACACTGGGGATGCACTGGAGATACAATCTCCATGAAAATTTGCATGAATAAAGGGTAGGGGACAGGGGGGACAAACGGCAGTGGGCCTAGGGGCGCCCGCTATGTAAATCCGGCCCTGAGCATGGTGGCTCGTGGGTAGTACTTCTAGCTTGTAGCACTGAGGTCCTGAGTTTGATTTTGGTGTGGGCACGGATCTTGTACGTTGTCTTATGTATATATTTATGTATAATGAAAATATCAGTATGTGCGTGTGTAAATATATATATATATATATATATATATATAATGGAAATATCAGTAAGTAGGTCAGTAAACTGAAAGATTCGTAATGAAAGCTCAAATCGGGCTTATGTGCCATTAACTCGGCTAGGTGAGTGCAAAGCAGTGCTGGGAACCTGGGAGACAGGAAAGGAAGCAGATTATGCAGTCAGGAAAGTATAGATGATCCAACGGAAGTTTATAGACACTTAAGCAATATAAAGCTGATTGCCTCTGACTTCTCAAAACATATCCAATGATATAATGTAATTAAATCTTGCAACAATATGATTACTAATTAGAGTTTAAATTATATTCAGACTGTAAACTGAATTTGCTCAGAGGAAAGACCCCGGCTGGTGGGTTCCCAAAGCCTGTCCCCTACAAACTATTGGCAGCTCTGCCCTTACCCTGCTCCTTACACACATTTGTATATATTAGAACACTCAAATAAACTACAAGCACTAGGTGGTATCACAAATTCCCCTTGACAAAGGCAATTATGCTGAAAAATTGGGGTTACCTCAATGCTGCCAAGTATATCCATTGCTTGTTGTTTTTTTTTTTGCTTTGATCATACAACTGGTAGTATGTATTTATATCTGGTGATACTGCTATCTATATATATCTTTGACAAAATATTGTTTCGATTGACATGCAGTTTATTGTTTTTATATATAAAGAATTTCTTGTGCTTGTAGTTGATTTGAGTGTGCAAACCCAGTATTTGAAATATTGTGCTTTTTGGTTACTTTGTGTGGGAACTACTTTTGGGTTTCTTGCACCTCATGCGGCATTTTTCATATATTTCTATTATTGGAGTGCCCTCCCTTGATCTGTATTTCTATTTGTATATGTTAGGCATATTAGCTGGAAAATCCAGGAGGCTCATTTATGAAAAGGGGCAAGTGCTAAATGCAAACTCAGACAGTGTGCCTTTTATTATTCCACTGTGCAGAAATAGTCTGTCCCAGCCCTTTAAATTAATTTTAAATGGTATGTAAACCCCAGGGGGCCTAACGTGAATATCTCACATAGCTGCTTGCTAGAGTGTTTTGCATATGTATATTATTGTTGCCGAGACCTTCATCTGCTCATGTTCAGATAAGAGTCCTACAGACTCTATCACTTCTCATCAATCCTCAGCAGCAGAGCAGCGTGCAGATTATCATGCACACACTCCATAAACTCACATACAACTTTAGCCCTTTATGGTGTAAACAAGCTCATGTGATGTAGGGAAAACTTTCTTTTATCTCTGGGTTACTGAGTAACTAAAGAGCAACAGACAGTCTTTATTTTATAACTTTACTGCAAGGTTAATTGCCTCAACGTGATTACATTTACTCTTAGTGATTTAGGGTAGTGGCAGACAGGGAGATTAGTCGTCTGGTGACAAATCTCCCTTACTTTGGGCGACTAATCTCCCCGAAATGCCTTCCCGCTGACAAGAATAAGAATCACCAGTGGGATGGCATACGAATCGCTTCTGATTTCCGAAGTCGCCACGAAGTTTCCACTTGAGGCAACTTCAGGCGACTTCAGAAACGTACGCCATTCCGCTGGCGATTCATATTCTTGCAGGCGGGAAGGCATTTGGGGAGATTAGTCATCCAAAATAGGGGAGATTTGTTGCTGGGCAACTAATCCCCACATCTGCCACTACCCTAAAGGAGAACTAAACCCTAAAAATGAATATGGTTAAAAATGCCATATTTTATATACTGAACTTATTGCACCGGCCTAAAGTTTCAGCTTGTCATTAGGAGCAATGATCCAGGACTTCAAACTTGTCACATGGGGTCACCATCTTGGAAAGTGTCTGTGACACTCACATGCTCAGTGAGCTCTGAGCAGCTGTTGAGAAACTAAGCTTAGGGGTCGTCACTAATTATCCAGCAGAAAATGAGGTTGGTCTGTAATATAAGCTGATGCTAGAGGGCTGATTATTTAATTCTGATGCTAATTGCACTGGTTTCTGTGCTGCCATGTATTAATTATCTGTATTAATTACTAATCAGCCTTATATTGTTACATTTCAATTCTATGTGTACTGTATACTAAGCTCAGTAAGTGACAGCAGCACAGAACATGTGCAGTGAATCAGCAGAAAAGAAGATGGGGAGCTACTGGGGCATATTTGGAGACACAGATCTTTACTGCTAAAGGACTGTGGCTGCCTTGGGCTGGTACAAAAGCACAAAACATAATGTACACCATTTCTAGCTACTTCTTTAGTTAAGCTTTAGTTCTCCTTTAAGGTACTTTGGCACTGGAAGTGGTGGCCAATCGGCCCAAAAGCACAAAGTAGCAGTTGCCTAAAATTTCTGTTTGCCATTGCCCTAAAGGACAGGTAGGTACTGATTTTTTAAATGATTTGGCTCCCTAAGGATAAGCAAGAGTGTTTTAAAGTAATACAAATATATTGCACTGTTGCCGTGCACTGGTAAAACTGTTTGCTTCAGAAACACTACTATAGTTTATATAAATAAGCTGCTGTGTAGCAATGGGGGCAGCCATTCAAAGGAGAAAAGACTCAGGTTACACAGCAGATAAGCTCTGTAGAACATAATGGTGTTATCTGTTATCCACTATTTAACCTGTGCCATATAGCCTGTTTTCAATTTCTGCCATTGCTACACAGCAGCTTGTTTATATGATCTATACTAGTGTTTCTGAAGCAAACACACTAGTTTTATCAGTGCAGGGCAACAGTACATGATATTTTCATTACTTGAAAACACTTTTTTTTGTTACGGTTCTTTTAAATGAACACTGGAATTACTGCCAGCGTGGACGTGGTGCTAGTTGTGTCAATAGGCTCTACAGACTAGTACCAAGTGAATTGCACCAAGTGAATTGGACATCAATGTCATTATTCACGCTGTGCACCAGAAGTAATGTTATTGTAATGCAAATCCACCACAACTTGTCAAACACTGTGGAGATTGTAGACTATATTTAACCTCTGCAGAACAAGCTGTATGGCAGCTTACAGTCATGTTACTATATGCTGGGCACATTAACCGGAGCTTGTGTGTTTTATTACAGTTTGGATATGTAACAAGGACATTCAGTAAAAGTATATTTTTTTTTCAAGGAATGCGCATTGCAAGACTACTGTGATTTACAGAGTAGCTGTAAATGTTTAGTCTCCCTTTATATATTTCACACATTACTTATAGATCAACAACAGCCGGGAAGCCGTAGAGCTAAATGGAAAAGAGCCAAGCAACGCTGGAGACAGGAAGTGGTTTGGCCAGGGAGTGACATTATTGTTCCAGCTGAAGAGACGCTATTGGCTGGCCAGGCACCAGCTGACTCGGTATCTATTTATAATGTAAAGGCTTTGCTTTGGCACAGGTGTCCTGTCCTCCTGCCATTCAAACTAGTCCACTAAAACAGGCCCAATTTACTCTTCATCAGGTGTTTGTTTTTTTACCAGAATCAGACAGAAAAATACATCCTTTTTCCAACCACCCCCCAAAGCTGAGGTAAAAAAAAAAGACATAAGGGATTATTTATGAGCCACAATCGCTGTTGCGGTAACACAAAATGAGCAGTCTTTGCTCAATGTAATAAAAGGCACTAAGTTTGCCCAGGAGCAGTAACCCATAGAAACCAATAAGATGTTGGCTTTCTAAACAGGTGACTAGTAAATTCTACCTGCTGATTGGTTGCTATCGGTTACTGCCCCTGGGCAAAGTTTATGCCTTTTATTACATAACCGCTTTTGTGTAAAGTCTCTCTCTTCATTCTGAAAACCATGCCCAGGTTGGCTCCGATTGGGGCGCCCCCCTTCGGGACCTGGCCCCCTCCAAATACCGCCCCCTCGTGTGCATATTTTCCTTCTGTTAATTGCCGTGCGTACGTTAACAGGATTCAGGGAGCGGGTCTGGCCCAGTGGGGCCCACAAGAGCCGGGGCCCACTAAGTAATTTCCCGGTGCCCCGCTGTCCCAGTCCGACCCTGTGCCCAGGTAAAGGTATGGGACCTGTTATTCAGAAAGCCGTTATCCAGATAGCTCTGAATTATGGAAAGACCATCTCCCATAGACGCCATTTTATCAAAATTATACACATTTTTAAAAACAATTCCCTTTTTCTCTGTAATAATAAAACAGTAGCTTGTACTTGATCCAAAATAAGATATACTGTAATTAATCCTTATTGGAAGCAAAACCAGCCTACTGGGTTGATTTAATGTTTACATGATTTTCTAGATGTCATTTTGATGCAACACACTAGAAATGACAACGTCCTGACAATTAAACTTTTTTTTCTCAGTTTTGTCCAATTGCACATGTTTTAGCGTATCCCAAATCTGAAGCAATTACATCTTTGCCGCCTTGCAGTCACAATTACGCATTGATTCTTGGAGAACAATTTGCCTTGTAGGTAAAAAAAAACACAAAGGCTTGCACTGAAAATTGCACGCTACACTTGCAGTAGTAAAAATCGAACATATTGTGTAAGACAAAGGCTGTCAAAGGCAATACTCTGCATCTGAACAAGACTGCATGATGGCAGCTGAAACCGATTTGCTCTGTGTCCAGTGAAGTCAGGCTTTAGACCACCAACTTAAAATTGACGTTCTCTCCAAATTAAATGCAAAATAAAGTCAGGTTCCCATCTTGTCTACACAAAGGAGATAGGTTATGAACACCATTTTAGTGTAAAAATGGAGTCAGGTTCTACTACATCTTTGCTGCATCTTGTCAGCATAAAGAAGTCAGGTTTCACCCCCATGTTGGACACAAAATGGAGTCAGGTTTTATCCACATCCTGTATACACAAAAGAGTCAGTTTCTAACTCTGTCCTGGGAACAATTAGGCTATACCCCGATTTTGGGTACAAAACAGAGTAAGGTTCCACCCCAATCTTGTCTACACAAATGAGTTAGGTTATGAACACCATTTTTAGTGTAAAAATTGAGTCAGGTTCTGCCACATCTTTGCTGCATCTTGTCTGCATAAAGAAGTCATGTTTCACCCCCATTTGTGTACAAAATGGAGTCAGGTTTTATCCACATCATGTCTACCAAAAAGAGTCAATTTCTAACCCTGTCCTGGGTACAATCAGGCTATAACCGATTTTGATTACAAAACAGAGTCAGGTTCTACCCCCATCTTGTCTACACAAAGGAGTAAGGTTCCACCCCTAATTTGGGTACAAAATGGAGTCAAGTTTTACCTGCATCTTGACTACACAAAGGAGTCAGCTTTTGCCCCATCTTGCATACAAAATACCCCAATCATTAATATAAAATCTTGTCTACAAAAAGATATGAGGTTCTAACTCTGTTTTGAATGCAGAAGACAAACAGGCCCTGTATGTCCTGAATTTTATGGTATATTTTGGTAAATGATGTGTGTATTTTGTTCATTTTTTTTTTCATTCTGCAGAGTTCTGCTGCTCAGAGACAGACACTGGCTTCTCAGAGAAAAGCAAGACCTATGAACAGTATAATTGCCTGGCCAAATCACAGTGCGTGCATTTGCTATGGAGTTTCCAGAATACTTCTAGGAATTAATTGATACATGTTTCTTTTGGCTCTCTTTCTTATTAAACCAACATCCGGCAGTACCGCAAGGCCTCTGCCACTGTAATGCAGCTGCCCATTCAAGCTAAAGCAGATAGGACAACTTTACACTACACAGGATAATCATTTATGCTTTTTAAAGGTCATTATACCTTTGTTAATATTTCCCTATGGCTTTCTCTGATGGAAACATGAGGGGCCTGAGTATCTATTTCTGTTTTCCTTTCTTTTCCAGTTCTTCTGTGAAGGTATTACCGGAATTCTTGCTGATAAAGGCTTGCCATGTTGTTGATGAGTGTGTGAGGCCAAAGACAAAAACAAAAAAGAATGGTTGTGGGTGCACACCTGAGGCCAATTTCAAAAAGTCTAATTCCCTGTCTCAGTAATTCAAGTAAAATTGCTAGTGCATATAGTTTTGAAACAGGGTTCTTTAGTTACAAAGTTATGATCATAAAATTGATAAGCCATCATACCACGTCAAGGTAAACCCCATATGGTGGTCCCTAACTTGTTTACCTTTAATCATAGTAAAATAGGTATCTTACCTCTCTTCTTAATAGCATTACTTTATGTGAAAAACTCCTGTGCCTTGGTTTCAAACTGTGAGCTAAATCCTCCCATGCCGCTAGCATTTTCGGCTGACAAAAACAGTAACGTTTGTATGGTAGTCCAAGGCCACGTCTTTAGGGGTTCCATCAGCCCAAATGCAGTCACAACCAATTACATTTTATGAATGTGATTGGCAGGTGCTTTGCCAACAGCTATTAAATATAGGCTGTCTGGCCTCAAAACAACTTTAGATATATGACTTGGGGTTGGGTAAGACATTTGGGTTTCCTGATGATTTTGGTTTTGCTGCCATCTCTTCCTGTTTCATTTATAAACCTACAGAGAGATTAAATAAAAAATGATTACAGCTCCCACCCATTACATTATGAATGGGAATGCTACCAAGAGGGTAAATGGTAGGGTAAGTCCAAACCCCAGTATAAATGGGGGCCAATGTCTTCAGAAGAGCCCTAGTTGATCTTCATCCACTACTTTGAGATTTATGGTCTTCAGACTGACCATAGTGGGCTTTTGGTTAGACAATTCTCATCAGCCTTTTCTTATTTCCAGCGTAGGTATAAATAACACTCATAATGTTTGGTATTATCTACATCTCAAGGCTATAAGAGTGGACACTGAATGTGAAGTTCTCTGGTGGGCCGTAGGGGTCAACTCAGTATCAGGTAAAAATGTGTTCTAGATATAAATACAGAGAGGGACAAGAGATAAACTCAATTATCCCCTCAAATATAGGAATGGTTATTTATTTGGCAGGTTAATTAAGAAACTTAAGGGCTAGTCCACACGAGGAGATTCGGGGAGATGCGTTTTCAATAGTCGCCCAAAGTTGCCTCAGTGAGGCAACTTCGGACGTCTATAGAAAACGCATCGCCGCGTGTGCATTAGCGCAGGCGACTTTTCTTTGTAGCCTAAGGGGAAAAACGATGAGGCAGTTCGGGGAGATAGTCGCTCAAAAGACGAGGCGATTAGTCGCCAGGCGACAAAATCTCCCCAAATCTCCTCGTGTGCCCTTACCCTAATAGCACTGGCAACAAGCAGTAAATCCGGGTATTGTCTATCTTAATTATAAGGAGAGAGACCTGCTTGCGTGTGAGGTGGTAGCTAAGGGATTAAAAATGTTTGGGATTAATATAAAACTACCCGGGAAATGAGAGAAGGGCAAAGATCACCTAGGAAAGCAAGGCTTTAAATCAGGCTGGAAAGGAGTAGACTGAATGGCCTGTCAGGCTGCATTAAGATGCGCCCAAGCCAAATTTGGTACGGAAACTATTTGTAGATGCAGAAACTTGCCCAGTAGCACCGTCATCAAAGATTCTAGACAGGTAAATGATCCGGCCAGGAGACAGAGATTATGCCTAGAGATGCTCTGAACTCATTAATGGAGTAAATAATGTTTTATTTGATTATATGTTATTATTTCACTGGAACTACTGTATCAAGTTATGATCTATTGGACCCAATAGTGAACTCTGGATGTTATTTTTGGTTTCTGCACAGAAGTCTTGTGTATGGTCACTTTAATAAATGGGCAAAAGGGACATTTACACAAAGCCCACAATGACTGGGGGACCTCGACAACCATTTTGCCTGCAATAACTTTTGCTTGAAATATCCCTCAGAAATGACAGACCCCTCATTTAATCATCTGGAATAGCTAAACCATGTTACCTTAATAGAAGATTTGTTATAATTCTCACTTGAATCTTCTGCTACAAAATAAGATCCAGTCAGGGGCAACAGGTGAGACAGGAAGAAGATAAACTGTTTTTTGCTTCAGTAAATTTCTGGTAGTCTTTAGAATCCCCTATAGCTTTTGGGGGGAGTGCTCCTTTTGTCTAGAAAAGTTAGTTATTTTTGCTAGGAAAGGAACGCCCCCAAAAAAGATATATTAGACCTACCTGTCAATCAAAACCAGGCTCCGAACTCCTGCATAAAGAGGAAATATAGAAAGACAGATGGGAAGAGTAACTTGATTATCTCAGAAGCAGGTCAGTATTTTTAATATAGGCTTCAGTATGATGAAGCTTATATTACATTTTAATTTTCAAGATAGTACCTGTAAACTACACTGACCAGTCATAAAACTTTTTACTATATAGTGTGCGTGTCTATAGTGTGTGTCTATATCCAGGGCCGGAACAAGGGGTAGGCAGAGTAGGCACGTGCCTAGGGCGCAAAAGCTGGGGGGCACCAGGCACGTACCTCCTCTGTCTCATGTCCGGTCCCCTTTCTCCCCGTCTGTGCTATAGCTCCGTCTACATAACTTCCTTGCATGCACTGCGTTTCACGCACGTCAATCTGCACCGCAAACTGCAGTTCGCACATGTGCACAAGAGCGGCATTTTGCACATGCGCCGTGACTGGCCAGGTTGCCTAGGGCGCCTGGTTGGCCTGGCCTGGCCCTGTCTATATTTGATTCACTACCGCAGATGCAAAATTGTTGCAGTTCTGAAATGCACAGCAACCGGGTAGCAACTACTATAGCTTAAATGGGTCTAATGCAGTTAAAAGGAATGCAGTTAAAAATGTATGATTGGCTGCTATGAGTTGTAGAACTAGGGGGATTCTTTACTAAAACTCAAATTAATCACAGTATTTTATTAAAAAAAAGTCGACCCAACTTCCATCCACAAACTGAACTATTTTATGAATAATATTTTGCAAAAAGCGGAGCGACAAAAATGCTGCAGCAAAAGCGAGCATCAATACGAATCATATGATTGACTTTATCGGACGAAAACCCTAACTCTATCAGATTATCCAGCGCAGATCACAATGTCAAGAAATAACTTCAGAGACATCTGCCATGGACTTCTACAGGTTTGAGATGGCGTATTTTCGGATTCAGATTTTCAGTAGCTTTGGGGTATAATCAATCTCTAGAAATTAAGGGGTTTTTTTCCCTCTAAAAAATTGAGTTTTCCCCTTTTAAAACTCGACCAGATACATTTTAGATTTAATAAATGGGCCCCTAGCAAATGAGTTTGAATATCCCTTTAAATTGTAAACTTTATTATAAGACAATTCATACTTATCTCAAGTTGTTGTGCTGTGTCTAAGGCACTGTGCAGCACCAGTTAACTGTGTCTATATTGTTCTTAAAGCCACTGCATGAAAGACAAATAGAAGGCTATGTTAACAGGTTGTTTTATTGTCAGTGGCAGTCAGTGTATCAGTGGCCCATGTAAAGCCGACCTTTAAATATATTGCATTCTTATAAGAAATAATTTGATGTGTGATCCTGAGATCCTTTCTGCATACTGTATGGGAAAAAAATGAAGCTTTATATAGAACTTAATCCCTTTAATTGACACACAAGCTCTAACATGTACAGATTGGTTGTACAGTCTTAAAATGCACGACCTTAGATACTGTTCTTTCTTCAAAAGCTGTGGGCACAATTTGAACTAAAGTTATACAAATTAATGGGAGTTACCATGCTGCTTGCCTTTCTCTACATAGTTATATAGTTAAATTGGGTTGAAAAAAGACAAAGTCCATCAAGTTCAACCCCTCAAAATGAAAACCCAGCATCCATACACACACCCCTCCCTACCAGGGTTGGACTGGGGGCCCGGGGCCCACCGGGACTGGTGTCCAGGGCCCCCCTCTGGCCCCCGCTACCTAGGCGAATCGCCACTCGGCATAATTGCCCAGGCGGCGCATCGCGCATGCGTAAATGGCGCTCTGCGCGCATGCGCAAACGGCACTCTGCGCGCATGCGCAAACGGCGATGCAATGCGCCGAAATTATTTTTTTTTTTAAAAAAGAAACTGCTTGGGAGAGGGGGTCCGGCCCGGCGGGGGCCCACTAGGGTCGGGGCCCACCGGGTATTTTCCCGGTATCCCGCCGGGCCAGTCTGACACTGCTCCCTACTTTTAATTAAATTCTATATACCTATACTAACTATAGAGCTTAGTATCACAATAGCCTTTGATATTATGTCTGTCCAAAAAATCATCCAAGTCTCTCTTATAGTCATTAACTGAATCAGCATCACAACATCACCCGGCAGTGCCTTCCACAACCTCACTGTCCTGACTGTGAAGAACCCCCTACGTTGCTTCAAATGAAAGTTCTTTTCTTCTAGTCTAAAGGGGAGGCCTCTGGTACGGTGATCCACTTTATGGGTAAAAAGGTCCCCTGCTATTTGTCTATAATGTCCTCTAATGTACTTGTAAAGTGTAATCATGTCCCCTCGCAAGCGCCTTTTTTCCAGAGAAAACAACCCCAACCTTGACAGTCTACCCTCGTAGTTTAAGTCTTCCGTCCCTCTAACCAATTTAGTTGCACTTAGTCTCTGCACTCTCTCCAGCTCATTTATATCCCTCATAAGGACTGGAGTCCAAAACTGCACTGCATACTCCAGATGAGGCCTCACCAGGGACCTATAAAGAGACATAATTATGTTTTCATCCCTTGAGTTAAAGCCCTTTTTTATGCAAGACAGAACTTTATTTGCTTTAGTAGCCACAGAATGACACTGCCCAGAATTAGACAACATTCTCTGTAGATCCTAGTATGACAGTGGCCATAAATATTCTGCTCTCTTTTTTTCTTTGTTTGTAAAATGTATATGTTGTCTAGGAGCAAGACAGCTCCTACTCACATGCACTGCTTTCCCACATATTCTCCTATTTCATGGAAAAAAATCTATATGGGGTTATATCATTTTAAAAAAATTGCACAGGAGCAGTAACTCATAGGAACAAAAGTGGCATTTTCTGGTCTCCTGTTTGAAAGTAAAGATCTTATTGATTACTATGGGTTACAGCACTTACTGCCTTTAGTACATATAGGGGATAGGGTAGGGGAGAACCTACACGTTACTGAACTGGGAACTACACTTGGTTTGGGACTTTTTTCATTTTGATTTTATATTGCACCTGATATGGCTATGGGTGCTTTATAGAATCATAGGGGCAAATTCACTAAGATGCGAAGTTGCGCCAGGCGCAACTTCGCCGCACTTCGCCACACTTTGCCACATTTCCCCAGGCGTATTTTCGCCAGCGCTCCGCAAATTCACTAAAATCCGAAGTTGCACACAGGGGTAGCGTAAGTTTTCGAAGTTGCGCTAGCGTTAATTCGCCAAGCGAAGCGAAGTTTCGCTAGCGATGGTTCATTTGCATACGGCACGAAATTCAAATTTCAATGGAGGAACACGTATCACCACTTCAAATGCCTAGAAAACCTTCAAATCGGCAAATAAAAATTTTATTTTGCCCTACACATGTGCCCACTGTCTAGGTAAGTTGCCATGAGTCAGGAAATGTAGGGGGGAAGGAGGGGAGCCCCAAAAATTTTTTAGATCTTTTTCAGCCTATCACCCATCATGTAGAAAACACGCCAGCGTTTTTTGGGACTTAGAAATTTTTTTTACTTTTTTTGAAACAATCCCTATCTACTCTATTGCGCTTAGCCAGGTCTGAGGTGGCGAAGGAAGTCTAGCGTAAAAGGTAGTTAGTGAATTTAGTGAATTTGCGTAGTTACGTCGCTAGCGAAAATTCGCCTGGCGTAAGGGTGCGAAGTAACACTAGCGAAACTACGCCAGCGTTCGTTAGTGAATTTGCGCAGTAACGAAAAATGCCAAACGCTAGCGAATTAACGCTAGCGTTCGGCGCTTCGGCACTTAGTGAATTTGCGCCATAGTGTGTTTCACTGAAATACTGCACTCCACAATTTTTTTCCCCATTGAAGAAAACAGAAACCTTCGCCCAACATTTTTTTCCCAGTGTTTTCAAGCAAAAAAACAGAGGGAATGGGAAAAAATGGTAAGTACATGTGTCAAATTGTAGCGTTATTAGAGATTTTTGAAACCACAAAAAAATCCGAAAACCTCTAAAAGTCGGAATGATTAAAAAAAAGGTCCAGTAGGATTAGCGCAGCTCCAATTTACTTCTACTGACCTTGACTGCTTTTACTTGGAGAGGTTTTGTATCACAGTTTTTACACATAGAGGGTTATTTATCCAAGGTTGAATGTTAGAGTTCTTTTTATACCCCGAATGTACTCGAAAGAACTCACAGAATGGTATGTTATTTAAGAAAAAACTTGAATGGCAAAAACCAGATTCTGTGAGTTGAGGTGCGAAACCTGAAAAGCCTAATTAATCGAGTTTTGGCAGAAAAAACTCAAATCGCTCAAATTATTCGAGTTTTCAGGCAAAACCCTTTGAAAAAAACTCGAACACCATGGAGGCTATTAACATCTTCAAATGGTTCAAGGGACTTCTGCCATTGACTTCTACATGACCTCTACAGGTTTCAGATGGTGTATTTTCTGATTCAAGCTTTTTTCAGGGTCTAAGTATAATAAATCTCGAAAAATTTAGTTTTTTTTAACCTGAAAAAAAATTGAAAATCCGAATTTTCATGGAAAACACAACCCGAACTTTAATAAATAACCCCTTAATGAATCTTGAATTATAGAGTTTTAGAGAAATAAAAAAGACACAAATTTTTTGAGAAAAAATATGATTTGACAAAAAAAGGAAATACGAATGTGCAAATAGGCCCCTTTGGTTTAATATCTCCAGAGTGAAATTTAAAGAGATTGTTCACATTTAAAGTATGACATAGCAATTGATATTCTGAGACAATTTGCAATTGGTTTTCATCTTTTTATTATTTGTGGTTTTTGAGTTGTTTTTGCTTTTTATTTAGCAGCTCTCCACTGTTCAATCTCAACCATCTGTTTGCTAGGGTCCAAGAGACTGGGGTATGGATAGAAGAGCCCTGAATAGAAAGATGAGTAATAAAAAGTAGCAATAACATTAAGGGGCACATTTACTAAGCTCGAGTGAAGGATTCGAGTGATAAAAAATTCGAATTTCGAAGTATTTTTTTGAGTACTTCAACCATCGAATGTGTCAAATTCGATCGAATTAGATCAAATCGAATGATTCGAACGATTCAATGTAAAAATCGTTCGACTATTCGACCATTCGATAGTCGAAGTACTGTCTCTTTAAAAAATACTTTGACTTCATATTTCACCACTTTAAACCTACCGAGGTTCAATGTTAGCGTATGGGGACCTTCCCCAGCACTTTTTTAACATTTTTTTTTTGATCGCATAAAAATCCTTCGATCGATCGCTTAATCGAAGGATTTGAAGGATTTTATCATTCGTTTCGAAGCATTTGCGTTAAATCCTTTGAACTCGATATTCGAATTCGAAGGATTTAAATTCGAGGGTCGGATTCGAGGGTTTATTAACCATCAAAATTCGACCCTTGATAAATCTGCCCCTAAATGTGTAGCCTTACAGAGCATTTGTTTGTAGATGGTGTCAGTGACCCCCCATTTGAAAGCTGTAAAGAGTCAAAAGAAAAAGGCAAATAATTCAAAAACTCTAAAAAAAATAAAAAATGAAGGTCAGTGGAAAAGTTACTTATAATTGGCCATTCTATAACAAACAAAAAGTTAACTAAAAGTGAACTACTTTTTAATGATAAAAATCAAGCTTTACTATTGAAATTTTGATATATATGTCCCTTTGTGTTATTATTAGCTTCAATGTGATCAACTGAACAACAAAAGTCCTCTACTTTAATCTTGCAGTCATGGCTGCTGTAAGATGGCTATTAAAGTCATTAAAACACTTTGTAAGCACATTTTAGGGTAAGGACACACTGGACGATTTGTCGCCAACGTTTTTAAAAAGCAAATCGCAGCGACATATCGCTCGTTTTGTCTCTGAACAAAACCAAATGAAAGACGCCAGCTCCTGTGCCCACAGCGCGTTTGTGAATCGCCTGTAGCTCCAAAACGCACCGAGACCCTTTTCCGAGCGATTTATCAGAAATAGCATGTACTTAGAAAAGCACTGAAATCTCCTAGACACGCACACACATACAGATAAGTAGCAGCAATTGTATTCAAATTACAATGCGAACGCAATGACGCAAGAACGCAAAGACGCCAGGTTACAGCGGGAAGCACAAACCGTTTCCGGTATGGGTGGAGCACGTACCGCACAGAGTAATGGGATACAAATCGCTCTGTGCCAATAGTCGCTGTGAATCGTCTGTTCAAAAAAGACAATTGTCTTGTCGCCGCGATTTACTTTTTTAAAACGTTGGCGACAAATCGTCCAGTGTGTCCTTACCCTTAAATATCACCGGTAGTTTTCCGACTTGGCTGTGTGATTGTGCATTTAACCTTGGCCATACTTATCAGTGAGCAGTGATATCACAATAGGTAACAATCAGAAAGATTGCCAGTTAAGGATTATACACTTACAGGAATGATTCCCACTATCTCTTTTAATCAGTTTCTGGAAGTCAAACTCAAGATTAATTTTATAGCCTGTGTATCTGTTCAAAGTTCTCCTTTTATTATTGTTATCATCTGTTACTGTTATTATGCTTTTCTTACTTTTACTTTCTCTTGCTTTAATGGCTACCATCCAGGAGGAATAACAAGGCAAAACAAAAGAATGAATCTGACGGCACATATATAACCGCAAGGTGCTTGTGTGTTCTACCTGTTTATCCCATATCAAGTTGAGTTTCAGATTAAGTGGGTGCTTTATATTACACTTTTGGGCTGTATTTATTGGTCACATAACATTCCTTGTGGTTTCTAACTAGGAGTCTCGGCGTGGGCGTCTGGAAGAAAGAATCTCAAATTACTCCTTATTTTTCTTTAGCAGAAATATTGTAAATGGCCTCCTGTCTGTCTGTCTGACTTTCCAAGGCTCCAGCCAATGAAAAGCCACAAGGATTGTGACCAATGAATTCAGTTTGAAATAAGACTGGCAATTATTTTAAAGTAGGGTAATGAGTACAGGTATGAATTATCTTTTCCAGAATGAATGGGACAAGAATTTTCCAGGTAAGGCGTTATTCTGTAATTTGAATAACACTACCTTAACGGAGAAATAAAGTTAAACTAAAGAAGTAGCTAGAAAAGTTTTACATTATGTTTTGGGCTTCTGTACCAGCCCAAGGAAACCACAGCAAATCACAGCCCTTTAGGCTGGTGGCACACGGTAAGATTTGGGCGAGATTAGTCGCCCAGCGGCAAATCTCCTCTTCTTCAGGCAACGAATCTCCCCCAAATGCCTTCCCTTCGGCGGGATGGCATACGCATCTCTTAGTTTTTCCTCATGAGGCAACTTTGGGCGATTTCGGAAAACGAAGCGCTTTATATGCCATCCCGCAGGCGATTCAAATTCTTACCAGCCGCTGAACTGTCGGAGAACTGTTAATGGTTACCTTCCCACTGTTCTGTTGTTAGGCTGCTGGGGGAAAGGGAGGGGGTAATATCATTCCAACCATGTCCGGACTGAGAATTAAAATAGGCCCTGGCATTTCAGGTGCACAGATGCCCAATTAGACCACATAGAGGCCCAAATGGCCCCACCAGCCCACTAAATAGTGACTTTATATGGCACCTTATAGCAGCCCCTCTGGCATTTGCCAGAACCCACAGATTGCCAGTCCGGGCCTGATTCCAACTTGCAATGCAGCAGTAAAGAGTGACTCAATTGTATCGGAGCACAAATTACATGACTGTGGGCACCTGGTAAACTGACAACATATCTAGCCCCATGTCAGATTTCAAAATTAAATATAAAAAAAGTCTGTTTTTTTGAAATTTTGAAAAATGGATTTCAGTGCAGAATTCTGCTGGAGGAGCACTATTTAATTGATGTGTTTTGAAAAAGTCTTTTCCTTTGACAGAATTCCTTTACGGAATGGAGACAAGACCTCTCTACACTATACGCAGACCAATACGTGTATGATTGTTGGTATATGAATAGTGGCCCACTGATCCCAACTGATATGATTGTACTATGGATACTTGACTAAACTAAAGACTCAATGGCACTGATTAAAAGCTAAATGGCTTGTTTTTTAACCTTGGATCATTAATCACCAATGAATCAAGAAAACTGGGAATCTGTCCCAAAACTTCGCTATCGGTTTCCATTGTTGTCTGGAAGTCAGGCCAAAAGCAATGGGCTGTTTATATTGATAAAAATTGTCCAAAGGTCTTCTTAGCTACACTAAATTACCTTTCTGCGTTACAATGGTCTGGTAAACAAGGAATGCTATCAGGGAATGCTATCAGAAAATGCTGAGATTCTTAAGGGGACTTTTTTTGAGAAAACAAACTTTTAATACTTTGTATGGTTTTGTAAGAATATGTGCCGTTGCCTTAGGCAAAGAGTGGATAGAAAAAAGTAGAAAATGCAATTATTTTATAGGGTTAAAATAATCTGCTTTTTCAATTCCAAAAGGTGTTAAGGCGACAATACCAGGAAAGAGACTTTTTGTTCTGAACTGGAAAGACTAAAACAGCAGTTTATGACAAAGCGAAGGAACGGTATCTCCCTATTACTTGGCACTGGTGCCATTTGAATGATGTAACGCTGCACTTCCATAAATAAAGTTGCGATTGGCTGGCGGAGCTAGATCAGCTCTGGCCTGATTGGATGCTTGCCATTTTCACGTGAAAGCCCATACGCTCCCTGCATGTTCTGTTTGCTCAGCTACATCCTCTAATGAGAGAGAATGTGAGTCAGTGAAACTTCAGTTGGTACATTCCTTAATAGTGAACAACAGAACTGATGTTTTCATATCAGGGAGGATTTTATAAGAAAGGACTTTGTTGCAGTTTATAAGCACATAAAACACGACATGGAGTAGTGACGTGGAAACTGTCTCATGTTAACATACTAAGCAGGTATCACTTCTTTCTAAAGGCCCCCAGATTAAGTGGGGCACTTATTGGGCAGTGTATGGGGCCTTCAGATGGGCTCCATGTTGGCCAGATGTCGATCGGACGGGTTTAAAAAAATCAGTCGAAATGAGGACTGCATCTGTTCAATGATGTGGTCCTTGATCTGACCGCCCATATTCTTCTCATTGTGATCAGACCGATATCACACACCTCATGGTGGGCATATTGGAAGAGATCCGTTTGTTTGGCGATGTCTCCAAACAAGCAGATCTCCCTATGTATGGCCAGCAATCCCAAATATATACATCTGCCCAACTGGTGAGCCAAATATGGAGACGGATACATTTGGTTCACTAAATATATATATATATTTGGGATTCCAAAAAATCCTTCGAAGGGACTGTCCATTTGGCGAATCAAATACGGAGGCAGACATATCCATTTGGTTCACTAGACATATATATTTGGGATTTCAAAAAATAAAAAGAAGAAAATCCCTATATGGAATAGTCACCTATGTGACCTATATGTGATTTTCGGGGACAGACATACAAGTTCAGTGTCATTACTGATATCCCAATGTGATCAGTTGCTCTCAAAAGAATTAGAAGAATTTGAAACTCCTTAGTGTGTTAACGTCTCTCTCTTTGACTGTTGCTAATCTTAAACATATATGATTAAAAGATTCTGATACATTTCCATTGTTATCCCCATTCTATCTTGTTATTTATAATTCATTTATTACAATATTTAGTTACTCCTATAGTTATCAAATGGATTTCTCGCTGTAAGCTTTATGAGCTGTCAGCTCTTAAAGATCTCACCTAGACTAAAGCTTTTCTCTAGACATATTGTTAAAATGATGATATTTAAACCACTAGCACAAAGAACTTACAGCTAGCTTCCTGCCACGTCAACATTTAAACCCACTTCACCAGCCCACGTAAATTAATAATAACAACTGATAACCTTCCCACTTGATGAAGTGTATTCTGCAAGGGAGCCCTGATTTAGATAAAATATTTATGGGAAGGAGAGGCAAACTGAGTAGTAAGAGTAGTTATGTAGTAAGAGGAACTTTAATGGTAGCCACTATGGCACCATAATTGTAAAAAAAACACAGATATATTTATTGGCAAAAAGACCAAACAATGGAAGTAACTGATAAAGTATCAAGAAAGAAAGGATAGCATGTTGTAAAGTACAATCAACCTACCACTGCTTTGTGAGCCCTAATCTTATTACTTTTAGTGGGTACGTGACAACCAATAGAGTGGGTTCTCTGGTGTTTGTGAATCTATAGAGTCATATATTGAGTGAAAAGAAGGAAATATAGTACAGAGGGTTCAGAAAGAAGATGAGTGAAAAGTGGTATCAGAAGCTCAGTAGCTTTGACGCGTTTTGTGGATAAACCACTTCTTCAAAAAGCTCTGTGTTTGCAAAAATTCGTTGGAGGTTGTACGCATCGGGAGCATTTCACGTAGCAGCACAGCGGATATACATCAGCGGGTCTGTGAGTGCTCCCCTGTTTCTTCCCATTTTGCCTTACTGATAAGTGGAGCTAGAAATATTATAGTAAGAGGAAGCCTAGGGGTTATTTATTAAACTTGAAAACAATTACATTTGTTCTTACTACAGAATCCGATTTTTTGGGAAGAAAAAAACCTCGAATTATTCATGATTTATTATACCCGAGGATGGAAAAAGTCTGAATCCGGAAATCCGGCATCTTAGACCTGCCAAGGTTGTATATAAGTCAATGGGAGAAGTCCAGAAAATATACTTATCTGAGCTGGGTTTCGTGCAAAAATCCAAAGATGCCGTGGTTTTTCAGGGAATAATCCAAAAGAATCTGAGTTTTCGTCAGAAAATCCGAAAAATTCATATGATTCGAATTTTCGTATGATTTTTTAGAGTTTTTTCCGCAATCTAATTTTTTTGAAAAATGTATTGATAAATAAGGGGAAAAATAAACGGTGTGGATTTGGTCAGAGTATATTTCAGGAAAAAATTACATCAATTCGAATTTTGATAAATAACATGGGGTGCGGCACAAACTCACCTTTCTCAACTCGCCTCAGGCGCCACGCCATAGAGGTTTCCAGGGGCGGCAAAAAGCCGCTCCTGGTACCTTTAAGAGCCGAATTTCCGTAAATTCGGCTATACTAATGCGAGAGAGTGCAATTGCACTCACGACGGGTAAGCCAGCGAGGGGGGGCGGCATTGCAGGAGCCGCCTCAGGCGGCGTTTTCCTTAGAATCTGCGCTGTAAATAACCCCCCTAGTGTTCTAGAGGCCCCTTAGTTGGACGCAGGGTACAGATGGATCAACCACGCAGAAACATGATGAAAAAAATATTTAATGCATTAAACTTGAAAGAACACCAAGATACCAACATGGAATGTATCCTAGTACCATGTTTAACAGTTTCTGACTGCGGAATGGACTTGTGATCCAGGAATATCTGCATAGAACAATAGAGGAGAATACCAGGCTAATCAATGGTAAAGTGTATCTTTTAAAAAGGCACAAGTATTTGAATATAAATCCTAACATGCCCTTAGAATATCTACTTTTCTACACAGGATTAGAGGATTAATTATAGCACCTCGGGTATGATTTGTTCCATTAATAATATCAAAGGGGAATATAGATTTCTGCACAGTTGCACATTTCACAATCCATTCTGCCATGAGCATGTACATTCTCCAGCCTCCGTCTTATTGGCTGCTCAACCACATCATGAGCTTTCTGATTGGCCAGCTCTTCTGTTCACGCAGTGATCATTCTGTGGTTGCATGTTGCAACGTTATACTTGTTTTCTCATCCTGAAAACAACATGTTGCTCTTCTGACTCATGACTTCCTTAAATTAACTGTAACAAAAAAGCCAATGAGCTGGGAGTTCACCCAACCTAGAGATTCACCAACATACAATTATGTCTACACAGCACGTATAATTTATATACTCTGACAGCAAATTAAAGCGTTTAAAAGAAAGAACTTGCTAATTTTCTTAAAGTGGAACTGTCATAGCAATAAAATTGCACCCAAATTGTGGTGGATGCTTAAAAGGGATGCACTGGATCCTTCATGAAGATTCAGGTGAATCCCAAACTGAATTGGATTTGGATTCCATTTGGCCAGGCACTTAAATTCGCCCGAATCCAAATCCTGCTTAAAAAGCAAGAAACCTGGGCAAATCCCAAACCGTATCGTAGATTTGGTGCATCCCTATTAATGCTTAATAAGTCAGCAAAAATACAGCCAGTCGATACAGGCAGTAAAATCTGACTTTTTTTGACCAATGGGATGCTCTTACAAAATGTATATTTGCTTTTGGTGTCCATCCACCTGTCCTGTATCACAATCCTATTGGCTGGGATCTATGCTTCTTTACTGACTGACCATAATTATAACAACTTTATTAGGCCATGGGATAAAGAGGGCAACTTTTTAGGAGGTTAATGTCGTGATTTTTAGTGTAATGAATTTTTGCAAAGTCTAAGCATAACACACCATTCTTCTGAGTATTAATGGCAAGTGAGCATTTTGAATATTGTAGGGGAAGAGGATGTCAGACACCACAATAAGCGGAGGACAAGGAGAACTAGCAAGGAGTCCTCTTTGAATAAACAGTGTAAAGTGTCGTAGGCAATGTTGAGTCACAACATGCAAAAAGGAGGGCATTAAGTAGTACCAACTCTACAGAGAAATCTTCAGGGCTAAGAAAAGGATCAGGTTAAAAGGACTTTGGACTATTAAGGATAATACTGTATAGCATAGATCACACTACATAGAGGAGAGTGATGAACTCTACACAGAGGTGGATACAAAACAGAGTTTGTAGGTCTAGACCTGGTGTCCCCAAACTTTTTTACCTGTGAGCCACATTCAGATGTAATAAAACGTCGGGGAGCAACACAGGTATAAAAACTGTTCCTGAGTGGTGCCTGTGATTGGCCATTGGTAGTCTCTATATGGACTGTCAGCCTACAGGAGGCTCTGTTTGCCAGTATAACTAGTTTTATGCAATTAAAACTTGCCTCCAAGCCTGGAAGCCACTTGGAGCAACACTCAACATGTTGCTCACAAACCACTGGTTGGGGATCACTGGTAGAGGATGAGCATCTGGGAAGCATCTGGGAAGCATAAGGTCCACTATAACTTTTCCCATCACAAATCCCTTGCTATTGTTTAAAATGAAGTAAATTGTATTGTATTGGTTTAGGCCACAAGGAAAAGTCGCAGCAGGCAGAGTCACTTGTGTGGCTTTCTCCATCGATGTACAATATGGACAATCAGAAAAATGTATTGAAAAGTCAAAGACATAAAGGTGGTCTTTGGCACTGTGTTGATCAATAGGCAAAGATAGAAATGCCCATGGAAAGTGCAAATGAAAGCATATACAGATGGGGTTCCTGATTGAGAACTTGGAAAGTAAGACACAAGGAAGAGGGGAAAAAATATGTGTTGCACTGCCAAAAAGTTTTGCAAACCACAACCATGTTTAAAAACAACGACCATCTATGACGTCAAGACTAAAAAACAAATAAGTAAATAGTTATTTGTATGATGAAAATATTAAAATTAGCCCTAAATTTGATGTAAACTAGGACACAAAGATGCAGAGTTGTATAATGAGACACTTTTGGGAAAACTGAAACATGGCATTAGTACTACTGTGCCAATAACATGTGCAGAGGCAAGCCCTACTACATGGCCAAATTACTATAACATGCCCACTAATTGCATAGGAACACCCTTCTCTGACATGTGTTGAACAAGAAAAAGCACTGCTGGTGCTCATGGGAAACAGAGATCATGTACTGAAATATGAATGCCTGTAGTTAAACACCGCCACTAAAGTGCCATTAGAAAATAAAGGTCTAGACATGGTCTGTACTGAAGATAGGACAAAGAGGGGATTTGCCAGAACACTTTTCCTGGCAAACCCATAAGGCTGAATGAAGTTTCTGAGAGTTATAGTTCAACAGAAGCTGCACTGCCAAAGGCTGAATATCCATGTTTTATGAAACTATAATTTGGGACTTTTTTCACAAAGACCAGATATTTTACAGGTTCTTAAAACCCATATGCATTACAGGAATGCAAATTAAATTTAAATAAATCTATTTTAATTAAAAAAATATGGATACAGTCTAATTTAGTCAGGCCAGGGAACAGGTGTAGCCCTCTCTCCTGTTACATTAAGCTAATCCATAACCTGGTCTTGCCCTGTAGGGCACCCTTACAAGGATAAAACATAAACAGCCTGTGATTTCATAATCATTCCTCGGGATGTTATGCCAAGGTCAGGTCTGGTCCAAACAGCTGCTTAATTTTCATTGGTCAAAAGGGATGATGATGTGACGTCTGATTGGTGGTTTCTCAGTGATCACGCACAGGCTGCGTGTTACGCCGAGGTTTTGGCTGCTCCTGAGTCTGTATCCTGGCCAAGTTCCTGTGTTAGAGGCCCAGGCTTTTCTCATTTTTCAGGGAAGGGCTGCCGAGAGCAGCAGTTTCTAAAACAAGATGAAACACAGTGTCAATCCGAAAGTTCTAGAATACACAGTGAGAGACTTTGTTATATGTACCTTCTTCACAGGCCCCAAACACATCTGTTAGTTTTTTATAGATTTGTATTTAAAATGTTGGCAAATCTTCAATAATCAGAGCCAAGTGCATCCATGATTTTATCCATACTTGGCTTTAAAGGACAAGTAGAGAAAATATAGGTTAGGGTAATTAGTATTGGGTCATGTTTTCATGTTTAGTTGTGCAACCTCCCCACCTCATCATTTTCTAAGTTCCTCCAGTGCTGCCAATCAAACTTTTATAAGCTCAGCTCATACACCTTGTGGGTTCCTTCATTGCTGCCACCACCACCTCCTCTTGGCCAAGCCCAAAAACCATCTGGTTTTGGACAGGCTTCAGCCATTCCCCTCTTATTGCAGCCCGCTAACATTCTAGGTTCATCTATGTCCATACTTACTCTAAGCTCAGCCATCTTGCCTTTAGGGTTGCTCCAGCAAGAGCCATACATTCTTCTAACGCCAGCTCCATTACACTCTGAATTTCTACAATGTAGCCCTCAACTTCATCTGAGCCAAGCCCACATACATTCAAAGTTATACTTCTTAAAATGTATTAATGTCCCCTGCTAACACATAGCATTACCTTTCGACCAAGTTTTACCCTTTAACTCAAATTTAACATAATCCTCAATTTTAAAGTTACTGACTCCCTGTGTCAAGCTACTAGTGATGTGCGGGTTGAACCCATTGGTTGGGAAGGTTCAAGTTGAAATTTGGCCAACCACAAAGGGTTAGGGTTGGGTGCTGGGTAAGTACACTCAGACTGGGTAAGTACACTCATCCTCTGCTCGCAAAAATGGGGCTCATTTATCAACACTGGGCGAATTTGCCCATGGGCAATAACTCGTAGGAACCAATCAGTGCTTTTTTTTTTTCAGGCAGTTGCAGGTAGAACAATGAATGCAACAATTTAATTAGCTGCCCATGGGCAATTTTGCCCAGTGTTGATAAATGACCCCCTGTCTTTTAACCAGAGGCATGCACAGAAGTAGTGTACAGAGCAAGAAGACGCTAGTACAAGTTGGGCACAGGTATTACAATGGTAACATTTTTCAGGTTAGGGTCAGGTGCAGGTTAAGGTTTTGCAGGTTAGGGACGGGCGCCACATAGTTAGGTCTCATCAGTGCAAGATACTGAAAAATAGCTCCTTAGTGAGAAATACTTGAACAGTAAACAAGAGAAGTTAGGGTGGGGGGAAAGTAGAAAACTACAGTAATATATACTAACAACTATATTTAATGTAAGGTGGTTGGCCTTTTGGCTCCTTTGAACCCTGCCGCACCTTAAATTACCATAATTGGAAATGTCAGCAAAATGCCCCTGTGTCCAGAATTAAAAGGGCGCAGCCTACAGGGCATATGCTGCCTGCAAATGGATTGGCCAATTTCACAAAAATGTAGGTGTAGTAGAGTTCAGTTAGTAAGTGCAAAATAAAGGTGCAATTGGAGTACAAAGAGTGGGCCTTTTAGTGTCCAGCATCAATAGCACTTGCATGCAGTTATATGGGCAGGTTAGAGTGATGTTGTTAGGGTGCCACAGGAGCAGGGAACTGGTATTTAGTACTGGGCTGCTTGTACACAACAGCTCCATATTCTGCACCATGAACTAGATTTTCAATTCAGCACAAAGTGTAGAGCACAGCGGTTGCCCCAGAGGCAAGGAATCTGTGAATAAGCACAATTTTGCCATTTTGTTTTGGTTAATAATAAATTAGCCCTAGTCAAAACCAAGTAGCCTTTACCGCTCTGCTCTTTAAAGGCAAGCATCTGACTGGTTGCTCTGGCTTAGCCAATGTGGAGAAAGATTAACCCCCATATGTACTAAAAGATACTAAATTTGCCCAGAAGCAGTAACCCAAAGCAACCAATAAGATCGTTGCTTTTAAACAGGTGACCAGTAAATTCTACCTGCTGATTGGTTGCTATGGGTTCCTGCTCCTGGGCAAACGTAGTGCCTTTTATTACATAACCCCCAATAGTATTACATTGCCCAGTGAGTGCCTGTTGCCAAAAAATTGTCAGGCACCCGCTTAAGCCAATTTAAAATTGCTGAGCTGAGACTGAGATCATGCGGAGAAAGTACAGAAAAGGGGAAGTTATAGATCCCTAAAACAGGCATGTTGAAACTGCTGATCTCAAGCAATTATTTAATTATCAATCCTATTATTATTACAGTTATTGCACATCACTGCACGAGGCAGGAGCAAATTTGTCTCCATATTAATGTGCCCAACCAGCGGGTAATGAAGAAGGCTAATAGGTTAAAGAATCTGACTGAGCGACACTGAAGACCAGGGTTCTAATTCCTGAGTCAGCACTTTGTGAACCTGGGCAAGTCATTTAATCCTTTTGCTTCCCAGCATGCTTAGAGAGGGTAATTAATCAAGGATCTGCAAAACAAGTTGGCATGTTTTTCTTTTCTAATCCCTGGTAACACTTTCTTTACTCGGCATGAGTGGAACCAAGGGGAAATCCAATCTTGCGTTCTTCCTTAGTGTCTCCCCTGTATACACTTATTTGGGGCTCTTCCACCCTGGTGCCAATAAGGACCCCAAACCACCTACTTTTGGATAAACTTGGGTTTGCAAAACTGATGGGCATATAATTAGAGGTCACAGAGAGATATGTAGGTAACTCTATATCACAAATATTGATCTTGCACCATTCCCAGGAGGCATCTCATTTTACTATACTGATGCTGCAACAACAAGATCTATATTCATGTTTATTGATTCAAAATACCTCTGTGAACAACTTGTGTTTCCAGCCAACTAAAAATATATTGCTCATTTAATTACATAATAATGTGCTTAGGTACTAGTCTCCATTGTTGGCCATAAAACAAGTCTGGAGCTTGGATACATGCGATGAGTAAAGCTGGCCAGCTACTATATATTCTTATATAATGATACTTTTTCCAATGGAAGTTCTCCTATTGATATCCTCCCCAGGGCCACCATCAAAATTCAGCCCCGTTCAGTTCTCCTATTGATATCCTCCCCAGGGCCACCATCAGAATTCCGCCCCATACAAAAAAAAATTCTGGGACCCACTACAAGTAAAAAAAACATTGGTGGCATGGCCCCCCTACAAGTTAAAAAAAACATTAGTGGCCAGCGACCTATAGAACTAAGAAAAACAGCTTGGTGGCCAGCAAACCCTCCAAGTAAAAAAAAAACTTTGGTAGCCAGGCCCCCCCCCCAAGTAAAAAAAAAACCATAAGTGGCCAGGACCCCCCTACAAGAAAAAAAAACATCCCCGTTCAGTGGAATTTACCTTTCTTCTTCCTTGGCTCCTTTCTGCGGCTTTCGTCTACTTTCGGCAGCAGCTCAACTCCTACTTCGGTAGCGGCTCCTACTTTGGAGCAGTTCGGTTCCTACATTGGCTTGGTTCCTATTTCGGCACAGTTCAGTTTCTACTTCAACACAGTTCGGCTCCTATTTCGGCACAGCTCAAGGGAGGCCCAGCTAATCCAGGAAATGCAGCACGACTGGGCCCCCCTTAACATATAGAAGCCCCCCAGTGCCCCCCTGATGGCGGCGCTGATCCTCCCACAATAAAAAAGTCATCAAGCAAAAGCACTCTTTTTTGTCATTTGCATAAAGGGGTTGTTCGCCTCTAATATGATGTAGAGATTTCTATTCTGAGACAATTTGCAATTGGTTTTAATTTTTATAATTTATGGTTTTTTGAGTTATTTTGCTGTTTATTCATCAGCTCTCCAGTTAACAATTTCAGCAATATGGTTGCTAGGGTCCAAATTACCATAGCAACCATTAATTGATTTGACTAAAAGACTGGAATATGAATAGGAGATGCCTGAATAGAAAGATGAGTAATAAAAAGTAGCAATAACAATAAATATGTAGCCATACAGAGCATTTGTTTTTAGATGGGGTCAGTGACCCCCAATTGAAAGCTGAAAAGAGTCAGAATAAGAAGGCAAATAATTATAACTATAATGAATAAATAATGAAGACCAATTGAAAAGTTGCTTAGATTTGGTTATTCTATAACATACTAAAAGTTAACCTAAAGGCGAACCACCCCTTTAAAATCAGTAATAAATAACATGTCAGGGACGGAGTAATTAATTCCGAGTCAGCAGGAGCCTACCTCATAAATAGGTTGTATAATAGCAATTCTAGCCATTCCTGCAGTACATTATAGAATCTCCTTTCCTTGCCCTCAGAGTTTAAGCCCAGGTAAAGCAGTGGGGGGATTGGATTGGCTGGAGGGAGGGTCAGAGTTCACTGTACAACCAATCGGATTTCAGGTAGCTGTGCAGGAGTGGGGCTAAACTTTTCAAGGCAAAACCAGCACCTGCAATGCACAGAGGCCTATTTGTGTTTTATATCACACTACCCACAATATATAAGGAAAGGGAGTTCAGCTTTCTATAGGAACTGCAGATTTTCTAGTAAACTGTTTACTGTCATGCATGAAAGTCACCATGTGCTAAACACAAATTCGCCCTCAGCCCCAACAGCAACTTCACAGAAATGTATTATAAACACACAACAGGAATAAATTGTCCCTAGGTATAGTAGGGAGAGATGGTGATTATAGTAACAGTGGATAATAGTCTCTGGGAAGGGAGTGTGACTGTGGGATAGCAGCTATAGTAGGGATAGATGGTGCCTATAGTAACAGTGGATAATAGTCTCTGGGAAGGGAGTGTGACTGTGGGATAGCAGGTATAGTAGGGAGAGATGGTGCCTATAGTAACAGTGGATAATAGTCTCTGGGAAGGGAGTGTGACTGTGGGATAGCAGGTATAGTAGGGAGAGATGGTGCCTATAGTAACAGTGGGATAATAGTCTCTGGGAAGGGAGTGTGACTGTGGGATAGCAAGTATAGTAGGGAGAGATGGTGCCTATAGTAACAGTGAGATAATAGTCTCTGGGAAGGGACTGTGACTGTGGGATAGCAGGTATAGTAGGGAGAGATGGTGCCTATAGTAAAAGTGGGATAATAGTCTCTGGGAAGGGACTGTGACTGTGGGATAGCAGGTATAGTAGGGAGAGATGGTGCCTATAGTAAAAGTGGGATAATAGTCTCTGGGAAGGGACTGTGACTGTGGGATAGCAGGTATAGTAGGGAGAGATGGTGTCTATAGTAACAGTGGGATAATAGTCTCTGGGAAGGGAGTGTGACTGTGGGATAGCAGGTATAGTAGGGAGAGATGGTGTCTATAGTAACAGTGGATAATAGTCTCTGGGAAGGGAGTGTGACTGTGGGATAGCAGGTATAGTAGGGAGAGATGGCGCCTATAGTAACAGTGGGATAATAGTCTCTGGGAAGGGAGTGTGACTGTGGGATAGCAGGTATAGTAGGGAGAGATGGCGCCTATAGTAACAGTGGGATAATAGTCTCTGGGAAGGGAGTGTGACTTTGGGATAGCAGGTATAGTAGGGAGAGATGGTGCCTATAGTAATAGTGGGATAATAGTCTCTGGGAAGGGACTGTGGCTGTGGGATAGCAGGTATAGTAGAGAGGAATGGTGCCTATAGTAATAGTGGGATAATAGTCTCTGGGAAGGGAGTGTGACTGTGGGATAGCAGGTATAGTAGGGAGAGATGGTGCCTATAGTAACAGTGGGATAATAGGTTTTAGGAAGGGACTGTGACTGTGGGATAGCAGGTATAGTAGGGAGAGATGGTGCCTATAGTAACAGTGGGATAATAGTCTCTGGGAAGGGAGTGTGACTGTGGGATAGCAGGTATAGTAGGGAGAGATGGTGCCTATAGTAACAGTGGGATAATAGGTTTTAGGAAGGGACTGTGACTGTGGGATAGCAGGTATAGTAGGGAGAGATGGCGCCTATAGTAACAGTGGGATAATAGTCTCTGGGAAGGGAGTGTGACTGTGGGATAGCAGGTATAGTAGGGAGAGATTGTACCTATAGTAACAGTGAGATAATAGTCTCTGGGAAGGGAGTGTGACTGTGGGATAGCAGGTATAGTAGGGAGAGATGGTGCCTATAGTAACAGTGGGATAATAGTCTCTGGGAAGGGAGTGTGACTGTGGGATAGCAGGTGTAGTAAGGACAAATGGTGCCTATAGTAGTAGTGTGATGGCTTGAATGAACAGAAAAATAGTATCCAGCCATCACCTTTTATGACCAGTTGTATGGTATCAGTCAATGCCTTGCAAATAAGCAACTGAAGGCAAACATTATGGGGTAGCAAAAATTAGTTTGAACATAGTGTATATTTAGGAACAATATAATGGTTGTTTGCTCAGGAGTTCCTTATCCAACATTTCCTATACAAATAGCTTATCCTTCTCTAAGTCTGTGGCGCTACTCCAAATGCCAGGTAACCAGCTGATGAGAACATTTCTACCTTTCACCCACATTGTACTGTAGGTCCATGTGAGTGGGAAACACTGTCCAGCACGTGTACCCTTGAAGCCAGTGCCTTTGAAATGGAATAACAAGTTGTTATTGGAAGGGCGAAGGCACGTTTTACACGTACCACATTCCTGGTGTCCAAGAATATCCCGGCACCAACTGGCCTGCAGGGAGAAGCTGACCTTGCATCCACACTTAATGGTGATATGAACCCAGAATTGATTGAGGCAACTTCTTCAGGCCTGTTTGTCATATAGAATGCTTTCCATTAGATGAGGAAAAAATCCAACATCTTGGAGCAAAGCATAATTGGACACACACATTTGTACATTTTTGAAGTTCAATTTTCCTGCAACGTCACTTTTAAATTCTTGAAATTTTCTAAAATTTCTGTAATTTATCTACCATTAAATAACACGCTATTAGTATTTTCCTAATTTTAGATACAATTATTTAAAGGAAAACTAAATCTCAACAAAGAATGAAGCCAAAGGTGATCATCTTGTAGCAATGGAGATCTGTGTCTCTGAAGATGCCCCAAATAAATCCCCATCTTCTTTTTGGCTGATAAGCTATACACCCCTTTGGGGCCTAATTTCTAACATTCAAATTTCTATTTTGTTTTCAAAAGCTTTTTCCTCTAAAAATGTGTTGTTTTTTTACAATTTCTCTAAAACTCTAAAACATGAAAAACTCAAGGCAAGTAAAAGCAGTTGAGGCCCTATAGTCGTCATGGGAGCTGCACTGATCCTATTGGAACCTTTTCAGCTATTAATGGTTTCTGTTTTTTTTCTCCAGTAAGTGTCTGAAAAATTAAAATTTGTAGAGATTTTTGATGTCTTAATATTTTTAGCTCTTCATTCAACTTTTTTTCATTTCTGTGTTTTATATTGTGATCTTTTTAATAAATTACATGGCATTTGGGGTTTTAGGAAATATGGGTTTATTTGTGGTTTAAAAAACTTCTTAAATCACAAACATAATAATGTGGACAAATTGGCCTCCAAGCTTCTCAAAAGCAGCCCAGACTACACTGAGCATGTGCAGTACCACTGATGCACAAAAGATGGCCTATCAAAATCCAAGATGGGGAGCTGCTGTGGGTAACTTTGAAGATGTGGATCATTTAATTTATAGGGTTGCTAATCTCTGGAATGGTACAGTCAGAGCCGCCATCAGAAATCACGGGGCCCCTTATGACAACATTTTCTGGGACAAGCACAGCCCCAACACAGGCTCCGCCCCCGACCTCACGCACCCCCACACCACAGTAAAAAAGCCACACAGACAGGGAAGCTAAAACAAGAACGCTAAAATCCACTGTTGGCCAGGGTTTGCCTACAAATTACAAAAATCATCAGCGGCCAGGGTCCCCCCTACAAGTTAAAAAAAATGGTAGTTAGTGGCCCCCCATAAAAGTTTAAAAAAACATAATTGGTAGCCAGGGCCCCCCCACCAGTTAAAAAAAAACATTGGCCCAATAAAAAATTGTAAAAAACATTGGTGGTCAGGGTCCCCATAGAAGATTTTTAAAAACATTGGTGGCCAGGAGACACATAAAAGATTAAAAAACATTGGTGGACAGTGGAACCTTAAATGCGTGTGCAATCTTCTTCATTCTCCTCAACGATCATAGCTTCTTCGACTTTCTTTGCTCCTTTTGGCAGATTTGGCTTCTTTTTACGGCTTTGGCTCCTTTCTGCAGCTTCGGGTCTTTGGTGGCTTTGGCTCACTGGATCTTCAGACCTTCAGTGGCTTCAGCGACATTGTATTCACTCAAGGGGGCAGGGTCGGACTGGGGGGCCTGGGCCCCAATGGGCTGCTGTTGAAGGGCCCCCCCTCCGGGTCCCCTGCTGAGCCGGGCCACCAGCCGCACTACGCATGTGCGCACTTTATATTTGCTGAGACCTGCCCAATAAAGGGAGGTCGCGGCAGGGAGCGGATCTGGGCCACCGGGGCCACAAGAGCCGGAGGCCCATAGGGTTTTTTTTGCGGTGCACCACCGGCCCAATCCTGCAAGGCCAATCCTGCAAGGGGTGCTCAGATAATCCAGAAAGTGCAGTGCAGCTAGGCCCCCCCTTTAGTGAATAGGATGTTGCCAGGCCCGTGGTGACTGTACCCCCCTGATGGTAGCCCTGGGTGCAGTAAGTTCAGCAAATAAAATACATTTCTAACCATAATCTTTTAAGACTTCAGTTCTCATTTCAGTTTTATATAATAACACAGTCATCAACTTACTGTACTAAAAATGGCAGGACTGGATTGTCTTCTCCCAGGTGACTTTGGTGCTATCTTATAGTCCCACCTGGATGAATACAGTCTGTAAAGTGAAGAATTGTACAATACACAATACTGTTGATGGCAGGTCTACCTATGGCTGTAGTCCTGCCAAGGAACTGTGGTTGGCTACAATAAAGCAAAATTAGTCTCTTACTGTATATGTAGATTGATAGGTAATTGAAAGTGCAAGGTTTGTGAGTAAAAATAATGGGATGATTTTGGGTGAAGTAATGGAAGCTATAGAGGTTGGTGCTATAATGCAGCAGTCCCCAACCTTTTTTGCAAGTTTCAAGCAAGACCATTTTTATGAGGGCCAGGAAGGGGATGTAGATGCATTTCAGGCTTACCAAAAAAACTTTCCAAACAGTATTTTTGTCCTTATTGCTATTAGTAGAAAGCTTCCTGGGCTTCACACGCTGTTGGCATGGCAATGGCGCATCAGGGAGCTGGGATTGCAGGTAATTAGGGCCTTTTTCATTGTTTTTGTAGCAACTCTAGACTGCAGCTGTGACCAGAGGTGACCCAGTGGTCTCAGTGGTGACACAGGTAGAATGGAGTAGCAGACAAAGTGTAGCATTTGAGGTGAATAACTGGAGCTGTCTGTGTAGGGAGAAGGCCAGACAGAGGCAGTTGCCGTAAAGTCATGACATGAAAACGGAGGGAACTAGTGTCGTGGTGGCATGTGCTGTGACTGGAGCGAGTATTTTAGCAATGTAGCTGTGGGAGGAAGTGAGAGGTCTCAGAGAGACAGAGAATGTTGGGAATGAAGGCGAAGGCTGAGCCAAGTCGACACCTAAGCAGGCAGCGTGTGAGGGTGGAGGGATACCGATGTTGTTTATAGTTAGGGAGACATCATCAATCAACTGAGGACAGGGCAGAGAGGCAGCTAGGGACATGGGAAATGAGGAAGATCGTGTGTAGAGTGGAGTACCCTCACCATTCAGCCTGATGTAACAAGGGCGCCAACCAACCACAAGTAGGACAGTCAGTACAATACAGGCATGGAATCTGTTATCTGGAAACCTGTTATCCAGAAAGCACCGAATTACGGAAAGGTCGTCTTTCATAGACTCCATTATAATCAAATAATCCAAATTTTTACAAATTATTTTCTTTTTCTCTGTAATAATAAAACAGTAGCTTGTACTTGATCCCAACTAAGATATAATTAATCCTTATTGGAAGCAAAATCAGCCTATTGGCTTTATTTAATGTTTACATGATTTTCTAGTAGACTTAAGGTATGACCGTATGAAGATTCAACTTATGGAAATATTCATTATCCAGAAACCCCCAGGTCCTGAGCATTCTGGATAACAGGTCCCATACCTGTACTGACAGGAAGGTAACATCCACACTTATCTAGTGTTGCAATTGTAGTGAAAAATGCCAGGAACTGACACAAATTGCTCCCATTTCAGATATAGCAAAGGGTGGCGCTTGTGGTGTATGATGGGTGAATGAGAACTATCACCCAAATCTGGGTGCCATAAACCAATCAATTAGAATGTGCAATATAGTATTGTAGGAAAACCATGGAGACATACAGTACAGACAAATTTACTAAAGGGCGAAGTGACTAACGCTGGCGAAAATTCGCCATAGTGACGTCATTTCGGGACTTCGTAAATTTACTAATGGGCGCTGGCGTAACTTTGCTAGCAAAGGAGATAGACTGTAATGCTACTTCTCACTGTAACGCCACGTGAATTTTCGCTCTGGCACACATGTGCCATGCGGATATTAATGAACGTTACCTCTTGCGCCAGACTTGCCTTTGCCACCTCAGACCAGGCGAAGTGCAATAAAGTAGATAGGAGTTCCTCAAAAAAAAATTGAACATTTTTCGAAGTCCCAAAAAACGCTGGCGACTTTTCAGTTTTTCAGGGTGATAGGCTGCAAAAGATCGTAATTTTTTTTAGGGTACCCGGCTTCCCCCCTACATTTCCTAACATATGGCACATAAACTATACAGTGGGCTCATGTGTAGGGCAATATAACAACTTTATTTTATTTTATTAAGCTTCCCTGGGCTTGTGTAATGTAATGTATTTGCTGCAACATATACGTCCATTCAACTTTAACTTCCTGCCGTATGCAAATTAGCCAACGCTAGCGCAACTTCGATTTGCTTGCCGAATTAACGCTAGCAAAACTTCACCACCATTCGGCGCCCTGGACGCAACTTCGCATTTCGCAGTGAATTAGCGTTGTTCTGGTGAATTTTGTGTGGCGATGTGAGTGAAGCCGTCGCTGGCGAATTTACGGAGGTTAGTGAATTTGCACGATAGTGTTTGCCCTTAATGACTCATAACTTGGAGAAGCTTTCCAGAATTAAAAATCTTTTTAAAGACGTTGTTCACCTTCATATTTTTTTTTTTAGTATGGTATAGACTGCCCTATTCTTAGCAATTTTGCAATTATTTGTTTTCCTTATAGTTTTTTATAATTATTTCCTTCCTCTTTGATACCTTTCCATTTTTCAAGTGGGGGGGGCTCAAAAATCATTGCTCTATGAGCTTACAATTTTATTCTTATTGGTGCTTTGTCTTGCTTATCTTTCAATTCAGGCCCTCTCCTCTTCATATTCCAGTCTCTCATTCCAACCACTGCCTGGTAGCTAACGTATACAAGATCTTACAACCAGATATCTGCTGAAGTTCCAAACTGGAGAGCTGCTGAAAAAAATGCTAAATAATTGAAAAAAAAACAAACAAACAAATCATTTAAAACCAATTGCAAATTATCTCAGAATATCGATGACTACATAATAATAAACGTTAGTTTAAAGGTGAACTAAAAGGACAACTAAAGCCTAAATATAATATGGATAGAAATTCTGTATCATATATACTAAACACAAAGCACAAGCTGCTAGTTAGTGCAGATGTATAAAACTATAAGCAATGTCCTCAAATTTGTTCATTACAGCTCCCAATCTTGTGTATTATTAGGCCAGTTTTTGAGCGCCAGTGGTGCTACACATGCTCAGTGTGCTCTAAATTGCCGTTGAAATTATCATCTTGGGGTTTGTAGAAAATCAGGTAAACATCAGCAAAAAGTGAGGTTATATCTATCTTGGGAGCTAATGCTATAGGAAGGAGCAGACTAATCAGGGATAGCGCCCTCAGCTTTGCCCCACCTCGTCTCTATGCTACTGGGCATTCAGATGCAGAATTCATTGTAAGGTGAATGTGAATCAGCTGGGACTGGTACAGAAGAAAGTGTAGCATTTCTAAAATTGTTTTGATGAACGTTTGTTCTTCTTCATAATGTAATCATGAATTTCTTCTAAAAACAAATAAAAATATATGTGAAACGTCATTAGAATATAATTGCTTCTCGGTGCAAAAAACAGCTTGCCATAGAATGTGCAACTGTGCAGGGTCGGACTGGGCTAGCGGGATACCCGGGAAAAAAACTGGTGGGCCCCCTGTCCTTGTGGGCCCTGCTGGCCCAGTCCCGCTATTGGCACTGCCTCTCTGACCTCCCTCCCGGCCCACAGTTGCGGCCGTGAACAGACAAAAAGTAAGCGTGAGGGGCTGGAAGGGGGTCGCAGCTGCAGAGTTGGGGAGGGCCTGCCAAGCGCCGATGGGCAGGTGGTGCAGTGGAGAGAATGTGAAAGCCAGGCTGTGCGGTGGACAAAATTGAGTGATACGGTGTAGCTGATTGGCCCATCTAGCCTTTACTTATCAGCTCTTTTGGGGGTTCCCAATAGATGTTCAAATAGAAAATGTAATCATTGCCCACAGTGTAAAACAGAGTTCTCTGCTTCTCCCCAATGTCCTACTTGATGTCAGACTAGGGGATCCACTGTAATTATACACCAATACTATGGATGGCACAAGGACATGGCTTGGTCACGGCCGGATTTTCTCATCGGGCGCCCCTAGGTCCTCCGCTGCTCATTGTCCCCACCGACCTCCAGTTGACAAATAAACAAATTTCCTTGTTTGGATCCAGAACACTGAAGATTAGTGCTTGGGAAATTTAAAAAACTATCAAATCTTCTGCATTTCCCCAGTGACTCAAAGCAAATGTGGATGCAGCTGAGTGGTATACCTCCCCTAAAATCTTGCTGCCCTAGGCCCGGGCCTTTATGGCCTTCTCAAAAATCCGGCCTTGGGCTTGGTCATTGTCAAAGGTATGTTTAAATATATGCACTAAAAAATATACCGGTATCTGCTTTTATTGACACACTACACGTTTAGAGCAGAAGCTCTTTTTCAGGAAAATGTAATCATTGCCCACAGTGCAAAACAGAGCTCTTGGCTTCTCCCCAAAGTCCTACTTAATGTCAGACTGGGGGATCCAGGGCCCACCACCGCTTCCCCAGTCATGAACTCGTCCACCACCGCAAACTCCCACCCCAAATGTAAGCCATCCCGATGCATAGCTCCTGCCCGTCCCATCCCAAATTCGTACTTTCAGCTCACTTTAAAATGATCAGGATGGGGCCCCACAGAGTGTGGGAAAGCAGCAGTTCAGGGTAAGTGGGGCCCATGAGGGTTGGGGCCCACCAGGTTTTCTCCTGACACACATAAATATCTCTAGTGAGCAATTTTGGTTATCCTTTATAGTGTAAAGGAAATCTTTCACCAGGGAGAAAACTGTTACTATATTGAAGTTTATAGATTCCCTTTGTTCAAGCAAGTTGCTGCCATTGCTGATTTAAACGGTATGGTTATGAGACCTGTTATCCAGAATGCTCAGGACCTGGAGCTTTCCAGATAAGGGGTCTTTCCATAATGGGAATCTCCATACCTTAAAACGACTAATAAATTGCTTAAACCCAATAGAATTTATTTACCTCCAATAAGGATTGATTATTACAGGGTAAAAGAAAATATATTTTTTGAAATTTTAATTATTTGGAGTCTATGGGAGACAACCTTTCTGTAATCCAGTGCTTTTTGGATAACGGTTTCCTGATAACGGATCCTATGAAACCATTTTTTTTTTTTTTTTTAAACAATTCATGTTTATTTTGTTTCAAATGTACACATCATGTCACTGATCAGTATGCATTGCACATTGAATAAGATATTATGGAATGTCATCAATAAACATAAACAGTAATAACTTTGCAGTGTCAGGTATTTGCAGGATCTACATGCATACCCTAAAACAACATTACCAGTAGACCATTCAATATAACCATGAATTGCCCCAGTGTGTTAAGAATCCTGAGAAATTTCCGGGTCCAACCATACAGCCCATATTTTTTCAAATTTCTGTGGACAGCCCCTCGTAATGTATGTTAATTTATAGTAGGGGATAGCTTTTTCAGTCAGGTTCTCCCAAGTTGAGAACTTAGGGCCCCTGTCCGACTTCCAATGAATTGCTATTGTTTTTTTTTGCATACATGCACAGTCCATGAAACCATTTTTAAAGTACACGTTGCCCATGTGTTTTAGCCTTGCTTTAGCCACCTAATTGTGACTTGCAGATTCACGTGGAAAGTAACATGTGCATGGAAAAGTCCTCTTGACAAGGACAGATTGGTGATGCGCTCTAACTGGTGCAAGAGATAAACAGCAGAAACGTCAATGTCACACTTTGTCGTAATTTGTTTTCTAACATATGACAAAGAGCTAATTACTAAACTGGTACAAGGCACCTTTAATTGCAGAATATAAACATCATTGTGTGTACTCAGCCAAAGTAGTAGTACGAATTGGTCAAATGCAGTTAATTTCATTAAAACATTTAAGAAAATTTAGGGTGCTTTTATTGACACACTACGGGGCAAATTCACTAAGATGCGAAGTTGCACCAGGCGCAACTTTGCCGCACTTCGCCGCACTTCGCCAGGCGTAGTTTCGCCAGCGCTGTGCAAATTCACTAAAATCCAAAGTTGCGCACAGGGGTAGCGTAAGGTTGCGAAGTTGCGCTAGCGTTGATTCGCTATGTAAAGCGAAGTTACGCTAGCGAAGGCTAATTTGCATACGGCGCGAAATTCAAATTTCAATGGAGGAATACGTATCTGCACTACAAATGCCTAGAAAACCTTCAAATCAGCAAATAAAAATTTTATTTTGCCCTACACATGTGCCCACTGTCTAGGTAAGTTGCCATGAGTCAGGAAATGAAGGGGGGAAGGAGGGGAGCCCCAAAAATATTTTCGATCTTTTTCAGCCTATCACCCATCATGTAGAAAACACGCCAGCGTTTTTTGGGACTTAGAAAAAATTTTGACTTTTTTTGAAACAATCCCTATCTACTCTATTGCGCTTCGCCAGGTCTGAGGTGGCGAAGGAAGTCTAGCGTAAAAGGTAGCGTTCAGTACACTGCGCAAGTTAGTGAATTTGCGTAGTTACGTCGCTAGCGAAAATTCGTCTGGCGTAAGGGTGCGAAGTAACACTAGCGAAAATACGCCAGCGTTCGTTAGTGAATTTGCGCAGTAGCGAAAAATGCCAAACGCTAGCGAATTAACGCTAGCATTCGGCGCTTCGGCGCTTGGTGAATTTGCGCCTCTGTATCCCAGATTTACTGGTTCACTGCAGCTAGAGCAGCCATGCATGTTCACGTTCCTCTGTGCCAGAGCAGAGCTCATCCCAGGCGCTGCAGAGGAAGGGTGTAGCACCCATTAATGGATCATTTCGTACTACCCAAATGCTTTGGTAAATTGTCGTCAGGCAAGGATCTAATTACAATTAGTGGTAATCATAAATACATGATGCCTGCCTGTGCATGTTGTCCAACTCAGAATGCCCCAGTGTTTTGTTTTCATTTTGGAGGAATCATCCATCTAAAATACTCTTTTAAAACAAACAAAAATGATGAAGGCTTGTGCTCTTGGCATTTCTATTTGGTCAGAGTAAGTGAAATGTTTAGTGTTCAGAAGCTAAACCAATGAAGATACAAAGAGTGCCACAGGTCTAAAACGGTCTAATGGACCGATATCAGCAGCCTAAAGCCTGTGTACAGCTACCTTAAACCCTTAAAGGAGAACTAAACCCTAAAAATGAATATGGCTAAAAATCACATACTTTATATAGTGAACTTATTGCACGAGGCTAAAGTTTCAGCTTGTCAATAGCAGCAATGATCCAGGACTTCAAACTTGTCACAGGGGGTCACCATCTTGGAAAGTGTCTGTGACACTCACATTCTCAGTGGGCTCTGATTGGCTGTTGAGAAGCTAAGCTTAGGGCTCGTCACTAATTATCCAGCAGAAAATGAGGTTGGAGCCAGGCTCCGTTTGACCACTCTAATGAGATCAAGAGAAGGAGGTGGGATGGCCTTTCCTGACATGTTTTTATATTACTTAGCAGCACAGCTAACCCGTATATCCCCGATGGTTGATCAAGACCTGTCCCCACCGCTGTATCACCTATGGGGGGGAATTACCGGCTTCCTAGACTCTCCCTGGCTGACCCTCCAAGTCAAAAAACCCTGCAATGCTACCTCAGCTATGGTTATGCAACAAACAACAGTGCTAAAACAAGCCCATAAGATAATAATAAACATTACCTACCCCAGACACCCATATAGGGTAACATAGATTTTCCACATATATGTACAATTAATCCCTCACAAATCTGGGACACGCTTAAACTAACTACCCTGAAGGATGTGTGGGAGAATGGTCAAGTAATACCGATGCGAACTCTGCACAAAACAAGGCTCCTGCCCATTACACAATGGTTTACTCACCATAGGCTAAGGATGGCCCTCAGAAAACAGGCTACTAGGAACCCAATCAGCATGGGAGACTCGCCCATAATAGACACACTCCTGAATAGCTTCCATAAGGGTAAAATCTCTGCTATCTACAAGCAGCTTCATAAACCTCTGTATCAGGATCCAGAGCTCCCGGCTAGGGCGGTTTGGGGAAGGGGAGTTGGGTGCAATTGCTGATGATCAATGGGAAAGGATACTTGGGTCACCCTTACTTGTTTCTCTGTCCCAAAGACACAGACTGTTGCAATTCTATTTCATACACAGGGCCTACTACACGATGCAGAGGCTTTACGCCATGAAAGTAGTCCTATCACCAATGTGTAAAAATGTGGAGGCCACCCTGTTGCACACTGTGTGGGAATGTTCCGGCTTTACAGCAATATTGGCAAAGTATATGTGCTTGGTTATCACATGCTATCCTGGGGTGGAGTGATGGTGGGATTAGAGCTTGTCTATTGTCTTTAGACCTGGATGTATCTCTGGACAAGTAAACACTAATCTTTATTACAAAAGCACCTTCAAGGAATGGCAGACTGCCTTGGACAATATGGCCGCTATGGACTGGACAGAAAAGGTCAGCTGCTCAAATATATACAAATATGGCGACTTTGGACAGGAGTTTTAAGTTCCCTTAAGCTTCCTTCCCTTTGGACCTAATTAATCACCTCCAGGGTCTGGGCTTTTTCTCTGCTCGCTATTCCCAAAATGGATGTGGAGGGGCCACGTCAGCAGTAATACTAGCCATATTATATGCAATAATAACAACAGTAATTTGAGTCACAGGCATTGTACACAAAATGATGTTTTATTAATGGAGGCATGGTCAATTGAATGGCAGATGATATTATCATGCCTTTTTTTCTGGGTATTGTTTTCTGTAATATTTCTTGTGTCATACTTTTTCCTAATAACAATTTTCTTGAGCAAAGGAAAATGAGGTTGGTCTGTAATATAAACTGATGCTACAGGTTTGCTGATTATTCAATTCTGATGCTAATTGCACTGGTTTCTGTGCTGCCAGTCCTGAAAAAAAAAGAGGTTTGTGAATTTGGTGGGAAATCTGACATTCTTATCTTCACTTTTATTTTGTCTCAATATCACCACTTTTGTGAATTCCTCCCTATATATTTCCCCGATATGCCCACCTAAGGGTAGGGTGATATTGGGCTAATCCGATTGTTGGGCCCTAGGGCCAAATCATCAGATTACAACAATGGCAATGGGTGCCGATGGGACGAGGAACAAATCAACTAGCCAATGTGGTCCTCGATTGCAAGGGAAAATCAAACCTATATACAGGGCCGCCATCAGGGGGGAGAGTTGTAGGGGGCCCGAGGGTAAGGGAGGGCACGCCACACTTACTTGATTAGCTGGGCCCCCCATCTTTGTGAGAGCTGCTGACTTCGGGAAGGCATGGGCGTTTAAGGGGCCCTGGCCACCAATTTTCTTATAATGTAGGGGGGGGCCCTGGCCACCAATTTTGGTCACCAATTGTTTTTCTCATGTGGGGTCATAGTCACCAATATTTTTTAATTGGGGGCCCTGGACACAAATGTTTGTTTATGGGGGGCCCTTACCACCAATATCTTTTTATTTTTTATTAACATATGGGAACCCTAGCCACCAATATTTTTTTTGTTTTTTTACTGTGTGGTGGGGAGGGCGGACCTGTATGTGTGGCTTGCAATGGGCGCAGCCCAGGGGGCCCAGGAAATTTTGCCGTATGGGGCCCTGCGATGGCGGTCCTGCCTATATATATATATATATTTGTAGCATAGAGTCAGGCAAGCTACATCAAATAGAAATTATGCCAGCAGTCCAGGGAACACCCTATCCTTACATGCCATTGTAAATAAAAGATTTTTGACATAGAGAGCACCTAGTACTGAGGGTACAGTGCAAGTGTTTTTGAATAGGTCTTTAAATGAAAACTATACCTCCTGAACAATGTAGGTCTCTATACAAAAATATACTGCATAAAACAGCTCATGTTTAAAACCCCGCTTCATGTAAATAAACCATTTTCATAATAATATACTTGTTTAGTAGTATGTGCCATTGGGTAATCTTAAATAGAAAATTTCCATTTTCAAAAAACAAGGGATCGTACGATTCACGGTGCACATAAACAAACCAATCAAACCACATGTTAGGTCACATGAGCCAATTAACAGACAGAGTTGTGTCTTTTGCTTCCACACTTCTTCCTGTTACAGGTGGGGGCCGATTCACTTAGGGTCGAATTTCGAAGTTAAAAATACTTCGAAATTCGACCCTCGAATTGAAATCCTTCGACTTCGAATATCGAAGTCGAAGGATTTAGCGCAAATCCTGCGATCGAACGATCGAAGGATTTTTCGTTCGATCGAACGATTAAATCCTTCGAATCGAACGATTCGAAGGATTTTAATCAAACGATCGAAGGAAAATCCTTCGATCAAAAAAAGGTTAGCAAGCCTATGGGGACCTTCCCCATAGGCTAACATTGACTTCGGTAGGTTTTATCTGCCGAAGTAGGGGGTCGAAGTTTTTTTTAAAGGGCAAGTACTTCGACTATCGAATGGTCGAATAGTCGAACGATTTTTACTTCGAATCGTTCGATTTCGTTCGACTTCGATCGAATTCGAACGAATTTAACCAATTCGATGGTCGAAGTACCCAAAAAATACTTCGAAATTCGAAGTATTTTTCATTCGAACCCTTCACTCGAGCTGAGTGAATCGGCCCCTTAGTGTTGTAGTATTTCTGGTCAGGTGATTATTTAGCTTTTTTTAGGAGTTTTTTTATTGAGGAGTTATTTAGATTTTTATTCGGCAGCCCTCCAGTTTGCAGTTACAGCAATCTGGTTGCTATGGTCCAATTTATCTTAGCAACTATGCTAAGAGACTGAAATATTAATAAGGGAGGCTTGAATAGAAAGATGAGTAATAAAAAGTAGCAATAGCGATAAATGTGTAGCCTTACAGAGCATCTGTTTTTAAAATGGGGTCAGTGACCCCTATTTAAAAGCCGGCAAATAATTGAAGTGCAATTGAAAGGTTGCTTAGAATTAGCCATTCTATAACATACTAAAAGTTAACTTGAAGGTGATCCACCCCTGCAAGTTTATCCCTTTTGAATCTCCATCACTTACACACCATCACAGTAAATAAGCCCTGTATTCCTGCTACTTACATATATATATATACGTATATAGTTACGTATAGATTTCACAATAGGGCCAGGAGCCGGTAAAATCATTACACGGCACTCTCTTACATAACTGCCATCCACATGCCAGGGAAGGTTCTTTTACAACTCCAGAAGAATTCTATTGCGTTACATAGGAAGTATCGCTCCTGCACATTTAGATTTATTAAGCGGTGACTAGAGTGCTGTCAGGGAAACAGATCTAATTACTCTTTAAAACTTTGTAGCTTGGTTATTTATGGGAATGTTGTTTTGGACTAAGGATGTAAACCTGTAATTGGTCAATCACAATTAGCTGATACATCAAGGTTCATGGGATGGAGGGGAAATATTTCCTATTCATATGAAGGTTACATATTCCATGAATTTTCCATTAAGCAGCCATTATTACAGTTTCATATAACATATCTGGAATGATTTGAGTATCCTAATTCAGCTTGCAGCTTGTCTTTCCTTTTAGTTTTTGGAGACAGCTTGCAATTGGTTTTCATTTTTTTATTATTTGTGGATTTATTTCGCTTTTTTTTTCAGCAGCTCTCCAGTTTACAGTTTCAGCAATCCAGTGGCTAGGGTCGAAATTCCCCTAGCAACCACATATTGATTTGAATAAGAGACTGGAATATGAGTATGAGAGGTCCTGAATAGAAAGATGAGTCATAAAAAGTAGCAATAACAATAAATGTGTAGCCTTACAGAGGGTTTTTTTTTTTTTTTTAGATTTGAAAAGTGAAACTTAGGGACTAGCAGTCAGCTTTTTTAAGCATCAATAGCCTTACCTGCTAGTACACCTTATTACCAATTAAATGATTCACAAATCATTCAGGGAACAAAACACCCTAAAGCTGCCCATACATGGACCATCAATGGCAGAGCAGATTGACATCTGGTCAGGGCTCAGTCAGATATTGATCAGGGTGGCTGGAAAAGTATGAAAACAAATCAGTTTGCACCATTAGCACATAGAGTGCCCATTCCACTGCTTCTGTCCCAAATTGTAGCGTATGTCAATCAAACAAAATCCAGATGCAAGGTTTATTTTAACACAAAAAAGTAAGCTTTATCAGAAAGGTCTATATGAATACACTAGTAAACCCTCAAAGCAATGCTGGTCTGAGTTCTCTGTCAAAAGAAACACAGCATTTCTTTCCTTCTATTATGTACTCATGGGCTTCTGTATCAGACTTCCTGCTTTCAGCTTAAACCTCCAGGGCTTGAGCATGCTCAGTTTGCTTCTAACTTTCCCCCCTCCCTCCTGCCCTCCCTGCTGTAATCTAAACCCAGAGCTATGAGTGAGCAGAGAGGGACTCATGCAGGAAGCGATGTCACACCAAGCTAATTTGGCAGCTGCTATCCTAAACAAACAGAGAGAGTTTCTAGAGCAGTTTACTCAGGTATGGTAAAGGATTCTAAAGAATAAATATAGTGTTATAACTTGCACTAATCTATTGGCAATAGACTGCTTTGGTAGATTTCCTTCTCCTTTGAACGAGAAGCTGCCGTGAACTGCGATCCCTGAATCTGCACCAAGGTGTAAGGAAAAAGTTAGGGGCAGGGAGGGGGTCTACATAGAGTAGGGTTTTTTTTAGAGATGCACCGAATCCACTATTTGGGATTCGGCCGAATCCCCGAATCTTTGATGAAAGATTCGGACGAACACCGAACCGAATCCGAATCCTAATTTGCATATGCAAATTAGGGGCAGAGAAGGAAAAAGTGGAAAAAAATCTTCTTTTTTTGCCGAAAAGTCATGTGATTTCCCTCCCCGCACCTAATTTACATATGCAAATTAGGATTCGGATTAGTTTCGACCAGGCACAAGGATTTGACTGAATCCGAATCCTGCTGGAAAAGCCCGAATCCTGGCCGAATCCCAAACCGAATTCTCCTTTAAGGCAGTGGCGGAACTACCAGGGCCCGCACCCCCTTAAGGCCCTCCGGCAGCCCGCGCGCCACTGAAAATGTGGGCCGTACGGAGGGGGGCGGGGGCTGGCTGCGCGTCACGCACCAGGGCCCGCCCCCCTCTAGGAATGCTACTGCTTTAAGGAGAGAACTGCATTAGGCTATGGATTATTTGTTCTCTTTCTGTATGAGGCCATTAAGAATCTGATTATTGGACACATATTAGCAATTAGATCAGCCCAACCTAAGCTTTTTCTCAGTCACTAATTATTCCTGTTACTGGCATTTAATCCTCAGTCATGGGCATTTTGTATAAAGATGGCCTTACAATATATAATACTCTCCTTTGGCGAGGTCACCAAACAGCAGATCTTTCACCAATATGACCATCTTGAATTGGGCAATATCAGACTGATCTGATCATTTGGCTGTTGGACCAACAACTGGATTAAACCACCAAAAAAGGGGGCACAGGACACAATATATATTGATCACTTACCATATGGAATAGTTGGTCCAGGTGCACCAGCCCCAGCCCCTCATCTTAGGGAGCGGATAAACCAGCAACATACAAAAAGAGAGGTATTGGGCACAACGGCTCAGCCCATGAGTTAGTGCCCTTGGGGCATGAAATATGTAGGGCAAATAGAAATACTGTTTGATAATGTTTTTAATGAATTTACAATAAATATTACACTTTTAAGGGCCAGGCCAGATGTGGCGTTTTTACGCGGTGTTTTTAAAAGAACTCCGTTGGGCGTTAATACGCATAAAGAGCACTACCACTGAAACTAATGGAAAACGCACTATGGCAATTCTCACAGGTCGCTTGCAAGCTCAAATCCGCCACAGAACGCCAATACGTCAAGAAACTACCAAATCAATAGACTCTATGGGGGAAATTTACTAAAGGGCGGAGTAGCTCATGCTGGCGAAAATTTGCTAGCGAAGGAAATAGACTCTGGCACAACTTCGCACTCTAACGCCAGGCGAATTTTCGCTCTGGCAAAAGAGTGTTACTACGCAAATTCGTTACGTTTTTGATTTTACTGACCGTTACCTCAGACCAGGCGAAGTGCAATGGAGTAGTTAGGACTTACTTGAAATTTTGTTGCCTGCAAAAGTGCGTACATTTTTTTTAGGATACCCGGCTTCTCCCTTACATTTCCTAACATATGGAACATAAACTAAACACTGGGCTCATGTGTAGGGCAATATAACAACTTTATTTTACTTTATTAAGGTTCCCTGGGCTTGTGTAGTGTACCCTGTGTTTGGTACCCTGTGCGCAACTTCGGATCTTCATGAATTAGCGCTGTTCAGGCGAATTTACGCCTGGCGAAATGTTGCAATGTGCACAAAGCCAACGCTGGCTCAGAGGTAAGTAAATTTACCCCTAAGGGATCTGCAAGTTTGAAACCACACGTTACGTAAATACTATTTTAAATATGGTGTCCAAATTCTCACAAGATAAATGCCACATATACATTTTTACGGCCGGTGACGTAATTACGTTGCATATTGACGATCATTCCTGCTCCATTTTGCATGTAAATAGTTTTTCTATTACTAAATAGCTTTTCTATTTTCTATTTCCAGCCAGCGGAATTATGGGAAACGAGAACAATGAGAAGTGCATCTTGGGAAAAGAAACCTACGTGCTGTTGACGGTCGTGTGTGGTTTCTTTGGCGTAAAAACACCATGTCTGGTCTTGGCCTAACTTTATATTTGACTGCCATTGTGAGTTTTTCTGAGTGCCCCACAATTGACACTATGGGGCAAATTCACTAAAGGTGGCCATACACAGATAGATCTGCTCGTTTGGCAATGTCGCCAAACGAGCGGATCTCCCTCCGATATGCCCACCTTGAGGTGGGCAATATCGGGCAGATCCGATCGTGGGCCCTAGGGCCCAACGATTGGATCCTAGCATTCACAAACGGGCGGTCGGATCGTGGGACCGCATCAACGAACAGATGCGGCCGTGATCCGACGGGGTTTTTAAACCCATCCGATCGAGATCTGGCCGACTTTCGGCCAGATCTCGATCGGGGAAGCCTGTCGGGGGCCCCCATACACGGGCCAATAAGCTGCCGACACGGTCTGTCGGCAGATTTTATCGGCCCGTGTATGGCCACCTTAAGTGCTGAAAATGCGATAGCGACGGCTTCACCGCACTTTGCCACACTTCGCCAGGCGTAGTTTTGCTAGGGCTGTACAAATTCACAAAGATCCGAAGTTACGCACAGGTTACCAAATGGTTGCAAAGTTGCGCTAGCGATAACACGATAAGCAGTCCGAAGTTACGCTAGCGATGCCTAATTAGCATATGGCTTGAAGTTAAAGCACAATGGACGTATATGCTGCAGCAACTACATTACACTACACAAGACAAGGGAAACGTAATAAAATTAAATAGAGTTACTATATTGCCCTACATATGTGCCCACAGTATAGTTTAGGTGCCAAATGTAAGGGGGAATTTTTTGATCTTTTTCAGCCTATCACCCAGTAAAAAGTAAAAAACTCCAGCGGTTTTTGGGACTTCAACTTTTTTTTTACAAACTCCTATCTACTCTATTGAACTTCACCTGTTCTAAGCTGGCGAAGCAAAGTCTGGCGCAAGAGCAAAAATCCGCAAGTTAGTGAATTTGTGTAGTTACGTCCCTTTGCCAGAGCGCAACTTCGCCTGGCATTAGGGCGCTAGAGTATGTCTACTTCGCTAGCGAATTTACGCCACCAGTCGTTAGTAAATCGGTGGCAAAGTGGCAAAATGACATCACACATGCTCCACATGGGCCAGTGAATTTAGATTGTTTGAGCCATGAGCCTGAATGAATGGAACAATTAAAAAGTGGCCATGCCATTTAGGAACCCTCATACTGTATCCACCCCCTTCAACCTGCAGGCCAAAAAGTTGGATCTCGAACACTCAGATTTTAAACACCTTTAAACTGGATATGATTAGTAACGGAACACATTAAAATGTGTTGAAAATGAAATGAAAATATTTCAAGATGTAGATTTAGGGGATGATAACTTTTTAAACATTCGGTTATGGGATCCGTTATCTGGAAACCCGTTGTCCAGAAAGCTCCAAATTATCGAAAGGCCATCTCCCATACATAGACTTGATTTTATCCAAATAATCCAACTTCTAAAAATTATTTTCTTTTTCTCTGTAATAATAAAGCAGTAGCTTGCACTTGATCCAAACTAAGATATAATTAATTCTTATTGGAGGTAAAAGAGTCCTATTGGGTTTATTTAATGTTTAAGGTAGGAAGATCCAAATTACATAAATATCCATTATCTGGAAAACCCCAGGCCCTGAGCATTCTGGATAACAGGCCCCATACCTCTACAACATTTTAAGCTTAATTACTTAACCACATTTCCCTTTGGTACATTGGAGGCAAATATTATTGCAACAAGTGCAGAAACCCATCAAACTTCCCTATAATTATAGCAAACAGTACAGCGTTTTCTAAAACAGACTCCTCAGTAACAGGGTAAACCTCAGTGCAAGTTCTTGCAGTTTTCTCCCTATTTTTCCTGTAACAAACATATTGTTGCGAAATATACAGAGAAGCAGAAAAGCGAAATCTTAATGAACTCAGCATGTTGTTTGGCCTGTCCTGCCCTACTCGTGATAAACAGACGCTCCCTTTTTTCCATCTCCCATACGGAGCCCCTGGGCTCTCACGTAGCCAAACTATGTCATCTTAGCAAGCTAAAAATGCAGAGTTTTACAACTATATACAACTATATATTGTTATCATATAAAAGTAATGATTTTGCTAGGGTTATGTATTGGTATCCTTTATTTACATAGTCCTAACATATTTTGCAGTGAATTACAAAGAGTATGCATTATTCACATCTAGGGATGCACCGAATCCACTATTTTGGATTCGGCCGAACCCCCGAATCTGATGTGAAAGATTCGCCCGAATACCGAACTGAATCCGAACCCTAATTTGCATATGCAAATTAGGGGTGGGAAGGGGAAAAACATTTTATTCTTTGTTTTGTGACAAAAAGTCACGTGATTTACCTCCCTACCCCTAATTTGCATATGCAGATTAGGATTCGGATTCGGTTCGGCTGGGCAGAAGGATTTGGCCGAATCTGAATCCTGCTGAAAAAGGCCGAATCCTGGCAGAATCCCGAACCGAATCCTGGATTCGGTGCATACCTATTCACATCATCCCCTGCAGCAGTGGAGCTTACAGTCTAAGGTCCATATCACATGCACATCCCCAGCCCCAGTGGAGATTACAGTCTAAGGTCCATATCACATTCAAATCACCTGTCCCAGTGGAGCTTACAGTCTAGGGTCCCTATCATATCCACATCCCCTGTCCCAGCGGAGCTTACAGTCTAAGGTCCATATCAAATTCACATCACCTGTCCCAGTGGAGCTTACAGTCTAGGGTCCATATCACATCCCCAGCCCCAGTGGAGCTTACAGTCTAAGGTCCATATCACATTCACATCACCTGTCCCAGTGGAGCTTACAGTCTAGGGTCCATATCACATTTACATACACTAGGGTCAATTCTATCAGGGCTGTTCAGTCTGGCTGTATGTTTTTGGGGTACCCTGAAGAAACTACGTGGACACAGCGGAGAACATAAAACTTGGCTGAAATGAAAAGTCTATAGATATAACAATAATGCTCACACCATAAGCCATGTAGGCAACCTTGCTGTCTGCTAAAAGAAAGCAAATACTTCTGTTTCCCTTGAGCTGATTGTGACAATGGAGATCCTGGTTCAAACTTCGCTTTAAGCCCTTAGTAGCCATGGAAAAGTCACATTTTCCCTCGTGCCTCAGCAAGTGTGCTTCAATTGTTATGATTTGCGTTCAATTCCTTCATGAGATTTCATCAGAATGCAAGTTTCAAACTCGCACATTATTATTACAGGTATGTGACGTCTTAACCAAAATTCTCGAGAGCTGGGGTTTTCTGGATAAGGGATCTACATACCTTCATAATTTGGATTTCCATACCTTCCGTCTACTAAAGAATAATTTAAATATTAAATAACCCCAATGGGCTGGTTTTGCTTCCAATAAGGATTCATTATATCTTAGTTGGGATCAGGTACAAGCTACTGTTTTATGATTACAGAGAAAAAGGAAATCATTTTGATAACAGATCCCATATCTGTACTTACACTTTTCTACAGCAGGTTATGTTTCATCTGCTGACCCACTCACACCTAATAGTACAAGCTACTGGCAGTTTTTTTCCCTTGGTACAGCAATGGGATCCATTATCTGGAAACCCATTATCTAGAAAGCTCCAAATTACAGAAAGGCCGTCTCCCATGAACTCCATTTTATCCAAATAATCCACATTTTTAAAAATGATTTCCTTTTTCCTCTATAATAATAAAACAGTAGCTTGTACTTGATCCTAACTAAGATATAATTAATCCTTATTGGAGGAAAAAACAGCCTATTGGGTTTATTTAATTTACAGGGTTTTCTAGCAGTCATGGCACAAAGATCCAAATTACAGAAAGATCCCTTATATATAATACTCCAAGTCCCAAGCATTCTGTATAACAGGTCCCATCCCTGTATAGTGGAATATAGAACTGGATCATTGTGATACAGAGGCACTTTGGGAAAGGGAAGCTGCCGATGGGGTACTGTTTAATTAGAGTCTATTGATAACTATTTCATTTATTGCAGCACCAGCATATATCCATCCAGGCACGATAATGAGAGCTAAGACTGTCCCGGACAGTCCCCATTTTGACAGCCCGTAGTCCCGAACAGCCAGAAAAAGATACAATATTTCTGAAATTGAATTAAATAAGGGACTCTTGGCAGGCAGACAATTTAAGATAAGCAAAGATAGAATTGTAACTATTTAATATCTAATATGTTATTTTAAAACTATTTAAGATAAACAACTCTCTTGGGAGAACTGAAACTCACAGCTGAAAGGAGTTGTTCACCTTTGCATTAACTTTTAGTATGATGTAGAGAGTGATATTCTGAGATGATTTGCAATTGGTTTTTATTTTATTTATTATTTGTGTTTTTTGAGTTATTTAGCTTTTTATTCAGCAGCTCTCCAGTTTGCAATTTCAGCCATCTGGTTGCTAGGGTCCAAATTACCCTAGCAACCATGCATTGATTTGAATAAGAGACCAGAATATGAATAGGAGAGGCCTGAATAGAAAGATGAATACAAAGTAACAATTACAATATATTTGTAGCCTTACAGAGCATTTGTTTTTAGATGGGGTCAGTGACCCCCATTTCAAAGCTGGAAAGAGTCAGAAGAAGGCAAATAAATCAAAAACAATAAAATAACAAATAATTAAATTCAATGGAAAAGTTGCTTAGCATTGGTCATTCTATAACATACTAAAAGTTAACTTTAAGGTGAACCACTCATTTAAAGGGCAATTTACCTTCATTAGCAAAATTGTTTACCTTCATTTCTGTTTTAACACATAAATCCCAGAAATGTGTTCAAACTTTCCATAACCTGCCAAATTTTGTAAAATGGACATGGTATTTAGGGGATGTGGCCAGAAAATGGGCGTGGTCAAACATTTTGCCGCACTGTGCGCTGCAGATCTTTTTGTTCCTTTTTCCGTTTTTGAAATGTTGGGAGGTATGCTGTAGGTGGTGGATCCTCACCTGTCCTGTTATACATCTGAGATCTGTGAAAGCCAGAGGCAGGGGCGATCCGCGGGCTGCTGCCGCCTGAGGCAGCAACCCCCGATGCCGCCCCCCTCTCCCGCTCCGCGCTTAAAAGTTTAGCGTCGGAGCTGGTCAATGGGGGCTGCATCGCTAGCGCAGCGAGTGTGTACTGCGCTTTCTGCACTAACAGAGCCAAATTTCCGGTTTAAAAATCAGAAAATTGGCTTTTTGCCGCCCCTTGTAACTGGCCGTTCACTGCCGCCTGAGGACAAGACAAAATAAAGTGATATAAACCCTCTATGGAGGTCACAGGCAATGCACTATTGTAATATGCTGTAGCCAGCCTCACAGGCTCACTTAACTTGTGCAAATTTGCACTTAGACAGTAACCCATGGCAAATATTTGCTTTCACTGTTCTACTTGCAGCTGGCCGGAACAAATCTAACCAATAACAGAAAACTGTGGTGTTAATGCCAAGTTGCCAATATTCTTAGAATTGCAAAGACATCGGCTTCCTCAAATCTGAATCCTGGTGATGCTGGCCATACCCCCCATACCCCATTCTGTTCAGACCATGCCCCCCAGCTTTACCACTGCCTGAGGTATAAATATGGATGATTCTCACTTATAAATTATAAAGTAAAACAGTGCTTGGTTAGAACAGTATGAATTATGTAGGTGCACACAACACACCAGGTAAGTCTCCAGTTATTTGACCACTGTCGCACTTCCTGTATGTGGGAGTAAGTAAACAGCATTACTCCTTCAAGGCTTAAAGGAATTGTTCAGTATAAAAATAAAAACTGGGTAAATAGACTGTACAAAATAAAAAATGTTTCTAATAAATTTAGTTAGGGAAAAATCTAATGTATAAAGGCTGGAGTGACTGGATGTGTAACATAATAGCCAGAACACTACTTCCTGCTTTGCAGCTCACTTGGTTTCCATTTATTGGTTACCAGGCAGTAACCAATCAGTGATTTGAGGGGGGGGGCACATGGGCCATATCTGTTGCTTTTGAATCTGAGCTGAATGCTGAGGATCAATTACAAACTCACTGAACAGTTATGTAACATATGGCCCCCCTTCAAGTCACTGACTAACTCAGAGTTAGAGAGCTGAAAAGCAGGAAGTAGTGTTCTGTTATGTTAGACATCCAGTCACTCCAGCCTTTATACATTAAATATTTGGATAACTAACTATATTAGAACATTTTTTATTTTGTACAGGCTAGCTATTTACCCAGTTTTTATTTTTCCTCTGACCTGTTCCATAAAAGCATTCGTTAAAGGAAAACTATACCCCCTGAATAAATACCTAACCAACAGATTATATTATAATCATATAATAGATCATATAATAGATCCTATTAAGTGGCCTATTAAAGAAACTTACCAAACTGGAATATAGATATCAGTAAATCTTGCCCTTTTACATTTTTTGCGCCGCCATTTTGTGATGGTCTGTGTGCTGTCTAAGGCTAGGGCCACACTAGGCGATAGCGCCGCGATTTGACTCGCGACTTTTAATCCGCAATCGCTGGGGAAACTTTTGCGCTGGCGTCTATGGGGAATCGCGAAAAATCGCCAGCGTAAAAACACACGCGGCAATCTTTTTTCTACTGTCGCTCGAAATTGCCTCGCTAGGCGATTTCGAGCAACAATAGAAAAAAGATTGCCGCGTGTGTTTTTACGCCGCGATTCCCCATAGACGCCAGCGCAAAAGTTTCCCCAGCGATTGCAAATTAAAAGTCGCGGCGAAAAAGTCGCCGCGAGTCAAATCGCGGCGCTATCGCCTAGTGTGGCCTTAGCCTAAGAGATCACCTGATCAGAAACACTGCAGCTGTAACTGTAACAGGAAGAAGTGTGGGAGTAAAAGACAGAACTTTGTCCACTCATTGTAGCAAACTTTGCACCTTGTATTACACAAACCCCATAGTGTTCAAAAGGCCAACTCCAGGAAGTTGGTATCTTGTGGCTGTCTGCCATATTTCGGTGGTTCATTCCTGATTCTTGCCCAAAGACTAGGGATGGATTGGGGAATGCTTGAGGGGAGCTTAGGGTTGCCACCTTTGTTTCGGCTCATGATCCAGGGGGTCAGGGCATGTGACATCACAGGGTGGGTCAGTGACGCCGCAGGCAGGGCGTGCTACATCATGTGGGCGGGGCTATGACATGGCTATGAGCGATTGACTGTCAATCTAGGGAGATCCAGCCCAGTTTTCCTAATTTTGAAAAATCAGGCAGATTGTCAGGAGTAGAGTTGCCACCTGTTCGGATTTCCAAAAAAGAAAAACCGGGCTGGATCTCCCCTGATCAATCACTGATCACATGTCATAGCCCCATCCACATGACATAGCACGCCCCTCCCACAAAGTCAATAACCCGCCCTGATGACGTTATGGCCCCTAGCCGGGAGCTAGACTTGGTCAGTGTGTCCTTAAATATCCTAGCATTTCAATTTGTTGTAAGATCTACTTCATCAATAAAACAAACTAACTTCCTGACTGATATAGTGGGACACTCCCATTTTCACACGCACTCTATGCAGAGTTCACCGCATCAACAAAGATAACTTTATTTGTCACACAAACAACCTTGCACACAGAATTTAGATACCCTTAAAAGGTGCTGCTGCTTTGTAGGCTTTATTGCAGTGGAATGTTTTAGAGAGGCAACATGTTGGCTATAATTGAGAGACAAATAGCATCTGGTTGATTTCACTACTCAATGCAGGAACAGAACATCACACAACAGTTAGACATTCTGACAACAGAGGAGTGAGGAAACAAGGAGCCACTTAAAGCCACTCAAAGTGAAGAGCCTTTTATAAACCCTTGTGCTAAACACACAGGCCCTTCTCTCTTTCCCCATGGTGGCTGATGGCCTTATCAGTAAGTGACACATGTATATGTGATCTGCCAGTTCTGCTGATTAGACGAGGGCCCCTTCTTCGGCAGAGCAGCCAATGGCATTCATCTCCCTGCTACTGTGTGATCTCCTACAAGCACCATTAGATCACACACTGGCTTATCTCTGGGCTGTACTGACGTCCCTCTGCACACGCTCTGCCCTGCAGCACACTTATAACGCTGCCTGGGAACCCATGGAGTTTCATCTTTGTCCTTTTTCTGCCATAAGTTTAAACTATTTTAATTTTTTAGGCTGCTTTCAACATGCCTCCAGCTGTGGTCCACCCTAAAGCTGGCCATACGCTCAAAGATCCGCTTGTTTGGCGACATCGCCAAACGAGCGGATCTTTCCCCGATATGCCACTAACGGCATGGCTATATCGGGGGTAATTCGAATGTTTGGCCGTATGGCCGAACGATCGAATTACGATGCGCCAAGGGGCTCCGACGGGTCGGTCGGTTAAAAATCCAACCTTCCCGATCGATATCGTGGCCAGATATCGATCGGGGAGACCCGTCGGAAGCCCCCATACACGGGCAGATAAGCTGTCAAATCGGTCCAAACGACCGATATCGGCAGCTTTATCTGCCCGTGTATGGCCACCATTAGCTCCGCCATTAAATGTGATAAGCCAGCACAAAGTGGTTCATCATGTGTGCTAAATTCAGCATGTAGAGGAGAAGGACGTTCTGTCTTTTATGCCATAGGCTACTGTCAGTAGGAAGAGGTACCCAAGCCCATGGCTATGACAAAAATTAGAATAACAGCATTTTGCTATGGGCTTTAGTTGCCCTTTAAGGGCAGAGACACACGCTCAGATTCGGGGAGATTTAGTCACCCGGTAATAAATCGCCTCTTCTTCGGGGCCAGGCCCGGACTGTGGGTTCTGGCAAATGCCAGAGGGGCTGCTATAAGATTCCATAGAAAGTCAGTATTTAGTGGGCTGGTGGGGGCTATTTGGGCCTCTATGAGGGCTGATTGGGCCTCTGTGTACTTGAAATGTCAGGGCCTATTTTAATTCTCAGTCCAGACCTGTTTGGGGCTACTAATCTCCCCGAACTGCCTCCCACAGGCTAGAATGTAAATCCCTGGCGGGATGGCACTCGGAGCTTCTTGTTTTTCCTCTTCAGGCGACTTTGGAAAACAGAGCGCACCGATTTACATTCTAGTGGGTGGGAGGCAGTTCAGGGAGATTAGTCGCCCTGAAGAAGAGGAGATTTGTCGCTGGGCGACTAATCTTCCAGAATCTGAGCGTGTCTCTGCCCTAAACTCACTCAACCGCTTACTACGCTCCTCTACTGACCTGCTACTCAACTCTTCTCTCATTACCTCCTCACATGCTCACATTCAAGACTTTGCAAGGGCTGCACCCCTCCTCTGGAACTCTCTCGCACGGTCTGTCCGACTTTCTCCAAACCTTTCTGCTTTCAAGAAATCTCTTAAAACGCACTTCTTTCGAGAAGCCTCCCCTCACTCTGCTTAACTACCAAACGCAACACCACATACAATACCACATTTCTCACCCACTTAATTCGATCTTGCCCACTCCTACACCTTGTGTATTACTCCCTTCCCTTTAGACTGTATGCCTATGCATAGGGCCTTCCTCACCTTTTGTACCTGTATTGATTGTGATGTATGTAACTCCATATGTTCTATGTATATAATTCATGTGATTTAGTTGTATAATCACATTTACTTTACAGTGCTGCGCAATATGTTGGCGCTATATAAATACATGTTAATAATAATAATAATAATAAACGCTGAATTTTTCACGTAAGTAGTAATTAGTCTTGCCATTTATCTTTGTGATATGATTTCTCTGATATAAAGTCAATAAATCCCAGCTATAATTTTTTTCTCTTGAATTTACCAGAACTCATATAAACCAGGAGTAACAGAAATGATTTTATGGCACAAATAAAAACTGATTATTGATAGCAATATCACATTCTCACTCTTCTCAGCAATTTTCTTAGGAACACGATCATATCACAGAAGAATAAGCCGATAAAGGTCACTTCATTTACTATATTAAAAGGCAAGTGGAAAACGTCTGAGGCCTGAGGAAACTTCATGTCGCAAAGGATATAGGAGGGGGGGGACTCTTCCCATTGCTCAGTTAGTAATAATAATATAATAATAAGTCTATTTAATATCCAGGTGTTCCATATTCCAGTGTATAGCTCCATCTGGTATTGTAGTTCTTTTGTAGTTTTGTATTGTAGTTATTTTCTTTACTGTTACAAATCAAAAGTGTTTGTGTATTTTATATACTGTATGGCCCCAGACAATTTGTCTTTTTCCAATGTGGCCCAGGGAAGCCAAAAGGTTGGACACCCCTGAGTTAGGGTATTGCAGGTTTATTTAATCTGGCATATTTGGTGCCCTTCAGGGTGTGGCCTGATATACCCAGATTTTTACATTGAGAATGCTAGGAGATATATATATCTTTATAAAGTTGGCCAGTTATTATCCTTTGCACTCTGCATTTCCTTCTCATGAGTCTGAAGCTCACTAAAATGGGGGGACAGTGAAAGAAAAGCACTATAATTATACAATTATATCATAAATCCTAATTGGTCCACGAGTGTTGCAATAAACAACATTTCAAAGAGAAATTAATAACACTTATATGTTTATACCACAATGAAAGGGTTATTTGAACACAAACGGTACTTTATCTTAAGGTGAACAGAGCCATAATAAAAAGTTACATCATTACAGGGAAGATATAGATAAATATATCCCAAAAACAAAAACACAGTGTCGATTTTATTATATTGCTTATTTATATGGCAGTTTGCAATAAAATTTTATTAAAAAGGAAAGAGATGCATAAGCAGAATTTGTTCATTAATGTCACATGAAGATTCTTTGGGCAATGGCAAATGGCAATTTTTACCAAGGCAAAGAAGCCACAAACACGTTTGCCACATCTGCAGCTGTAGTACTTTAGGTTTAGGTTACTAACCCAAGCTCTTATATTTTAAAAAATATATATAATGTAGTGTATTGACTTGTTTGTTGCCCACATCAGCATTTTTATCTATGGGGCAGGTATTGCTCAGCTTCGGCTCTAAAACTTCTGCACAGAGGTATTCCTCCTATTGTCCTAAAAGGCAAATCTCCAAAAAGCCATATTTAGAGTTCAAAAACAAAACTTTGTGTTGTGCTGAGCTGTACACGATGTCTTAAAGGAACTGTTCAGTGTAAAAATAAAAACTGGGCAAATAAATAGTCTGTGCAAAATAAAAAATGTATCTAATATAGTTAGTTAGCCAAAAATGTAATGTATAAAGGCTGGAGTGACTGGATGTCTAACATAACAGAACATTACTTCCTGCTTTTCAGCTCTCTTGGTTTCCACTGATTGGTTACCAGTCAGTAACCAATCAGTGACTTGAGGTTTGCTTTTGAATCTGAGCTGAATGCTAAGGATCAATTGCAAACTCACTGAACAGTTGACTATGAAGATTTTCATTCATCCAGGTCATAGTATATCTAGTATAGGTCAATCTAAAAACAGCTGGACTTGCTGAGTAATCAATGAAGACGTTTCACTACTCATCCGAGCAGCTTCTTCAGTTCAACTGACTGGTGTGGGAAGTTCTCGGCATATAAACTCTTCCACTAATCCATTTACAATTGCACATTGTAACTCTTCAAAGAGGTGACATCTGAAGAAACTCACAGAGGTGTTGATTCTGTGTAGTTACTGTGATAGGATTATCCAATGTGTCATGCAACTCCTAGATCCAAATCTTGGATAAAGAAGACCGCTGGTTTGAACGAGGCGTGAAAGAGGCGATTCATGTCAAGGTGGAGAGACCATCTCTGAACAGAGGTGGGGGCCTTCGACACCACCTGTCTGCTACATACAATGCTGTTCTAACATCTGTACCCCGGCGGATTCAGAACACTTCACACATCCATTCATGCAACTCTCACAAGTAACACCTGTATCTAGGAGTTGCATCGTTCAGGAAGCCATGTCAGAGGGGCCTATAGATTGGCAGATAAGCTGCCGACTCAGGCTAAAGGATTCAAATCTCCATCTTAAATTTGCCCATGTATGGCTACCTTTAGCAGCGTGCTCACAAAGGCCCACACCCCAAACCCTGGTTGGCACCCTTAGGGTTGCACCCTCTTCTTGAAAGAAATACCAGCCTTCCTATGTTTTTAGGTTTCCCTCCCACGGGGTCTGATTAGAGGTGCGAATTCGTGAAATCACCACGAAAATTCGCCTGTGTACGTTTTTTTGACATGGCACCGGCTTTATATTTTTTGCTATTCATGGGATAATTATGGAATATCATGGGGGTTCAGAAATATTCACTTTGATTCATTTAGACAAACAAACAATAGAGCTCTTCAAATGTTTCAAGTCAATGAAGAGTGTTCAGCAGTGGCAGCGGCCTATTTCCAATAGGAAGAGTTAAATTTCCTCAGTTCATCATGAGACAAGACGCAAGTTCTGAGTAAACTGCTGACGTGCTGAATAATGAAAAGCCTCAAGCCACAAGTACATAGAGTTACACCAACTTCCCTGTGTTTAGGATCAGTGCAGCAGAGTGGGGCCATTTCCATCTTTTAATGCAGAATAAGAGAGAATCTCCAGCTGCTTTTGGGGTGCTTAGTGGGTGGTTCAGCAATGAGTATGGACTGTTGCAAAGGTTACCAGCTTATTCACTTGACTGTAGTATCACTATTTACAGATATGCAGTTGTATATCTAAAGTACCCATAACTGAACCCCAATTGGATAGATAAATAGATAGATAGATAGATAGATAGATAGATAGATAGATAGATAGATAGATAGATAGATAGCTAATAGATAGATAGATAGATAGATAGATAGATAGATGATAGATAGATAGATAGATAGATAGATAGATAGATAGATAGATAGATAGATAGATAGCTAATAGATAGATAGATAGATGATAGATAGATAGCTAGATAGATAGACAGACAGACAGCAGGGGTGTAACTACAGAGGAAACAAACCCTGCAGGGGGGCACAGGAGGTATAGATGCCCCCATGAGGCCCTAATTCATTCAATACATATTGGTAAAACAGGTCAACTTTTAGACATTTTGGGGGCCTGAAAAATTATTTGCTGTGGGGCCCAGTAATATTGAGTTACTCCACTGACAGACAGACAGACAGACAGATGATAGATAGATAGATAGATGATAGATAGATAGATAGATAGATAGACAGACAGACAGACAGACAGACAGACAGACAGACAGACAGATAGATAGATAGATAGATAGATAGATAGATAGATAGATAGATAGACACAGAAGAGATCGTTCTAAAAAGTCACATGACTAACAATAAGTAGACTTCTAATTCAAGCTTCAATGTTTTCGAATAGATTCTGATTTTTATTTTTTGTAAACAAAAACCTCTATCCACTACCTTATGTAGATCAATATTTTGATTTAATTGAGACGACTATTTTTGCTGGAATACTGATTTGTTGACCTTTGGCACATTCTGTCATTATGATGTCACCACTTCACTCTGATCTCTTGTCACTGGGACGTGTTGCGTCTGGTGCTTTTTTATCCGTTTTATGGCACATCCCAAGGCTAGCGCAGGTTGGGAACTCCAGGGACAAGATAAGCTTGCCACTTTCACTTTCCTGTAAACTATGGGGCTGGTTCTGTTTAAAAACAAAGACATGTTTCCAACCTTGACCGCTGGTGATATCTGATTTCACTGCAAAGCAAAAATCACGTGGAATACAAAGTTCTTTCTTACTTCCCAAAGGCTGTAAAAACTTTTACTACTGCTGATACAGATCCAATGAATATTCCAACTGATGGTATAATACCCCTGCACACATGATATTGATAGGGGCACTCTACTTTCATTTTTGCTATACATACATATTTTAGGAACACTTCGCCGTTGGACCAATGTGTAGCATAAGCTCTGATAATGGAGCATAGATGGTCTTGTACAGGTATGGGATTTGTTATCCACAAACCTCTGAATTTACGGAAAGGCCTTCTCTCATAGACTCTATACAAACTCACGTGCACACTCAGGCCCTTTCTGCCAAGATCACGCTTGGTGCACAGCTCCTCAGGGAGACGGCCCTCCCAAAATATACTGGTAGGAAACAATACAGGCTGGCACACAAAGCTATTCAAACCGGGGTGCAACCCCTGGTACGTTTATTGCGTCACAACGTTTCGGGGGCGTGGCCCCTTCATCAGGTGATCATCATCATCACCTGACGAAGGGGCCACGCCCCCAAAACGTTGTGACACAATAAACGTACCAGGGGTTGCACCCCGGTTTGAATAGCTTTGTGTGCCAGCCTGTATTGTTTCCTTCTCTCATAGACTCCATTTTTGTGAATTAATTAGAATTTTTAAAAATTATTTCCTTTTTCTCTGTGATAAGAAAATAGTACCTTATACTTGATTCCAAATAAGATATAATGAATCCTTATTGGCAGCAAACCAATCCCATTGGGTTTAATTAATGTTTAAATGATTTTTTTAGTAAAGATAAGGTATGAAGACCCAAATTATGGAAAAACCCCAGGACCCAAGCATACTGGATAACAGTTCCTGTATCTGTATACTATTATGCCAGACACACTAAACGAGATGAAACTCATGATGATGATGATGATCTACAGCAGGGGTCGCCAACCTGTGAGCGACATTCAGCAGGGGTCGCCAACCTGTGAGCCACATTCAGCAGGGGTTGCCAACCTGTGAGCCACATTCAATTGTAAAAAGAGTTGGGGAACACAAATATGACACAAGTTTGGAGGGGGATGCAATTAAGGGCTGTTACTGGCTATTTGGTAGCCTCCATGTGGACTAGTAGTCTCAAGGATGCTCTGTTTGGCAGTAGCCCTGGTTTTTATATAACCACAACTTGCCTCCAAGCCAGGAATTCAAAAATAAGCTGCTGCTTTTAGGGCACTGGGAGCAACATCCAAGGGCTTGAAGAGCAACATGTTTTACAATCACTTGTTCTACAAAGTAGTCTAATATGAACATCATGGACAACCCAGTTCTACATCACATAAGTTCAATTTTAGACAAAATTCACTTTTCCCCCAGCTATTCCTGGAGGTTCTTGATTGGGTCCAAGTATTGGGAACACATGGAGGGAAATAAATGATGCAGACAACAATCTGAATTAAGACGAGGGAATTATCTGGCATTGTGAATTAAAAGATTGATTTCTGTTGTTTTGTTTGATTAAGTGTATGAATACTAACCTGCAGATATAACACATAAAGTAACGTTTAGGACTCCCATTTAAGGCTTGTTTAGATACGTGCAGGTAAATCAGAACTCCAGCTTTTTGTAAACAAGGTTACTGAAGTGCAGGGCAAGGGAGTGGTGTTTACAAAAAGACCTTTAAAAAACACTCATTACTAAATGAGTCATATGACCCACGCAGGAGGCTGCCTAGATAAACACCTCTAAATTGATTTTGTTCCAAAAGGATTAACCATAATCGAAAGCAAGATTGTAAGCTCTTGGGTGTATACATTTGATGTGAATACTGTTGAGTCCTATGTATGCACGGAAGGATATGTTATTTTAGCCATCTTTATTTTATTTTAGTCAGGTCTAAATAATCTTTCCTCTATTAAAAAACAATAGTACCCAAAACACCTTCTTGCCTGCTGTGCAGGGTCTGTGGAAGGCAATGACCTGGAAACGGCTTAATCTGCCTCTCTCTCAGTGTAAGAGGCAGGGGACTGCAGGAATGAAAGTGTGACTGTCATGGTCTTTGCATGACACTTGGCAGGACTGAGCTTGCCATATGCAGCATGGCACCAGGGCCATTTTTAATCATTAACAAATACAGTATGTGCGGCAGCAATCAGGACCGGGATAAGGAAGATCACGGGGCAGTGAGGGGTCTCAGACAGGTCTGGGTCCAGTCCGACCCTATATATATATATATATATATATATATATATATATATATATATATATATATATATTTATATATATATCAGAAATACAGATTGCATATAAATACTGGGCAACACAGGGGTAAAGAGGGCCTTGCTGACGAAAGCCTACAATAAGTTTGCCAGTATTTATCAGCCCTGCCAGTAATAATAATAATTCTAAGGGTTGCAGGTTTTTATAGGGACTATCCAGTTAAGAACTGCTGGTCTGGGGTCCGAAACTGTAGAAACTGATGCCTGCCAATCCCTGTATGCCATATCATAAATCTGCCGCATATGTCTGTTCCCAAGAACATCACCAGTCCGTTCAGTCTCCAGATCATCTCCAGGTAAAAGGTGGCAACCATAATTATGCTCCATGGTAATTATAATGACCTACAAGATATGAAGGCTGGTATTATCTGCCAGACGAGGTGACAGCTATGCACCCAATGTAAGCAGGATTATATGTCACCCAAATATACTGATGGTCCATACTGGCGTGTCCTGTAAACCTTAAAGGGATACTGTCATGGGAAAACATGTTTTTTGTTCAAAATGCATCAATTAATAGTGCTGTTCCAGCAGACTTCTGTACTGAAATCTGTTTTTCAAAAGAGCAAACTGATTTTTTTTATACTTAACTTTAAAATTTGCCATTGGGCTAGACATATTGTCAGTTTCTCAGGTATCCCCAGTCATGTGACTTGTGCTCTGATAAAGTTCAGTCGCTCTTTACTGCTGCACTGCAAGTTGGAGTGATATCACCCTCCTCCCTTTCCTCCACAGCAGCCCATTAGCAGAACAATGGGAAGGTAACCAGATAAAATCTTCCTGGTAGATATAAGAACAGCACTCAATAGTAGAAATCCAGGTCCCACTGCTACCCCATTCAGTTACATTGAGTAGGAGAAACAATAGCCTGCCAGAAAGCAGTTCCATCCTAAAGTGCTGGCTCTTTCTGAAAGCACATGAACAGGCAACACACCAATATTACCATGGCCGGGCACTAGGACTGCCTGCACTACCCTCCTCCTGTCGCAAACACATTTGTGCGGAAGCCCCAGATCGCTGGGGATGTGCAGCTCCCCATAAAGTGGCTGGCCGGCATGCCGCCCCTAATATTTTGCTGCCTGCTGCTGGGCCTGAATATTACAACTAAAAAAAAATACATTTGTTGGATTAGGAATGAAAATTTATATGGTAGAGTGAATTATTTGCAGTGTAATTTAGGAATAAAAACTACACCATAAAAATCATGACAGAATTCCTTTAAAAAAAAACCTAAGAAGTTACATGTCTCTAACCTTGCTATGCACTAAGTCAGTGATCCCCAACCAGTGGCTCGTGAGCAATATGTTGCTCTCTGACCCCTTGGATGTTGCTCCCAGTGGCCTTAAAGCAGGTGATTATTTTTGAATTACTGGTTTGAAGGAAAGCTTTAGTTGCATAAAAACCAGGTGTACTGCCAAACAGAGCCTCCTGTAGGCTACAAGTCCACATAAGGGCTACCAAACAGCCAATAAGAGTGATTATTTGGCATCACAAAAACTTTTTGCACGCTTATGTTGCTCTCCAACTCTTTTTACATTTCAGTGTGGCTCACGGGTAAAAAAGGTTCGGGACCCCTGAGCTAAGGGGACCCTGACCATATGTTATGCCTTAAAGGGGCAGTTCATCAGCTATTTGATTGCTACGCTTAGGGGAATTTTTGGCCTATGTGCCTAAGGCACAGCCTTCCCAATATAAAGGAAATAAAGTGATGATCTATGATCCTGCGGTTCACTCCCTCTGCCGGTGCCCAATATCCACTCTCCCTCGGATCTACCAACCGGAAAATATAAACACAGATAAGGACCAGCGCTAAAGAACAGCTTGAGGGTAGACAAAAGGAACAGATTGACACGCAGTGCCACAAGAAAGGCGTGTATACGCTACTGGGATGACGCACGTGGCGCCTTAACAAGGGCGTGTTTTTGCCACCATGGCTACCTTAACAGCGTAAAAGGAGAAATGCGCAATAGTGTTTGTGAAGCCTTTGAGAAAGTCGCAAGACGAAACGCATTAGGCTGTGACGTCACCCGCGTGCACCCGAGGACTACACGCTGCGGAAAAACACTGGCGAAAAAACATCATACCACATTGCGAACTGTCCGGACTTTGATACCACGGAGACTTTGTTTTAAAACACCAATACATTGTGAAAATGTGAGTGCAACTGTTTTTTATATATTTTATTATTAAAGAAGATTTCTAGCTGCTTCCAAGAAAGCTTTATTTAATTCTTGGTTACATAAAGAACCCCCCTCGTTAGCAGATGCTATTTCTTTTATGAACCAGCTTAGTTGGCAAGAAGCCTTATTATCCAAAACCAAAGGGAATAATTCCATAGACTCTTTTAAACTGATTTGGTCTCCTTATCTTGAAGCTTGTAATTCTAATTCAGGTAAACAAAGAGGACGGTTTCTTCATTTGTAAGTTACACGTTCAGACATTCCAGTCAACGAATGGACATTTTTCTTTCTTTCAATGTGTTTACTTCCACTGGCTTAGTTAATTTTTGTTCTTTTCAATTTATTGTTGTCAGTCTCTTAAAATTGTATTCCGTTTTCAATCTCACTATGCCATCATATTGAATACATGTCTTTCTTCATCCGCATAATATTTGCTGTCATAATGTTATTACTTGTTTAATATGAAAATCAAATAAAAGATTTTCAAAATAAAATAAATAGAAGATTTTACACTATTTTCAGCGCGTCCCTATAGATTCACTGCTATCCAAGAGGGAAAGAACGGACCCTATTGTGAAAAGCAACACTATATTTGAAGGCCTGTATAGATTTTAAATGTTTGTAAGTACCCACCTGTAAATCCCTCTGACACCGCTTGGATATATGCCTGCACTGTCTGGTTGAAAAGGTGGTGGTAATAACAAATCAGACAAAATTAGCAGTTCACCGTCCAATTAAGGTAACATAATAATATGTATTTGCTCCACATTGAAAACAGGTAAGAGCACACATTGGTGCCTATGATTAAGGGAGTAAGAGCCCGAAACACGTAAGACTTTGGTCCTCTTGACTGTTTTCTATGCAGAGCCAATAAAGACTATTATTTTACCTTAATGTGTCTATTATTAAGGGACGTAAGAAACCAAAATGCACAAGGCTTTGGTCCTCTTGCCTGTTTTCAACGTGGAGCCAATAAAAGCTATTATTTTACCTTGAGTTGCTTATTGCTCATGGCAGCAGCACCCCAGGCTGGGCCCTAGCAACCAGGCTGAGACATAAGTCGTTTTTCGGCTGCTGGGGTCAGCGACCCACATTTTACAGCTGGATATATGCAGAAGTGGGAGGACAGTAATGCAAAAACTAGAAGAAATGAAGACCAATTATAAAGTTGCTATAACATTTGAATTTGAATTAAGGTTGAACCATGCTCGGCTCTGGTTAGGGCCTAATACATATTTCTAGGGTACAGCAGATGTGCCTAAACAAGCCTAGGAAATTCATGCGCTTAGTCTCTGCTTAGTCCTTTCATTCACAATAACACGGAGACTACGTGCAATGTACAGTGAGCTATATGGGGAAATCCAGCTCCAGCTAGATCTGTGCAAGGGTTGCAGAGGGGGGACAGACAGCTGAGAGCGTATAGGCCTGGCCTCTCTCTATATACATCCCTAGTACAGACTGTTCTCAGCTGTTTCCCCCTCCCTCCCACACACTTCCCTTTAGAGAACTCGGAATGTACCAAGGCAACAACAAACTCTGGGGTGGGCGTGGTTATATATATATATATATATATATATGCATGCCCAGGAGTAGTGGGGGGTGGAATTTGGACTACTTGGATTCCACAGCAGTTCATATTTTTATTTTCTCATTCTAACCTGGAATATTGTATAATGTTGCAGCTTTCTGCAAGACCATAGCTGTGCACACAGTACAGCAAAGGCATTTTTTTTATAGTTTTTTCATTATTTAATTAATTTTTCTTACTCTTTGAAATTGGGGTCACTGACCCCATCTAAAAAAACAAATGCTCTGTAAAGCTACACAGTTATTGTAATTGCTACTTTTTATTACTCAGCTTTCCAGCCTCTCCTATTCAAATCCCAGTCTTTTATTCAAATCAGTGCATGGTTGCTAGGGACCCTAGCAACCAGATTGCTGTACTTTCAGAGTGGAAAGCTGCTGAATAAAAAGCTAAATAACTTTAAAAAACACAAATAATAAGAAATGAAAACCAGATGCAATATTTGCAGAATATGACTCTCTACATCATACTACAAGTTAGGTGAACAACCCCTTTAAACAAGCTTGCAGTGGTTCAGCAACCAAAGCCGCCAGCTTTTAATGGTCTAGTATAATTAGAACAATGAAAGCAGATATTTAATTGGTTGATGTGGGCTGCAGCACTAATGCCTGTTTGTGCATAGCCTTTAATGATTTAAAACTATTACCGGCAGGTGATACAGGTTAAGCCAAACAGTGGCCCCCTGAAGAGTGGCTGAGCATAATAAGTTATTAAGTGGGCAGACAGGGTGTGGTACATTTGGTTAATAAGGAATATTAGTAAATAGCCTAAGAAGACAAACAAGCACCAGGAATAAACCAAGGACAATAATGACTTCTTGTTTTCCATTTCCAAGAAAGGCCAGTGTTGTTATTATGGCAATGAAATGAAAGCTATTAGTCTCGCATCAGACTGGCATGCTGGGAATGGGATGATTTACATGTCAAGGTTATTTTCTCACTATTGAATACATTGCTGCCATGTGCTTTTTATTGCGGCCATACCCCCCACCACCGTATACTTGTTTATTCCATTATTGTGCACAATATTATATTTGGGTAACATATTCCCTCATCAGGGGTGAAAAAAAAACCACTGTCATTTATCAACACTGGGCAAATTTGCCCATGGGCAGTAACCCATGGCAACCAATCAGATTGCTGCATTCATTGTCCTACTTGCAGCTGGCTTCAAAAAGCTAATCACTGATTGGTTGCTATAGGTAACTCCCCATGGGCAAATTTGCCCAGTGTTGATAAATGAGCCCCACACATATCCAACCAGTGCCTACATGGGAATATGATATATTTCTATCTACGTTAACTGGAAATTAGTGCCTGGCTGGCATATGAGATTTTAAACTGAGGGTCAGACTGGGCCGGCGGGACACCAGGAGAAAACCCAGTGGGCCCCTGCTCTCATGGGCCCCCCTGACTCAATCAGGATTGGTGCTTGGGCTGCCCAATCAACCCTACCTCATCTGTATCCATCCGTCTGTATTTATAGACCCGTGCCTAACTGAAAGGGTGGGTGAAGCATAAATGAGTCTATAAGTACGAGTGATGCCTGGGTCGGTCCAAAACCGTGGGTCGGGCGGGTTCGGGCCGACTCCTGCACAAAATCTTTGGCGACCTAGCACCTAGACTTGCGCTTGCCCCTTTGTGACATCACTGCGGGCTAGTTCGGATCTATAAATAGAGGGGCAGCAGCGGGCCGGGCTGGTTGTGGATTGGGAGGGGGCGGGTTAGGGTCGAGTGTGGGTCGAGTTCTCAACCCGCACATCACTAATAAGTACCAACTGCTGGAGGAGGAAGTGAGGTAAAGTGTCGCTGCGGGCAGGGGCATAACTACAGAGGAAGCAGACCCTGAGGCTGCAAGGGGGCCGAGGAGGTATAGGGGCCCCATGAGGCTCTAATTCATATACAGTTTCAATAAATATTGATAAAACAGGTCAACCACCTCTAAGCATTTTGGGGACCTGAACAAACATTTGCTGTGGGCCCAGTAATATCTAGTTACACCACTGGCTGCGGGCAAGGTGGGCAGAAGGAAGAATTCAGCCTGAACCCAACCCACAAAGAATGTGTGGACCCCGGCCTGAACGTAGCTACAGTACCTGCAAAGCTTCTGATTCGCTGGGCTGTGGATAATGTAGTTTTAAGTCTAATAACCTATAGCAAGACCTGGTACAAGATGTGTGACTTTGTCATTACACCATTTGTTGCTTATGGGAAAGAATAACAGCTATTATTACTTTATGTACTGATATTCAGCGCTGCCCTTCCTAAACAGAATGTGAAACGAAACCATACGATGAAAGGCTAAATCTATAAACACAATAGTGCAAGGCTACAAAACCATTTCTGGGGGAAATTTCCTTAAGTGAGGTTATTTGTAGCATGAAACTAAAACCTTTGTGTGCACAAAAAAAATTGTTAGTAAATTTCATAAGTGTTAAAAATTGATTTGTTTAAACAATGCTGAAACAGCCTTTCTCATACTACTGTGCATAGTAAATAATAAATAATACTGTATATATTATAGACCAAGTTATGGCAGCTCTAAGCACACCAGAAAAAATGCTTGTGCTGTAAAATTATCAGCAAAAATTATGGCAATGAATGAAAGGGAGGGAAAGTGATGAATACAAAAAAAATATCAAATGTGAATTGTTCAGGAAAATCCTCTAAATAGCAGGGAAAGTCAGATTTATATTAAATGATAATAGTATCTGGGAAGGGAGTGTGACTGTGGGATAGCAGGTATAGTAGGGAGAGATGGTGCCTATAGTAACAGTGGATAATAGTCTCTGGGAAGGGAATATGACTGTGGATAGCAGGTATAGTAGGGAGAGATGGTGCCTATAGTAACAGTGGATAATAGTCTCTGGGAAGGGAATATGACTGTGGATAGCAGGTATAGTAGGGAGAGATGGTGCCTATAGTAACAGTGGATAATAGTCTCTGGGAAGGGAATATGACTGTGGATAGCAGGTATAGTAGGGAGAGATGGTGCCTATAGTAACAGTGGATAATAGTCTCTGGGAAGGGAATATGACTGTGGATAGCAGGTATAGTAGGGAGAGATGGTGCCTATAGTAACAGTGGGGATAATAGTCTCTGGGAAGGGAGTGTGACTGTGGGATAGTAGGGAGAGATGGTGCCTATAGTACCAGTGGGGATAATAGTCTCTGGGAAGGGAGTGTGACTGTGGGATAGCAGGTATAGTAGGGAGAGATGATGCCTATAGTAACAGTGGATAATAGTCTCTGGGAAGGGAGTGTGACTGTGGGATAGCAGGTATAGTAGGGAGAGATGGTGCCTATAGTAACAGTGGATAATAGTCTCTGGGAAGGGAATATGACTGTGGATAGCAGGTATAGTAGGGAGAGATGGTGCCTATAGTAACAGTGGGATAATAGTCTCTGGGAAGGGAGTGTGACTGTGGGATAGCAGGTATAGTAGGGAGAGATGGTGCCTATAGTAACAGTGGGATAATAGTCTCTGGGAAGGGAGTGTGACTGTGGGATAGCAGGTATAGTAGGGAGAGATGGTGCCTATAGTAACAGTGGGATAATAGTCTCTGGGAAGGGAGTGTGACTGGGGGATAGCAGGTATAGTAGGGAGAGATGGTGCCTATAGTAACAGTGGGATAATAGTCTCTGGGAAGGGAGTGTGACTGTGGGATAGCAGGTATAGTAGGGAGAGATGGTGCCTATAGTAACAGTGGATAATAGTCTCTGGGAAGGGAGTGTGACTGGGGGATAGCAGGTATAGTAGGGAGAGATGGTGTCTATAGTAACAGTGGATAATAGTCTCTGGGAAGGGAGTGTGACTGTGGGATAGCAGGTATAGTATGGAGAGATGGTGCCTATAGTAACAGTGGGATAATAGTCTCTGGGAAGGGAGTGTGACTGTGGGATAGCAGGTATAGTATGGAGAGATGGTGCCTATAGTAACAGTGGGATAATAGTCTCTGGGAAGGGAGTGTGACTGTGGTCAGAGAAAATGTAAAACAATTTGCATCTACCCTCATCTTAGTTTGTATATATTTGCAAATTTTCCATAAATCCAACTTAACTTCTGGGATAATAGTCTTTGGAAAGCCATTCAGTTGTTGGTTTGCACAACTCTGAGCACCCAACAAGTTTGTTTTTCCCTGGGCCCCACCACCATTAAAGACATCCATGTGAATAACTTGACATTTGTTTTTATGACTCTCTCCAACAATCTCCCTCTCTCTGGCCCCATGTACATAACAGGGAATACTTACCGTGTCCCATGAAATGAATTCCTTGAAACACATACTTGCAGAGCACAATTCACATGCTACTACATGTGCCCAAACACATCCCAGCTGCCCACCCATCCAGAACTTCATATCTCCATGGCCTGGATCACGTAATGAATCAGTAATGAGATGTGAACAAGGGGGTGGGACTGGCACTTGTTCAGGTTCAGACTGGATCGTTCCAATAATAATACACCCAATACATTCCCATTCCAGACTTCAGCTCATTGTACATAAATCACTGATCACTTACACACCCAGGAGAGAAGAACAACACTTGGCAGCAACTACTGGACCACATCAAGTATATTAACAGAAATGGTTCACCTTCATGTTTACTTTTAGTATGTTATAGAATGGGTAGTCCTAAGCAACATTTTAATTGGTCTTCATTATTTATTTGTTGTCGTTTTAGAATTATTTGCCTTCTTCTGTATCTTTCCAGCTTCCAAATAAGGGTCACTGACCCCATTTTAAAAACAAATGCTCTGTAAGGCTACACATGTATTGTTATTGCTCCTTTTTATTATGTAGAGAGTGATATTCTGAGTTAATTTGCAATTGGTTTACATTTTTTATTATCTGTGGTTTTTAAGGCTGAAAAGAAGGCAAATCATACAAAAACTATAAAAATGAAGGCCAATTGAAAAGTTGCTTAGAAACAGTCATTCCATAACATACTGAAAGTTAACTTAAAGGGGAACCCCCCCTTTAATGCATTTCCATTGTTCTGATCTGAAATTAAAACTCCGTCATCAGACTCAAGTCCCCTAAGCTCCCCCCTCGGCTATTTAAGACACGTTGTAATGTTTCCTAAATCTCGGCATGCGGCTATATAATCAGCCGGGGAAATACTAATCCGTGCGCTTCGAGGAATTGGAAGACTCTGTTTTTAGGTTCCTGGACTGAGAAGGAAAATCTGGAGGGGGGGGTGAAGGTCTTTCAAGTCACATAACATTGGAAGTCAACATCAGCATTAGCCCTGTAAGAGGGTAGCCTGCTGTCAGTTCAGGTAGCCTGTTGTTTGTCCAGGTAGCCTGCTGTTAGTCCAGGTAGCCTGTTGTTAGTCCAGGTAGCCTGTTGTTTGTCCAGGTAGCCTGCTGTTAGTCCAGGTAGCCTGTTGTTTGTCCAGGTAGCCTGCTGTTAGTCCAGGTAGCCTGTTGTTTGTCCAGGTAGCCTGCTGTTAGTCCAGGTAGCCTGTTGTTTGTCCAGGTAGCCTGCTGTTAGTCCAGGTAGCTTGTTGTTTGTCCAGGTAGCCTGTTGTTAGTCCAGGTAGCCTGTTGTTAGTCCAGGTAGCCTGTTGTTAGTCCAGGTAGCCTGCTGTTAGTCCAGGTAGCCTGTTGTTTGTCCAGGTAGCCTGCTGTTAGTCCAGGTAGCCTGTTGTTTGTCCAGGTAGCCTGCTGTTAGTCCAGGTAGCCTGTTTGTCCAGGTAGCCTGCTGTTAGTCCAGGTAGCCTGTTGTTTGTCCAGGTAGCCTGCTGTTAGTCCAGGTAGCCTGTTGTTTGTCCAGGTAGCCTGCTGTTAGTCCAGGTAGCCTGTTGTTTGTCCAGGTAGCCTGCTGTTAGTCCAGGTAGCTTGTTGTTTGTCCAGGTAGCCTGTTGTTAGTCCAGGTAGCCTGTTGTTAGTCCAGGTAGCCTGTTGTTAGTCCAGGTAGCCTGCTGTTAGTCCAGGTAGCCTGTTGTTTGTCCAGGTAGCCTGCTGTTAGTCCAGGTAGCCTGTTGTTTGTCCAGGTAGCCTGCTGTTAGTCCAGGTAGCCTGTTTGTCCAGGTAGCCTGCTGTTAGTCCAGGTAGCCTGTTGTTTGTCCAGGTAGCCTGCTGTTAGTCCAGGTAGCCTGTTGTTTGTCCAGGTAGCCTGCTGTTAGTCCAGGTAGCTTGTTGTTTGTCCAGGTAGCCTGTTGTTAGTCCAGGTAGCCTGTTGTTAGTCCAGTTAGCCTGTTGTTAGTCCAGGTAGCCTGTTGTTAGTCCAGTTAGCCTGTTGTTAGTCCAGGTAGCCTGTTGTTAGTCCAGCTAGCCTGTTGTTTGTCCAGGTAGCCTGTTGTTAGTCCAGGTAGCCTGCTGTTAGTCCAGTTAGCCTGTTGTTAGTTCAGGTAGCCTGTTGTTTGTCCAGGTAGCCTGCTGTTAGTCCAGGTAGCCTGTTGTTAGTCCAGGAAGCTTGTTGTTTGTCCAGGTAGCCTGCTGTTAGTCCAGGTAGCCTGTTGTTAGTCCAGGAAGCTTGTTGTTTGTCCAGGTAGCCTGTTTGTCCAGGTAGCCTGCTGTTAGTCCAGTTAGCCTGTTGTTAGTTCAGGTAGCCTGTTGTTTGTCCAGGCAGCCTGTTGTTAGTCCAGGTAGCCTCTTGTTTGTCCAGGTAACCTGTTGTTAGTCCAGCACTGAGAACTCCTTGTACTCCAGACTGAATAACAACTACGTAATGCACAAAGGGTAACATATAAGAGCATTACACACCGTCCTGCTTCTAAGCAGCTGCTGTGTAGCCATGGGGGCAGCTTGTTTATATAAACTATAGTAGTACTTATCTGTTATCTACTGTGTATCCTGTGCTTGAATGGCTGCCCCCATGGCTACACAGCAGCTTGTTTATATAAACTATAGTAGTTTTTCTGAAGAAAACACACTTTACAAGTGCAGGGCACCAGTACATTTTATTGTCATTCCTTTGAATCACATTTGTTTTGGTGTTACTGTTCCTTTAAGCTTGGGTTCACCAGATGTTGCTGAACTACAAATCACAGAATAAGCCAGCTTGTAATCAAGAGTCAGTAAGTGCTGGTAAATTGTAGTAATACAATGTGTGGGGGACCCATGGTTAAAGGGGATGTTCACTTTTAAGTTAACTTTTAGCATGATGTAGCGAGTGATATCCTGAGACAATTTGCAATTGGTTTACTTTTATTTAAACATTTTGAGTTATTCAGCAGCTCTCCAATTTGCAAATTGCTATGGAGAAGATAGAACAGGGTTGGGGGAATTGCAGTAAGAGGAGGGTAACTGTACAGTTTTAGGACTAGCTCACTGCACAATAGTGGGAGCTGACAATTTGCTTGTTTTAAGGGGGGACAAGGAAAGTTCATCCGTTGTCTGCTGTATTTTTACTAAGCAGCAACTTTTGTATGAACTCCCCAAGTAGCTCGCTGTACTCAGCAACAGCACAAAAATATATTCACACCACTTATTTACCCTTAGGCAGTCGGGAGTCATAAATATGGAACTCCAGCGCCACCTGCTGTACATACAGAGAACGAGCAGGTACTGTGGGCACCCCTGAAACTGTACGAGGGTCCATGCAAAGTATAGACCTTTATATTCTGTTCATTATGTCAGTGAGTCGGGAGAATCAGAACAGGAGGAATGAAGAAGAACTGCGGCTTCGGCCGATCCATCATGAATGTGTCCGATATGGGGCATAAACAGATACTTTTTTTTTTTTTTTTCTTCACCTTCAAGTTAACGTTTGGTATGTTATAGAATGGCCTATACTAAGAAACTTTTCCATTGGTCTTCATTATGTATTTTTAGAGTTTTTGGATTATTTGCCTTCTTCTCCCGACTCTTTCCAGCTTTCAAATGGGGGTCACTGATCCCATCTAAAAACAAGTGCTCCGTAAGGCTACACATTTATTGTTATTGCTACTTTTCAGCTCTCATCTTTCTATTCAGGCCTCTCCTATTCATACTCCAGTCTCTTATTCAAATCAATGCAGGGTTGCTAGTGTGATTTGGACCATAGCAACCAGACTGCTGAAACTGAGCTGCCGAATAAAAAGCTAAATAACTCAAAAACCACAAATAATAAAAAATGAAAACCAATTGCAAATTGTCTCGGAATATCACTCTCTCTATGTCATAGTGAAAGTTAATTTAAAGGCGAACAACCCCTTTAAACATACTCGATTCCCATAGTACACAGATACTGGTGGGGATTGGCAGGCACCACATGTACTAAATATCATATGAATATCTGTCAGCGCATGTAAAGCTGTAGACCAGGGGTCCCCACCCTTTTTTTTTTTTACCCGTGAGCCGCATTCAAATGTAAATAGAGTTGGGGAGCAACCAGTCTCGTAACTAAATGTTACTGGGCCCCACAGCAAAATAATTTTAGTGCCCCCAACATATCCAGAGGTTGTTCTGTTTTACTAATATATGCTGAAAATTCTCTTTATTTGGGCCTCATGGGGTCCTCTATAGCTTCAGGGGCTGCTTCCTTTGTAGTTACACTGCTGGGAGCAACGCAAGCATGAACAAAGTCACTGAGTTTAACAATAAAGGCTGTGATTGGCTGTTTGGTAGCCCCTACGTGGACTGGCAGGAGACTCTATTTGGCAGTACACCTGTTTTTTATGCAAAAAAAAACCTGCCTGGAATTCAAATATAAGCTCCTGCTTTGTGGCCACTGGGAGTAACATGTTGCACCTGAGCTACTAGTTGGGGATCACTGCTATAGACTAAGCCAGGGGTCCCCAACCTTTTTTGGCCTGGGGACCGGTGGACCGGGGGAGGAGGTCGGGAGGGGCCGGGAGTGCCGGCGTCCTATTCTGCATAAGGATATCTGTTCACTTCTGGTCTCTAATAATTAGAAAGTCACAGGGATAACAGAATTAAAGGAGAAGCAGAGCTACAGAGGCAGTTTATTGCCAATAGATTAGCTGTAATAGTGCATGCTAGAATGCTACATTTATTCTGTAGATAGCTTAGGATAGCAGCTGCAGTATTAGCTTGGTGTGACATCACTTCCTACCTGAGTCTTTCCCTGCTCACTTATAGCTCTGGGCTCAGATTACAGCAGAGAAGGGAGAGGGGGGGGGAAAGAGGAGCAAACTGAGCATGCTCAAGCCCGAGCCCTGGAGGTTTAAGCTAAAAACAGTAAGTCTGATACAGAAGCCCATATGTACACAATAGAAGGATAGAAATGCTGTGTTTCTTTTGACAGAGGACTCAGAGCAGCATTACTTTGAGGGTTTACTGGTATATTTATATAGATCTTTCTGCTAAAGCTTACTTAATTTTAACCTTTCCTTCTCCTTTAAAGGTGAGGACAGGGTGTGGGATGTTATTTGCCTGGTTTTGGGCACTCAGTGTCATATACCATAAATATCTGTAGGTGGGTAGCCATATGGATTCCTATAAAGTGCATGTTCCTATAAATACAGTATTCAAATCTGCCATCATCCTTCAAGAGCCATTGCTTGAGATATCACAGGAGAACTATTGCCTCTTTGGGGTTCTGCTTTGGGTTTACAAGGAGCGATTCAGTATGGTTCTAACAAAACACCTTCCAGTACAATTACTAGAAAGTCAGCGGATATAAAGGAAAAGGTGCGGTCGGTTTGGTTGTAATAAGAGTTGCAGGGACATCTAGTGGCTGTTCACAGAAAGACAACTTTATTAGGGGTCTTTAAATAGTTCCGATATTTAAATCATCAGTAAATAATGGGCCAGCTGGGTCCTGCCCCAAAGCACTGACAATCAACGGGACATTGTTGCAATATGTATTATTATAATTAAAATGAACCCATTGCATTATAACAACACATCTGAAATACCAGTTCTTGTCTGTAAAATACATGCGCATCCCTTCTGCTCATTTCAGCAAAGCCAGTCCGTAATAGAGACATTCTCGCCGATAAGCTCTTCACTTCCTACATTATTATCACAGAATCAAAGAACACTCGGGACACAAGGTATTAATATATGGCAAATTAACAAACACGTTTTTACTGTTTTATTATTTCAAAGAAAAAAGAAATAATTTTTAAAAGTAGGGATTATAAGGATAAAATGGAGTCTATGGGAGATGGGCCTTCCCATATTTCAGAACTTTCTGGTTAACAGATCCCATAAAAGCCCTATTTACATAGCTTGTGTTGCAGACAGATAAACACATGATGGGGCAATGTATCATGTGACTTGTACATGATGAATGACATTTAAATAGAATATTTATATGGAACATTTATATACTTTTACATGCAGAGTTAAAGGCAACTAAACACCCTGGAACAAACCAATGTAATGAAGCAATTTTTTTCTGCGCACATTTACAACTGACATTTTTACCCAAATATGCAAGATTTTAGCAGTTTTTACTACTAATATAATGAATTTGCAGCAGCGCCCCCTGCTGTACTGTACTTTGCAGAGAGGAGGACACTTTCTGCACAGCACTGACAGGGGCTGATTTATAATTATCCTTCCAGATTCCCCAATCCCATAATAAACCTGCCCCTAATTCTTTGTGTGTGTATATATATATACAGAAAAGCCATGAATTTCTTGTAAATTATATCCTTATAAACGGTGAGCAGTGATGTCATTTCTGTCACATGACTCACTAAAACATGTGTATTATAATAAATAAAGTACCCCTTGTTGGAAAATATAAGGATATTAGAAGTAACCTCGGAGTTCCATGACCTGTATAAAAGCTTTCAGCCTCGTATTTTTATATGGTCATGGAACTCCTTGGTGACTATAATATCCTTATAATACACAAAAGCTATGAACATCTTGTAAATGATATCCTTATAAAGGTGAGTTCTGATGTCATCAGTTATAAACGGTGAGTTTTGATGTCATTTCTGTCACATGACTCACTGAAATTTGTGTATTATAATAAATAAAGTACCCCCATGACTCAGCCTTTGGCCTCGTGTTTTTATATGGTCATGAAACTCCTCAGTAACTTATAATATCCTTATATTTTACAAGAGGGGGTACTTTATTCACTATATATTTTACAATAAGAAGTACCTTATTCATTATATATATATATATATAGAATATACACAAGAGACATGAATATCCTGTAAATTATATCCTTATAATCAGTGCTTAGAGATGTCATTGGTTATAATCGAAACTTACTGATGTCATTTCTGTCACATGACTCACTGAAATTTGTGTATTATAATAAATAAAGTACCCCCTGTTGCAAAATATGAGGATATTAGAAGTCACCTTGGAGTTCCATAACCTGAATAAAACACTTGCTTTTATATGGTCATAAAACTCCTTGGTAACTTATAACATCCGTATATTTTACAACAGGGGGTACTTTAGTCACTATATATATATATATATATATATATATATATATATATGTGTGTGTGTGTGTGTGTGTGTGTGTGTGTGTGTGTTAATGGTGCCAGATTGCTTGACTTTCCTGGAATATTTCCCACAGCCTCCAGTAGAACAGCCTCTATATATAACCAGCAGGTAATGCTGATTTATTCATGTGAGTAGAGAAAACATCAGCTGGAGGGAGACAATATGGCATCTCCTATATATGTATCATATAAGCAAGCAAAGAAGGAACAACTAGTGTAAGCAGAACACTCACCATAAACAATATTAAGAGAAAAATTGTATTTTAAACTTCTGAATGAACCCCTATATAAAATGGCTATACAGATGCCAATGCGATCACATCCCAGCACAATGAAGAATACATAAGCAGTGGTGATGTGCTCATGTGTGTATATATATATATATATATATATATATATATATATATAAATAATTATGTGCTGGTGGTGGTTGCAAGAGTAAAACGGTCTCTGTTGCCCAGTGTACAATAAAACTGAAAAATCCAGAATATAAAACAGATTAAATTGAAATAGTCTAAAATCAGCTAAAATGGTCCATTGCCGGGTGCTAAAAAGGGACCACATGTCCTTGTGGGTATCTGGATTACCTCCTTGCAGCACCCAGTTGTGTCAATAAATGTCTGCTTGGAACGATCCAAGTGTAATGAGTCAGGGGAGGGATCAGTAGGTGGCTTCATCCATATTGTCATCGCTATCGCCGTCAAACTCCTCGCCGTTATCAAAATAGGACATGATGTAATCCGTCTCCTAGAAGCAAAAGGATACGATAGATTTCAGGAATTGCTGCTTCTATGGCTCAACCCAACACTCTGCTAAAAGTGAAGTGATCGGCCCAATATCTGCCAGAACATTGTGTCATTCTTAAAGGAGAACATGAACTTAAACAATATAGTGATGTAGGGGAAATGCGTCTGGACTTTAAACATCGTTGGCAAAACCTTGGATCCAGCCATCGGGTCAAGACGCGCTCAAATTTAATTTGGGTAACCCTGGCCTCTGAAGTAAGCTTAAAGGGGAACTATCGCGAAAATGAAAATTTAATATAAGCTTCCTTATACTGAAGTAAGAAACTTTCTAAATACAATCAATTAAAAATGCTGCACAATTTCTGAAATAATCAAGTTTATCTTCACTATCCCTTTCTCAGCATCTGTTTCTCTTCATTCTCTTTTCATGCAGCAGTTGGGTGTCAGATATTCATTGACAGTTAGATCCAATATATCCTTTCCTAGCAGATGTATTAGATCTTTCTCAAATAACTGATTCCAGTACAAACAAAATCTAACAAAATAACTGCCTTTTGCACCAATTCTGCATGTAGAGAGACAGGATTTCTGGTGAATTTAATACAGTGAGCTCTAATACATCTTCTAGGCAAAGGGAGCCCCCTATAAGATATAGGGATCCACTATTTTGTATTCAGCCGAATCCACAAATCCTTTCGAGAAAGATTCTGGCAAATACCAAACCGAATCCTAATTTGCATATGCAAATTAAGGGTGGGAAGGGGAAAACATTTTTTACTTCCTGGTTTTGTGACAAAAAGTCACGCAATTTCCCACCCGCCCCTTATTTGCATTTGCAAATAAGGATTCGGTTCGGCCGGGTAGAAGGATTCAAGGGCTTTTTAAGCCTGGACGATTGACATCTGGCCTTCTTTTAAGGTTCTCTACAGAACAATGTTCTCAATGAGAAACTCCAAAGGTAACCCCTCCAAGTGTATGCAAAGGTAAGGTACGGGCAAGGCATGGTCATGGTAAAGACAAAGCATGGGCAAGGTAAGATCATGGTAAGGGCAAGGTATGGTCATGGTATGGGCAAGGTAAGGGTGGGCAAGGCATGGTCATGGTAAAGGGCAAAGCATGGGCAAGGTAAGGTCATGGTAAGGGCAAGGTATGGTCATGGTAAGGGCAAGGTATGGGCAAAGCATGGGCATGGTATAGTCATGGTAAGGGCAAGGTATGGACAAAGCATGGGCAAGGTAAGGGCATGATATGGTCATGGTAAGTTCAATGTATGGGCACAGCATGGTCATGGTAAGGGCAAGGCATGGGCATGGTAAGGGCAAAGCACGGGCAAGGTAAGGGCATGATATGGTCATGGTAAGGGCAAGGTATGGTCATGGTAAGGGCAAGGTATGTGCAAAGCATGGTCATGGTATGGTCATGGTAAGGGCAAGGTATGGGAAAAGCATGTGCAAGGTAAGGGCAAGGTGCTAGATGGGGAACTCCAGCCCTGATGCAGATACCTGGCCAGTTTACACAGGTAAGAGACCAGATAGGGAACCCACCCAAAGCAGATAACTGGGTGGGCTAAAGGAGGAGGCAACCCCTGTAAGAAGAAAGCTGGACCCCACCTTCCATCACAGGAGGGCAACCTCCAGCCCCACCTTGGCCAGATATCGATCGGGGTAACATGTCAGAGGGCCCCATACACTGGGCAATAAACTTCAGATTTAATATTTCATCAGCATATATCTGCCTGTGTATGGGGGCCTTTAGCTTATGTATGTATAATAGGTTGGAGTGATGAGAATTGTGCACTGAGTTGTAGGTATTGATAGATTGAAATATGATGCTGGTTGTATTTTTGGACATACCGTACTGTATATTCACCCCTCAGCTGCCATTACTGTACTCAATGATGGATTCTGCAAGTATAGTCAGGTCAGTATTTGCCCATTTACACCTTTCCAATAGGCACTAGCAGGAGGTCGTACCCAGAGTTGTAGGCGGAGAGATGAATAAGGCAGAGAGAAGGTGGAATTCACGTATTAAATTGTTAACCTCTACATTGCAATCAAAGGCAAGGCAAAGTCTTCAATTTTACCTCCTCATGCTCCTCTTCATCATACTCCTCCCCTTCTTCCTTTTCTTCTTCCTCTTCCTTGTTCTCCTCCTCCTCTTCGGAGCTCACCTCTTCCTCTTTCTTTTCCAGGTTCTGAGGGTCACAAAATACAAAATGTTTAATTTTACTGAATGGGTCTTAGACATGAGCCCTAATATCTTTAATGGCTATTTAGCCTGCTAGGTAAATCATTCAGGGTGGCAATAATAATTATAATAATTAACAAAAAACTTGGGGGGTCTGTGGAGACCAGAGATATGGAGGTGAATAACACAGTTGTAAAATATGTGAAAAAAGTTGTTGTAAAATATGAAAATCACTGGGGGGGGGGCTCTACTGTTAAAGGGGTGGTTCCCCTTTCAGTTATCTTTTGGCATTTTACAGAATGGTTTCAATTGGTCTTCATTGTTTTTTTTTTTTTTTATATAGTTCTTTAATTAATTTGCCTCCTTTTTCTGACACTTTCCAGCTTTCAAATGGGGGTCGCTGACCCCTTCTAAAAATAAAATGCCCTGTAAGGCTACAAATGTATATTTATTGCTACTTTTTATTACTCATCTGTCTATTCAGGCCTCTCCTATTCATATTCCAGTCTCTTATTCAAATCAATGCGTGGTTGCTAGGGTAATTTGGACCCTAGCAACCAGATGGCTGAAATTGCAACTTGGAGAGCTACGATTCGGTTTTTTTTCAATTTTTTTTTCCCCGAAAAGAAAATTTTCAGGACAGTGTATTGATAAATAAGGAGAAAAAAACCCATGCGGATTTGGTCCGAGTAGTTTTCAGAAAACATTGAGATAAATTTGGACTTTGATAAGCATGTTAACTTAAAGGAAATCTTACCCCCAAAATGAATACTTAAGCAACAGATAGTTTATATTATATCATAATAAGTGACATATTAAAGAATCTTGCCAAACTGGAATATATATTTAAGTAAATATTACCCTTTTCCATCTTTTCCCTTGAGCCTCCATTTTATAATATTCTCTGTGCTGCCTCAGAGATCACCTGACCAGAAATACTGCAGCTCTTACTGTAACAGGAAGAAGTGAGGAAGCAAAAGGCAGAACTTTGTCTGTTAATTGGCTCATGTGACCTAACATGTATGGTTTGTTTGTGTGCACATTGCATCGTACGATCCCAGGGGGTGGCCCTTCTTTTTTAAAATGGCAATTTTCTATTTATGATTACCCAATGGCACATACTACTAGAAAAGTATATTATTATGAAAATGGTTTATTTACATGAAGAAGGTTTTACATATGAGCTGTTTTACTACTTTTATTTGTGATCACATGCGAGTATCATGTTTTTATATTTATGGAAACTAGTGGTGCTCTGGCCTTCATTGACTGGATATACAAAGGGTATTTTCACGGTTATCTGGCAGAAAATGTCTTTTAGGGCAGAGACACTCGGAGAGATTAGTCGCCCGGCAACAAATCGCCTCTTCTTCGGGCGACTTATCTCCCCGAACTGCCTTCCTGTCGGCTAGAATCTAAAACTCCGGTGGGATGGCACTCGGAACACTTCGTTTTCTGAAGTCGCCAGAAGTGAGGCAACTTCAGCGACATTGGAAAACGAAACGCTCCTAGTGCCATCCCACTGGAGAAGAGGCGACTTGGCGCCAGGCAACTAATCTCCCCGAATCTCCACGTCTATCTCTGCCCTTACAGGCAATAAATGCAACGCTTATCATTTACTGCTAATCTAATAGGATATGGATCTTTTTTTAAAGACAAACGAAAAAAATAAAAATAAAATCAATGTCTAGAATTCGCAGAATATTGTTAAAAATGAAAATAATGTACCAATCTATTTCTCTTGTCTATTGGTTATCATGGCGACCACTCCCAGCATCCTCAGCTGCCAAGAACAATAACTCAGCATGAAAGCAGACAGAATTGCCTTCAGCCGGCGTGAAGCATATTTGCAGTATATAAAGGCAGTTATTGGATAAATGAACATGTTATAAATCCTAGACGTGTTATTCCCCCTGCTGTGTTTCACTAGCTGTCTGGCAGCTGTTATATAAAAGAGGGATTGTGTGCACTTGATATACAGCCTAATGATACAGCAATCAGCAAAGCCGGGAGGAGGGGAGGGGGAGCCAGGCAAAGTGACAGGGAACAATAAGATTATGTTGGTTTGTCAGGTAATTGTTACTCACACGCTCCCCTTGGGATTGCGGCATGTGAGGGAGGGGAGAGAAATAGATACCTGCACGTTCCCACAAAATACAGGCATGGGACCTACTATCCAGAATGCTCAAGATCTGGGGGTTTCTGGATAACAGATCTTTCCATAATTTGGATCTTCATAGCTTAAGGGGCAGATTTATCAAAGGTCGAAAAATCGAATTCCGAGCTAATTTTTGTTTACTTTGATTAGGGAATAGTCCAAATTCGTTTTTGAATTTGAAAAAAAAATTGAAAATTTGAATTTCAAAATGTATCATGTACTGTCTCTTTAAAAATCTGACAGCTAAAACCTACCGAATAGCTGTTTTGGCCTATGGGGGACCTCCTAGAACCTATTTGGATCAATTAGTGGACTATAAAAAAAAATCTACGTTTTTTTTTTGGAAAAACTTTGATTCGTATGATTCGAATTCGATCGAAAATTGACCTATTCGGCCTAAAAAACCCTTCGATTTAATTTTGGTTGGTCTTTTTAAATTCGAATTTGGACGTTTTTCAAATTTGATAAATCTGCCCCTAAGTCTACATTAAATAACCCCAATAGTCTGGTTTTACTTCCAATAAGGATTATATCTTAGTTGGGATCAAGTGCAAGGTTCTGTTTTATTATTACACAGAAAAAGGAAATAATTGTAAAAGATTTGGATTATTTGATTATAATGGAGTCTATGAGAGATGGCCTTTCTGTAATTCAGAGCTTTCTGGATAATGGGTTTCCGGATAACGGATCCCAGACCTGTGCCTGCATACACGTAAACCAATAAACATGTATGTCACTCTGCACAGTCATGTGTACATTAGGGGCCAATTAAAATGCAATGAGAACTGCAAGGAAATACTCAATGGGGGACTAGGAGCTAGGTCGCTGACCCCCTCTAAAAACAAATTGTCTACATGGCTACATATTTATCGTTATTGCTACTCTCATCTAGAGATGCACCGAATCCACTATTTTGGATTTGGCCGAATCCCCGAATCCTTTGTGGATGATTCGGCCAAATACCTAACCCTAATTTGCATATACATATTAGTGGCGGGAAAGGAAAATGTTGGGAAAAAATGGTTTATTTCCTTGGTTTGTAATGAAAAGTCATGGGAAATCCTGCCCTGCCCACATTTTGCATATGCAAATTAGGATTTGGTTCGGCCAGGCACAAGGATTCGGCTGAATCCTGCTGAAAAAGGTCGAATTCAGAACCGAACCCTGGATTCGGTGCATCCCTAATCTCATCTTCATATTCAGGGCCTCTCCTATTCAAATCAATGCATGGTTGCTAAAGTAATTTGGACCCCAGCAACCAGATTGCTGAAACTGCAAACAGGAGAGCTGCTGAATAAAAAGCTAAATAACTCAAAAACTACAAATAATAAAAAAATGAAAATGTTATGAAAGTCAAAGCATGGGGTGCATTCAGTACTCTAGTGCTTGCAGTAACTGTCATACAAGTCAATGGGAGGAGGATCCAATGGTTTTGTCCTCTGTGCGCAGAGCTTTGTCTAGGGCACCTATTAGTTGGCGGACCCCCCAAATCGTATGTCACACAAACACGCATCTTTCATTATGTGCATGTGTCTGACCAAATATGGACTCCCTACCTGCCATAAAGCAAGACAGGACTGCTGCTGCGGCTTACAGGAAAGTAACTATAGACATTAGGGGGGTTATTTATCAAAGGTCGAATTTTAGAGTTATGAGAGCTTTTTTAAACCTCGAATGAACTCACAACTAGGGATGAGCGAATTTTTTTGCCGCGTTTTGCTGCAGAAATGACGCCCATAGACTCCAATGGGAGAAAAAAAAATTGTCGCCCATAGACTAATCCATTTTGGCGAATTTTTCAACAGCGACAAATTTTTTGCTAAAGCAAACGGGTCAAGTTCGCCCATCCCTACTCACAATTCAAACGGCTTCTGATTTCAAATCAGTAAGTTCGGGGTTAGCAACCGAAAACTTGAATTGATTGTGATTTCGGTGAGAAGAAAAACTCAAATTGCTCGAATTTATTGATTCAAACATCACGAAGGCTGTTAACATCTTCAAATGGTTCAAGCAACCTCTGCCACTGACTCATACATGACTTCGACAGGTTTTAGAGGTGCATTTTCACATTCCAGCTATTTCCAGGGTTGGGGTATAATAAAACTTGAAAAAATTTAAAAAAAAAAAGTTCTATTTTTTTTTACCCAAAAAAATAGATTTTTGACTCAAAAATCACCTTGAAAACTCAATTTTTTTGTCGTGGAAAACACAACTCTGTCCTTAATGAATCTTTCCCATAAGAATTTTTTTATAATGTGGAGAAAATTATAAAAGCACAAGGTCACAAGCCGAGCACTTGGGTAATGGAACTCCAATGTGACTTTACCCGGGAATTTCTTAGTATTTCTTTATATTTTACAATGGGGAGAGCAATATTTTCTACATTGCTCCATTCAGAATATTGTTAATTACAAATTGTTAGCCCCAACTGTCACCTTAAAGGGCATGTAAAGGAAAAAAAATAAACTCCCATTTTTACTTTCTTTAATGAAAAAGAAACCTATCTCCAATATAATTTAATTAAAAAAATGTGTACTGTTTTTATAAGAAACCTGACTGTATGCAGTGAAATTCTGCTGTGGATAGGAATTGTCAGACGGTCCCTAACTGCTCTGCAGGGAAACAATCATACTTATGAACAGCAGGGGGAGCTCCCGCCTTACTTCCCAGCCATGCAGAACTCAAGCAGCTTTTTTTGTTTCCCGGTAAAGCAGTCGGCAACTGTGTAGAGATTTGTATTGGATTTTTATTTTGCTTTTACATCCCCTTTACTGTTTCCAACTCCAGCTGCAGGGACAAAGATCATGGAGCCAGATTTAAACAGATAAACTGGGATTCAATTTGGAGGATTATTTTGCTGCAGCCACTGGTTCTGCAGAGTTGGAGAAAGTTTGTATTAAACAATACAAAAACTATAAAATCCACATTAAATTACATGACAACACAGGACCCAGTGCAGTCTGCATATTCTGATTATTAATCAGTCCTGCTGTATCGGCTTCTGGCAGATATTATTCGACTTCTGCTGTTTTGATCATTTATGAGGATTCCTAAGCAGCCCAGACCACACTGAGCATGTGCAAAGTCTTGGTCTTGAAAAGACGTTTAACAAAGTTACAAGATGACAGCCCCCTGTGACCAACTTTGAAAGCATAAATCATTTGTTTGATTAGGCTTGTGGTGCAGTAAGTTCATGTTTAGGTTTAGTATACAAAATACAGCATTTCTAGCCTTATTCTATTTTAGACTTTCCTTGTCCTTTAAAGAGTGAGGATTACTAAATGTACTACTTGGACAAAAAAAAAAACATACCTCTAGTTTCTTAATAATCTCCTCCTTATCCACAGGAACTCTTTGCTTGTGTTTGGGGAGGACAACAGCGGATTCTGGAACACAAAGAGAAGAGGGAGATGCACACTCGTATATACTGATAGAGTCCCTGCAATGAAGTATCCTTTTATACATGGGAAAGAATGGGGTAACCTTCAGTACCGCCACTAAGTAAGTCTCCATTCATGTAATATTGCCTTAGAATAAAGACTTCTCCCTCCCATGTCAATTTTTCCATTGTGTTTTTCAAATTACTTTATTGTAGTAGGAACTAAGAGTTGTAGGGAATGATAGAAACCAGCCTATAAAATATCACAGTCACAGATACTCCTACTGGTAACTGTAGTCCGAACCGAATTCCATTCGAATTTAAAAACTCGATTACCGTTTTTTTCTCCAAAAAAAAAAAAAAAAACTTGACTGTCGGGAAGGCTGCAAACATCACCAAATTGATCCCTGGACCTCTCCAGTTGACTTAGGGTGGCCATACATGGAGAGATCCGCTCGTTTGGCGATGTCGCCAAACAAGCGGATCTCCCTCCGATATATCGGGCCGATCCGATCGTGGGCCCTAGGGCCCAACGATCGGATCCTAGTGATGCCCAAACGGGCGGTCGGATCGCGGGACCGCATCAACGAATAGATGCGCCCGCGATCTGACGGGATTTTCTGTCCCATCCGATCGAGATCTGGCCGACTTTCGGCCAGATCTCCATCGGTGAAGCCCGTTGGGGGGCCCGGGGGGACACGGTATGTCGGCAGCTTTTATCGGCCCGTGTATGGCCACCTTTATACAGTAATTCGGCAGGTTATAGGTGGCAAATTTGTCAAATTCGAGTTCTTAAAGGTCCAGAGTATGATAAATCTCGAAAATTCTAATTAAAACATAAATTGGGTTTGGATAATTTACAATTCGAATTTGAGAGTTTTGACCAAAAAAATAAATTTGAATCCTTAATAAATCTGCCCCTAAGTATGATGTAGAGAGGGATATTCTGCGACAATTTGTAATTGGTTTTCATTTTTTATTATTTGTGATTTTTAAGTTATTTAGCTATTTATTCAGCGGCTCTTAAATTAGCATTTTAAGCAATCTGGTAACTAGGGTCCAAATTACCCTAGCAACCATGCATTGATTTGAATAGGAGACTGGAATATGAATAGGAGAGAGGCCAGAATAGAAAGATGAGTAATAAAAACAAATAGAAATGTCTTTTAGGGCGGAGACACACGTAGAGATTCTGGAAGATCAGTCGCCCGGCAACAAGTCGCCTCTTGTTCGGGCGACTAATCTCCCCAAACTGCCTTCCCACCGGCTAGAATCTAAATCACCAGCGGGGTGGCACTCTGATTGCTTCGTTTTCCGAAGTCGTCTGAAGTTTCCTCACAAACTTCGGGCGACTTCGGGAAACAAAGCACTCCGAGTGCCATCTCGCTGGCAATTTACATTCTAGCCGACGGGATTCAGTTTGGGGAGATTAGTCGCCCGAAGAGGAGGAGATTTGTCGCCAGCCAGCTTATCTCCCCGAATCTGAGCATGTGCCTTGACCCTTAGTATTTGTTTTTTAGATTGGGTCAGTGACCCCCATTTGAAGGCTGGAAAATGTTAGAAGAAAGGCAAATAATACTATAAAAAAATAAAATAATGAAGACCAATTGAAAAGATGCTTAGAATTTACCATTCAACATACTAAAAGTTACCTTAAAGGTGAACAATCCCTTTAAACTAAGTTTATTGAAACAGCCAGCAGAGGGAGCAGCCACTCCATCTTGCTTTGGGTTAGTAGGGAGGAAAAACTGGCCAGTGACCGGCTAGTTTACAGCTGGACTAGTATGTTCCTACTTGACATATCTTCATTAATCAGACAGAATGGTTACAGTTGCCTCGTCCTATGATTTCAGAATGACTTAAACCATATTCTGTTTCAGAATAGCTTTGTAGCAATAAAAATAATCTGCTTTCTGATTGGTTAGAGCAGAGAAACGGGGAGAAGCAGTCCATTTGCACCAGGATATCATCCTGTGATTGGTAAACAAACTGCATTATAACATAGAGACAGCTTGGCTCACTCACTTCCCCCCACTAAAGGATGTGTTTACTTTCTACAAATATATTAAATGTCAATCAATACAAAGGACTCCCCGGGGAAGTAATTCATTTAGGTTTGAATAGACTTAAAGGCAAGGGATGCTCACTATTAGCCGGGAAGATACTTTGCTTTAAGAGAAACACAGGTATGGGACCGGTTATCCAGAATGCTTTGGACCTGGAGTTTTCCGGATAACAGATCTTTCTGTTATTTGGATCTTCATACCTTAAGTCTACTAGAAAATCATATAAACATTAAATAAAAACAAATAGACTGGTTCCAATAAGGATTAATTAGATCTTAGTTGGGATTAAGTACAAGGTACTGTTTTTTTTATTACAGAAAAATTTGGATTGTTTAGATAAAATGGAGTCTAATTATGAATTTGGAATCCCATACACTATAGAGCTTTTTGTGACATGTGGCTTGTGTGAGGTTATTGCCTGGATGTAGCAAACATTCATAGTTCCACTGGGTTCTCCATTTAACATGGACTGAGTAATCAATATGGCAGCAATACATAACCACGAATGAGCAGATTGGAGAAAAAAATGCCCATGTTTGATAAATGATTACAGAAGCTTTCTGAACCAAGAAGACATAATAAACTGTGCTTTAGGCCTGATAATTGAAGACGTAGCTTTAGAAGTATGCAGCTCCAACTACATTCAATCTAGGGATTAAGACTAGGCATGCATGCAATATTCAGTCTATGGAATATTCGGTTTATGCGTGCATGTCTAAACGCAATAATCGCTAGTCTGAATGTGGTATGAGCACCTAAATTGAATAATCTTTAGGTTGAATGTGGCACATATGTCTAAATATACTAACACCTAGTCTAAATGCTGCATGCATGACTAGGATGAATAATTACATTTAGGGATTATTCTGCCTAGACATGTATTCAATCTAGGGATTATTCAATTTATTGCCCTTTATTGCTGCATATATGCAGCAATCTAGGGATTATTCTGTTTAGGCATGCATGCAGCAGTCTAGGGAGTATTCAATTTACATGGATTATTCAGTTTAGCATTGAGTCAAGGAGTTATTACATTTAGGCATGCATGCCACATTCAGCCTAGAGATTCTACAAATCTGGGATGCATGTAGATTCAGTCTAGGGATTATTCAATTTAAGCATGCATGCTGCATTCAATGTAGGGATTATTCATCCTAGGCATGCATGCCACAATTAGCCTCAGCTATTGTGAAACTATGGTACAAATACTTACTGTCCTTCTGTGGCTTTCTGACTTTTATCTTCAATTCACGTGGCAGCAGCCTCCAATCTGCAGGAGTAATTGTGGATATGAGTAAGGACACTTTGCAACATTCACTCTGGGGAAGAGGTGCTTAAAATGCCCATATGATAACTATGTATAAATATATAAGGGGATCATATAATAATCTCTCTAATGCTTTATTTACCAGTAGGTCTTTCCAGCTGACACAAGGTCACCCATTCTGATTAGAAGAAAAGAGGTTCCGCCTAAATATTGGGAAGGGGTTTGTTACAGTGAGAGCTGTGAAGATGTGGAATTGTCTCCCTGAATCAGTGGTACAGGCTGATACATTAGATAGCTTTAAGAAGAGGTTGGATGGTGTTTAGCAAGTGAGGGAATACAGGGTTATGGGAGATAGCTCATAGTACAACTTGATCACTGGTCCCATTGCCATTTTGGAGTCAGGAACGCATTTCCCCCACCCCCCTCCAGGCCCGGACTGGCAATCTGTGAGTTCTGGCAAATGCCAGAGGGGCTGCTATAAGGTCCCATAGAAAGTCAGTATTTAGTGGGCTGGTGGGTGGCTGTTTGGGCCTCTATGTGGGCTGATTTGGCCTCTGTGTACCTCAAATGCCAGGGCCTATTTTAATTCTCAGTCCGGACCTGCCCCCCTCTGAGATAAATTGGGAGGCTTCAGGTTTTTTGCCTTCCTCTGGATCAACTGGCAGTTAGGCAGGTTATATACATAGAATTAAAAGGTTGAACGTGTGTCTTTTTTCAACCTAATTCACTATACCTTTTTATTAAATAAATAAAATGATTATATTTAGACTGCTTGCGAAGAACTGAAGAGCCTATTGATAACGGCTCCTTCATTTATCCAGAGACACATACACATGACGGAAACAAAGGTTTAATATTTAATTGGCATGAGAAAAATTCTACTTTTTCTTTCATTCTTTTTTTTTTTCTTTTAAAGGAAAACTATGCCCCCAAAATTAATATTTGAGCAACAGATAGTTTATATCAAATTAAGTGGCATATTAAAGAATCTTGTCCTACCGATATATATATTTAAGTAAATATTTCCGTTTTACATCTCTTGCCTTGAGCCACCATTTTGTGATGGTCTGTCAGCTGCCTCAGAGATCACCTGACCAGAAATACTGCAGCTCTAACTGTAACAGGAAGAAGTGTGGAAGCAAAAGACACAACTCTGTCTGCTGATTGGCTCATGTGACCTAACAAGTATAGTTTGTTTGAGTGCACAGTGAATCGTAGGATCCCAGGGGGCGGCCCTTATTTTTTAAAATGGCAATTTTCTATTTATGATTACCAGTGGCACATACTACTAGAAAAGTATATTATTATGAAAATGGTTTATTTACATGAAGCAGGGTTTTACATATGAGCTGTTTTATGTAATATATCTTTATAGAGACCTACATTGTTTGGGGGGTATAGTTTTCCTTTAACTCAGTTACCTAAAAGTCTCATTACAGTGGGGCGCACTCTCGTGCAGCTGGCTGAGGGGAGTGAAAGTACAGCAGGAGGGAGACTGCGAGTCGCTTACCAGGTTGCCAGTCGATAGCATTGTCAACAGGTCCAGACGTCTGATATTTATCAGAGTAGCGTTCAACATCTGAGGGAAAAACAGCAGATATAAATAGCAGGCCCTGCATGCGTCACTGCCCAGTGAAATCAATAAGGATTGAGGAGAGGACGCAAAAGGCGGTCAAGCTCTCTACCAAACAGGGTTGTCAGTGAACTGAACCCCTAATGATATTTCCATTGCTTTCTAATCAAACGTCAATGTGCTCACCCAAAAATAGCATTTTATTTTCATTTCATGTTTCAGGGAATCAGAGAGGGGTTAATTGTACCTTTATTTTCCCCTGGGATCTCACGTGTGCAAACTACTTCTCCCAGCATCCTCGTCTGCCTGTTTCCCTTGGATGCGACTGTGCAGCGGCCTCACGATAAACAGCAATTATTGTGCCGACAGATGGTGCTGAGGGGGTCTAAGCTAATTAATCCCTGCCACAGGGTAATCAGTCTCCGAATGCCATTCCATCTCTAACTGGAACGCGGAGAAGGGATGACGGCTGCTGAGGGAGAAGTGAAGGCCCAACAACACCAACCACCATGTGTTTAGCTTTATAGTAATTATATATTGGGAGAGAATAGGTTTATTTTATCACTCAGGCATATATGAACTATTCAGTTATACTTCCCCCCTCCCCCCACCTCATAAAAAGGCTTGTGAGAGGATATGTGTCTAGTAATACATAGATTATAGAATACAGATATAGGACCTGTTATTCAGAATGCTCGGGACCTGGGGTTTTCCGGATAATGGATCTTTCTATAATTCTAATCTTCATACCTTAAGGCTACTTAAAAATCATGTAAACATTAAATAAACCCAATAGGCTGGTTTTGCTTCCAATAAGGATTAATTGTATCTTAGTTGGGATCAAGTACAAGCTACTGTTTTATTATTACAGAGAAAAAGATAATCATTTTAAAATATTTGGATTATTTGGATAAAATGGAGTCTATGGGAAGAGGCCTTTCCATAATTTGGAGCTTTCTGGATAACGAGTATTCAGATAACCAATCCCATACCTATACTGGTATAGGATCTGTAATGGGAAAAGCGGTTATTCAGAAAGCTCCAAGTTATGGAAAGACCGTCTCCCATAGACTCCATTTTATCCAAATAATCCAAATATTTTAAAATGATTTTCTTTTACTCTGTAAACATAAAACAGTAGCTTGTACTTGATCCCAACTAAGATATAATTAATCCTTATTGGAAGCAAAACCAGCCTATTGGGTTTAATTCATATTTAAATGATTTTTATGTAGCCTTATGGTAGGACTCCACGAGTGATTTTGTCGCAATCCGACACGCAGCGACAAAACGCATGCGACTGTAAACACCTCTCTTTAGGAAAACAACAGGTCCTGAGCATTCTGGATAACAGGTCTCATACCTATACAGCTGCTGGGGTACATTTGATATGTGTTTAAAGGAAATGATATTCAGAACTGTCCACAGCATGCTGAAATGAACTGTAAATAAAGATGAGGATACATTCATATGCAGAAGTCATTTATGTCCTGATACGTAATGTACTTATAGCAAGAAGTGCTGCTGGTTTGAGGGCAATCCACTGACTATGCGTTAAACCAGGGGTTGCCAAACTTTTTTGGCCAGGACCAAAGAAGAGCCAAATTTTTTTTGCAAGGACCAGGGGGGGGGGGGGTCGGAGGGGTCAGCATCCAATTTCGCCGCACCAGCATCCAATTCGGCGGCCCAGTTCCGGATTGTCCACAGCCCGGCGGTTGGACCACACTTTACACAAATAGTGGCAAAAATCAATTAAAAATGGAGGCATGCATGATTCATACAAGCCACTTGTAATCAAAACACTGCATGTGCCATGGCCTTTACAATCAAGGGGTAAAGGGGTGGTTCACCTTTCAGTTAACTTTTAGTATGATGTAGAACTGACAATTCTAAGTAACTTTTCAATTAATCTTCATTATTTATATTTTATAGTTTTTTTAATTATGTGTCTTGACTGTTTCAAGCCTTTGAATGGGGGTCACTGACCCCATGTAAAAACAAATGCTCTGTAAGGCTACCGTGTATTGTACTACCGTGTATTGTAATTGCTACTTTTTATTCATCTTATTTCTATTCAGGCCTCTCCTACTTATATTCTAGTCTCTTATTCAAATCAATATATGGTTGCTAGGGTCATTTGAACCCTAGCAACCAGATTGCTGAAATTGCAAACTGGAGAGCTGCTGAATAAAAAGCTAAATAACTCAAAAAACACAAATAATAAAAAATGAAAACCAATTACAAATTGTCTCAGAATATCACTCTCTACATCATACTAACAGTTAATTTAAAGGTGAACAACCCCTTTAAGTCTGCAAGAACAATTGCTTTGTGCAAATTTCCCTGCAGTCATTTGTGCCTAAAACCCCATTCATTAAAAGGTCAAAAATCCCTCCCTGCACTTTTCTATATACAGGGAGTTACAACTTACATACACATTCAACTTAAAGGGGAACAAAAAGAGGTTCTCTTTCGCTCTTCCTGGTCCTAATTTGCATATGTAAATTAGGGTTCGGAATATTTAAAGGGGTTGTTTACCTTTAAATTACCTTTTAGTGTGATGTAGAGATATTTGCAATTGGTTTTCATTTTTTATCATTTGTGGTTTTTGCGTTATTTAGCTTTTGATTCTGCAGTTTAACAATCTGATAGCTAGGGTTTAAATTCCCCTAGCAACCATGCATTGATTTGAATAAGAGACTGGAATTTGAATAGGAGAGGCCTGAATAGGTAGATGAGCAATAAAAAGTAGCAATAACAATACATTTGTAGCTTCACAGAGCATTTGCTTTTAGATGGGGTCAGCGACCCCCATTTGAAAGCTGGAAAGAGTCAGAAGAAGACGACAAATAATACAAAAACCATAAAAAATAAATAATGATGGCCAATTGAAAAGTTGCTTAGAATTAGCTATTCTATAACATACTAAAAGTTAACTTAAAGGTGAACTACCTCTTTTAATGAAGTACATTTAGGGGAACCAAAAGCAAAGCACGTGCTCTCTGAGGATGGAGCCAAACTAAACACACCTTTCTTTAGCTCAGCAGGCTTGATGAAGTATGGGAGAGTCTTCATGGCTCCTCGAAGTTCCTGTTTCAGCGCCAGCATATATTCCACCTCCTCCCCTGTCTGCAGGGGTACTGGTTTGTATTCTAGGCTCTGCGGCAGGGGAAAAGAGACAGTGAGATGACATACAAAGAGTATATCTCTTTAAAAGGAACTGCAGTGAAGGTTTAATAAACCTGTCATTTTTCCTACAGTTGTGTATACATAAATGCATTTTCTTGTGAGTTTTGCAACCTAAAAGGTCTTCCCTGCTGTAAACAACACACCCATGCTGTGAGTCACTGACAGATATAACCCAGTCTGATTGGCTGATAGCATGAGTGTGTAATGCACTACTTTTTTTTATTTATTTTTTAATAGTACACTTATGAACCATGCATTATTAAAGGAAAACTATACCCCTCAAACAATGTGTCTCTATAAAAAGATATTACATAAAACAGCTCATATGTAAAACCCTGCTTCATGTATATAAACCATTTTCATAATAATATACTTTGCTAGTAGTATGTGCTATTGGGTAATCATAAATAGAAAACTTCCATTTTAAAAAAGAAGGGCAGCCCCCTGGCATCATATGATTCACACTGCACACAAACATACCAAACAAACCATACATGTTCAGTCACATGAGCCAATTAACAGACAGACTTCTGTCTTTTGCTTCCACTCTTCTTCCTGTTCCAGGAAGGGGGTTATTTACTAAGCTCCGAATACCCTAAATCCCCCAAAATCCGAAAAATTCGTGATTTTTTGTGATATAATAGGCTTTTAAAAAAATAACTAATTTTTTGAAATTTTAGCCTGAGGGCTAAAAAGCCTGAATATAAAAACACGGCATCTCAAACCTGTCAAGGTTGCATAAAAGTCATTAGGAACAGTCCCATTGATTTTTGGTCGTGTTGGGCGTTTCGAGCAATTTGACAATGTTTTCTGAGTTTTCAGGGAAAATTAATGAAAACATCGTGAACATCTGAGCTTTTCCCGCAAAGGTAATTTTCGGGAAAATGTAATAATAAATTAAAAACCCGAGCAGGTTAGATCGGAGTTTGTAGCAGCCGATATTGAGATAAATTCGGACCTTGATAAATAACCCCCTTAGAGTTGTAGTATTTCTGGTCAGGTGATCTCTGAGGCAGCACACAGACCATCACAAAATGGGGGTTCAAGGCAAGAGATGTAAAAGGGCAAGATTTATATATATTCCAGTTTAATAAGATTCTTTAATATGTCACTTAATATGATATAAACCATCTGTTGCTCAAGTATTCATTTTGGGGGTATAGTTTTCCTTTAATGAAAAATATTGAATAAAGACCTACCGTACTACAAATCTGGGTAAATAGAGCTTAAACCCATTATAAATATGACATATGGGAAACTATTCTTATATATAAAAAGGGGGAAAAAAACACTATAAACATAAGAGTATACATAAAAGTAGGGATGAACCGAATACAGGATTCAGTTCGGAATTCGGCCTTTTTAAGAAGGAATCAGCCAAATGCGAATCCTAATTTGCATATACAAATTAAGGGAAGGGATGGAAATCGTGTGACTTTTTCCCAAAAAACAAGGAAGTAAAAAATGTTTTCCACTTTCCACCTTTTATTTGCATATGCAAATTAGGATTCGGATTCGGTTCGGTATTCGGCCGAATCTTTTGTGAAGGAATCGGCCAAATCCAAAATAGTGGATTCGGTGCATCGCCATTATACAGTATGGAATGCACCATACATCTTTCTTGTAAAGGGCCCACAGTGGAATGGGGGTACATGACTGTAATTGATAATGTCAGTATCGTAACTACACACCACATTTCAGTGGCGCACGGGCTGCCAGGGGACCCTGAGGGGGTGCGGGCCCTGGCCCGCTCGCACCCCCTGCTCCTCCGGTAGTTCCGCCACTGGATAATGTAGACCCTGTACCTCAGGGGTCCCCAACTGCCAGGCCTGTCCTGAACTGGGGCGCCGAACAATTAACGCGGGTAAAATGGACGCCGGCACACCGAATTGAATGCCAACCCCCTCCACGACCCCCGATTCCCCCCCCCCAGGTCCTTGCCAAAAAATGGTCTCTGGTCTCTGGGCCAAAAAAGTTTGGGGACCCCTGTTGTACCTGACACCTAACAGATAAAAAAGCCAGAAAGTAAAATAAGGCAGTGCACAATGGGCAGAGGGGAAACAGACACTAAAATTTAAAAGTTTGGATTAGGAGCTGTGGTTCTCAGCTTGGTGCAGAACTGAGGTTTACAGAATCCAATAACACATATCAGCGGTCCAAAATGGGAGTTGCAGTTTTCTAACTACAAGCTTTGTTACATGCTAACGCCAATTTTAATGCATAGTATGTACAACTTCAGAGCACTGCACAGCTATAATACCCAAGGTGTATAGAACTTTACTTACCGGGAACAACGGGGGAGGTTGGAGAGTGGGCGGGGGCAATGCTTCCCCTCTGGTAATACCAACAACCTCCACATTAAAAGTCAGTTGGCCCCGACCGCTACCTCTGCCTTTTCCAGCCATCTTGTATTAGACCCAGGACCACACCTGGGAATAAGAAATATAAATATCACCTGACATTTTCTATCTGTGTTTCCTAGGGACAAAGATTTTGCCTTTGCCAAAAAAGCAGGGAATCCAATGTGCAGACTGTAAGCGGAGCAGGTGCTCGTGTATCTCCACCTGCTGATTTAGCACAACATTTACAAAAACCCATACTGAACAAACAAAATGGAATATTTTTTATTGTATATATCTGTGAATGATCCAGCGGCACAAAGTGATGTTACCTGTTCCAAAAAGTACATAGTAATGTCACTTGTATCTCATGTCTTCCTTCAACCTGTGTATTACATCAGGGCTCAACCTCACTAATGCTCTTGTGGATGAATGGAAGCAAATCCCACCAACATTAAAGGAGAAGTAAAGGTTAAAACTAAGTAAGCCTTAGCAGAAAGGTCTATATAAATATACCAGTAAACCCTCAAAGTAATTCTGCTCTGAGTCCTCTGTCAAAAGAAACACAGAATTTCTTTCCTTCTATTGTGTACTCATGGGCTTCTGTATCAGACTTCCTGTTTTCAGCTTAAACCTCCAGGGCACGGGCCTGAGCATGCTCAGTTTGCTCCTCTTCCCCTCTCCCTTCTCTGCTGTAATCTGAGCCCAGAGCTATAAATGAGCAGGGAGAGACTTAGGTAGGAAGTGATGTCACACCAAGCTAATATGGCAGCTGCTATCCTAAACAAACAGAGAGATTCTAGAGCATTCTACAGAATATAGCATTTTAGCGTGCACTATTGTGGTTAATCTATTGGCAATAAACTGCATCCGTAGCTTTCTTTCTCCTTTAAGTAGAAAGCCTTCTCAGAAGAGTATAGTAGCAGCAAAGGGAGGAGTAAATTGATATTCATACCCATCCCACAGACCTATATTGCTATATCATCAGACCAAAAATGTGCTCATCATAAACCCAGATGTAAAGTCACCCAGGAGCAGGAGAGGTGGTAAGTAAAACAGAGGAACCTTGTAGCAGCCCACAGCCACATCCACCATCATTAGCTGAAACTCGCCGGTAATTGACCCACTGCTGGACTCCACTCTCGGTTTTTATAATATAATATAGGGGGTTAATGTTCCCTTTGAGAAAACCGAATAGCATACAGTCGTATGGAAAAGTTTGGGAACCCCTCTAAATTCTTTGGAGTTTTGTTTATCATTGGCTGAGCTTTCAAAGTAGTAACTTCCTTTTAATATACAACATGCCTTATGGAAACAGTAGTATTTCAGCAGTGACATAAAGTTTATTGGATTAACAGAAAATATGCAATATGCATCATAACAAACTAAGACAGGTGCATAAATGTGGGCACCCCAACAGTGATATTCCATCAATCCTTAGTTGAGCTCCTTTTGCAAATGTAACAGCCTCTAGACGCCTCCTATAGCCTTTGATGAGTGTCTGGATTCTGGATGGTGGTATTTTTGACCATTCGTCCATACAAAATCTCTCCAGTTCAGTTAAATTTGATGGCTGCCGAGCATGGACAGTCTGCTTCAAATCATCCCATAGATTTTCCATGATATTCAAGTCAAGGGACTATGACGGCCATTCCAGAATATTGTACTTCTCCCTCTGCATAAATAACTTTATAGATTTCCAAATATGTTTAGGGTCATTGTTTTGTTGGAATATCCAACCCCTGCGTAACTTCAACTTTGTGACTGATGCTTGAACATTATCCTGAAGAATTTTGGGTTGAATTCATCCGACCCTCAGCTTTAAAAAGGGCCCCAGTCCCTGAACTAACCACACAGCCCCACAGCATGATGGAACCTCCACCAAGTTTGACAGTAGGTAGCGGGTGTTTTTCTTGGAATGTGGTGTTCTTCTTCCGCCATGCAAAGTGCTTTTTGTTATGACCAAATAACTAGATTTTTGTCTCATCAGTCCAAAGCTCTTTGTTCCAAAATGACTGTGGCTTGTTTAAATGAGCTTTTGCATTCAACAAGTGACTCTGTTTGTGGCGTGAGTACAGAAAGAGCTTCTTTCTCATCACCCTGCCATACAGATGTTCTTTGTGCAAACTACGCTGAATTGTAGAACGATGTACAGATACACCATCTGCAGCAAGATGTTCTTATAGGTCTTTGGAGGTGATCTTTGGGTTGTCTGTAACCATTCTCACAATCCTCCGCATATGCCGCTCCTGTATTTTTCTTGGCCTGCTAGACCTGGGTTTTACAAAAACTGTGCCTGTGGCCTTCCATTTCCTGATTACATTCCTTACAGTTGAAACTGACAGTTTAAACCTCTGAGATAGCTTTTTATTGCCTTCCCCTAAATCATGATACTGAACAATCTTTGCTTTCAGATCTTTTGAGATTTGCTTTGAGGATCCCATGCTGTCACTCTTCGGAGGAGAGTCAAACAAAAGCATAACTTGCAATTGACCACCTTAAATACCTTTTCTCATGATTGGACACACCTGCCTATGAAGTTCAAGGCTTAATGTGCTAATCCAACCAATTTGGTGTTGCCAGTAATCAGTATTGATTAATCTTTGTTCAGAAAACACCCCAGTACTCAGATGTTTCTGGGAAATGAAAGACATATCACTGTTATCTTTTTTGTTAAAAGTGGAGTAAATTATTATGCAGGCTGAGAGGGGTTCCCAAACTTTTTCATATGACTGTATGTCATAGAAAACGGCACAGTGTTTGTATAAACATGTAAAAAATCATTATAAACTACAACCTTTTGTAACGACAAACAAACATACACACAAGAGTCCATTTTAAAGGGGAACTATTGCAAAAATGAAAATGTAATATAAGTGTCATCATATTGAAATTAAATCTATACGATATATTGGATCTAACTGTCAATGAATATCTGACACCCAACTGCTGCATGAAGAGAGAATGCAGAGAAACAGATGTTGATTGAGGAATAGTGAACATAAACTTGATTACTCCAGAAACAGTACAGAATTTTTAATTGATTACATTATTATTTCAGTATGCTGAAGCTTATATTAAATTTTCATTTTTTGCAATGTTCCCCTTTAAGTACCATCTGTTTGATAAAACTATATCTGACAGCAGGCTGCACTGCTTACAGAATATAACAGCGCCATGCCATAATAACTGACAATGTATATTTAAGCATAATTACCTGTACAAAAAATGTTTCACGTCTGAGACTTTGCCTTTCCCACAATGTCAGAAGTGCATTACCAGGGGGAGACCCCTTGTTCTCTTCCCATGTCAGCTCTTTGGTGCTATCGACATGCTTATTTCCTGCTGTCAGGGAGCCTGAAATAATATAAAGGGACTTTAGATTCTTAGCTCTTGTGATTATGACATCTTAGTGTACATGTTGTTTAACACCATTTCCCCCTACCTCCCAAAGAAAGCAATCAGTCACCGTTTAAAAGAGGACTAACCTCTAAAAATGGCATATTTTATATACTGAATTTATTGCACCAGCCTAAAGTTTCCGCTTGTCAATAGCAGCAATGATCCAGGACTTCAAACTTGTCACAGGGGGTCACCATCTTGGAAAGTGTCTGTGACACTCACATGCTCAGTGGGCTCTGATTGGCTGTTGAGAAGCTAAGCTTAGGGCTCGTCACTAATTATCCAGCAGAAAATGAGCTTCCCCTGTAATATAAGCTGATGCTACAGGGCTGATGATTAAATTCTAATGCTAATTGCACTGGTTTCTGTGCTGCCATGTAGTAATTATCTGTATTAATTACTAATCAGCCTTATATTGTGACATTTCTATTCTATGTGTACTGTATATTGTGGGTCCCTAAGCTCAGTAAGTGACAGCAGCACAGAGCAAAATAAAGCATTTTTTCTTAGTTAAGCATATTACATTATGAGAAAAAAAAAAGCCTTGTCTCACCCCCTATTCTCAACCACACAGTCTCCAATACCGCGTACAGCCAAAGATGAAATCAGCATAGTCGGCGACAAGACGTCATTCCCAGAATGCTGTTTTTAAAATCAATATAAAAATCCTGAAGCTGAACGGGGCTGAGAGCACAGGACCAATTGGTCAGTGGCCAGCAGCTTCAAGCTTAAGGGCACACCTGGCGATTCGGGGAGATTTCCCCCAACGGCTTCCTCCGGTCTTCCGCCGGCTATAACGAAAAATCACCTGCGGCATGGCACATGCGGCGCTTCGTATTCTGAGGCAACTTTGGAATACGAAGCGACACGTGTGCCATGCACAGACGATTTTTCGTTATAACTGGCGGAAGCCGTTCGGGGGAGATTAGTCGCCCCAAAGAAGAGCCGATTAGTCGCCAGGCGACTAAAGCTGGCCATAGATGTTGAGATTTTTAAAAGATCCACAAAAGACCACGATTTTCTCGGAACGATCTTACGAATCTACCATCAACTAAAAAGACCAATTTGCCAGGAAGACAAAGGGGAGCTGCCTGCTTGGCCCTGCAAACATAGATAGATTGCACTGGGACCAACAAAGATTTTTTGACCTGGCCGATCAATTTCCTGACAGATGTCGGCCGACAAATCGTAAGATGTACGATCGTTCGAATCCCACTAACCGCACGATAATTTCGAAGGATCGGTCGGGCTTCCCTAAAATCGGTCGTTCGGCAAGAAGAATCGCCGCGTCTATGGGGAGCTTAAATCTCCCCCAATCGCCAGGTGTGCCCTTACCCTAACTCTGTCCCCCCACAATGATTATTTACAGAGGGAGATTATTGGAATAGAAAATGCTTTGGTCTGTAACCAGGTGGAATAAACTCACAACACGTCGTACCAAGTGATCCTAAAACAAAATGCACAATCACTACAACTGAGCTGCTCTTACTCCCTCACCCACTCGCTCATAAACAAGTACCCCTGTTGACAAACTTACTTTCGTTATGTTTATCAGAGGCAAAGCAAGCAGCACACTTTCTCCCCTCCCTCACTGAAGCAGCCAAGCAGGAGAGCCTGAAAAGCAAAATCCAGACAACCGTGCTCAGCCTCCCCTCCCCCTCTCCGACATGGAGCAGCAATGCTGGACATACTGCGCACAGATATGATGTAACTAGAGGCTGAGGGAGAGGAAATATGACTCAGGGAACATGGGCCGGCCTAAGTGACTGTCTTCTTACAATAGACACTCCTACTTTCACATTCTGAAAATGCTTGGTCTGGAGAACAGTTAGAAATGAGTGATAAGTGAGTTTATCATACAAATTTGATGCCGTCGGGCATAGATTTTATTGCACTAATGAACTGTATATATCAGTGAGAGTTCTCTGTACAAAACTCACTGCAGAGTTCCCATTCACACAAGTCACAAATGAAAAGTACCTGACAATATCTGTGCAGATTTCCAGCAGTGGACAGAACTCCTAGGGCCAGGGAATCCAATTGGCTATTAGAGAAAGTCTTCCAACTGCAGCTCTTGGTTAGACGCCAGGGAAGTGCCGAATAGGGGAGTTCTGCTGCACCCCAAAGTCTCCCAGCTGCTCCTCGAGTGCCATGTGCAGCTTACTCAGCCCCTACTGCAACGATTCCAACTTCCCAGACCATCAAAACTTTGTTCCAGGAGAAGGAGGGATTTTGCCAGACCCCCTGGGGTAAACTTGTTTGACCACTATGTGGCTCCAATGGGGGGTGGGGTAAAATTCTGAGCCTTTTACTGTTGCTTCTTTGTGCTGAAAAATGAACTATGGGACTTGAATGAAACTTACCTTTCAAATGCCAAGTAACATTTTCATCATCACAGCCTCCACCCCCTGTTTCAAAAGAATATCATTCTAGGCTCCCTTACATTATTTTAAAGGCGAACTAAAGGTTAACTAAAGAAGTACGCTATAAATGTACATCATGTTTTGGGCTTCTATACCAGTCCATGGGAACCACAGCCCTTTAGCAGTAAAGATCTGTGCCTCTGAAGATGCCCCCGTAGCTCCCCATCTTCTTTTCTGCTGATTCACTGCACATGCTCTGTGCTGCTGTCACTTACTGAACTTAGGGACCCACTAAACAATATAAAGTACACATAGGGTTGCCACCTAGCTGGTATTTTACTGGCCTGCCCGGTAAAAATGATGGTTGATCCCAATGTTATTAATAAGAAAAAAAGATAAATGTATAGGAAGGCCTGTTTTTTTTCCAGAAAAGGTGGCAACCCTATATACCGGCCTAGCCGGTAAATTTGTAGTACCCTTAACAAAAGTCCTTGGCACGCCCCCAATGTGCTGAAAATGTACCTTTTCTCTGCCTTCTTGCCATTACGTGATATGTCGCCGCCCCTTTTTGCATCACAGATCTGCCCCCTTCTGCATCACAGCCCGCCCCGTTTGTTCCTGACCTCACCACAGGCTGGTAAAAATTTTCTGAAAATGTGGCAACTCTAAATAGAATAAAAATGTCACAATATAAGGCTGATTAGTAATTAATACAGATAATTACACATGGCAGCACAGAAACCAGTGCAATTAGCATGAGAATTTAATAATCAGCAAACCTGTAGCATCAGCTTATATTACAGACCAACCTCATTTTCTGCTGGATAATTAGTGACAAGCCCTAAGCTTAGCTTCTCAACAGCTGCTCAGAGCCCACTGAGCATGTGAGTGTCACAGACACTTTCCAAGATGGTGACCCCCTGTGACAACTATGAAGTCCTGGATCATTGCTGCTATTGACAAGCTGAAACTTTAGTCTGGTGCAATAAGTTCAGTATATAAAATATGCCATTTTTTGCCATATTCATTTTTAGGGTTTAGTTCTACTTTAACAAATGTTGACAATCTTATCACTGTGTTGCTCCAGGTCCTAAAAATGGATGACTCAGAAACAGCCACAGGACTGAAGGTCACTTGGTTAGCTTCTTGTCCAACTTCCAGGCCATTATTGTAGAAAATGGAACAACCAGGAACATTAACTTCAGACAGGACATTTTTCACACTCCCCAAGAAGGCTTTGCAGAAGTGGAGTAATACACCCTTGTCAGATACTCCAACTCCAGTGTCTTCTCTGTTTAAAGCCACTGCCTTACCCATTCCTAATTCCTCAGCATTCCTCGTTTGCAACAAAGTGGCCCTACATTAGTGTTCAGAGTTACTAGAGGTAATTGGGAGGTATTGGGAACCCTGAGTAAAATTGACTTTTACTTTGCTAAATATGGCACATTGCTTTATCTCAACGGAAACTAAACTATCATTTTTGAGGAGAAGGTCAATTTAAGATGGTCAATTTTTTTAGGAAATCCAAGGAATTGCACATAGGGCTGTTTGGTGAAACACAAAAAATTAGGCCAAATGTGTAGATCAGGGGTGTCCAGCCCTGGGGCCACATGCGGCCCAGGATGGATATGAATGCGGCACAGTTTGAACTTCCACCAATCCAGGAAACGTCATGTCGCAATGTCACGTACATAGAGCGTATGTAGGCGGTCGCTAATCGTGTGCATGTGTGGTTTAAATTTTACATTGGGTGTGCGTTGTATGGCTTCCTAGAGCAGGAAAAATGGTTACAAGTGAGCGTTCTGTTACTTACAAAGGCAGGTAAGCATTCTTCAGCCACATCGCCCACTATGCTTTACAACTGGAATAATAATGGTAAAAATATTCCCTATTTTTTAGCTCTTGCTTTTCGTTCCTGTGTGGTGTGCGGCTTCCTAAAGCAGATTAACTTAGCTGCAATCCGACATTCAGCTTAAAGAAAAATTTGGTCTCTTAACTGGACTTTTATAGGTCTTCCCAGAGACAAATATCCCTCACTTAAAGGGATTCTGTCATGATTTTTATGGTTTTGTTTTTTCTCCAAATTACACTCTTTACACTACAAATAATTCACACTACCATGTACTGTAAAATGTCATTCCTAACCCAACAAATGTATTTATTGTCGTGTAGGCATCCATCTCAGGTCATTTTGCCTGGTCATGTGCTTTCAGAAAGAGCCATCACTTCAGGATGGAACTGCTTTCTGGCAGGCTGTTGTTTCTCCTACTCAATGTAACTGAATGTGTCTTAGTGGGACCTGGATTTCACTATTGAGTGCTGTTCTTATAGGTACCAAGTCACATGACTGGGGGGCACCTGGGAAACTGACAATATGTCTTAAACATAAAAAATCTGTTTGCCAAATTATGTAATGCGCACCTTGAGAATTCACTGAGAATTGCAACTACTTTCATTGAACCAGCTATTGATACATTAGTTTCTCAAATACAATGTCAAAAATCCCACTAGGTTTACAATGCCCTCTTTTCTTTTACTTTTATAATAAAATAAATCAAAAGCTAGTGTTAGTGTTAATGTGTATTCCGAGTGTTGCCCCAGAAAATGTTTCTTCTTCCAATGTGGCCCAGGGAAGCCAAAAGTTTGGACACCCCTGGTCGGCATTAATCCAACTCATTTGCAAGCCTTACTAATGACTGGGATTGCTACATGTAAGTGTGGCCTATTTAGGTTTGGGTCAGCTGGTCACTACTTATATGTATCAGTGGAGATAATCAGTCAGCATGTGATTTCGTTTTCATGGATTTAGTTGAGGTTTATCAAACAAATTGTATGCAAGTGGAACTTTACACAGAACCCTCAACATGAAATTAGGTTGTTAATGAATAAACTGTAGAGGTGAAAAGGTGCTCAATAGTGATAAATGGATAGGATTGCCACCTGGCCGGTATTTCATTGACCTGGCCAAACACCAGCCAGGGCTGGCTCTGGTATTACAAATTTACCAACAATGTACTAGCCATTAAATCTGTAATCCCTAGTTGTTCTGCCTCTGGCCCAGATCCACCCCAATTCTGCCTGTTACCGCTTTCACCCTGTGTCCCAGCTGATTCTCCCTTTGCTTTGCCGATGGTAGAGTCCTGCAGCAGGTCAGGTACCCGCGGGTTATCTGCAAAAAAAGCGGTTACCCTGCGGAATGAGGGTAGAATTTTCAGGTGCGAGTCGCAGGTTGGGTTGTGGGTCTCATTTAAATTTCTTATCTTATACTCTTATACTCTATATTTTGCTCCTTTTAAAATTTAACAAAACTTATCTCTGTCTCCACCCACTTCCAGTTTGCAGCAATATCACTTCCTCTTTGATGGCGGTCAGCGGGTTGCGGATAAGGCATTTGCGGGTCCGGGTCATGTAGCGGATCAAAGTGGATAAATATGCGGGTTGCAGGTCGGGTCCGGGTCTTAGAATTTGGTTCCATACAGGACTCTAGCCTATGGTGTAGCTGCCCCGCCCCAATTCACATCATAGGCTGCCCGTTTTGCAACAGAGGTCAGTCCCTTTTTGGTTCCACCCACGCCTTCATATCATCGGCTGTTAAGGCGCCAACAAAAAGGTGGCAACCTTATGTGTGGGTCAGGCTGAAGCCCACGAGTTGAACTTGCTTGAGCCACTGTGTGTTAGGGTTGGGTGCAGGTCAAAAATGTTTGACTTGTACACCACTAGTGCTCAATATATTTTCAAAAGAATGATTCAGGGAGGCCTATTGCTTACGATTCGTGATAGGGGATTAGGTTATTTGTTAAAACAAATAAAAACAAAAAAGAGAGTCATGTTCTTCACAGTCATGTTTTCTAAATGGAACCCCTTTTTTGCCAACAATCGTTTTTTTTTTCCCAATCAGGTTTTTTCTTTTTAAAATCTATAAAATAATACGTCTGCCACCAAAAGTGTAATTGTTTATCATATTTATTAATTTTTAACTTACTGGGGGGCATTTTCTTCTCTGTTGCTTTAAATTATGGCAATAAGTGAAATTTCTGTGAGCCCTTGTGTCAGACCTTTGTGCGGCACATGTTTTCCAGATCATCTCTGGCCATGCACGCGGCTTGTGAAGTGGAAATGAGATGAGGAACTAACACATCGGTATTAGAGCTGCCAACTCAAGACTTCATTGAAAGAGCAGGGAAATTCTCAACAGCAAATTGCCACTTAAGTTTTCCCTGATAACAGCCATGTCAGAATGCTTCAAAAGAAGTCATTACATTGGTTACGATATTGTCAGACAAGCAATTGTTGCTAATAAAAAGTATATATATATATATATATATATATATATATATATATATATATATATATATATGTGTGTGTGTGTGTGAAAGGGAAAAAATAATAACATGATCAGACCCTACAATTTGTTAACCCTGTTTATAAACATATAATGGCAAGCACACTTGAAGGGAAATTACAGAAAAATAAGTGAAATTGCTATCAATCATACCATACTGCGGGTGTACATATACATGATCCATTATAATGGAATCTCATATAATATATAAGGTTTTGTGAAAATTACTCCAGTCTACCAATGATTGGCATGATGTTGTTAAAGAGGAACTATTGTGAAAATAAAAATATAGTTTCAGCATACTCAAATAATAAACTTTCTAAATATAATCCATTACAAATTCTGTACCATTTCTGAAATAATAAGTTTATCTTCACTTTTCCTCTCTCAGCATCTGTTTCTCCTCATTCTCTCTTCATTCAGGAGTTGGGTGTCAGACCAATATATCTTATAGGAGGGGGCTCCATTTGCCATATTGTCAGTTTCCCAGCTGCACCCAGTCATGTGACTTGTGCCTGCACTCTAGGATGGAACTACTTTCTGGCAGGCTGTTATTTCTCCTACTTAATGTAACTAAATCAGTCTCAGTGGGACTTGACTTTTACTATTGAGTGTTGTTCTTAGATCTACCAGGCAGCTGTTATCTTGTGTTAGGGAGCTGTTATCTGGTTACCTTCCCATTGTTCTGTTGTTAGGCTGCTGGGGGGGATGGAGGGGGTGATATCACTCCAACTTGCAGTAGAGCAGTAAAGAGTGACTGAAGTTTATCAGAGCACAAGTCACATGACTGGGGGCAGCTGGGAAACTGACAATATGGGGCACATTTACTTAGCTCGAGTGAAGGAATAGAATAAAAAAAACTTCGAATTTCGAAGTGTTTTTTGGCTGTTTCGACCATCGAATTGGCCACTTCGACCTTCGACTACTACTTCGAATCAAACGTTTCGAACTAAAAATCGTTTGACTATTCGACCATTCAAAAAAACTTCGACCCACTACTTCGCCACCTAAAACCTACCGAGCATCAATGTTAGCCTATGGGGAAGGTCCCCATAGGCTTTGCAAGCTTTTTTCGATCGAAGGAATTTCGTTCGATGGATGAAAATCCTTCAAATCGTTTGATTATTCCTTCGATCGTTCGATCAAACCAATTGCGCTAAATCCTTTGGCTTCGATATTCGAAGTGGAAGGATTTAACTTCGATAGTCAAATATTGAGGGGTAATTAACCCTCGATATTCTACCCGAAGTAAATGTGCCCCTATGTATAGCCCCATGTCAAAGTTCAAAATTGAATATAAAAAAAATCTGTTAGCTCTTTTGAGATTTGGATTTCAGTGCAGAAGTCTGCTGGGGTAGTACTATTAGCTGATGCATTTTTAGAAAAAAAATGTTTTCCCATGACACTATCCCTTTAACATCCCAAATATCTATCACTGGCTGGATTTTGAACAAAATTCCTGACCTAGGCACATGCTTAAGAACATTAGAGACCCAATTATCAGTTAAAGGACTGTTGTGAAAATGAAAACTTTATATAGGCTTCAGCCAATTGAAATAAGAACCATTCTAAATATAATTTACCGTTTCTGGAACAATCAAGATACTCTTCAATCTTCCCCACTCAATCTGCTTCTGGACATGCTGGCTTTGTGTCAGAGTCAGTTATTTTAATAGACAGCTCTAAAATACATTGTCATGTCAGTGGAGGCACAAGCTCTCAATCAAAATCTGACCCTGATCTGTGCACGTGGACAAACAGATTGCTGGGGGGGGGTATTAAAGATTTACTTGATTATTTCAGAAATTTTACAATGTTTTTTATTGGTTATATTTAGAATGTCTCCAATTCTATCCATTGGACAAAGCTCATTTAGTTTTTCATAATCACAAGTGTTTCCTTTTAAATATATTTTTCTCATGGGATTAGGGTCGGTCTGGCCTACTAGAACATCAGATGATCTTCCAATGGGCCCAGGTCCTACTGGGCCCAGCCTGGGAGACTTTAGTCCATCCTTATTTCCTTTGTGTCCCTATATAAAATTTCTACCATTTGCCACTACCTATATTATATTGCTGTGGATGTGGGCCCAGCGAGTAAGATTCTCTGGTGGACACTAGGAGATCCAGTTTGACACTGCATGGGACTCAATTTAGTTTCACTACCCAAGTTTAGGCTAAATTGTGTGTAGGGGACCATTGAAATCCTTCACCTGCTTTTCTGTCTGTGACATCATTCAGCCCAGTTACAGGCTAGAGAGCCATCCAATTGGCTGGGTACCCCAGTGCATCCTTGGGAGAGAGGATGTGCCTGACGTTGGAGCCAAATGTACAGGATCTCCAACAGGGCCAGCACCAGTTGGTGTGAGACTGTCAAGTGCAGAGAAGCTGCTGTAACTGTAGAAGTACAGAGAAAGCCCATCCTGTTCCCAGCCAAGCTGCTACAGACTCAGGAAGTGAAAGGAGCCACTGGTGAGATTGATCCTGCTGCAGAGCTGCCTGTAATCTCCAGTGTGTCTGCCTCTGAGAGCACCCGTAAATGAGCCACCCAAGGGAGGATACAGGCAAGGATACAAGTGTGGGGCCCCAGTTTGAGTACAGGTCTTGTGCATTTACCTGCTATGTGGGAGTAGCTGGTAAGTTCCAAAGGGAGAGATACTTTTGGGAAAGGTAGCGCTACCTGGGGTATAAGAGCTCTGGGAAAGGGACATTCCATTTGAACTGAACTGTGTGGCTATTAATTTTAATTTTAAAAAATTGGGGGTCTAAACACACATGACAAATGTTTTGGGGTGAAGTGAAGTGGGTGAAGAGGAGCTATCACTCATTTTCACTCCCTCATCTGCACCGGACGACATGGTGCTTCGTCAGATGAAATTTTCAAACCCACCCGATCCTTAAACAAATCAAAACCATAGTACAGGTATGGGATCCATTATCTGGAAACCTGTTATCCAGAAAGCTCAGAATTATGGAAAGGCCGTCTCCCATAGACTCCATTTTATCCAAATTTCTAAAAACGATTACCTTTTTCTCTGTAATAATAAAACAGTAGCTTGTACTTGATCCCAACTAAGATATAATTAATCCTTATTGGAAGCAAAACCAGCCTATTGGGTTTTTTTCAAACATGTTTTTATTTATTTATAACATGAATAATTATAGTAAGCATGGCGTAAGTTCAATAATTTTCAATAATGAGTTTACAACATATAAGTACATTACAAAACATACAGCTATATTAAATAGTATTATGTATGACTCAATGGGTAGATTGTCAGTAGTCTGTTAATCTGATGCTATTGGGTTTATTTAATGTTTACATGATATTGTAGTAGACTTAAGGTATGAAGATCTAATTACAGAGAGATCTGTTATCCAGAAAACCCCAGGTCCCAAGCATTCTGGATAACGGATCCCATACCTGTACACGGATATATGTCAACATCATAAGCTGTATGTTAATGGCCAACCTCTATTGTTGAATTATTATTGTATGTTATTTCCAGGCCACATTTTTATGTTTTTCACCGTTCTTGACAATTTTTTGGAAAATCAAATACTTTGTTTTGAAAATATTATATTGAGACATAAAAATATTGTTGATTTACATCTAGCTGATCAAATTGTTCTCCTTATGATTAAACAGTTTCTTTTCTTTAAAAACTTTTTTTTTGTTTTAAATGTATTTTTCAGGAGTAATTCCATGTTCGTGCTGCGCTCTCGTCTCAGTGATACAGCATTTTATTCCCACACTTTATTACTGTGTTTTCATATATTTTGTTGATAGGATGACGAGGAAGCAGCAGGGCAGCATGAATTGTGTTAAAATTGAAAATGGTTGTTTGTAATATTGTGAGATTTCTGCTGAGGGAAATGAAAACACATTTTACAAAATGAGGCGTGCGTTTGAGAGGCTTGGGGAATGGAGCTATTTCTTAGGAGGTAGATAATAACTAAACAGCATTTAACGCTCTTATCTTTGTGTTGCCCAGAATTCGCTCCATGATCTTGTGAAGTCTTGCGGAGAAGACATTCTTCATAGCGGTACAGAGTACAAAGCGATGAGTTGCGGCGTAAGTCAGCAGAGGAGAAGACATAAAAGGCAGCATTTTTATATAATTTCTCAACGTGCAACGACCTTGATCTTATAAAAAGAATGGGGAAACATGTATTTTAAAAGGTTCTTGTTGAATCTGGTCCTTTTATGCTGTACAGAGTTTGCATGGTATGGAGGCGACTACATTCTCTGCCAAGGGCCTTTTTTTCTATTATAAAGTAATTTACATGGGGGGAGGGGAGGATAACAAAGTGACATGTGTTGTTTAACAGGTATCTTCTTGGTACATACAGTAATTACATGGAAAAGCTGTGAACTAAAGCTCTTGCATGGAAATATATATTTTTTTAAATTTAAATATTTATTGGTTTTTACATGCAGATCACAATCAAATGTAGTATAAACCATATAAAAGTCATAATGTTGCAGGTACATAATGGCAGTTCAGTTCCGTATACAAATTCAGTCACTTACGTATTTCAAGGAAATATATTTTTTAATTTATACTTGTAAGGATTTTCAACACAGATATAAGGTTGAGATTAAAACCTATATGTTATTTGGTAAAGGGATTCACCGAATCCAGGATTCAGTTCGGGATTCAGCCTTTTTCAGAAGGATTCGGATTCGCCCGAATCCTTGTGCCTGGCCGAATCCTAATTTGCATATGTAGGGAAATCACGTGACTTTGATTCACAAAAGAAGGATTTTTTCCACTTTTTCCTTTCAAGCCCCTAATTTGCATATGCAAATTCAGATTCGGTTCGGTATTCTGTCAAATCTTTCACCAAGGATTCGGGGATTCGGCCGAATCCCAAATAGTGGATTCAGTGCATCCCTTGTGTCTACTCCTTAATATCGGCTTTGGGTTTTATATTCAGTCATTCTCTGGGTAGCACTGTTTTTTTGTTTTTTTTTTAAAAGGAAACATTTTATCGTTTTTATTGGGTAGCACTGTTTTTATACAGGTATTGGATCCGTTATTCAGAAAGCCATTATCCAGAAAGCTCGGAATGTCCGATAAGGCCATCTCAAATAGGCTCCGTTGTATCCAAAGAATTTAGTTTTATAGATTATTTCCTTTTTCTCTGTAATAATAAAGCAGTACTTTGTATTTGATCCGAACTAAGACATGATTAATCCTTACCGGAGGAAAAACCAGCCTGTTTAGTTTATGCATAAACCCATTATCCAGAAAGCTCAGAATAACCAAAAGGCCCTCTCCCATAAATTCCATTGTATCCAAAGCATTTCGTTTTTTTAAATTATTTCCTTTTGCTCAGTAATAATTAAGCAGTACTAATTAAGCCCTAGGGCCCACAATCGGATCAGCCCAATATCAGCCATTCAAGGTGTACAAATCGGGGCAAGGCCTGCTTGTTTGGCGACCCCTCCAAATATATTGCCCATGTATGGCCACTTTTAGTATGTCACTGTCTACAATAAGGATGTACCACCACCTGCACCATCCTACTAAATAACAATTCCCAACACTTTTATGGAAATGTTAAAAATGTTCCTGTATCAATCCCCATTTTTGTGTATGAGAAACTCCATTAAATGACAATGATTATCATACATGCAAGCCTAGTGCTGCAGACAATACCTGGCTCTTCTATGCACATAGACTGTGAATACACTCATGACAAAGCTCAATTTGTCCAATTTAGCCTAAGCAGAGCATTTCCTTCCCTTACATTAGATTGTAGGGATAATAGCCGGCTGATGCAGGAGGGAGGATGTATCTGACAAGATAAGTCTGCGTATTGATTCAGCAAAGCCAGGACCCCTGTGAGGCAAGCAAATGCTGATATTAAACCCATGCACCTCGCTTATTGTGCTTGAGGAATATGTGTAATTTACTAAGTTAAAACTAAGTAAAAACTAAGTAAGCCTTATCAGAAAGGTCCACCTAAATATACCAGTAAACCCTCAAAGTAATGCTGCTCTGAGTCCTCTGTCAAAAGAAACAGCATTTCTTTCCTTCTATTGTGTCCTCATGGGCTTCTGTATCAGACTTCCTGCCTTCAGCTTAAACCTCTTTGCCCTGGGCAAGAGCATGCTCAGTTTGCTCCTCTTCCCCCCCCCCCTTCTCTGCTGTAATCTGAGCCCAGAGCTATAAGTGTGCAGGGAGAGACTCAGGCAGGAAGTGATGTCACACCAAGCTAATATGGCAGCTGCTATCCTAAACAAACAGAGAGCTTCTAGAGCTTTTTACTCAGGTATAGTAAAACATTCTACAGAATAAATATAGCATTCTAGCTTGCACTGTTGCAGCTAATCTATTGCCTCCGTAGCTTTCCTTCTGCTTTAAGTGTTACCCCAGCACAATTGCTCTTATTATGGGGGAGCAAAATAGGCCTGTATAAATCAATGCCCCTGTAATATAGAAATTACAGTCCCAGCTGGCGAGCTTTTACAAAATTGTAACAACCACGTTGTCTGGAACCTTGATAGGTGACTGCACCTGCGGACGCACAGGAGAATCTTGTGGGTTCCAGTATTCACGGCACCCTTTTGGGGCCCCGAGCCTTCTGATGCGGAAGCCCGTATGTGAGGTACTGGCAGGGGAAAAGAAGAAGACGTAGTTGGCGAAGTCAGGCAAAGCTTTAAAGGCAAGCGACAGAAGTCGTAGTCAAGGAACGAGCAGAAGTTAAAACCAGGAATATCAAACACAATCAGACGCTTAGGCAGGAACAGATTGGGCATCAGCAAAATGGTGGACAGTCCTTTTAAAACTATCTTTGGCGACAAAGACGCAGGCGTCAATACATTAAGTGTTGGACGCCACTGTCACTTTGAAGACAAACGCAGAAGTGCTCACATGCGCGCCGTCATTCGGGAGAGACGCACCGGGAGGTAAGGCTCTGAGGAAGTCTCCCGGCGCGTCTTACAAAAATAGTGCCCTGGTGTAAAGGTACAACAATGAAAAATCCATTTCATGACTGACGTGGGGCTTTTATGATTTGGCAGAGATGATGTGATATTGGGCACTGGCAAGGGAAAACACTAATCTGGGTTAATGTTCATTCAGCCCACAGGGTTGTGGGGAAGGAAACAAATTACAGTATGTGCCAACTAATGATATTTGGACAGAAAATGTATTATTTGCTTTCTTGGGTTAATCTTTATCTACACTTAGAATGTCCATATATGACCAGTTCTGGCTTTGGGGGTTATAAATACGGGTGATTGCCCTGTGTAAGCTTAGCAATGGCAACAGTAGACTTCTGCACTTATCAGTGGTACCCACAGCTATTGTTGAAGGACTAACACCCACAAATGGCCAAATGAAGGGATTGAAATATATGCCAGAAAAAAAGATCTGGGAAGGAAAAGTAGTGGGAAAGATTTGTGAAGGGAGAGAGAAATCTATGAAGGAACTGAAAGTCAAACAAGCAGATTTTTGCTACCTAAATGGCTTGGACACAGGGGCCAACAACCAGATCCTATTGGAGAACCATGTAAACTCAATGGTGGTTGACTGCAATCCCAGCTTAGTATGGTCCTCAGCTAACTTGATTTTCATTCTGGCCTCATCAACATCTGATAATGAGAGTTCATGATTTTGAGTTTGCATGGGTGTTGACCTGGTCTAAAGAGAGATGGAATAGGAAGCAGGAAGAAAGTCAGTTGAAATAAAGGGATAAAAGAAGCCAAGATCTGTTTAGGGAGAAGAAAGGTCCGACAGAGAGAAGAAGGCTTGCAGTTTGTAGGAGACTAACAAGTCACTACAGTGGGGGTATCTGCCAAAATGTAAGTGACATTCTGCTCCTCAAGCCTCATCATCATCGTTTATTTATATAGCGCCAGCAAGTTTGGCATTAAGTTAATTTATAACAAATGGGCACATATTAAAAATGGGATCAGGACCCTGCTCACAAGAGCTTGCAATCTATAAGAGTTTCAGCGGTGACACAAGTGTGACTGCCACACTAATTTTGTTACACTGGAAGACTAGAACTAGAAGACACCAATATAAGCCACAGAAAAGGACTATAGGGCCAGTGAGTAAACACAGCAAAAGGTTAGAACATTTCTCCTTACAGTTATAACATCACATGTAATATGCTTTTCAGTAGCACTGGCTTATGTGATCACAATCCCTGCTTTTGCAGATAATTTGGGGCTCAGGCCATGAGTGTAGGAGTTAGCATCACCTACTGCAGACGCACAGTCAGGTTAATTCGCTTCACAATGCTGTCTGCTCTGTTCTCACTGTTTTCTGCTTCTATTTCTGTACCCAGAGCACTGAGTGGGAGGCAGCCGCTTCTAAAAATGTATAGCCCCCGCCCCTTCTCTTCATAGGCAGAGGGAAGTGGGACAGAATGAGAGAAAGAGGGAACAATGTAGCCTTGCAGTCTATGCAGTAAGTACAGTATTCATACCCATCTGTACACACATGCACATCTCACAGGAGGAGACTATTTCCAGCTGTGAGAGATACTGTCCTGTTTTTTTTTCCAAACGCATCAGTTAATAGTACTGATCCAGCAGAATCTGTTTTTCAAAAGAGCAAACTGATTTTTTTATATTTAATTTTGAAATCTGAGATGGGACTAGACATATTGTCAGTTTCCCAGGTGCCCCCAGTCATGTGATCTGATAAACGTCAGTCACTCTTTACTTCTGCACTGCAAATTGGAGTGATATCCAGGGCCGGATTTACGTAGTGGGCGCCCCTAGGCCCATTTCCGTTCCCCTGCTCTTTATTCGTGCAAAAATCATCTGGACTGGAGCAATGGGGATTGGCGCACAGGAAATTTCAAAAATGATTGTACCTCCAGCACATCCCCGATGTTTTTGAACCAATATGGGTGTGGTTGGGCAGCATGCCGCCCCCCTAAAATCCTGCCGCCCTAGGCCTGGACCTGGTGATATCACCCCCCCTAGCAGCCCATCAGCAGGTAGATCAGCAGCTGCCTGTTAGATATAAGAACAGCACTCAATTGTAAAAATACAGTTCCTACTGTGACTCCTCCAGTTACACTGAGAAACAACAGCCTGCCAGAAAGCAGTTCCATAGTGCAGCACTGGCTCTTTCTGAAAGCACATGACCAGGCTAAATGACTGAGATGGCTTTGTACACTCCAATATTAAAACTAAAAAAATACACTTATTGGTTCAGGAATGAAATTTTATATGGTAGAGTGAATTATTTGCAGTGTAAACAGTGTAATTTAGGAATTAGAACTACACAAAATAACAGAAAGCAGAATTGTGGAAGGACATCATGTTCCCAGATACTCCCACCAGTGCAGCTGCACTAGTAGGTCTCTTCTGGTTCTCCTCCAGGTCATTTTAAAGTAGAACCAAACCCTTGATAATAAACACCCCTACCCTACATAGACCCCCCTCCCTGCTACCCCCCAGCCTAGCTGTTTACCCTAACTCTTTACTTACCCCTCGTTGCAGATTTATCACCGGAAGATGGTGCCTGTGAACTCCGCTGAGTTGAATCTGTAATGAGGGGTAAGCAAAGAGTTAGGGTTAATTACTGAAGGTAACACCTAATCTGGGGGGAGCAGAGAGGGGGTTCATATAAGGTAGGGGGGTATGGGTTTTTATTATTAAGGGTTTGGTTCTCCTTTAAAGTGTCAATGATTCTCTTACAAAGAGTGCAGTCTCTAATCACAGAAATATATAAACTCCTCTTACATACATAGTGGAATTACTTTAGGTGATGGGGAACTGAAGTCATCTGTAGTTTATGCCAAAGGGGAGGAATGTTTCCTATATCTAAACCGGTTTAGCCCCTGGATCAACTGAACATAAAGGAATATCAGGCGCCTCGTTTGCTCAAGTAGCCCTTTCTTGCAAGTACCTAGTGTAACTACAACTTCAAGGAGAGGTTTCAAAATGCTTCTCCTTGATGTTGATTGCTTCCAACGGGCATGAAGAAGAGGCACCAAGGGTTGCCCTAAATAGACGATTGACATTCAGGTCAACGAAAAGGAATCCTTGTCCATTACCATGCAATTAGAGTACAGGTATGGGATCTGTTATCCAGAAAGCTCTGCAGTACATGAATGTCATTTCCCATGTTTTTACGCTGATTTTCTCAGTCTCTGTAACAATGATATAGCACCTTGCACTTGATGATGTACTGGCAAATATAGTATGAGAGAGTTTATTATACAATAATGTCTCCTTATTTATGCACAGTATATACTGTATATTGTGCTCATATCTCCCTGTAAACAACTCTCCTCCTCCCCCTAAACTTTGGTCGGTCTTTCTTCGTTGATGGTCTGTTGTCCTTTATTAATTTAATTGGCCTACTCTGGGTTCTCTGCAGCTTCATGAATCCTATTTTTGTGTACTGGAAACCACATTTAGAGGCAGAATGATCATTCCCAGCCTTCAATAAATGTCCAATCTAATAAAAAAAACTATGAGGCCATTTCATAACTTTTCAGTCGTTTATTTATCACCTGGAAAGGGTTTTAAAAAATTCAAGGAAAATGAAATTTTCCAAGTCTTTAATTCTTCTATCAAGTTTGCGTATGGGATTCTGAGGGGTGTTAGAGCCCAGCGCTGCGACTAAGCGTTAACACACTATAGAGCAGAATGGAGTTCACCAACTGATGTAACTTCATTAAAAAAGTAATAATCAATCAGATACTTGCTTTCAATGCAACATACCAGCAAATGTTACATTGTGAGTTGGGTTGTTATGGCTGGGTTACCAGAAATAAAGCTAACTGGGTTACTCATATTACATTACCCCTATAGTTGATGTTAGGTTGTAAGAAGCATGCACATTTCTAAAGAATCAAAAACCTCCAGTTGGTCTAGGTCACTAAGAAATTAAAACATACTTTAGATTCTTTTAATACCAGAAGCCTTTGCAGTCTGGCTAAAGGGCAAGTTACGAGACATTTCCTGGAAGCTTTTTAAATTCTGAAAAATAAAACATTCCACAGCTCATAGAGCTCAGCCTATACAGCAGGCTAGAAAGGAATGATTCCTCGTTACTAGATTGTGTATCTGCCAGCAATTTCACCAAGGACCCTTGATGATGTCACAGCAGGAATATGAATGTCAAGAGCCGCTGAGAGATTATCGTAGCCAAAGAGACAAGTAGAATTCCTCTCTCCAATACTCTGCCTGCGAAAGGAGAAGTCTTCTAGAACGGATTCGGAGATTTGAATTTATTGGCTGCATGAAATACTCTGATAGTACCTTGAGGCTAAGTAGTCTTACGCATTAAAAGAAAGCTCAGCTTCCAAGTATGTTTTCTCAAAAACTTCTACCCCTAATAGACTTTGAATGTACAGCAGCCTTATCACATGAAAGGCTTTGTGATCCAGAGTCTTCTCCTTATCTGTTCATTTAACAGGTGTAAAGCTCTCCATCTTTGAGAATACATTATTAAAGGAGAAGTAAAGACTTTTTTTGTCGAATTTTAACGAAAAAGTCAACTATTTCATTCTACTGTGCATGCATCTGCCCTGGGAAACGAAGAAATGAAGAAGATTGCTCCATGGTGCTCGCTGGCCGAACCCTGGGTTTTCTGCTGATAAGAGCACAGGCCTGGGCCTAACTTTTGGCACCCCCAAGTTAAAATTACTTTTCTTCTCCTTTAAATTGTTATGTTAGAGTACTAACCCTTTCTGTTCTATCCATGGTGATAGTTCTGCTTACTGTACTAGCTATTTTAGCCTGCCTCTCACTCCTAAACTTATTACAGGAGACAAGCCTCACTCTAGCTAGTCTTCATCCATTCTGTTCCATTCCCTTCTCCCCAACTTTGCTATAGTCTTTCAGCAAACTATAGTATTTCAGCAAACTCATTGGTCCAAGCCGTGTCCAGGTTCCTCCTTAAAGGTCCAATCTTAGCTTATTTTCAAGAATATCTGGGACATTATATGCATGTTTTCCCCAAATCCCACCCTAACTAGCCTTCAAGCTGGGCCTTCAGTCAAGGAGAGCAAATGGCCCAACTAGGCTTGAGACTGAACTTATCCTGCCACTGCTTTAAGTTTCCTTAGAGGGACCGGCCCCACAGTTTGGGAACCACTGACCATTGAGGTCAGGTGTTTTAACTTGAAACATCCTTCTACATCTCACATATTACAATTAAGGTAATTTTAATGAAGGTGTTGTAACCCAGAAAGTATTTACAAATCATACTCTGGTGTATTCGTGCCCTATGGGAGGAGGAGATCCCTTAAGACAACATAGGCCTGTTAGCACACAAATAGAGTGTATTTTGGTGCAAAAATGCATACTTTTGCTTTTATGTGCTGTAAGTCCATCTTTTCTTCTCCTGCTTTTCAGCTTGTTTGACTTCCATGCTATGGAGAAAGCTGGATGGTATGGGGAGTCTGAGACAGAAGACCTCATGGAAATAGTGATCAAAAGTGTCCTGATGTTAGAAGAGCACATTTGGGGAACTGGGGAAAGGGACCCATGAAAGAGGACTATGAATATGTGAAGATAGCTGTCTACAGCACTGTCTAGGGGTTATGCAGGTATATGATGGACCTTAAAAGTAGTTCTGTGCTCCACTGAGAAAAGACAGTGTATGGTATTGATCACTTAAAGGAAAACTATACCCCCAACATACTTGAGCAATAGATAGTTTATATCATATTAAGTGGCATATTAAAGAATCTTACCAAACTGGAATATATATTTAAGTAAATATTGCCCTTTTACATCTCTTGCCTTGAACCACCATTTTGTGATGGTCTGTGTGCTGTCTCAGAGATCACCTGACCAGAAATACTACAACAGGAAGAAGTGTGGAAGCAAAAGACACAACTCTGTTAATTGGCTCATGTGACCAAACAAGTATAGTTTGTTTGTGTGCACCATGAATTGTACGATCCCAGGGGGCTGTCCTTGTTTTTTAAAATGGCAATTTTCTATTTATGATTACCCAATGGCACATACTACTAAAAAAGTATATTAATATGAAAATGGTTTATTTACATGAAGCAGGGGTTTACATATGAGCTGTTTTATGCAATATCTTTTTTTTAGATACCTACATTGTTTGATGGGTATAGTTTTCTGTAAGAGTAGGGACTCCTGTGGGCAGGGAATCAGGGTATTGCGGATTCATATTAAGCCACCACTTTGAGGTCCAGTTGACACTGGATTAGATGAACCTATGAAGGCAATTATCAGTATGTGTCCTAATATACTGACCTTACACATTTAATAAGCCAGTTTTGGTCACCCCGCATGCAGGGGTTGAGGAATATGGCTGGTAGTGACAATAAGCTTGGGTTTTCACTGTGTGTTGGCCAATGAACTAGAGCTCTCAAAATTAGGCTGGTTTTCAGTATATTGTAAATATTGCATAGGTTGCAATATTTCACCCCTTTCATATGTAACAACATTATTCATTGCTGCAAACACATTCTTCCCCTGCAGAAGTAGAATTTTAAACATGGTCATGTTTAATAGCTAAAAAGCTTAGCTAAAATAATATATTATGTGTACAAAATCCACATTACATGAGGAACATCTGCCTTTTTGCTCCAATTTCCATACCGTCTCCCCTTCTCCTGTGAAACCAGTGGGGCTTTAGCTTCTCAGTGATTATTTCTGTCTCTCTCCAGATACAAAATTCCTACCGCCCCTATGGAAGAAGAAGACAGCTCCTCCTCAAATGCTGATGCAGAGACCTTGAATGTGATTTTGTGCCGTGCCTTGACGCAATGCCTAAATGCCTATGTCAGAAATAGAAGGTGTGAGTGTACGAGGGGAATAAATGCCAGGTACTAGGTTTCTTTTTATTTTTAAATGAATCTCTATTTATTTTTTTTCTCATTTCTCATGCACATTAGCAGGGGATGCAGAAAGAGCGAGAGAATGTGAAAACAGGAGCACCAGCACAATTAGCCAGCGGGTAACCATGGCGACATTGGAATAAAGGGACAATGGATCACACTGGGGTTGAGAGCAGCAGAACGATGTTCATAAAAGAACTGTTTCCTTTTAAAATCAGAGACAATGCACCTATATATATATATAATGGCCCATATAAAATGCCCATAAAGATCAAGAGTCACTTTTGTAGTTATAGACCCATAATGCAGCCAAAGCCCTGTATAACATTATGCTTTGTTCCCATGATTAGGGGAAAGGCCACACATTTAGTTTGTTTGGGGTCAACCGTGTCAGCAAAGTGTGGATCCTCCTACTTTTGTTAATTCAGCTTTTTCTGCCTTTAGTGTTATTGGTCGATGGAACTAAAGCACAGCTTGTACAGTACAGAGGGTCCCTGGCACCCAAGATAAAATATATTAATATATTACTACAGCACACAGGGTAACTATGCAATGCACAGAACACAAACAATTATGTACAATGACATTTAAGATTAAAGTGTCGAGTGCTAAGCGACACGGGAGCAGGGAGGTCCCAATAAAGCATTCAAGCCTCGTGGGTAATTAGACTCAATAGATTACTAATAAACATGCAGGCGGGATTGTAGTGGTCCAACTTGTACAATATGAATTTATGAGTAACATCTAACTTGATGCCCAGGGAACAGACTGTGGGTAGCAATAATTTGCAAAAAAATAATAGGACAAAAATGTCAATATATTCATATAATAATATTAAAATGGAAAGTTCTGGAAATTCAGCACAGTCATATAAATACTGTATATAATGTGTTCTCAAGTTCTGTGGTAGGTATAATCTCTAATGTAACTACTATCCCACAGCCACCATCCCTTCCCAGAAGCTATTATACCTAATGTTACTAAAAGCACATCTCTCCCTACTATACCTGCTATCCCACAGTCACACTCCCTTCCCAGAGACTATTATCCCACTGTTACTTTAGGCACCATCTCTCCCTACTATACCTGCTATCCCACAGTCACACTCCCTTCCCAGAGACTATTATCCCACTGTTACTATAGGCACCATCTCTCCCTACTATACCTGCTATCCCACAGTCACACTCCCTTCCCAGAGACTATTATCCACTGTTACTATAGGCACCATATCTCCCTACTATACCTGCTATCCCACAGTCACACTCCCTTCCCAGAGACTATTATCCACTGTTACTATAGGCGCCATCTCTCCCTACTATACCTGCTATCCCACAGTCACACTCCCTTCCCAGAGACGATTATCCCACAGTTACTATAGGCACCATCTCTCCCTACTATACCTGCTATCCACAGTCACACTCCCTTCCCAGAGACTATTATCCACTGTTACTATAGGCACCATCTCTCCCTACTATACCTGCTATCCCACAGTCACACTCCCTTCCCAGAGACTATTATCCCACTGTTACTTTAGGCACCATCTCTCCCTACTATACCTGCTATCCCACAGTCACACTCCCTTCCCAGAGACTATTATCCACTGTTACTATAGGCACCATATCTCCCTACTATACCTGCTGTCCCACAGTCACACTCCCTTCTCAGAGACTATTATCCCACTATTACTATAGGCACCATCTCTCCCTACTATACCTGCTATCCCACAGCCACACTCCCTTCCCAGAGACTATTATCCACTGTTACTATAGGCACTATCTCTCTCTACTATACCTGCTATCCCACAGTCACACTCCCTTCCCAGAGACTATTATCCCACTATTACTATAGGCACCATCTCTCCCTACTATGCCTGCTATCCCACAGTCACACTCCCTTCCCAGAGACTATTATCCACTGTTACTATAGGCACCATCTCTCCCTACTATACCTGCTATCCCACAGTCACACTCCCTTCCCAGAGACTATTATCCCACTGTTACTATAGGCACCATCTCTCCCTACTATATCTGCTATCCCACAGTCACACTCCCTTCCCAGAGACTATTATCCCACTGTTACTATAGGCACCATCTCTCCCTACTATACCTGCTATCCCACAGTCACACTCCCTTCCCAGAGACTATTATCCCACTGTTACTATAGGCACCATCTCTCCCTACTATACCTGCTATCCCACAGTCACACTCCCTTCCCAGAGACTATTATCCCACTGTTACTATAGACACCATCCCTCCCTACTATACCTGCTATCCCACAGTCACACTCCCTTCCCAGAGACTATTATCCCACTGTTACTATAGGCACCATCTCTCCCTACTATATCTGCTATCTGGTAGACCTCAAAATAATTAAAAGTAGGGGAGAAAAGTACTTTCCAAGTTGATAACTGGTAAGAGGGGACATAAGGGAAGGAGGAGAACAAAAAAAGGCAGTTAAAATAAGAGAATAAAAAAGGATGAAGGGAGATACATGAAGAGAAGAACAAAAAGAGAAAGGAAGAGAATGACAGAAAGTTAATAAGAGGAGACTGGATGGGAATGAACTAGTTAAGAACAAAAAAAAAGGAACAGGTAGAAAGTGAAGCACAGAAGAGAAAGTGGCATGGGAGAAGAACACAGGACAGATAGAGAAGGAGAGAGCAGACGAGAATTGGGAAGGGGTGGGAGAAAAGGTGGAGGGAACTAAAGAAGAAGAAGAAGAAGAAGAAGAAGAAGAAAAAAAGAACTAAAGAAAAATACAAGGCAAAGAAAGAGATAAGCATCATTTTAAATAAGAAAGGGTGAACAGAAGTAGAAGTGAGAAAGACAGAGGGAACATTGGTGTGATAATGCATTTGGTACAAGTGCACACATAATCACCCTCGCAACTGGCACTTTAAGGGTGGTGGCAGACGGGAGATTAGTCGCCCAGCGACAAATCTTTTTTACTGCGGGCGACTAATCTCCCTGAAATGCCTTCCTGCTGGCAAGAATATGAATCGCCGGCAGGATGGCATACGAAACACTACGGGTTTCTGAAGTTTCCTCGTGAGGCAACTTCGGAAATCCAAAGTGATTCGTATTCCATCCCTCCGGCGATTCATATTCGCCATTTGCCATCACCCTAACTTGTACAAAGGCTACGCAATATACACACAAACCTCCTAATCACATAAGGCTTTCCACTATTTACACAAACCTCTGATTCTGCCTGGGAAACAGGTGTCCGAAAACAAATGCTAATAGGCTCATTGGCTAACACAGGTGCAGGAGTGCCGTAACCAATAGCAACCAATCAGCAATTAGCTTTGACTAGTCACACTTAATTTGGACTAATGAAAGCAAAAGTCCAATTGATTGCCACGGGTTAATGCAAGTGTGAGCCCAGGAACCCCCCCTTGTTATTGCAAAACAACGGCAAGCTACAGAAGGGGGCATGCTGGGAGTTGTAGTTCAAGAACAGTCAGAGGGTACCAGTTTGTATATACAATGAGGTTACTGTTCTGGTCCTGGATTAGGGGGGTTATTTATGGCAGGGGAATGTAACATGCTTGTATTTTCTGCTCCTATAAAGCATACTGTGCTGAGCTTGTCACAAACCTAGCATTAGGGTAAATGTTATAATATTTGCTCTGGTCCCTCCAGAATCAAAAAAAGAAGTCTTAATAAATAGACCTGCTGCCTTCCAGCTGTTTAACTATAACCCTCTGCCTTCAGCTGTCAGTGGGATGCTGAGGGTTACATTAAAGCTGGAGAGCTGCAGGTTGTAAGATTTTCTATATCACAGGATTGAACATCTCTGTATTATGTCAATTCTGACCTCTGAGGTTGGGGACCCTGCCTGCCATTTCAGGGGTCCCAAATCTCGTATTTGCTCGTAATGACATTGTAAAAAAATTCGGCAGAGCTCTGTTTGCCTCGTTGGGAAGGTTTAACCAATGACACATTCAGAGTCTTCCAAAAATTAAAATGATCAGCATCCTCAGCAGGGCTGTTGTTAAAGACAAGGGATGCATGCTGGGGTCCTGATCTTACACAACTTCTACTATGTAGAACTACATGGCGCGATACGACGCACTGCAACAAAACGCCAGCGTCAAATCTCATGCGACGGAAATAAGGTAAGTGAATGCATTGTCGGATGGTGTCGCAGCGTTGATCTGACGCGACACGACTGCTGCAGGCTGCGTCTGCATCCGACATTTCCATTAATTAGGGTAGGACTACATGGATGTTTCCGACATGCTGCAACAAAACGCAGCGTTGATCCAACGCAACACGACTGTCAGATGCAGATGCTGCACGCTGCGTCTGCATCCGACAGTCATGTCTCGTCGGATAAACGCTGCGACTTCATCCGACATTTCCATTACTTAGGGTAGGACTACACAGACATTTTCGGCACAATCTGACGCGCTGCAACAAAACGCCAGCGTCTAATCGAATGCGACGGAAAAAAGTTAAGTAATGGAAATGTCGGGTGAAGTCGCAGCGTTGGTCCAACGCGACACGACTGCCGGATGCAGACACATCGTCTGCATCCAACAGTCGTGTCGCGTCGGATCAACGCTGCGACACCATCCGACGATGCATTCACTTACCTTATTTCTGTCACAATTTGACGCCGGCGTTTTGTTGCAGCTTGTTGGATCGTGCCGAAAACGTCCATGTAGTCCTACCCTTAATAGCTTGAAAAATCCTATTGGTTAATAATACATTGGTACGTAATTTCCTTTATCCTGCAGAATACAATTATATGTCCATTGCTCCTTTCCTTTATGCTGCAGTACCTGTATATAAATTATATTATTGGACTGTCCTTATTTGCCTTAAGGGGGCTGGAGTAATTAACCTTCTAATTTGCCAGTTTGAACCCAGCAATGCAGCAGCTTGAGGGTTAAATAATAAGCAGCCCGGCCAGGAATGAGCATAGCAGATATCAGGCGCATGAGGGTTGGAGGAAGAGGAGGAGGGGGGGGGGGTGGATGTACCCTGGACTGTGTATATTGTAGTATTATGGCTCAGTGTATTTTAATGGAAAATCTACTTGTGCTCTATGGGAAAGGAGGCTAAAAATAGCCTATGTGGGTTTCACAAGGCTGTTCATTCTGTGACAGTGACTAGCAGGCACCAGATCATATACAGAACAGCAACAGGGGGGGAATAACAGACACAATCTCAATCTGACAAATTCCTACATTGGATTACTAAAGCAAATTTTTTTTACAGTTTTTCTTTCCTCCAAAAATTCATTAAAAAATTGGAGGATTTTTTTTTTTTACTCCATCCCACCAACCCTCATTTTTCAAAGGGTATTATTTTATTTTTTTTCTTATTCCCACCCAGACATGAATTTACTGTGGGAATGTACAGGCATCTCTGCAAATAGAGAAGCTGTTGTACTGGGAGAGCAGGCATCTACAGCAAGGTTCCCGCAGGAGGGGAGACGTTCCTACCAGGTGAGGCGGGCAGGCATCTAACCCTATATTATATATGTAAGGGGTGGTGGGGTGCATGTAATGTCTCTTGTTTAAATGCTGATGGGGTAAAGGCAACGATTGCACCCATTGTGATATCACACTGGTGGAGTAACATCCCAGCTGCATCTGGGGAGCAGCCAGGTCTCTTGTTCAAAGGCTGCGGTTAAAACTGCTGCCAACGACAACGATTTCACACTTGGTGATATCACATCGGGTCCAATATCGCTGCCGCATCCGTCCAGTGCTTTTACAGTTTCCCCATAACGTACACTGTTGTTTATATTCATTATCACTGTCTTACTCGTCTGCAGAATTAAGCTAATGCATAAGCACTACCTTGTCTAAATGATTGTCAGCTCTTGTGACCTGGCTACTCTTCCCCTGAACAAAGATACTTAGCTGTAGTAGACTGGGAAGAGACCTAACTAGGGATGGGTAAGGTACAAATAAAAAATGGATTCTTTAGTGGTGGGGGGGGGACCAGGAGAACTGACTCCACCTTTTTTATTTTTAGAATCAGGAAAGGGCGTTTCATAATTTGCACCAAATGGGTTAAGGCGCAAGGCCATTTTAACCTACTTTCAGATACAATAAGGCAACTAAAGGACAATGGCTTAATATATGGATTTATCCAATCCAGGGGTAATAGATCTAATAAAGTGCCTGTCGCATCAACCCATTGGTCGGCACGCAGAGCTGTCAGGCTGGTTAGGGAGACTCAGTGTAATTGGCAGTATCCCCGCTTCCTAATTACTCATATCAGAAAATACTATAAAATACTCCTTCAGACTGCAGGTATGGTGGGCAGGTAGATTTCACTCGCTGAATAATAAGATATTTATGTGCCACGGGGGAGATGGACGAGCATCATTTTGATGAATAATCGCACACATACGCTAATTAAACCTCCCCCCCCCCGTGCCAGCCCACATTTTTCGGGAATCTTTCATGTGAGATGAAAAGACTGCAGAATTTATGAGGAATAGCTGATTGGCTAACTGCTTCCATAAAACAATCCTAGATAAAAGGGTGAGATTATTAAATAGATTAAAGGGCAAGATCAGGGCTACTGTTGGTTGTGGAGGGGGGTATGGGGCAAATACACTATTTGGGGGACTTGTGATTTAATTCCTATGATTCCCAGCATCCTCTGACAGCCTTCCATAAAGATGGGTCCTTTTTCAGCCTCCCCCAAGACCGCTCCACCAGCAATATTCTCAGAAGGACAGGAAAATTTGCTTTTAATTGTTCTAAAGGTTACCCCCCCCCCCTCACATGCACACACACATCTTAATATGAATAATTGATTTGGGATCTCCTCAGTCCTCTGTGTTCCTGGAGACATTCGCTCTCCTGCAATCTGTGCATGTGGGCCATGAAAATAGCATTTGCATTACACAGAGGAATAAAGGATCATCTGAATTGGTAATACGGTGGTGTCTGAGTGCTCCCAAGCCTTGTTCTTTTCTCAGCACTGGCGGTATCAAAACACCCCCCTTTGCACAGTGAGAGGGTGACTTTCTCTGTAGCCTTGCTCTCGTACGGGTTTAATCTGCTGGAGCCATGAACTAAAAATATGAAGAAAAGAAAAGATGTGAGAGGTGTGCAAATGATCTGAGGAGCCATCAGGCACCGCTGGCTTCCATATTGATATCAGCATGGCCTCTTATTTAGTTTCCTGCCCCTCTTGCTACATATCTGATTTTGATTGAAGCTATTTTGTTAGCTTCTTGTTCAAAGGGAATAGTAGAGAGAGGGGGTGGTTAATATATATATATAATATAGGTATATATAAAGCACTCAAGCCAGTAGGAGGCCTCAATGCTAATCAAGAAACTGGACGATGAAAGAGAATATAGGAAGATGTTTGTATGTGGCCATTATGGAGTAGAAATGGGTGTGTTAAGCTTTTTAATTTATAAAGTGCTGACGTATTCCTCAGCGCTGTACATCAGAAGGGTATATACGTTGAACATAGATATTATGTACACATGCTGACTGCTACAGTAGTTAAAGAGGTTCTTGCTCGCTTGAGCTAGCAATCGTTATGTTTCTGGATTTGGGGCCCTTTTTTGGCAGGATTTGGGTGTACACTGAATCCGAGGGCTCAGTAGAACTGAAACTAAAGCATTAAAGTCACGAGAATTGAGGTTTACTCCAATTTTACACTGAATCCGAGGGCTCAGTAGAACTGAATCTAAAGCATTAAAATCACGAGAATTGAGGTTTTCTCCAAAACTGAAAATATACAAATCTGACCATTTCTCGTATTGTTTCCTTCTCCTAACATGTTCTACCTATTGGAACCAACTGAACGCTATTTTATCCTATGGGTAGGGTTGCGACCTTTTTTGGAAAAAAACACCGGCCTTCCTATATATTTATCTTTTTTCCCTATTAATAACATTGGGATCAACCATAATTTTTACTGTCCAGGTCAAATACCGGCCAGATGGCAACCCTACCTTTGGGCAAAAATCCTTTAAGTTTGCTCCAAACCTTGCCAAATTGTTTTTTTTTTTAGTTTTTTTTTCATGCTGTGGAAAATTATGGAAAATCCCTGCACATTTTCACATCTTTTCATTGCTAGGAAACAATGATAAATAAGGGAAAACTTTCCTGACAATGCAATGTTTTAACATTAGTAATAGAATGGTAAAAAGAAAAAGGGGTTTTTTTTTGACCTTGGATAAATCTGCTCCATTATTTTAAAAAAAGAAATGTTCTACTGGACATGAAGTAGATTTGTTCTCTTTGTAAAACACATATGTGCCTTAAAAAAGCATAAATATGAAAAAGTCCATGGCTTGTGTTATCGTGATTATTTTTTTGTATTCAGTAGGGCTGTGACTTTGGGCCGTGTCTTTCCAGATGTTGTTGGAATACAGTGCTCATTACGGTATGGCAAGGTACAGATATGGGATCCGTTATCCGGAAACCCCTTTAACCAGAAAGTTCCATATTACAGGAAGGCCATCTCCCATAGATTCCACTTTAATCAAATAATTTAATGATTTCTCTGTAATAGTAAGACTTGTCCCTGAACTTAACTATTATATAATTAATCCTTATTTGGAATCAAAACAATCCTGTATTTTATATAATTTCATGTTTACATTTTTTTCTAGTGGACTGAAGGTATGTAGATCCAAATTACAGAAAGACCCCTGATCCGTAAATCCCCATGTCCCGAGCTTCTGGATAACAGGTCCCATACCTGTATTGTGTGTTTGTGAGAGTTATAGTTTGCCTAGAAGCATGAGCTAATTGAAATAATAAAGAATCTATTCACTTTGTCAGTAGTTTGGAGAAAATTTAAAGCCTTCATAATGGCTTTATTTGGTTCATACCATATGTTTGTTTAACACATTCATCTGGAGCTTCAGGGGATCCACTTGAGTTAATATCATGACTGTTGACACTCCTAACAAACAACAAAAATTGCTTTAAACTTCCTTATATTCATTTATTTGTGCATGTTGGAATAGTGCAAGCACTTCTGCCAGACTTGCAGATGATTCATAAAGTAATAGTAGGAGCCTGTCGTTCTTTGATGTTTATTGGCTATAACGAGATATTAGTCCCTTATTGCAAAGAAGGTATAAGGGCAGTACTATAAGATTTAATGGCAGGGGTCTATCCCATAATATTGCCCAAAAGAACCTAAATAATGTTTAGACTTGTCTCTATATATTAAGGTTCTTTGATGTTGAAAAAATCCACTTCAAGGTCAGGAAATGAAAGGACTTGGGAGAGGATAATGCACTGCATAAACATTACTATTATCTCGTAGTATAACGTTTTTTTTTTTCAAGGTTCAGACATACATTAGGCTAAGGCCACACTAGGCGATAGCGCCGCGATTTGACTCGCGGCGACTTTTCGCCGCGACTTTTAAGCCGCAATCGCTGGGGAAACTTTTGCGCTGGCGTCTATGGGGAATCGCGAAAAATCGCCAGCGTAAAAACACACGCGGCGATCTTTTTTCTACTGTCGCTCGAAATTGCGATTTCGAGCGACAATAGAAAAAAGATCGCCGCGTGTGTTTTTACACTGGCGATTTTTCGCGATTCCCCATAGACGCCAGCGCAAAAGTTTCCCCAGCGATTGCGGCTTAAAAGTCGCGGCGAAAGTCAAATCGCAGCGCTATCGCCTAGTGTGGCCTTAGCCTAAGCCTTTGGTTTGTCTGTCAGAATGTAGAAGAATGCACTGAAGAACTGAGTACAGAGAAGTCTCAATGAAAAGGGTAAAGGTATTGGATCCATTAGGGATGCACCGAATCCAGGATTCAGTTCGGGATTCGGCCAGGATTCGGCCTTTTTCAGCAGGATTCGGATTCGGCCGAATCCTTCTACCCGGCCGAACCGAATCCGAATCCTAATTTGCATATGTAAATTAGGGGTGGGTAGGGAAATCACGTGACTTTTTGTCACAAAACAAGGAAGTAAAAGATGTTTTCCCCTTCCCATCCCTAATTTGCATATGCAAATTAGGGTTCGGATTCGGCCAAATCTTTTGCAAAGGATTCGGGGGTTCGGCCGAATCCAAAAAAGTGGATTCGGTGCATCCCTAGGATCCATTATCCAGAAATAGGTTATCCTGAAAGCTCCAAATTACGGGACTACATAGACTCCATTTTATCCAGATAATCCAAATATTTTAAAATTGTTTCCTTTATCTCAGTAATAATAACACAGTACCTTGCACTTGATCCAAACTAAGATATAATTAATCCTTATTGCAGGAAAACCAGCTTATTAGGTTTATTTAGTGTTTAAATGATTTTCTAGTAGACTTAAGGTATGAAGATCCAAATTACACAACGGTCACTTATCTGGAAAACCCGGGATCCCAAGCATTCTGGGTAACCTGTACCTAGTTTATCAGACTATATTCTTGCAAAACAAGAAGGACATGTGGGTTATCTTGCGAAACCATGATATCTAGACCTACCCGTTTCCTCTGTGTTTAGTGTGTATTGAAAGTGATCTTCAGGATATGGAGTAATGTTTGCCACACTTTGTTGGCATCCCATGTACTGGTGCTGAGATTACTAGAGCATACAAGGCCTGAAAACTCCCATGTTTTCACTGTACCTGTTTCAACTGTACCTTGATGCATCAGGAGAGCCTGCCTGAGAAGAACCTTTATCTACTGAAGCCTCATTTTCTGTACAAGGTTGACTGCCCTAAAGATCTTGTGCTGATGAGTGTGCAGGTTTTTACATTTAGGCCCCAAAATAAATACATACAATATGGGTGAAAACATATATCCAGCCATGTCAGTGAATGTTGTGTCTGGGCCAGCTGTCTTCATAACATAACTGTCTTCAAGGTCACAGAATAGACCTAAATGGCTAAATGTGTCTATGTCTTGAAATCTCTTGGGTTCCTTTATTGCTTCTGTTGTCATTTTTTTAAGTTGTGCCTCCACTTGATTGATAGCTTCATATATATATAATTAGCCACAGTATTCTCCAGTGGATGAGCAGTGCCTTTTATATTCCTCAAGGCGTATCCTGTGGAAGTCCCATTTGCCACACTGTGGTCACATGTAATTGAACCAAAGCTTCTGTTGGGAATAAAGTTATTTATGGAAAGAGCTACACCATAGTAAACATGGGGTCAATAATGCATGAACCTGCTTGTTTTCCCTGCAATAACAAGAAATGGTTTATAGAAAACCTTTTGGATCTACATCTCTGGTTTCATATATGCTGATCAGGAAACCCTGCCATACATTGATGAGCCCCAATGAGAGTGAAACCAGTCTGTGGTTGGGATCTGATCAGCAACTGCCCTGGTTGTGATTTAAACCCCAGTGGGTGAACTTTAGCCCTATTAAAATAGACATTATTTAGAACAAAACTTGGTTTCCATTCAAAATCTTTGCTAACGAGGAGAGGACATCTTTAGATGTCTCTAAAGGATAAGAAAGGATGAAAGTCATAGGGAATCTGAAGAGACTATTGGCAGAAAAGAGACTGATGGTAAAGTGGTAAGATAGAATTGAAATTGAAAGTTGAAAATAAGAGTTGAGGAATGCTCTGGCAGAGAGAAAACCATGAAAGTGGTGGGCGAGTGCTAGGGTACTTTGGGGGTAGATAACGTGAGAGAAAATGAGCTTCAGTGGGTAAACTTTTGCCTATAGGGCAGGGTTCCTCAACTTTTTTTTACCCATGAGCCACACTCAAGTATAAAATAATGTTGAAGAGCAACGCAAGCATGCAAAAAGTTTATGGGGATTCCAAACAAGGGCTGTGATTGGGTATTGGTAGCACATATGTGGACTTGCAGCCAACAGGAGGCTCTGTTTGGCAATATACATGTTTTTATGCAACTAAAGCTTGCCTTTAAGCCAGGGAATCAAAAAGAAGCACCTGCTTGGAGGCCACTGGCAGCAACATCAAAGTGGTCCAAGAGCAACATGTTGCTCACAAGATACTGGTTGGGGATCACTGCTATAGGGTATCCATAAAAACTGACATTTTTAGAGCAAAACATGTTTTCCATTTAATATTCCTGCAAACAAGGAGAGGGCATCTTCAGATGTGTCTAAAAAATAAGAAAGGATAAGAGTCATAGGGAAAGTGTAGGCATAATAGAGAGATTAGACTGTCTGATGGTAAAGAGGTAGGATAGAATTGAGAGTGAGAGTTGTGGAATGCTCTGGCAGTGGAGAAACTATGAAATGGTGTCAGAGCACAAGGGTTGCTTTGATGGTAGATGACGTGGGAGAAGAGCTACAGGGAATGCATGAAGAGAGTGTACTGTACATAGAATGTTTCCAGGAAAAGGTGGACAATAGAGGGAATAAAATCATATGCTGATTAGAAGTCATGAGCAGAGAAACAAGATTACTAGCATATTGGATCAATAGAACTAAATAATAGGGCAATACAACTATATTATATTACTATCATATCAATCTTTGTATCTCTTTGGCTTTAAGGGTAAAGTGACATTCCTTACTGTGAATACATCCTCCCTCCTTTCTCCTTTGTATTCCTTTCCCTATCGAGGACTATAATAAATAACAAGGTGACCTTGTTCATATGTTCTCTGAGGCTGCCAGGCAGGTCCAATAAACTGACGGATAGATTAGACCTGACACCAGCATTCAGGAAACAGGTTGAAGCATGGGCAGCTGTGTACTTGGCTGGCCTGCATGAAAGCACTTTTGGGTTGACTATAGATAATAACAATTGAGATATATTGATGACATTACCATTCTTTTCTATTTCTACATTGGCGTCTTCAGTTGTTCATGTAGGTTTGTCACTTTCATTTATTGGAATGGTTTTATATTGTATGAGTTTGATTGCAATTGTATTTCCCATTATATGGTGTCTAGATGATATAGCCTGGAATATTGTGTATTTACTTTGCAATAAGGCGTAAGGAGGCATAAGGAGTAATGCGGTCGCCATGGTAACATCTTTTATTTTTTTGTGTTTTTGAGGCTAAGCATTTAGACTGGCTTGTGAATGTAGTTTGTGGCTGAAAACCATGGAAATAGGTAAGTGGTTAGAGGGAACCAGGAAGGCTTTCAAGTCAGTATCCAAGAAGCATTGTGGCCATGAAAGAATGAAGAGGCAGTTTTTGGGACTAATATGAGTAGACGTACTTAAAGCCATTTCTTTGGATCGAATGATAAAAAGATCATTTCTGAAAATCAACAAAATTATTTATCTATGGGTGGGTGTGCAAGGTGACCTTCCCAGTGTGTAGCACAAGAGCTTCTAGGTGGTATCACTTGTCTGCAGGTAGTTATAGTCATGTCTAAACTGCCATTGGATCATAATGTCTGAGCGTGGTCTATCACATTACTACCGATAGCCTTCCTGTTATGTTATCATTTTATTATTATAAACCAGAGGGGGGTGTCAATGTCATTGTAACCAAGTCAGTGGCGTAACTAGATTTTACTGGCACCCACAGCAAATTAATTTTAGGGCTCCCAACATATCAAGATGTTGACCTGTTTTACCAATATTTATTGAAATTGTATATGAATTAGAGCCTCTTAGGGCCCCCTATACTTCCTGGGTCCTCCTGCAGCCACAGGGTCTGCTTCCTCTGTATTTACACCCCTGAACCAAGTCCTTTAGCCATAGATGAAACTTTACCATTCTGCCACTAGCTTTTTCTTAAGTGTGCTAATAACCAATGTTGCCATTACTGTATGTTCCACTCCACTGTTCGGCTGCAAAATATATGTATTCTTAATGATTTAGGGAGACAAAGAAATACTTAATTGGGTGCTGTCACTTGGAAATTCCCTATCTAATCAGCATAACATAATTAGGGTGCCATAATACATGTGTATCTCATGCAGAGAGTGCAAAAAAACACAGCCTGTGACTTGGTCATTATTTGCCACCAATTAGAAAACACAAAGGGAACAAACAGAGCATCTTCTTTGGGCCCACTCTGATTTATTTATTATTCATTATTTCAAAAGTAGTGTCCTCAATTGCTGCATTTCATTTATAGAATACATTTAGACGAGGAGCAGTGTGTTGTGTGGCTTTGCGGATCAAATGACTTCGACACATCCCCATATTAATACTCATTAGAATAAAGTCTTTGGGTAAAGCTGGGCATACATGACAAGATACACTTTACTTTAATATGAATATGTGGCTATTCCTTGTGGCTTGTTGAAAGAGTGAGGCTTCTATGATTTCTTGGGCAAGCAGGTATGCAAGGCTATCGGGATCCCAAATTTAGGTATGTGGATATATAGTTTATATATGTTGTGAGTGTATAGATAGGTCTGTATATGTGTAAATGTGTGCACTGGAGAGGTTGAACTTGACAAATTAAAATAATAGTACAGTTTGGGACCTGTTATCCAGAAAACTTGGGCTTTTCTGGGTAAGGGATCTTTATGTAAATATCTCCATACCTTAAAGGGGACCCATCGCCCAAAATAAATCCTATTTTATCACATTAGTCAAGCCAAATGAACTTTAATTACACAATATAAATTATTTGAATTTGTTTCCTTCCATCTAGGAATTAATAATTATAACAAGCAGGCAGAAGCCATTTTGTGGACACTGTTATTAAGACAAGCCTTGTATCATCTCAGAATCTTGTTTGTGCACCAGAATGGGGGACCTGATGTCCATCCCCATGCCCTGACTACACAATTAAATGGTTAAGAAAACGGGGGAATGTGGGGAGAGCAGTGACATCTAGGAAGTGCTGAATGGAAAGGAGGGGCAGGCAATATTTGATTGACAGCTGAGATTTTTAAATGAATTTACAACAGCTATGAATGCTTTAATAGAAAATAGAAATTGGATTTCATATTTAATTTGAAAGTGTCTTATGTCTGGGTGACAGGTCCACTTTGTCTACTAAAAATCATGTAAACTTTAAATAAATCCAATAGGACTGTTTTGCCTCCAATAAGAATTTATAATATCGTAGATTGAATCAATAACAATGTACTATATTATAGGGATGCACCACATCCACTATTTGGGATTCGGAAACCTTTGTAAAATACCGAACTGAATCCGAATCCTAATTTGCATATGCAAATTAGGGGTTGCAAAGGAAAAAGTGGAAAAAATTGTTTACTTTTGTAACGAAAAAGTCACGTGATTTCCCTTGCCAACCCTAATATGCATACGCAAATTAGGATTCGGAGTCGGCTTGGCAAGGCACAAGGATTCGGCCAAATCCTAATCCTGCTGAAAAAGGCCGAATCCTGAACCAAATTCTGGATTCGGTGCATCTACTGTTTTGTTATCATAGAGAAAAAGAGAATCGTTTAAAATTAAAGTAAAAAGGAAGATGGCCACCGTAATACTCCCTGGATAACAGGTTTCCGGATAACGGATGCCATACCTGTAGTAAAAATCTTTTCATTTATTGGCAAAGGGCCCCCTGGTGTGATGACGGCTTTTGTAGTAGTAGAAATTGTTTATGGTCCAGGGTGGATAAATCCTTTTTAGCAGTGTTTCCTAATGTGTGAGGATAGTCTTCCTAGTGGGGCTTAGAACTGTAAATGGGATGGCAGGGGGAATTTACTGATTATTATTTCATGATAACAATAGCATAGTCAGATTTATACAGTATATGTCTGTTTATCTGTAAATATGTCCCTTTGACCATGACTACAAAGAAAAGCTTGATTCCAAAAACAGTCTGAATATTTCTGCTTTTAAAGGAGAACTAAACCTTACAAATAAATGTGGATAGAACTTCCAGGGCAGCCATCAGGGGGGACAGGGGGGAGAGCTGTAGGGGGCCCGAGGGTAAGGGGGGCCTAGCCAAGCTGCGCTTTCTTGATTAGCCAGGCCCCCCTGCTTTCTGAGAGCTGCTGACTTCGGAAGGCAGGGCGGGAGCACAAGGGGAGGTATCTTCTGTCCATTACTTCCCCTTATTGGTCAATGAGTTTAAGTCCCGGTTGAGCTGCTCAGGGATTCGATAGCTGAGGTTTGAACTTCTCCTCCAGCTCATCCAATCACCATGCAGCTTTACCAGGACTTGAAATTATGTGACCAATAAGGGAAGAAAATGCTGTCACTGGAAGAAGATGCAGCCACCTGTGCTCCCCTCCTCCTTTCTGTAGTTGGTAGCTCACTGACAGCAGGTGGGCTACACTAATGAAGTATGTGCAACATGGCAGGGCCCCCCTAAAGGTAACACTTTGTGGTCCCTGTTGTGTGGTGGGGCCCTGGGCACCAAATTTTTTTTAAACTTCTGGGTGGGGGGCAAGTTTTTTTACATGGACGTTTAAGGGGGGCCCTGGCCACCAATTTTCTTATAACGTGGGGGGGGCCTGGACACCAATTTTTATCCCCATGTGGGGTCCTAGCCACTAATATTTTTTAATGGGGGGTCCTGACCATAAATGTGGTTTTTTAATTGAGGGGCCCTGACCACAAATGTTTTTTTCAATGGGGGGCCCTGACAACCAATATTTTTTTATTTTTTTATTAACATGTTGGAACCATAGCCACCAATGTTTTTTTTTTTTAGTGTGTGGTGGGGGTTGGGGAGGGCAGACCTGTAGGTGGGGCTTGTGGTGGGTGCAGCCCAGGGGGCCCAGGAAATTTTTTCATATGGGGCCCTGCGATTTCTGGTGGCGGCCCTGAGAACTTCCATATATTACATACTGGACTGCACCAGCCTAAAGGTGCACCTATTAAGAGGCTAAGCTAGGCGTCACAAATCAAGCAGAAAATGAGGTTCACCTGTTATAAAAGCCTATACTAACGTAATTCTAAGTTAAGTTGCACAGGTTTCAAATATACCATTTAATGTTACTCTGCATTGATTTAGAATTCTGACATTTAGATTCTATCTATACTGTACATTGCAAGTGGATCCCTAAGCTCAGTAAGTGACAGCAGGACAGAGCATGTGCAGAGAATCAATGGCGAACAAAATGGGGAGCTACTGGGGCATCTTCCGAGGCACAGGTCTTCCATGCTAATGGGCTCTAGTTGCCTTGGCAAGAAATATAATGTACAACATTTCTACCCTTCTTCTTTGTTAAGCTTTACTTCAATTACCATTAAGATACTGTACCATAAGATAAGTGCAGTAATTACACGGTGACACGTTGTTATTCTTTGCTTCTGCAATGAGTGTTAATAACCATAAAGAAGTAAATTGCAGATAATGTTGCAGATCTCACTCACTTGCTTATTTTTGTTTCTGTTACAGAGAAAAGAAATGGTTGTGAAACGCTCCTCAAAACCCATCTGTGTCTTTGCTTAGCAGATACTGTATCTGTTTGCACTTTACCAATGAGAGACTCTACCATGTTGCACCCAGAGGGCAGTGCCTTACTGAAGGCTGTGTGGCAGGGCAAATTTAGACTGACGCGCCTTCTGCTGGAAGGAGGTGCCTATATTAACGAAGGTAATGCCCAAGGTGAGACACCTCTAATGGCAGCCTGTTTAGCCAAATACGACGACCCTCAAAACAAATCCCGGATGGTAAAATACCTGCTGGAAAATGGGGCGGATCCTAACATGCCAGACAAGATGGGCAAAACTGCACTGATGCATGCCTGCTGCAATGTAACTGGCGCGGCAGTGGTGTCTGTACTGCTAGAACAGGGGTCAGATCCCAGTATAAAGGACTACTCAGGGACATCTGCTCTCATGTACGCAATCAACAGAGGTGACCGGGAAACGTTGAGGGTTTTGTTAGATGCCTGCAAGGCTAGAGGAAAGGAGGTCATAATTATTACCACTGACACTTCCCCTTCTGGCACCAAAAAGACAAAGCAGTATCTCAACTCGCCTCCTTCACCAGGCATTGATGATAAGCAGTCTCCGGGTATCTGCATGTCACCTTCTGATATAGAAATAAAGACTTCCCTCTCTCCAGCTAGTGAGAAAGAGGAAGCAAGGGATGTTTTTAACTTTAACATGGGCACTAGGCTCACCTGTCCATCATCTTCCAAATTAGAAGTTAAAACATCAGATCATATTCTTGCCAAAGGGAGGGTGGTCAACAAGAAGCAACTGAAGAGGCTGAATTCAGAACCATGGGGCTTAGTGGCCCCATCTGTCCTTGCTGGATCTCATCCTGTCGTGCAGACGGAAAATACCACCGTGGAGGAATGTGAAGAAAATATTATCAGTGAAGTAAACAACTTATCCATAAGCAATAGACCATTGCTCTCAAGGAGGCATAGCATAGAGGGACAAGAATCCTCTTGCTTAAAGCTGGATGAGCAGACCCCAGTGGATGAACCTTCAGTGCTGGATGCTTCATGGGCTGATAAAGTCCAGCTCAGCCACCTTCACCAGCCGCTATCAAGACGCAATACAGCACCTGAGGCTCAGGAAACATCTAACGCCACATTAGCCCCAACTATTGCGACTAACTTACGTGGGGTTGCCCACCACAAGTTGACCCGTATGGACCACTATGAATCAGATTCTCATCTTTGCCCTGATTCCATTCCTGGTTCTCCAGACTCTGGACGGGTATCTTTAGAGAGGAGGAAATACAATGCTTCTCCATTAACACTCTTTACCAGTTCTTCACGAGAATCCTTAGAAAGTATTCCTAGCGCAGTATCACCGATGTCTGTGCGACGACGAACACCAGGGCTTTTAGAAAGAAGGGGATCTGGGACGCTTCTTTTGGATCATATCTCACACACTAGACCTGGCTTCTTACCACCACTGAACGTCAACCTAAATCCTCCAATCCCAGATATCCGGGCTAATGGCAAGGCTCCGTCGCCAGTTCATGGAAGCCAGAAAACTTTCATACCCGTGGCTCCAAGCTCTCCAAAACACTTTGACGCCAAAGCCAAGAAGAAACTTATTAGAAGGCATTCTATGCAAACAGAGCAGATCAGGCAGTTGACCAATTTCCAGAATTTATTCAATCAAAATGATTCTTCAAATTAACTCCAGAACAATGACTACGAAACGGTGGAATACTCTTAGCCACATGCACGCCATGACTATTTCTAGCTCTCTATGTTTCCACATAGCAACAAGAAATGCATTATTATTGAAAAGGTAATGCAGTTGGTTTAAATAGCAAATAGCCAACATCTTCGGGCCTGAGTACGTCACGAGATGCCACCGAGTAAATGTGGAACTTCTGCTCCAATCTACATTGACAACATAGATCAACCAGCTTCATCCAACTTAAAATAATGACATGTATGTATTCAAGTAGCAAATATGTGAAATTTTTCTTCCAAAAATTAAAGACGCACTTTGGTTTGGAGAACCAGTGTAATATCATAATGTGAGAACTGATTAATGGTGATAGCGGGTTATTATAAGTCATATCCAGAAAAATAAATGGTGGCAATCACCCTTTACAGGTTCAGCCTTCTGGTCAAACTGATGCAATCCATCTGTCACCTTCTGGCACCATCATTTGGCCAACTGAATCCAGATGGGATTTTAATATGATTTTCAATTCCTCTCAAACAGAAGAGGTGAAAAGATTAAGGAGACGGTGTAACAGGTTTGCTGGTCAGAATGGTGAAGGTGATGAGGAAGGGTGACCTGTTAAGGATCTAAACTGAATGTATAGTAATAAATCTACATGTCTACACGTTCCAAAGTACTGCGGTAGCTTAGTGAAATCATTTACATCATAGAACACACAGAAAGGTAATAACTTAAGATATATATGTATAAATATATATAAATGTGACCGTAGACAGTATGTTTTATTTTGGAGGAGCCGAGAGATATTTTTCACATGTAAGGGAGGGAATCCTTTGGGTAGCTTATCTAACAGCACTTTGCTCTGGGTCTTCGTGTATAAATAGAAATATATATCTATATATAGATAGAGGTTAGGGACACCCGGGTGTCGTTGTGTTTACACATATTTATATACATACACGCACAGAGATATAAATATATACGCGTATATGCAAATGTGTACAAGAATTAGAGGCTTGCTCTGAAGGCACAGTGAGTACTGTAGGGTAGCTGCTTTCTTGCAATAGGAAAATCTGTTTTGACGTGTCGTTGAACGAGAAGATGATCTCTCAACTATAAAAAAAAATGTAATCCATAGGATGTAAATATGGCAAATTCTCTGTGAATGTGAAGGCTTTAGAGCTGCTTAGACAAATACTGGACATGAGTCTTGACTACTGTTTTTTATATTCTCATGCAGATTTAAATATGTTTGGCTCTTTTACGTAGGTTAAGGTGAGGGGGCAAACAAAAAACTCACAGCAGGCCAGTGACCAAGTCAGCCTCAGATTCCTCCTTCATTTCCTACATTCTTAAAGGGGACCTATCACCCTAAGAAATAATTTAAAATTCTTTGAAATTAGTTGAGCAAAATAAACTTTACTTACGCTGTATTTATTATTTCAATTTTGCTTCCTTCTGTTTTGGAATTATACAATCACAGCAAGCAGGCAGCTGCCATTTTGCAGACACAGTTATTAAGCAAAATTGTGTATCAACCAGAATGAGGGACCTAATGTCCATGTGCAGTTCCGTACACAATTATAGAGCCTGAGGAGGGAAGGGGGAATGTGAGGAGAGCAGTGACATCTAGGAAGTGCTGAATGGAAAGTGAAAGTAATTGACTGCCCCTCCTCTCTGCCACGGGCATGGAGGCGGGGCAGGTAATATTTGAGTGACAGTTTAGATATTTAAACGCCTTTATAACAGGTATGGATGTTTTAATGAAAAAATTTTTTGGGGTTCCATATTTAATTTGGAAAGGACTTTCATTATGCAGTTTTTTATATGTAGGTGACAGGTCCACTTTAATGGATCATTTCTTTTTTGAGGACCAGACACCAGCTAAGCAGTATTCAATGAGCTGGTAACATAAATATCCCTTTTTAGCTGAATAGAAGTATTCGCTTTGATTAGTAATATCTATTACAGCATAATATCACACCTAGAGGTTAGGCTAATCACAAATGCTGAGGAACAATGAGGGTGCCATATACATTAAGATGGTGGTGGGCCCAGGTCCTTGTGAGCCCCAGAAGTCCTTTCTTATTTTAGCCATAGACCTATTTAACATGAAGCATACTAAATAATAGCTAATTGGTATTAAATTGGGTTCTGGGCACCACATTTCCCCATAAGAGATTCAGTCTGACATTGTATGTTATTATAATTGATAGCAAATGGCCACCGCTACAACGTAAACTAAATGGAACAGTGCTTCCTTCCTTATGACCCATTGTCAATATATTTTGCCATTATAACTATTGTTGTCCTTATTTCTACTGATTGGGACCATCGTCCTTGGCATAAGTACTAAATTAGAACAGAGTCAATTTTATACAGAGTGGTAGATGGCAATAATCTTGACCTTCCCCACCAAAGTCTTTTGAAGAACATTGCTATTGGTTCTTTTCTTAGTCCTATGTAGACTGGCAACCTGTATAAGCCTCTTTTTGTCAGTAAACTTGCGTCTTCCAAGACTTGTCTCCAACCAAGACATACAAAAATAAATACCTCCTTAAAGGCTATTGGGGCAACAGCCAAAAGCACCCCTTGCTGAGTTACGCTGACAGTGTATGAGTTATCAAAAAGTATTGTTGAGCCGGCACTCAAATAAGGCAATCTTCCACCATATTGTTGCAGTAAAGTAAGAAAGATTTATTGTGTCCACAGCCTTACGCGTTTCATGTTACAAACACTTAGTCATAGGCTAAATGTACAGAGCTATACACAGATATTTAAACATATGTGCGCCAATCATATTGTCACAACAATTACCAGGTGAACCAATCACATAGAGCAACTTCCATTGTGCAGCTTGAACAGGTGCTAACAATAAAGCTACACCCAGTTCTCGTTAAATGCCATATTAGTACACCCTTAGTAGATTTGAGGTCAATGGGAGCTTACTTTACTGCAACAACCTGGTGGAAGATTATCTTATTTGAGTGCCTGCTCAACAATACTTTTGGGTTGTCCACTTCCTATGCTGAGGGCTCAAGGCGATGCACCTGGGCCACTTCCTGAATTTGGTGAGTGATAACTCTACTTATTGGAGACCCCCATTCAAGTTTAATTTGTGAATGATTATTTGATACCCTCCTTATGTACAATGTGGGCATTAGTACTGACTGGGCCTATGGACCTATGAAGCCAATCAGCTTTTTTCCCTTAAGCCCAATTTTAAGAGCTTATTATTTCCTACTTAACCATGGATAGTATATACATTTAGAGAGAGATAGAATGGCGTTGGGGTATATTTAACAAGTACACAAATGTGTGTATGTTTATAGGTGTATGTATAGCTATAAGTATGTGTCAGTAGATACAGTATATAAACTACGTGTGCATAGATATGTACAGTGCGTGTAGTTAATTATCCTATGTGTGAACTCCAGTCTGGCTTTCTTCGGTGCATTAAAAGCACTGGGCTCTCCGCGACCCCTACTGATAATAATGGTCATGGGGGATCAATGAACCAGAACAAAGATATAAACTCACCCTCTCAGTACGAGACAAATTGATCTCCAGGTCATCGGTGAGCTGATTATCCTGCTCTGGTACAGCAATTTTCTTCCATTGAGAGCAAAAAATACAATTTAAAAAAAAAGGACTTGGATTTTTAGCACACTGGTGGCCCAGAGTCATTTGCAGTCTCTGAAATACATATATTACCACTGACATTGACGGACTATAGTCAATAATGACATTTCAATGGGAGCATATTGGCCTAAAATACATCATCTTCCCCTTAAAAAATAGCTATTCTTTATATGCTAAAATGTTGTTTTTTTAATATTGTTTTCAATTTCTATTTGTTGAAATGCATATTTATTGTTTAAAACCCTCAAAAAAAAAGGAATACAATCATGTGCCAAAGTTAAGATAGAATGCTGATTTTCTTCCTGAGAATAAATGTTATAATATAATATAAGGTCCTTGTAAATTTTGACGTATAGTGAAATGATTTATTTTACACTGCTCGTATCAAAGTTTGTATAATATTTTTAGAGACTACAAATTTATATTGAGACAGAAAAATGTCCCCGTCCCAAAGGGAATTATATAACCTGTGAAATTAGAAATATGTATTTGCTTGGCATAAATATTAGGGATGCATTTAAATCGTAATCCCAAATCCGAACCCTAATATGTATAATCAGATTTGAGAAAAAAAATTAAAAAATGCTGCACTTTTTAATGAAAAAAATTGTCACATTCAGTTTACCAAAGCCCCAAAGTCACACAACATGGAAGGCAGACTAAAATTTGGTAATACATTTAGGGGCACATTTACTAATGGTCGAATATTGAGGGTTAATTAACCCTCGATATTCGACCCTAGAAGTTAAATCTTTCGACTTCGAATATCGAAGTATAAGGATTTATCGATATTCGTTCGAACGATCGAAGGAATAATGGTTTGATCGATTAAATCCTTCGTATCGAACGATTCAAAGGATTTTAATCCATCTATCGAACGATTTTCCTTCAATCAAAAAAAGCTAGGAAAGCCTATGGGGACCTTCCCCATAGGCTAACATTGATGCTCAGTAGGTTTTAGGTGGCGAAGTAGGTGGTCAAAGTTTTTTTTAAAGAGGCAGTACTTCGACTATCGAATGGTCGAATAGTCGACCGATTTTTAGTTTGAATCGTTCGATTCGAAGTCGAAGTTGATGGTCGAAGTAGCCAAAAAAAACCTTCGAAATTCGAAGTTTTTTTTATTCTAATCCTTCACTCGAGCTTAGTAAATGTGCCCCTTAGTATTTATGAGTTTTTTATATTTAAAAAAAACTTGAATTATCTGGAATGCAGTTTTTTCTTGTTTTCCAGCAGATTTACAAACAAATTCACACTACTCATTCTACTACTCATGAGTCTGCAGAATCTCAATTTTTTTTAAAAAAACTCTTGAAACTTTTGACTAGCTTGACTTTTAAAAGTACACTTCCTATTGACTTTGAATTTGAGTTTGTCTAGAGATTGGAAAACTTGAATTTGAAAAAAATTTGGATTTTAGTTTTTTTGAAACTCAAATCACATAAAGAACGAAAATTGTAATATTAATGAATCAGCCCCTTAGTGATTGGATTCTGCATCCTTAGTAAATATAGGTATGTCTTGTCTTGACCCCATTTCTTGACTGAGAATTCCCTAAGGAGCCAATGTAGAGTTCAGGTCCATTCTGTGCAATATTTATTTTATCTTAACTCTTAAGCAAGTCCAGTTGTTTTAAAAATTACTAATACTAGAGATAATTAAAGATATTTAAGGTGCAAATAAGTTTCAGGGGGGGAATTATGTACTGGAAATGTATATGTACTCCCAAAAAATGTTTTCTTCAAGGAAAGCAATTGGTAGGTCTGTGGATCAGTTATTTTGCTGCTTATATACAGTAAATATATATATATATAGAAGTTTGTACCATATCACAAATTTGGGTAGACAATTTCCAACTGTGAGTAGAATGAAATTACAGGATCCAGTTGCTGATGTTTCTCAGCATCTTAGGAAGGCTGTTCTTTAGGGAGGTTTGAAAAGAAAAATGGCTTCCACGGGCAAGTTGAGACATATCCTACAGTTCTGCATCTTGGGATCCTGAATATATGGAAGCTATAGTGTAAATATCCATAGATGTTCCTACATGCCTTTCAATCTATAACTTCTCAAAATCTCTGTATTTATGCCCTTCTGCAGTTGTGTGGAGAAATATGGATTGCCGTCTATAGCTTGTTTAACCCATTTCACAGGCCAATGGATTTCCTTGATGGGAATCGGCTTGTAACCCTAAGAGGTGTACTCTGTAAAGTAAAAGGTTCATTGTGAAGTCAACAGGGGAATTTAAGCCTCGTCTTTTGCCAATGAAGCCTCCTACTGCTGATTCATAAGGAGCTCCTATCTGGATTCTGGGCCTCGCTGATGGACATATTGCCTATAATCCCTTACAATGTGACAAGCACTTTATCCATGTCTAAGAATATTCAGACTCAAATCAAGATGTGGCCAACAGTAGCCAGTATCGGACCATCATCAGGATTATGTCACGTTAGCTGTCAGGTTAGCCAGGGGGATTAGACAATCAGGAACAAAAACAGAAGCATATCAAAATGTGAAATAAAGAATACAGATTCGAAATAAAGATGGATGAGAAGTTGTTATTTCTGCTTTCTTTGGGTTCTGTACATTGCAATTGCAATCACTATATAAATGGGGCACAAATAACCACAGCTGACAAAGACACCATGTTCACCAGCCCCAGACCCTCAGCTCTGGCGTGGATAAACTGACAGCAATACTATTGGATGGAGTTCCAGGCCCACTAGAGAATCTACATATAATGTAAAAAGTTATTTATTTCAATTTATGTTAAAAATTAACATCTCCCAATGGCCCTAAACATTTCATCTAATCCTCCCAGCTACAAAAGTTGCATTTTATATGTGTTTTTCTATTGGCTGTTCGTCCTATAAATGTCCACTTTACATGGTAATGAACTCAGCCCATGACTAAGTGCCTTGTGGGCACGAAACGCGTAGGGCCATTAGGAGATGTTCATTTTTAACTTAAATCTAAATAAATAACGTTTTATTTAATATTTGTTGCCCCTTGGATTCTATAGTGTGCCTGGAACCCCCAGTGCAGTTAAAGTATACATACACACTGGAGAATCAATGGATTTTATAAATTCATAATGACATCCCACCTATCCTTTTCACCGTTTTTGGGGCTCCTTATAGCATATTGAACAGGACTAAAGATTAATCATGTATAAAAAATATGCATATTAGTACTGTTCTTATGTAAAAAACATGTCCTACCTGGTAGATACAGAAGCATGGGGGATATTTATCTCTTTGCTCTTCCCATAATTACTGCTGATTGATGAGGGCAGGGGCACCGGCAAATTGCTCCATAATCTTACTCCAGTCCACAGACTGCTTGAAATTCTGCAGTGATCACGTCCATGTAAAATGTGCAGGGGCTACTTGCTATGAGATTCTGTATAATGATTACTCACCTAGAAATGACCTTCAGGCCCATTATCGTTTGCATTATAAGGTAATGCTACAGCCACGAAATATTTCATGGATTATTGAAAGCAAAGGGAGGAAGCTCCTCATTCTATTGATATCACACAGGGACAGAGATGGTGCATTAAGTCTCTGTCCTATGGAAGGAGCATTATATGTATGTCTCCTACACAATAAAACAAAGGTGCTCCTGAACTGTAACACTTGCACTGATGTTTCGTGGCCAGTATTTTAGAAATGAATTAATAAAAGGTAGGACCACTCAACGTAATACAGGATACTAAATAAATCCTTGGGATGAATCTATAAATTCAGATATATGAAAAGGTTTAATGTGCAACATTAATAAAGGAACAGACAAACAGTAAGGTTTAGAAAGGAACCCATGCATATTTCATGTCATGTCATGGCCTCAAGTATCTTTTACTGTCCTTCATAAACACTAAACACCTCCTGAGCTGCTGCCAAAGTTGAAGGGTATACCGAACAACTTCTTCCTGGAATGAATATTTCACAAGGTAGATTTTCAAGCCATGAGTAGTTGCACTGTGCACAAAGCTCACTTTCAGAAACCAAGCTTCTGCCTGCAATGAACCTCTACAATATATTTCCCATGAGTGCAACTATATAAAGGGAAACATCAATAGGAACAAGTCAAATGAGGGGCTACAGGGATTACACTGCAGCCTGACACCGTACATTTGCCATAACCACTGCCTTGGACTGGACTTTTCCAATAAAAGTTTATAAAAGTGTTAGTTAGGAGGAATACACATAATGGGGCGGCAGAGGTTTCAGCACTACCCATTTCTAATATTTCCCTAGGTGAACCTCAGTAATGGTGAATGGGGACTACATAGATTTCAGCACATCCATATACGTTACAGTATAATCTGTACCCATGTAAAATGGAATGTGCACTGCGCTAAGTGCACCTGTAATAATTCAGCTCTCTCTGCAGCCCCATATTATGGTTCATCTTGCACACAATAATCACAAAAGAAGCCATTTCCAACTATGGCTCAAAACAAACCTCATTCAGTCTAACATCTCCACATTACTAGTAATAATTTGGGTCCATGTATATATGTAGTGTTACTGCACCATCTGGTGGAGAGTCTTTGTTACAGGAGAAAAATATTAAACGACACGTGCTGGACCTTCTGAAAATGTGATATTTACTAGGGGGGAAAGGAGGTTACATCTATATCTGTATGTTTGATAAACCTGATAATTAAGAGCATGTGCAGCATCAGGGAGGCTAAAGCTGGCCATAGATGTAAAGATCTTTAAAAGATCTTTTCTTTATCGTGAGACCACACTTATCTTGAAGCGTTTGTTTAAATGTGCGATGTGTCCATCAACTAAAAAGACCATTTCAGGCAATATTGCCAGGAAAAGCGAGGGTAGCTGCCTGCTTGGCCCTGCAAAGATTGCATTGGGACCGATAAAGATTTTTTAACCTGGCCGATCAATTTTCGGACAGATGTCGGACATAAATCGTAAGATGTATGATTGTTCGAATCCCACTAATTTAACGATAATTTGATGGATTGGTCGGATTATGCTAAAATCGGTCATTCGGCAAACAAAAATCTTTGCATCTATGGGGACCTTTAAGGCTGAGGTGGGGGAGTTATTGAGATAGTAACCCCCCATAATGTCAGTTGTGACATCCCAGCAAGGCTCAGTTTGATATGTTACACTTATCATGGGTCAGCCTATCAACTGAGTAGGGTCCCCAACAACCAATTTGTAAACACACTATAAATACCCCTAAAAGGTAACTGCTGCTGGCTAATTGCCTTTTTTGTAACTGTCTTGCTGCTAAGATGATACAGATAGGTATACATACGAAGGTAGTGATAAAGGTGTGCCATACACACAGTATCAGACTGGCCCACTGGGATACCAGGAAAACTCCTGGTGGGCCCAGGTGTCAGTGGGCCTCATGCGGCTAAACTTTTGGCCTATTTCATGGCCATTTCATATTTCTTATGAGGCTAAATAGATGGAATATAGATTACAGTATGTAAAGAATAGAGACTAGGAGAATAGAGGTTGAGTGAGGAGAAGAATAATAATAGCAATAAGAGCAGGCCCCTGGTCTAAGGTTTTTGGGTGGGCCCTGCTGTCCCAGTCCGACACTGCATACACAGTGGCATTTCAAGGCAATTTGCAAATGGCATTTATTTTATGCATTTTATTTTAGCTTACTTGCAGTGAACACTTCTTTGAGAATTTGGAACCAGAATTATGTCTAAAGACTTGATGGCAACTTTAGGTTAAATGGCAGATACAACAATGATCTGACCAAATGCTGGGAGCTTGAGCCCCACAAGTATAGGTGGCCATAGACTTGCAGATTTACCTTCATATCGGATGAACGATTGTTCGCTGTCATCTCCCCACCTGCCACTAACCATTCAGGTCAAATAAAGTAGTAAAAGAACAGATCAGCCGATGTTCTGCCCCTGACAGCAATCGTATGAAAGTTATGTCCGACAAAAGCTGGTGACAGTCTCCCACTATCGTCAGATCGGCAAAACATGCAGAGATATTATTGGCAGCAAACAAAAATTTTCTAACCTGTCGACATCAATCGACATCTCATGAAAAATGTCGGGACTCTCCACACGCGGCCACGAAAATCAAACAAATTGGAGATTTGTATGATCTTAAATTATATTAAGGATTATGCTTTGTTCTCATGGCATTTATTTCTTCTGCATATTTCCTTCTAAACTAAAGATTCCATAAAACTAATAGTATCCAGCCTTCCACAAAAAAGGGCTTTTTTCATTTGGAACCCTAATTTTTTTTCAAAATGAATCAGTTAATAGTGCTGCTCCAGCATAATTCTGCACTGAAATTCATTTCTCAAAAGAGCAAACAGATTTTTTTATATTCAATTTTGAAATCTGACATAGGGCTAGACATATTGTCAATTTGCCAGCTGCCCCAAGTCATGTGACTTGTGCTCTGATAAACTTCAATCACTCTTTACTGCTGTACTGCAAGTTGGAGTGATATCACCACCCTCCCTTTCCCCCCCAGCAGCCAAACAACAGAACAATGGGAAGGTAACCAGATAACAGCTCCTTAACACAAGATAGCAGCTCCCTGGTAGATCTAAGAACAACACTCAATAGTAAAAACCCATGTCTCACTGAGACACATTCAGTTACATTGAGAAAGAAAAACAGCAGCCTGCCAGAAAGCATTTCTCTCCTAAAGTGCAGGCAAAAGTCACATGACCAGGGGCAGCTGGGAAATTGACAAAATGTCTAGCAACATGTCAGATTTCAAAATTGAATATAAAAAAAATCTGTTTGCTCTTTTGAGAAATGGATTTCAGTGCAGAATTCTGCTGGAGTAGCACTATTAACTGATGCATTTTGAAAAAAAACATGTTTTCCGATGACAGGATCCCTTTAACGATACTGTGCCATACATTGGAGTTTGGAAATCCAGTGGGTGAGTGGACCATGGGACATGTGCACCGGTTTGTTGAGAGTTGGAAAAGTGGTGAGTGCTGACTGGAAAACCATTGTCAACAGAGTTTCCAGACAGGCCTGGATTTGTGCAAAGGCCCAGGCCTAGGGTGGCAGAATTTTAGGGGGGCAGCATGGCGCCAAACCATACTCCCATTGGTTCAGAAGCACTGGTGATTCACACGAGATACAATCGTTTTTAAAATTTCCAGTGCACCAATCTCCGGACCCGATGTTGAAAAGTTGCGCATGTGCACCAACGAAGAGGAGGGGACTGGGGATGAACGTCAGCGTGCCATGTAAATATGGTCCTGTTCCAGATAGAGCACCTAGTAAATTGTTAAACAGAACCTGAATTTGTCTTAAAAGTGGACCTTACTATGTGCATGGGGGCATCATTGTGCTCAAATAGAAAAGGGCCTTCCCCAAAGTGTTGCCATGGAATTATCAGGAGGTATTGTCATTAGCACTGAGAGAATTAGATTTTTTTCACTGGAACCAGAGGCCCTAGGCCAAACCATGTAACAGTGCCAGGCCATTATTTCTCCCCCACTGAAATTAACACCCCAAGTTATGTGTTCAGGCAAGTAGTGGCCCCCCTGGAATCCACCAAATCCAGACTTGTCCGTCAAATAGAACTCCATCAGAGGGAAGCCATTCCTACTGATCGACATAACAATGGCGGTGAGTTTATAACCATGACTGTTGGAATTTCCTGTGGTAATGTTACACTTGTGTTTGTGTGACAAGGTATTTTGAACCGCTGTTCTCTGGATCTAATTACCCTAACTGTGCAGCAGCTCCACTCTGGAATGAGGGAACTCAAGCAGCAAATACAGACGACAGAGGGGAGTTATCGTTATACACCCGGGGCCGACGAAAGCAAACTGCAGGAATTAGAACAGGAGATGGCGCTATTACAACAAGAAATCCTGCAGGTAAAATTGCGCAAGTTCAAACGCGATACGCGAGACTACGAGCGTGGCGAAGTTTACACCTGGAAGGAGACGAGAAAGGCATTCCGCAACTCCAGGAATTCAATGCACAGATCGACCGGCAGCCATTCTCCTCATGCTGCAGGCACATCCGAATTAGACCACAGTTCTTCGGCATCGTCCCAACTTTCTTCTACTCCTTCCACTCCTTTTTTAGGCAAAGGCCGGACTGTGGAAAACGCAAGATCCGGAGGGGCCTTCGAAAAACCGGCTCCAAGTTGGCGGGGACGCAGACGGTTGCCGAATCAGAGGAGGTAAATATGGTGTTTAACCTCTCCTCATATGAACTGACTGAACTTGAACGTAAGACTTTAAATAAGGGTCTAAATTTTATCCCTGCACACACTGTGTCTCCTTTTTCTTTAACAATCAATGTGTTCAGATTTATCAGAGCGCTTAAACTGAAGGTTTTCTTTGCAGATAAGCCACAAACTGTACACAGGGATAAAATGTTGCCAATTTTGAAATCTAAGCTTGCTACTAAAAGCAATTTTGTACCACCTGGGTCTTTTCCTTCTATTGATACATTTGAGTCGATAGTGTTACAGGAGCTGGGTAAATTATCGCACAATCATAGCAGCATTACCTACAGCAATTTAAATAAGGCAGAGAGGGATTCCCTAAGGAACTTACAGGTTAACCCTTCCATTACCATCACTAAAGCAGATAAGGGTGGAGGAATAGTGTTGTTGAATACCAGTGATTATGTAAGGGAAGCAGAGCGCCAACTGAATAATCATCTTCACTATAAAAAATTGACAGGTGACCCTACATTAAAATTTAAACAAACAGTGAATATCATGATGAATGAGGCTACTCTTGAGGGCATAATCTCTGATGAAACTGCTAAACTGTTGCTTACCCAGTCTCCAAAAACACCGTATATTTACTTTTTGCCAAAAATACACAAAGATTTGGTGAACCCCCCAGGACGCCCTATTGTATCTAATGTAGGGTCTGTTTGGCAACCTCTAGCTATTTTTGTTGATTCTTATTTACAGGAGGTGTTACCTCAGCTCAGTACTTGCCTAATTGACACAGCTGATTTTCTAAACAGGTTGGAACGTATAGTAATGCCAACAGAACCATTCTTACTCTGTTCACTCGATGTTAAGGACCTTTACACATCAATTCCTCATAATGAAGGCATCGAATGCGCTCGCTCCTACTTGTCCCAAGGGTCATTACCAACACATATGATCAATTTTGTATGTACTTTACTCGATTGTGTATTGACTAACAACTATTTTGAGTTCAGGGGGGAGTACTATCTACAGACCCAAGGCTGCGCAATGGGTGCCAACATGGCGCCGGCGTACGCCAACCTCTTTATGGACCATTTTGAAAAAACCTTTTTATTTTCCCATGGTGAGTTTTCAGTTCACATACACTCCTTCATGAGGTATGTGGACGATACGTTTTTTCTATGGACAAGTAGTTACGAGAATTTGATGGAGTTTGTTAACTATCTAAATGGTGTGCATAACTCTATCAAATTTACTGTTGAGGCACAAGCGATGGAATTACATTTCCTTGATGTAAACATTACAAGGCAGGGGAGTCGATTTGTAACATCAGTTTTTACCAAACCAACTGATAAAAATAATTTGGTGCGTTCTTCCAGTCAACATCCACCAGGTGTATTTCGTGGTCTCCCCAGAAGCCAGTTACTAAGGGTAAGAAGGATCACGTCAAATGATGAATTGTTTGAACAGGAGTCCTCTAAGATCATTAAGAAATTTGTTGATAAAGACTATAACAGAAAGGAGCTAGTGGGAATTAAAGAAAGTGTTGCCACAATTTCTAGACAGGATACCTTACAAAAGAATAAAGTAACACGTCCAGTTAATACACGGATCCCATTTATTTCCACCTTCGATACGAATTCTGCTAAATGCAAAAAAATCATTTTGAAATATTGGGGAATATTACAAGCAGATCCTAAATTCGGACAAATTTTTAATCTTCCCCCCATATTTTCGTATCGTCGGGGAAAAAATATTGGTGATATTATTAGAACACGCACCACTAAGAGAAGGGATTTGCATGTAACCACTAACATCAAAGGTACATTTCCCTGTAGGCAATGCGGTCATTGCAACGGGATTATTGCAGGTGACGTGGTAATGCACCCATCATTGGGTACCAAACATCAGGTTAACTGCTTTTCCACATGTGACAGCCAGAATGTCATATACTGTATTAAATGCCCGTGTGGTAAGGCCTATGTAGGACAAACCACTAGAGCGATAAAAATTTGTTTAAATGAACACAAATCTGTTATACGTAATTTTAAAGCAGATAGTGATGTCAAAGATAAGGGCAAGACAAAGAAAGAGACACTATTGGCTAAACATTTTTTCTTTCACGGTCACCAAGTGTCACAAGTCAGATGGCAGATACTGGAAAAGGTTACCGCAAGGCAAGGTCAGGATATCAAAAAGTTACTTCTCCAAAGAGACTGTTTTTGGATTTGGCTTCTTCAAACTCGTGATCCGAAGGGACTCAATGAGGATTTTAACATGTCATGCTTTTTGTAATCTAATTTTGTTTAGTCAGTTTTCAAAATTTTAAATTTTAAATTTCTCTTTTTTACAGATAATTACTACAAATGGCAGCATAATTTTGAAAGCAAGGTCAGCTTCCCCTTTTCCCTGTAGAGGGTAAGATTCACTCTGGATGAATCCCTGCAAGGGTTAAGTTAACTATTTATTGCTGCTGTGTGACACAGTTAGTATTTTTGTATTTTTTTGATCACTCATTGTGATTTTGTTCCTTTCACCGAGTACTCTCCTGTGGGTTTTTCTATTGAATGTACTACTATGACACTTTATGAAATGTACACTATGTATTTGATCATTTTAACTATATAAGAGAAAGTTTTTTAGATGTGTTTTTAACTTACATTGATTGGATAATTAATGATGACACGCTAATTGAACAATGCACTGCTCTATTTATTTGCACTCTGTATGTAGATCACGTATGCTTGACAAAGGGGTTTTACTCCCCGAAACGTTGCATCGCACTCCGCATTGAAATAAATTTTTGAAGATTTCTCACAGTCCTGTGTGCCGTTGGAATTCCTTTGCTGTGTGACTAGTCACCCATAAACCTCCATGTTAACTCCAACTAGTGGCTCTTCTGCTAATGTTTCAAGTTTGGAACTGGCTCACAATACCAAGCACATACCTCCCAACATTTTGGAAGTAAAAAGAGGGACAACAATTTTTTTTCCGCATGTAGCGCAGCAATTTTTTGGCCACACCCCTTTCTGTGGCCACACCCCCTAATTATCATGTTTGTTTTACAAAATTTGGCAGGTTATGAAAGTTTGAAAATATTTCTCTAATATTTATCTAAACTGTGTTTTTGTGTCTCAAAATTGTTACAAAGTATCTTATTTGCACCTGTTAGCTGTTCTGGGCTCTCTGCTAAAAGCCAATTAAGTGAGATACTTTGTTTCTTTTTCTGGCTGTTCAGTGCAGAGAAAAGAGGGACTTTCCAGTACAAATGAGGGACTGCGGGTTGAGCTGTCAAAAGAGGGACTGTCCCTCCGAAAAAGGGACAGTTGGGAGGTATGCAAGCAGCAAATGGTGAAAGGAACAATTCACCACAGAACAAAACTGGGTAAATATATTTAGTTTTTCATTTAACTGTTCCCTTAATTCCCTGCAGCACTTATTGTCAGCAGAGATGCTTTAGAAGCTGTTATTTTATTCCCCAAACAAAAGGCAACGAACAGAGACGGGCAATTGGTCCCCTGGCTTGTGATAACGACGAGTAAACCACACCGGCGCATCCCAACGGCTTTTTTCCACTGCTTCGTTGTGGCGACAATTGTCTCTATATATAGTGAGGCTGGTATGGGGGCGGGGCGAGGCTGGTATGGGGGCGGGGCGAGGAGCACATCCGCTCACTCGAGCGCCACTTTTGAAAACTTGCTCATGAGGTGCAAAAGACAAATGAACGTCACGCTTATGTGTCAGGTGAGTAGAAATAAAATAGGGTTAATGCTGGCATTGGGACGCTACATTCTACGTATAGAGAAGGGAGAGCCGCGCTGGTGCTGCAGTTACGCGAACAGCAATAAATGATTTGTATTGTCCGACATGTTGATCGGTAAAGTAGCAATGCTCGGCTTACTTTTCAAATGCAAAGGTTACGTGCGCGCGCGGCGCCCGCCTGCGTATATAAACTGATAGGGTCCTCCGTTTGCAGCGTCTGTGTTGTTGCCCGTAGCAACCAATCAGAAGGCTTGATGTTTGAAAACGGTCATCTGATTGGTTGCTAGGTTCCCCATTGTCAACAATCCACTTTGTCTGCTGATGGAACAGTTAAGTGTAATGAAGCCGTTTATCCAAGTATTTCTTCTTTTGCACCACTATTATCTCTGTCTCTTGCTCCTGTCATGTTTTTTCCATCCTCAATATTTTCCTCTTTATCCCTTTGCCACCCGGCCGGTATTTTAGGGTGTAGCTGCCGGTAAATTTGTAATACAATCAAAAGGAGCCCTCGGCCTGCCCCCAATCCCCTGCAACTTACCTCTTTTTTTTTTTTGCCTCTTCTAGCGTCCGCGGGTCTCCGTCGCGTGGCCCGCCCCTTTTGACATCATGACCGCCCCTTTTGAGGCCCACCCCCAGCAACCGGTAAAATTTTTTTTAAAAAAAGGTGACAACCCTACGCAGCCGGGTCGGCTCCACCCCACCTCTTCCTTACAATAGCACGTGATTTGATCAAGTTTTTTAAAATAATATTTAAAGGAGAAGTTAACCCTATTGGCGCAAAACCACCCTCCGTCCTTCCCCCCCCCCCCCCCCCGGCTACCTCCCTCCTCGGCAAATGCCCCTAACTTGTTAGTCAACCCTCCGGGTTTAGGGGTTTTGCGCCACAAGGGATTCCTTCCCCTTTAAATATTATTTTTTTTTTTTTTAGCATGTTTAAGGGAACAGTAACATCAAAAAATAAGTGTTTAAGTAATTTTAAAAAAATGTAGTGTTTAGGGTTGCCACTTTTGCTGGGGCCTAAACCCGAACAAAGGGGGTGGGGCGGATAGTATTGGGGGTGGAGCAGTGGTGACATAAGAGGCAGACACATTGAAGAGGGTGGAGTTATGACGCTAGGGTGGGGTTATTGCATCACTAAAGGCCCCCATACACGGGCCGATAAAAGCGGTAGACAGATCAAGTCGGCAGCTTATTGACCCATATGTGGGACCAAAGATCGGGCAGGTTAAAAAAACCTGTCAGATCATGGACGCGTCTGTTGCAGTCCCACGATCCAACCACCCGTATGGCCTCCATTCTGATCCGATCGTTGGGCCCTAGGGCCCATGATCGGATCAGCCGATGTTACCCACTTCAGTGTGGGCATATCTGGGAGAGATCTGCTCATTTGGCAACATCACCAAACGAGCGTATCTCCCTGTGTATGGCCACCTTTAGACGCAACTAGCTGGCTTTCCATCTCAATGTTGTAAAGCAGACAGAAAGTTTTGATGTCCAGTTCAAAACCACACTGGTGGCAACCGTATCTCTTTTCTATATTCTGCCCAATTCTTCAATCAGATATGGGATCTATTATACAGAAATCAGTTATCCAAAAAACAGAAATGCTCATTTAGAAAAACAGTTTCTTATTTTTGATTGATTTTGCTCTTTTTTTTTTTTTTGTTTCTGTAATAAGACATTAACCTCACTTGATGATTTATTGGCCAGATTAGTGTTTTGGCAAGGCTGAAAACCGAACAGAAATTGGAGACCCGAACAGGCCTTCGATAAACCAAACTGTTCGGGTTAAAAACTGAACAGGGGGAAACCCTAGTAGTGTTGCCCTGCACTTGTAAAACTGCTGTGTTTGCTTCAGAAACACTACTATAGTTCTTATAAATAAGCTGCTGTGTAGCCATGGGGCATTCAAAGAAGAAAAGGCTCAGGTTATACAGCAGATAAGCTCTGTAGAACATAATGGTGTTATCCATTATTTTTTCTGTGTCATATAGCCTTTTTTTCAATTTCCACCATTGCTACCCAGCATCTTGTTTATATGAACTATAATATTGTTTCTGAAGCAAACACATCAGTTTTACCAGTGCAGGGCAACACTACATGATATTTTCATTACTTTAAAACATTTTAATTTCTTGGTGTTAATGTTCCTTTAAAATGTATAAATTTGTGAGAGTATGAAGCCTGTGGTATTTTGCTTGGGATCTTCTGCATTATCACCGGAATTCCCTTAACCAGTGACCAACATTATGACTCCAGACAACACACAGACACCATAAAAAACACATTTATTTGCAGTAATGGCACAAGACTAAATGGCTCTCAATCAGGTCCAGACTGAGAATTAAAATAGGCCCTGGCATTTCAGGTACGCAGAGGCCCTATCAGCCCACATAGAGGCCCAAACAGCCCCTACCAGCCCACTAAATACTGACTTTCTATGGGACCTTATAGCAGCCCCTCTGGCATTTGCCAGAATCCACAGATTGCCAGTCCGGGCCTGCTCTCAATTAACTTCAAACAGTAGTACATCACAGCACATCTTACTTATGACTTGTATATTTAATGGTAAGAAAACATGAACATTTGCAAGTATGAACCTCATACATGGGAACCCAATATCCAGAAAGCTACGCATTTCTCTGACCGCACCCGATTCCTAACCCGCCATGCTGCCACTGCCGGGGTACTTTTATAAACTCGCGCCGCCGGTGACGTCACAAAAGGGGCGAGCAGACGTGAGACTATAAAACCGGAACCCGCAAGTCGGATGCTGGCATTTGAAGGTGGCGAGGAGCAGTGCGAGGTCGACTCGAACCCGCCGGTATCTGGTTGGCCCGCACATCACTACTAAGCATCACAGGAAGGCCATCTCCTATAGAGTCAAATTACATTTAAAAAAAAAAAAACAATGATTTCTTTTTCTTTCTCTGTAATATTACAGAAACATAGTACTTTGCAGTTGATGATAACTAAACCCTCATCCAGAAAATCCCAGGTCCCAAGAATTTTTTTTTTTTTTTTATGGGGAGGACAATATTATCCAAATTGCTTGGGACCTGGGATTTTCTGGATGAGGGTTTAGTTATCATCAACTGCAAAGTACTATGTTTCTGTAATATTACAGAGAAAGAAAAAGAAATCATTGTTTTTTGGGGTTTTTTTTGTCTTATTGGCTTCTGTAGAAAATGCTCTATTTCTTTATTTTACCTTTGTTTTTTTTTTTTATGGGGAGGTCAATATTATCCAAAGGTAAAATAAAGAAATAGAGCCAATAAGAGTATATTACAAATACAGCTCACTATCCTACCGGTTTTTGTGGAGATTATTCTATAAGAGGTGGGGGCAGGAGCATAGCAAGAAAAAATGCAGGGCGATGTATTATATTATATCAACATGTTGTACTCGGTAAAAAAGTTGTTACTAATCTCTCTTTGGCTGTTTGTGTACAGGAACACTGGACTCATACAAAACTGCCGTCACTGGAAAGTACCAAATATAATAATAAAAGGAGAACCACTGTTTTATAAAGAAGTATTTGCTCTTACACGTATCTCTGAATCCCATAGCTGTGTCTATTCCAGACATGGATAACCCTCCAAAGCCAATCGCTCTGCTCTTCGGTACAGGTAAGAGACCGGGATGGGTATATCTACTGCCCTCATGACTTTGTGTAGTTTACGTAAAACTGCGGCAAACTCTGCAGGTTATATAATAAAAAAGCCTTGCAACTCAAAATATACCATGTATATTACATTGGTGTGTGTGTGAAGGGAGGACCTTGGCAGTCTTTTTTGGTTTTCTCATGATAGTACCTTACTCCATACACATACAGGCAAGGTAATTGGCACCTGATAAAACTCCCTTTAGTCTGTGTAAAATTGATAGAAACAGGGCCACCATCGGCAATCATGGGGCCCCATATTACTAACGTAGATGGGTGCTCCCATCCATAGTACCCTAAAAGTAATTTTGATAAATGGCTAATGTCAGGCCAGACTCGTACAGGGATCTCTGACTATCACTGTACCCCCTACTGTAATTTATAAGGATATTAAAATCCTGAGGATTTGTTTGACCATATAAAGGCACAAGGTTGCAGGCTGAGTTATACAGGGAACTCTGAGTATCACTCATGTATTATAAGGGATAATGTACCCCCTACTGTAAATGATAAGGATATTAGAAGTCACTGAGGGGTTCTGTGACCATATAAATATAAAGGCACAAGGCTGCAGGCTGAGTTATACAGGGAACTCTGAGTATCACTCATGTATTATAAGAGATAATGTACCCCCTACTGTAAATGATAAGGATATTAGAAGTCACTGAGGGGTTCTGTGACCATATAAAGGCACAAGGCTGCAGGCTGAGTTATACAGGGAACTCTGAGTATCACTCATGTATTATAAGAGATAATGTACCCCCTACTGTAAATGATAAGGATATTAGAAGTCACTGAGGGGTTCTGTGACCATATAAAGGCACAAGGCTGCAGGCTGAGTTATACAGGGAACTCTGAGTATCACTCATGTATTATAAGAGATAATGTACCCCCTACTGTAAATGATAAGGATATTAGAAGTCATTGAGTTGTTCTGTGACCATATAAAGGCACAAGTCTGCAGGCTGAGTTATCTCCAGGAACCAGTTATGCACAATATCAAGAGTGGGAGTGACTACTGCTTTGTAATGTTGCCCACTTTATGCTTCTGACCGAGCAGAGATACACACATTACTCCGTTTTTTGAAACATGGAATACGCTGTATTTTCTAAATATTTATTTCCTTATATTTTTGCTAATGTATATCTGCATTTTGTGTTGCAGTTTTCCTGTGGACTCCCATATGTGGTTCTGTTAAAACCAACACACTGCAAGTGGCTGTTTCCTCAGACATCGAGCTCTGCGGTCTCACATGTGCCCATTATGGGATTTATACCCTCGATCGACTGCCTGACGTCCCCATTCTGGATTTCGCTTGTGCAGATGCTTCTTATAAGATATACGGTGCCTACAGAGAGCGGCTACTCTTGAATGTCTCCTCCGGCTGCTGCACCATTAGAGCTGCGCAGAAAAATGACAGGAGCGAATATGAACTGAAATTCATGGGAATGGATAAGAAACTAAGGCTGGTTCAGCGTACACAGTGTTGGATTATGGGTAAGATAATTGTGTGCGTAATATATGGAATCTAATCGCCTATAGGGGTAAAAAAAAATAGCTGCATATCTGGGGTTGGCTATACGTATTAAATTCCTTGCAGGATTAATAATAAATTACACTGATTCTATGGACTATGGCACACACAGCAGCTACTCAGAGGTGATTAAAATACCCAGGTTTGCTTCATATGAGTAAAGATGTTCATTGTGACCACAGAATGATCATTATAAACTTCTTACAGCTTGTTGAAATGTTGCAGTCAAAATACTTGCTCGCTTACTGCTTGTGATTCATCAACATGGTGTGATCTTTCATTGTAAAGTGTGTGTGTTCCTCACTTGAACCTTTACCCTCCTCAGACCCAGTCTTCGTGACCAACATAACGACCAACCGCAGTGGAGAGAATGTGAGTCTGAGTGTTTCCTACAGTGGGGAAGAGACCACAGTTCTGTGGACATGGAACGGAGGAGCCCTGCCTGAGAGACACCAGCTGAGTGACAGTAACAAGACTCTCACTGTACCCAGTACTGACACTGGCACATTCACTGTCCTTGTCTCCAACCCAGTCAGTCACACCAGCACTCACTATAACCTCACACTCCCAGGTAAGTGACAGTAACAAGACTCTCACTGTACCCAGTACTGACACTGGCACATTCACTGTCCTTGTCTCCAACCCAGTCAGTCACACCAGCACTCACTATAACCTCACACTCCCAGGTAAGTGACAGTAACAAGACTCTCACTGTACCCAGTACTGACACTGATGCTACTTGGCTGATTATTAAATTCTGATGCTAATTGCACTGGTTTCTGTGCTGCCATGTAGTAATTATCTGTATTAATTACTAATCAGCCTTATATTGTGTCATTTCTATTCTATGTGTACTGTATATTGTGAGTGGGTCCCTAAGCTCAGTAAGTGACAGCAGCACAGAGCATGTGCAGTGAATCAGCAGAAAAGAAGATGGGGAGCTACTGGGGCATCTTTGGAGACACGGATCTTTACTGCTAAAGGGCTGTGGTTGCCTTGGGCTGGTACAGAAGCACAAAACATAATGTACAACATTTCTAGCTACTTCTTTAGTTAAACTTTAATTCGCCTTTTATGCCTGCCATAGGTGGCCCCAATTCTGGCCGCGGCTCCTGACACACAGCAATATGTGTGTGTAACAGACAAATGACACACAGTTTAGGGGCAGATGGGGGAAATGCCAGTGTGCTGCTCCCTGCCTGCTAATTGCTCCATTTTTGTTTTTTTGCACACTGCTTCGTGCATTGTAAATGTGGTGTAGTATGCTCCTGCTCATGTAATACAAGTGTAGTATCCAGTTTTTACAGACATAAGCATTTTATCCCTTTAAGCAAATGAGGTGAGCACGGGAGGTTCCTCGTTTATATTACATGTGCAGCTTATGGGTGCTGGTGCTGTGTAAATAAAGGATAGTCAGACATGTCTTTCTTTTGTTTTAGATGCAGAATTTGCCTCTCGATCTCACGCTGTGGCAGCCGCCATGATTATAGCTGCTGTGTCTTTGGCTTTTGCCACTGCTATTTTTATTTGTTGCCAAACTGCAAGAACAAGTGGGCCAGGAGGGACAATCATACATACAACATGAATACTTCAAGGGATGTTTTCATATTGAAATAAATGTCAATAAGATGATGCAGCCTGCCATTTAGGAACCACCAAACTGATTAGATTTTGACTGTTGCCTAAATTATTCTGGGCTCGACATACAACCTAATGCAGGTAAAAATTTCAGACTTGTCATATCCTAACACTTGGGTAACAGTCAGGACCAGCAGGTCACATATACAATCAGATTTATGAGAGTGTATGGCCAGATCTCAGGAATATATATAGATATATATAATAAACAAAAGCCATGAATATCTTGTAAATTATATCCTTATAAACGGTGAGTTCTGATGTTATTTCTGTCACATGACTCACTAAAATTTGTGTATTATAATAAATAAAGTACCCCCAGTTGCAAAATATAAGGATATTAGAAGTTACCGCTGAGTTCCATGACCTGTAGAAAAACACTCGGCCTTCGGCCTCGTGTTTTTATATGGTCATGAAACTCCTCGGTAACTTATAATATCCTTATATTTTACAAGAGGGGGTACTTTATTCACTATATATACAGTATATAGTCTCAGGAGAATGGCACACCACTTCTATATTATACCCAGGAACAGGGTAAAACTTCATACGGCATTCAAAAAGACCAGCAGGTTGTGAGACAGGTCCCAGAGTGGATGGAAACATCACTTTGGCTGTAGACGCTCACATAAATATAATGTTTTTGTTTTTCACAAAAATCCCGGAGTTGTTGGTCTCTTTGAATGAGATATGTATTTATTTATGTGTGCGTGTGTATGTATATATTTATTTAATAAAAAACTTCTTTATTTCCTATTCATCAGCATTGCTTTCCATAAACATTGACGCTGAAAATAAATACACACTCTAAAATGAGACTGTATTTTTAAATAAAAATTTTTATTTGATATAAGCATTGCCACCGGATTCAGAGTATATCTGTTACACAAATAAACACTTCTCCAGAGAATTCTCTCACATCCCCACATACAACAGTGTTCTTCTCACAAAACCACCAGGACCCCTGTCTTATGGAAGTGTACTAGTAGAGTGCCATTAGCTGTTGAGGGGCCTTCCCTTCCCCCTGCTTCTCTGTGGAGTTCAGTACACAAGCTTCCCCAAGCGGTCTCACTACAACCATACCTCTCAACATTTTGCAAATAAAAAGAGGGACAAAAGAGTTGGCTAACTTTTCCCAAGGGACCTGTTATCTTATATTGTTACAATTACTTATTTGCTTATCTTGAAATTGTTACAAAAGTATCTTATCTGCTGCTGTGGCTGTTCTGGGCTCTCTGCTAAAAGCCAATTAAGTTAGAAACTTTGTTTCTTTTTCTGGCTGTTCAGTGCAGATGATCCCACTCACTTACTCCTGATCAGTTCAATCCCTAACTGGCGCGCACTCACCCGGGGATTCAACCCCAAACACTCACTCCTTGTTGGGACAACAGGCTGTCCTTGCTGGCTACCTTGGCTATATCTTACTCCTAGATTGAGCTGATACTAGTCTCTTAACTCACTTCCCAGCCCTATAGAATAGAGTCTCCACCCTGGTCTGGCCCTCATGGTCTTCAGTTTTGCCTGCTTGATGTTCTTGGGCCAAAGAGGAAGGGCCTAGCTTGTGCACTTCCTTATAGAAGTTCCTATTTTGGAATTACCCTACAGGGCAAACTAAAGGGTTGGTGCCATATGCTGGCTGAACAGAATGTTGCCCAACTATTTACATTTAAAAAATTAAATATATTTTACCTCCCTACACACACACAGAGTGTTGCCGCACTAGCAGGTTAATAGCAAGGCTATGCAAACTCACTGAACTGTTCTGTCCCATGTGGGCCCCCTTCAAGTCACTGACTAACTCAGAGTTAGAGAGCTGAAAAGCAGGTAATGTTCTGACTATTCTGTTACACATCCAGTCACTCCAGCCTTTATACATTAACATTTTTTATATTGCACAGTTTATCAATTTACCCAGTTTTTAATTTTACACTGAAGTGTTCCTTTAAGCAAGCAGCAGGCCAATATCACAATCATATAGGCTCAGTTACTAAAGGGGAAAAAGCACCCCCTATTTATCTCTTAATCCTTAACTGTATTTTGTATTTACTATTGTAATGCCCCTGTTTATTCTATTAATCTACTGCTCTGCTGTCCGGTGCTGCATACATAAGTACCGCTGTATAAATAAACAGGCTTCAGGGGACTGGAAAAAGCAGAAGCTAACAAATCAAGTGTTACTAGGTCGAAAGTTTGTTCTAAACCCTAATTTATTTATTTTTTTATTCCTGTTTTGATCTGTAACTGGGATAATGAGTGCTAGAAGGATTGAAGGTCTGACTCAGTGCACAGTCTGCCATATGTATGCAGATTTGGAACAAGAGATCCAAAATGCTTACCTCTGTGGTGGTTGTGACCAAATTGCCACTTTGGAGGCTCGAGTTAAAGCACTAGAGCAACAAATTGCAACACTGCGGTCGATTGACAATCTTGAAAGGAGTCTTTTGCTCACTGAGCAGGACCTAGCGGGGTCAGGTAGTTTGGGGGGAACAGAACAGCAGCAGGATGTTGAGGCAGCTAGCTGGGTGACAGTTAGAAAATCTAAGGTGGGCAAAAGGAAAATGGAGGCTGATCCGGAGCTTATACAGCTCAACAAATTTGCCAGATGGTGTGAAGAAGATGGGAGTGTGAACTCTGGATTGGCAATTCTAGATGGGGCTGATCTCTCTAAAAGCCGGGAGACCAGTTTCTCTAGTAGTGGTGGGGGGGAGAGTAGAGTCAGGCCTAAGCAGATTGTGGTTGTAGGGGACTCAATTATTAGGAAAGTGGATAGGGTAATTTGTCGTCCGGATCGCTACAACCGAACAGTTTGCTGTCTACCTGGTGCCAGGGTTCGGCATGTGGTTGATCGGATAGACAAATTATTGGGTGGGGCTGGGCATGACCCAACTGTCTTAGTGCATATCGGCACTAATGACAAAATGAATGGTAGATGGAAGACCTTAAAGAATGATTTCAGGGATCTAGGCTCTAAGATCAAGGAAAGGTCTTCCAATGTAATCTTTTCTGAAATTTTGCCCATGCCACGTGCAAGTTTAGGAAGACAGCGGGAGCTAAATGCGTGGCTCAAGTCTTGGTGTAGGAAGGAAGGGTTTGGGTTCCTAGAGCTGTATGCTATAAACCACCTCGTATAAGTGTCGAGTATGAAGCCCAACTACTCTTGCAGATACAAGCGGCTTCACAGCTGGGTCAAGTTGTTGCTATGGGTGACTTCAATTATCCAGACATTGACTGTGGTAATGGGGTTGCTAAGACACACAAAGCTAGTAGGTTTGTAAATATGCTGAATGACAACTTTTTATTCCAGCTCGTTCAAGAACCTACTAGGAATAACTTTCTTTTCGACTTTCTTTTCGACCTTGTAATAACTAACAATATGTTAGTAGTAAAAAAATGAAGCAGGAAGGGGTGGGACCTTTAGTATCAGAGGGGGGTCAGCTGGTTGATGAAAACAAAAAAAAAAAAAGCGCAGATTCTGAACTCATATTTTTCGTCTGTCCACACAAATGAGGAACCAGTTAATGAAGGTTTCCTTCTTAATAGTCCTCTCCCTTGAAGTAATACATCAGTGGGTTAAAGGGGTGGTTCACCTTTGTTATCTTTTAGCATATTATAGAATGGCCAGTTCTAAAAAATTGTTCAATTGGTATTTAATTTTTTAAAGTTTCTGAATGTTAACTCAAAGGTAAACATCCCCTTTAACAAAATGCTAAAAAAATTGCCCCGTGTGACAGTACCCCCTAAAGGGAGTTTTAAGGAATCATTTACAAGCGCAATTGCGCTCCAGCACTTTTCCCCACAGTCAGTTGTGCATTAAATCTCATTCATTAAAGGTCAAAATGTGCTTTTTGCACTTCCATATAGTTGCACTTGATGCCACTCAGTATTTCTTGCCTTCCATTGCTGCTGTGCTTCTTGATGCAGGGGAACCCACAAGCTACCACCACCTGACCAGGCAGTAGCTCCAGAATTCCCTTTGCACCCAGAGTTAATAGGCACCCACACTCCAAACAGCAGAAATGATGTGAGGTGGACTACTGTGCAACTGCACATGCAGTTTTGTTCATTTTGGCGATTCGGGTGCAATTGCATCAACCACAATACCCCCCCCACTGTACTTGTGAACATAAATGACCCCTCTAGTCCCAACCCATAGAATAAAAACCAGATACAAATCAGACAGCACATGTAATAAGCAATGGCAAGTGGTCACCATTGCTTATTGGTGCCTAGAATAGCGGCACCCCTAGTAATTGTGTAATATCTATATGGGTACAGTAATAATACATAGAATACCTAAAAGATGTATTGTGGTTTGCTAGTTTCCAACATTTATGAAGTTTGGATATTGTTGCTTGTCAGGAGTGCTCTGCCTTATTTCCATGGCTATATAGTGACATGTGCAGTGCCATTGTGCCGCATTTCAGAGTAAAGATTCAAAATAAAAAGAAGCCACAGATCCAGGCTCAATATCCAAATATAGGTTCTACTCCTGAGTGTTACTGGGTGCTCCATAATTCTCTACTGATCGAATCCTGGATTTTGAGCATCTTGCTTTGATCCCGACTATGTTGATTGCTGCCTGCCCTTGACTTATTGCCTGGAAAGCAGCTTCTTTCTTGGTTCAACTCGAACCTTACAAATGCCATCAGACCTTAAAGGGAAGGAAGAGGACTAAAAGTTAGAGGGCTGAGGGCAGAGGATTGAGGGCTGAGGGCAGAAGGCTGAGAGCGGAGTTCGTATGACAGACGGCTGAGAAGGGAGGGTAGAGGACGGAGGTGTGACTGCAGATTTGGATGATGGGTGACGGCAAAAGCAACGATGTGCCATTCCGAAGGCATAGGACATAGCATGAAGGAGATGTATTTCGCTGCAGGATGTCCTAAAATGCGTTCCGTAAGCAATTACTTTCACTTTCCTACGTCCTGCTCTACAGCTGCACTAGCAGCCCCTCCTCCCACAGACACTATCAAAGCTCCTGCCGTTCTGTAAGTTTGTTCTCTGCTTTCCTTTGGAGGGAGGAGCTTTCTCTCCTTGTTGCCTTCCTAGTTAGTTTTACTGGTTACTAGATGAGGTAAAGGAGCTGTGAGTTCCCTCTGCTATCCATCTCACACACACACTGCGCTCCTTTCCTGCCTGCAATACTTCTTTTTTCATTAACTACTTACTGCCTCCTTTCTCCTTAGCTATTTTAACCCTTCCTAGACTTCCTCCTAAGATTTCCTGGTTTTCAAGTATGTCCTCCTTATTTTATCCTTTTTTTCTATTCCCTGTCATCAGTCCTGGGAGTGTACTCCTGTGTTTCTGCCATTCATTTTTGTGTAAACAAATATAATAAACTATCTATATAAAATATTTTTTCCAGTGCCCAAAATGAATTGTGTGTGTGTATATATATATATATATATATATATATTTTTTTTTTTTTTTTACTGAAACGTAAGTGAGGGCAGTGATCACAGGACTATCTTATTTCAGTCCTTCTGAAGTGGTGTCAGTGAGAGCTTATCTTGATACCTGCCTATTGTTCAATTGACAGGCTCAGCAGACAAGGCTCTATTTACATTACAGCAGCTTGTAGGAGGGAGGGGTAATGACACAGTACAGCAGTAAAGTGTGACTGAAGTTTATCAGAGCACAAGTCACATGACCTGAGGGCAGCTGGGAAATGTCAAAATGTCTAGCCCCATAGCAAATTTTAAAATTAGATATAAAAAAATCCATTTCTTGTTTTGAAAAACGGATTTCAATGCAGGATTCTGCTGTAGTAGCACTATTAACTGATACATTTTGTAAAAAACATGTTTTTCCATGACAGTATCCCTTTAACATTGCTACATCACATACACAAGTCACATGGGCATATTAGCCATCACTTTGCTGCTGTTGGAAGTTGCATAAAGAATTCTTACACTGATACTGGCCATACAGTACCCCAGCTCAACACAGTTTGTCATTTTCTCCCCAGTGATGTCACATTGTGCCCAGAAGTAATAAATGCTAAGTCTGCACACTCGGAAAAATGTATTAGAAACATCATGAGGTTCCATAAACCATTGTGTTTCAATCCCTTGGTTAGGGGTCTTCATCAGGTCTAAATGACAATCGTAATTTTTTGTTGTTTTCTAGAAACAAGATGCTTTTGGGAATGCGCACAGAAGGGTTTCGTCTAAGTAACTTTATTCTTTGATTTCTCATGGATTTTAGTAGAAATGTAACTTTTGGTGACCAGCGACCAAATACAGAAGCCATAAATAAAACGCTCTCCAGGGTACCTTTAAAAGCTGTGCATTTGAAGCATAAACTCACCACACATAACACATTAAAAACACATAATACCTTTATCATCAATAGAATCTATAGTGGGAACTCCCAACGCACGCTAAATACTAATTGTCACACCAGCACCCAAGCTTTTCTTTTTTTTATATATGTAGAAAACAGGTAAGTTTATATTAACTTATCTTAACTGTAATTTAAACTTTGTGTTCATATTTCCAGTCCAGACATTCACAATCAAATGATGTCCAGATAATGTGCAGTAGCTAGTAATTGTGCATGTTGTGTCTCAGTATGTGGGAGTTGTAGTTTCACCCAATTAAGTCCAAGGACACAATTCCAACTGGACCCTCAAACACTTGCTTTCCATGCAGTTCCAACAAATGATATATAAACAAATTAGCAAAGTTCATATGTTGCTTTGTATTCATTGACCATTGTGTGGTCTGGCAGTGCTACATAGATCAAATAAGGGGGATTGTACCAGTTGCACGACCCTGATGCCTGTTCCACTTGCTTCTGTCCCAACTGATGCTCATGCCAATGAATATGTAAAAGAGTTGTGGAAATAAACCGGCTCCAAAAACCGCAGAAGCTGTGCTGCAAGGTTAATTCACCTTGAATAAACCTTGCAGCACAGCATATGCGTTTTTGGAGCCTGTTTATTTCCACAACTCTTTTACATATTCAGTGCTACATAGATGACATCTTTTATCATGTGCAGGGGTGACATGGGGTCCCTATCGTGGTTTCACAAAGAGATATGTGGTATACATCCTGACATTTCATTCACTGTGACTATGAACTGTGACTATCTTAATTTTTTTTTTTTTTAAATTGTTACGTTTTTGGATGTTAAGATAATCAAGGCGACCAATAGCATACAAACTATTATTTACCAAACCTACTGATAGAAATCAGTTGCGAATACGTTGTGGGAGTGTTGGTCTGAACCCAACTGACCTGAGGGTAAACCCACGGGTCCTACTGGTTTCAGGCCGGCCAGCGCATTACTACCAGGAGCATAAAGAATGTAAAAAGTTGGACATATATTGCTTTCCAATACATTACAATTTTGTAATGAATAGATCATGTTCAATTTCTTGGTACTGTTATAGTCAGGACTGAGCTAAGGTATTTTGGTACCTAAGGTAAGTGCTTGAACCCCCCCCCCCGCACTGATTATTCCATCACAACGGAACAGCAACTTTTTTCATCATATTTATTTAATTGCATTTTTACTATTTTTAATAAAGGAATTACAAAAAATTAATAAATGTAACATTTATTTTATGCTTCTAGTCAAATCGCCAAGACACAGCAGCCCAATTCCATCAGTCTACAAATTGCACGGCAGTTCTATCCTACCCCATCAAAAAAATGATGGTTGATCCCAATGTTATTAAAAATAAATATAGGAAGGCCTGTATTTTTTTCCAGAAAAGGTGGCAACCCTAACCCCACCCCACAGTCACATCACACTTAGCCCCCCTTGAAGAAGAAATTAACCCTTAATTAAAAAAACCCTACCCCCTACCCTACATAAACCCTCCTCCCCCAGCCTAGCTGTCCTCCAGGGCAAATGCCCCTAACTCTTGACTAACCCCTCTGTGCAGATTCTGTCCAGTGGAGTTCACAGCAGCCATCTTCAGCCGCCTCGGTAATCTTTGGAATGACAGGGGCGCTTCGGCAATTTTCGTGCATTTCGGCACATGCGCAGTAGCGAAACAGATAATTGCTTCAACTGCGCATGCGCCACTTCACTGGTCTGATTCCGAAGATTACTGAAGAGAAGAAGATGGCGCCTGTGAACTCCACTAGACAGAATCTGCACAGAGGGGTAAGTAAAATTAGGGGCATTTGCCCGGGGGGCAGCTAGGCTGGGGGAGAGGAGGGTAGGGGGTCTATGTAGGGTAGAGGGGTAGAGTTTTTTTTAATTAAGGGTTTGTTTCTCCTTTAACAGTCACAGAACAGCATCCCAGTCCAGCCCCCCAGCCACAACATAGCAGTTCAACCATAATATCCCAACAGTCACACTCACATCACAGAACACACAGCAGCTGAGAAGCCATGGAGAGATTACTGGGTTTGCCCCAGGGTTGGACTAGGCAGGTGGGACACCAGGAAAAAACCTGGTGGGCTTCGTCGGCCCAGAATTGCTTTCTACACTTCTTTCTGCCGTGACCTCCGTTCTTTGGGCCGGTTGCAGTAAAAACGAAATTGCGCTATAAGGGGGGCCCTGAGACAGCAGACCCAGTGGGCCCTGGCCCCCCAGTCTGACCCTGGTTTGCCCCCAGCCCCTGACATGAGAGTTGGCTGGATGTCAATTGGACAGGGTAGAAAATCCCGTTGGATCACGGCTGCATCTGCCTGTTTATGTGGTCCCGCGATCCGACCGGCCGTATCAGATGCATTTTGATACTGTTGAGTAAAACTGCTTTTGTAATTAAAGATTTATATCCCACAGGAGTCTCACACAGTCAGGGGCAAAACTACAGAGGAAGCAGACCCTGCAGCTGTAGGGGGGACCCAGGAGGTGTAGGGGCCCCATGAAGCCCTAATTCATATACAGTTTTAATAGATATTGGTAAAACAAGTCAACCTGTAAACATTTTTGGGGCCTGAAAAAGAATTTGCTGTAGGCCCAGTAATATCTAGTTATGCCACTGCACACAGTAGATGTGCAAATAAAAGTGCCGGGGATGAGATGTAATTCATTGATTATGGGACATGCAGAAATTAGGGATGCACCGAATCCACTTTTTTGGATTCGGCCGAACCCCCGAATCCTTCATGAAAGATTCGGCCGAATACCGAACCGAATCCGAACCCTAATTTGCATATGCAAATTAGGGGTGGTAAGGGAAAAACATTTTTTACTTCCTTGTTTTCTGACAAAAAGTCATGCAATTTACCTCCCGCCCCTAATTTGCATATGCAAATTAGGATTCGGATTCGGTTCGGCTGGGCAGAAGGATTCGGCCGAATCCGAATCCTGCTGAAAAAGGCCGAATCCTGGCCGAATCCCAAACCGAATCCTGGATTCGGTGCATCCCTAGCAGAAATGAATAGATGCAGTAACTACATGAGCTACAGTCATGTGACACAATTTGGCAAGGCAGGAGGCAGACTTGGGCTGTTCTTGTGCTGATTGTGACTCCCAGTTATGATCATTTTCTGTGAGAGAATGAAATGTCCAGCCTTCATTTCAGCCTAAACGCTGAGCTGAGAGGATCTCTATGCCGTTCTAATATGCAGGTAAAACACAACTGAAACCATTTATTTTCTGGGGTTCCTATACATTTAAAGGAAAGAGAAATACAAAACTTTGAGACAATGTCGGACTGGCCCGGCGGAACACTGGGAAAAAACCCTGTGGGCCCGACCCTAGTGGGCCCCCGTCGGGCCAGTCCCCCTCTCCCAATATTAAAATTTTAAAAAAAAAAGTTTTCGGCCCATCACCGCTCTGCGCTGCTTTGGGTCTTCGGCAAAGACAATATTATGTTTGATATCTGTTGTCAGTATCTCTTTAAGGTCCATCTCTTGGAAGGTCCAACCTTTGTTTAGAAACCCCATAGCTCACGAGATGAGTATAGGTATAATATTACATCAGAGTTTCAGTAATTCTGTCATTCTTAATATCTAGGGCAGCAAATACATATTTCCCCCTTTCTTATCTTAAAGAGGTGGTTCACCTTTAGGTTAAATTTCAGTATGTTATAGAATGGTCAATTGTAAGACAACTTTTCAACTGGGTCACTGACCCCATTTAAAAACAAATGATTTGTAAGGCTACAAGTTTATTGTTATTGCTACTTGTCACTACTCCTCTTTCTTTTCAGGTCCTCCCTTATTCATATTCCAGCCTCTTATTTAAATTAGTGCATGGTTGCTAAGGGAATTTAGACCCCTAGCAACCAGATTACAGAAATGGCAAACTGGAGAGCTGCTGAATAAAAAGCTAAATACGTCAAAAACCACAAAAAATAAAAACCAATTACAAATTGTCTCAGAATATAACTCTCTACGTCATACTAGCAGTTAATGTAAAGGTGAACAACCCCTTTAACTGACCTTCAAGATAGGCTTTTTGTTTCTTTAGTAATGCTGCTTATGGTTCTATTAAAAATGGAATTGTAAACTTTTTTTTTTTAACTGATAGAATAAGCAAGCAACATGATCACTAGAAAGATCTGCCAAATAATAAGGTACAACAGACATACTAGGATAGAAGAGGCTCCCAGGGCCAATGTTACAATCCTGACTCTTCTCCACTGCTCAGTCTGGAGTTGCAGGGTTAAAAGCTTCTGCTCCTTTCCCCCTCCCTCCGTCCTTCTTGTCCACGCCCACATCAACCTCAGCTTTGTGTCAGCAGCAGCAGCAGCACCGGAAGAGCAGGAGATTGTACTTGCCGCACAGAGCTTAGCGAGTGACAGTTGAGCAGCAGCAGGTCTTTGGCGCAGCTTTGGCCAGGGCCCGCACCCCTTTAGGCCCCCGTAGTTCGCGCGCCACTGAGTTCTTGCGGCCGTATGGAGGGGGGCGGGGGCCGGCTGCACGTCCCATGCCAGCCAGGGCCCACCCCCTTCTAGTTATGTTACTGCTCGCCACCTCCTGCTCCTTGTCGTCGACCCCCTTCCCCAAAGCAGAGGCTCTGAAACTACTCCGGAGCTAGGGAATGGCAGGAGCCGCGGTTGGGTAGGAGGAGTCTTGAACGCAATGCGAGGATTTCAAAATATCCACCTGTGTTTCGGACAGTGGCGTAAATAAGGCCCCTGGCAGACCCTGCAATGCGGGGGACTGTGCCCCTCCAGCATTCCCGGTCCTTAGTTACGCCACTGCCTGTATTATCTGAAAAAAATAGTCTTGCTCAAAAAAAATCCCCCCCCATGTTTTTACTAATATTCTTGAGTGGCCCAATCTTCACTTTTTTCAGATTTAGAGTTGTAGAAAAGTTACTGGGAAATGTGATATCTCAATCTGTGTTCAGGGAAGCCGCTGGGATTGAGCTAAAACAAATTTATAGTCGATTCAGTACGTCACAGAACACAACACGGATATTGTTGAAACAAAAATGAGAATATTCTGATAAATTATTCCACTTGCACTCATTGGCCAATCGGCTGCAGGCGTGTCTGACAGATTAGGACAGGCAAGTATGTCATATGGGAGAGGGAAGCGTACAAGGCGGTAGATCCTTTAGGGCTCTTAAGCTGGCCATAGATGTACAGATTTTCAACAGATCCAATCCACATCGTGAGACCAAGATCTTCTGAGAACCATCGTACGAACGTTCGAACTGTCCATCAACTAAAACGACCAATTTACCAGGAAAACAAAGGGGAGCTGCCTGCTTGGCCCTTCAAACATCCATAGATTGTACTGGGACCGACAAAGATTTTTTAACCTGGCCGATCAATTTCCTGGCAGATGTCGGACGAAAAATCGTAAGATGTTCGATCGTTTGAATCCCACTAACCGCACGATAATTTGACGAATCGGTCGGGCTGCGCTGAAATCGGTCGTTTCGCAAAGAAGAATCGTCGCGTCTATGGGGACCTTAACTCACGAGCGTTTCTTCATGTGCTCCCCTGCGCTCCGTTTGGCTGCGTTCAGCCGCAGGGGAGCGCAGGTCTAGACGCTGCTAATATCTTTCTATGTGCCTGTACTGACACAGGCGCATGTAAGCGCTGAACGCAGGAAAAATGCAGCATGCTGCATTTTTCTGCGTTTTTCAATGGTTCAGCGCTTACATGCGCCTGTGTGAGTACAGGCACATAGAAAAATATTAACAGCGTCTAGACCTGCGCTCCCCTGCGGCTGAACGCAGCCAAACGGAGCGCAGGGGAGCGCATGAAGAAACGCTCGTGAGTAAGAGCCCTTATAAATCAGCCCAGACTCGCAGGAGTGTTTATAAGAGGCTTTGCTGAGGAGCGGAGGTTTAGTAGCACAGAGCGGCTATGGAGAAAGTAGTGCCGGTGTCTGTATCCCAGCGCTGTGTGTGTGTGCGGCTATGGCTGACGGGTAAGTACAGAACCTGTGACAGAGGTAGTGTTGACTCTCAGTTGGGATTAGTTGTTTAATTAATACATGAGGGGATTGTGAATCTTTAGTTTTCTATTAGATGACACGCATGAGACAACTAGGACTTAATGTTTAGCCCTCAATAAAAAGGTATTTGCTGTTCATGATCTACTCAATAAATACTTTATACTGAAGGGCTGTATTATTATAGTCTCCTTGTGTCTTAGTGGGTTTCTTCAGGATACATGAGTTTCCAATCCAACCCCCTTATTAATGGGGAAATACCCAAAAAAAAAACTATACTTTTTTTTCGAGCATCTTCACAATAAAGCTTGGTAAAAACAAAATACAACCTTTTCATGATTTTTAAAGTAACAATCATTAATTGTATTCACAGTAAAGTGCTGTATGTAATGACATGTCTTCCTGACTCTTTCCTCATGATTCATCTGATAGGAGCTTCTTGTCTCTTTACTGTTACTGCTCTGTTGTGTCCTTGTCATTGCCTATTAGATCTCATTCCCAGCACTTAAAACAGTACAACCCACATTTTACGTTTTTCAGGGGACCAGAAAAAATAGTGTAAAATCCAGGAAAATGTCAAAAGAAGAAAACATATTACACAAATGACTTGTACCTATATTTTGGTTTCCACACAAACCTAACAACAGGTTTTAGTTAAAAATATAAAGTAGTAAGTGTTGCACATGTATACCATTGCCATTCTATTAGTGACACAAACTCCTTGTTTGCCAGGACAAAACTTGGTCTTTCCTACTTTCTTAGCACAATTATTAGCCAGTGGTTTGTACAATGTTATTCCCTCTAGAGTTCTAGTTACAGCTGGATACATACAGTGGGGGTATGTGCAAGAATTCTCTGTCAGTTACATGCACAGCTTAAAGGAGAACCAAACTCTTTATATTAAAATCCCTTACCTTCCTACCCTACATAGACCCCCTCCCTGCTTCCCCCCCCAGCCTAGGTGTTACCCCTGGTAAATGCCCCATACTCTTCACTTACCTCTCGTTGCAGATTCAGGGCATCGGAGTTCACAGGTAACACCTAGGCTGGGGGGGGGGGGAGTCTATGTAGGGTAGAGGGGATTTTAATATAAAGGGTTTGGTTCTCCTTTAAAGCAATAAGTGATTGGTACATGACTGCATAATGGGGACAGAATTTTTAAATAAATCTGGGAAAACAATATGTAAAATCTGGAAAATGCGCCCCTTGAAATGCATTATAAATTATTGCGCTACAACAAAAATTTGTAAAATGTGGGACAACTTAAATTCAGGGAATGTAAAATTGAACTTCCACTGTATATAAATAAAGCACTTTTTTTTCCCAACAATCATTACTTTCAACCCCCCTTTCTCCATTATTGTATCTTCTGTGTTCTTGTTTATTTCCTCTCCTCAACCTTCCTTGTCCTTTTCTCTTACTTTCCATGTCGCTGTGCTTCCCTGATCTTTTTCTATTATATAATTCCTAATATTTCTGTCTATCCTCCTCTGAGCACCCCCCCAATTTACATTTCTGCCTTTCTGCAGTTTCACTCCCCCACCACCTTTTTTATCCGACTATATAACCTCTCAGTCCTGCATCGAATACAGCTCCCCTGCATGTTTCATTCATTTCCCCATGTGCCACACTGTCCCTACATAGGGTTGCCCAGGCCGGTATTTTACCGGCCTAGCCTTCACAGGTCCGCGCCGCAGCCCGCCCCTTTTCAATGTCACACAGCTCTGCACCATGGCCCGCCTCTTTTTACGTCATAGGCCCACCCCTTTTTGATGTCACACCCGCCCCTTTTTCTTCCCGCCCCCCACCAGCTGGTAACTAAATTGCAAAAAGGTGGCAACCCTACCTGACTGCCATACTGGGCTGCTGCTCGTTTTTTTTGCTAGAAGTTTAAGTTCCTATCCAGCAGCTCAGGGATTGGATTGGCTGGGGTAAAGTTCAAATGTCACTCTCCAAGCTTATCCAATCCTTGAGTGGCTAAACCGGAACTTAAACTGATCACTGAGAAGTCGGCTGAAGGAGGGGTAGTGGCTGGGAGGATCGGGCGCTTTAAGGCCTTGGTGGGCCCTGGGCAAAGAGCTAACTGGCGGGCCTCTATAAATTGTGGTGCGCGTATCGCGCCAAAAATGTTTGTGAAGCCATGCCCACTTTTGGCCACACTTCCAAATACCACACCCATTTAGCAAAACTTAATTCAGTCATGCCAGTATTAAATAGATAATCAGAATACTAAATGGAGATCTGAGAGTATACTACATAAAAATGCATAATTAGCATATTAACCTTAGTTGTTCTAGGTGCAATTTCATGTATAAATACCCCTAGAAGGATGGCAAGGGGCAATTAAGGAAACAACGAAGCAGGGGATACAGGTAAATATGGCCCTGGCCTAGCCACTCACCAGTAGTAAATCCAAGAAAAGAAAGTTTTGCCAATACCTGTGTTTGCTTTCAACGGGGTGCTCCCACATTTATTCAAGGTGCTTCCAGACACTTTACAATTGATCAAACGTTTCGGGACCGCATGGCCCTTCCTCAGTGATGAAGGGCCATGCGGTCCCGAAACGTTTGATCAATTGTAAAGTGTCTGGAAGCACCTTGAATAAATGTGGGAGCACCCCGTTGAAAGCAAACACAGGTATTGGCAAAACTTTCTTTTCTTGGCAAGGGGCAATGTCATTTATAGATACCCCCCAGAAGGATGGCAAAGGGCAATTCCATGTATAAATACCCCCAGAACCCATAGCAGGATAGCAAGGGGCAATTGTATGTATTAATACCCCCAAAAGGATTGCACGGGGCAATGCCATGTACAAACACCCCCAGAACCCACAGCAGGATGGCATGGGGCAAATCCATGTAAAAATACCATCCAGAACCCATGGCAGCATGGCAAGGGGCTATTCCATGTATAAATATCCTCCAGAAGGATGGTATGGGGCAATTCCATGTATAAATACCCCCCAGAATCCACAGCAGGATGGCAAGGGGCAAATGCATGTATATATACCCCCAAGAACCCACAGCAGCTATTCAGCAAGCTATTCAATTGTATGAATGATATAGCACTGCACCTTGCTTCCTACGCTAAACTAAGAACATATAGCAGTGGGCGGAGACAACTCCTGGTGCTGTGGGGAATTATTTCAATATGGCGCCTATGATAGGGAAACAGAGCAGAAGCGCAGCATATAAATTAACATACAAGACCATGAATTAGATCCATTTAACCCATTATGTACTTTGGATGTAATAATGTCGGTACATATCTCTATTTAAAGTTTTACATCTCCTTTCATGAAAAGAAAAGCCTCGGAACAGTGTAATGCATGGAGATACTGAAGGCAATCTTCTGACTCTCTCCAGATTTCAAATGGGGGTCACTGATCCCATCTAAAAACAAATGCTCTGTAAGGCTTGTTATTGCCACATTGTATTTTTCTCCTTTCTATTCAGGCCTCACCTATTTAAAGTCCAGCCTCTTATTTTAATCAATGCATGGTTGCTAGGGTTATTTGGACCCCAGCTACCAGATTGCTGAAATTGCAGACTGGAGAGCTGCTGAGTAAAAAACGAAATAACTCAAAAACACAAATAATAAAAAAAATTAAAACCAATTCCAAATTAATATCACTCTCTACATCATACTAATGGTTAACTCGTAGGGGATGAGCCCCTTTAAAAGACTTATGTGCTGTAAGTAAAGCTTCTACTTTCCTTTTTACTTATTACATGTGTGGGGGGAGATGTTTGTGGGTGGGTTGAATTAAAATGATGTCTTTAAGCAGATTGGAGCTACAAAAATCCTTTGGAGGGACAGATCTGTAGAACTGCATAAAACTGTGAGCTTCAAGTTAAAATCATTTGATATTAAGCAAAAATATCGTAAGTGTGGGCTAAAAGTGCATTTATTTTGGCAAAATCAGTCCCCATTGACGGCGCCAAAGTCATCTGCTGAAGATCCAAATTCACGAACTGAGCCGAAGCCGCGAATAGACCCGAAGTTGAAGCCGTGAAAGGAGCTGAAGCTCTGAAGCCACAAAAGAAGCCAGAATTTTTTTTTGGCCTGTGATTTCTGATGGTGGCCCTGCTATAATACATGAGTGATACTAGGGGGCAGATTTATCAAGAGTTGAATTTCGAATTCATGTGAGCTCTTGAATTTTTTTTTTTTAAACTCCCACGAACTTGAAATTCGACCAATCGAAATGTATTAAAAAAAAATAATTTTTTAAACTCTAGTGAATAGGATTGACCCGATAACTCAAAACAAATTTGAGGGTTTTTTTCTCTGAAAAAACTCGAATGTCAGGAAGGCTGCAAACACCATCAAATTGATCCCTGGACCTTTCCAACTGACTTATACAGCAATTCGGCAGGTTTTAGGTGGCGAATAGTCACATTTGAGTTCTTAAAGGACCAGAGTATGATAAATCTCAAATCTAATTTGAATTTTTTAAAAAAACTCATTTTGAATTTGAATAACTGCCTAGTCAAATTTGATTGTTTTGGCCATAAAAGAACTCACAAATTTGAATTCGACCCTTGATAAATCTGCCCCTCAGTATTCCCTTTAGCCTGCAGCCTTGTGTCTTTATATAGTCACAGAACCCCTCAGTGACTTCAAATATCCTTATCATTGACAGTTAGGGGGACTTCTAATATCCTTTTTACAGTAGGGGGTACAATTTACCTTATAATACATGAGTAATACTCAGAGTTCCCTGTATAACTGAGCCTGCAGCCTTGTGTCTTTATATGGTCACAGAACCCCTCAGTGACTTCTAATATCCTTATCATTTACAGTAGGAGGCACATTATCCCTTATAATACATGAGTGATACTCAGAGTTCCCTGTATAACTCATCCTGCAGCCTTGTGCCTTTATATGGTCACAGAACCCCTCAGTGACTTCCAATATCCTTATCATTTACAGTAGGGGGTACATTATCCCTTATAATACATGAGTGATACTCGGAGTTCCCTGTATAACTCAGCCTGCAGCCTTGTGCCTTTATATGGTCATAGAACCCCTCAGTGACTTCTAATATCCTTATCATTTACATTATCCCTTATAATACATGAGTGATACTCAGAGTTCCCTGTATAAATCTGTGTGCAGCCTTGTGCCTTTATATGGTCACAGAACAATCCCTCAGTGACTTCTAATATCCTTATTTACAGTAGGGGGTACATTACCCCTTATAATACATGAGTGATACTCAGAGTTCCCTGTATATCAGTCTTATACCTTTTATATGGTCACACAACCCCTAGGGAAAATGTATGTTTGACATTACCCTGCGTATGTGAGCTCTATTGCTCTCAGATGCCATTAACGTGTTTTGTGTGGTTTCTCAGCAGTTTATACTTTACGCCTGCACGACGTAGAAGCCAGGCCCATGTAACCACAACCAATTCTAATCACACGGTGCGCACTAAAAACGACCCATTGCTTTCCTACGAACCAATCATATTACTGTGTCGGTTCTTGCGTGTATACGTCATAGCTAAGTTCGCCATTGAGGAAGCCGTTTATGTGAGTGACAGCTGTTACTGCCTATCGCCTACGGTCGACCTGTCTGCCCACAAAAAGGATGGCAGTCGCGTAACGTGCTAGTTATTTATATACTAAACAGGCCAATTAGTGAATAGCGGTATCTTCTCGGGCACCTCACACTACAGCCGTGTTTTACTGAAATAAACCGGTCAGCTCCTCACACACAGACGGGACCTGAATCAGGACAACACGGAGCTCGGAATAAAGTCAGCGCTACTGAACTGAGCAGGATGAGGTGTTGATGCCGGTGAAGTAGCCCCGCCCCTTCCTTTCTAGGCGCCTGAGACCTCGTACAAAAATCACTGTTTAATATAAGGGGTCGGGACATGAGTGTGTGATTTGTACAGCTCCGAGCAGGACTGGCGATTATGCGAGTAATGTACAGCTGAATACATGTGTTGGTATCATAAATACAGTTTTCTTAATCAGACAGACAGTGATCCACATTTCTAGAAGTAACTAATATTTATTTTCTTTTTACTCTCTTTTAGGCACCTTGGCACTGTGTTCCAGCCTCTTATTCAAATCAATGCATGGTTGCTAGGGTTAAGTGGACCCTAGCAACCAGATAGCTGAAATCACAAACTGGAGAGCTGCTGAATAAAAAGCTAAATAACCCAAAAACCAGAAATAATTGAAAATGAAAACCAATTACACATTGTCTCAGAATATCACTCTCTACATCCTACTAACAGTTAATTGAAAGGTGAACAACCCTTGTGTCCCTGCCCAATGTAGGAGTGTTACCCCCAGCCTCCCACCTAGGGTTGCCACCTTTTCTGGAAAAAAATACCGTCCTTCCTATATATTTATCTTTTTTTCCAATTAATAAATATTTAAAATACTGGCCAGGTGGCAAACCTACTCCCACCCCATATTACATAGAGCAGTAAATGAGCCCTCTTCATTGATGACTCCCCCACCCAGGGCTGGACTGGCAGTGAAAAGCAGCCCGGGCAAAATAATCAAAGCAGCCCACATGTAAAGACACTGGGGGTCATTTATCAACACTGGGCAAATTTGCCCATGGGCAGTAACCCATGGCAACCAATCAGATTGCTGCATTCATGGTTCTACTTGCAGCTGGTTTCAAACAGCTAATCACTGATTGGTTGTTATAGGTAACTGCCCATGGGCAAATTTGCCCAGTGTTGATAAATGAGCCCCACTATGTTTTGTACTCATCCACACATACAGTATATCAGGGTAAAACTGCAAAAATGGTTATAGGTGATGTGCATAAAGGGCTGCCTTTCTCGCTTAACTGTAATTAATGTAAAATATTACAATTATTATTGCATTATAGTACAGTAAAATATTATTTAGTGGCACCACATAAATCTAGTGTGTCTATATGAACCACTTTTTTGATTTGCCATTTATTATAAGCCTTGAACATTTTATTTAAAAATTATAAGGATTCAATAGTTCACCATTATAGTATGGGGTATATTACTTCTTATAATATTCAAGTGATACGTGATATGCAAGTGATACAATATGGACTGTTGAGGGGGGGAGGTTTGGGGAGTTCTAGTTCAACAAGTGCTTTGTTTTTTAGTTTAACTGTTTATTGCTAAGAATGTTTGTGCTGAGCAGGTACCAGCCACAATCTGGACTGTTGAGGGGGGGGAGGTTGGGGAGTTCTAGCTCAACGAGTGCTTTGTTTTTTGTTTGAATGATTATTAAACCGAAAAAGAAAGCACTCGCTGAACTAGAACTCACCAAGCCCCCCCCCAACAGTCCAGATTGTGGCTGGTACCTGCGCAGCACGAAACATTCTCAGCAATAAACAGTTAAACTAAAAAACAAAGCACTTGTTGAACTAGAACTCCCCAACAGTCCAGATTGTATCAGATTGTCGCTAGTACCTGCGCAGCACAAAATATTTTTAGCAATGAACAGTCAGCGATCCCAGGCTCCCTTCCCGTGTCTATAGCTTTAACCTCCCCTACTGAGCAGTACCTCTTACCAGGACTTGACATGCCGACGGATAACAATGCAGAGAGGCAGGTCTAGACGAGACGAGTCACATGACGAGCTGTGACTTCTATTCAAGTACAGTCCAGCCAGCCCAGCGAAGCTGCGAGGGGGGGGGCATGCTGTCACAGAGCACAGCAGTAGAGTCTCTCTCTCTCCTAATTATACAGGCAACCGAGCGTTTCAAGCTGGGCAGCATTGAACTCTATCCAGGGCTGCCCAGGCGCAACTTCGCCGCACTTCGCCAGGCGCAGTTTCGCCAGCGCTCCGCAAATTCACTAAAATCCGAAGTTGCGCACAGGGGTAGTGTAAGGTTTCGAAGTTGCGCTAGCGTTGATTCGCTATATAAAGCGAAGTTACGTTAGCGAAGGCTAATTTGCATACGGCGCGAAATTCAAATTTCAATGGAGAAACACGTATCTGCACTACAAATGCCTAGAAAACCTTCAAATCAGCAAATATAAATTTTATTTTGCCCTACACATGTGCCCACTGTCTAGGTAAGTTGCCATGAGTCAGGAAATGTAGGGGGGAAGGAGGGGAGCCCCAAAAAAATTTCGATCTTTTTCAGCCTATCACCCATCATGTAGAAAACACGCCAGCGTTTTTTTGGACTTAGAAAAAAAATTGACTTTTTTTTAAACAATCCCTATCTACTCTATTGCGCTTCGCCAGATCTGAGGTGGCGAAGGAAGTCTAGCGTAAAAGGTAGCGTTCAGTACACTGCGCAAGTTAGTGAATTTGCGTAGTTTCGTCGCTAGCGAAAATTCGCCTGGCGTAAGGGTGCGAAGTAACACTAGCGAAACTACGCCAGCGTTCGTTAGTGAATTTGCGCAGTAGCGAAAATGCCAAACGTAGAGAATTAACGCTAGCGTTCGGCACTTCGCATCTTAGTGAATTTGCCCCAAGGTGACGGAGGGGAAACACACAATTTATCTCTCTGTTCAAGAGCGGCCCACTTGAACAAGAAATAGAGCGGCCCCACGGGCAATTGCCCGAGTTGACAGATTGCCAGTCCGGGCCTCCCCACCCCCATACCTCCTGTGCTGGCAGTCATTGGCCTCTGGATGCTACTTTTAGAAAGTTAGCTCTCAGCAACAGCTACATAAGGTTAAACTTGAGACCACAGTTCCAGAAGCACTGACTTCTCCCTCTTTGTGGGATCCCGTAGTTAGCGAAATGATCAGTTAGATTACACGGGACTTCTCCACCCATCTTTATTTCCTTTTCCTACTTTTCTCATAAAATCAGAGCTACCAAATCTCTTTTTTTTTAAAAAAAAAAAAAAAATTGATCAATTAGACAACTTATTTAACTTTTTGGCACTGTAGCACTCCAATATTGGAATATCAATTATTTATTAACTCCTTTGTTGTTCACAATTGAAACAAGAACTGGGAATGAATTACAAATTATTGTATATATTAATTAATTGTAAATCAATTTTATTTATTCACAAATCATTTCAGCACTGAATCACTTTAAATATAAATGAATTGTTTAAAAGCCTCAACATTTGAATTTAATTAATTAATTCAATTAATTTAAGCACTTGCACTTTATATAAGTACTTATTTGGCGAGAATAAGGAATACAGAAGGAGCTAATTGATTTATATTAATACAGAAACACTAACAGGGGACAAGCATTACCCCCTGTTTTTTTTTTAGTCGCTCCAATAGAAACAGTGAGTTAGTAGGGATTGAAGATTGCTCCTTGGTGTTTCTTTTGATTGAAACGGGATACTTTCTTTCTTTTTCTCTCTTACTTCAGATACTGTGTTGCAACGCCACCTTGTGTAAGACCTGGAATTACACTGTAATGATTGTATCACTAAAGGTGGCCATACACGTAGGGATCCGCTCGTATTGAAGTGGGTGATATCAGGCTGATCCGATCGTAGCATAATGCTACCAATATGGGCGGTCGCATCAATGCACAGATGTGGCCGCGCTCCGACTGGATTTTTAACCTGCCCAATCAACATCTGGCCAACTTTTAACCACATATCGATCGGGGAAGCCCATAAGAATGCCCCACACACTGGTCTATAAGCTTCCGACTCGGTCTGTCTGCAGCTTTTATCAGCCTGTGTATGGGGGCCTTAAGTCATACTGTATACCAGTGTGCACTTACCTGTTCATTAGGGTTCAAAGTGTAAAAAAACCTGTTGTATATCACCTTTATTTTTGGACTTTGCTACCTGCCTTTCTGCTTTAAAGGGGTTGTTCACCTTCAAAACACTTTTTTCAGTTCAGACGGTGAACAACCCCTTTAAAGAAGTAAAATGCAGAAGGGGGGGGCACCTTCCAGCCCATCATCAATACAAAGATGCCGAACACATGCATTTGTGTAGATATGGGGGGGGGGGGGGGCAACCACAGGTCTCTGGTTTTGTAACAGACTCCTGCAGCTGCCTTGCATAGAGTTGCTTGAGTTCTCCATTGCTGTAGTCATGAGAGGTGGGAGGCAGGTAGGAATCTTTTCTCATGTCCCCTAACTTGTGTCTCGTTCACACGTGCAACACTGGAGACATGATGCAGTAGGTCCCAGTGTTTAAGTAAATGCACTTGAGATAAACAATTGGTATTTAACTGACACTGTATATACTGTTATGTTGGTCCAGTAAATCCTACAAAATGTACTGAAAGTCTGAATGCTGTCACGGGTACCAAATACAGTTAAGCCTCGATTTTAAGTACCCTGATTTCCCACATTTTACATCTTTTATTTGTGGTCCCATCAATTTATAATGCATTTCAGTGGGTGCATTGCCCTGATTTTAAGTAATGTTTTCCCATATTTTACATGAGAATGTTGTCCTGAAGTACCAAAAAATTGCTTCTTTTCCTCTATGAATGTTAATATTTGTGAAATAAAGAGGTTTAAAATACTAACCAGATGTATATTTTGCCATGGTTCTGCCTGTAAATGGTCAATTCCAATGAGTCTGCCCCTTATATAGACCTGCACCAATCACTTATTGCTTTAGGTTGTGTATGTGACTGACAGAGAGTCTTGCACATGCCCCCCCATAGAGTAACAGTAACGCTGCAATGCTTAACCCTTGTTATTAACACAGTAAATATTGTATCTCAAACAGGACCGGAACTAGGGGTAGGCAGAGTAGGCACGTGCCTAGGGCGCAAAGCTGGAGGGGGTGCCAGGCACGTACATGCTCTGTCACCCACCCCATGTCCAGTCCCCTCAATCACTGTCTTTTTGCGCAAGCCGATGTCAACTCGTGCATGCGCGCACTCATCCAGCGCCACGGCCAGCCAGGTTGCCTAGGGCGCCTGGTCGGTGTGGCCCGGCGCTGATCTTAAAGTAAAACAGACTCCTGTGCTTATATCCTTTCAGTACTTGAAGAAAAAGTTACTTTAACGCATTTCCCTGATTTTACATTTTCCCGGGTTTTACATAATTTTTTCCTGGTCCCCTGAAAAACATAAAGTGGTGGTTCTACCGTATCACCTAAAAAAAGAGCAAATAATGAGTGCTGCTGGTGTTTGGGCAGTGATATCCCTATTCTAACCCAATCTGTGTTTATTTTCTAGTTCTCTTGTGTTGCCTGGGATCTCGTACGGGTGCCACAATCACTGTGATGGTGGGAGTTTCGTCTGACTTACATCTGTGTGGCCTCACCTGCAGCAGGTTTGGGATCTACACACTGGATCGAGCTCCCACTATCCCTATCCTCGATTTCTTTTGTCCAGATGAACTGGTGACATTCTACGACAGGTACAAAGAGAGACTTCTAATGAATGTATCCACCGGCTGTGGCATCATCACAAATGCTCAGAGATCTGACAGCGGCACCTATGTACTGAACTTCCAGGGGGCTGGGAAGGATAAATACAACCAAATAATAACCTGCCATGTTATTGGTAAGTTATATGTGGGTACTGGCTGCCCCTCAGCCTCCGACGACTACAAATGTACTCCAATAAATCCCCCCTCCCTGGTTGACATTTCAGAAGAGTGAAAACTCATATCTGCTTCTCATGCTCTCCACAATTAACATCTCTAAAGGAAAGTAAATCTTCAAAATAAGTGAATGTAAAATTAATGAGGGAGTATTCTAAGAAATTTTTTTCCAAAGCAGAAGAACATCACAGCAGTCTCTTTCTTTCTCCTGACAACTTCCTTGACTACTTGGTGCTTGGAAATTGAGCAGCAGGTGGCGCTGTTGTAACAAAATTCGTTCATATTAACAGTACATGTATCCCTTAATATCTTGGAATAAAAACAAAATAAATAATGAATGTACATCTAAGATGTGCTTAGAACAGCCCCCTCATCAATTTTATATTCACTTATTTTAAAGGTTTATTTATCCTATAAAAGCTTTACAAGTGTCATTGGGCAGGAAAGACATATCCTACAGTCCGACCCACTGCTCCGGTTGTAACTGGATAAATCTTTCACTGTACAGTCATGTGTCTCATGTGAAATACAACTGGGGCCGGCAAATTATTCAAGCTGGTAACAGCAAGGAATTAGAATCCCATATAATTATCTACATAGTTAGGGGAAAAGAGTGAAAATAAATTTCTCCACAAACTTTTCAGAATAATACTATTGAACCCAGTTAGGTGAGCAAATATTATTAAACAATATACATCATATCATTCTAGATCCCTATAGGAAGTGGACAGGGAATATATTGTTGGCTGCCTGGTGACTATAACCAGCCAATGGCTCCTCACAGCATTATATAGAACTAGCAGTGACTTTGGGGCCATAGGACCCCATTAATCGTTATGAGGTCTCAGTGAAACAGTGTGAATCAATTGTCTGTTTTGCATGGGGAAGCATGAATATCGACTGTGTTTTTATCAACTGTTGGTCATTTCACTCATGGCGCCTGCAAGAGCACAATAGTTGCATTTTAGTTTTCTTGTCTGTTCTGTTCCATTTCTATTTATCTGTAAATCCTCAGTTTCTTTCCTCATTTATTTCCCTCCTCAGACCCAGTCTCTGTGACCAACATAACGACCAACCGCAGTGGAGAGAATGTGAGTCTGAGTGTTTCCTACAGTGGGGAAGAGACCACAGTTCTGTGGACATGGAACGGAGGAGACCTGCCTGAGAGACACCAGCTGAGTGACAGTAACAAGACTCTCACTGTACCCAGTACTGACACTGGCACATTCACTGTCCTTGTCTCCAACCCAGTCAGTCACACCAGCACTCACTATAACCTCACACTCCCAGGTAAGTGACAGTAACAAGACTCTCACTGTACCCAGTACTGACACTGGCACATTCACTGTCCTTGTCTCCAACCCAGTCAGTCACACCAGCACTCACTATAACCTCACACTCCCAGGTAAGTGACAGTAACAAGACTCTCACTGTACCCAGTACTGACACTGGCACATTCACTGTCCTTGTCTCCAACCCAGTCAGTCACACCAGCACTCACTATAACCTCACACTCCCAGGTAAGTGACAGTAACAAGACTCTCACTGTACCCAGTACTGACACTGGCACATTCACTGTCCTTGTCTCCAACCCAGTCAGTCACACCAGCACTCACTATAACCTCACACTCCCAGGTAAGTGACAGTAACAAGACTCTCACTGTACCCAGTACTGACACTGGCACATTCACTGTCCTTGTCTCCAACCCAGTCAGTCACACCAGCACTAACTAGGTCCCTTTATAAGGAATGTCTACAGAGTTACACCTTTGTGTGGCAGTAGATTGAGTGGTCCTTTTGTAATTGATGGTCATTGCTTTCTAAAGTCTTTATATATGAAGATGAAGGGAAGATTTGTTTTGCTGCATTATTACCGTGTTCTCTGATTTAACTGTTTTTCCTGATATGTTTTGCAGCAGCAGAATTACATTCTCACTCTGGAGTCAGGATCAGGATTGGAGTCATCGTTGGGTTAATTTTTGCAATATCAGTTTGTTTGGGCATCTTTTCCTTTGCTCTCTGCGTACATCTGGGTAACATTTCCACAGGGGAATATTCTGTTAGCTTTAGCCCTGTGAACAACCCTTGTATCCTAAATAAACATTAAGGGTAAGGCCACACGAGGAGATTCGGGGAGATTAATCGCCTGGCGACTGATCGCCTCATCTTTTGCGCGACTATCTCCCCGAACTGCCTCAGTGTTTTTCCCCATAGGCTACAACGCAAAGTCGCTTGCGCTAATGCACACGCGGCGATGCGTTTTCAATAGTCGCCCAAAGTTGCCTCAGTGAGGCAACTTCGGGCGACTATAAGTCAATGAACGGACAGAGCTGTATCTTTTACTGATGCACTTCTTCCTGTTACAAAACTTTTATTTTTACCTGTCAGAGAGGGACACACAGACCATCAAAAATGTTGGCTCAAGGGAAAGATATGTAAAAGGGCAATATTTACTGATATGCATTTGCCAGTTTGGTAAGATTTTTTAACGAGTTATCTATTGGTTAAGTTTTCATTCTGAAGGTATAAAGGTTCTAAACGTTCAGCTGTTGTTTATCTTCCAAACACTTTTTTCCAGTTCAGTTGTTTTCATGTTGTTCCCCAGAAATAAAGACTTTTTCCATTTACTTTCCATCTTTTATTTTTTACTGTTTTTTCAAAATCTAAGTTTAACGTTTAAAGTTTCTGTCTCTGGTGTTTGAGTCTGGCAGCTCAGTAATTCAGTTGCACACTCTGAACTGTTACAATTTTGCTACATTAGTGGATACATTTCTCTCAGCAGCATCTCTGGAATATTAGCAACTATTGTATCAATTCTAACAGCTGCCTTCAGGGCTGGAACTAGGGGTAGGCAGAAGAGGCACCTGCATAGGGCGCAACACTAGGGGGCGCTGTGCAGGAACCCTCTGCCTATCCCTAGTTCTGGCCCTGCCCCTCTCACAATTCATGCGTGTCCATACAGGGAGAGCGAGTTGGCTAGGTTGCCTAGTGTGCCTGGTTGGCTTGGCCCGGCCCTGGCTGCCTTTAATGAAATTCAGGGATTCTGCTCAGCAGGGTGAACACCTTGCAATAAGGATCACTTTTAACAGACCATGGTTCACAATGAAACCAAACTTGGGATAAAACAATTACAGCTTTATTAGTCCATTTAAAACACAAAAGTTGAAGCCGGCAGGGGAACAAAGCTTAACACAAAGCTTATCGTGAGTGAAATGTCACTTCATCAGAAGCTTAAACACCCCCCTGCAGATGATATACTTATATAACCACACCAATAAAAAAAGTGATGCACCTGATTAAAAAGTCACAATACATACGTAAGCATTAGATGAAATCAGTGTAATCCATACACTTACCAGCAACAGTATTGCACTTTAGAACTATGTAACAAACACATCTAACAAACTAACAGACTTTGGCACAAATCCTGCATGTAGAGAGACAGCATTGTTTTAAAGAGTGAGCGCTATCTAGGCAAAAGAAGCTCCCCAAATATATATTGGTTCAAATATCATTCAAAATCAGACTTCCAACTCCTGCATGAAGAGATACAGATGCTGAGTGCGGTAAAGAGTCGAGTAACTTGATTATTTCAGAAATAGTACAATTAATTGATCATATTTAGAAACCTCATTGACCTTTGACTCACAGGTGCACTATTGTCCTATTTCATCTTGAGTGGCTTCCCAGAATGACTACACAGCATTTTTGTTATGTAAACTATAGCAGAGTGGGGTAACACTGTAAAATCATGCAGTGTGTACCAGTGCAGGGTAACTGTGTTTCATATTATCCCTCTAACCCAGTCGGCGCAAAAACCCTCCCCCCCCCGTGTGTTGCCCACCCTCCCTCCTCCACCCTTGCCTACCCGTCCCGCTGGGCAAATTTCCCTAACTTGTTACTTACCCTTCTGCGCAGGTCCAGTCCACGGAGTTCACAGGCACCATCTTCTTCCACGCGATCTTCTTCCTGCTTTGACCGGCGTTTTGGCGTAGGAGCATTTCGCCGGTACGGATCTACTGCGCATGCGCCAAAAGTCACAACGTTTTCCGATTTCAGACTTTTGGCGCATGCGCAGTAGGTCGTACTGGCGAAATGCTCCTACTGCGCATGCGCCGGTCAAAGCAGGAAGAAGATCGTGTGGAAGAAGATCGTGTCGGTGAACTCCGTAGACTGGACCTGCGCAGAAGGGTAAGTAACAAGTTAGGGAAATTTGCCCAGCGGGACGGGTAGGCCGGGGGGGGGAGGAGGGAGGGTGGGCAACACACGGGAGGAGGGGGAGGGTTTTTGCGCGGACTAGGTTTCCTTCTCCTTTAAAGGGCAATTCACTTTCATTAGCAGAACTGTTATAACCGGAGCCGGGCCAAGCCGGCCAGGTGCCCTAGGCAACCCGGCCAGCCGACCACTCTGCTCCCTCTCCCCACCTCCCATGCATTCAGATGGCAGGGGACAGAGGAGAGGCAACAGAGAATTTAAGAGGTACCTGCCTAGCGCCCCCCTATGCTTTTACCCTAGGCAGGTGCCTCTTCTGCCTACCCCTAGTTCTGGTCCTGGTTATAACTCTTAAAATATTTTTTTAAATACCAAACTTGAGGGTATATTTTATGTTTAGGTTCCATTTATGCCGTGTCAACTTGTATATGGGCTTATCCATTTTCAGTTTTTGTTTTATTGTACAAAACACTACAATAAAATTACTACTGCTTACTTGGTAGTGTTAGAGTATCAGCCTTTACAAAAAAAAAACAACAAAAGAAAAGAAAATTGGCAGTAAAACAAGTTGTATTATTTTGACATACTTTACCCAAAATGCTGGCTGCATCTTCAGTAAAGATGTAATTTGTATGTTAGAATTTAATTTGTGTTTTCTACATAAAAAAAACTTTCTTAAATCAATTGCTCTGTTATGATAGTTTTGCTCATAAAAGTCCCCGCCTCTTTCTATCGGCGTTTCCTCTCAGTCACGTGATTTCTCAGACGGAGAGAAAACGAAACTGAATGCTTGTTCGACCACGCCCATTGTTATGGGTACGCCCCGTCGGCTACGGACCAATGAGAGGTGACGATGAGCCTGAGTTTCATTGAAGACTCGTATATTAAAGGAATGCATGAGGAACATAAGTAGAATAACTCCAGCCTTTCTCTGCTATACCATATTGTTATCGTTTCCCCCTATGGCATTTAGGAATGCAGTAGACTTCGCCGACCGAACATCTCTGCACTTGAAGGAGGTAAGTGACACTGACACACAGATCGCTGCACGGTAGCGCTACTCCTTTGCTCAGATAAGGAAAACGCCAATAGAGGAGCAGTTTGGCACCCCTTGATCCAATCGGGGCTGCAGCTGTTACCAGCACCCTAACTTTAGCTGGATTAGGGGGTACTCACTGTCAACCGCCACTACAGTTCCTCCAACTTTGGCCCCGCCCTTTCAAGACAAGGCCACACCCAGGCTAATTAAAGGGGTGGTTCAACTTTAAAGGGGAAACACATTTGATAATAGATACATAGTTAATTTAGATTGAAAAAAGACAAAGTCCTTCAAACGTTTAATCCTCCAAATGAAAACACAGCATCCATACACATGGGCAGGGCCGTCTTTAGAAATCAGGGGGCCCATACAACAAAATTTTTGGGGGCCTACGCCCACACTAACGACCAAGCTCCACCCCCATATCCCACCCACTCCACATCCCAGTTAAAAGATCACACAGACATCAGCGCTAAAAAAGTAACCCCCCCCCCACAAGTTATAAAAAGCTATTGATGGTCAGGGCCCCCTTATAAAAAATTGGGGCCCCAAAAAAAAAAAAATGTTTTTTTTTTCAAAAAAAAACATTGGTGGCAGGGGCCCCCTTATAAGTTAAAAAAAACTTGGGGCCCCAACAAAAAAAATGTAAAAAAAACCTAAAAAGAAAAAAACATTGGTGGCAGGGGCCCCTTATAAGTGAAAAACAAATTGGGGCCCCAAAAATTTGAAAAAGAAAGAAAAACATTTATTTGTGGAAAAAAAACCCATTGGTGGCTAGGGGCCCCCTTATAAGTTAAAAACAGATTGGGGCCCCCAAAAAAAAATTTAAAAAAAAAAAAAAAAAAAAAAAAAAAACTGGTGGCAGGGGCCCCCTTACAAGTTAAAAAATATTGGGGCCCCAAAAAAAAATTGTAAATTTTTTTTTAAAAAAACATTGGTGGGAAGGGGCCCCTTACAAGTTAAAAAAAAAATTGGGGCAACAAAAAAAAAAGATTGGTGGCAGGGGCCTATAGAATATGAAAATAATACATTGGTGGCCAGGGGATTAAAAAAAAAAACCCCACACAAACTGGTGTTCAGTAGAATTGAACTCATGGCTTCAGGACTTCAACTTCGCCTCCTTTTGTGACTTCGGGTCTTTTCACCGCTTCAGGACATCAATTTCAGCTGTTTTCGTGACTTCGGGTCTTTGCGCCGCTTCAGGGCTTCGGGTCTTTTCGGCGCTTCGGGACTTCGGCTTTTTTCGTGACTTCGGTTCTTTTCGGCTTCTCGGCACTTCCGCATTCGGCAACACAGAGGCAAGACGTACGGCTCGGGCGCTTGTAAGGGGGGCCCGGATCTTCAAAAAATGCAGCGCTGCCCGGGCCTCCCTTCATGCCCCCCTTCATGCCTTCAAGTATTGCAAATAATAATTCTACCAATATTTTGGTGACAAAGACACAAAGCTTGAGTGTTAGCCTGCATTATTTCTAGGGATGCACCTAATCCAGGATTCAGTTCGGTATTCGGCCTGGATTCAGCCTTTTTCAGCAGGATTCGGATTCGGCCAAATCCTTCTGCCTGGCCGAACGGAATCCGAATCCTGATTTGCATATGCAAATTAGGGGCAGAGGGAAATCGTGTGACTTTTGCATATGCAAATTAGGATTTGGTTCGGTATTCGGCCGAATCCTTCATGAAGGATTCAGGGGTTCGGCTGAATCCAAAATAGTGGATTTGGTGCATCCCTACAGTGTTGCTGATGGTTCCTTGTAGAAGGATGGGGCTACGGTGAAACTAGCAGCAGACCAGTCTTGTTCACAAACTTTTAAGCAGTTTAGGTCTTCTGGAATGGCAAACTGTTTTTGTTCTTGTAGTATATGTATAGCTGCACCTCCTGGTAAACCCTGTTCTACAAAAATAAAGCAAAATGATGAATCAGGTGCATTTTGCACCTTTAAAGGAGAAGGAAACCCCCCTAGGCACAAAGCACTCCCTCCTCCCCCCTGGCCTACCCATCTCCCCAGGCAAATGCCCCTAACTTGCTACTCACCCCTCTGCGCAGGTCCACAGACGACATCTTGTCCCAAGCGGTCTTCTTCACCAAAAGTCACAAAGTTTTACTTTCGGCGCATGCGCAGTAGATCCGTACCGGTAAATGCTCCTACTGCGCATGCCGATAAATCCAGGAGGAAGATCCAGGAAGAAGACCGCTCGGTAGAAGATGTCGCCTGTGAACTCCGTGGACCTGTGCAGAGGGGGAGTAACAAGTTAGGGCCATTTGCCTGGGGGGACAGGTAGGCCAGGGGGGGGGGCAACACAGGGGAGGGGGGAGGGCTTTTGCACTGAAGGGTTTACTTCTCCTTTAAGTGCTACCTTTTAATGCACTGGTGTACTCACACTGCATATTTAGGGCAATTGTCCTTTTCTCACATTCTGTGTACGATATATTTGAACGCGGTATGACCAATTTAACAAAACTTCTTAGGCTTTTTGTAGATAGGACTTCAGCCCCACACTCATAATGAACCGCCATTCTACGATGGATATGCAGAGTTCAGCATCCTTTAGAGTCTGTTTGCCTGTAAACCTGAATCGTTAAACAGTCAGTGCTGGGCTATCATACCAATTACTCTGTGGCATTCCATAGCATAGAGAATGTTTTAGCAGGTCAAATCTTTTGCAATACAATGGGGTTTTTTTTTTTTTTTAAATATATTTTATTCATATTTCATCATGGAAAGACAAGCATTTTATAAGATGAAATTTAAACATAAAATCAACAAATTAACTATGGATAATAATAATACAAGTACCATAAACATGTCTTTTTGAAGATCTAAGGCTTTAGGTAGCCATTGAGAAATCAGTGAAGCTAGAGTCTCTTGCTTGTAATGTTCTGGTATACCAATAAAGCCAAGGTTGTTTCTTCTGGACCTGTTCTCCAGATCATCAGTTTTGGATTCTAATTGCTTAACCATTTTTTTTTTGTAGGAAAACAATTTTATTAACCCTTTTTAGAAGAGCTATCCTCCAAAGAAGAAACTCTCTCCTCCATCTCCAACCTCTGTGAGGTAAGTTGTTCTGTTGGCTTATTTAAATCGGCTCTTAAAGAGCAACTAAAGTCTAAAACAGAATAATGTTAGAAATGCTTTATTATGTATACTAAATATAAACATGAACTTACTGCACCAGCAGCCTAATAAGACAAATGGTTTATGCTTTCAAAGTTGGCGCAGGGGGCTGTCATCTTGTAACTTTGTTAGACATTTCTGCAATATTAAGACTCGCACATGCTCAGTGTGGTCTGGGCTTCAGTTGGGAGGTTAAGCTTAGGGATCGTCATAAATTATCAAAACAGCACAAGTCAAATAATATCTGCCATAGAAGCCAATACAGCAAGGCTGATTAATAATCATAATATAGAGACTGCACTGCGTCTCTGGATACAAATCTCTACAGGGAATCCAACAATGCTGCTCGAGTTCTGGGAAGTAAGGTGGGGGGAGGTGGGGGGGCTCCCCGGCTCCCCCTGCCATTTGAAAGTATGATCGTTTACCTGCACAGCAGTTGGAGACCATCTGACAATTCCTATCCACAGCAGTAAAAGAAGGGGGAATTGCACTGCATACAGTCAGGTTTATGATAAAAACTGTAGACATCTTTTAATTAAAGTATATTGGAGATAGATTTCTTTTTCATTAAAGAAAGTAAAAATGGGATTTTATATTTTTGCCTTTACATGCCCTTTAATGTGCCTACAGCTCTCTCAATGGATTTCTCCATAGCAGGGTTAATACGGTTAGCTACTTCAGTAGCAATTTGCTTGTAATTTAGGCTTTCCAAATTGATACATTGTAAGTTATGTGGTGCTTGTGCGATAACACTGGAGTTAACATTCGCCATCTTGGATTTCCCCTGAGCGCCCTCTTTTTTTACTTTATTATCAGGACTTGCGTGTCCCGAAGTGGAGCCTCTGGATTTCGGGTTGCCGTTAGGTGAGTTACCCAACATTGTAAACTTTTACTCTGCAGGAGGAGGACCATTTTACTTGGTTGCTCTGAGGGAGGTAACGGAGCTCTCCTAATTTGCTGCCTCAGGTCTTGGCGCCATACCGGAAGTCCTGTTTTAGAATACAAAGTAAATATTTACTTAAATATTCAATAGTGATGTGCGCATCTGACCCGTTTTGCTTTGCCTAAAATTTGTGATGCACTGAAGTCTATGGGCACAAATGTTTTTCAGCCCATTGTAGTCTATGGGGGTCATGTTTGCGGTAAAACGTGGCGAAAAATTTTGCTCATCACTAATACTCATTAAATATTTAATAAGCACGTGAAGTCGCCCAAAGTTGAGGCAACTTCGGAAAATGAATCGTGCCGACTGCCATCCCGCCGGCAATTTACATTTTAGCCGTCGGGAAGGCAGTATGGGGAGATTATTCGAAGAAGAGGAGATTTGTCATCAAGCAACTAATCTCCCTGAATCTGCCCGTGTGCCCTGACCCTAAGGGGCAAATTCACTAAGATGCAAAGTTGCGCCAGGCGCAACTTCGCCGCACTTCGCCAGGCGTAGTTTCGCCAGCGCTCCGCAAATTCACTAAAATCCGAAGTTGCGCACAGGGGTAGCGTAAGGTTGCAAAGTTGCACTAGCGTTGATTCGCTATGTAAAGTGAAGTTACGCTAGCGAAGGCTAATTTGCATACGGCGCGAAATTCAAATTGCAATGGAGGAATACGTATCAGCACTACAAATGCCTAGAAAACCTTCAAATCAGCAAATAAAAATGTTATTTTGCCCTACACATGTGCCCACTGTCTAGGTAAGTTGCCATGAGTCAGGAAATGTAGGGGGGAAGGAGGGGAGCCCCAAAAATATTTTTGATCTTTTTCACCCATCATGTAAAAACACGCCAGCGTTTTTTGGGACTTAGAAAAAAATTTGACTTTTTTTTGCGCTTCGCCAGGTCTGAGGTGGTGAAGGAAGTCTAGCGTAAAAGGTAGCGTTCAGTACACTGTGCAAGTTAGTGAATTTGCGTAGTTACGTCGCTAGCGAAAATTCGCCTGGTGTAAGGGTGCGAAGTAACACTAGCGAAACTACGCCAGCGTTCGTTAGTGAATTTGTGCAGTAACGAAAAATGCCAAACGCTAGCGAATTAATACTAGCGTTCGGCGATTCGGCGCTTAGTGAATTTGTGCCTAAGTGGGCTGGTGGGGGCTGTTTGGACCTCTCTGTACTAGGAATGACAGGGCCTATTTTGAATCCCAGTCCTGCTCCTGGATCACTGAGCTGCAGGACTGAGACACCAGAGACAGGGACATTAAACATTAAACTTCAATTTTGGAAAAAAAAATAAAAAATGGAAAGTAAAAAAAGTGTTTGGAAGGTGAAAAATCCCTGGCAATTTCACCTTCATTTGCAAAACTGTAATAACACAGAAAAAACACAGAAATGTGTTCAAACTTTCATAACCTGCCAAATTTTGTAAAATGGACATGGTGATTAGGGGCGTGGTCACAAAAAATGGGCCTGGTCAAAAATGGGCGTGATCAAAAATGGTTTGTCGTGCTCTGCACATAGGGTTGCCACCCGGGCCGGTATTTTACCGGCCTAGCCGGTAAAACACCTGCCAAGGCCGGGGCCGGTATTACAAATTTACCGGCAATGTAGCTGCCGGTAAATTTGTAATACCCTTAAAAAGACTCCTTGCCCGCCCCCAATCCCCTGTAAACTTAGCTTGTCCTTCGGTTTTTGTCCTGGCCACGCTGTGGCCCCGCCCCTTTGCGGCACAACGTCACCCCTTTGACATCACACCACGCCCCTTTTTGTACCCACCCCCCACCAGCCGAAAAAAATATTTGCAAAAGGTGGCAACCCTATCTGCACAGCAAATCTTTTTGTCTCTCTTTCTGTTTCCAAAATGTTGGGAGAAATGGATTGTACATCACAGAGAGCAGTAACCAAGGGCTTTTTAAAGGAGAACTAAACCCACACTGTGAAAAGTGCCCCACTGGCCCCCCTCACAGCCTCCCCCCTGCAAAGTGTTACCCCATAATTGCGTCCCCTTTTGAAATACTGATCGCAAATACAGAGTGAGCACAGCAGAGCTCACGGTCGCCATTTTTGTCCGTGAGCTCTACTGCGCTCACTCCGCATTTGCGGTCATTATTTCAAGAGGGGACGCAATTCAGGGGTAACACTTAGCAGGGGGAGGCCAATGGTGACTTATCACAGTGGGGGTAGTTCTCCTTTCAGGTTTGATTTGGCAGCTGAGCAGGACATGTTAACCCCCAGCACATTACTAATGGCACTGACCCTCTCTCACTGCTTCCTACTGACACCTGGAGGAGAGAATCAAACAGCTGTAAAAAACAAAAAAACAAAAGTGCCCAAAAACCAAATAAGACCTAAAATGTGCCACCCAACAGCACTTTTTCCGCTTCCCACAATTTGCAACATGCGCATGAACCCCAAAATAGTATCCCTCCGCCAAGCAGATCATATGGATCAGCCTGTGTATGGCCACCTGCGCTTTAATTCAGGTTACTGGAGAGCCTTGAGTTTATAAACCTGTGCTGTCAGTTTCCCAGACATTTTTCTTCTAAACGAGCGATTTTAAATTGTACCAGCCTCAAGTGATTTCCCCTTCACAAGCAATGTGTAATTGCTAGCGAACACTCCAGGCCGCACGGCTCTAACTACAACCATGACAGCGAATCCTGTTTAAACAGAAGTCAAAAGCACTTCCCGTGACGGCGTCCCTCACGCTAGTTCGATTGAAAAAAAGCAGCTTTAGGGGCAGGGCATGGTTGTTTACATGGTAAATCCTAAAGGAAAGTTGACTTGTTATATTATGTAAATGATGTGTGCTGTGTGTATATATATATATATATATATGTGGCAGCTCAGATTGGGGAGTCCTAGCCTTGTAGCCCCCCTTTCTCGCCAGACCTGTAAACCAAGCTTTTCTGCTGCTCAGGCCCGGACTGACAATCTGTCAGTTCGGGCAATTTCCCGAAGGGCCACTCCATTTACCTGTGAAATGGGCCGCTTCTGATTTGTGGCGATTTGAGGTAGAGAGACTTACAGCATGCACGCTGTGATTCTCCTTCACAGACACACACACACCAAGCAGCTGCGTGTTCCTTCCTCCTCCCACCGCCTAAGATCAGTCAGGGAAAGGCAAAGTCCCTCTGATTGGCCAGCAGACGGGGTGGGAGGTGTCGGAGAGCTCTGTGCTGTTTCATGAAACTCCTAAGGGCTGGGACACACTGGGCGATTTGGGGAGATTTAGTCGCCTGGCGACTAATCGCATCGACTTTTCTCCCTGAATGCCTGAGGCAACTTCAGGCGACTTCGGAAAACGAATTGCCGCGTGTGATTAGCGCAGGCGATTTTTCATTTTAGCCAGGCGCAGAGCGAGGGGAGGCATTCGGGGAAGATTGGTCGTGGAAAGTCGTGGCGATTAGTCGCCAGGCGACTAAATCTCCCCAAATCGCCCAGTGTGTCCCAGCCCTAAGAGCGGTAGGGGGAGGTAGGGGTGTCTGTGTTTGTGTCTCTGTGTGTGTGTCTCTCTCTGTGTTTGTGTCTTTTTGTGTCTTTGTGTGTGTGTGTTTCTCTGTGTTTGTGTGTCTCTTTGTGTGTCTTTTTGTGAGTGTGTGTCTGTGTGTGACTGTGTTTGTGTGTCTGTGTGTGTGTCTCTCTGTGTTTGTGTGTCTGCATCTCTGTGTTTGTGTGTCTCTGTGTGTGTTTCTCTGTGTTTGTGTCTCTCTTTGTGTGTCTGTGTGTCTCTCTGTGTTTGTGTGTCTCTGTGTGTGTGTCTGTATTTGTGTATGTCTCTCTGTGTTTGTGTGTGTGTGTCTCTGTGTTTGTGTGTGTCTCTGTTTGTGTGTGTCTCTGTGTTTGTGTGTCTTTTTGTGTGTGTGTGTCTCTTTCTGTGTGTGTTTACACATGGGCTGCTTTGTTTATTTATTGCCCGGGTTGCTTTTTCTCCCAGTCCGGCTCTGATACCGCTGCTGTAAATGGGTGGAAGAGCAGCGGGATATTGGTTTGCTGTCTGGCAGCACCTCAGCCCAATGTTGAGACTGTCCGGCAGCATTTTGAGTAAAAATAGAGCATTTTCAAGCTTCTTTGTTATTAATATGAAGGGGCGGGGCAGATTCTCTATATATTCTTTTGGTTTACACATTGCAGGTACTGTGTAAGCACAGCTTGTCACTTTAAAACTTTTGATAATTTAACTAAAGCGCATTAGACATGGTTTTTTTTAATTTGACTTAAAAGACTCCTTTTCTATAAAATAATTCTAGAGTTGACTCCAGTGTCTTCGTATTGAGTTCAGTTTATGAAACAGGAAGTGCAATTGGTGTTGGATAACAAATGGCCTTTCCAACGTTCGAGCCCACAACATCAGGTGAGTGATGCTTTTGTCTGCAATTGTGTGTCACAAACATGAGTGTCCACAGATGGGGCAAGGGGGGCACTATCCCCTCCCTGGACTTCTACTTCATAATAAAGGGTATTCGCTTGCAATATGTGTATTTATATTGTTCTGCTCTTTTTTTATGTGAAACCATTTATTAAAATTATCATTAAGAGCCTGCAATAAGCTTTATAAAAGGCTTACACCTTATGTTCAGCACCCCTTCAAATAATGGACTGTCCCAACTCCCAATGCCTATTCTACTGCTCAGAGCAGCATTCTGGATTTAGCTCCGCCCCTTCCCTCTGTGAGAAGCTTCCTGCTCCTCAACTGTGTGAGGAATGAGAGAATCACAGTAGAGAATTTGCAACTGATGAAGCAGCTGCTTTCCCAGGGCAGAGGAGTGTGAATCTCTTGTGTTAGGAACAGTAACATGAAAAAATAAAACTCTTTTAAAGTAATAAAAATATAATGCAGGGTTGCCATGCACTGGTAAAACTGATGTGTTTGCTCCAGAAACACTACTATTGTTTATATAAATAAGCTGCTGTGTAGCAATGGGGGCAGCCATTCAAAGGAGAAAAGGCTCAGGTTACACAGCAGATAAGCTCTGTAGAACATAATGGTGTTATCTATTATCCACTATTTAACATGTGCCATATAGTCTTTTGTCAATTTCCGCCATTGCTGCAGCTTGTTTATATGAAGTATAGCAGTGTTTCTGTAGCAAACACATCAGTTTTACCAGTGCAGTGCAACACTGTATTATATTTTCTTTACTTTAAAACACTTTCAGTTTTGAAAACCCATTCCTCCCCCCCCCCTCCATTAAATAGTGCTATCCTTGACAAAGTTAACACTTTTTAATATTTAATACATAAATATTGCAATAAAATATCTGTTCCGGTTGTGCACAGTGTTTTAAGTGCCAGCCGTTTTTGAAACATTTTGTACTCTCACTTTAGGGGCATTTTCTGAGGGGAAACCTATAGTTTACCTAGGAAAACTATACATTGTTTATTTCGGTAGAAACTGAGCTTTCTAAATCTGCCTGAGTTTTCATATATTTCTACCTGTGCAAAAAAATGTATAGTGCTAAATACCAAAAAAAATGAAAAATTACCATTTTTCATCGTATATCAATTTATACCAGAAAAATATTTCATTTTACGGATGAAAATCCAACTGATTTGGAAAGCCTTATGTCTCTCGAACGTGCCAATACCAGATATGTATAGTTTTAGGGAGATTTAGGACTTTTGTACAGCAAAAACTCCCGGCAGTATATTACCGAATTTTGAAAGCACTAAGGCAGAAAACAGCATGCTTTAGATTCCAAGGCAAAAAATCCTGAAACCGTAGGTTTACCCCAGAAGACCATACATTTTTGAAAAGTACGCATTCTGCCGATTACAAAATGGGTAACTATGTCTCTTTACTCCCAACTACCAAGCATAAAAGCTTGTCTGAACATAGCGGTTTTTCAAAAAAAAAATAAAAAATTCTGAAAAATCATTTCAAAGGTTTTATTTTGCTGCTCCGCATATCCCAAACTATATTAGGTACCAAGAAAAAGCACCTGAAATATGATTGCCACTGAACAGTTTGATACCCATTATGCATAGGTTTACCAAAGTATCTGGCATTTAGAGACACCAATATGAAGTTAGCACATCCAAATTGTTCATGACTTTACTTCAGCTGCTGAGAAGTCAACACATTGACTGCATTTTTGTGGGGTAAAAACACAGAAATATATGTTTACCCCCAAACCCATATATTTTTGGAAAGTACACATTCTACTGAATCTAAAATGGGTACCCATGCCTTTCTGCTCCAAACTACTGAGTCGCAAGGCTTTCCCAAAGTTGTCGGTTTTGGTGAAATATCTGAAAATTGCGTCAAAGCTTCAACTTCCCAGCACCATATCACCCATGTATCATTACGTACTAAGAAAAAGCACCCTAAATATGATTGCCAGGGTTCCTCTGAACATTTTGGTGGCCATTGTTCATAAGTTTACCAAAGTATCTGGCATTTAGAGGCCGCAAAATGAAGTTAGCGCATACAAACAGTCCCGTGGGTAACTTCAGCTTATGAAAAATCAACACATTGACTGCATTTTTGTGGGGTAAAAACACAGAAATATATGTTTACCCCCCAAAACCCATATATTTTTGGAAAGTACACATTCTACAGAATCTAAAATGGGTACCCATGCCTTTCTGCTCCAAACTACTGAGTCGCAAGGCTTTCCCACAATTGTCGGTTTTGGTGAAATATCTGAAAATTGGCTCAAAGCTTCAACTTCTCAGCACCATATCACCCATGTATCGTTACGCACCAAGAAAAAGAACCCTAAATATAATTTCCAGGGTTCCTCCGAGCAGTTTGGTGGCCATTGTTCATAGGTTTACCAAAGTATCTGGCATTTAGAGGCCCCAAAATGAAGTTAGCGCATACAAATAGTCCTGTGGGTAACTTCATCTAATGAAAAATCAACAAATTGACTGCATTTTTGTGGGGTAAAAACACAGAAATATATGTTTACCCCCCAAAACCCATATATTTTTGGAAAGTACACATTCTACCGAATCTAAAATGGGTAACCATGCCTTTCTGCTCCAAACTACTGAGTCGCAAGGCTTTCCCACAATTGTTGGTTTTGGTGAAATATCTGAAAATTGCCTCAAAGCTTCAACTTCTCAGCACCATATCACCCAAGTATCGTTACACGCCAAGAAAAAGCACCCTTAATATTATTGCCAGGGTTCCGCCAAACAGTTTGGTGGCCATTGTTCATAGGTTTACCAAAGTATCTGGCATTTAGAGGCCTCAAAATGAAGTTAGCGCATACAAATAGTCCTGTGGGTAACTTCATCTAATGAAAAATCAACACATTGACTGCATTTTTGTGGGGTAAAAACACAGAAATATATGTTTACCCCCCAAACCCATATATTTTTGGAAAGTACACATTCTACAGAATCTAAAATGGGTACCCATGCCTTTCTGCTCCAAACTACTGATTAGCAAGGCTTTCCCACAATTGTCGGTATTGGTGAAATATCTGAAAATTGCCTCAAAGCTTCAACTTCTCAGCACCATATCACCCATGTATCGTTACGCACCAAGAAAAAGCACCCTAAATATGATTGCCAGGGTTCCTCCGAACAGTTTGGTGGCCATTATTCATAGGTTTACCAAAGTATCTGGCATTTAGAGGCCCCAAAATGAAGTTAGCGCATACAAATAGTCCTGTGGGTAAGTTCAGCTAATGAAAGATCAACACATTGACTGCATTTTTGTGGGGTAATAACACAGAAATATATGTTTACCCCCCAAACCCATACATTTTTGGAAAGTACACATTCTACAGAATCTAAAATGGGTACCCATGCCTTATTGCTCCAAACTACTGAGTCGCAAGGCTTTCCCAAAATTGACGGTTTTTGTGAAATATCTGAAAATTGCCTCAATGCTTCAACTTTCCAGCCTCATATCGCCATATATCATTACGTATCACAAAAAATCACCCAAATTGTGATTGCCAGGGGTCCTCCAAACAGTTTGGTGCCCACTGTGCATAGGTTTACCAAAGTATATGGCATTTAGAGGCCCCAAAATGAAGTTAGCACATATAAATTGTCCTGTGGGTAACTTCAGCTAATGAAAGATCAACACATTGACTGCATTTTTGTGGGGTAATAACACAGAAATATATGTTTACCCCCCAAACCCATACATTTTTGGAAAGTACACATTCTACAGAATCTAAAATGGGTACCCATGCCTTATTGCTCCAAACTACTGAGTCGTAAGGCTTTCCCAAAATTGACAGTTTTGGTGAAATATCTGAAAATTGCCTCAATGCTTCAACTTTCCAGCATCATATCGCCCATGTATCATTACGTATGACAAAAAAGAACCCAAATTGTGATTGCCAGGGGTCCTCCAAACAGTTTGGTGCCCACTGTGCATAGGTTTACCAAAGTATATGGCATTTAGAGGCCCCAAAATGAAGTTAGCACATACAAATTGTCCTGTGGGTAACTTCAGCTAATGAAAAATCAACACATTGACTGCATTTTTGTGGGGTAAAAACACAGCAATATATGTTTACCCCCCAAACCCATATATTTTTGGAAAGTACACATTCTACAGAATCTAAAATGGGTACCCATGCCTTTCTGCTCCAAACTACTGAGTCGCAAGGCTTTGCCAAATTTGGCGGTTTTGGTGAAATATCTGAAAATTGCCTCAAAGCTTCATTCAACTTTCCAGCATCGTATTGTCCATGTATCATTACCAGCATAAAGCATCCTAAATATAAACATAGGGGTCTACTAAACAGTTTGATGCCCAATGTGCATAGATATACCAAACTATGTGGCGCACAGAGACCCCCAAATGACAATATGTATAGACATTTTCACGGCTGACGCGCTGGCTGCTGCAATATAACCACCCGGTGTGTGTATTATGCGACATTAGACCACCAACAGTACCTAGAAACCCCAGAAAACCATATATTTTCATAAAGTACACATTCTGACGAATCCAATATGGGTAAATAAGTGTTTCTACTGCAAACTGCCAAACTGCAAAGCAATGCTAAACATAACGGTTTTTATCAAATTTCTGAAAATTGTCACAAAGCTTGAATTTTACCCCATTATATGCCCCACATTTCGTAACGTATCAGCATAAAACATCCTAAATATGAATGCCAGGGGTCTACTGAACACTTAGATGCCCAGTATGCATAGATATACCAAACTATGTGGTGCACAGAGACCCCCAAATGACAATAGTGTATATACATTTTCACGGCTGACGCGCTGGCTGCTGCAATAGAAGCACCTGGTGTGTGTATTATGCGACATTAGACCCCCCTAACAGTACAGAGACCCCAGAAAACCATATATTTTCAGAAAGTACACATTCTGACAAATGCAATATGGGTAAATAAGTGTTTCTACTGCAAACTGACAAACTGCAAAGCAATGCTGAACATAATGGTTTTTATCAAATTTCTGAAAATCTTCACAAAGCTTGAATTTCACCCCATTATATGCCCCACATTTCATAACTTATCAGCATAAAACATCCTAAATATGAATGCCAGGGGTCTACTGAACACTTTGATGCCCAATATGCATAGATATAACAAACTATGTGGCACACAGAGACCCCCAAATGAAAATAGTGTATATACATTTTCACGGCTGACGCGCTGGCTGCTGCAATATAAGCACCTGGTGTGTGTATTATGCGACATTAGACCCCCCTAACAGTACAGAGACCCCAGAAAACCATACATTTTCAGAAAGTACACATTCTGACGAATCTAATATGGGTACATATGTGTTTCTACTGCAAACTGCCAAACTGCAAAGCAATGCTGAACATAACGGTTTTTATCAAATTTCTGAAAATCGTCAGAAAGCTTGAATTTTACCCCATTATATGCCCCACATTTTGTAACGTATCAGCATAAAACATCCTAAATATGAACTCCAGGGGTCTACTGAACACTTTGATGCCCAATATGCATAGATATACCAAACTATGTGGCGCACAGAGACCCCCAAATGACAATATGTATATACATTTTCACAGCTGATGCGCTGGCTGCTGCAATATAAGCACCTGGTGTGTGTATTATGCGACATTAGACCCCCCCTAACAGTACAGAGACCCCCAGAAAACCATATATTTTCAGAAAGTACACATTCTGACTAATCCAATATGGGTAAATATGTGTTTCTACTGCACTGCCAAACTGCAAAGCAATGCTGAACATAACGGTTTTTATCAAATTTCTGAAAATCGTCAGAAAGCTTGAATTTTACCCCATTATATGCCCCACATTTCGTAACGTATCAGCATAAAACATCCTAAATATGAACGCCAGGTGTCTACTGAACACTTTGATGCCCAATATGCATAGATATACCAAACTATGTGGCGCACAGAGACCCCCAAATGGATATATAGTAGATAAAATTTACAAGGCAAAACAAAATAAGGCAGTAAAGAGTGAAATGCAAAAAAATCCAATAAAACCACAAAAATCAATGTTTTTTTTCCAGACTAGTGTTATCGGCCGTCAGAATCACAGTTTGAATATTTTAGCTGGGCCAAACAGGTTATACGGCTAGAAACAAGTGAACACAACATATGCAGAGCTGAAAATGCAATAAAATGGCTAAAAATTCAATAAAAAGGCTAAAAATGCACCAAAATACCCAAAATTGCAATATAATCACCGAAATAACATACAAAAGGTATTCGTAATGGCAATAAAACATTTTTTTCAGCCAAAAAAAGAGACGATGCGATAAGAATAAAAAAAAGCCACAATGCCATGTATGTGCGTGTGTACAATTGGTAAATTACATGTTATGTGCGCGTGTCTGTGTGTGCACGTGTGTGTGAGTGCAGTGAGTGTAAGCGACCCCCCCAATCCCCAAAAATGTATGTGTAAGTATGTGTAAGTGTGAATATAAGTGTATATTACTGTAATAAGTGTGTGTTGGTATAGAGTATACTTTCTGAGAGTTGGGAGAGATCAGCAATTTAGATTCATTCACCTGGGCTATGGACAATTATTTCAAGGAAATAAAGATTCTGAGAAGGTTTCTTATTGTCCGAAATGCAAAGAGCAAAATGTTGATTTTTTCCATTATATGTGGGCATGTCCATTTATCACAACTTTATGGGAAAAAATTACACATTACATTAAAGAAGTGGATAATTCAGACATAATTTTGAAACCCCAATATGCATTATTAGGATTCATTTCAGCTATCTCGTAATAGCTCTTCTAGGAAGATTACAGATGAAATATTGTCTTTTTGTTGGCTGGTTATGGCCGCTATTCGAAAGTTTATATTTTTGTGTTGGATTAGAGATAAATCCCCTTCTTTAAAAGATGTGCTCTCATATTTACATAATTTATGTATGCAGGAGGTAATTAGATTTAGGATGGATGATTCTATTCAGAGAAATAAAGTAAAATGCAGGCGGTCCCTGTATATTTCATCTTTAGATGCTACTAAAAAAAAAGAATTCATTCTTAAACTGATGGGACAAGATGTTCGCTAGGAAACGAATTTGGTAACTTTAGATTTTCTTTTCATTCACACAAATATTAATTTGTCATTATTATATGAAATTTTGTCAAATTTATTTGTACTGCTTTGCCATAGTGTTAATTTCTTAAAAAAGTACGGGTCTTTTTGTTTTGGATATTTCATGTTTATTGTTTAGTTTCACATGAAAACATGTCTTGAACTTTATTCATTTGAATTTTTATTTTACTTTGGAACATTATATAGTTGTTCATATATTTAATTCAATGTATTTTAATGAAAATTCAAGAAAAAGAATTTTAAAAGAAAAGAAAAGAGTGTGAATGCCAGTGTATGTGCGTATCTGTGTCTGTTTGTGTATCTATGTCTGTGTGTAAAATTAACTGTTAGTATTAATGTGAGTAAGGGCAACTGTGTATAAGAAGGTTTTACAGACTCTGTGTGAGAGTTACAGAGACTATAATGAACCTGTGTATAGCTGTGTAATTACATTCATTATTGAATCTTATAGGTACAGGTTGGCTGTGGGTTTTGCCTACAACTATTCTCATTTGCCACAAAGCACATTAACCCCTACAGTTCCTTGTCCTGCTGCTCCATTGTCTCCCCCACCTATCCATGGCCTCACTCTATTCACTGTCTTCTTTTACTCTTTCCCTTATCATTCCACACTCACCTCTCCGTCTCTAATAACTCTCTGCCTCACTTATATATTTATATATATATATATATATATATATATATATATACATATCTATAATATTATAATATATACCTATGGGCGTCATTTCCGCTGCGAAAACAAGATGAAAAAATTCACCCATCCCTATGTATAAACATAGTTTCTATACTAGTGACTTTTTTTTTTCACTCAAAATATTTTAGTTTGCTTCTGGTTCACATAAAAAAACATTTTCACAATTACATGGTTTGTTATCATACATTACGGGGCACATTTACTTAGGGTGGAATATCAAGGGTTAATTAACCCTCGATATTCGACCCTCGAAGTAAAATCCTTTGACTTCGAATATCGAAGTCGAAGGATTTACCGCATGTCCTACGATCGAATGAAAAATCGCTCGATCTAATGATTAAATCCTTTGAATCGAACGATTCAAAGGATTTTAATCCATCTATCGAACGATTTTCCTTCTATCAGAAAATTTATGGAAGCCTATAGGGACCTTCCCCATAGGCTAACATTGCACCTCTGTAGGTTTTAGGTGGTGAAGTAGGGGGGGTCAAAGTTTTTTTTAAAGAGACAGTACTTCGACTATCGAATAGTCGAACGTTTTTTAGTTTGAATCGTTCGATTCGAAGTCGTAGTCGAATTAGCCAATTCGATAGTCGAAGTAGCCAAAAAAATCATTCCAAAATTCAACAGTTTTTTTTATTCTATTCCTTCCCTCAAGCTAAGTATATGTGCCCCTACGTATACAATGATTCAAACTGCTTTGTACACTGTTGCAGAACCAGATAATATGGAAAAAAAATACAATAAAAACATTCAGAATAAAGAAAGAAAAGTAAGAAACAAAAAGGAATGAAGAAGAGAATGCAACCCCCACTCAACATAGTATATGTTCAAAATACATCTTTGGTTGGTACCCACATTTATCTTCAATATTACTGTAAATTAAACCATCTCTCAACCACATAATTCTGCCATGGTGTCCAAATCTCGACAAATACATCCATAGTATCCTGTACTCGAGCTGAAAGCTCTTCCATTACATATATAGCATTTATTTTGTTCAAAGTCTGTTGCCAGGGTATATCTGGGGACAGCCAATTGATAGCTAGGCTCCATTTCACTGCTGAAAGAATATGTTTAACGAGATGTTTAGCTTGTTTATTGAGCTGTGCTGGAGGAAGATTATGTAGTAGTTCCTATGGATTTAGCGGAAATGTTACCGAAAAGATTTCTTGCCTTGTCAAGGCATGTACTTTATATACTAGTGAAATTTTATGGTGCACAGCCTCTTCCTGCTATTGTTACTCTACGTTATCTGCAGTAGAACCCCCGTTTTACATTTTTCAGGGGACCAAAAAATGGTGTAAAGTCAGGGAAATGTAATATGCATTATATACTGGTGGGACCACAATAAAATGGTATAACATATGGAAAAACTTAAAATTGGGGTATGTAAAATCGAGGCTTCACTGTATGTATCCAGCTGTAACTAGAAATCTCAAGGGAATAACATTCTGCAAACTGCTGGCTAATAATTGTGCTAAGTAATTGTCAGTGCTGTCCTGGCAAACAAGGTGTTTGTGTCACTAATAGAATGGCAATGCTATACATGTGCAACACTTACTACTTTATAAAAGTAGCTGTTGTAAGGTTTGTGTGGAAACCAAAATACGAGTACAAGTAAATTGTGTAATATGTTTTCTTCCTTGCCCCCCCCATAACATTTTCTGTGGACGACCATGGTCACAAAGGTGTGTCTGACACAAGTGCAGCCAATGCTTAAAAATAAACACTTGTGATTTCACTGTGATGTTCATTTTACACAATTGTGCTAAAAATATTCTATACCCTGGTAGCGTCTCTTCTGGCGTATATTCAAACAGGTTGCTGTGGGAACCTTGCATCTATCATCATTTGCTTAAATGGATACCATTTCTTACCAGTTTTTGCCCCCAAGATACATGTTAGAGCCATTTTGCCCCAAAAACTAGTGACAGACAATACCCATTAAAGCCAATGACAGGCAGCAAAGACAGTGTTTAGTGTTTTCTGTACATAGCATTAACCTTATTCTGCTAGATGCTCCATATTAGTTATCACACATTTCTTAAAGGATAAGTAAACATTAATTTTTTTCAAAAATAATTAATAATTATGGTTTTATTAAAGGAATAGTAACACCAAAAACTGAAAGCGTTTTAGTTATGAAAGTTTAGTATCCTGTTGCCCTGCACTGGTACAACTGGTGTGTTCAGAAACTCTACTATAGTTTATATGAACAAGCTGCTGTGTAGCCATGGGGGTCAGTTATTGAAAGCTGTAAAAGGAGAAACAGCACAGGATACACAGCTTATAACAGATACGCTCTGTAGTTTACAATGGGATTCTAAGGAGCTTATCTGTTGTCTACTTTGTATCCTGTGCTTGAATGGCTGCCCCCAAACACACCCATTTTATCACTGCAGGGCAACAGTACATAAAATTGTCATTTCTTTGAAACACTTTCCTTTTTTGATGTTGTAAATATCAAGGTTTGGGATGTAAGATACATAAATGGTTATGCATAAATGACAATGCTTATAGAACAGGACACTGCCACAGAACAGATGTGTTAGACCAGGAATCCCCAACCTTTTGAACCTGTGAGCAACATTCAGATGTAAAAAGAGTTGGGGAGCAACACAAGCATGAAAAATGTTCTTGGAGTGCCAAACAAGGGCTGTGATTGGCCATTTGGTAGCCCCTATGTGGACTGGCAGCCTATAGGAGGCTCTGTTTGGCAGTACAGCTGTTTTTTATGCAACAAAACTTGCCTCCAAATCAGTAATTCAAAAATAAGCACCTGCTTTAAGGCCACTGGGAGCAACATCCAAGAGGTTGGAGAGCAACATGTTACTCACGAGCTACTGGTTGGGAATCACTGTGTTAGACTATAGACTTCAAGGTTAAAGGCCGTTCTACTATTCTAATACATCTGTTGTCTCATGTCACAAATATTCCTAATGCAAAGGCTAAGAAAGACAAATATAGCCTCAAAAACACACATACTGCACAGATACCATTCTGGACACTGTGCTGGCACAGCATATGTACTTGTATAATATACTAAGGGGCATGTTTACTAACATTGGAGATAAATATCTGGAGAGATTTCTGGAGATGTTGCCCATAGCAACCAATCAGATCTTTGCTTTTGTTTTCTAACTTGGCTGTGGCTGTTTAAATCTAATTGCTGATTGGTTGCCATGGGCAACATCTCCAGAAATCTCTCCAGATATATATCTCCAATGTTAGTAAACATGCCCCTAAGATTAGAAATGGTTTTACTTAAAGGAATCAGAGACTTAAAGGAATCAGAGTGAGTAACATGTTGCTCTCCAACCTCTTGGATGTTGCTCCCAGTGGCCTTAAAGCAGGAGCTTATTTTTGAATTACTGATTTGGAGGCAAGTTTTGTTGCATAAAAACCAGATGGGGGACCACATGGGTCATATCTGTTGCTCTTGAATCTGAGCTGCGTGCTAAAGATCAATTACAAATTTACTGAAGTTATGTCCCATGTGGCCCCCCTTCAAGTCACTGACTAACTCAGAGTTAGAGAGCTGAAAAGCAGGAAGTAGTGTTCTGGCTATTATGTTACACATCCAGTCACTCCAGCCTTTATATCAGGGGTGTCCAAACTACGGCCCGCGGGCCAAATGCGGCCCGATATCCATTTTTAATTGGCCCGCGATCAGCACGATCTCCTTGCGCTCGCTGACAGGCACAGTCAGAAAAAGCAGGAAGCATTGCAGGGAGCGCAAGTAGATCGCGCTGATTTGGTAACAGTGTAGGGGGAATGAAAAAAGAGTAATGTGCTGTGCTGTAATGTCACTGTTATTTCAGTGCTTGTGCTACACTTCACCCTCTCTCCCGAGGCTCCCTTCAGCTGTGTGTGCTTCTGAAAAGTTTATCTGTAGACACCGCCTACTGTTTTTTCATTGGTGGGTAGGCGGGTTAGGCAGATGAGACAGCCAAACGCCATGAGGATTCTTTACAAGTTTACTGAGCTGAATCTGGAGGAATGCACTGACAGTCAAGCTAACGACTGTTATAGCAGCAAAACTGTAAAAAAAAATAATAATGCATTCCAATTACAAATAACCTTATAATCTTTCCCCAAAGCCTAGGAAAGATTATAAATTTCGACTATACCCTTTAAAAAAACATGCTTCAGAGGCATACATGTATCTATATATAAGGTTTACAAGTGACAGCCAGATACTAAAGAATGAGGTCTATCGTTGGCTTCAGGCAGGCAGCAGTCACCTATTCAACGTCACAAAAGGTTTGTGGTTTGGGAAGCTGTCAGAGGAATCCTGGAGACCGCGATCAGGTATGGGGGAAAACAGTGCAACAATGGATAAACTAGTTTAAATAACGAAATAGCATTTTCTGTGGGAACATTTAACATAAGCCTGCTAGTCCAGTGAATACGAGAGAATATATGAACACATTGAAAGTATACATTTGTCAAAGCCGCTTTACCTAGAGTCACATAACGGGAAGTATCGTACTTCACCTCGAGTGAGTGGCCCGACTGTTTGTGTATTTTACTGCATATGGCCCTTGGTGAAAAATGTTTGGACACCCCAGCTTTATACATTACATTTTTGGCTAACTATATTAGAAACGTTTTATTTTGCACAGCCTATATATTTACACAGTTTTTATTTTCACACTGAACTGTTCCTTTAAGATGGACATACAGGCACAATTATGCTAAATTATAGATGATGATTGGATGTCACGGGATCAGCCCCATGAGAGAAGAAATGGTTAAATGGTTGCATGTTATATTACCAAAATGTCCACCACATCTTCACGAGCTTTCATGACATATGAGCTATTATTTAATACTCTGTATTATATTACTCTGTATTAATGTATACCTCAAATAAAGCTGTCTGGTTAATTTCCTTAGTGAATCTGAATGGTTCAAGGCCCAGGGGAAAATTTGGGGCCAGGCTTGATTTGTGTAAGCATTTATTTAAATCCAAGAGAGACTAAAGGTGGCCATACACGGGCCGATAAAAGCTGCCGACAGACCGTGTCGGCAGCTTATTGGCCAGTGTATGGGGGCCCCCGACGGGCTTCCCCGATCGAGATCTGGCCGAAAGTCGGCCAGATCTCGATCGGATGGGGTTAAAAATCCCATCGGATCGCGGCCGCATCTGTTCGTTGATGCGGTCCCGCGATCCGACCGCCCGTTTGTGAGAGCTAGGATCCGATCGTTGGGCCCTAGGGCCCACGATCGGATCTGCCCGATATTGCCCACCTTGAAGGTGGGCATATCGGAGGGAGATCCGCTCGTTTGGCGACATCACCAAACGAGCGGATCTATCCGTGTATGGCCACCTTTACTCATTGTAGGTGAGAATTTATATCCCTGGAGGACTATAGGAGAATAGATATGGCAGATGTTACTGTTTTTTTAACTGCCATTTGTAACCATCCGCTGGTTAGTTGATGTAACTGTACAGTCAGAAAGATATACCTTCAGAAGGAAAACAGAGAAGTGTTCTGATGGTGCTCTGATCACAAAAGAGATAAGAAGACTCAAATGCCCTTTCAAATCTTTTTCCTGAGCAAAAACATCAGAACACTTTTCTGTTTTTTATCTGAAGGTATATCTTTCTGACTGTACAGTTACAGCAACTGACCAGCAGGTGGTGTTGTTCAATATTCATTATAAGGAAGTTAAAGGAAAACGTTACCCTCCAAATGAATACTAGTTTATATTATTGTAGGGATGTGAAAATTTAGACACCCTCACATATTATTGACAGGCACATCCTTAGTAATATGGACGCCTAAGTGGGTCCTAATGGGGACCTTGTGTCTTAGCTCTGCTTATGTAACCCCTGTAGTTCTGACAGTGGATGCTAGATGGCACTGTGTTAAAAGTATAAAACCTTTTTAAGCCATGCTCTCAGGGCCCTTACCTGAGCAGGCGACAAGGGAATGGGCACTGGAACCTAGGTACACTAGGCCTAGCAAAGGACAAGCTATAGCACAAATATAATTGAACGTAAGCTTTAAGTAGATACGGTGCCACTCATTTTACTATAGCGCAACATTATAATAAGTGGTATAGTAAGGGCACACTGTAAGGGCACACTGGGCGATTCGGGGAGATTTAGTCGCCTGGCGCCTCGACTTTGCGGCAACCAATCTCAAACGCCTTCCCTCAATCGCACTTCCCAGGCGACTAAATCTCCCAGAATCGCCCAGGGTGCCCTTACCCTAAAGGTCTAAAGTTTATGCAGAAGGCACAGAACCAAAGGGCCACAAACTGCCACCCACTGACTTGCTTGTGAAAGTCTTGCATACACTTGTCCAGGGGCTTGTCAAATAATAGTTGCCTTGAAACGCTAAAAACAAACAAAACGTATTGCCTAAATGAATTTGCATGAGTTTTTACTACCAATACACATACAAGTCACTAAGGGCATTTTCAAATAACATAGCAAATTAGTAATTCTAGAGCAACTGCACTTGCTGATTAACGATTAAAGACGTTTCATTACTCATCTGAGCAGCTTCTTCAGTTCAACTGATACCTTGGTAATCCTATCACAGTAACTTCATAGCATTCACCCCTCTGTGAGTTTCAACTGTCACCTCTCTGGAAAGTTACAATGTGCCATTGTGATTGGATTAGTGGAAGAGTTTACAGTATATGCCAGGAACTTTCCATACCAGTCAGTTGAACTGAAGAAACTGCTCGGATGAGTAGTGAAACGTCTTCAATGATAACTCAGCAAGTCCAGTTCTATATATCTATCTATATATAGATATATATAGATATATAGTTTGTTTGGACGCACACCTTGAGCCAAATGTGTAAACCTGGGTGCTAGTTGAAAAAATGGATCAATAGCAATGCACTGTAACAGCACTCAAAGGAATTTCTGACAAAAAGGATTATGCAAAGGAAGGTTTATTTGATCCGACGTTTCAGCTCCATATTGGAGCTTACATCAGGGAAAGAAACAGAGCATAGTGTCCAAAAGGACGTTTAAAACACCATTTTGGCACCAAACAATGTTTTTAGGCAACCAAAACAAAGGCATAAGCGGAGCAAGAAAACAGGTTACTAAGTTCATAGTGTTGACCTACTCCTGATTCGCACAGTTCTAGCAGTCCCACATGAACAAAACTGCAAATTCTACATTACTGTAGTTTGTGAGCGTATCATTGCAGAAAAGTGGGCATGTCCTATGCCCCGTCCATGGTGCTGTAGTGGTTACTATGGCCAGGAGGTGCAGTGGACAGACCGCCTTGTGTCGTTCGCTAAGGCACGCCCCCCATTTCTAAGCGCCAAGCACCTAGCAATGCTACAGCATCAGGCTTAGGAGGTGCTGGACAGCATAGCAGCGTAGCCTGTCTGCCAGTGACCACCTACAAGCATACGCCCCTGGTAGCTGTCCCCAATTTGAGCGTGGATAGGGTGGACCCAAATTCGCCATATAGTGCACCACCTTACCAACTCACCCACATATCAGGACCAGATAGGACATAAAGGCTTGCTCGCAGTTAAATGAAGTTCAAGGGAGCTAGTGGGCAGGCAAAAGTATGGATATGCCTGCTACCCATTGTACCAACGCAGTCAATGGTCAGAGGGGAAGAATTCAAGTAAGAGTTCAAGTAACTGAGTCTGAGGAATGGTGCCTGCGTTCTGTCGCCGGCGGCGGCCGCTGGCGCAAAGACGCGGGCGAAAATGCCTAAGACGGACGTGCTGGCGTCAGTACTGCGACGCCAGCGGAAAGACGCCAGTTTGGCGCCAAAGTAACAACATTTAAACCTGATTCAGACTGAGATGCATTGCCTGGTTATTAGGTTGTTAAACTGAAATCCTAGCGTCTCTGCACTTCTTGAATTCCTGTTATCCGACCGTCTCACTGGCTACTCTCCACAACCCTGCTCCCTGTTCCACTCCAGGTGGGTAGCGGTTGTGTGAGGCGCTTGTGGGTTCACTATCTACTGCTCCAGCTCCTTCTACGACTGGATTATACTGGTGAGTCTGACACTGAGTGAGGAATTCCACTGGTACTTCTTTTGGAGGTGCAGATAGGAGAGCTCTTCTACAGGCTCCAATCCCCTGGTCATGTGGGATGACCGTGTACATTTCCAAAATGCTGTTTGGCGGAACGAAAGACAAACCCTTCAGTCTTTTAATCACATGACTTGAATCCTGAGTGTATGATGGCATGGCTCATACCAGGGGCTGGAGGTAGTGGTCAACATAAGTGGAGATTGATTGGTATAGTGTGCCGAATGCAGAGATGATGGGTCTCCCTGGAGGTGCTGTTACAGACTTGTGGATTTTAGGCATAGTGTATATGATGGGTGTGCATGGAAAGTTAGTTATCAGGAAATTAAAAGTACTTACTTTACATCCAGCCATCCGGCATTCTTAGCTATCACTAATAGGCCATCCAGTTCCTTCTTAAACGTATTAGTTGGATCCCCTGGACGAGGTCTTCATGCCAGTTGTCCGAGAATCTCTTTCCTATAATAGGCATAGTCAAATAGGACTATAGCACCCCCAAATGTCTTGATGGATGCTGGAGGATTGGGAGGGTCAAAGGTGCTTTTGGTCAAAAATTTGGGGATGCTTCTCTCAGGCGAGTTCTTATAGTATTGTTTGAGTTTGCGTTTTCTTTGGAACTTGTGAACATCCACCAACATATCAAAGGGATCGGGAGAGGCAGTAGGTACGAAAGAGAGGCCCTTAGACAACAGAGAGAATTCACCAGGCGATAGTACATGTTTGCTCAGATTGAATATTATATTCTCCTGCCCCTCGGTGGTTTCCCTTTTACATTTGTGCCCCCCATGTCTTGTATGCCCTCACTTCCTTCTTTTTCTTTCACCATTTTGGATCTCATTTCAACCCCTAAAAAAGGTTTGTCGGCAGCCGTATCTGAATCAGTAGATTGATCTTAACTGTCAGTTGTGTCAGAGTGTTCCCAGGATATGTTTTCTCCTTCTTAGGTGTGCCCTGTAGTTGACGGATTTGATGCCCATCAACCACCCATACACTCTCTTGTTCTTATAGTCATCAGAGACTTTCTTTAATTTATTTTGTTTGAAGGATGGTTAGTCTTGTTTATATTTATCCACCAGCTTCTGGAGCTTGTCTAGCCAATCATTTGTTGTATCAGAGTGAAGAGTGTCCAAATATAGCAAAATATCTCCTTGAGTTGCAGCCAATTCCTTGCCCACTTGTTCCACCACAAGTAATATCAAATCAAAGGAACATCTATTAAGTATCCCACACCATTTGGCGCAGAAATCCGGATTATTCTGGACTAAAGTGGGGCTATTATTGATTCTAAAGCCCCTTGGGATAACACGTTGTCTGTGATAGTTAGATAAATATATGCCGTGTAGTAAGAGGTCCTGTTCCTTACGTTTGAGATTCAGTGAGGCTCATTTATTAACGCATTGCAGCGCTAAAAAACACGCAGAGGCTCAACATTTGTCTTGTGCATGCGTGTATTTATTAATGTAGTGCACAATACTTGAAAAGTGTGATGTGCGCGCTATTTTCGTTGCAGACAAATGCGTTTATTAAATTTGCGCATTTTCTGTCCCAATGGTTGTAATTAATGATGTGCATAAACCGCAAAAAGGAACGAATAATTTTGTTGTGCTTGTATGGATGCACTGTTTTAAATAGTTGCGTTACTTGCGGCGCATTATGCGCTAACTAAAAATTCATGTTTGTATATCTTTATTATTACCGCTTGTGTAAGTGTAGTATTGGGTTGTAATTCGTGTCTCATCATCTTTGTTTGATAAACAGTTGTGTCTCCCTGCCTGATGGCCTTTGCACTGAATATCAAAGTACATAGCTCACACTCAATTGTGAATTGTGTCCTGATAACTTTTACACTGTGAACTCTGACACACCATTCTGTGCACCTTTCAATAATGTGTAATGTAAAATATGAGGTGGGCTGGGCGCAACAGAGTGTGACACCTACATACAGTACATATATTTGCACACTTGTTGTAAAGGAGTGCTGCATAACATTGTAAATGATGAATGATGAAAAGCTGTAACGGACCAGACTGAACAATTAGCCTATGACTTTGTGCCCCTAAGGCACGAAACGCGTAAGGACTCCTGTGATGATGTTTTTGCTACAAATTTTTTTTTTTTTAATACTTCTAACTTGCGTAGTGTAATCTGGTACATGCCAGCCTTTCATTATTCAACATTTCCAACATTACCTCCTTGAGCTGAAGGTGTTCGGCTTGAGAACTTGTAACCACTGTCTATTTGTGAAAGTCAACAACAACGATGACCACTAACTGCATTTGACACTGAACATTGTATATATATTGTTACTGCTGTATAACATTAACTGCAATTAAAGGATCAGTAAAAAAAATTAAACTGTTTTAAAGGACAGACAAGATATTATACTGTTGTGCTTTACTGGTAAAAGTGGTGTGTATACACAACTTTTGTTTATGTAAACAAGCTGCTGTGTACCAACAGCCATAGAACCAACAATACATTGTAGATAATGGATACGTTATGAAGAGTCCTATTGTATACTACTGAACTTATTTGTTATCTGCAGTTTTATTAAAACTGAAATGGTATTTTCTTTGTTTAGATTGCTATTTAGTTGTAATACACAATAATGTACATTATTAGTTTGATTGTCTAGTACATATTATTGTATTAAGTTAAAATATTAGTAATGATTGCTTTATGGATAAGGGATTCTGTTCTTGATTAGCGATGGGTGAATTTATTCGCTAGGCGCGAATTTGCGTGATTTGCCACCAGTGAATAAATTCGCGAAACGCCCGCGAAAATTTGCGGCAAAAATTCGCCGGCGTCAAAAAAAATAATTTTCACCGGCGTCCGAAAAAACGAGGTGCCGGGACCATTTCGCAGATTTTTTGCCGTTTCGCGAATTTCGCGAATTTTTCTGCAAGATGCCGCAAATTCGCCCATCACTATTCTTGATATGTAAAACATAATTTGTAATTTTTACATGAAATGTAACAAATTAAAAAACATAATACATATAGAAATCTGCAAATTAAAAAATAATCTTCATTGAACATGATCAGACATTTCAAAAAGTACTGCAAAATTTGCAAATACCACAATTTGTTTAACATGTTCTCTTTAATGTGAAATGTATGTTTTGTTTTAATTAAGAAAATTTTTGTTAAACAATTATACAATTCAAACATTACTGCAACTTTTTCTAAACCGACTATTTCTTCAAATTACCAGTAATATAAAAAAAATAATTGTAAATAATATGTTTGTACATTACTGCAAAGAAAAATGTAATGCACATTAAACTACAAATTTGCTAAGTCTTTATTAAGAATTAACGTAAGGATACTCCACTTGTGGTCCTTTTTAGAAAAGGAAAATGGTGCCGATCTATTGTGTGGCGCTCTATTTCTCCTCCCTGGCTATCTCTTATAGAATGCAGGGAGGAGAAATAGACCACTGCACAATATATTGTCGCCATGTTGTATTTTTTAAAGAGGCCCACAAGCAGACTATCGGTAAGTTAGTTCTTAATAACTATTAAATTAAATGTGTATTGTTGATTTCTATTTGTAATGTACAAAGAATTTATTTATAAAAAGTTGTCTATGTTACTGGTCATTTAACATTTTTTCAATAATTCAGAAATCATTATTGAACATGATCCAAATTTTCTAAAAGTAATGACATTTTTTAACATATTCAGAAGAATGGGACATTTCTCCTGATTTCGAATAAAGCAATTATTTATTGAACTTAAGAAATATCCAAATGGATAATGGAAATGCTCAAAAAAACCTATTTTTGTAACAAATTCTCAATAATGGCAAATTTTTGATCAATCTTTAGAAAAAGATCTTGTTTGAATGCCTCTATCTACTGATGAATAATATCCATTTTACCTTCAAAAGCACAATAACACTTGGCACAGTATTGAGTATTGGATGTATCTATACATTCTAGCATAACAGACTCATGCAAGTTAGATTGCTGAACTTCACCATAGCTGCTATAAACTTCTTCGAGGTCTGGTCCTGCTAGCAGTGATAATGGCTTGAAGGCATTATGTGAAGCATTTTCAGGTGGAGATTCCGGCTGCAGCTCATGTGGTGGAGAAACAGTCTCTGAAGGATCTTGACCATGTACTGGTGGATTAGGTGGTAGATTAGGAGGTGCTGTGGATTGTATTGGGGCCTGAAGTTGGTGGCCAGATGTTTTTGCTGTTGGCTCCTTCTTTCTTGCTTCTTGTGGAGTTTTGAAAGTATCGATTGGCTGAGGTATATTGTGGGATGATCCTGCTTGTGCCTCTTGCGGTAGTGAAACATGGGGCTGGTGTTGTTTCTGTGTAGTCATTTTCTTTGTTTAGCTATTGAGTGCAAAAATGAAATAAAATGAAATACATGTCATTAGTAGTTGAGTCATTTTTCTATAAAGTATTTAGTCTACTGTATAATGATGCTAAATAATGCTTATTAACAGGCAACTATAAGTGAATTAAAAACACTAGTTTAGTCAATAATATGTATTTTACCATTTCTTATTTATGTCTAAAAACATGCTGATGTAAATGACATAAAATAGATGTGATTAGAAATAGTTCCATTGTACTATAACAAATATATGTTTAACATTGATGTTTTCATATGATATATTATGTCAGAAAATTAATCTGAGTGTGGATTAAACTGATATGCTATGTTTATCTTATAAAGTCGAGAAAAGTGCAGTAAATGGTGCTTTGTAATGTTATGCTTCGGTGGAATTACCCACATTAGACACTGTATATAGATAAATGTTACTTCTAATACATTGCACATATAGAGTATAATTACCTAATTTAATTCTGTGTCGGATTAGTTCAAGTCATTCTGTTTCACGAGGATTTAAATCATTCCAGCGTCTTTGTATTTGTCTGAATGTTCTCCTGTGACCAGTTTTTTGTGCAATAATTTTTTGAAACTGATAACATTGTTGTGTTCTAGTTCACATCATCTATAATTACACAATAATAACATACTCCTAGTAGCCATGGAGTAAAGACCTCTATTTTTATAAATATTTTTAGAAAATGGTAAACATTTCCACAGTAAAAAGAAAATAAGTATCTGTGAACACGAAATTGCTGTCCATTGAGTTCAATTGTGTTTATAAATTTGTTTATGTATTTATTTAAAATAACAGAAAATTTAAATGATACAGAGACCGTCAATGACTTGTTTTAGCAATTTAAATTTTATTTTTTGGTTGGGCAGCAAAAAAAAACCAACAAAACGATATAATATATTGCTGCATAAACATTTTCTTAACTTGCCCTTTACTAAAATTATCACTACATGTGTGTTAATCAAATAAGGGCCTGTTACATACTATTATATATATATTTATAAATAACTATTGTAACAGCTGACTATTACAAAATCCTAAATTAATATGTTCATTAAAGGCCTCACTTTTTTTCAACCCAGCTATACTATAAAATATGTGTGTATACATCATGAATACATCTTTAGTGTTGTTGCCAAATGTTTAAACATACTAATGTAATAATAAGTAATACTCACTTAACTATATTAACATGTTAATAGCATGATTGTAAAATATTTACAATATATAGCATTAATCAAACATATTACCTAATATACTTAATATGATGGCCAACAATGTTGTGTGTGCAACATAACAAGAAAATTATACTACCTTTCCTCTTTTTATCTAGCACTTGAACTAGAAAATAAAGTTCTCTACCTGAGAAAGACTTGCTCCTTTGCTGGCATGCCATGGTTGCTTTTGTTTTCAATATTGCAATAAATATAAGGTGCTTTCCTGAGTGAATCTGTAATCATGTAACCACCCTATTCCACGTGACGAATAAGCGTCAATATTGACGCGTAAAACCCCAATACTAGCGCAAGTGTTAAAACATGCGTCCATGTTGTTTTCATTTTGCGCTCATGCAGACGTTGAATTCCTGCAGGTATTGTGCTTGCGTGCGTGACGTGCTGACGTGGATATGCGTAAGTAAAGGCGCGAACATTTACTGCATTATGAGCAGAGCAACTGTTCGCCTAGCTTATATGTAATTCTTAAAATATTTGCGAACAAACGTAGTATTTAAAACAATGGCAGACCCAGTTACAGAGCAAGAATTGAAGCAGTTGCTGCAGTTTTTGCCTTTTTTGAGAACACAATTAGGAAATATAAATCCTGCCTATAATTTTAATGCTACTTTCATTCATAATGTGCAAACACTTGAACAAAATTTGCCTCTGACAAGTCAACATTCTGTCAATTTGGAGTCTGTTCAAAGTGTTATAACAGAAACGCAGGTCATGCCACAAGAAAGCATTATAACTGAAGTTATATGTGAAAATACTTCAGAGGCTATTACTACTAAAGTTGAGAGTGTGAAAAATCGGAAGAAGGCAAAGCAAAAATGTAAACGTAAACACTGTGGAAATAAAGAATTTGAAGATAAACACTGCAACATAAGTGAGAAGAAAGACGTAGGAAATTTTTCCTCAAGTGACCTTTCTGAAGATGATACAAACGTCCAGTCTAAATCTGCTTTGAATGATCAAAACCGTAAGAGAATGGCCAAATTCTCTGATGAAGAGTTAGAGCTATTAATTCGTGAAGTAAGTCTATTTGTGATATCTTTATACTATTTTTATATAGTTGTTGGTTGCAGTTCCCAGTTTCATTTCATTAATATTTAAATGTAAATCCACAAAGTTAATAAGACATCTAATTGCTGAATATTTTATATGAGCCATTTTATTGGTCATGGTTTTTTAACCATGTTAAAAATGTCCCCACTTTAATGTCTGAATAATAGAACATGTTTCACTTTAATGGCACCATCTGTTTATTTGTTACTGCAGATTGCTCATTCTACACCAAAATGTCTTTTTATAACATAACCTCTTAATGGTTAATTAACGTCAACAGTTTCTTCTATAATAATGTAAATGGACAATATTGAGTTATAAACTATACTAATGCTAAAAGTGCATAAGTCAAAATTTGAAACTCATTGTCCATTGTATCAACATATGAGTCTTTACATCATCCTAAAATTCAGTCAGGGGATAAAGTAGCACGTTACAATTTCTAACATTCAGTATTCATGATGCAAGTATTATAAATGTTAATATTTAAACAGAGTTATCTTACTATGTCATAATTACAATCTTAACTGAAAGACTTTCTTTTAATTTTATTTTACAGATTTCATAAAAGTATAATCTACTTTATGGGTCTCTAGCATCTAAAATATCAAACCAAAGGAAAAATCAAATATGGGAAAGCATAAAAAATAAAGTTTGTTCAGTAGGAGTGGGTCAAAGAACAGTCATACAGCTAAAGAAACGATGGCTGGATATTCTTTGTGCTGTTAGGAGGGTCTTGTCGCACATAATAAGCAGTGTGGGTCTATATTCACAAAAGGCAATTGGCAGCTAAGAAAATTCATATGCACTATTTTTTTTGCCTAATTGTATTTGATTTTTGTGATTTTTATGCTTTCATTGTTGTTCCTTACATTTTTTTAGCGTCATTTGCTCTTTGATCATTTGGAGTAAAAACACATATATAAGCAATTTTGGGTTCGTCAGAATGTGTATTTTCTAAAAATATATGGTTTTGTGGGGTCTTTGTGCTGTTAGGAGGGTCTTGTCGCACATGATAAGCAGTGTGGGTCTATATTCACAAAAGGCAAATTGGCAGCCGAGAAAATTCATATGCACTATTTTTTTGTGGGGTCTGCACATGCCAGCTGCTTTAGTATATCTATGCATATTGAGCATCAGACTGTTCAGTAGACCCTTGCCGTCATTATTTACGGTGTTTTACAATTATATGTAGGAAATTGGGTGAGATAAATGCGGCCAATTGCAATGTTTTTAGGCGATTTTGAGAAATGTCATAAAAACTGCTGCCTTTAGCTTAGCTTTGCAGTATGATAGTTTGCAGTAGAAAGACATAATCACTTATTTCAGATTCGTCAGAATATGTACTTTCCAAAAATATATGGTTGTGGGGGTCCTTGTGCCATTAGGAGGGTCGTGTGGCACACAATGCGCAGTTAAAGGTCTTTGTTCACTGAAATCGACAGCCGAGAAAATTCATATGCACTATTTGTATTTGGGGTCCGCACATGCATCAAACTGTTCAATAGACCCTTGGCATCAATATTTAGGGTGTTTCACAATTGTATGTAAGAAATTGGGTGAGAAAAATGCAGCCAATTGCAATATTTTTAGGTGATTTTCAGAAATGTCATATAAACCACAGCCTTTAGCGTAGCTTTGCAGTATGCTTTGGAGTACAAAGACATGCATACCCAATTTGTATTCGGGGGAATGTGTACTTTTCGAAAATATATGGTGTTCTGGGGTGAAATTACTGTATTTTAACTTTGCCCCCCTCAAAATGATGTAAATGTGTTGCTTTTGCGGTGCCTGAAATGACAGACCATATTGGGGGGTCTTCGTTTTGGGGCCCCTGTATGCCACGTGCTTGGGTACACCTATACATATTGGGCATCAAACTGTTCAAAGGACTGTAGGCTTTCATATTTGGGGTGATTTATCTTGATACCTAAAAGTATGTGGGTAATACGATGCTGCAGGATGGAAATTTTGAGGTGATTTTTGGAAATGTCAGCAAAATCACCAAATTTAGGAATGGTTTGCGGCTTGGTACTTTGGAGTACAAAGACATGCATACCCAATTTAGATTCGTGGGAATGTGTACTTTCTGAAAATATATGGTTTTCTGGGGTGAACTTACTTTTTTCTACTTTTACCCCCCAAAACGATGTAAATGTGTTGATTTTGTAGTACCTGAAATGACAGACCATATGGGGTGTCTTCGTTTTGCGGGCCCTATATGTCACGTGATTTGGTACACCTATACATATTGGGCATCAAACTGTTCAGCGGATCCTAAGCTTTCATATTTGGGGTGATTTATCTTGATACCTAAAAGTATGTGGGTAATACGATGCTGCAAGATGGAAATTTTGAGGTGATCTTTGGAAATGTGAGCAAAATCACCAAATTTAGGAAGGGTTTGTGGCTTGGTACTTTGGAGTACAAAGACATGCATACCCAATTTAGCTTCGTGGGAATGTGTACTTTCCAAAAATATATGGTTTTCTGGGATGAACTTACTTTTTTCTACTTCCCCCCCCCCCAAAACGATGTAAATATGTTGGTTTTGCAGTATCTGAAATGACAGACCATATGGGGGTCTTCGTTTTGGGGCCCCTATATGCCACTTCCTTAGGTACACCTATACATATTGGGCATCAAACTGTTCAGAGGACCCTAAGCTTTCATATTTGGGGTGATTTCGCTTGATACCTAAAAGTATGTGGGTAATATGATGCTGCAGGTTAGAAATTCTGCGGTGATATTTGGAAATGTCACCAAAATCACCAAATTTAGGAATGGTTTGTGGCTTGGTACTTTGGAGTACAAAGACATGCATACCCAATTTAGATTCGTGGGAATGTGTACTTTCCGAAAATATATGGTTTTCTGGGGTGAACTTACATTTTTCAACTTTTACCCCCCAAATGATGTAAATGTGTTGATTTTGTAGTACCTGAAATGATAGACCATATGGGGTGTATTCGTTTTGCGGCCCCTATATGTCACGTGCTTGGGTACACCTATACATATTGGGCATCAAACTGTTCAGCAGACCCTAAGCTTTCATATTTGGGGTGATTTATCTTGATACCTAAAAGTATGTGGGTAATACGATGCAGCAGGATGGAAATTTTGAGGTGTTTTTTGGAAATGTGAGCAAAATCACCAAATTTAGGAATGGTTTGCGGCTTGGTACTTTGGAGTACAAAGACATGCATACCCAATTTAGCTTCGTGGGAATGTGTACTTTCTGAAAATATATGGTTTTCTGGAGTGAACTTACTTTTTTCTACTTTTGCCCCCCCCCCAAAACTATGTAAATATGTTGGTTTTGCAGTATCTGAAATGACAGACCATATGGGGGTCTTCCTTTTGGGGTCCCTGTATGCCACGTGCTTGGGTACACCTATACATATTGGGCATCAAACTGTTCAGAGGACCCTAGGCTTTCATATTTGGGGTGATTTCACTTGATACCTAAAAGTATGTGGGTAATATGATGCTGCAGGGTAGAAATTTTGAGGTGATTTTTGGAAATGTCACCAAAATCAACAAATTTAGGAATGGTTTGCGGCTTGGTACTTTGGAGTACAAAGACATGCATACCCAATTTAGATTCGTGGGAATGTGTACTTTCCAAAAAATATATGGTTTTCTGGAGTGAACTTACTTTTTTCTACTTTTACCCCCCAAAACTATGTTAATGTGTTGATTTTGTAGTACCTGAAATGACAGACTATATGGGGGTCTTCGTTTTGCGGCCCCTATATGTCACGTGATTTGGTACACCTATACATATTGGGCATCAAACTGTTCAGCGGACCCTAGGCTTTCATATTTGGGGTGATTTATCTTGATACCTAAAAGTATGTGGGTAATACAATGCTGCAGAATGGAAATTTTGAGGTGATTTTTGGAAATGTGAGCAAAATCACTAAATTAGGAAGGGTTTGTGGCTTGGTACTTTGGAGTACAAAGACATGCATACCCAATTTAGATTCGTGGGAATGTGTACTTTCCGAAAATATATGGTTTTCTGGGGTGAACTTACTTTTTTCTACTTTTGCCCCCCCCCCCAAAACGATGTAAATATGTTGGTTTTGCAGTATCTGAAATGACAGACCATATGGGGGTCTTCCTTTTGGGGTCCCTGTATGCCACGTGCTTGGGTACACCTATACATATTGGGCATCAAACTGTTCAGAGGACCCTAGGCTTTCATATTTGGGGTGATTTATCTTGATACCTAAAAGTATGTGGGTAATACGATGCTGCAGAATGGAAATTTTGAGGTGATTTTTGGAAATGTGAGAAAAATCACCAAATTTAGGAAGGGTTTGCGGCTTGGTACTTTTGGAGTACAAAGACATGCATACCCAATTTAGATTCGTGGGAATGTGTAATTTCCAAAAATATATGGTTTTCTGGGGTGAACTTACTTTTTTCTACTTTTACCCCCCAAAATGATGTAAATGTGTTGATTTTGTAGTACCTGAAATGACAGACCATATGGGGTGTCTTCATTTTGTGGCCCCTATATGCCACGTGCTTGGGTACACCTATTCATATTGGGCATCAAACTGTTCAGGGGACCCCAGGCTTTCATATTTTCATATATTGATACATAATAGTATGTTGGAAATACAATGTTGCAGGTTGGAAGTTTTGAGGTGATTTTAGAATATGGCATCAAAATTGTCAAATTTAGGAAGGGTTTGAGGCTTAGTGCTTTGGAGTAGAAAGACATGCATACCCAATTTGGATTTGGGGGAATGGGAACTTTCCGAAAATATATGGGTTTTTGGGGTGAACGTACTTTTTTCTACCTTTGCCCCTCCCCAAACTATGTAAATGTGTTGATTTTGTAGTATCTGGAATAACAGAACTGATAGCTCAAATGAGGTGTCTACATTTTAGGTCCCCTATATACCACATGCTTAGGTAAACCTATAGATATTGGGCATCAAACTGTTCAGTGGACCACAGGCTTCCATATTTGGGGTGTTTTACATTGATACCTAATGATGTGTGAGAGATATGATTCTGTAGATTGGAAGCTTTGAGGTCATTTGTCAAAAAATTCACCAATTTCTATAAAACATTATAACTTTAGGAAACAATTGCAACCTGGTAGTTTGGAGTACAACGATATATTTACCCATTTTTGATTCACCAGAATCTGTTATTTCTTATAATGGGTAGTTTTCTAAGGTAAACCTATTGTTAGTGGAATCTTTGGCCTTGAAATCAGAAGTATGCCGTTTGGGGAGCGGTGCTTTGGAAATTTGGTAGTGTACTGCTTGTAGATTTTGATTTCTCAAGTGAGAAATCTCCATAAAACTATATATATTTGGTATTGCCGCGTTCAGGAGACATAGACCTTTCCAAATCGTCTGTGTTCTCGTATATAAAATAAATGATGTTTCTGATATATGTGATTGTTCTTTGTGAAACTTGATTTTTTTCATTTTATTGGACACTACTTTTACAGAAGTAGAATTACACCAAAATTCTTGCATATTTTGAAAGTTCAGGTTGTCCTGAAAAAAACAATATATTGTTTTCCTGGGTAAACTAAAAGACCGCCCCAGTAAAGGCCCTTAAAGTGAAAGAGTGCAAAATATCTAAAAACTGCTTGGCAGTAGATGTTTGCATCTAGGACAAAACGGCTGGCAGGGAAAGGGTTAATGGTGATCTAGTGTGACTTTAAAAAAACATGTAAATTATTAAACATTATATTTTTAATGTTAAAAACAACCTATTACAAGAGTACAATGGAGAAATGTAAGAGTAAAGCAGCATGGTAGTAATATAAATATTTTAATTGCTAATAAATTGATACATATAGTAATTGTTGGCAAAAATTTTCCAAGGCTACTTTTTTAAAGAAAATTAACCAATTACCAAGGCCTCACCAAACTACTTGCAGGAGTTATTGAGAAACAATAACTGTTGTTTTTTTTCTATATTATGTAAAATTTACTTATGCGTATTTAAACACATCTTTCAGAAAATCATCTCTCGTGGCACAGCTCTGTACTAGACAATTGCTTTTTAAGTGTCACAATAGGACTTTCTAGTTATACCCACTATAACCATCTACCATAGTTAATTGCATGTTGTGAAAAGCAAATATATAGGTTGGTAAAGACCATACGTAAATAAATTCAATCATCAAAAACTTAATTCAGAAAAAAAAAATTGACACATATATATCAATATTTTTTCTTTTTTATAAAACATAGTGTAGTACAGGCAATAATTTTTAGATCTCCGCTGTTAAATCATAATGTAAAAGGAATTAAGCACAGCAATTTAATTGTGTTTCCTTAGTGGTTAGCTGTTAGAACTATGAAAAACCATTTAACTGGAATGCCAAATTTATCCTTTTAGTGTGTTGGAAAATTTACAACTTGCAATGCTTGATTAAGGGTAAGGACACACGAGGAGATTCAGGGAGATTTTGTCGCCTGGCTACTAATCTCCTTGTCTTTTGTAGCCTGCGCTAATGCACACAGGGCGATGCGTTTTCAATAGTTGCCTGAAATTGCCTCACTGAGGCAACTTTGGGCAACTATTGAAAACGCATCACCGTGTGTGCATTAGCGCAGGCTACTTTTCATTGTAGCCTATGGGGAAAAACGCTGAGGCAGTTCAGGGAGATAGTTGCTCAAAAGACAAGGAGATTAGTAGCCAGGCGACAAAATCTCCCTGAATCTCCTCGTGTGTCCTTACCCTAAGTGCTATTCCACACGGGGAGATAGCGACGCGTTTGCGGTCGCGGCGACAAAGCGCCGCGACAGTCGCCGTGGCCGGCGCAGGCGACAGTTTTGTATGGGCGCCTATGTAAAAACGCCTGTGCTAACCACACGAGGCGATGCGCTTTTCAACAGTCGCCTGAAAATGCCTCGCCAGGCTTTTTCAGGCGACTGTTGAAAAGCGCATCGCCTCGTGTGGTTAGCACAGGCGTTTTTACATAGGCGCCCATACAAAACTGTCGCCTGCGCCGGTCGCGGCGACTGTCGCGGTGCTTTGTCGCCGCGACCACAAACGCGTCGCTATCTCCCCGTGTGGACTAGCCCTAAAGGGATACTGTCATGGGGAAAAAACATTTTTTCAAAATGAATCGGTTTATAGTACTGCTTCAGCAGAATTCTGCACTGAAATCCATTTCTCAAAAGAGCAAACAGATTTTTTTATATTCAATTTTGAAATTTGACATGGGGCTAGATATATTGTCAATTTCCCAGCTGCCCCAAGTCATGTTACTTGTGTTCTGATAAACTTCAATCACTCTTTACTGCTGTACTGCAAGTTGGAGTGATATCACCCCCCTCCCTTTTTCCCCCCAGCAGCCAAACAAAAGAACAATGGGAAGGTAACCAGATAACAGCTCCCTAACACAAGATAACAGCTGCCTGGTAGATCTAAGAACAGCACTCAATAGTAACCCATGTCCCACTGAGACACATTCAGTTACATTGAGAAGGAAAAACAGCAGCCTGCCAGAAAGCATTTCTCTGCTAAAGTGCAGGCACAAGTCACATGACCAGGGGAAGCTGAGAAATTGACAAATTCTGTTTGCTCTTTTCAGAAATTGATTCATTGCAGAATTCTGCTGGAGCAGCACTATTAACTGATTAATTTTGAAAAATATTTTTTTTCCCATGACAGTATCCATTTAAGAACAAGCTAATAAGCTTTACAGATTGTGCAAGTTGAAAACCTTTTTTAAATAAAAAAACATTTTTTAAAAGTTGTTTGTGAAAACATTTGATATCTAAATTTCCAATATATAGGTAATGCGTGTAACTTATGTTATCTTTCATTTTTGCAGCAAATATTGATAACATCATCAACAATGAAGACTTCATAGATCTAAGTGATACAGAAGATATAGCTAGTTCATCTAAAACACAAAGGTCCCAACCTTCACTTTATGTTGATACTTCCAAAAAAGCTTAAAAAAAAAAAGTCAGGATGAGCTGCTCACGATGTGTAAAGAAGGTCGACCGGCTCAAGAAGAGTGTTTGAATGTTTTGAAGGAAATACTGTCTGTTACTAATGCACAACTTTTGTTAACAAAAGAGAACAATGATTCCTTAAAAGCAATCAATAATGGTGTAAAGACCATAGAGTCTGCATGTTTAGGTTTCTTAAAACGGAAAGACAATTAGTATTAGCAGTTGAGACAGACACAACAGATTATATAATTGAAAATGCGAACAATTTATTTGAGGCAGACATGGCAGAGTTGCCCAATGCAACAGTTAATGACAGCGTTCCTAAATCATCATTAGTGCCACTTCCTTCAAACATTCATACAGTTAATGATGCAGGTATTGTTGACAAAGGAATGTTGAAAACATTGATAGTGCTATTGAGCAAAGCTCCACAGTCCAAAATGAACACTTGTCAATAGAAACACCACCCCCCAGGCGTTCGGGCGGAAAAGGAAGAGTGAGAAAATTGCAGCAGTATGTAAAAAATTAGGTAAAATAAGGGGTAAAATGAGGAATGTATAAGTAAATGTTTAACCAGACATAGTTGAACATTGAAAAATATATATTAATCTTTAGATTTAATATCAGTTAACTATGAACTTTTAAACATTCCAGAAACATATTTAGCTGTATCTTAATTGATTATTACACTACATACTCATTGATTTAATTAGTTTGATATAATATAGTTAATTTTTCTAATTGCATTTACTTAGCAATTTCTAATTTTTGTTTATATTGAGTTCAGTATATAGTTTTTGAAATGCCTTTTCTTAAAGGGATACTGTCATGGGAAAAAACAAAAATTCAAAAATGAATCAGTTAATAGTGCTGCTCCAGCAGAATTCTGCACTGAAATCCATTTCTCAAAAGAGCAAACATATCTTTTTATATTCAATTTTGAAATCTGAAATGGGGCTAGACATATTGTCAATTTCCCAGCTGCCCCTGGTCATGTGACTTGTGCCTGCACTTTAGGAGAGAAATGCTTTCTGGCAGGCTGCTGTTTTTCCATCTCAATGTAACTGTATGTGTTTTAGTGGGACATGGGTTTTTACTATTGAGTGTTGTTCTTAGATCTACCAGGCAGCTGTTATCTTGTGTTAGGGAGCTGTTATCTGGTTACCGTCCCATTGTTCTTTTGTTTGGCTGCTGGGGGAAAAAGGGAAGGGTGTGATAAAACTCCAACTTGCAGTACAGCAGTAAAGAGTGATTGAAGTTTATCAGAGCACAAGTCACATGACTTGGGGCAGCTGAGAAATTGACAATATGTCTAGCCCCATGTCAGATTTCAAAATTGAATATAAAAAAATCTGTTTGCTCTTTTGAGAAATTGATTCAGTGCAGAATTCTGCTGGAGCAGCACTATTAACTGATTCATTTTGAAAAAAATTTTTTTTCCCATGACAGTATCCCTTTAATAAGAATCGACTCTTAAAAGGTAGTAATTTGGCCACAAAATTTTTCAATATACCATTGTTTTTATTTAGCTGTTTGGAGTTAAAATAGGTGTTATAGTTCATTTTTTGGCTAGTAATTAAGCACAAAAACGTCTAAAAAGTATAACCTTCGAAAACAAATATCATAACAGAGTCTTCTAATGTATTACTGAGTTACAAAAGTGAAACACTAAAGACAGAATATGGTGATTAATAGACTTTCATAATGTAATGTATGTATAACATTTTCCAATGCTAATTCATTAGTATTAATACATGCAAAAAATCTGACTGATCAATTAAAAAACAACTGAAGTGTTAAAGGTTTTTCAAGATGAAAAAAAGTCCAGTTGAAAGTATTGTTAATAAAAACAGGTTTAGTTGTTGTTTACTCATAGTTATTAAAACTAATGAAATATATCAACAATGGCACTAATCCCCAATATGTTCTGTAATGTTATTTATTTTACACTAAATCAGTTATTTTTACAACCTTGTAAGACATATTTCCTAGAATAAAATTTTTTATTGCATTTGCTGTTGTACTTATTGACAATACAAGTAATAATGTAACAGTTTTGCTTAAAATCATCCGCAGAGTTCTCTGCAAAATTATCAAATCCATGTTTTGGCAGTGGAAAAGTGTTTAGAAGCCACAGGTTAGCCTTTTTTTTTTTTACAAGAAATACTTGACTGCGGATGTTTTTATTGATTTAAACTGTAGACGAATAAGAACTTAAAATTCACTGCCACAATATCTGTTCCTTTGTTTACAAAAAATAAATTATTTCCAGTGCAATACCCAAATAGTTAATTAAATGGCCACTGAGATCACCTTCCCTGCCAGTAGTTTGCTTACTGACACCCCAGCATTAAATTATCTAAAGGATGCAGATAAAGGGAAAGTAAATGTAGTGATCACAATGGCCACACAAAAGCACGCAAATCATTCTAATTCAAAGTACAAATTACAGTGGCAGGCAGATAGCAAACAGTTACAAAGGACTTAACAATCCCCCTACTACATAGCAAAGGAACGATTATCAATAATGCAGACCCAAGTCATAGATACATACCACTTTATCAATACACTTTTTTTAGTTTTCTGCTCAATTATTTTACCCTAATTACTTAAATATTCAATATTGGATTATGCGACTACATTGACGCATATAAGGGTGCTTAATGGCGCATTTTGCACACTATGACGCATATTGCGCACTGAAGGAGGCAAACGTATAATGTCTACGTACTACGTCAGTTTGCGTCCATCGTACATCAGTTTGCGTCCATCGTACCGTATCTGTGCGTCAGACAGAGCGCGAAAGTGTGCTTTAATGCTTTGGTTGAAAAAAATTATCTCATCACAAATGGCTATAACCCAAAACTATCAGTTTGCCTTATTAGCAATACTACATCAAAATTTTGAGAATGCAGAAATAATTGAAAGGCCAGGGTTGAGGGTTTCCAGAAAATGTAATGCTCGCATGGTTATAGCAAACTTAACAGATGAAGAAATCAGTTTAAGATATCGACTGGGTCATACAGCAATAACTGATTTGTATCAGCGACTCAAACATTACATTGAACCATCGACAAAACGTAGCCATTCTATTCCAGGACTGTCAAAGTTGCTAGCTACATTGCACTTTCTAGCTTCTGGCTCCTTAGTGCATGTAGTGGTTTTAGTCAGCCGACTTTTTCGCACATTTTAAAACGTGTTTTAGCTGGCATTTGTAGCTTATCACTGGAGCTGATAAATTATGACATGAGTACAGCTAATTTAACAAAGATTAAAAGTGATTTTTACAACATTTCACGAATGCCAAATGTCATTGGCGCAATTGACTGTACTCACATCGCATTGATTCTGCCTGCTGATAAAGAGCGTTATTATTACAACCGTAAAGGCTTCCATTCAAATAATGTACAAGCATGTATAGTGTCATATTTTATTCATTAATATTTACAATTTGAATCACAGCACAATAATGGTTTTGACACCTTCTAAACTTTATTTAACAAGGCTGTCTGTGATGCAGCAAGTAAGATTATAGATGCTGTGGCAAAGTTTCCAGGATCTACACATGATTCATTCATCTTCCGGAACTCACACTTGCATCAACGGCTTGAAGCAGGACAAGCTGGAAGTGGATGGCTCCTTGGTTAGCTAGTTAGATGGGAAATGTCATGCACTTAATTCATTTATGAAATTCAAATATTTTTTTCTATACAATACTTCTCTCTATGTCTATTATTCTCTGTCTATGTCTCTATCTACTGTATTTCTCTCTCTCTCTCTTAGGAATATTTTCAAATGGATGCTTTGATATTCAATGACTAGTTATGTAATTTGTGTGAAACAACTTATTTTCCATTTTACCATAATACTTATACTCAATCATCATTTTAATGAGCGTTTATATTACGCCAGGAATAGACAGTCGTAAAAAATATAGTGTTGGTTTTGTAGCGCACGATTTCGCCCGTATGGACGCAGATGTGCGACAAACGCAAACTCTTCGCACTTTAGCCATGCCCCCAGTCACGCCCCTCTCCAACACGGCTTAGTTTGCGACATCATTGCCCAAACGTTTGCGCAATGCGCATAAACAAAACCAGTGGAAAAGCTCTGTTGAATGCGCACTATCAAGCAAATATACTTGTGATCGTGCTCCTGATGGCGCAGTCACTATTTTGCATACAATTCTGCGCTGCGATGCGTTAATAAATGAGCCTCAGTAAGTCATGATATATGTCGATGTTAGATTTACTCCCTGCTATGTCCTGCGGGATTTCAGAGAAAAGAATCTGATCTGCATCCTGAGTAGTGAAGGAAAAGTCCACGTTTGTATCGATGTCCAGTGGTAATTGTGATGAACACTCTGCCATGCCTCAGTGGATGAGTGACCAGTTGCGGACTGCCAGGGAAGTCGTGTGGAATTCTGGGAGCGTGTCCAAGATGCTGGGCCCGTGGTGTCTCAAACCTTGTACTGGAACCAATATGATTCCCGGGATTTAGCCTCTAATGTGAAAAAATCATAGGTTCATATTCAAAAGGAGACAAAGAAGACTTGTCCCCTGTGCTATATAAATAGCAGGGTGCGAGCCAGGGAGAAACCCTAGCAGTCCCACATGAACAAAACCGCAAATTCTACATTACTGTCGTTTGTGAGCGTATCAGTACGGAAAAGTGGGCGTGTCCTATGCCCTGTCCATGGTGCTGTAGTTTTTACTATGACCAGGAGGTGCAGTGGGCGGACCTTCTTGTGTCATGCTAGAAAATCATGTAAACATTAAATAAACCCAATAGGCTGGTTTTGCTTCCAAAAGGGATTAGTTATATTTTAGTTGGGATCAGTACAACATACTGTTTTATAATAACAGAGAAAAAGGAAATCATTTTTTAAAATTTGGATTATTTGTATAAAATTGAGTCTATGGGAGACAGCCTTTCAGTTTCTGGGCTGTTCAGTGCAGGTGATCAAAGAGAAAGTCAGGACATTTCAGTAACAATACGGGACTGCGGGACTGTCCCTAAGAACAGGCCAGTTGGGAGGTATGCTTTAACCATAGAGTTATAGCATTCCTTGTGAATCAGATATTGCAAGCAACCTCTAAAAACGCTTGAGTTGAGAAGGTTTGATACCTCAAAATACCATCAACAAAAATAGGAGAAAGAGGTATATTGAAATCAGATTGAAAATTGTGTTATTCTTTTTAATTTAAACAAGTCTTGTAATAACAGGCAGCTTTTAATAATCACATGCCTTGTTTTTAAACAGTGTAACCTATCAGCAAGTCACTGGTGCCTTTCATTTGTTCTTGAACATGTTGTTTATCTTTTGAGCATCAGCAGGGATATACAATTATTAAATATAATTATTATAGTGTAAACTTTAAAGGGATTCTGTCAGAATTTTTATGCTGTAGTTTTTATTTTCAAATTACACATTTTACACTGCAAACAATTGACTCTACAATAAAATGTCATTCCTGAACCAACAAGGATATTTTTTTAGTTATATTATTGGTTTTGAAATCTGACATGGGGTAGACATATTGTCAGTTTCCGAGCGGCCCCAGTCATGTGACTTGTGCCTGCACTTTAGGATGGAACTACTTTCTGGCAGGCTATTTCTCCTGCTTAATGTAACTGAATCAGTCTCAGTCGGACTTGACTTTTACTATTGAGTGTTGTTCTTAGATCTACCAGGCAGCTGTTATCTTGTGTTAGGGAGCTGCTATCTCGTTACCTTCCCATTGTTCCGTTGTTAGGCTGCTGCTGGGGGGAGCAAGCACTCCAACTTGCAGTACAGCAGTAAAGAGTGCCTGAAGTTTATCAGAGCACAAGTCACATGACTGGGGGCAGCTGGGAAATTGCCAATATGTCTAGCCCCAGATTTCAAAATTGAATATAAAAAAATCTGTTTGCTCTTTTGAAAAATGGATTTAATTCTGCTGGAGCAGCACTATTAACTGATGCATTTTGAAAAAAACACGTTTTCCCATGACAGGATCCCTTTAACTTGCTCATAAATGGCAAGATTGGTATTGTAAGTACTGTCTGTATTGAAGCTGGTGATACTAAATTGTGCAAAACTAGACATCAACATGAGGGATGTTGCTGCTTTGAAGAGAGTATACTTTGGAGAATTTGGGCAACAAAATTGTCAGAAAATGTTTAATGTTTTAAATGCAGGTTATGCACTTGGATAAAAATAACATAAATGCTATTTATACACTAAATGGCAGTGTGTTGCAGTGTTGTTCTGTGGCTACTAAAGCAAATAAAGTTCTGTCTTGTATAAAAAAGGGCATTAACTCAAGGGATGAAAACATAATTCTGCCTCTTTATAGGTCCCTGGTGAGGCCTCATCTGGAGTATGCAGTGCAGTTTTGGACTCCAGTCCTTAAGAGGGATATAAATGAGCTGGAGAGAGTGCTGAGACTAAGTGCAACTAAATTGGTTAGACTTAAATTATGAGGGTAGACTGTTGTTTTCTCTGGAGAAAAGTCGCTTGCATGGGACATAATTACACTTTACAAGTATATAAGAGGGAATTATAGACAGATGGGGGGCTTTTTTCACATGTAAAAAGAGCTGCAGTTCATTCAATATATGTACGTGTCTGTATATTCTTATATACAGTACATGTATGGGATTCGCTGTTTGGAAACCTGTTATCAAGAAATCTATGAAATACAGGACTTAGACTCCATTCTAATTAAATAATTCACATGTTTAAAACATATTTCCTTTTCTGTGTAAAAACAGTACAAAAACAGTACCTTGTACTCGATCCCAACTAAGATATAATTAATCCTTATTTGTGGCAAAAACAATCCTATTGGGTTTAATGTTAAAATGATTTTTAAGTAAACTTAAGGTATGAAGATCCAGATTATAGAGAGACCCCCGAGCATTCTGGAGAACAGGTTCCATACCTATATATGCAAGTGTGCCTGTATATGTATTTGGGTAAATGTATATACAGGTATGGGATCCGTTATCTGGAAACTCATTATCCAGAAAGCTCCGAATTTCAGAAAGGCTGTCTCCTACAGACTCTATTTTATCACAATAATCCACATTTTTAAAAATGATTTCCCTTTTCTCTGTAGTAATAAAACATTGGGTGTATTTAATGTTTACATGATTTTCTAGTAGACTTAAGGTATGAAGATCCAAATTACGGAAAGATCCGTTATCTAGAAAACCTTAATCTCCTTTCATTCTGGATAACAGGTCCCATACCTGTAAATACATATCCATGATATTTATGATTATATTGTTTTTAGGAAGAACATGATTTGAATCTTAATTTACAGTTTTTTTTCTCATTCAGGAGCAGATAACACTGAGAATATGAAGAATGATGATCTAACTGAAGAAGATGATTGTAGTTCTGAACAGTCGAAAGAGACAGTGGCCAGTACCCAAAGATTGCAGTACAGTCTCCTGATCAGTGAACTTTATAGCATAGAGGAGCACCAGCTTAAGCAACAAGGTCAGCCAGCGCTTGTAATTAATTGGGGTGTGTGATAAATAATCATTCTCAGTGATTTTCAGTGTCCTTGTCCTTTAATGTTTTTATATTTCAATATTTTTATTGTTTTACAACACTTATAAATGCAATGTAATACAGTTGTGATATTTTCTAAACAGCATAAAAAACATAATTGGAAAATTACTACACAAATTATTTTCCGTATAACCCCAATCATAACATAGTATTACAATAAACAATTTACAACCAACCGTTTATTGTTTCATATGAATGAAACGTTCACACTAACAAATTGACAAAACCTAGTACTGAGACTGTAGGGTTATTACACTAGAGGAGTAACACAGTAGGGTAGTACTTAAATGCTCAAAAAGGCTATTGGATAATCCGCCCCATGCCTATATTCTACCCAAGGAGTCCAAACCCGTAGAAAATTTTGGTGGGAGTCCAATAAGATACTGGACAGTTTCTCTTGACCCATTATCCAGTCAATTTTATTGTTGGTAGCAACAAAGGGAATTTGTTTAGTTTTCCATGCTTTTGCAATAGTCTGCTTTGCGGCCGTCATTATGGAAAGAAATAATTGAAATTGACTGCGAGTTAATGAATCTGGCTTTTTACACAAAAGGGCTGTACTAGGATGCTTAGGGATAGATATATTAAAAATTGAAAACTCATATTATAGATCCTAGTCCAGAATCTTTGGACTATTGGACATTGCCACCATATATGGAACATGGTCCCTTTGTGACCACAGCCCCTAAAACATCTGTCCATTGCCATAGGGAAAAATTGTGCTATTCGGGCAGGAACCAAGTACCACCGAAACAAGACCTTAAAATTGGCTTCCAATAAAGAAACATTTCTAGAGGATCTCCTTACATTACTCCATATGGATTCCCAGTCCTCAAGACTCATATGATAGTCCATATCCTTGTGCCATGCTTGTACATATGTTTAGTTGTTGACAATCTGTTATTTTAAGGAAATTACTATATAGGATTGAGATAACTTTTCGAGCTTTAGGAGCTTTACAACACCAAAATTCAAAAAAAGTTTGGGTTTGAATCTCTTCTTTAGAGGAGTCCCATAAAGTTAGAACATAATGCAAAAGTTGACAGGCAAAAAGACTGACCTTATGATGAGTGCTCGATGTTGTGATACCTGAAATGTCCGGACTCGCTCTTATTGCTAATGCTAAGGGTTCAATCGCTAAATTAAATAAAATCGGGGACAAAGGGCACCCCTGTCTGGTACCCTAGAAGAAAAGCCCATCATATACACCAAGGCCATAGGATTTAAGTATAGGGAACAAACCCATCGTAAAAATCCTGATCCAAAACCCCATTTCTCTAAAGTAAAATATAAATAATCCCAATGAAGGGAATCGAATGCTTTACAAATATCTAATTTAAGGAGCATAGTCTTAGATTGCTGATTCTTGGTTAATTGGATGAAGAGGGTAAGACGTCTAATTGCATCTGATGCTTGACGTCCCTGGACGAAACCCACCTGGTCCTTGTGAATTATTTGTGGAAAAAAGGAATTGATCCTATATGCCAATATTTTCCCCACTAGCTTAATATCAGTATTTAAAACTGAGATAGGGCGGTAATTTTTACATTCAGATAAATCCATATTTGGCTTTGGAATAGCTGAAATTTTTTCTGGATGAAATTTCCCATCTCTCTTCAAGGTATTTAACATGGTAGTCAAAAAGGGACATAGTTCTATCGAAAATTTCTTATAGTATGCAATAGATAAACCATCTAACTCAGGAGTTTTGCCAGCAGACAATGACTTTATTGCTAGAGAGACCTCCTCAGTGGTAATAATAAATTCAGCCTGATCCGTGGTCAGTTGAGGGAGATTCAAGGTAGAAAAAAACTTTTCCAAAGTATTGGTAGCCACTATTGGTGGTTTGAAGTAAAGGGTCTGATAGAATTGGGCAAATTCGCTACCTATTGTATTAAGGTTCCCTGACAATGTGCCCTGGGCCGTTCTAATTTTATGAACTGCATGGGGTTTTATATCTTTCATTTCTCCACATATGAGTTTAATAAAAGGTCAAGTTCTTTACGTAAGTGGCTTATTTTGGTAGAATAATCAACTCCCGGAGATTAATTTTGTATTGAAATCAGACGGTCAAGTTCTTGAGTTAAGGAATTTATAGCGGTTACTCTAGCTTTCTTAATCCGAGAGCCTTGTTGTATAAAGGTTCCCCTTATCACTGGTTTGTGAGCTTCCCAGAGGCCACTGAATGAAGATTTTTCTTAAAGTAATTATTAAGGTATTCTCTAACCTCTTTTACCATTGCCGGCATACTCAAAAGAGACTCATTGAGCCGCCAAACTCCGGGGCTGGGACGTTCTAATAATGCACAAAAAGTAATGCTTACTGGGTCAGACCAACTAAAATTATACATTTTAGCTGCCCTGAGAGATGGTAATAGGGCCGGAGTAAGAAATCGATTCTATATGACAATTTATATGGGGCAGAATAATGGGAAAATTGCCGCGTATCCGGGTTACGTTCCCTCCATGCATTAATTAAACCATAGGATGCCAAAAGTTTCTTAAAAGCAATGGGATCCTTGCTGGGTCTGATAGTACTTGGGGATTGAGTTATAAATAAACGGTCTAAATGTTGATCCCAAACTAAATTTGAATCTCACTTCCAACAGGGGGAGGCATTAACCAGCCCGCAGATAGGTTAATAGGTACGGATCTCCATCCATTTGAAATGCTAAAATAATAGCAACCAATCCCTGAACTAGTCAAAGTAGAACGTAGGTTTAATTATAGGAACCATATAAAATCATGGCTAAATGAAAACAAGAGTTCCAATAATAAACTGTAGTGAAAAATAAGGTATGGTGGAAATCCTCACCAGGTATCCCTGATTACAGTAATAATGTCATCAATTGTAGCATTAATGCGTTGACCTAGTTCGGCCACTTGTTTAGTGAGATCGGTAGTAATCCTATAAGCAGTTTAATTCCCGATGTAGCAATACTTTAAACTTCCCCAATAATACCTCATCGGTAGGCAGTGAAATCTCTCCAGGATCCGAGGTGGTAGAAGTCTGACTCCCAAAGATGCTGCTCGGAGACGCCATCAGGGATGTTCCTGGAGATGACGCAGTTCCCCGCGGCCTCAGGAAAAAAAACTGTAACAGGGCGTGACTCCGCGGCCGGGGAAGAAGTGCTCTTATTCTTGCGTCTACTCGATCTCTGACTTCGCTGGCTGGCCATACATGTGGACAAAGGATCCCCCTGGTCTCTGCTGGTGTGGACTCACACAGGACCGATAATTGTGTCCGAAGTCCCCAAACTGCGTGGCTGGTGCAGAGCCGACCTAGAAAACAGCCATCTTGGTCAACGCACACCATGCCCCTGTCCTTTAAGGCAATAAATATAAATATAATTTGATTCATAATTAACATTCTTTTCTTTTGTAGGAGAAATCACTATTGAAAATACAACTCAGAATGATGACCTAATGATAAAAGAAATCAGTGACTCAGGTACGAATATGTATATTCAGGGCAGCCATCAGGGGGGGACAGGGGGGAGAGTTGTGGGAGGCCTCGAGGGTAAGGGTGGCCCGGTCACTTTCTTGATTAGCCGGGCCCTGAGAGCTGCTGACTTCGGAAAGGCAGGGCGGAGGCACAAGGGGAGGTATCTTCTGTCCATTACTTCCCCTTATTGGTCAGGTAAATTTATCAAAGAGTGAAGTTCTGCCACTAGAGTGAAATTCCGCAGCTCCCAATTAATTTCTATGGGATTTTGAAAGGCGTATTTATCAATGGGTGAAGTGAAAGTTCACCCTTTGATAAATACGCCTATAAAAATCCCATAGAAATGAATGGTGAGTGGCGGAATTTCACTCTAGTGGCAGAACTTCACTATTAACTTCACTCTTTGATAAATATACCCCACTGAATTTAAGTCCTGGTTGAGCTGCTCAGGGATTGGATGGCTGAGGTTTGAACTTCTCCTCCTGCTCATCCAATCACCATGCAGCTTTACCAGGACTTGAAATTCTGTGACCAATAAGGGAAGAAAATGCTGTCACTGGAAGAAGATGCAGCCACCTGTGCTCCCCTCTTCCCTTCTGTAGTTGGCAGCTCACTGACAGCAGGTGGGCCACACTAATGAGGTAAGTGTAACATGGCAGGGCCCCCCTAAAAGTAACCCTTTGTGGCCCCTGTTGTGTGGTGGGGCCCCGGGCAACAATTTTTTTTAAACTTCTGGGGGGGGCAAGTTTTGTTACATGGACGTTTAAGGGGGGGCCTGGGGGGTCCTAGCCACCAATATTTTTTAATGGGGGGCCCTGACCACAAATGTTTTTTTTCAATGGGGGGCCCTGCCACCAATATTTTTTAATTAACATGCGGGAACCATAGCCACCAATGTTTTTTTTTAGTGTGTGGTGGGGGGTGGACCTGTGGGGTGTGGAGGGCGGACCTGTAGGTGGGGCTTGTGGTGGGCTCAGCCCAGGGGGCCCAGGAAATTTTTTCGTATGGGGCCCTGTGTATATTACAGCCATCATGTGAAATCCATAACATGGAAAATTAAAGGGAATTTTCACCGTCCAAACTATTTTTTAAGTTCGTATTTTTCAGAACATAACTGGGTGTCTGACCAAAAATACTCATTCCCAGTGATTTTCAGTTTCCTTGTCCTTTAATGTTTTTAAGAAAAGAAGAGAAATATGATTTGAAAAGTAATTTACATTTTGAAAATACAAATGACAATGATGATCTAGTGATGCCAGAAGCTGATGATTCAGGTAGGGTAGTTTATATTACAACCATCATGTGAAACCCATAACATGGAAAATTAAAGGGGTTGTTAAGCTTCCAAACACTTTCTTTCAGTGAAGTGAAAAAAGTGTTTGGAAAGTTAACAACCTCTTTAACAACAGTGTATATCCCAAATATCTTTGCAGGAATTCTGGGGAAAATAGCACCTTGGGGAATATAACATGGCAATTGCATTTGTGGTTGTAAATTACCCTTGTGGTCTGTAAAAATGAGCTGTTGTTTGGGTGTGTTGCTTAAGGTTTTAAAAGGTTTCTTTCATGATTTTTATGGTACTGTATAGTTTTATCACTAAATTACAATGTGTAAATTACTATTAATTAATTCTACCATTTGAAATGTTATTGTTGAATTCTACTTCTCAATGTAGCTGGAAAAGTCACAGTCAGGCCTGTATGTTTTACTTTGAGTGCTATTCTCATATCTCCCACAACGCATGGGAGCATTTTAAGCAAAGCAGGTGTCAGGGAGGTTTTATTGCATACCTCCCAACTGTCCCTTTTTCAGAGGGACAGTCCCTCCTTTGACAGCTCAACCTGCAGTCCCTCATTTGTACTGGAAAGTCCCTACTTTCTCTGCACTGAACAGCCAGAAAAAGAAACAAAGTTTCTAACTTAATTGGCTTTTCGCAGAGAGCACAGAACTGCTAACAGGTGCAAATAATATACTTTGTAACAATTTTGAGACACAAAAAAACAGTTTAGATAAGGAGAAATATTTTCAAACTTTCATAACCTGCCAAATTTTGTAAAATTAACATGGTAATTAGGGGGTGTGGCCACAGAAAGAGGCATGGTCAAAAGAAATCGCTGCGCTACATGGGAAAAAAAATTTTGTCCCTCTTTTTACTTCCAAAATGTTGGGAGGTATGTTTATTGTGTTAGCTTCCCATTGTTCTGCTGATGGGCTGCTGGGGGGGGTGATTTCACTCCAACTTGCAGTGCTGCAGTAAAGAATGACTGCAGTTTATAAGAGCATGAGTCACATGACTGGAGGCACCTGGGAAATATATAAGAATATGTTTAGCCCCATGTCCAATTTAAAAAATAAATGTAAAAAATCCAAAATGCACTTTTGAAAAACAGGTTTAAGTGCAGGATTCTGCTGGAGGAGTGCTATTAAAGGAGAAGTAAAGCCATGGAGGCAGATTATTGCCAATAGAATAACCACAATAGTGCAAGCTATAAGTCTACTGTATATTTATTCTGCAGAATGCTTTATCATACTTGAGTTAACAGCTCTAGAAACTCTTTGTTTGGGATAGCAGCTGCCAAATTAGCCAAATTGAGTCTCTCCCTGCGCACTCATAGCTCTGGGCTCAGATTACAGCAGGTAGGGGAGGAGGACAGGAAGGAAGTCTGATACAGAAGCCCATGAGTACACAATAAAAAGAAATGTTGCGTTTCTTTTGACAGAGCAACATTACTTTGAGGATTTACTAATGTATTTATATAGACCTTTCTGATAAAGCTTACTTAATTTTAGCCTTTCCTTTTCCTTTTACTGATACATTTTGTAAAAAATATTTTTTCCTTAGACAGAATCCCTTTGAAGTAAATGTTTAAGTGCATCTTCTGGACATCGGGATATATTTAATTTGCAGTACATTAAATGGGTTGCTGCTTTTGGGCAGCACAACTCAGTATAGTTGTAGAAATGTTCCACCAAACTTGGTAAATGTTTCTCAGCATAAATCCTTACATTGTGAAAGAAAAAATGAACATAACGATCATTCACAGACAGGCTGCTGCAGAAAGAATTGAGTGGAAGGAACATGAATTCATTCCGCAGTGAGGGTCATATGGGTGCATGATGATGTCACGCCCCTCACTTTGTCCTTACTTTATTTTAATTGGTCGATTGATGTAGCAGCCATATGACTGTTCTAACAAAAACTTGCAATATAAATTGCCTAAATTACTTTCCAAGATGGTGACCCCCTGTGACAAGTTTGACGTCCTGGATCATTGCTGCTATTGACAAGCTGGAACTTTAGGCTGGTGCAATAAGTTTAGTGTATAAAATATGGCGTTTTTAGCCATATTAATTTTTAGGGTTTAGTTGGTTTAATTGATATATAATACACAAAAGCCATGAATATCTTGTAAATTATATCCTTATAAACGGTGAGTTCTGATGTCATCAGTTATAAACAGTGAGTTCTGATGTCATTTCTGTCACATGACATGACTGAAACGTGTGTATTATAATAAATAAAGTACCCCCTGCAAAATATGAGGATATTAGAAGTCATCTTGGCCTCATGCTTTTATATGGTCATGAAACTCCTCGGTGACTTATAATATCCTTATATTTTACTAGAAGGGGTACTTTATTCACTTTATTCACTGAATCCTGGTCAGTAGGTGTTGGCAGGCCCGGACTGGCAATCTGTGTGTTCGGGCATTCTCCCTACGGGCCGCTCTACATTTTATTTAAGTGGGCCGCTCCTCACCTTCAACACAGCACTGATTGCCTTAGGAGCTCTTTGAATGCATCCGATGGGCTCTAGGACCGCTCCTCCGTCCTATCTCCCACGTGGCTCTGCCCCTCCCACTCCTCTCACGCTGCTGCTGCCATGCTGTGTGAGTGTCCCTGCAGCCCATCTATGGAGTACTCTGTGCTGTAAGTAAGGCCCAGCAATGGGGAGGGGGGTACTGAGGGCTGTCCACCTTTCATTCTCATTATATTTAGGATTGTTTAGTCTTCTTGGGCTGGTCTTATCCTACCCCATAATAAAATAATTTATGCTGGCTTAATTAAGATCTATTTCCGTCTTGTTATTACAGAATAAATGAGGTATTTTTTGTTTAAATAGGATGCTGTGAAAAATGGTTCTGGATAAAGTTTTTTTCTGGGAAATATCAGGAAAGGTTTATGCAAAAAACGAAGGAAAGACAGATCTTTAGGAATGGCAGCTATTATTGTTTGTGCCCTGGTGAACATTGCTTGCTTATATGTGATTCAGTGTGCTGCTCATTAATGTAAAGAAAATAACACCCTCCTAATCCTTACTAATTCCTTTCTATAAATCTTCAACTGTGATGCTTGGGGTGGGGACTGAATGGATGAACCTGAGGGACAGGTGTATTTCTCCTGCAAATGTTATATGAAGGGAGTGTGACTGTGGGATAGCAGGTATAGTAGGGAGAGATGGTGCCTATAGTAACAGTGGGATAATAGTCTCTGGGAAGGGAGTGTGACTGTGGGATAGCAGGTATAGTAGTGAGAGATGGTGTCTATAGTAACAGTGGGATAATAGTCTCTGGGAAGGGAGTGTGACTGTGGGATAGCAGGTATAGTAGGGAGAGATGGTGCCTATAGTAACAGTGGGATAATAGTCTCTGGGAAGGGAGTGTGACTGTGGGATAGCAGGTATAGTAGTGAGAGATGGTGTCTATAGTAACAGTGGATAATAGTCTCTGGGAAGGGAGTGTGACTGTGGGATAGCAGGTATAGTAGAGAGAGATGGTGCCTATAGTAACAGTGGGATAATAGTCTCTGGGAAGGGAGTGTGACTGTGGGATAGCAGGTATAGTAGGGAGAGATTGTGCCTATAGTAACAGTGGATAATAGTCTCTGGGAAGGGAGTGTGACTGTGGGATAGCAGGTATAGTAGGGACAGATGGTGCCTATAGTAACAGTGGGATAATAGTCTCTGGGAAGGGAGTGTGGATGTTGGATAGCAGGTATAGTAGGGAGAGATGGTGTCTATAGTAACAGTGGGATAATCAGTGTCGGACTGGCCCACCGGGATACCAGGAAAACTCCCGGTGGGCCCTCCTGCTTCTAAACATTTGGCTTTTTTCATGGTCATTACCAATTTCTATGAGAACAAAGAGGATAAATAGATGGATTAATAGATTATAATAGGTAAAGAAAAGAGAATAAGCGGTTGAGTGAGAAGAGGAAGAATAATAGTACTGAGAGTGGGCCCCTGGTCTAAGGTCTTTGGGTGGGCCCCTGGTGTCCCAGTCTGACACTGTGCGGGGGCCCCCAAGTTAACAGTCCCAGTGGGCCCAGGACCCCCAGTCCGACACTGGGGATAATAGTCTCTGGGAAGGGAGTGTGACTGTGGGATAGCAGGTATAGTAGGGAGAGATGGTGCCTATAGTAACAGTGGATAATAGTCTCTTGGAAGGGAGTGTGACTGTGGGAATACAGGTATAGTAGGGAGAGATGGTGCCTATAGTAACCCTATACCCTACTGTAAATGATAAGGATATTAGAAGTCACTGAGGGGTTGTTCTGTGACCATATAAAGGCACAAGGCTGCAGGCTGAGTTATACAGGGAACTCTGAGTATCACTCATGTATTATAAGGGATAATGTACCCCCTACTGTAAATGATAAGGATATTAGAAGTCACTGAGGGGTTCTGTGACCATATAAAGGCACAAGGCTGCAGAATCTTTAACATATTTTTACATGAATTACACTTAAGAAAGAAAGGCAGCTCATTATGCACATAATTTGAGTGGATGTGTACAAGATCATCACATGTTTACATGTGGGCTGCTTTGATTTTTTTTTGCCCGGGCTGCTTTTTACCCCCAGTCCGGCCCTGGGTGTTGGACATTATTTCTGAGGCATTTCATTTTTTTGTAACAGTCGCGGGTTAACTCTACTTTATTTATATGTGGTTTCTTGGGCTAATATACTGATTGAAAAGTGCACTGTATTTGTAATGGCATCCTGCCTGTCTTGTCTGCATTATAAACTCATCAATAATTCCCTACCATTTTTTAATTGAACTCTTAGTATTTCACATCTCATCTTAATCCCCTGACATCCACTTTGCTCACAGTTTTTGTAAAGCTACACAATTAGCCACTGTCTCTCCTAAAAAAACAATACAAAAGGAACGGGACTTCTCTGTACCAGACTTGGGGGGAAAAAGAAAAATAATTTTGTTTACTAATTGCTCATGTGTCAGTTGCTGCTCGGTGCTGTTCTGTTTGCCTACAATAAGTATTATGAAATAGTGCTTGGGACATCAGTAACTATAGTAAGGTGTCAAATTGCAAAATAAAAAAAATATACAGCCGTTCTATTTGTAATACTATGATTAACAAGTAACTTAATTTTTGTATGACCCCTTTCCTTCTCATTTAAAGGGATTGTTTACCTTAATTTTAAGTATGATATAGAGAGTGATATTCTGAGACAATTTGCCATTGTTTTTCATGTTTCATTATTTGTGGTCTTTGAGTTATTTAGCATTTTAGTCAGCAGCTCTCAGTTTGCCGTTGCAGCAATCTGGTTGCTATGGCCCAATGACAGTGGCAACCATGCACTGAATTGAATGCGAGCATAGAATATGCAAAGGATAGGACCTGAATTAAAAGATGAGTAATAGAAAATAACAATATGTAGCCTTACAGAGCACTTGGTTTTAGATGGGGGTCAGTGACCCCCATTTGAAAGCTGGGAAAAGTCAGAAGGCAGCAAATAATTTAATAAAACTATAAGAAAAAAGAAGAAAGACGACCAATTGAAAAGTTGCTTAGAATTTACCATTCTATAAAATACTAAAAGTTAACTTAAAGGTGAACCACCCCTTGAAAAGGGGATGTTTAATGAAAGTACCTCAGATTTGGTATTATTTACCCTGCCTGCAGAGTAAAAATTGGGGTCAAAATTGTAAAATTGGGGTTCTCATGTATTTTATTTAGAAACCCTAGGAGAGGAAATAGAATACCTTTTCCTGGACTGGGCAGAGCAACACTGAAGGTATGTCCCTAGCCCTGGACCATGTAACCAGATCAACAATTCTGCAAATGTTGTTGGTAGGTTGCCTATAGTGCCCAAAGCCATATCAGTAAGAAAACAAATGAGCATGAACTCCAAGTGCAAATATAAAACAACCAGTTTATTTGCAGATAGCAATGCTGCTTACAAGAGATTATATCAGTAAATAGATAACAATACTGCAGATCTGATTTTTGCTCTAACTTCCTTAACATGTTTTCCCTAAAGGGTGCTTGGTCTGGAGGGATGAGAGCACCTAGAGAACCACAATTAAATGCCGAAATATGAAAGCTAATGTAACTTGGATAACATGAATGAACATTTAAAAATGGTACAGTAATGTAAAGGAGTCATTGTTTTTCTTTTATCAGTTTGGAAATTACCAATACCATTTACATATTCTAAATAAATCCAACACACTAAATAAAGAACATGTTTACTATGAGAAGTCACTCTAGACTTTAATTACTTACTTAATTTATAAATACAGATATGGGACCCATTATCCAGGATGACCGGGACCTAAGGTTTTTCGGGTAATGGATCTTTCCTTAATTTGGATCTTTGTACCTTAAGTCTACTAGAATATCCATTAAATAAACCCAAATTAAAACCAATTAAAATGTAACCCAATTAAAACCCAATTAAACGTTAAATAAACCCAATAAATTGGGGTTGCTTCCAATAAGGATTAATTATATCTTAGTTTGGATCAAGTACAAGCTACTGTTTTATTACAACAAAGGAAAAAGTAATCACTTTTCAAAACTTGTATTATTTGGATAAAATGGAGTCTATGGGAGACGGTCATTCTGAAATTCTGGCTAATGGGTTTCTGGACAACGGATCCCATTCCTGTATCCCTTGTTTGTAAACACTTATCAGACTACATACATACCTTACATTCTGGGCAAGAAAATGAACACTTATTAGTAATAGGGTCTATAACTTCCCCACTCCTCCTAAAACTAGGAACAGTGGTATTTTTGCCCTGGCTCTAGAGAAAACCACTTAGGGTCTGACTGTTAAAGGATAAGTAAGCCTTTAAAATAAACGGATGTAAGATTGATAAGAGCGCTAATCTAAGCACTATTGCAATTTACATTCATAATTTTTTTATTACAAGATATTAAAGAGATACTGACACCAGAAAATAAAAAATGTTAATATCTATCATAACATTTTCTTTGGATGCTATTTATAATTTTGCCATAAAATGTATCTGCCTGATGCTTTTACATTACCTTTCTTACTACCCTGTTCCTCTATGAGGGGGCTGCCATATTTGTGCTGCAGGAGTCCGTTAGCATTAGAAACTCTAACTGACAGGTTAAGAAGGGACAGCCTGGTTGGCAAAACAGTCAGGTTTAGGAACTTGAAGTAACAATTATTTAGAAAAGCAGCTCGATCAACATGATCTGTAGGTAACGTTTCATGTAGATTAATATTTTGAAATAAAATTTTAGTGTCAGCATCACTTTAAAGTGTACTGTTAATATAAATTAATTTTGTTTGAACAACTCCACTTGCGGGTCAGTTTCCATCCATTCTAACCACCAAATACTCAATGATGTCAGGAGAAAAGGATAGGGCTGGTCTGATGTTTTTCTTTAAGAAAGGTGTGGCAGAAAAGTTTATCTGAGGTTTTTCTGCTTTATCTGCTTAATAGACAATCGGCCACTACCAAACTAAGTAGTGAAAACCATCTAGTTATCACTTGGTTTTGAGCCTTTTGCAATACCACTTCTTTATATCCTTTTTTTTTTTTTAAAACGTAGCCATTTTTAATTGTACCCCTGTATCTTCTGCTCAGAATCAGTTACATGTGACCTTAAATACTGTCCCAGAGGTATATTCGTATATCAGTGCAGTGCCTCTGGTGAATACTCCATAGATGGAGTTAGGCATTGACATTCACTGATTTAAACTGGGTTAGTGATATACAAAACTAAAATCCTAAAACTTTTTTTTAGCAAAGGACTATAAGAACATCGTGACCAGCGTTTTTCTAAAAAAACAAGGCGTTTGCTAATACCGCATACTTAATGTATAAATTGAGATGCAGAATTTAGCAGATTAACCATTTTCTGGTTGAAAGAGCATATGTCCACCATCTTGAATGTGCAGATGAGGTCTGTGATTATAAAATAATCTCTCTCCTGAACTTTCTATTTGTTTGGCTGGATCTTGTTTCTTCCCCGATGGTGTTTGGAATATTTACAGTATAAAAATCTGTCCTTGGGAACTGTCCAGTGCTTTTCTCATTGGACTTGAGGTTCCAGTCAACTTACTTTCGGAGCTTTTACCACTTACATTTATGGCTTTTAGAACCATTAACATTTGCATTTTATATTTTGATTTTGGGATCTCTTCATGCCACACACTTTGTTAATGTTCTTGCTTTTTGACATCAAACTGTTTGTTTTACCCAGGGGTTTAAACTGTAAACTCTGGAGAGTTAACAGTTTAAACCCCTGGGGAAAACAAATAAAGGGGAAGATAAGGTTTGATAGGGAGGAAAAGAAAAGATTGGAAGAGATAGTGAGAGTTTTTTAAGGGATTTTTGTAGGGGGAGAGGGTGGTAATTGTGAGAAGTCACAATACCAGTGATTCCTATAGAGAGATCTTCTGTTATACATTAGAAGAATTCACGCTGCAGCACTAAGTTAAGCCAGTGTAGTGAGAGTTTGGGTGAATTTTGCTTCCTCTTGGTAAAGGATGCATTTCAATCGAGGCAAAGGCGAGGTTAATCCTTGACATGGCACCTCTAGAATAACAAGAAAACATCTGTTGTGCCCAGGCTTCAACCCTACTGTGTCTGATCTTCCAGGAGTAGAAAGAGTTTGGCGGTCTTTTCCCCCATCCACTGCTAAGGGTAGAACAGTTATATGTGTAAGCAATTCGTACAAAAGGGAATCATTGAACGGAGGAAGCAAGTATACATTTGCAATGATATAAGGGAAACCCACTATTGAGGCATGAATATGAGTGAATCTACCTTCAGAATCATTCTGGAGATTTACAGTAATAGTTGGAATGGAAGTGACCTGTTTATTAAGACTGAGGTCCCTCTAGAATAGTTAGAATAGACAGCAAGGTATTCTTGTGCTATCCAGAGCTTTTTTAGTGGGTTGGGTTTGAAAGACTTACAGATATGAGTCTCCTGGAGGCATGTTATTTGAGGATTGTATTTTTGTAGAAAGTTAAAAACCAAAGACCTCTTCAGAGGTGCGTTTAATCCTCTGACATTGCAGGAAATGACTGTTATCTGTTAAGTAAAGTAAAATAAAAGAGTAAGTGGTTTTATAGGGAAAAAATTAGTACATAGTATTAATCCCAACATTTCCCACCCTACTTCCAAGAGTATTGGAGAAGTTTAGCTCCCGTAACATTCAAGATCTTAGGAGGGTGCGCCTATAACTTAGTCGCACTGTTAACTGAGTAATAACAATACTTACAAACAAAACTAAAAATCTTAGCAGATTTAAGTATCAATAATATAATAACAGAGATGTGTAAGGGTGACAACCCATGATTGGGTGCACCTTGAACCCCAGTTAAAGTAGAATGTTCCAGGTTAAGTGATCCCTAAAGATCAAGTTATAGGGTTCAGTTGCTCTTGGTAGTATGTAAGCTATGGTTCCAATTCTGTTGTAACTTCAGGAACTGTAAAGTAGGGCTTGACAAGGCAAATATGTGAAACATGTGATGAGACTTGTGTGATAGCTTGATCCACACATGGTCGCCGATCGAGCCAGAGGGAGGCCTCTGAGGAGCAAAAATGTAGTTTTCCCATCCACTGAGACCCGGAGTTTAGCAAGATACATCATGGCATACTGGAGATTCTCTGAGCCATCGCTTGACTGTTGTGAATTGCTGGCGTTGTTTACTCAAGTCATTAGAGAAATCGGGGTAAAGAGAAATGATTGTATTTTCAATCTTAAAATTCCCCTTTGCATCGAGCAGCTACCAGGGCTGCATCTCTATCTCTAAAGTTCAAGAAGCGGGCTGTAATGGGTCTTGGTGAGCACCCGGTGGCGGTGGTCTGGCTGGTACTCGATGTGCTACTCAATAATGAATATTGGGGAGAAGGTTTCGGCCCCTCATTCAGTTTTGAGCCAATTCTCCAAAAATGTTGTGGTATCAGATTCTTCGGCTCTTGAGGGAAAGCCAATAATCCTAACATTATTCCTTCATAGACGATTTTCGAGGTCATCAAATTTTTTCCCTCATCTGGCTCTAGCCTACGTTGTAATTGGCCCATGCATTCAGGCAAAGGGCGGCAAGAGTCCTCTAACTCCCCTACTCGCCTCTTGACTTTGTTTGTATGCTCCCTAACCTTTTGCAGGTATTGTCACAGAATGGCAAAATCTATCCACAGCTCCTCAACCTTAGCCATGGGTGCTGCGTGGTAAGTTTGTATAGTGTTGTGGAGGACCAAAACTACCTCCGTCAAAGTAAGTTCATCGGTGTCGTTAGACTCTGGCAAGCCATGGAGGTTTGCAGTCGAGAGTGTTAAGGAGTGTGTGTACAGGGTCAGAAGCATCGTGTGGGGTCTCTGTTGTTCTCACTGTTATGCTCTGAGCTCCTCAACTTTAGCCATGGTTGCTGCATGGCAAGTTTGTATATTGTTCTGGAGAACCGAAACGACCTTTGTCAAAGTAAGTTCATCAGTGTCGTTAGACTCAGGAAAGCCTTGGAGGTTTGCGATTGGGATTATTAATGGGTGAACAGGGTCAGAAGCATCTTGTGGGGTCTCTGCTGTACTCACTGTTATGCTTTGAGCGGGGTCGGCTGGTAGCGGTGACCTGTTGCACAGTTCCTTAGGCGATTCTGGCCTGTGCGGGTCCACCATCTTGTTAGGCCTCACCGGGTCACGGAGATGAGATCGGATGTCGAAAGCCTCTGCCGTAGATTGCCTCTTTTTGCCCATTAGTAGTTAGAAAAGGGCTGAGATGGTCAATTTGGGATTTGTCAGGATATCTACTGGATTTGTGTGGGTGTTCAACGGAGCTCAGCTAGGACACGTCTGCTCACATCGCCCCCTTCTCTTAATACTTAATGTGGGAGATAAGATGCTAAAAAGTGGCAGCTTTGAGGCGATTTTCAGGTATTTAATCAAAACCGGCAATTTTGGGAAAGCATTGTAACTCAGTAGTTTGGAGTAGAACGACATGGTTATTCATTTTGGATTTGCCTGAATGTGTACTTTCTAATAATATATGGTTTTGGTGGGGGGGGGTCAATGTATTTTTTGTGTTTCCCCCCTTAAAAAAGGGGCCCATTTATTAAACCTCATTTTTTTCTGGTTGAGTTTTTCTAGGGGGAAACTCAAATGTTTCATGGAAAAAATACTAGGTTTTAGAGTTTTATTATACCCCAAAGCTGCTAAAATTCCGAATCCAAAAATACTCCATCTCAAATCTACCAAGGTCATGTAGAAGTCAGTGGCAGATGTGCCTGAAGTTGTTTCTTGGCATCATGATATGCACTGGATAATTTCATAAAGTCAGGGTTTTCGTTCTATAAAGTCGAGTTTTTGCAGCAACAATTTGATAAAATAGATTTTTAGGAGTGTCAACTGTACTATACGAATTGATGTTCGATTTTTATTGTGACATTCTTTTGCTCCAACTTTTTCAAGAAAAAATATTGATAAATGAGTTCAATGAGGGAGTTTGGTTGACTGTTTAAATTTAAAAAATATTGATTAATGTGAGTTTTTCATAAATTGCCCCCTTAATGTGTTGATCTTTCAAGTGACCTCCAGGACAAGTTGTATGCGCTAACTTCATTCTGGGGTTTCTTTGGTAATCCGATGCACAATGGGCATCAAACTGTTCAGTGGTCCCCTGGCATTCATATTTAGAATGTTTCCTCTTGCTACTCAATACTATGTGGGATATACACACTTGCAAAATGAAAGTTTTGAGGTAATTTTTTAGAATCTTCATAAATTTTTATAGAAACTGCTCAGTTCAGAAACGCTTTGAAATTTGGTAATTAGTAGGGATGCATAAATCCATTATGTTAGGATTCAGGCCAAATCCTTTGTGATAGATTTGGCCGAATACTGAACCGAATTCGAACCCTAATTTACATATGTGAAAAATGTGGGGGGGGGAAATGTGCACTCAGCAAGCAGCTTTTTTTTTACTTTAATGTTTGTATGACAAAAATCCATCTAATTTTTTTCGATTCTGTTTGGAAAACACTTGGATTCGGTTAAATCTGAATCCTGCTGAAAAATGTTGAATCTTGAACGGAATCCTGGATTCAGTGCATCCCAAGTAATTAGGAGTAGAAAGACATTTTATAGTCAATAGATTGTGTGCTTGTCAAAAATATATGGCTCCCTGGGGTAAACCTACTGTTTCAGATTTTTTGGCTTTGGAATCCAAAGTATGCTGTATTCTGCTGTAGTGCATTGAAATTTCAGTAATTTACTGCTGGGAGTTTTTGATCTGTAGAAGTCAAAAATCTTAAAAGTATACATACAGTTTGGGAACCCCTCTTAATTCTTTGGAGTTTGGTTTATCATTGGCTGAGCTTTCAAAGTAGCAACTTCCTTTTAATACATAACATGCCTTATGGAAACAGTAGTAATTCAGCAGTGACATAAAGTTTATTGGATTAACAGAAAATATGCAATATGCATCATAACAAAATTATACAGGTGCATAAATGTGGGCACCCCAACAGTAATATTCCATCAATACATAGTTGAGCTCCTTTTGCAAATGTAACAGCCTCAACGCCTCCTATAGCCTTTGATGAGTGTCGGGATTCTGGATAGTGGTATTTTTGACCATTCGTCCATACAAAATCTCTCCACTTCAGTTAAATTTGATGGCTGCCGAGCATGGACAGTCTGCTTGAAATCATCCCATAGATTTTCAATGATATTCAAGTAGGGGGACTATGACGGCCATTCCAGAATATTGTACTTTTTCCTCTGCATTAATAACTTTGTAGATTTCCAAGTGTGTTTAGGGTCATTGTCTTGTTGGAATATCCAACACCTGCGTAACTTCAACTTTGTGACTGATGCTTGAACATTATCCTGAAGAATTTGATGATATCGGGTTGAATTCATCCGACCCTTGACTTTAACAAGGGCCCCAGTCCCTGAACTGAACTAGCCACACAGCCCCAAATTTTTTGGTGGTCCCTCACTCCATATGTTTCAGGGTATTCTCAACAGAGTAGTAGCCCCATCAAGCCACAAAAGCTTACAAATCAACTTAAAAATTAACTCTGGAGCCCCACAGCAAGTTCAGTGTAATTTATTTCACAACATGTTTCGGATATAAATATCCTTCATCAGGTGATAATGAAGGATATTTATATCCAAAACATGTGAAATAAATTACACTGAACTTGCTGTGGGTCTTCATTTCATTTTTAAGTTGATTTGGAACCTCCACAAAATTTGACAGTAGGTAGCAGGTATTTTTCTTGGAATGCCGTGTTCTTCTTCCGCCATGCAAATCAACTTTTGTTATGACCAAATAACTAAATTTTTGTCTCATCAGTCCAAAGCTCTTTGTTCCAAAATGACTGTGGCTGGTCTAAATGAGCTTTTGCATTCAACAAGTGACTCTGTTAGTGGCTTGAGTGCAGAAAGGGCTTCTTTCTCATCACCCTGTCATACAGATGTTCTTTGTGCAAACTAAGCTGAACTGTAGAACGATGTATAAATTAGCAAAATTACAAGGTTACACAAATTTTTGCATGGCCAGTTTTTCACATTTGATTTAATCCCATACACCTGAATACTGCTTCACCAAAAATCTTTGTTCAGAAAACACCCCAGTACTCAGATGTTCCTGGGAAATGAAAGACATACCACTGTTATATTTTTGTTGAAAGTGGATTAAATTATTATGCAGGCCGAGAGGGGTTCCCAAACTTTTTCATATGTCTGTATCTGCTATTGGCACATTCCAGACACTTGAGGTCACTTGTGAATAGTCTGTAGCATCTACTGATGCATCTGGTGTTGGACCTCTAGAATAACCAACGAGTTGAGGGTAGAGGTAGTGCCTTTAGAGTACTTTAGAGTAGTATGTGCTAAGCACCATTCTGTCTGTCCAATGATAAGGAAATGCAAGGAGTTTTGCATAAAACTGACCCTTAGAATCTGTTGTATTTTACTTTATCATTTGTTTATCATACATTTTATATAATTTGTTTTCCATTTCTTCCATAAGATAAATATTAAGTTCTGTTTTGAGCTGCCATAACAATCTTTTACTATACTGGGCTTTACAATCAGTTTCAACTTGTTCTTGTTTGTCTGTTAAAGGAATAGTTCAGTGTGAAAATAAAAACTTTGTAAATAGATAGGCTGTGCAAAATAAAAAATGTTTCTAATATAGTTCGTTAGCCAAAAATGTAATGTATAAAGGCTGGAGTGAACAGATGTCTAATAAAACAGCCAGAATCCAACTTCCTGCTTTTCAGCTCTATAACTCTGAGTTAGTAGCGACTTGAAAGGGGGGCCACATGGGACATTTCTGTTCAGTGAGTTTGTAATTGATCCTCAGCATTCAGCTCAGATTCAAGAGCAACAGTTATGACCCATGTGGCCCCCCCCTCAAGTCTCTGATTGGTTACTGCCTAACCAGGGTAACCAGTCAGTGTAAACCAAGATAGCTGAAAAGCATTAAGTAGTGTTCTGACTGACATGTTATACAACAAATCACTCCAGCCTTTATACATTACATTTTTGGCTAACTAACTATATTAGAAACATTTTTTATTTTGCACAGCCTATTTACCCAGTTTTTATTTTTACACTGAACAATTCCTTTAAGGTTTTACATTTTCTATTCTTTCCATTTATCTTATGGAACAAGGATTTATCATTGTAAGTGGCACTCACCCTGGTGGTCCACTGGGCCAGTGGGGACGCTCGCAGCGCCTCCTGCAGGGACGCCTGCCGCGTGATGCGTCCTGTGTTGCTGCTCACACTGTTCTGCCTTAGGGCATGCACGGCGAGCACTTCCGGGTTTTACGCGTGCAATGTTGCCGGCATCATCATGTCATTGCGCAATGACATGAGATTTAAAGGTATTTAAAGGGACTTTTCTGATTCCTGTTTTGACTCCTGCCTGACTATTCTGAACTCCGTTATCCTGACCTGTGCCTGCCTGGCCATTCTGGAAGATCTTCCAGTTTTGACCCTTGCCTGACTTGACTGACTTTACTTGAACTCTGCCTGCACTGACCCGGCCTGTTTGACTACTGAAACTGTGCTTTCCATCCAAAACCTTTTTAACGATCGTGCCCCTTTGCTTGTCCAGAACCTTCGCTTGACTCCTCTCTTATTAAGACCTGGCAGCATCCGATTAGCCGAGGGCTCCTCACGAGGTGAAAGGCAGTTAGAGGCAGAAGCAAAAGATGAGATCAGGGAGCCTAGCATCGGTTCTGGATTTTGGGTGCTCCATATATGATTTATAATCTTCTTATTTCAGAATTATTGTTGTTGTTGAGTACAACAATCACAGTTATTGCTCTGTTCAAGAGCATTTGACAGTAGTGTTAGTGATTTTCATGTGAAATGAATTTCTTGCAGATATTTATATTAATTCAAGGCCGTAGAAGATAGAATGCTTCTGGGGCTGTTGAGTCTTGTAACACTGTGTTGCCATACTGCAGTGAACTATTTTATCTTTAGAGAGGGTCATAGGACTAGAATGATGTATGATGCAGTGTAGACTATTAAATCAGCATTTTATGGGGATTGTTTCCCTTCAGCTTAGGATTTTTTTTGATTAACTATAACCTATGCAAAATAAAAGGTCCAGTTATCACACAGCCAGAGGCAATTTTTTCTAGTTTGGTTCGGGATTGGGCCTTTTTCAGCAGGATTCGGATACGGCCGAACCCTTGTCCATGGCTGAACCGAATCCTAATTTGTATATGTAAATTAGGTGTGGGAATGGAATTCACGTAACTTTTGTCACAAAACGGAAGTAAAAAACATTTTCCCACCTTTTCCTTTCCCGCCCCTAATTTGCATATGAAAATTAGGTCTGGTGGATTTGGTGTTTTTTCTCGTAATTAATTTTTTATTAAATTTGTAAAATAAATAAAAAGATTTCGTTAACTTTATCTATCCAATTCTTAGTAGCTGGAGGAGTGGAGGATTTCCACATCCTAGGGATAAGAATTTTGGCCGCATTAAGTAAATGTCTTTCCAGTATGAAGTCCGGGACCCCTTCCTTGGTTTCCTCATCCCAGAAAAGCAACGTGCGTGCCGAAGAGGCTGGTACATCTCTGCCTAGGATCTGGGAGCAAGCATGTATGATTGCTGACCAAAAGCTTGAGAGGTCAGGGCAGCTCCAAAAAGTGTGCATTAGCGTTCCTACTTCCCTTTTGCATCTCCAGCATATATTGCTTGTAGCTGGATATATCTTGTGTAGTCGGGCTGGAGTGTAATACCATCTTCTCAAGATTTTATAATTAAGCTCCTGTATCTTGCAACATCGTGAGCTATATATCATGTTTCTAATCAGATCTTTGTATGAGTTTTCTGGTATTTCTATATCTAAGTCAAGTTCCCAGGCTAGTAGAAAGGTTAATTGATCTTTCTTGTTATCACTGTCAAGCATATTGTATAAGGCAGATATAATATGATAATCCTTTCAAACGGGGTGAGAGGCCTACCCAACTTATTGGTTCCGCCTAAATACCCGTAGAAGTGTTGTATCTGGCAATATTGGTAATCCTGTAGAACTGCCGTAGGTCTAGCTTTCCGGAGAAGTGGTAAATCAGCTAATCACCCATTGTCGAGTAGATGGAAAAACTGTAGATGTCCATCCACAAGCTACTCCTTGAATTCAGTGGAGTGAATTGCAGCAGGGAATGCAGGGTTGTTTGTAATTGGGGTTAATGGTGAAGGCCAAGCTGTGATATTTGAACTTTTGTAGGCCCTATCCCATACTGTTAATGTGCTGTTAAGTAGAGGATGAGAGTTATGTATTATCCTACGATGTAATTTGTCTATCCATGGCAGGTGAAGCAGATGTGTGGCTGTAGATTGCTGTTCTATTTCGATCCACCCCTTGTTATCTAGATGGAAAGACCAGTCTACCACCCTAGCAAGGATTATTGCCCTTAGGTATCTGGTACAGTTTGGGAGAGCAAGCCCTCCTCCTGTCTTTGTCTTATTTAAAGTTGTAGATCTCAATCTGAGGGGATGGTTGTTCCATATGAAATTGGTTATAAGGGATTGGAATGCTTTCAGCCATGTCGTAGGGTATGATAAAGGAATGCATTGGAACATATACAGTAGGCTTGGCATAATGTTCATCTTAATGACGTTAATCCTTCCAATCCAGGATATAGGTTGTGCCGTCCATTGTCTTAGGTCTTTAAGAATTTTGTTATACAGGGTTTTGCAATTCACATCTATCCAATCATTGTAGTCCTTAGTGATTGTTATTCCGAGATAAGTAAAGTGTCTGTTTGCCCAGCTATATGGAAAGTTCAGCGAGAGGTACTGTAGTGTTGGGAGAGGTAAAGAGACATTCATAGTTAATGATTTGGAAAAATTGATCTTGAAATTGCTGATGTGGCTATATGTTTCAAAAAGTAAATTGAGGTGAGGGATCGTGGAGAGAGGGTTCGTAATAAACATTAATAGTGTCGATCTCTAATGCTGATTCCCGTAATATCTGGGTGCGATCTGATTTGAATAAGGAGAGGTTCCAGGGCTATAGCGAATAAGGTAGGTGACAATGGGCAGCCTTGCTGAGTACCATTTTGGATCGTTATGTACTCTGACCGTATTCCATTCACCCTAATTTTAGCTATCGGTCCTGAGTATAGTGATTTGATCCAATGACAGAGGCGTTCACCAAATCCAAATTTCTCAAGGCAAGAGAACATGTAGGTCCAATTGACCCTATCAAATGCATTTTCGGCATCTGTAGACAGTAGCATAAAAGGGATTTTTACTTAGCGTAATGCATGATGTTGATCAGCTTGTTGGTGCTATCTCTTGCCTCTCTGCCAGGGATAAAGCCTGTTTGATCTAGCCCTATCAGTTGACTTAAGACATTTTGAATTCTAGATGCTATGATCTTTGCCAGGATCTTCACATCAACGTTTATCAATGATATGGGCCTATAGCTGCCCGGTCATCTGGGTTCTTATTTGGTTTTAGTAGAAGGGTGATGTGCGCTTCTAATGAGTTGCTAGAGAATTGGGCTTCATCTTGCAGAGCATTGAATGCTGTAGTCATATAAGGAATAAGGAGATCTGAGCATTCTTTATAATAGACAATGGAGTATCCATCTGGACCTGGACTTTTGCCTGTAGGGGAGGAGCCGATTGCTTGAGAGACTTCTTCTGCAGTGATATTTGCCTCCATCAGTTGTTGTTGTGCCAGGGAAATGTGTGGAATTGGTACGGTATCAAGAAAACGAGTTATAGCTTCAGGTAAATTAGTGCCATCTTTTGCAGCTGGTGTCTTGAGCTGGTATAAGTCAGTGTAAAACATATGAAATTCTTGGGCTATTTGGGGGCTGTGATACAGTTTGTCACCTCCTTTATTTTGTATACTATGGATGTGGTTCCTAGTGATTCGTGCTTTCAGAAGGCCTGCAAGAAGTTTACCGCATTTGTCTCCGTGTTCATAAAAGCGGTGCCTCATTCTAGTGATAACTTTTTTAACGAAAAGATCATGATGATCTGCTAGTTCAGTCCTGAGAGAGGTTAGCTTAGAGAGCGTTTCTGGAGAAGGGGATTGGTTGTATTCGATCTCAAGATTACGGATTGTCTTGAAAAGTGTTTCATACTTTGCTCTATGAGCTCGCTTCCTCCTTGAGCACAATTGAATCAGTGTACCTCTAATGCAACATTTATGGGCTTCCCAAATAGTTGTAGGGTTGACGTCATCAGTGTTGTTCTCAGTAAAGTATTGCCGTATAGCTAATTTGACTTCATCAAGAACCACTGGGTCCTTTAGAATTGATTTGTTTAGCCTCCAGGTGCCACATTTTACGGAATCAGCGTTTAGAGATATCTCCAGTGATACTGGGGCATGGTCGGACCATGAGCGGATATGTATAGCTGCTATTCCTAGAGCATGAAGATAGTGTTGAGATATAAAGAGGTATGGTAGATAAGCTGTGTCTCGCTGAATAAAAGGTGAAGTAATCTCCAAGCATCCACTACTTGTAGACGTATTAGGTCTTTCGCTATGTTGTTGATGGTGCAGTGGGTGATACTGGATTTCCCAGTAGAACAGTCTATATGGGGGCTCTTGGGAACATTAAAATCTCCTCCTGGGATCAATATACCTTCTGAAAAATTCAGCAAACTTTCAGTGATAGTGTGAAATGTTTTGTCCTGGTGATCATTAGGTAAGTATATGGAGGCGAAAGTTATCATCTGCAATTCCAAGATGCCTTTAATAAAAATGTATCGGCCATCTGCGTCCTTCTTTGAAGAGGAGACTTTGAAATTAAATTTTTTTCCAAATAGAATAGCTGTGCCTTTTGTCTTATTCTTTTGAAGAATGCTATGGTAGATGTCGGGAAAGTATCTGTTGGACCAATTAGGAGTCTGCAAGGCCTTAAAATGGGTCTCCTGTATAAGGGCTACTTGCGCCTTGAGGAGCCTTAGTTCTGAGCCAAGCAGAATCCTTTTCCTTGGGGAATTCAAGCCGTTTACATTAGTACTAACAATGTTTATCATTGCACGGATTTGGTGCTTTTTCAAGGTCCCCCCCATATATATTTATATATATATATATATATATATATATATATATATATATATATATATATATATACACACACACACACACACACAAACGATAAAGGGGTGAACCTTTATTGATATTAATACATTTATTCATTTTAATAAAACTGTATAATAAACAGGATCAATGATTAAACCTTTTGATATACTGATTGTGAGCAATAAGTTACACACACACAAGTAAAGGTAGAATTTACTTGTGTGTGTAACTTAGCTTCATATTATGGTAATTACATAGCCAGTTCAGCCAGGCCCTGGTTTGTGGCAAGAATAATAGGGGCGGCATGCCGCCCAGTCGCTTGCCGGGAGCATAGCTCCTGCCCACTAAATCCGGCCCTGAGTTCAGCATCAATTCAGCACAATTGGGAAGCCTTGCATGACCCTCAGGTTTCCGATAATCAAGTGATGATCTAAGTCCTGGCACCAATTCATGTGTCTGAGGCAAAGCTACTAACCAAAAATTGAGGCTGTCCTCAATTGAGATCTGAAGAGACCTCTAACCCCAAATGCTGACTATGCAGTATTGTTAGCTAAGGAGACTTCCAAAACCAAATGCAGATCTGTGCAATATTGTTGTAGTATTTGTAACATATCGTCAAGAACTTTGCATCTCTTTAACCAGGTCTGTATGCTGTCTGTTTATTCATCCTTAAAGGAGAACTAAACCCTAAAAATGAATAGGGCTAAATATGCCATGTTTTATATACTGAACTTATTGCACCAGCCTAAAGTTTCAGCTTGTCAATAGCAGCAATTATCTAGGACTTCACACTTGTCACAGGGGGTCGCCATCTTGGAAAGTGTCTGTGACACTCACATGCTCAGTGGGCTCTGAGCATCTGTTGAGAAGCTAAGCTTAGGGGACGTCATTAATAATCAATCAGAAAATGAGGTTGGCCTGTCATATAAGCTGATGCAAGGGGGGTGTTTGTTGCTCCTCTGTGGTAAAGGGAGACTCGTTTTGTCACCCCATGAAAGGAAATAAAATGAACCTTAAATGCTAGGTCACTTGTGAAACTAATGGAGTAATATACCTTTTAAAATACCTTTGTGGTAAAGTCTATGTTGGACAGACAATACAGCCGGTAAAAAATAGAATCAAGGAACATAAGTCCGATATTAGAAACTATGAATTAAACACCCCAACAGATACATCAGTATCTAGACATTTCTTTATTAATAATCATAATCAGCCACAACTTAAATGGTTAGTCCTTGAGGTGGTATCTAAACCACAGAGAGGAGGTGATATAAAAAAAACTACTCCTCCAACGGGAAGCAGTGTGGATTAAGAGGCTTAATAACCTGGTCCCTACCGGTTTAAATGAATACTGGAGCATTGCACCATTTTTGTGATTTCTTACTTTTGTTCCTCTTTTTCACAGATGAAAAACTGAAAATTCCGATGTTCTTTATAAAGGTTCATGTTATCGGAGATTGGGGTAAGATATACAAGTAATGATAAATTTCCGGGCAGAATAATAATTGATGTAATATTTGTTTGATGATTTGATGCATTTCTTGTGCTATAAGATGGATTTATTGCAGCAATTGACCCTTTTGGTATGCCTGAATGGCAATACCTGGGAGTTGCATATACAATGACTTTGAAAATGCACAATGGACTTCAATCTATGGACATTATTGTTTGGACTTCTTTCATTCACCTTGCTTCAGGGTTGTCACTTTGTTTTACGCAACCAAAATGCTGTTGTGTTATTGTACCTGATTGCCACCTACTAATAGCCACGATTATACCCCTATTAATCTTTGGGCTCCTAGATACTCCCTAGTGGCCTGGGCCCGGGCATGAATGGGGGCCCAGCAGTGCTGCAATTTTGAAAGAGCTGGGCCCCCCTTGAGAGCACAATTTTTGAAGTCCTGAACAACTGAAATGCGGAATGCCGAAAAGCCCAACAGCCAAAGTCCCGAAGCCGTGAAAATACCCGAAGTCACGAAAACAGCCGATATTGAAGTCCTGAAGCTGCGAAAAGACCCAAAGTCGCAAAAGGAGGCGAAGTTGAAGTCCTGAAGCCATGAGTCCAATTCTACTGAACACCAATTTGTGTTTTTTGTTTTTTTTTTAATCATCTGGCCACCAATGTATTATTGTGGATACACATTGACTGATACATTTTATACTACTTATGGTGGCATCTACTGGAGCACCCATTATATTTAGAATTACATTTCCACAATACAATAAAGGAACACAATTACTGAATACACTTGCAAAGAAAAATGGATACTTTTAGTGCACACTTATTCCACGCAGTTGTATTCCAACTGTTAACGAGGGAGGTGATTTATCATTTGCATGAATAGTCCCCTATTAGGATAAAATGAGATTGTACTTGCTCCTCAGCATTTGTAATATATGCTATTTAGTGCCCATGTGGACTTCAGTATGTTTGGCAGTGGTCACATACTGGGAAAGATTACATGAGCAGAAATCTGCAATACAAACAAACAAAAAAATGACCAGACAGTGGCCTGTTATTTTGTTGACAAAGGTCATGGCATCAATGAAGATATCAGGTTGTTGATGGGGTTCCAAATTTACATTGTGGGTTGAAAGAACTACTCAAGAAAGAGGCTAGATTGATTTTGTTTTCATTGGGTACACTCTCTCCACTTGGCTTTAATAGAGAATATGAACTTCATATGATTGTTCATCTAGGTTTTAATCCATTCTTTTATAAATTTCATACATATGCTCTACATGTAAACATTATATGGTTTATGGACTTTCCTATAAGTTATAGACAAGTGCTGACTATGAGTATCTACAGTATTTTTCTTGCCGTAGGCGCTGATCTGCATATACATTTTTGGATACTTTTTTTGTGCAGCTGAGAGACTGTGGGAAGATCAGCAAGAGAAATTGATTTTAAAGGACTTTTTTTCATTTTCTTAATTATTCTCTGTTAGTATTTTTCTTGCAACTGTTTTAACAATTCTATTCTGTTGCTTTATTGTATTGTGGAAATTTATCTTGGAATACAATGGGTGCACCAGTAGTTGACACTTTGATAATAACTAAAACTCCCATACATTCGAAATTCGAACAATTGAAATTTATTTTAAAAATAAAAATGTTAAAACTCAGGTGAATTAAATCAACCCGAATTGAGTTTTTCTGGCTACAAACAACTCCAAATTGATCCATGCACCTCTCCCATCGACTCAAACAGTAATTCAGCAGGTTTTAGGTGGCAGATAGTCGAATTTCAATTCTTAAAGTATGATAAATCTCGAAAATCTAATTGTACTTTTAAAAAACTCAAATTGAATTTGAATAACTCTAGTCAAATGTCGTTGTCCACGATGTGTAACATGTTTAGGATAAAGGCTTTTGTAACTTTACCCTTGATAGTGCTGTCTATCTGAAGGTTACTAATCAAACACAAGTCAACTTCAGGAAAACCTCATAACACATAAGGTGGAATTTTGTGCCTTTCTGCTATATATCCCTCTTTTCTCAGCCATTTAATAAGAAAAAAAATAAGTGACAATTTTTATTAAGGCTGTTTGCACTGTTATTTCCAAAAAGCTTCTCTTTGTAATATTATATTTTTTAATATCTATTCCTTCCCTTAGGAATGTGCTGGGCTGATAAGTCTCTCTTTTATATTCCTCCTTGTCTTTCTCTTTTTATTTCCTTTCTTCAACTTTGACTTTCAACCCTTTTATGTACAAACAAAGGAAAATCTTTATATATAATGTATTATTTTTTTTTATTCCCAGCCAATTAACAAGAAACATTTTTACATTTTAAATTTCAAAAAGTTTAAATTTAAGTTTTCTTCAAGCTTGTTGATTGTTTACAGTCTAAAATGCATCTCTGTTCCTTCCCTTAGGGTTACCAAGGTGGTTCAGTAAGTCTTTTTTTTATACCCCTCCTTGACTTTCCTCTTTATTTGTTTACTCTTCAACTTAACCCTTTTTATATACCATTAAAGGAAAATCTGTAAATGTTGTAACTTAATACTTATTTATATATATATGGGATGATTTTGACGTAGTTGGCCAGCTTAAATATATTGCAATATATGGACAAACAATCCCTGTTTTGTTTAAAGGGTAAGGCATTTTTCAGTAGCAGTATGCACAAAATGTCTCTGTCTTAAATATATTGATAATGGGTTGAGTGCAGAGGACTCTTGTATTTGTCTATATGTATTTTGTGGTCACACCCTCATTGCACCCCCGCCTAATGGTTTTAAAAAATAGTGGTGAGCACAACTTTCCCTTAATACTTGATCTTCTGTAAAACATTCTAGTACTTTTCAGCCAAAGGTAACGTGATACTAACACAATATTAACGTTATACTGACACTTTTCTATAAAAATCAATAGGAATGTGTCAGCATTGCTAGAAAGTTATTTGCACTAATTTCCTCAGAAATGTTCCCCCAAAGCCACCAAACCCAGAAAATTGTTTTGAATCTAATAATTCAAACATCACTCATGTCCAACATTTCGTCCTACATTGAGGCCTTTATCAAGGATAAAGTGCAAATGATAAGGTGGCCATATAAATACAAAAACATTCTCAAAAAAATTTGACGTCATTAGCAACTAATTAATGCAATGAGTACAATTTTAAATACAATAAATAATTGAATGCGTGTCATATTAAAATTTCACCACTATGTGTCACTGGTGTAATATTATACTGTAGTGTATCAGTGTCTAAGTACTTCATTATGTGATACATTTGTGTCCATTATCCAAGTAGTGAAAGTCATAAAACATATATTAAACACAAAGTTACAAAAATTCAAAGAGTCAAAAAGATGCAAATATAAGTCTCCTGATCATTGCTTACTTTGTCTTGAAACGGCAGATACATAATCTCATCATCTAAAAATAGAAAAAGAATGTATACCAATGTTATAAACAGTGTTTCCATGTATAAATAAACACATTTCCAATTTTGTTACTTTTTTAATTTTTCTTCTATACTTTGTTATTTTAGTGTCAATTGAGGAGGGGGAAACTTCAATTAAGTTAGGAAACAGTTGAGAACTAGTTGGCCATTCAATCCCTTGGGCATCACACAGTCTAATTTATGGATACAAAATGCTTCTTTTTTTCAATAGCATGTTATCATTCTCCCCCTCTTGATCTTTTGGGAATCTGCTCAATGGACATGCATCTAAATGCCACGGGACTATGTCTGGCTTCTGCCCAGTGTTTGGCCACCAGCTGTTGGGAAATGTCCTGTTTTCTTTGTTTGCCTTTTTCTGTCCTGTCTGGATCTAGGGCTGCTCTTATGCTTGACTTGTGCATTGCAATATGCTCTTTTAGCTGTCTAAAGGTTTCCTGCAATATATAAGCCCACAAGGCATTTGATTATATACACCACCATTGTAGTGTCACATGACATTCTTTGCCGGATGGTGTATTTCTTGCCCATATGTGGAAATGTGTGAAATGTGAGCCCTGTATCAAAGTCGCACACATTACACACCCTGTGCATTTATACACTCCCGGCCGCTCCGATACATTTGGCTTATGATATTTATTAACTGGATCAAAGGGGCTTAGAATTTCCTTTAAATTCCTGCCCCTTCTGTAACTAAATCTGGCCTTCTCAGGAAAATTTTTGGAGATTGTTTCGTCAGAAGTTACTTATTATTGACCAGTGTTTTGTCACACTTTTTTTTGACAGATATGCTGTCTGCTCCATACTGACTAACATAATAAAGATCATTTTGTGCACCTGTATTGCTGCCTTTGCTTATCCTTAGTTACTCACACATAACCTCTGTACGATTAAGGGAAAGTGCCCAATTTTTGGTATCTGACCGTCGCTTTTCAGGATATCCCCTCTTCAAATATGTCTCTTGCATATTATCCAGATCTTACTTTCTTTTAGCTAAATCAATATCTATTCTTACTACTCGTAACATCTGTGATTTAGGGAGAGAATTTAATAAGTGCCTGGGATGGTTGCTGTGATAATGTACTAAGGTATTTCTATCCGTGTGCTCTGTGTACATACATGTTTGCAAGGTATCCTAGTCTTTAAACACTTAAACATCCAAAAAATCTATACAGTGTGAATCGTATTTTATGGTAAATTTTACAGGGCTTTCCAATTTGTTCAATTGCTCCACAAATTCTTCCAAGTCTTTAGTGGGGCCGTGGTGCCCAACCACAGGAAGAACAAATCATCGATGGATCTCATGTAGAACGCCCCATATTGTCTAAAGAGTGGATGACTCAATATATAATCATTTTCAAATTGGCACACGTATGCATTTGTATACACAGCAGCCACGCTTGACCCCATCGCCGCTCCCGCTAATTGTACATAAAATTGGGTTTCAAATTTAAAATAGTTTTTATATAGAAAGAACTGTAATAAAGTGAGCAAGAACTCAGAGGCCCCTCATAGACCCGATTTTTGGTGACCAATTCATGCACTTGCCCCCACATTTGCATCATGGGGGATGCAAGTGTAGATGCTTTGTACATCCATTGTCACCAAAACCATTTGTCAAATTTCCAAATCAATACTCTGTATCACCCGCAAAAAATCATTGGTGTCTTGCACATAACCATAAATGTTCTGAATACAGGGTTGCAGTACAGAGTCCACATATTTGGCTATGCCTTCATTGAGTGACCCATTTGATGAAATTATAGGCCGCCCCGGAGGTCTCTGAGAATTTTTGTGGATCTTGGGCAGCGTATAAATCACTGGTCTAATGGGATGTGGCGGCAAGAAATAATTGTACATGTCCTTCGAGATCCATCCATTATTTACAGCAATCTTCAAAATGGCATAAGTTCATCGCTAAATTTATTTGTGGGGTCATAAGTTAATTTTTCATACTAAATGGAGTATGGAATTTTTAGAACTTGGATGAATTAAATCGACTCGAAACTTGAATGGAATTTGATTCTAATTTAAAAAATTTGATTTGAGTTTTTCCTTCACTTGAATGTCAGGAAGGCTGCAAACAACTCCAAATTGATCCCTGGACCTCTCTCATTGACTCAAACAGCAATTTGACAGGTTTTAGGTGGCAAATAGTCAAATTCAAATTCGTAAAGTATGATAAATCTCGAAAATCAAATTGTACTTTTAAAAAACTCAAATCGAATTTGAATAACTCTAGTCAAACTTGACAGTTAGACCATAAAAAAATAGAAAATTTTAATTTTCAATTCGACCCTTGATAGATTAATCTGCCCCTAAATGTCGCTGTTGTCCAAGATGTGTAACATGTTTAGGATAAAGGCTTTTGTAACTTTACCCTTGATAGTGCTGTCTATCTGAAGATTACTAATCAAACACAAGTCAACTTCAGGAAAACCTCATAAAACATAAGGTGGAATTTTGTGCCTTTCTGCTATATATCCCTCTTTTCTCAGCCATTTAATAAGAATAAAATAAGTGACAATTTTTATTAAGGCTGTTTGGCTCTTTGCACTGTTATTTCCAAAAAGCTTCTCTTTGTAATATATATATATATATATATATATATATATATATATATATATATATATATATATATATATATATAATATAGATTTTTGTTCATAAGGATCCGCACACCAATATTTTTCATCAAAATAAGTGCTTTATTCGGTACATAGATCAGACGTTTCGGCCCACATTAGGGCCTTTTTCATCCTTGAAAAAGGCCCTAATGTGGGCCGAAACGTCGGATCTATGTACCGAATAAAGCACTTATTTTGCTGAAAAATATTGGTGTGCGGATCCTTATGAACAAATCTCTATATGAATTTTTGGACCCTGCACCCACAAAAATTATACTAAGTCCGGTCTTCAGAGTGCGGTCGTTTGATACAGATTATATATATATATATATATATATATATATATATATATATATATATATATTGTATATAAAGACACAGTGAGTCACTATATTTGACCATTGACCCACTTTCTATGGGACCTTATAGCAGCCCCTCTGGCATTTGCCAGAACCCACAGATTGCCAGGCCAGGCCTGATCTCCAGGGAGAGAAAGTCCTTGCTGTATAGAGTTCAGTTCCTCACCAGTTTAAGGTGGCCATACACTGGCAGATTAAAGGTGCCGATATTGGTCCTTTAGACCAATTCTCCAGTTTATCTGCCCATGTATGGGGGCTTCTGACGGGTCTTCCCAATCAATATCTGGCCACGATATCAATCAGGAAGGTTTAATTTTTCAGGCGATCGACCCGTCGGAGTCCATTGCTCCTCATTGTAATCCAATTGTTTGGCCTGGGGCCAAACATTTGGCTATAGCCCTGCTATTGGTGGGTATATCGGGGAAAGATCCACTAGTTTGGTGATATCGCCAAACAAGCAGATCTTATAGTGTATGGCCAGCTTAAATTTCAAAACAAAAAGGTAGGAAAAGTCTTGAAGCAGATTCCCAAGCAGAAAAAGGAGAGAGCAGAAGATGATGGGGCAAGGAGTCACTTAACCTGCAATTGACTCTGGTGGGCCAGTAAAAGCACCCTTAAGGGGAAAGAGTCACACTTAGGTGGGTAATTGATTATAGTGCCAGTGGGCCAGCAGTCTCATGACGTCCCTTTAATAAGCTCGCTGATATAAAGGGATGCCCTGAGACTGCTGACCTAATCAGCATGAGTAAAAGTCCCTCACCATTTTACTCTCACCACCATAACCATCCTCCTCCACTCTACTTGTGCCACCCATCCTCTTAAGCAGGGATCCCCAACCTTTTGAACCCCTGAGCAACATTCAGAATTAAAAGGAGTTGGGGAGCAACACTAGTATGAAAAATGTTCTCGGGGTGCCAAATAAGTTCTGTGACTGGCCATTTAGTAGCCCCTATGTGGATTGTCAACCTACATTGAGAGTCTGTTTGGCAGTACACCTGTTTTTTATACAACTAAAACTTCCTCCAAGCCTGGAATTAAAAAATAAGCTCCTGGAGAAACATCCAAGGGGTTGGAAAGCAACATGTTGCTCACAAGCTACTGGTTGGGGATCACTTCAAAATTCGACCCTTGATCTGCCTGTAATAGGTAGCACTTATCCATATGTTATTCCATGCAGTTGTATTCCCACTGTTAACGAGGAAGGTGATTTATCATGAGCATAAATATTCCCCTTTTAGGACAAAAGGAGATTATACTAGCTCCTCAGCATTTGAAATTTACGCTATTAAGAGCCTGTGTTGGCTTCAGTATGTTTGGCTGACGTCACACATGGTTAGGGAAAGATTACATAAGCAGAAATCTGCAATACAAAAATATATCATCAGCCGTTGGTCTATATTTTTTCGACAAAGGTAATGGGGTGCATCAATTAAGTTTGTTGATGAGGTCCCAAAGTTACGTTGTAGAGGAAGCAGGTTGAAAGAAATACTCAAGAAAGAGGCTACATGGATTTTTTATTGGGGAAACGCTCTTCACTTGGCTTTAATAGAGAATGTGAACTTCATATGATTGTTTGTTCATCTAGGTTTTTAATAGATGCTTTTATACATTTCTTACAGATGCTCTACGTGTGAATACAGTATATGTTTAACAGACTTTCCTATAAGATATAGACATACGTGCTCACTATGAGTATCTGTGTTTCTTGCAACTGTTTAACAATCCTATTCTGTTGCTTTATTGTATTTTGGAAATTTATCTTGGAATACAATGGCTGCACCAGTAGCTGACAACGTGATAATTAATAAAATTAGTGAGCCTAAATGTCCCTGTTGTCCAAGATGTGAAACATGTTTAGGATAAAGGCTTTTTAACTTTCCCCTTGATAGTGCTGTCTATCCAAAGGTTAAAATTCCCATAACTCCATATTATCTCTCATCTAACACCCAAACCTAAAAACGAGCAAAATGAAATCATTGCTAATCAAACAAGAGTCAACTTTAGGATAAACTGATATAACACATAAGGTGACGTTTTGTGCCTTTCTGCTATATATTCTTCTTTTCTCAGCCATTCAATAAAAAAAAAGTGATGATTTTTATTTTGGCTGTTTGCACTGTTATTTCTAAAAAAAGCCTTTAATATATTATATATTATATTATATATAATATTATTTTTTTAATATCTGTTCCTTCCCTTAGAAAGAAAAAGGCTCTTTGCTGGTAAGTCTCTCTTTTATACCCCTCCTTGACTTTCTCTTTGTATTTTCTCTCTTCAACTTTGACTTTCAACCCTTTTATATACAAACAAAGGAAAATCTTTATATGTAATGTATTATTTTTTTATTCCCAGAAAATTAACAGGAAACATTTTTATATTTTACATTTCACAAAGTTTAAAATTAAGTTTTCATTCAAGCAATTTGGTTGTTTACAGTCTAAAATGCATCTTTGTCTATTCCTTCCCTTAGTGTTATTCGGAAAGGACAGTGTCGGTAAGTCTCTCTTTTATACCCCTCCTTGACTTTCTTCTTTTTTTTGTTTACTCTCTTTAACTTAACCCTTTTATATACCATCAAATGAAAATCTGTAAATGTTTTACCATAATATGTGCCCCTCTGTAAAACATTCTACTACTTTTCAACCAATGGTTATGCGAAACTAACACAATATTAAAGTGATACTGACACTTTCTTATAAAAATCCATAGGAATGTGTCAGCATTGCAAGAAAGTTATTTGCACTAATTTCCTCAGAAATGTTCCCCCCAAACCACCAAAGTCACTAAACCAACCCACCTTTTTTTTTTTATTTGGTCACATGGGGCTGAGGTTGGGGTAATCCTTCCATAAACTGGGGTGTGAATAATAACAGTACTTTAGCCTAGAGGTGTGCGGTCTTATTCCTGTGGTTTCAGGAATAACTTTTTGTACCGACTGCCCTGGACTGCCATTTTCCCTGCTTACCTGGAGCGCCACACTTTAGCATGTACAGGGCGGCAGTGACTGGAAGACCACCTACTGCTCTGCTACCTGACCCTTTCTCTGACCAGCGCACCTGCTGCTTACATTGGTAAATGTAGGGTTTCCCCCCGTCCAGTGTGGAAAACCAGGCTGTCCAGTTGAAAACCGCCAGATTTCCAAATTAGGAAACTGGACACCTGACAAGGTGTCATCATAAAACTTCACAACTCAAAGTTAGGAACATCGCTCACTTGTATGACACTGCCAATTTATTGATTTTTCATTGATTCACGGGGTCTGATCTCTTTATCAGGAATAAAGTATTACACATAATCAAAGTGTTTTAAAAGCACATAACCCTTCCCCTTTCCATGTAAAGTGCCAGAACAAGGAAAGCTAATTCTTCAAGAGCCCTGTTTAGCAAAGTGAAGCCCCTAATATATATAAAAGTCTGTAAAGAAATTAACATTTCAGTAGGTCTCAGAAGAGCAATTTCAGGGCTTACGTTAATATTTAGCTTTATGTCCCCATTAAAGGGGCAATTTATCCCCTTGTTCAACATAAGTGCAATGAATAGGGCTTGTGTTGGACATACCTTTTGCCTGTTAGCAGGGTTAATCTTTAACGTCAGAATGTTATATGTTACGTTAGTACAAACAAAAGTTCACATAGACCATTGCGAACATTAGCGGAGGGGGGTATATTTTTCAAAGAGTGAAGTTAGAGATCGTCACAGTCATCTAGAATGAAATTCCGCCACTCTCCATTCATTTCTATGGGATTTTTTAAAGAGTATTTATCAATGGTGAAAGTGAAAGTTTGCCTTTCAAAATCCCATAGAAACAAATGGAGAGCGGCGGAAATTCACTCTAGCGAACTGTGGAGACCGCTGACTTCACTCTCTGATAAATATACCACCATGTTTGCATCCCTTTTTGACCAATATATTTTTTGCTGCAAAATATTTAACAAAACTCCAGAATAAACAGCAACTGGTAGAGATTTGCAACCCACCTAACATCTTTAAAATCATGTCATCTTCTGGCCTTATGATATTTGTGCTGGGCTGGCAGGGAAAGGAAAATCAAGCCACTATTTTGTGTGCAGCACCTGGGAGCACTTAGATATCAGGGATTGCCCAGGCATTCCTTTTCCCTGGGTCTGAGAGAGTGATAAAACGGTGCCCATTTGCAGATGGCTGTGAGACACACGGAGAGTGATGCAGGGGCAGGTAAATGATTTTAATAGATCAATTAAACTGTTTTTAATAACAAAATAACTACTGACTTTCATTATCCTCTCCAGACAATTATCCACCCTTAATATTAAGCATAAGAACCCTGCCTGAGGGACGCCAGCTGGGTGACAGTAACAAGACTCTCTCTGTACCCAGTAGTTACACAGGATGGGGAGATCCACTGAATCCAGCCAGGAAGCAGATTATAAACTCAAGCAAAGGTAAGGGACAGTATGATAACCAGAATAGACATTTTTGGTGAGAAACATATAACCTGCATTAGTGTGTGGGGCATAGCATGTTGGTACATACCACATGAGACATGTGCTCCTATCAGGAGCCGAGGTTCTTCCAGCAAACACCACGGAACGATCGGCTTCCTTCTTCTTCTTTCTTCAAATTTACTGAGGCAGACGCATGCACAGTAGAAATAAATAGCCGAAGGTTCGGTTTTCACGTACTGTGCGTGCGCACCCGTGCAAAAAAAAAAAAGTAGAAAAAGGAAGCCGATCGCTCGCTGGAAGAACCCCCGGACCAGTGCAGTTTTCAGCTGATAAGAGCACCGGCCTGAGGTGTGAGGTCTCTAACCTTTGGCAACCCAAAGTAAATACAGTCGTTCCTTCTCCTTTAAAGGAGGACCCTACATTCCCTAACTGCCTCTGAAATCCCTTGACATCCGTTTCGTCACAAACATGACTTTCTCAAGAGGTCTCTAGGTTTAGAATTTCAATATTTGTCTTATTCTGATCACATATGGTTGTGGTTGATCGTTTCCAAAATAATTTCTATGTTTTAGATTTTGTACGTATCATTTTAGAGTGTAAGTTCCAAGTTTCAACCTTGTGGTTTATAGTTTTACTATTTGTCTAGTTATAATCTCATGTGATGGTGAAACACATGTGATTTGCTCTTGGAACTTAATCAGGTTGAATAAAGGTTACACGTAGTTCACTTCTTTATGTATGGGATCAATCCTTCTTCCTCCTCCTCACCTTTTAAATTTACATAGTTATTCATTGGGAAATGAATCCCACAATTAATCTGAATCCCCATGAGTACTAAAGGTGACCATAGATGCACCGATAATATAGTACGAAATAAATTTTCATATGATATACAGTGTGTGTATGGTGGGAGACGAGCCGACAGATATCAGCAGAAGACTTGGATATCAGTCATCTCGTCGGAAAATTTTGATCTTGTGCCTATGAAGCCATTTTTAGTGCTGAATCATCAGATATAGGTAGAATTCTATTGTTTCTACCCTTATATCTAATGATTCAGCTTTACAAGTGTGTGTTGAAACGAAGATCTTTCCTGGAAAAATCCAGGAAAATTTCCTATGAAAAACTTACGGATATGTCATTCAGCAATCACTCAATGTACCTTCTCTGTTAATATCTGTCAGAAATCCGTATGGCTTTATATTTTCAGTGCATGGACTTTGTTGACTTTAGGTATTGATAACGACTATAAGAATTTTTATTTATTACTAATACTATTATTATTTTTCAGCTGAAATTTTTGGAGGAATTTGGAAACCTACTCATCAAAAGGAAGAAAATTGTAAGTTTTCTGGGTTCTATAATTTCATATATAAAATCAGAGCATCTAATACAGAAAAAAAAGGTTCATTCAAAACATTTATTTAAAAGCTGACCCCAGTTGGCCTTAGATTTGGTAACTGCTGCTTTAACTTTATTTGGCAATAAAAACTGATTTCAGTCGAGGAACTTTTAGATTCACAGCCACACATTTTTACTCTGTTGAATGTAGTTCAAGTTGTGCTTAGTATCCAGAGGAGGCAAAGAAAACATTGAATTTAGGTTTTTCATAGTACAGGTATGGGACCTGTTATCCAGAATGCTCGGGGCCTGGGGTTTTCCAGATAATGGATCTTTCCGTAATTTGGTTCTTCATGCCTTAAGTCTACTTTAAATAAACATTAAATAAACCCAATAGGCTGTTTTGTTTCCAATAAGGATTAATTATATCTTAGTTGGGATCAAGTACAAGCTACTGTTCTATTATTACAGAGAAAAAGGAAATCATTTTTAAAAATTTGGATTATGTGGATTAAATGGAGTCTATGGGAGACAGCCATTCCGTAATTCTGAGCTTTCTGGATATCAGGTTTCCGGATAAGGGATCCTATACCTGTACAGCTATGGCATCTATAATCTAGAAACCCAGTATCCAGAAATCTTCCCACATAGTCAATTTTAAGCAAATTATTCTATTTTTTTAATGATCTCCTTTTTTCTCTGTAATAATAAAACAGCTAATACTTGATGGTCACTAAGCTTTGTGAATCCACATTGGTGGAAAAACAATCCTATTGTTTTGATTTCATGTGATTTTCAGGTATGGTGATCCAAATGACAGAAAAACTCTTATCAGGATTCATTCTGAATAATAAGTCCCATATCTGTACCTCAAAAAGGCATATTTCTTTAAGCCTAATATACTATGACTTTATATTACATCAGACATGAAAGTATTTTCCAAGGCAAATAATCCAGGCCAAATCCTTTCATCCTCTTCTACTTTCACCTGATCTCCAAGCACTGAGATAGGAGGAGGTGATGCAACTACATCTTATGGATCCTACCTTCAGTCTTATTCACATTTTTGGGGTTTTGCACTAAAATCTACCCATTTTGTGGCCCGACAGGCAGGGGCTTTACCGGTCATACATAGTACAGATGGGACCTTGCAGTAAGGCAAATGCACAAACTTTTTACTAAGCCCCCTACTGGCACCTCTTATTAAAGGGGTTCTCTGTCTTTTGGCAGAATATGTGCTTAAATTAACCTCTTTTATGCTAAATTATCACACCTTTGGCATGATATTAAGCATAATATATTATATAATATTAATTATAGGATATTTTTAATATGTATACATTTTTCAGGGGACAGAAATATCGAGGATAATCAGGGGTTTACTGATCAAGCGGAAGAAAAGAGTAAGTTTGGATGTAATGTAATATTAAAATTATTTAATCTGTTCACCAGTAAGCATTGAACCCAGGATCCCAGGGCTGTAAAGCTGCAGTGCCACATAAAATGTGTTTTTTATTCCTTTTGTTAATCTCTGGTGGTATGTGGCCTTCAAGTTGTAAGCTCATGTTTGCATGTTTACTACTCACAATGTGATTGGCCAATATTTATTTTCAATTGTTATGAGTACCTTATCAACCTATGATTAAGTTCCCCCTATCAAACACTTAAGGCTTATCTTTGTGTAGTTTAAGGTTCTAGCACCTTCAATGGTCAATGTTTATCAATTAGTAAGCAGAAGCTGTACCTTTCTGTATTTCCTTCTGGGAGACTCATGTAGCCAATCATCATAAAGAGGCGGAGTTAAAAACTTGGCACAGTCCAGCAGAGGGTTCTTCTGGTGGTACTGTGTCGAAAGGATAAGGAAGATTTCTGAATAGAGGAAATAGCACTGGAGTGGTGTGTTGCCTGGGGAAATCCTGCAGGCTGACCAATACATATAGCTGTAATTACATGTATTACAGGGGATATGCATTTTAATTCATAATCTTAAATTTTTGTGCACAGCTTTCACTTTTCTGTCGGTATTAGTTTCCTAAAAGACTCATTCACAATGCCTCGGCAGCATTCTGTAAGGCTCTCCAGTGCTTTGTGCACCACCATTTTGCAAACACTGTATTGAAGTATGTACCTTGTACCCCTTAGGGCAGTCAAAAGTTTGTATTAAACAAACCAATGTAACTGAAGGAGTCGCAGTGGGACATGGATTTTTACTATTGAGTGTTGTTCTTATATTTACTAGGGAGCTGCCCTCACACACGGGCAGATTAAACATGCCAATTTAGGCAGATTTGACAGTTTATCTGCCCGTGTGTGAGGGTGTCCGACGGGTCTTCCCAATCGATACCTGGCTAAAAATCAGCCTGATTTTGATTGGGCAGGTTTGATTTTTTTCTGCGATCAAAGACCGCATCGTATTGTTTATTTCGGTTTTACGATCAGTTGACTCCCATTTCTTTCATATAATCTGATCGTTGGGAATAGGGCCAATCGTTCAGATTAACCCGATATTGACCTGCCAGTGGTGGGCATACTGGGGAAAGATCCACTCGTTTTGCGACCTCGTCAAACGAGTGGACCTTAAAGAGTGACTGACGTTTATCAGAGCACAAGTCACATAACTGGAGGCACCTGGGAAACATACAATATGTCTAGCCCCGTGTCAGATTTCAAAATTAAATATAAAACAATCCATGTGGTCTTTTGAAAAACAGATTTCAGTGCAAAAGTCTGCTGGAGCAGCACTATTAACTGATGCATTTTGAAAAAACACGTTTTCCCATGAAAATCCTTTTGAGAAAATCCTTTTGAGTAGAATAATATTGATCAAATCAAAAATTAACTTTGTAATGCAGAACACAATCCATTTTTGTTGCCTGCTTTGTACTGTATTTGACTGTATTGTGTATTTTTTCTCCCAGGCCAACAGACAATAAGCAAAAGAAAATTCAACAAATTTTCAATGAAATCCCAGTTTAAAGGTGTGTTTAGAGTGTCCTGCATTCATTTTAAATGCACGAACATTTGTACGTATAGAAAAAAATAATGTTGCAAGGAACCCGCAATCTTGTTTAAACTGACAGCTTCCTAAAAGGCAGGAATCATTGATATAATATGCTCAGACTCTATTTCAATCACTGTCATTGTATTTAAATGAGTGTATTTAAATTCCGCATAATCTTTCTCAGATTTCTTTATTCAGTGACATAGGATGACTCAAACTGCACTTGAATCACTGACATTGCATGTTTGTTGTTTAAGTTGTAGAATGTCCTGCTCTTAGCAACCTTTCAGTTGGTCTTTATTATTTGACAGTAGGTGCAAGTGCTAGGCACAAAATTGAAGCAGAGTGAAAGCATCTTGTATTTACTCAAACTCACCTATACTAGTGCCCTACCAGCAGTTTACTAGTTGTCCCCACTTCGTGCATGTGAGCAAGGTGCAGTGTGTTCAGGTACAAATAAGCCCCATACCTAATACATTGCTTTATAAGGTGGTAAGCGCATGCAATTTCACATAAACTAAAGCTGGCCATAGACGCAAAGATCCGATCGTACGAATCAATGTACGATCGGACTTTCCCATCTCACGACCCGCCACTAACCATTCAGATCAAAGTCTTACCATTCCGATCAAATATAGTAGTTAAAGAACAGATCAGCCGATGTTCTGCCCCTGACAGCAATCGTACGATAGACAAAGCTAGTGTCAGACTCCCACTGAAAATCGTACGATCAGCAATACACGCAGAGATATTATCGGCAGCCGACAGAAATTTTCTAACCTGTCCGGTCGACCAAACGACCGATCTCCGCTGGACGAAAAATGTCGGGACTCTCCACACACGTTCTGAAAATCGCACGAATCCTTGATTCGTACGATGAGATCTTTGCGTCTGTGGCCAGCTTTACACTGCCTTTCACTATAAATTGCCCCCCCCCAGCCTATACATGTTTGGTTTTCCGGGTACAATGAGCCAGTACTTATTAGATTTTTGTTAAACCTCTTCTACCTAGATACCAATGTGATAATAAATAAACTGAAGGATTTTTTCTTTCTGATGAATGAAATTACATGGATTCTATGTTTTCTCATTGCAACTTCACAAGTAGTAGTTGGTGAGTACCTGCATATTATATGTTTTTATTGGCGGTTTTCCCTTTATGTGAGTGCTGTGGACTTCTGTGACCTCTGTACTGACATCATTCTCTTCTGTGCTCTCTCCCCAAGTGTTTCTCCTCTTCTTTTTACTCATATCAGTAACCTACTTTCTGGCTCTATAGTTTATCAACATTTCAGCAGTTTGTAGAAGAAACTTTATTAGTACTCTTACGCTTAGTTCAATTTGAATAGGGCGGGTACATATAGGTCATATATACGTCTTTATTAGAGATGTTGGTACAAATGCTTGAAGTGGCCACTTATTATTACACATGTCCATGGAAGCAAAATAAAGACAAAAGATCCTCTAATGTCCTAGACATGAGCCCACCCTAAAACAAATGTGGAATGACGCTCAAATGGTTGGGAAAAAAATGTTAACACAAAAATGTTTACTAGTTAGGACTTTTTGAAGGCAATCCCGCTTTAAAAAATGAAAGCATGTTTTAGAACTTTTATGACTTTTATTGAGATGGATAAAGCTTCATTTTTATCACTTTGCCTGGTCTTAGGTGGCGAAGGAAATGCTGGTGAAAGGTAACTGGTGGTAACGTTCTGTAAAATTCACACTTTAGTATTTGCCTGAGCGAAAATTCACCTAGCGATCAGGGGCGATCCTGGTAATTTTGCTGCCTGAGGCAACCTTCCTTTTGCTGCCCCCACCCCTCTCCACGGCACTCACCTCTTCAGTGCCCGAGGGGGTCGGGGGCGGTCCACATTGCACCGGAGGGGTCGGGGGTGGTCCACGTCGCTATTGCAGAGAACGCAATTGCACTCTCTGCACAAGAAGAACCAAATTTCTGGGTTGAAAAGCGGAAATTTGGCTCTTCGTTACCAGGAGAGCCATTTTTGCTGCCCCTGGCAGACAGGGGGGTGCTGCCGCCTGAGGCGAGTGCCTCAACTCTCCTCATTGGTGGAGCACCCCTGCTGGCGATAGGGCATGAAACTGCGCTATCAACAGTCTCTTTCACTAGAGAATTGTCCCCTTTAGTAAATCTGCCCCAGTGTCTCAGAAAGCTACGGACAAGAACACAAGACACTGCAGGATTTGTAGTCTTAGCAAAAAGACAGCTGGTTGCTACTACATTGATTTAAAGAGTCAGAACCAACACTGCTGATAAAAAAACATTATGCCAAAAAAGTGAGGGATATAGTTCCCTTTAAAAAAATGCCAACTTAAATCAATTCTTGACATATACAGCAGTTTCTAAAATATATTTCATTTCTCACTTGTAGATTTTTATTTTAAAGGATCAGTTCAATGTAAAAATAAATCTGGGTAAATTAAAAAATGTTTCTAATATAGTAACTCCGCGTCACCAACCCCTAGAACTGCAGGATAATGCATTTGCATGAAAATGTTTCCTTTAACTAAACCTAAACACGAACCAAGAAACATTAAAGGGATCCTGTCATTGGAAAACATGTTTTTTTCAAAATGCATCAGTTAATAGTGCTACTCCAGCAGAATTCTGCACTGAAATCCTGTGGGCAGCTGGGAAATTGACAAAATGTCTAGCCCCATGTCAGATTTCAAAATTGAATTTAAAAAATCAGTTTGCTCTTTTGAGAAATGGATTTCAGTGCAGAATTCTGCTGGATCAGCACTATTAACTGATTCATTTTGGGAAAAAAAATTTTCTCGTGACAGTATCCCTTTAAGTAATTGTAAGACGGCTTTGGACTTCATTGGGGATGTGCTGGCACAGGCCATTGTATAGAACCAAGAAACTGAAATTAAGTGATTGGGAGATGACTTTAGACTTCATTGGGGATGTGCTGGCCTGGGCCATTCTATAGAACCAAGAAATTGTGAGACGGATTTGGACTTCATTGGGGATGTGCTGGCACAGGCCATTGTATAGAACCAAGAAACAGAAATTAAGGGGCAAATTTACTTATGGTCGATTATCAAGGGTTAATTAACCCTCGATATTCGACTGCCGAATTGAGATCCTTCGACTTCGAATATCGAAGTCGAAGGATTTACCGCAATTCGATCGAACAAAAAATCGTCCAATTGAATGATTAAATCCTTCAAATCGTTCGATTCGAAGGATTTTAATCCATCGATCGAAGATTTTTCTTCGACCTAAAAAAGCTAGCAAAGCCTATGGGGACCTTCCCCATAGGCTAACATTGACTTCGGTAGGTTTTAGGTGGCGAACTAGGGGGTCGAAGTTGTTTTTTTAAAGAGACAGTACTTCGACTATCAAATGGTTGAATAGTCGAACGATTTTTAGTTCGAATCTTTCGATTCGAAGTCGTAGTCGATGGTCGAAGTAGTCAAAAAAATCATTCGAAATTCGAAGTTTTTTTTATTCTATTCCTTCACTCGAGCTAAGTAAATGGGCCCCCTAAGTAATTGCGATACAGCTTTAGACTTCATTAGGAATGTGCTGGCACAGGCCATTTTATAGAACCAAGTGATTGGCTTTTAACTTCACTGGGTATGCGCTTCCCCAGGGCCATTGTATAGAACCAAGGAACGGATTTGCAACAGTTACACAATACTATTCATAGAATAAAGATGATTTCAGGCATTCCATGAATCATATGGCACCATTGGGAATAAGGTGTACTCGTATAAAGCAAACAAAACTGAAAGATTAATCATATATGACTTTCCGTCTCCAAGAAAAGCCCGATTCTCTGCTGAGTGGCAATATTTTAGGCACCCCCAGTGAATCCAGTTGCTAAGGTTTCCCCATGCTAATGTACTTGTCCAGGGAAAAAATGTATTGTGTGCTGCACCACCATTTATATTACCTTTCCCAGACATCCCTACCCCTGAATTAAATGACATATGCACAGTAGAGTTAAACCATACACTAGTGTGAATGTCCAGGCCCATGCTGTGCAGAGTTCAGACCAATATGCATTCACTACCTGCCAAAGTCGTTTTTTTCTGTGGGTCAGACTGGCCCACACATCACTATTCAGTGACCTTGATTGTCTATTCAAATAGACATGTAGGCCCAAAACCTTTGGGTTAGGCAAGTTTGGACCCACAATTTCCCACTCCAGTCTGTCATGGGTGGGTGGCAGTCCTGACTAACCACCAGCCCAGTCCTTGTAACCCTCCTCACCCTGTCCCAACCAATATCAATGGAGAAACTGCCTTCTTCAATGATTTATATAAGTTCCCACTCTAGTGATGACAATAGATGGCCGAATAAGACATATACAGTATCTTGTTGCCACGGACTGCTCTAGTCTTGGTTGTGGTGAGGGTGGGTTAGGTTCATGGCCATACAAATATTTTTCAACTTGTGCATCACTTCTATGCACTGTATTCAGTAAACCCTGTGTCTCACTTGAGTCAAAAGACTGGGGTAGATAGAGTAAAAATACAAATATCTCATAAACCGAAAATTTGTGTAAATTACAAAAAACGAACACCTCCATCAATTCATTATTGGGGTTTAAAGTTCCTTTTTATCCTGGGGCATTATAAATTATTGCAAATGCTGCCATCTTTTAGAAGGTATATAAAATCTTTAAAATAACTTTGTTGTTTGTTATTTCTTTTATCTGTCTCAAGCTGAAACTGCCCTCACAAAGACACTGTCAGTTCCTGTGTCTTCTGATATCGAGCTCTGTGGTCTGACATGTGAGACAAGTGGCATGTACACCCTGGACCGTGAATTTGGTGTCCCAATTCTGGATTATTTTTGCCCAGAAAAATCCATTAACTTCCATGACTGGAACAGAGAGCGCCTGCAAGTAAATGTATCCACTGGCTGTTGCATCATCAAAAATGCTCTGAAGAGTGATACTGGTAACTACGAGTTGATGTTTCAAGGAACAAAAAAGGAAATTTGGGTCCAGAAAACATCATGCTCAGTAATAGGTAAGTTATCTGGCTGTAAGTAGTATGCAAGCACAATTCCCATTGGTTTAATTGGGTACCTTCATGTAGAATCCACCTGCTGTGTAATAGAGCACAGAGCAAGTGTTTCAAAGTGAACCAGTACAATGTAGTAATACATTGTAACATAGTAATTTAGGTTGAAAAAAGACACATATCCATCAAGTTCAACCTTCTAAGGGGCAAATTCACTAAGGCGCGAAGCGCCGAACGCTAGCGTTAATTCGCTAGCGTTGGGCATTTTCGCTACTGCGCAAATTCACAGTCCCAAAAAACGCTGGCGTGTTTTCTACATGATGGGTGATAGGCTGAAAAAGATCGAAAATGTTTTGGGGCTCCCCTTCCTCCCCCCTACATTTCCTGACTCATGGCAACTTACCTAGACAGTGGGCACATGTGTAGGGCAAAATAAAATTTTTATTTGCAGATTTGAAGGTTTTCTAGGCATTTGTAGTGCAGATACGTGTTCCTCCATTGAAATTTGAATTTCGCGCCGTATGCAAATTAGCCTTCGCTAGCGCAACTTCGCTTTATATAGCGAAACAACGCTAGCGCAACTCCGCAACCTTACGCTACCCCTGTGCGCAACTTCGGATTTTGGTGAATTTGGGAACCGCTGGCGAAACTACACCTGGCGAAGTGCGGCGAAGTTGCGCCTGGCGCAACTTCGCATCTTAGTGAATTTGCCCCTCAGTCTCTATATAACTTGCCTAACTGCTAGTTGAAGCCTCTCCAATTTGCCTCAGAGGAGGAATCCAAGATGGCAATCTGACCAGTCCCTGGATCAACTTGTACTATGAGCTATCTCCCATAACCCTGTATTCCCTCACTTGCTAAACACCATCCAACCCCTTCTTATACCTATCTAATGTATCAGCCTGTACCACTGATTCAGGGAGACAATTCCACATCTTCACAGCTCTCACTGTAACAAACCCCTTCCCAATAATTAGGCAGAACCTCTTTTCTTCTAATCGGAATGGGTGACCTTGTGTCAGCTGGAAAGACCTACTGGTAAATAAATCATTAGAGATTATTATATGATCCCCTTATATATTTATACATAGTTATCATATCTCCCCTTAAGCGCCTCTTCTCCAGCGTGAACATCCCCAATTTGGCCAGTCTTTCCTCATAGCTAAGATTTTCAATACCTTTTACCAGCTTAGTTGCCCTTCTCTGTACCCTCTCTAATACAATAATGTCCTGTTTGAGTGATGGAGACCAAAACTGTACGGCATATTCTAGATGGGGCCTTACAAGTGCTCTATACAGTGGAAGAATGACCCCCTCCTCCCTTGACTCTATGCCCCTTTTAATACAGCTCAAGACCTTATTTGCCCTTGATGCTGCTGACTGGCATTGCTTGCTACAGCCAAGTTTATCATCTACAAGGACTCCAAGGTCCTTTTCCATAATGGATTTGCCTAGTGCAGTCCCATTAAGGGTATAAGTGGATATTTTTACATCCCATGTGCATGACTTTACATTTATCAACATTGAATCGCCAGTTTGTCAAGACCTTGCTGCAAGGACGCTGCATCCTGGATGGAATTAATTAAGCTGAATAGTTTTGTCATCTGCAATATCAGCAAGTAGTAATTAGTTTTAATCAGTCTGCAACAGGTTAGACAGAATTATTGCTATGAAAAACTGCTTTGATGCAATTGTAGCACCCATGTAACTAATGCTAATTATACCATCAGGATGCTTTATTAGGAATGGGAGCAACAGAATGGCTTTCTTAATAAAAATCTCCACAATGCTGCTTATTTTCCCCATGTTTTTAGTCTGCTTCTGGCCACCACACTGCTTTAAATTCTAACGATATTAGAAGTCACAGAGGGGTTCTATGACCATATAAAGGCACAAGGCTGCAGGAAACTCTGTGTAACACTTATGCCTGTGGTTAAATTATAGAAGCAAAACAGGACTCTTAAACAAATGCACTGAACTGTCCAGTTAATTACCTTAAAAATTTGTTTTGATCAGTCTACTTTTAGTTATAAAGTAGAAATAAATATGCGATTCTTGCTATAGGCAGTTGTGCTGGTTTAATTTAGTGCAACAAAGAGGCTATCTGGCCAAAAGTACAGCTACAGTGTGTGTTTTTGTCAGTTCCAAACACAACTTTTTATTCTATTGGCTTCTGAATGTGCACCAAGCGTAAGAAAATGCAGCATGTTGCGGCTAATCAATGGAACACAAATGGAGTAGAATGGAATTCAGAATGCTCATGAGTACAGCCAAGCAGAATATAATGGAATTATTTAGCAAATGCGTTTAGGTGTGTTCAAATCTGCGCTCAAATGCGCATCAAATGCCTAAAAACACTTCTGTGTGTAAGAGCCTTAAGGGCGAAGCAGAATGATTTTTATCTCCGTTCGTTAGAAGAGCTACTTCTCTACCTTTGAAAAAATTACACTATTTATTGAGGAAGAGTGGAAAGTGAGTTCAGTTAAAAAAACAAACAAATTTTCTTTTAGTGCTTTATAATGGCAAGCATTTAGGAAAATATGAATACATTTTCAATGCTATTTCTTATTCTTATTCTTATTTTTATATTAGGATTTGTAAGGTATATACTGCCCCTTTGAAGATGTTATCAGCCCAAAAAATGCCCATAGTGAAAGAAAATGCCATTCTATCCTTTCCAAAACATGCAAATTAATATTTTCAGTGATTATTACCTAAATGGTTTGTAATGGAAAGAGATTCTGTCGGCCCCTCTGTATTGCCTGCACTGTTGGTTCTGACATTTAACATAACATAGCACAACTCAGCTAGCCGAGACCCTATTGGATTCTATTTGGTCCTTTCAGACTGAATAATTGCTATTGAAAGCAGTTCCTGAACTTCCTGTCCAATTTTGTTTCTGCACCAGTGTTAATGAATTCTGAAACAACATATATCTAGAGACCATCCTATTATATTTGGTCTTTCCAGACTGAAAATTTGATTGGCTAATACATGTGCATTGCATATGAAATGTCATTCACAATCATCAAAAGCCAACAAAGCAAAAACAAGTACTTCTCAAATAGAGCGATTTTGTTCTACTAAAGAATATGGAGGAAAAAGGCTGCAATGCACCATTTGCCCTAAGGGTTGCTAAGGTGGTTTAAACTAGGGATGCACCGAATCCACTTTTTTGGATTCGGCCGAACCCCCGAATCCTTCACAAAGGATTCGGCCGAATACCGAACCGAATCCGAACCCTAATTTGCATATGCAAATTAGGGGTGGGAAGGGGAAAACATTTTTTACTTCCTTGGTTTCTGACAAAAAGTCACGCAATTTCCCTCCCCGCCCCTAATTTGCATATGCAAATTAGGATTCGGATTTGGTTCGGCTGGGCAAAAGGATTCGGCCGAATCCGAATCTTGCTGAAAAAGGCCGAATCCTGGCCGAATCCTGAACCGAATCCTGGATTCGGTGCATCCCTAGTTTAAACAGTGGTTTTTGTATGTCATCAATTAATACTGTGATAGCAATGGACAACAAAGAATAAGCAGAAAGCAAAAATATAAAGGGGGTTTTAACAAAGGAGATGTATCCGTTCAGCATACAGAAAAGACTAAATACATTTACCGTATATACTCGTGTATAAGCCGACCCGTGTATAAGCCGAGGTACCTAATTTTACCTACAAAAACTGGGAAAACGTATTGACTCGCGTATAAGCCTAGGGTGAGAAATAAAGCTAAAGACTCTCTGTGTCTCACTTCTGTGTGCTGTGCTCACTGAAACAACACTTCAGTGACAGCTCTCAGAGTCACATGACTCCCCTCCCCCTCCTCACCTGCAGGTCCTGTACAGAGATCTCCATGTTGGTGAGGTACAGGTAAGGGACTCCACTGCCGGCTCCCTTAAGTATGCTTAAGTATGCTTAAAGCGATTCTGACACGTTCCTATAAAAATCATAGGAACGTGTCAGTATGAAGAAAATGCTGCACATAAAATATTTCTGCAATATTATGCTGCACATACCGGTAAAATATTTCCTGCAAAGGCCCCCCCCCCGCAAATCCGCCCCCAGCCCTGCGCACCTTTCTCAGCCGAATCGGTTCCTGCACTGACTGATCTTCCGGGTTGCTTCACTGACGCAGGGCTGGGGGCGGAGCGATCCTTATATGGAAGGATCGCTCCGCCCCCAGCCCTGCGTCAGTGAAGCAACCCGGAAGATCAGTCAGTGCAGGAACGATTCGGCTGAGAAAGGTGCGCAGGGCTGGGGGCGGATTTGCGGGGGGGGCCTTTGCAGGAAATATTTTACCGGTATGTGCTCATTCTATGGAAGGATCGCTCCGCCCCCAGCCCTGCGTCAGTGAAGCAACCCGGAAGATCAGTCAGTGCAGGAACCGATTCGGCTGAGAAAGGTGCGCAGGGCTGGGGGCGGATTTGCGGGGGGGGGCCTTTGCAGGAAATATTTTACCGGTATGTGCAGCATAATATTGCAGAAATATTTTATGTGCAGCATTTTCTTCATACTGACACGTTCCTATGATTTTTATAGGAACGTGTCAGAATCGCTTTAAGCATACTTCCGGGGTTCTGCAGGTCAGAAGCTGCCGGTCGGAAGCGCATCAGTAACTGACCCGCGTATAAGCCGAGGCAGCGTTTTTCAGCTTGTTTTGGGTGCTGAAAAACTCGGCTTATACGCGAGTATATACAGTAGCTTACAGTTAAATTAAATTGACTGTCATAGTGTTATTTATGAGAAAATTTAGATTTTCATGTATCATTTTACCTCCCCAGACCCAATCTCTGCATGTATCATAACCACCGAATACAGTGATTCTGGGGAGACATTATATCTGAGAGTTTTCTACAGTGGGGAAGAGGCCACAGTTCTGTGGACATGGAACGGAGGAGCCCTGCCTGAGAGACACCAGCTGAGTGACAGTAACAAGACTCTCACTGTACCCAGTACTGACACTGGCACATTCACTGTCCTTGTCTCCAACCCAGTCAGTCACACCAGCACTGAGTATATCATCCCATCTTTTGGTAAGCATAGTTACATAGGTTGGGTTGAAAAACTCCATCAAGTTCAACCCCACCAAATGAAACTCAGCATCTATACATACACACACTGACCCCTTCATACACTCATATAAAATATATATGTAGGGGACTGGTGAAATAGTTCCCCAGTATTATTTAGCAGGCAGTCCCCTAGTGTTATAGACACCTAACTGGGTCCTAAAATACAGTTAGGAGGGGGAACTGTTTCCTATTCCTGCTTTAAGATATGCCTCTTGTTGTTTCTCACAGTGACCCGTAGATGGCACTGGGGCAGAGTATAAAACCCTTTGAAGCCATGCTTTCAGTGTCCATCTTGTGCTGGCTCTAGCCTGAGCAGGCAGGCAGAGCTCGAGTGGAACCTAGACAGGTCAAGTCTAGCAAGGATAGGCTACTCACCTTTATAGGTCACTCTAGGAGTGACAGACAGTCAGGATATTTAGCTGAGCATCTTGAGGCTTCTCCGAGGATTGTGAGTGGGATTAAGATCCCGGGTACTAATTGCCCAGAAAATATGTGTAGATAAACCAGCGCTAAGAGCTCGGGGTAAATAAGAGAAAAAAATAACAATATATAGTGTAGTATTTCCTTATTAGGTATAGGACACCCTTGTGTGTACTAAGGGTTAATAGTGTCTCTTCACCTGTGGGGTTAAATTACCCTGCAACCATTAACCAGCATAAAATTACTCCACCGCCTGTGTTGACAAATATTTATACTCACAGACGTTTTAAATTTTGCTTGCATTAAGGATATTTGCTGCTGCTGTTCCACTCATAATAGCATCTAGGAACATATGCTTGACATTGTGTAAAACAATTTTAAAACGTTATATTAAAATATTAAAACGTGTTTATAAGGTTAAAATTACACTCACAAAAAAATCTTGAAGTTTGCACGTATAAAAGTCATTCTGTAGGTGTTCCCAACTCCACAGAACTTATTCTGCTGTGTAGAGGTGTTCAGTTTGCCGGCATAATCTGCGTGCGGTAGCTGGGCCCCCTTGGATGACGTCACAGCAGACGCGTTTCGTCTCAAACGGACTTTCTCAAGGCTTCAAACCTGTTTCTGCACAAGTGCGCCTTTTACTCTAACCATTGCCGTAGCAACAGCTAAGGAATACTTCCTGTTTCTGGGCTAGTATCGGTTGTCTTGGCAACCGGTTTCTACTTGTGCAATACATATTTTAAAAAACATTTTATAAAAAGCATCTACTTATTGCAAGCATATATATCACATATCTGGCACTAGCAGAGTTGGAGAAAGAGATGGTGGAAGACCACTGGCTGGAGCTGAAGAAAGTCTGGAGGGATACCTGCCAAGAAGTCTTGGGGAAAAAGAACAGAAAGCACAAGGAATGGTTGTCACCGGGATCTTATGACTGAAAGAAAAGAACTCAAACAGAAGATGAATAATCGTCAAAATCATCAGGAGAAGATGGATCTCCAAGCACAGTATTGGGAGACAAATCGGATGGTGAAAAAGAGCTGTAGAGCGGATAAGAGGAAATTCATCCACGGCCTTACAGAGGAGGCAGAAACGGCAGCGGAACTCTCCAGAACTCTCGCAGGCAAGAACACACAGCCATCATGTGCAACAAAGGACAAAGAAGGCCGCACCATTACCAACGAAGGCCAAGAACGAACGAGATGGGTCGAGCACTTTGCAGAAGTCCTCAACAGGCCACCTCTAGAGCAGCCTCCACTCATCCCACCAGCAGACAGCCTTTTGGACATCAACACCAACTCACCCAGTAGAGCCGAGATCATCACAGCAGTAAAAGAAATTAAGGCTGGGAAAGCAGCAGGTCCAGATGGTATCCCACCTGAAGCCCTAAAAGCGGACGTCATAACAACCATGAACATGCTATACCCACTGCTTCAGAAAGTCTGGGAGCAGGAAAGCGTGCCAAAAGAGTGGAGGGAAGGTTATCTGGTGAAACTTCCCAAGAAAGGCGACCTCTCCAACTGCAACAACTGGCGAGGCATCATGCTCCTATCTGTACCTAGCAAGGTACTCACACGAATCATGCTGCTGAGACTGAGGGAGGCTCTAGACAAACGACTGCGAGATGAGCAAGCAGGCTTCAGGCAGGACAAATCTTGCACGGACCACATTGCAACATTGCGCATCATCATAGAACAATCACTGGAATGGCAGTCTCCACTTTACACAATCTTTGTAGACTTTGAGAAGGCCTTTGATAGCGTAGATAGAGAGGTCGTCTGGAAACTTATGGCACATTATGGGATACCACCAAAATTCATCTCCATTATCAAACAACTTTACAACAACTCCACATGCCAGGTTGTGCATAAAGGAAAAATGACAGAGCCTTTTTAAGTGCGGACGGGGGTGAAACAAGGCTGCATGTTGTCACCAACCATCTTCCTGTTGGTAGTAGACTGGATTATGAAGAGTTCTACACAAAATGCCAACACAGGAATTCACTGGTCCTTCACTAAAATCTTGGAGGACCTAGACTTTGCAGATGATGTCAGCCTCCTGTCGCACAGACAACAAGATGCACAGCAGAAACTCACACGTCTATCAGAGGAAGCAGCAAAAACTGGCCTCAAGATCAACACTAACAAAACAGAAACCATGAGGATTAACAACCAGCAGCAAGATCAAATCCAGCTGCAAGGAGTTGACATTAAGGACGTGGACAAGTTTGTCTACCTGGGCAGCGTAGTAAGCAAGGATGGAGGAGCAGATGAGGACATCAGGAGCCGTATCAACAAAGCCAGACATGCATTTAACACCTTACGTCCCATCTGGAACTCCACTGCCCTTTCACAACAAACCAAAATTCGTATTTTTAACACAAATGTGAAAGCAGTCTTGCTTTATGGTTTGGAAACCTGGAGACTGACCATGACATCAACCGCTGCCTACGACACATCCTACACATCAGATGGCCAGAGAAAACTTCCAACATCAGCCTATGTAAAAGATCAAAACAGATCTCCATTGACCGAGAAATCAGAAGAAGAAAGTGGGGCTAGATAGGCCACACCCTCAGAAAAAGTTCTGACAACATCACAAGGCAAGCCCTTGAGTGGAACCCACAAGGGAAAAGAAAAGTTGGCCGGCCAAGACAGACATGGAGGAGGTGCATGGAGGCTGAAATGAAGGCAGCCGGATGGACATGGGCTCAGCTGAAGAAGACCGCTGCGAACCGAGTTCGTTGGAGGAGTGTCGTTGAGGCCCTATGCTCCCCGCTGGAGCAAACGGACTAAGAGATATCACATTTAAAAATTTACATATAATAACAATATACTTTATATCAATTTACATTTTATTAACCATCACCACCAATAGCACACCCACATGACAGATCTACTATTACTTTTTTAATTGATGAAATGTTATTGGGGCAATGATTACTAATATTTAATTATTAATTTTATGGATTTGGATGTAATTATATACGAATTTTTTAGTTATTATACATGAGGATAGGCTACTCACCTTTATAGGTCACTCTAGGAGTGACAGACAGTCAGGATATTTAGCTGAGCAGTTCGAGGCTCCTCCGAGCATTGTAAGTGGGATTAAGATCCCGGGTACTAATTGCCCAGAAGTAGGGACTAAGTGTACAGACCTAGGGTAGAGTTTCCCCTCAGGTTCCACTTAGGGAAAAGGCTGAAAGCTGGGTGTACCTCCTCAAGGCTGCATTCATTGTTCTCGTTCACGAGGGAACTTATATTGACAAAAGGTTCTGTGAGTATTGCCTATTCAATGTTGATGTATGATCCTGCACGTTCTCTATTATGTACACTCCTCTGAAGATTGTGTATGTTCAATAAATCTGTTCAATGGTTAAGTTATAAGAACCACTGGCGCCCAATTATTTGCACCCTGAATACAGTTGCACTAAACCCTGCCTCCACACCGCTGTGAGGGCTTACTCCCTAAGATTTTAAGGTCTCTTTCGGAGCACATTTATTGGGAGTGGAGCTTATAGTAGAGTAAGGTGCACTCAAATTTACTATAGCGCATATATATATATATATATTGGCTTTAATTGGCTTTTAAAGAGTACAGATGTTAAATGGTTATTTGTTTTTTGAGTTTTTGTCCTAGCAGAATCTACTGTACAGTGCAGGTGCAAATATGTGCTTCTTCTGCTTTGGCCAAAAATATGCCTCAGGCATAGAAGTGGGACAAGCAGTTACTATCAATTTTTCATTCTGCACTTGCTAGACATTTTTGCACATTCCCCCTCCTTCTTCACTGTCTAATGTGTAGCCGGGGCATGGGCATGCGTATTACATCCCACATTCTAGTGCATAAACAAGATTTTGGGATTATGCAAAGCTTGTGTCAGTAACAGTGCCCACAAAGTCACGCATGCCTGCTGGCTGTGAATTCCGAGGCAGAAGGAAACAAGATTAAACCAATTTGTAAGTAAAGTTTATTTTGCTTGCCAAATACAACAGGAGGATTTGGAATTCTTTCTTAGGATGGCAGGTCCCCTTTAAGAAACACACAAAACGCACACACAAAATTATATCTTGTTTGCATATACCAGTAAACAGGTCATTATTTGAAAGTGTAAGATAAGTGTGGTAAATGATTTTCTTATTATTTCATTTTGTGTTCCAGATTCGCGTTCCAGGATTGGAATTGGACTTTGTGCTGCATTGTTAATAGTCACTGGTATGACTACCATAGCTCTCAAGGTGAGTTACATCTCATTCAACTATGAAATGTTAGGGAGACAGCAGTTATTAGGCTACTCATATGTTGGATTTTTGCAGCCTTATGACATCTGTAAAGGGTTTATCATATGCTGTATTTAACTGATAATGTAAATCTGATTATAACAAACAAGGAAAAGCTGTGCTCACCACTTATTTTAAAAACCATTAGGCGGGGGTGCAATGAGGCTGTGACCGCAAAATACATACTGTATAGTCAAATACAAGGGTCCTCTGCACTCAACCCATTATCAATATATTTAAGACAGAGACATTTTGTGCATACTGCTACTGAAAAATGCCTTACCCTTTAAACAACACAGGGATTGTTTGTCCATATATTGCAATATATTTAAGCTGGCCAACTACGTCAAAGTCATCCCATATCTGGCCAGTCCTACGCTTAATTTTCATCTGATTCATTAAGAATTCTATTGCTTCGTTATACATTTTACAAAGGGACTAGGTTTTACCTGCAACTTACTTGCTGCTTTCAAAGTAAAACTCCCAAACTTGGCTGCCCTTTTATTAGACACCAGTGGGATCACCTGACTCTTTGCATTTTGGAGTCAGTTCCCCTGGCACTAGGTACACTAACTTATAATGCAGGGCCATTCCCTGGACAGAGGTAGTTGCATATTTATTCTTTTTTTATTGTTTATTTTGTACGTTCCGGTGCTACTAAGCTGCCTTGTAACCATTTGGGCAAGTGGGTCCAAATAGACTGTGCAAAATAAAAAATGTATCTAATATAGTTAGTTAGCCAAAAATGTCATGTATAAAGGCTGCAGTGACTGGATGTCTAACATAATAGCCAGAACACTACTTCCTGTTTTTCAGCTCTCTGTGAGTTAGTCGGCGACTTGAAGGGGGGCCACATGGGACATATCTGTTCAGTGAGTTTGCAATTGATCCTCAGCATTCAGCTCAGATTCAAAAGCAACCGTTATGTCCCATCTGACCCCCCTCAAGTCACTGATTGGTTACTGCCTGGTAACCAATCAGTGTAAACCAAGAGAGCTGAAAAGCAGGAAGTAGTGTTCTGGCTATTATGTTACACATCCAGTCACTCCAGCCTTTATATATTACATTTCTGGATAACTAACTATATTAGAAACATTTTTGCACGGCCTATCTATTTACCCAGTTTTTATTGTTATACTGAACTGTTCCTTTAATCAGGAACCTGGAAACATAGGGAGTGATATAATAAAGGTGTAAAGACTGCTGCACATTTAGCAACCAATCACAACCAATAAGTATATAGACTCTACCGGTAAATGCAAAGGCAAACATCTCGTGTGTCTGTTCATCAATCAATTTTTCAAAAACCTGTTTTTCATTACTCTTTTTATAATAAAGCACAGATAGGTTTGATTTTTAACCCTTTACCGCCAAGCACGTACGGCGTACGTGCTGGCGGTTCAGGGCTCAGGCTGCCAAGAACGTACCATGCATCAAACTATTTAGTAGACCTCTGACGTCCATATTTAGGGTGATTTTTCTTTATACGTAAAACATTGTGTGCGATAAATGCGGCAAACTGCAACAATTTTAGGCGATTTTCAGAAATGTTGTAAAAACCTCTACGTTTAGAAAAGCTTTGCAGTCTGGTAGTTTGGTGTAGAAAGACGTCTTTATCTTTTTTGGATTCGTCAGAATGTGTACATACCAAAAATATAGGGTTTTGGGGGGTCTTTGCTGTTAGGAGGGTCTTGAGGCATATAATATGAAGTCAGAGGGTCTATGTTCACAGAAGGCGAATCGGCAGCAGAGAAAAATCATATGCACTATTTTCATTTGAGGTCCGCACATGCCAGCTGCCTTGGTATATCTATGCATATTGGGCATCAAACTGTTCAGTAGACCCTTGGCATCAATATTTATGGTGTTTTACAATTGTATGTAAGAAATTGGGTGAGATAAATGCGGCCAATTGCAATATTTTTAGGCAATTTCAAAAATGTAAAAACTGTTGCTTTTATCGCCAAATTTAGGAAAGGCTTGTGACTTGGTATTTTGGAGTACAAAGACATGCATACCCAATTTGGATTCGCGGGAATGTGTACTTAACGAAAATATATGGTTTTCTGGGGTGAATGTACTTTTTTCTACCTTTGCTACCCCCAAAACTATGTATATGTGTTGATTTTGCAGTACCTGAAATGACAGACCATATGGGGGTCTTCATTTGGGGCCCCTATATGCCACGTGCTTGGGTACACCTATACATATTGGGCATCAAACTGTTCAGAGGACCCTAGGCTTTCATATTTGGGGTGATTTCTCTTGATACCTAAAAGTATGTGGGTAATACGATGCTGCAGGTTAGAAATTTTGAAGTCATTTTTGGAAATGTCACCAAAATCACCAAATTTAGGAATGGTTTGCCGCTTGGTACTTTGGTGTAGAAAGACATGCATACCCAATTTGGATTCAGGGAAATGTGTACTTTCCGAAAATATATGGTTTTCTGGGGTGAACATACTTTTTTCTACCTTTGCTGCCCCCCCAAAACTATGTAAATGTGTTGATTTTGCAGTATCTGATATGACAGAACAAACGGGGGGTCTTCCTTTTGGGGCCCCCTATGCCACGTGCTTGGGTACTCCTATACATATTGGGCATCAAACTGTTCAGTGGACCCCAGGATTTCATATTTGGGGTGTTTTACATTGATACCTAATGATGTGTGGGAGATATGTTGCTGTAGAGTGGAAGCTTTGAGGTAATTTTTCCAAAAATTCACCAATTTCTATAAAACATTATAACTTTAGGAAACAATTGCAACTTGGTAGTTTATAGTACCCATTTTTGGTTCACCAGAATCTGTTCTTTCTAATAATGGGTAGTTTTCTAGGGTAAACCTACTGTTAGCGGAATGTTTGGCCTTGAAATCAGAAGTATGCCGTTTGGGGAGCGGTGCTTTGGAAATTTGGTTGTGTATTGCTTGTAGATTTTGAGCTGTACAAGTGAGAAATCTCCATAAAACTATATATATTTGGTATTGCCGCGTTCAGGAGACATAGACCTTTCTAAATCGGCTGTGTTCTCGTACATAAAACAAATGATGTTTCTGATATATGTGACTGTTCTTCGTGAAACATGATTTTTTTCATTTTATTAGACACTTAGAAGCCTATATTTTATTACAGAAGTAGAATTACACCAAAATTCTTGCATATTGTGAAAGTTCACGTTGTCCTGAAAAAAACAATATATTGTTTTCCTGGGTAAACTAAAAGACCACCCCAGGAAAGGCCCTTAAAGTGAAAGAGTGCAAAATATCTAAAAACTGCTTGGCAGTAGATGTTCGCATCTAGGACAAAACGGCTGGCAGGGAAAGGGTTAACCTTTACTACCCCACCATCACCTGCATAACGGAGCTATTCCCATTCTCTAATTGCTATCTGCTTCTCGGGCCTTTAGAAAATGAGCTTATCTGAGACATATAATAGGTTAAACTCTTTTCTTCTCATTGAGTTAAATGGCCAAATAGACAGAATTTAATTTAAATTTTATTGTTCTCAAGTGTTTACTGCAACAACTGTCACAAACCATAGGTAGAATGGATACCCAAAACTTCATGTATTTTCCTTACGTTGAACAAAGAACACATAGGGTTATGTTATAAAAGGTACAAAGTTTGCTACAAGTCTAGTTACCTATGGCAACCAGTCAGCCGGTAGCATTCACTGGTTATCTGTTTAAAAACAACCAGAAAGGGAAAACGTTGGGCTTTTTATCACATATGGAGGTTTAAGCGTTATATACAGTATATGGCTCCTATCCATGACACTTGGAAAAAGAATTTCACTGAAAGAAAGTAACCATCTTTGCCACTTGCATGTATATAACATTTTACAAAAGTTAGGTTATGATAGTTAGAGGGCTGGTCTTATTAACTGCAGGGACCAATATGGACCCCCTAGACTGGGTGTGCTGGGAGGTATGCCACTATGTTGACTGGCCCTGGAAAGCTACCCAAAATATATCAAGAATGGAAGGAACGGAAAAGTGCCAGCCTAGAAGAAAGTAGTTTCAGCCAGTCTATTACTTTTTCTGCTCACCTTCATCACCCCCCTTTTTCAGTGGTTCCTCTCCATTATTTGTCTTGTTTTTCAGTGTATTTTTCATTTTTGACCTATCTTTACTTTTCTAAAACCCATTCTTGTGCCTTCCTAAAACGTCAATTCGGCCATTGCTGTCTTTCTCTCTTGGTTCATCGGTCTACCCCACCTTGTTTCTATGTTCAATTTCTCCCTCTTTCTTTGTTTAGCTCTCTGTATATCTTTTTCTTGTCCCTACTTTGTCCTTCTCTTCCAGCTTTCATATGTCAGTCTATTAGTTTGTGCATGGGGGTGAAAACAATGGCCTCATCAACATTTGCTTAGTGCTAGTCATGTTTTAATTTGGACAGCTAAAAATCCCCATCCCATGAGTTTGCAAGAGTCCCTAATTTGAGCTGATGATTTACCAAGGGACAAAATGATTAAATAAGCCCAGTTTGGCACACCAGTTGAATGGCTAATTTGGGTAAAAATCTATTTGTTGGGTGACTGACCTTACCAAATTAGAAGATGTATATGTATATGGCCAGATTAAGTTAGTTTCTCTCTGCTCCCTGTCCAGAATTCTCTCCCTCTGTAATATGTGACTTATTCTCACTCTCTCACCTTCTAGTGTGTTTTCTTTTCTTACCCAGTCTGCATCATCCCTTTGTCCCCTCTCCAACAGGGGTTAATTCCTGGAGACCACCCCAGAAACCCAAGATCTGAGGGTGCCCTGTGGGCACAATATTTTAAAATGTTTACCATAAAAGAATATAACATGTAGCATCATAATATAAATCAATATTTTTTCATCAATAGGATAGACCTAAAATTCCAACAATAACCACATAAATCACTATTTGATAAACATTACAAGGACCCAGAGGAATGGACCTGCTAGATCAGTATCTATACCCTTATCAGATAAGGTTTCTGGCAGGGAGAGAGGGGAAAGAGAATATTTCAGGATACTGAAACCTACAGTACAGTAGTGTGTTCAAAAATGGAATTTATTTCAGACATGTTTACATGCTTTTGGAAAGGGTGAACTAGAATTTTATGAACTTCTTTTGGGCTTAGGATTTGACACAAACCTATCAAACAGCCTATGAACAGAACTGGCAGAAATTAAAGGGCTGTTATGATCAAGGAATGGCAATATAGAAATCTATCATACCGTCACTTGTACAGGCAATAATTGCACTTTTATCCACTCCTTTGAATTTGGTGGGCTACTCAAGTCACTTTTACAAGGCCACAACAATTGTCAAAAAGGCAGTCAACTGCATTAAATAATTAACTTAAAGGAGAACTAAAGCTTTACCAAAGAATTAGCTAGAAATGTTGTACATGATGTTTTGTGCTTCTGTACCAGCCCAAGGCAACCACAGACCTTTAGCAGTAAAGATCTGTGTCTCCAAAGATGCCCCAGTAGCTCCCCATCTTCTTTTCTGCTGATTCACTGCACATGCTCTGTGCTGCTGTCAATTACTGAGCTTAGGGACCCACTCACAATATACAGTACACATAGAATAGAAATGTCACAATATAAGGCTGATTTGTCATTAATACAGATAATTACTAAATGGCAGCACAGAAACCAGTGCAATTAGCATCAGAATGTAATAATCAGCAAACCTGTAGCATCAGCTTATATTACAGGGGAAGCTCATTTTCTGCTGGATAATTAGTGACGAGCCCTAAGCTTAGCTTCTCAACAGCCAATCAGAGCCCACTGAGCATGTGAGTGTCACAGACACTTTCCAAGATGGTGACCCCCTGTGACAAGTTTGAAGTCCTGGATCATTGCTGCTATTGACAAGCTGAAACTTTAGCCTCGTGCAATAAATTCACTATATAAAATATGGCATTTTTTTAACCATATTCATTTTTAGAGTTTAGTTCTCCTTTAAGTAAATGCTCTGGTCTATGATTGGATGTTTTGCCCATGCATATTTTACAGCAGAAAATACTGTTACTTTATTAGTGGCCACTCATTGGCAGCTGGACAAATAGACACAAAATGGTACGAATTCAAATACTTATTATTCTTATTTTAGCTATTTAGTTTTTTAAGTATTTAAAATCCTTAAAACAGGGTTAACCCTACTCAAGTATGAGGTAAATGATAATTCCCCTTACTTGTGGCTATGTCCAAAACCTAATGTTGCTTATAATTTTAATTGTTTAGTCCTAGCACAGCAGGAAAATCCTAACAATAATCCCAACATCATTTTTAGATTGTAAATTCTTTTGGGCAGGGTACTCTTCTCTTCTTGTATTGACTATTGGTTGCTTTGTATGTAAATTTGTATGTTCACTGTATAAACACATTTATTGTACAGCCTGGTGGAGTATGTTGGCGCTTTATAAATACATAATAATAATAATGATATCAGTCTTGCTTCCAAGTGATGTCATTACTCTGTAGTAGGAGTTCAGCAAATGATGTTGGTGAACCCTCACAGACAAATACAAGAGGTCCTCTGCACTCAACCCATTATTTAGGACATTGAAACATTTTGTGCATACAGTTACTAAGACTAAGTCTTACCCTTTAAACAAAACAGGGATTGTTTGTCCATGCAATATATTTAAGCTGGCCAACTACGTCAAAGTCATCCCTGGTATGGCCAGTCCTACACTCAAATTTTATCTGATTCATTAATGGGATACTGTCATGGAAAAACATGTTTTTTCCAAAACACATCAGTTAATAGTGCTGCTCCAGCAGAATTCTGCACTGAAATCCATTTCTCAAAAGAGCAAACAGATTTTTTTATATTCAATTTTGAAATCTGACATGGGGCTAGGAGGGGGTGATATCACCCCCCTCCCTTTCCCCCCCAGCAGCCAAACAAAAGAACAATGGGAAGGTAACCAGATAGCAGCTCCCTAACACAAGATAACAGCTGCCTAGTAGATCTAAGAACAACACTCAATAGTAAAAACCCATGTCCCACTGAGACACATTCAGTTGCATTGAGAAGGAAAAACAGCAGCCTGCCAGAAAGCATTTCTCTCCTAAAGTGCAGGCACAAGTCACATAACAGGGGCAGCTGGGAAATTGATAAAATGTCTAGCCCCATGTCCCAGATTTCAAAATGGAATGTAAAGAAATCTTTGTGCTCTTTTGAGAAATGGATTTCAGTGCAGAATTCTGCTGGAGCAGCACTTTTAACTGATGTGTTTTGAAAAAAACATGTTTTCCGATGACAGGATCCCTTTAATGCAACTGAATCAGTCTCAGTGGGACTTGGCTTTTACTATTTACTGCAGTTCTTAGATCTTCCAGGGAGCTGTTATCTTGTTTAAGGGAGCTGCTATCTCTTGACCTTCCCATTGTTCTGTTGTTAGGCTGCTGGGGTGGGGAAGGGAGGGGGTGATATCACTTGCAGTACAGCAGTAAAGAATGATTAAAGAGTGATTGAAGTTTATCAGAGCACAAGTCACATGACTGGAGGCAGCTGGGTAATTGACAAAATGTCTAGCCCCATGTCAGATTTCAAAATTGAATATAAAAAAATCTGTTTGCTCTTTTGAGAAATGGATTTCAGTGCAGAATTCTGCTGGAGCAGCACTATTAACTTACAGTATGTGTTTTTAAAAAAACATGTTTTGCCATGACAGTATCCCTTTAAGAATTCTGTTGCTTCATTATACATTTAACAAAGGGACTAAGTTTTACCTGTAACTTACTCACTGCTTTCAAAGTAAAACTCTTTTATAAAGCTGGCCATAGACGCAAAGATCTGATCGTACAAATCGAGGATTCGTACGATTTTCGGAACGTGTGTGGAGAGTCCCGACATTTTTTGTCCGGCGGAGATCGGTCGTTTGGTCGATCGGACAGGTTAGAAAATTTCTGTCGGCTGCCGATAATATCTCTGCATGTATTGCCGATCGTACGATTTTCAGTGGGAGACTGTCACTAGCTTTGGTTGGACATAGATATCGTTCTTAACTAATCTGACTGGTAAGACTTTGATCTGAATGGTTAGTGGCGGGTCGGGAGATGGGAAAGTCCGATCGTACGATGATTCGTACGATTGGATCTTTGCATCTATGGCCAGCTTTAGACACCAGTGGGATCACCTGACTATAGCTGGAAGGGTGGGAGCTACAACATGGAGCTGGCATGTTGAAGAATTTTTAGTAACATAAAGTGGTACTGACGCTAAGAAACGATCATTCAAAATATTAATGTACATTAAAAGTTACCTGTAGATCATGTTGATTGTTTTTCACTGATAGTTCTACTTTTGTAAGTAATTGGTGCTTGAAGTTCCTAAACTTGACTGTTTTGCCAACCTGTGTCCCTTCTTAACCTGTCAGTTAGAGTTTGTAATGTGAACGGACTCCTGCTGCACAAATATGGCAGCCCCCTCATAGGGAAGTATGGGGGATCAGACAGGTAATGTTAAAGTATTGGGCAGATAATTTGATGGCAATATTTTAAATAGACAATTTTATGACAGATGTAAAAAATGGTTTAATTTCTGGTGTCAGTATCTCTTTAAGGCCCAAATTGTCTCAATGTCCTTAAAGGGATACTGTCATGGGAAAAAAAAATTTGCAAAATGAATCAGTTAATCGTGCTGCTCCAGCAGAATTCTACTCTGTAATCCATTTCTCAAAAGAGCAAACAGATTTTTTTATATTCAATTTTTGAAATCTGACATGGGGCTAGACATATTGTCAATTTCCCAGCTGCCCCAAGTCATGTGACTTGTGCTCTGATAAACGTCAATCACTCTTAACTGCTGTACTGCAAGTTGGAGTGATATCACCCCCTCCCTTGCCCCCCCCAGCAGCCAAACAAAAGAACAATGGGAAGGTAACCAGATAACAGCTCCCTAACACAAGATAACAGCTGCCTGGTAGATCTAAGAACAACACTCAATAGTAAAAACCCATGTCTCACTGAGACACATTCAGTTACATTGAGAAGGAAAAACAGCAGCCTGCCAGAAAGCATTTCTCTCCTAAAGTGCAGGCACAAGTCACATGACCAGGGGCAGCTGGGAAATTGACAAAATGTCTAGCCCCATGTCAGATTTCAATATTGAATACAAAAAAAATTAGTTTTCTCTTTTGAGAAATGGATTTCAGTGCAGAATTCTGCTGGAGCAGCACTATTAACTTATGCGTTTTGGAAAAAACATGTTTTCCGATGACAGGATCCCTTTAATATATTGATAATGGGTCGAGTGCAGAGGATCTTGTGTATTTTGTGGTCACAGCCTCATTGCACCCCCGCTTAATGGTTAAAAAATGAGTGGTGAGCACAACTTTCCCTTGTATGCTGGTGAATTATTACCCCCATATGTAATAAACGGCTGTAAGTTTGCACAGGTGCAGTAACCAATAGGAACTAATAAACAGGAGACCAGCAAATGTTCTCTGCATATTAGACCAGTTTCCAGCGTTGCATCTTTTATATTATAACCCCATTCCCTTATTATCTTGGACTTTTTTCCTTTGTTTTAGGGCCCGGCAAGGAAAATGTTTGAACAGATGAAACAGAAAAACACAGCAAATAAAAATTCAGCAACTGCTGATAATCTTGTGAGCCAACAACATTCCTTTATGGTTTCAGTTGCTTGTTCATTTAAGGAAAAATCTGATATGTGTGTGTGATTTACCTAGGAGAAGACCTGCTGATCTAGATACATTTGATTAATTCTTCATACCTGCACTGAAGCTTTTCATAAATAATTACTAGTTCATATAGGTAACATAAGTAAGTTCATATAAGTATGTGCCTTTCTGCTTTCTTTTTATTGCCACTCCTATAATCACTCATGTTTAGAGCACTTTGAACGTGAATAAGAGAAATATATAACATCTTCTAGGTTGGGCGCTAATAAGAACAGAGATGATAGGATTAACACTGTAGGATAGGAGTAAAATTGAAATTACTAATAAGATTGAATAGGTGATATATAATATATATATATATATATATATATATATATATATATATATATATAAAACCATTCATAAAATATAATGATTAGATATCTCTTGTGTTTTACTTATATTCACTTTCCTACCCTGTGAATCTGTATTTACTTATATCAGAATAAAATTTCTTGAGCATCAAATTAATGTTTCTCTATTGACATTTTACTGTGGGTGAGAAAGGTTTATGTTGATTATGGCCTGAATGGGGAATATGCAAAGAAGGAGATCATACAGTTATACCTTCTAGCCACTAAAGACCTGCCTTCTGCATCTTCTAGGTTCCTTTATTAGCCAAACTAAAAGGGGTAGTTTACCTTAAAGGGATACTGTCATGGGAAAACATGTTTTTTCCAAAACACATCAGTTAATAGTGCTGCTCCAGTAGAATTCTGCACTGAAATCCATTTCTCAAAAGAGCAAACAGATTTTTTTATATTCAATTTTGAAATCTGACATGGGGCTAGACATATTGTCCGTTTCCCAGCTGCCCCCAGTCATGTGACTTGTGCTCTGATAAACTTCAATCACTCTTTACTGCTGTACTGCAAGTTGGAGTGATATCACCCCCTCCCTTTCCTCCCCCCAGCAGCCAAACAAAAGAACAATGGGAAGGTAATGAGATAGCAGCTCCCTTAAACAAGATAACAGCTGCCTGGTAAATCTAAAAACAACACTCAATAGCAAAAGCCAAGTCCCACTGAGACTGATTCAGTTATATTGAGTAGGAGAAATAACAGCCTGCCAGAAAGTAGTTCCATCCTAAAGTGCAGGCACAAGTCACATGACTGGGGCAGCTGGGAAACTGACAATATGTCTAGCCCCATGTCAGACTACAAAATTCAATGTAAAAAAAATCAGTTTGCTCTTTTGAGAAATGGATTTCAGTGCAGAATTCTGCTGGAGCAGCACTATTAACTGATGTGTTTTGAAAAAAACATGTTTTCCCATGACAGTATCCCTTTAAAATTAACTATTAATGTAGCATAGACAACAATATGAAAACGTTCAATTAGGGGCAGATTTATCAAGGGTCGAATTTACGAAGTGAAAAAAAAAACGTTGAAATTCGACCATCGATTAGGCTAGTCCGACATTCGAAGACGAAGGATTTTTAAGATCATACGATTTTACAAAAAAATCCTTCGACTTCTCAAAACTTAGCCAAATACTCGCTATAGGTTCTAGGCTAACATAGCAATTTGGCAGGTTTAAGGTGGCGAAGTGTCGAAGTCAAAGTTTTTTAAAGAGACAGTACTTCGATTTTCGAATGGTTGAATTTGTGAGGTATTTTCAATTCGAATCGAAGTTGAATTTGGCCTAAAAATTACCTAAAATTACCAAAAAAGTACCCAAAAATTACTTCGAAATTCAACGTTTTTTAATTCTAAAATTCACTTTGACCCTTAGTAAATGGGCCCCTTAGTGTTCATTTTGTTTAGTTCAACGGCTCTCCAGTTTGGAATGTCAGCATCAATCTGGTTTCTAGGGTCCCATTTAACGTAGCAACAAGGCAACGCTTTGAATGAGAGACTGGAAAAAAGATAGAAGAGGACCCAAATAGAAAGAAAAATAGTGAATGTAACAGTAACAATACAATTGTAGCCTGACAACAGTTTATTGGGTGCAGTGAAAACTGGAGAGCATTTTAAACTGGATCCTGTAAGGTAAGTAGAAAGAAAGGCAAAACATTCTTGAAGAGTGAAGGCCATTTAAACACGTGCAAGTAAAAAAGTTACTAAAAGTTCATTATCCCTTTAGTGTAACACAAAAAAGCAAGATATTATCATTGTTTCCAAAAAGTCATAACAAGTGTAATCTCTAATAATGGATATAGTAAACAGTTTTTCAATCTTACAGTCCTTAATTCCAATTATATCCAGTCTGATCATAGTAGTAGTAGTAGTAGTAGTAGTAGTAGTAGTAGTAGTAGTAGCTGCAAATAGTCAAACTCCCTGCAGACACTTTAAAAAAAATGAAACAAACTGAACAGATGACACACAGATTATAGCATGTTATCCAGCCCTCTCACTGCAGGAATTATTCATTCTGTAAGGACATGGAGCAAATTCACTAACCTCCGTAAATTCGCCAGCGACGGCCTCGCTCACATCAAAACACTTCGCCAGGTGTAGATTCGCCAGGACACCGCTAATTCACTAAAATCCGAAGTTGCATCCAGGGCTCCAAACGTTGGCGAAATTGCGCTCACGATACTGTGGCAAGCAAAGAGAAGTAACTCTAGCGTTGGCTAATTTGCATGCAGCGGGAAGTGAAAGTACAATGGACGTATATGTTGCAGCAAATACATTACACGACACAAGTCCAGGGAACATTAATAAAATAAAATAAAGTTGTTATATTGCCCTACACATGAGCCCAGTGTATAGTTCATGTGTCATATGTTAGGAAATGTAGAGGGAGCCCGGGTACCCCAAAAAAAACGTTGCCTGGTGAAGGGTGCGAAGTAGCACTAGAGTCCATCTCCTTCGCTAGCAAAGTTATGCCAGCGCCCATTAGTAACGCAATGACGTCATGCTGGCGAATTTTCGCAAAAGTTAGTCACTTCGCCCTTTAGTAAATTTGCCCCAAAGGGTGTGTCTTATATTCACAGTCTTTGCTGCTAATGGTTAAAGAGTTGGTAATTTACTCTCAATGGTTTACATTCAGGGTCGCCATCAGGGGGGCTCAGGGGGTACTCTTGTACCAGGCCCAAGATTTGGCTGCGCCAAAGCCGTACCGCATCTGCCGTCGTCCTGAAGAGCCAAAGTCCCGAAGAGTCCAACTTGAAGTCCCAAAGCCACAAAAAGTCACGAAAGGAGCCAAACTTGAAGTCCTGAAGCCACGAAAGACCCGAAACCATAAAAGGAGCCGAGTTTGAAGTCCTGAAGCCGCAAGTTCAGTTCTACTGAACACCAATGTGTAATCTTTTTATTTTATTAAACATGTATTTTTTTAATACCCTATAGGCCCCTGCCACCAATGTTTTTTTTAAAAAAAATCTCTGGGGCCCGAATGTTTCTTTTTAACTTGTAAGGGGGGGCCCCGGCGCCTAGGTTTTTAAAAAAAAAAAAAAAACTTTTATGGGAGGCCCTGGCGTCAACATGTTTATTTACTTACCAATGATTTTTTAAAATCTTTTACGGGGGGCCTTCGCGCAATGTTTAAAAAATATTTTTTATGGGGGGCCCTGGCGCCAATGTTTTTTTTTTTTAACTTAGAGGGGGCCCTGGTCACCAATTTTTTTTTTTAACTTGTAGGGGGCCCTGACCAATTTTATTTTAAAAAATTTTTTTTATGGGGGGACCTGGCAGCACAGGTTTTTTTATCTTACAATGGGGCCCCAACCATCAATGGCTTTTTATAACTGGTGTGGGGGGGGGGTTACCGTTATAGCGTTGATGTCTGTGTGGGCTTTCAGCTGTGGGGTGGGGCTGGGTGGGCTTGGCCTAGGGGCCTCCGAAAATGTTGATGTATAGGGACCCGTGATTTCTAATGGCGGCCCTGTTTACATTATTAAAGTGGCCAGTATGGAGCAGTCTAAGGGGCAGATTTACATGGGGTTGAACATTGAGGGTTAATTAACCCTCGATATTCGACTGCCGAATGTAAATCCTTCGAATATCGAAGTCGAAGGATTTAGCGGTATTCCTACGATTGAACGATCAAAGGAATAATCGTTCGATTCGAAGGAAGCCTATGGGGACCTTCCCCATAGGCTAACATTGGCCTCGGTAGGTTTTAGGTGGCGAACTAGGGGGTCGAAGTACTTTTTAAAGAGACAGTACTTCGACTATCGAATAGTCGAACGATTTTTAGTTCAAATCGTTAGATTCAAAGCCGTAGTCGAAGTAGCCCATTCGATGGTCCAAGTAGCCATATTCGACTATTCGTATTTTTTCTTCTATTCCTTCACTCGCGCTAAGTAAATGGGCCCCTAAAACTGGGTCACCTCCAGACATATAACAATCAGGCGTTAGACAAAACTTGTCAACATTGCCTGGAAAGTATAAACAATATTTCTTCAAAACAGAAAAGAACTGAAGGAAACAAATTCCAGGTGAATCTGTAGGTAAGTGGCCTTCGCTGATAAGTATTGACAGAGTTAAACGATGGCTCCTTTCCTTCATTTTTTTGTTCAAGAAACTAAATAATAATCGATCACAGCTTGTACTGAAGCTCAAATTAAGCATTGGCATTTCATGTATGTTGAGGCCCCTTACGGGAAATCCAGACAGTTTTGATGACCCTAAAAGCGCTTATGAAAACCAGGCTGTCCAGGTCAAAACTGGACCGGTATAAACCCAACACACTATGGGTGCAGCCTGATAAGTCTATAGGCTGGAGTTGGTGAAGAGTTTATATGCAGACGACTTCTTTATGGTATGACTGGTACTGTTTGGTTTGGCTTTATACAAACTCATGAGGTCAAACCACAAATAACTGGTATTTAGCAAACAAGCAAATAAGCTGACCAAATTCAAGTTCATAATGAGTCTTCAACACGTAAATTCAAGAGACTCTCAGCCTAAAGGCAGAGCTTTATTAACTTTCCTTCTGCTCTTTCCTTTAAACCATTTCACAGATAAATACCGAGAAACCGCCGTCTAAAATGCTTTCTGCCCAGTGGTTATTTTTAGCACATGTGGTGTGCGGTAATCTTGCTAACAGGAAGGCTGCACTCTGATGCCTAGTTATACGTTTGCAAAGACCTTTATAATTTAAAGCTTAACTAAAGAAGCACAGTAGCTAGTTGTACATTATGTTTTGTGCTTCTGTACCAGCCCAAGGCAACCACAGCCCTTTAGCAGTAAAGATCTGTGTCTCCAAAGATGCCCCAGTAGCTCCCCATCTTCTTTTCTGCTGATTCACTGCACATGCTCTGTGCTGCTGTCACTGAGCTTAGGGACCCACTCACAATATACAGTACACATAGAATAGAAATGTCACAATATAAGTCTGATTAGTAATTAATACAGATAATTACTACATGGCAGCACAGAAACCAGTGCAATTAGCATCAGAATTGAATAATCAGCAAACCGGTAGCATCAGCTTATATTAGTAGGTGCAAGAACAAGATGAGCAGAGAACAGAACAGGAACTAGGCAAGGAGCAGCCAGAGGCCAGAGCAGGGAAAGAGAGCCATAGCACAGCCTGTGATGAGGGTTGGGCTTATATAGGGCAGGGTTAGCCCTGATTGGCTGAGCCCAACCCACCAATAAGGATGCTGTGGTAGAAAAGATAAGCCCAGGATCCAGATAACAAGGGAATGAGAAAGTGCCGGCTGCTCTCCTGCCCTGATGTGTATGACAAGAAACCAGGAAGTCCCAGGATCAAACCCCAGCAAAGCCTGACATGAATAAATCAACCCACAAGGTTATTGAAAGAGACTAGAGAGGCGCATTTATGCAATGGACAATTCATCATGGTTTTTGCCCATATGGCAGTGTCTTTGTCTCCCACAGGTCAGGCGTAATTAGGGCTGTGTATATTTTCGCAACTACAATTATGTCCAATGCATGAAACACACACAATTACAGTTGCACATTTTTACAAACCAAGCACAATCACTCCATTTCCAGCATTCACCACGACATCTGCACCCGATTACTTAGGCACAAGTCTGCGGCGCCTATTGACAGCTCACAGTGGGAACCCTGGATGAATGGAGTCAATACTTGCAGTGACGGTGTCCTTTTGAAAATACAAAACTTTTATCACAATAGACCATAAAACCAACACAAATAAACTGGCAAAAATAAGAACTTTACAATAAAACAGAATAAGCACACAAATCCAATATCAATTTAATATTCAATTTATTGTGGGAAAGGGATTGCAGCGCATTGTAAGAGACAAAAGAGTGACAATGTCATATTGCCGTATAAACTACTGAAGCAAAATATTTACAATGTCCACACATTTCTCTTGTATAAACCAACCTGATAACTTCTGCAGTTAACTAAGTAAATAAAGCAGGATAAAAAAAACGGTATATAAAGTAAGAAAAGGGGGAACTTGTGCATGCTTTAAAGAACTTAAAGGGATTTTTATGGTTTAATGTTAGTTTCTAAATGACACTGTTTACATTGCAAATAATTCATACATCGAAAGAGAAAAGGTCACAGGATTGTTAACTCAACAAGTATTGGAAGAGGTCCAGGTGCCCTAGTCCTGAACCTTCAGCTAAGGGAGTAGATCCAAATCGTATTGCAGTAGAGCAGGCAAAAAGCAGTCGTCCAGACAGATGTGTAAAGATGAAAATGTGGTTTATTTGGTACATTAAGGCACAGCCTTATGCTTTTTGTATCTCACAGACATTTAATCATAGGCTGAACATCATTTTACAACACAGATTATTTAAAGGAAAAAAACACCAATGAGCACTCATGTTACAAATGGCCAGGGCCGCCATTAGAAATCACGGGGCCCCGTACAACTAAATTTTTGGGGGGCCCTCTCCACATCACAGTTAAAAGACAACACAGACATCAGCGCTAAAAAAGTAACCCCCCCACACACACAAGTTATAAAAAGCTATTGATGGTCAGAGCCTCCTTATAAGTAAAAAAAAAATTGGGGCCCCAAAAAAATTTTTTAAAAAAGAGTAAAATTTAAAAAAAAAAAACATTGGTGGCAAGGGCCCCTTACAAGTTAAAAAAATTGGGGCCCCAAAATTTTTATTTAAAAAAAAATGGTGCCAGGGTCCCCCTTACAAGTTACAAAAAAAATTGGGGCCCCAGAATATTTAAAAAAAAACAAAAAAACATTGGTGGCAGGGGCCTATAGAATATTAAAATAATACATTGGTGGCCAGGGGATCAAAAAAAAAACACAAACTGGTGTTCAGTAGAATTGATCTCAATGCTTCAGAACTTCAACTTCGCCTCCTTTCGTGACTTTGGGTCTTTTCGCCACTTCAGGACTTAAATTTTGGCTGTTTTTGTGACTTCGGGTCTTTTCACCGCTTCGGGACTTCGGCTTCGGCTGTTCAACTTTTTGGCACTTCCGCATATGGCAACCTACAAAATGGCCGCATGGCTCGGGTGCTCGTAAGGGGGGCCGGCTCTTTCAAAAATGCAGCACTGCCGGGCCCCCCTTCAGGCCCGGGACACTTGTCCCCCCTGTGCCCCCCTGATGGCGGCCCTGCAAATGGCAATCACAATAAAGATTCCAATCTTCCAATAGTAAAAGACATGTATATTGTATCATTAATCTGAGCCTCGGGTGCCATCTTGGTTCCTTCAATAGTGAAAACAAATTAGAACTGTTGGTGCAGCAGCTCTGAGCGAGCTGGTCTGGGAAACAGATTTATATAAAATAGGGGTTTGCTGCTACCATTGTGGGGCCTATTTGCAGCTGCAATGCCGCCCCCCCTCACCAACTTACGTGTCGGGAGGGGAGGCAGAAACAATATTGCAGAGAGCGCAATTGCGCTCTCTCGCAATAGTACAGCCGAATTTCCGGTTCAAAAACCGGAAATTCGGCTCTTAAAGGTGCAGGAGCGGCTTTTTGCCGCCCCTGGAATCCTTTCAGGCGCTGCCGCCTGAGGCGAGCGGCTCAGCTCGCCTCATTGGCGGCGCGCCCCTGCCTGTTTGAGAGTGTGTTCAGTATGGAGAATTTTTTCGGGACACAAAAATCTTTCTTCAGGTCGTGAGCAGGTCTGGGTTGACCTAGCACTGCCGGCTTCCAGCCCTTAAATTTATAGGGGTGTCTGCCCCTTTCGTGACATTACTGGAGAGCGGCGGTGGGTCTATACAGTGAATAGAGACGGAGCGGCCAGGCCAGGAGTTGGGAGGGGGCCGGTTAGGGTCGGGTGCGGGTAGAGAATATCACAATCCACACATCACTAGAAATCAGTGGCTGTCCCTTTCTATTCTGTGCTCTGGTGTCTCAGACTGTTGATACAATTTAAGACAAGGCAGCGGATAAACAGACCTGTCTTTTCTGGGGAACCAAGACTTTAGCAACATTGTTATATAAAGTAACAACTAACAATCGTTCTTTACAAATAACTTTAAAAGCATTGAACATTTTTATTAATGCATAGCGGAAAGTTGCTTAGAATTATGTAGTATTTTATTAGGCAATTTTTTATTTTGGGGTTGACTTGCCGTTTAAGTAGAACAAATGTCCACACAGAGCTACACACAATACTGACAAGAAGTGAATCCCACAAGCACTGCAGCACTTCCTATTGATAGTTGTATCTAGCCACTCTACAATAGGTTGTAATACAGGTATGGGACCTGTTATCCATAATGCTCGGGACCTGGGGTTTTCCGGATAACGGATCTTTCCATAATTTGGCTCTTCATGCCTTAAGTCTACTAGAAATGAATTTAAACATTAAATAAACCCAATAGGCTGGTTTTGCTTCCAATAAGGATTAATTATATCTTAGTTGGGATCAAGTACAAGCTACTGTTTTATTATTACAGAGAAAAAAGAAATAATTTTTAAAAATTTGTATTATTTGGATAAAATGGAGTCTATGGGAGACAGCCATTCTGTAATTCAGAGCTTTCTGGATATCGGGTTTCCGGATAAGGGATCCTATACCTGTACTGTAAGGAACACTCTTGGAGTTCTCAGTTATTTAAAAGCTGAGGTAGTAGACTGCCCAAGGAAACTGCTCAGCCCAAGAAGGAAAGTCTACAAGCACTAGTAACCCATGTAACAGGCACTAGTAACCCATGTAACAGGCATTACCCCAGAGAAGGCTGGTCTGTGGTATGGTTTAGATTGAATGGTAAGGTGTGGTTGGTCAAAGTCCTGTCTGAAAGTATACAGCTTTTAATGAAGATAAAGACGCCATTTATGAAAGTGTCAAAACAAAAATGCTAACGGTCACAGTTCTGACTATAGCTCTAACGTGCACCTCTTAAAGGAGAAGGAAAGCTACCAAGGCTGTTTAGCCTTGTAGAATGCTATATTTATTCTGCAGAATGCTTTACCATACCTGAGAAGACAGCTCTAGAAACTCTCTCTGTTTGTTAAGGATCGAAGCTGCCATATTACCTTGGTGTGACATCACTTCCTGCCTGAGTCTCTCCCTGCTCACTCATAGGTCTGGGCTCAGATTACAGCAGGGAGGGAGAAAGGAGCAAACTGAGCATGCTCAAGCCCTAGCCCTGGAGGTTTAAGCTGAAAGCAGGAAGTCTGATACAGAAGCCCATGAGTACACAATAGAAGGAAAGAAATGCTGTGTTTCTTTTGACAGAGGACTCAGAGCAGCATTACTTATACCAGTAAACAGAGTTTACTGGTATATTTATATAGACCTTTCTGATAAAGCTTACTTAGCTTTAACCGTTCCTTCTCCTTTAAATCTTCTCATACTTTCTGTGGTCTCTGTACCTGCTTCACTGGAGAGTGTTGCCTTTCTTGTGTATATAGCAAAACAATAGCGCTGGACGAAATATAATAATCACATGCCAAAGACGTGTTATACTTGTGATTTATGAACCTTCCTGAGCCAGAAAAGAAATCGTATCATGTTTTAACAGTAACACGTCAGCTGCCAAAAAAAGACATTATTTCAGTATATGAAAAATACGTTGCTCTTGTACTGATGAAATAAACACAAGTGACAACATCCAATAGAAGGAGGAAATACTATAAAAAACAGTAAATCACTTCCTCTATCTTTCTGCTTTAGTGACCCATTTAGGGCACACGATCGGTTACTGTAGCAAAATAGGCCAAAGTCATTTAACCCTTACTCACTCGTCAAACTGTTCTATTTGTATTTTCTATCAAGCCTTTCTCATGTTTAATTCTCTCCCTTTCTACATTTCTCTTCTCTTTACTCCGCTGCCTTTGTATTTCCCTCCTGCTTCTCTCTGACATTTGTTTTCTGCTTTTACCATCTTCACTTGACTTGAGTTCTTCCAGCTGTCCCTTCAGTCTTTGGGGTCTTTTTACTGTTAGGGGCACATTTACTTAGCTCGATTGAAGGATTAGAATGAAAAAAAACTTCGAATTTCGAAGGTTTTTTTTGGCTACTTCGACCATCGAAATGGCTACTTCGACCTTCGACTACGACCATTCGATAGTTGAAGTACTGTCTCTTTAAAAAAAACTTCGACCATCTACTTAGCCACCTAAAACCTACCGAGCACCAATGTTAGCCTATTGGGACCTTCCACATAGGCTTTCCTAGCAATTTCTGATCGAAGGAAAATCGTTCGATCAATGTATTAAAATCCTTCGAATCCTTCGATTTTTCCTACGATCATTCGATCTAATGAAATGCGGTAAATCCTTCGACTTCGATATTCGAAGTCGAAGGATTTTACTTCGATGGTCGAATATCGAGGGTTAATTAACCCTCGATATTCGACCCATAGTAAATGTGCCCCTATCTGTTTCAGAAAGCTCTTTTTTCAGTCTTTCCCTCAATGTCTCAGATTTTATTCCCAAAGTGTTAAGCCTCAAACTTGTAAATATCACATTTCCAGTACCTGGGGGGGGTATTATTATTTTAAAACAATATTGACCTAACTCCCACCCATGAATTTAACTGTTTTATCAAATAATCAACTCAAATAATCAGCTCAAAGGGACTGGCCAGACCAGGGATGACTTTGACGTAGTTGGCCAGCTTAAATATATTGCAATATATGGACAAACAATCCCTGTTTTGTTTAAAGGGTAAGGCATAGCAGTATGAACAAAATGTCTCTGTCTTAAATATATTGATAATGGGTTGAGTGCAGAGGAATCTTGTATTTGTCTATATGTATTTTGTGGTCACAGCCTCATTGCACCCCCGCCTAATGGTTTTAAAAATTAGTGGTGAGCACAACTTTCCCTTGTATGTTCCAGAATAAATATAAATTCATAAATAGGCCCCTAAAGTGACTTTCAAGATTTAGAATTAAAAAAATCTTAGGGGCAGATTTATCAAGGGTCGAAGTGAATTAGAGGGAATTTTCGAAGTAAAAAAATTCAAAATTCGAAAGTATACTTCGACCATCGAATAGGATACTACGACTTCGAATTTACTTCGAATTCGATTCGAAGTAAAAATAGTTTGAATATTCGACCATTCGATAATCGAAGTACTGTCTCTTTAAAAAACTTTGACTTCAATACTTCGCCAAATTAAACCTGCCAAAGTGTTATGTTAGCCTATGGGGACCTTCTACAACCATTTTCTAAGTCTTTACACGTCGAAGTAAAATAGTTCAATCGTACACTAAAATCGTTCGAATCATTCGATTCTAAGTCTTTACACATCGACCGAACGATTTTACTTTGATCTCAGGATGTCCAAATTCGGTGAAAAATACTTCGATATTCGAAGTCGAAGTATTTCAATTCGGTGGTTGAATTTCCAAGTATTTTACACTTTGAAATTCAACCCTTGATAAATCTGCCCCTTAAAGGGGACCCGTCACCCAAAAAAAAACATTCCAAATCCTATTTTATCACATTAGTCAAGCAAAATGAACTTTAATTACACTATATAAATTATTTGAATCTTGTTTCCTTCAGTCTGGGAATTCATAATTATAGCAAGCAGGCAGCAACCATTTTGTGGACAGTTTTATTAAGGCAAGTCTTGTATCATCTCAGAATCTTGTTTGTGCACCAGAATGGGGGACCTGATGCCCATTTCCTTGCCCTGGATACACAATTAAATGATAAAGAGAACAGGGGAATGTGGGGAGAGCAGTGACATCTAGGAAGTGCTGAATGGAAAGTGAAAGTAATTGCCTAAGGCATAGAGGAGGGGCAGACAATATTTGATTGACAGCTGAGATTTTTAAATGAGCTTACAACAGCTATGAATGCTTTAATAAAAAATAGAAATTGGATTTCATGTTTAATTTGAAAAGGACTTTTATTAAACAGATTTTTGTGTCTGGGTGACAGGTCCACTTTAATGTGAAAAATGCTTAGTACAGTATATTCTAGTACAGGCATGGTATCCGTTATCCAGAAACCCATTATCTAGTTCAGAATTACAGAAAAGTCGTTTCCCATAGACTCCATTTTATGCAAATAATCTACATTTTAAAAAAGGATTATCTTTTTCTCTGTAATAATAAAACAGGAGCTTGTTCTAGATCCCAACTAAGATATAATTTATCCTTATTGGGAGCAAAACCAGCCTATTGTGTTTATTTATTGTTTACATGATTTTCTAGTAGGGTTAAGGTATGAAGAGCCCAATTATGGAAAGATCCATTATCCAGAAAACCTCAGGTCCAGAGAATTCTGGATAACAGGTCCCATACCTGTACATCTTCTGAGCTAATCATAGGCCATTGTAAATCATGAAATGGTCTTTCTGTAGTATATTTAGTAAATAACATACAGCTCCTAAAGACGTGGAAACGAAAATAGGTCACAACACTTGTAGCTTGTCAGGCACCACAAAACTTGGCAGAACAGAATACATATAAGCAGGCCCGGATTTGCGGCAAGGCCACATAGGCCCGGGCCTAGGACGGCAAAAAAATAGGGGCGGCCCAGCCGCATTATGGGGACGTTCGCGTCCCCGTTCAACTACACCAGCTGCGCCGGCGTTTTTACGACGGCGCGCTTGGAAGGCGGGCGCTAGGACTGCGCGGCCGCCAGGTCGGACCACATGGCCTAGGGGTGCCCAGAAATGAAATCCGGCGCTGCATATAAGGTAAAAAAGGACATAAGCCCGTTTATCAAAATTCTAATTTGTGTAGTTTTAGAAGATTTTGAAACCACACATAAACTCTCTAAAACCAAGAATGCCATGAAAGTTGTTAAAAGAAACAGAAACAAAAAAAAACCCTGTACAATCCGTAAAAAAAATTAAAAACCCTAAAAACCTTTTAAAGTTTTTCGGGCAATTACTAGCAAAAAATTGATGGATTAAAAATGGTACAACTGGATAGGCACAGCCCCCATTGACTTCTAAAGGACCTCGACTGCTTTTACCTGTTTTTTTGTGGTTTTTAATAAATCTCAAGTTTCAGAGAAATAAAAAAAAAAACATGAATTTTTAGAGAAAAAAATGTAATTGATGAAAAAAAAGAAATTTGAACATAGGTAAATAGGCTCCCAAGTCTGTTTCCATAAGAAGGTGGATAAGACTCTTTGTGGAACATGCCCCAGAACTACAGTTTGAGACGAAGAATCACTTCATGGAAGTACAGCAGGAACTCACGGACAGGCAACGTAAAGGAAACGGCAAACTTTATTTTAAGCAAATATAAAATACATAATAGCCTTACACATATCATGCACTAGGAACTTATTCATAGGCTGAACAGAATACTCCTTAGGTTGGGCAGAAAAAAAAAATTGTCACCCGTAGACTTCAATGCATTTCAGATCATTTTTGGCATTTCGCGAATTTTTTGGAGTAGCGAAACGAGTCAGATTCACCCATCACTAACCACTGTGACATGTATGTGTAATCCATTCCAAATATAGCTGCATATGTTTTAAAATATAAAGGGAAATAAAATCCATGATCACTTTTCTTGGCTCCGGAGGTGAGGTTCAGGGGGTCCAGGGTGCTAGCACAGAGAAGCGCAGTTGTGCTCTTGGAGTCAGGAGTTTTTCACTTTCCTCTGGATCAAATATGAGCAGGTTTCATTTAGACAGAAGGTTAAAGTTGATGAACACAGGGGCGTTACTACCGGGGGAGCAGGGGGTGCAACTGGGCCAGGGCCCGCACCCCCGCATGATGAACACGTGTCTTTTTCTGCATAAATTACTATGTTACTATGAAAGATTTTTGATCTTCTTTGAGGGCTGTGAAACACTGTATTGACATCTGTTGGAGCAGAATTATTGTACTGGTATTTGTACTCCATGCGGTCTGTGGGTGGGTTATCTTCTGCCACGAGAAAGTGCTTGAACATCCAGATAAGCATAAACAATATTCTCCTAAAATAAAAAGTGACAGATGAAATAACTGGTGCGCCCAGTCCAACACGGATGAATCCTGTTCGTAAAAAGATACATGAGCACTGTGCGATTTGCACTGATACGTACTATGTATTGAAAAAAAATCTTAAAAGAATACTGTGGCGGGAAAAAGTTTTTTCCCAAAATGTGTCCGTTAATAGTGCTGCTCCAGCAGACTTCTGTATTGAAATCTGTTTTTCAAAAGAGCAAGTGAATTTTTTTAAATTTCATTTTAACATCTGACATGGGGCTAGATATACTGTCAGTTTCTCAGGTGCTCCCAGTCACATGACTTGAGCTCTGATAAACTTCAGTCACTCTATACTGCTGAACTGCAAGTTGAAGAGATATAACCCCCTTCCCACCCCCAGCAAAAAATACACTTGTTGGGTTAGGAATTAAATTTTATATGGTAGAGTGAACTACGTACAGTGTAAACAGTGTGGTTTCAAAATAAAAACTACACATTAAAAATGATGACAGAAACCCTGATCCTCTCTCCTCTGGTGCGCTGGCTCCTACAGTGCGGGCGGCCACGCACTTCAAAGTTTATGTGCCGAGCATATGACATCATCACATTTTGGCTCGAAAAGTTTGAATATTTAAAGGGGCCCTGGGCCAAAACTATTTGTTATGTTTTGGTAGCCGAGGATTAGTAGAGTATAACAGTGCTTTATTAGCAGACTCATGCAGCCATTACACAACAGTAACTTCCAACTCTATCACTCTTAAGCAGTATTGATAGTACTATGTATACACAGTATAACTCATGTGCACAGTGACACCCGCAGGCCATTTGTTTACACACCACACTATTACCCATTGTTAGGGCTAATTTGTTAGTTCCTGGGTGCGCTTATTCTTTGGATATTTCTGGTTTTGATCCCTGCCTGACTGACTTTGCTTGAAATCTGCCTGAACCGACCTTTGCTTGTCTGACCTTGTTTTGAACTGGACCGACTTCTGCCTGCCTGACCCCGCTATGTTCTCCATTGTTCCTTGCTGTGCTGGTAAATGATCTGACCCCTTTGCTTATCCAGATCTTCTGTTTGGCTTCTCTCATTTTAAGACCTGGTGGCATTTGAGTAGCTGAGGACTCCTCCCACAGCCAAAGAGTTGTGACCAGGAGCTTAACATTAGTTCTAGATTTAGGGAGCCGATCGTGACAATCCCTTTAATAATGTAATACTCAACCCACACCCCACGAAGAAAAAATATTTTGACCCTCTCTGGTGAAATAAAGTCAGCAGTATATTTTGGGGCAAATAAATTTAGTAAACTGAGATTGTACCTGAGAATCGGTTCTTCTTCTTTTTGACTGCTTTACTTCATAAACTGAAAAAAATTAAATCATATTCACAAATAAACATTTTCCATGTGTTATTAAATTGCATCAGTGAACGTGTGTCCTTATACATGGGAAATAGACTACGGGCACTAAATTAATCTAACATTTAGAAATGTGTTCCCAATCTTATCACACATTAAATTAGTTCCTATGAGATGATAAAATCTTGCTGTGTATCATTTTATTGAGGGTAGTGAAGTTGAAATAGTGGAATTAACCTTATTAACATGTGAATATTAATGAATATTTAACAACGATACTGCCCAATTCACCGGTGCTTTGTGGAATTCATAATCATGCAAGTGAGCAGGTTGATCAACTGAGGACAAAGTAGGTTCTGGCAATAGGTAGTCCCTTAAAGGTGTTAAAAAGTCAGAATGCAAACATGAATTTTTGGATCCTCCTCACAAAAATATACATATCCACAATGTATTTGCTTTATACATTTTACACTGTTTTAGAAAGAAAGGCTAAAGTTTGTCCTGTTTCCAGCTCTACTTTGACAGCCATTTGTAATGATGACCTGATGGCTGACGTTGTGCTGTACAGAAGGAAGTTACTGCTCTTGCTGCGCTGCCCTACAGGATGAAAACTGATGTCTGTTTCTCATCAGAGCTTCTGTCTGTTGCAAGGCCAAACAAATGCAGTTTTCATAAGTTTGGCCAGTGGAGCAGGAGCCAAAACTTCCTTATAAGCAGCACATCCATTGGTCATCAGAACATCATTACCAATGGCTGCCAGGGCAGAGAGAAAACAGAATAAACTTTAGTTTTTATTTCTGAAACTGTGCAAAATTAGTAAAGCAAGTAAATTGAGGGTATTCTTATTTTTGTGCAGAGAATCCAAAAATAGTTTTTAATGTTTTTACTTTAGAGCCCCTTTAAAAAGTTTTGCTTTTCCACTTATAAATAGTTTTCCCAGTTACCGTAGCAGTTACCGTAGTTTAAACAGAAAGCTGCCCAAATAAAATTGTACTGACCTTTGGTGTTTGCTGAATTGGTAAGTGGCCGTTTCAGAGTCCAGAAGAGATGCGCTGAGAGGCCCAACACAAGTAGGGTTCCCACGACCAATGAAGGTATAAGAAAGTCTGAGCAGGCAGAGGAAAATGATCCATGTGCTACAGCTGTCACACATCCAGAACACAATTAGGAGAATAAGGATATCTAATCTTATTGATTTAATGAACCCACACATTAAACGACAGTTTTTAAGGAAGGCTTATGGACAAAGCTAAGTGCCAAATTAGAAATAAGTAAAATTGTTGTTTAGTGAATTGGATATGTAGTGTACACATGCAACATATTTATAATAAACAGAAACTTCAGCTTAAAGAGACACTAACACCAGAAATGAAACCTTTGTTTTAACACTGTCTTTGTGCGCTATTGATAATTTTGCCATAACAGTATTGACCCGATATTCCACTGTGAGGAGCTGCCATATTTGTGCAGCAGTAGTATATTAGCAGCCCTTTTGAAAACAGTTGGCAACCCTAAGTATATCCTAAATTCACTAAAATCCAAAGTTGTGTCCAGGGCAAGGCGAAGTTGCGCTAGCGTTACTGCAGCAAGCGAAGTGAAGTTGCGCTAGCGATGCCTAATTTGCATATGGTGGGAAGTTAAAGTTGAATGGACGTATATGTTGCAACAAATACATTACATTACACAAGCCTGGGAAACCTTAATACAATAAACTAGAGTTGTTATATTGTTAAATTGTCCTACACATGTGCCCACTGTATATGTTAGGAAATGTAGAGGGGAAGTGGGTACCCCAAAATATTTTCAATAAACGGTTAATAATTCTCACATAGAGTTTGGTTCTTTCTTGTTATTTTCCCGGATATATTGATAGTAGGGACATAAATCCAAACTTCACACGCTAGTGATTGCAGTCGATCCCCCTTGTACAAGGCAACTCTGGGAAACACAATGTGATACCCGTCAGACTGATTCATAGAATTGATCTTGCTCTTGAGATGCTCAGTGATGTTCCAAACCAAAGGGCAATCTGCACATACCACACAGGACAGCGGGACAGACAGGTCAGAATATAAAACCCCAGATGGCCTCAGAAAATGAATTGCACTTTTTGAAAAAGCATTGTCTGAAAATAGAAACAGAATCAGAGCTAAAGCAATGACAGCATAATTCAGTTCAACGTGGAACAATTAAAATAATGTGTATCACATAATGCTATACATGAACAGTTGATATACAGATGATAGCAGAGGTCACCTTACAAACTGATGAATTTGTTTTATTTGTAAGGACAGTTAATTTAAATCAAAGAATTCTCCAGTTAGAGAATGCTGATAATTCATTGTTGGGGAAAGCATTTAGGTAAATTAATTTCTTGATTATTTAAAAATCTTATGGAAGATGGGAGAACACAAGTCTGGAGGTGAGGGATGGAGCAACGCATGTCTGGAATTGAGGCATGAGGTAGCGCAAGTCTGGAGGGGAGGAATGGGAGAACACAAGTCTGGAGGGGAGGAATGGGAGAACACAAGTCTGGAGGGGAGGAATGGGAGAACACAAGTCTGGAGGTGAGGAATGGGAGAACACAAGTCTGGAGGGGAGGAATGGGAGAACACAAGTCTGGAGGGAAAGAATGGGAGAACACAAGTCTGGAGGGGAGGAATGGGAGAACACAAGTCTGGAGGTGATGGATGGGGCAACGCTAGTCTGGAGGGGAGGAATGGAAGAACACAAGTCTGGAGGGGAGGAATGGCAGAGCACAAGTCTGGAGGGGAGGAATGGGAGAACACAAGTCTGGAGGGGAGGAATGGGAGAACACAAGTCTGGAGGTGAGGGATGGGAGAACACAAGTCTGGAGGTGAGGGATGGGGCAACGCTAGTCTGGAGGGGAGGAATGGGAGAACGCTAGTCTGGATGTAAGAAATTGCCATCTTGATTTAGTTATTTCATATGAAAGCTGTTGTTCAGGGAACTTACATGAAGCCCTGATTATCATAACAAAGGTTTTCCTGTGACTACTAAGGCCTATGTCTGCTGTGGGGACCATAAAACTGGTTGTGTATGCGAGAAAACTTGCTCAACAGGATGTAGGCAAGTTGGGGGTTTATCACAGCATCTTGGCAGTTAGGAGGGTTTCTGTGGGGGCAGGTGAGAACCCAGGATAAAAGAACACTAGACACCATGTGAAGGGGCTGGGCAGTAGAGAGGGGAGCTGGGCAGCTGAGAGGAGGCAGCTAGAGAGCTGGAGAAGCCAGAGGAGCCTGGGACAAGCCAACATGTGAGGAATGAAGACCAGAGGGGAAGGCAGAGATGAAGCTGAACTCTATTCCCCTACTTTTTGGTAACAACTATGTAGACTTGTATAATGTGTAACTGTAAATAATGTAATTTTTGTTTCGTCTTAGTGTAATGATTTATGTAGAACAATCAATTGATTTATTTTACAATACATCACTTTATTACACTCTCATTGGTGTGGATTCATTGTCTGCTTGCTCAAAAGAACCAGAAACCCTAGTAAGTGGGTTGAGGTATATTATTAATATTGATATATTATTATAATATTATTAATATTGATATATACTATATAGAAACTTATAAATGGCGAGCCAGGCAGGAGTTCAATGCATGGCATTTAATCCATATTTATGAGTGTGTAATATTGTGTAGTAAATTAATTGATTGTTTTGTGTTGTTTTAATTGTTGTTAAAATAATCATGGAGGTTTTAGCTAAAAAGATGGCCATGGTCAAATGCTCTGGACAGATTGTTAAATGTATGCAAGGATCTCCAGATCCATGGGCTAAAGCTCAAGATTATGTTGCCAGGGCAATTCATGGCAAATCTCTGTCTAAGTCAAAGGGTAAAGGTGCACTGGTTTATGCTGCCTGTTGGATAGCAGAACAGTATAAAATTGTATCTGTGCAAAAAGAGAATCTTGAAGAAAAGGTTCAATGTTTAAATGTGTTAGTAGATTCTCTAAAATTTTCTGTAGAAAATGCTGCTGCTATTAATGTTAGCAACCAGCAAACAACTGCAGAGTACAAGCAGGTTTGCATAGAGAATGAGCAGCTCAAACAAAGGCTGAGGGATGCAGAAAGTTTGGTTACAACCTTCAGAAAAGCAGGGGCTGATCATTCAAATTGCAAATCTGAGCTTAAACAGTTAAAGGCTCAGTTAGGAGCAAGAGATTGTGCAGTTTCTGCAGTTAAAGTAGAGAACACTGCTAAAAATGATAGAAATGTAACTGATGTGAAATGCATAAAAGACAGCAATATGAATTGTGAATTAGCAGTCAAAAGTAAAATGCTAAATGTGGATTGTTGTAGACAGGCCAAGCCTCCTATAGTGACATTGAAATGTACAGAAAATAGGACTGTGGGACAAAAGCAGGATGTTCCTAAAGTACAGGTTTATAAACCTGTTCAACCCAGGAAGCAGCCTGGCAGTGAAAGGGTGTTTTCCATAAAGGCTACCCATCCTGAGAAACAAAGTGTGTACAGTACAGATAAAAAAAGTACACAAAAGAAAGTGTTTAGATGCTATGCGTGTTCCAAAGTAGGGCACATAGCAAGAAATTGTACCATGAATTTTAACAACATGTACAATCATAAGAATATGTACAATAGAAATGAAAGCTGGAAGTCCTCTAGGTGGGGATTCCAAAATAAAAGCAAGAGTTGGAATACATGGATTCCCTACCATGTTCTTAAAACTCAGAATGAAAGGCTAAGTAAAGAAAACTTTACACTGAAAAATGCATGGGGAAAATTTAAAACTGAGATTGAAAGTCTCAAATCTGAGTTTTATACATTAAAGAGATCAAATGTCAGTCAAACCAGAAGTTTAGTGGGAGGTAATTGTTCCCAACATTTAAATCGGTGCTAATGTCTTCTATGAGATTGTTTTCCAGGTAACAGGATGGCAGATCACAAAAAGAAGAATTTCCAAACAATTCCCTTCCCCCTTTTATCTCCTGAAAAAAAAAGAGTTATAGAGGACCTTATCGATTTGTTTTTTTTTTACTTTTTGTACTTAAGGAAAAGCCTCTAAATTGATATGGTACAGTCAGGTTTAACAAATTCTAAAATATTTTTGTTTTTAATAGTTAGAATTGCCTGCACTGTGGAGTTTTGAAAATGGTTGCTGCTTTAGTCTACAGAAGAGTAAAAAGCACTGAGGCATATTTTGAATTTTTATTTTTGGTGTATTTTTGCCTGAGTGACATTTTTGTTTTACTCTTGTTTCAGCAGCAACAGGTTATGAACATTTTTTTACATAGACTGCATGCTGCTTGATAACATCAATATGTGTTTCCCATTCAAAGCAGTATTCACTCTATATTTTTTTTTTCTCTTTTGACTTTTTTCCAAAGTGTGTCTGTTATTGTTTGTTTCTGCATTGTGTAAAATTTACAGTTGTCAAGGTGGGGTGACAACACTCCAATATACAGTCTACATGTTAAAAGTTACCAGAGCCTTCAGCAAATGCAAATGTACAAGTGTCTTACATTGATATGCATGGGGTTATTTACATAACAGATCTGCAAGAGACAGCAGTTTACTTCTTGTGTTGTTCTTTGGTTGTTAAATAACTCTTGTGTGGGGTCTGTCCCAAATGATCTCTCTTCTGATAACAATGCTAATTTCTGTTTTGTTGGGTTGTGATAATCAGGCATGAAACTGATATAGAGATACTGAGACAAAGCCGAGAAACATCTCACTAGTGATTTGGCCAAGATAATGCTGCACACTTTAGTGTAGTGTATCTTTTGAATTTCCTGAGGCCAGTATTGGTATTACATACACACCTATCGCTGAATTGAGGTGCTCTTTCCAGCTATGCTGATTAATAAAATGTGCCGCAGACATTTACACCCTACCCTAAAATAAAATGTTTTCCCTGTGTGGTTTCTTTAATATGAAAACTGTGGAAAGCAGAAATGTGTTGGGTGTTGCAAACACCAAAGTGCAAATACCATGGTTTGTTAAAAGTAGAGGCCTAAGATGGGATCCAGCCCAGACCTGGGTGGAGAAGGGTCAGGTGGTAAGTGGGGCACAGACAAAGCAGCGCAATAAGCTGGATACTAAACCTCTAAAAGTTGGGGTGTGGGCTCATAACTGGCTTAAGGGTTATACATTATGAGTATGAACAACTGTGAGTGTTTGTGTAATTGGGTTAAAATTCAACTCACAGTACCCCAAATTTAAAATATTTGTGAGTGTTACATCATTTGGGTCTCAATAATCCTATCACTTTCAGCTCCAATACATACAGTAACAGTGTATTAATGGGTGTTCCTGCATTGGCAATGTTATGCTTTTTGTTAATTTAGAGGGCTCTTTCCTTGTGAAGTCCTTCGCCCTCTAGGTGGGGATTGTAAGAAATTGCCATCTTGATTTAGTTATTTCATATGAAAGCTGTTGTTCAGGGAACTTACATGAAGCCCTGATTATCATAACAAAGGTTTTCCTGTGACTACTAAGGCCTATGTCTGCTGTGGGGACCATAAAACTGGTTGTGTATGCGAGAAAACTTGCTCAACAGGATGTAGGCAAGTTGGGGGTTTATCACAGCATCTTGGCAGTTAGGAGGGTTTCTGTGGGGGCAGGTGAGAACCCAGGATAAAAGAACACTAGACACCATGTGAAGGGGCTGGGCAGTAGAGAGGGGAGCTGGGCAGCTGAGAGGAGGCAGCTAGAGAGCTGGAGAAGCCAGAGGAGCCTGGGACAAGCCAACATGTGAGGAATGAAGACCAGAGGGGAAGGCAGAGATGAAGCTGAACTCTATTCCCCTACTTTTTGGTAACAACTATGTAGACTTGTGTAATGTGTAACTGTAAATAATGTAATTTTTGTTTCGTCTTAGTGTAATGATTTATGTAGAACAATCAATTGATTTATTTTACAATACATCACTTTATTACACTCTCATTGGTGTGGATTCATTGTCTGCTTGCTCAAAAGAACCAGAAACCCTAGTAAGTGGGTTGAGGTATATTATTAATATTGATATATTATTATAATATTATTAATATTGATATATACTATATAGAAACTTATATGGATGTGAAGGATGGGGGAACACAAGTCTGGAGGTTAGGGATTGGGAAACTCCACTATGTAGTTCAGGGACTGATATGCTGAGTCTAATGCATTGTGGTGCTAACAAAACCCCCACTGTACTACATGTACAATACACCTCAGATCACTTAAAGGAGAACTAAACCCTAAAAATGAATATGGCTAAAAATGCCATGTTGCCATGTGAACTTATTGCACCAGCCTAAAGTTTCAGCTTCTCAATAGCAGGACTTCAAACTTGTCACAGGGGGTCACCATTTTGGAATGCTCAATGGGCTCTGAGCAGCTCTTGAGAAAAAAACTGAACTGAAAAAAAACAAAAAAAGAAACCTCTGAATACTTTACATAAATGTACAGTGTCTGACTGGCCCACCGGGATACCAGGAAAACTCCCGGTAGACCCAGGTGTTTGGGGGCCCTTGTGCCACTAAAGATTTGGCATATTTCATGGCCATTTCCTATTTCTTTGAGAACAAAGATGGCTAAATAGATGAAATAATAGATTACAGTATGTAAAGAATAGAGACTAGGAGAATAGAGGTTGAGTGAGGAGAAGAATAATAATAGTACTGAGAGTGGTCCCTTGATCTATGGTTCTTTGGTGGGCCCCTGGTCTAAGGTTTTTGGGTGGGCCCCTGGTCTAAGGTTTTTGGGTGGGCCCCTGGTGTCTCAGTCCGACACTGTAAATGTATGCCACCTTGTATGTCCACCTTGCCCAGCATGACCGTGTACCTACTAGAGTTGTTCATTTAAAAAAACTCACACTTGGCGTACCCAGTATATTCTTATGTATAGCACTATGTACTGTATTACTGTATATGGCTGAAATGACAATAAAATCCGCTTGTCCACTTGTCCAGAAGCTAAGCTTAGGGGTCTTCACTAATTATCCAGCAGAAAATGAGGTTGGTCTTTAATATAAGCTGATGCTACAGGGCTGATTATTAAATTCTGATGCTAATTGCACTGGTTTCTGTGCTGCCGTGTAGTAATTATCTGTATTAATTACTAATCAGCCTTATATTGTGACATTTCTATTCTATATGTACTGTATATTGTGAGTGGGTCTCTAAGCTCAGTAAGTGACAGCAGCACTGAGCATGTGCAGTGAATCAGCAGAAAAGAAGATGGGGAGCTACTGGGGCATCTTTGGAGACACAGATCTTTACTGCTAAAGGTCTGTGGTTGCCTTGGGCTGGTACAGAAGCACAAAACATAATGTACAGCATTTCTAGCTACTTCTTTAGTTTAACTTTCCTTGTCCTTTAAAACTAAGTGATGCTAAGCTAGCACTAGTCTCTAAAAATGATTACATTAGGTGATTTTATCCCAGTGCAACATTGCTGAAAAGCATAAAAAAGGATTCTTAATGCACAAAATCTCCATAAATTATAACCCACATTACCTGAAGCAATGAGAGTTATCCCATTACTAAATGTCAATTTCCTTGAATAAAGAAACGCGCAGTAATATATTCCAGAGTCGTTCCTCTGAACAGCATGTATTTCAAGTGTAATATTCTGCTTATCAGATTGTAGGACACAGTTATGTCTGGTGCTGTTTTTATCACAAGACAGGACTAACTTGAGTGGCTCATCCATTCTCCAAGACCTTCTGAACAAGGAAATCCTGAAGCTTGAATTTAGTTTTTCCTTGGACAAAAAAGAGATTCTTGCTGTGTCACCAACAGTAACAACCAGGACATCCTGAGGCCGCTGTAGAACAGTCCAAGCAACTAGCGCTGCAAAATAAGATGCTTTTATTGTTGACATTAAATATTTAAATATTCAAGGTGAAAACAGACTCTGTAGCCTAGAATAAAGAAACAATATACTGCCCTAAATTATATAGGGTTGAAAAAAAATCTGGCAGCAAAGCCAAAGCCATTGATTGCAAACTTCACAAGCTCCTTCACTTATTTGTTCCCTGCAGTGGTGTAACAATATGTACCCTGGGTACCCCTGGGACTATAACAGGGTGACTGTTACCCCCAAAGTTTCTATATATCTGTAGCCTTGTTATGAGATAAGGGGGCCCAGCCTGAAGGTCAGTTAGGGTGAGATTTGGGGTGAATGCTTATTTGTGTCCTGAGTACCCCTGGAACTATAGCAGGGTGGCTGTTACCCCAATGTTTCTATATATCTGTAACCTTGTTATGGGCTAAAGGGCTCCAGCCTGAAGGTTAGCTAGGGGGAGATTTGGGGTGAGTGCTTATTTGTGCCCTGGGTACCCCTGGAACTATAACATGGTGACTGTTACCCCCAAAGTTTCTATATATCTGTAGCCTTGTTATGAGCTAAGGGGGCCCAGCCTGAAGGTCAGTTAGGGTGAGATTTGGGGTGAATGCTTATTTGTGTCCTGAGTACCCCTGGAACTATAGCAGAGTGAATGTTACCCCAATGTTTCTATATATCTGTAACCTTGTTATGGGCTAAAGGGCCCAGCCTGAAGGCCAGTTAGGGGGAGATTTGGGGTGAGTGCTTATTTGTGCCCTGGGTACCCCTGGAACTATAGCAGGGTGACTGTTACCCCAATGTTTCTATATATCTGTAACCATATTATGAGCTAACTGGACCCTGCCTGAAGGCCAGATTTACTGACAGGGATTTTACAGGACCAAGAAATTAAAAAAAAATCATGTTATCTAGTAGAAGTAAATCTAGGGCAACTTAACTTGCTGAGTATTAATTGAAGACGTTTCACTACTCATCCGAGCAGCTTGTTCAGTTGAACTGACTGGTAAAGGAACTAATCGGCATATAAACTCTTCCAATATCCAATCACAATGGTCCAATCACCTCCAATGAGGTAACAAGTGAAACTCACAGAGGTTGTGAATGCTGGGTGATAAAATGACCATTGTGTAATGCAGAGGCAAAGAAGAAGGTGTTACTTGTGAGAGTTGCATGAATGGAGGTGTCAAGTTTTGTGAAACCACCAACATTTATGTAGCAGACAGGTGATGTCGAAGGCCCCTCCTCTGTTTAGGGATGGGTTCTCTACCTTAAAGGAGAACTATAGAGAAAATTAAAACCGAATATAAGCTTCATCATACTGAAATAAGAAACTTTCTAAATACAATGAATTAAACATTCTCCATTGTTTCTGAAATAATCAAGTTTATCTTCACTATCCCTCTCTCGGCATCTGTTTTTCTTCATTTTTCTTCATGCAGCAGTTGGGTGTCAGATATTCATTGACAGTTAGATCCAATATATCTTATAGGGGGGCTCCTTTTGCCTAGAAGATGTATTAGAGCTCACTCTATTAAACTCACCAGATGTCATGTCTCTCTACATGCAGGATTTGTGCAAAAGGCAGTTATTTTGTTAGATTGTGATTGTACTGGAATCAGTTATTTGAGTGAGCTCTAATACATCTGCTAGGAAAGGAATCCTCCTATAAGATATATTGGATCTAACTGTCAATGAATATCTGAAGACAGGATGAGGAGAAACAGATGCTGAGAGAGGGATAGTGAAGATAAACTTGATTATTATCAGAAACATACAGAATATTTAATGGATTGTATTTAGAAAGCTTCTTATTTCAGTATTTGAAGCTTCTATTACATTTTCATGTTTGCAATAGTTCCCCTTTAACATGAATCGCCTCTTTTACGCCTCGTTCAAACCAATGGTCTTCTTTGTCCAAAATGTGAACATTTATCTATTTTCAAATGAGTGTCCCATGTCTTTTAGGTGTAGAAAGACAGCTGAGTCTTGCCCTGTAGAGTTGCTCAGTTGAGTAGTGAAACATCTTATATGATTACTCAGCAAGTCCAGTTGCTCTAGGTTTACTTCTACTAGATATGCCATGACCTGGATGAATGCAAACCTTCATAAAAATTCATATTAGAAAAGAACAAATTAAATAGTAACTGGAAACAATAAAAACAATCTTCACAGTTAAAAGTAATCTGACCCCAAGGCTGTAGGATGATGATGGTAGAAGGAGAAGCAAATGAACACGTTAAAAATAGAACAAGGTGACAAATAGAAGAGGAAGTAGGAGGCCTGAGGGTGACAGTCTTTCCGAGCAAAGGGGATACGTCATATGTGACTGCAGAGCACCCAGACTGCAACTTATTGCTCCTTATTCTGATCATTTGGGACCTCATGAAAAAACTAGTCAAGGGGCATTTTGCCTATAGCACAATCAACCCGTAGGCAACAATGGATAAAGCACTTCTAAAATTCCTGAAAGTCAGTCATTATTTTTACTAAGGAAAAAATGCTAGAGAAAGATGAGAAATATTAATGTTTTCCCATTAGAGTGTTGAAAAGAATGGAAATTTGACCCCGACCTCTGATAAATCAAGTGTTTTAAAATCCTAATATAATATTCTAACCGCTGACCCCTACATATATGTTAAGGTTTATTTCTTCATTAAAGTCTGAATGCCAAAAACCCGAAAAATTTGAGTTTCTTTTACTATAAAATCCGATTTTTTTTGTGAAAAAAAAATTCTCCAGCATTTATTATACCTCGCAGATGGAAAACATCAATGGAAGAAGTCCCAAAGATATCCTGATCTGCGTTGTGCTTCAGGCGGGAAATCAGAAAAATGTGTACAATTCAAATTTTCATATGATTTTCACAGTTTTTTAGATTTTTTTCGTGAACGATTCGAAGGATTTTAATTTGAGAGAAAATGTATTGATAAACAAAGGGAAATAACCCGTGCGGATTTGGTTGGAGTATATGAGAACTCCTGCTGCAGACCCACACAGGGAGTAGAATGGAGGGAGCTTGGGGTTGGGGGGAATTTCATTCTCCTTAATAATAATAATAATAATAATAATAATAATAAAAATAATACTATCCTGACTGCAAAAATCTGAGAGTAGTACTAGTAAAAGGCTGATTATTATGAATATTAGTTAAGATATATATCTCTGTTTCACTTTGAAATACCTTTCTTTTGCTTATTTCTGAAGGATCAGTTACTAGTGATTTGGGGAGTTTCTCTCCAACGTTGTGTCCCCCAGCCACTTACCCAAGTTACAAATAAAAGTAGCCTTTACCCACTGTATTTGAAGCTGAAACACAGACCCTCAAGTTCAAGTTGATGCAGGGAAAGATCAACCAATGCCATTCTGAACCTTCTGCAACTTGCCTTAGAGAGGGGAAATTATTTTCTCAATTTAAAAAATACCAGTGACTGGTCCTCATCTTTCTACTAAGAGCTGTGTTCTTTAACTCTTTATTTTCTAACTTGCTGTGCATGCACCCATTCCTTTCTTGAAGGAATCTAGGGGCAGATTTACATAGGGTCGAATATCGAGGGTTAATTAACCCTCGATATTCGACTGCCGAATATAAATCCTTCGACTTCGATATTCGAAGTCGAAGGATTTACCGCAATTCCTACAATCGAAAAAAACGTTCGATTAAATCCTTTGCATCGAACGATTCGAAGGATTTTAATCCATCGATCGAAGGATTTTCGTTTGATCTGAAAAATGTTAGGAAGCCTATGGGGACCTTCCCCATAGGCTAACATTGGCCTTGGTAGGTTTTATTTGCCGAGGTAGGGGGTATTTTTTAAAGAGACAGTACTTCGACTATCGAATGGTCGTAGTCGTAGTCGAAGTAGCCCATTCGATGGTCGAAGTAGCCATATTCGACCATTCAAAATTCGAAGTATTTTTTCTTCTATTCCTTCACTCAAGCTAAGTAAATTGGCCCCCTAATGTATCTGTTTGTAGTACAACAGCTTCAATACTGTTACCTTTCTATCCATCATTATCTGTCTATTGTCTATCTTTAGCTACACCTATCTTTTTATCTAGCAGTTATCTATTGATGTGTATGTAATATTTGTCTATAGCTAATTTCAAATCTATTCTTTCCATGTGTCTATCTCTATCTCTCTCCTTGACCTATGATTCATACATAATTATGATCTTATTTATTGCTCTCTGTCGGTCAGGAAGTGCTAAAAGAGTTATAATTGTAGCACTACGAGAAGATACATTTATTTAAGTAAAAAGCATATTTTCTAAGCAGACGTTTGGGGAACCAACATTGTCGCTTTATACAAATGTGCCATAACTTAAAAAAAACGTTCCCCCATTAACAAGATAATACAATCTTTTATTCTTACCTTGTGAAAGCAGTAATACAATGAGAAAGTTCATCTTCAGACGCAATCCTATGACCTATTTATACTCTGTACCCTCAGACAGAAGATTCTGTGTCACTTCTGATGCACAAGGGTCACCTCTACAGACTGACAACATGCAGAGTTTACAGGTGTCAGTCCTGTCTGTCAGTTGTTACGAGGGTGTAACGGAAGTTTCTCCTAGCATAGCCGTTAGAGGCCACGTCATGGGTAGAATAAAGGAGAATATTAATGGTGTTTTCAGCTGAAGATTAGAATTTGATTAACTCATATTTTGAAAAGGATCTTAATAATTAAAGGAGAAGCTAGCCATTGTGTCTGATGCTGTTCCATGGGCTCTCAGGCCTCTAAAAGAAGATTTGGTTGTGAGGCTTTATTTTGTGCTTTCAGTTCAGTTTTAAGTGCTGCAAGTTTAGCCTTCATTTTGTATCCAAGAAAAAAGTCTGAGGTCTTAAAGGGGTGGTTCGCCTTTAAATGAAAACTATACCCCCAAACAATGTAGGTCTCTATAAAAAGATATTGCATAAAACAGCTCATATGTAAAACCCTGCTTCATGTAAATAAACCATTTTCATAATAATATACTTTTCTAGTAGTATGTGCCATTGGGTAATCATAAATAGAAAATTGCCATTTTAAATATTAAGGGCCGCCCCCTGGGATCATAAGATTCACGGTGCACACAAACAAACCACATGTTAGGTCACATGAGCCAATTAACAGACAGATTTGTGTCTTTTGCTTCCACACTTCTTCCTGTTACAGTTAGAGCTGCAGTATTTCTGGTCAGGTGATCTCTGAGGCAGCACAGAGACCATCACAAAATGGCGGTTCAAGGCACGAGATGTAAAAGGGCAATATTTACTTAAATATATATTCCAGTTTGGTAAGATTTTTCAATATGCCACTTAATATGATATAAACTATCTGTTGCTTAAGTATTCATTTTGGGGGTATAGTTTTCCTTTAAGTTAACTGTTAGTATGTTATACAATGGCCAATTCTAGGACAATTTTCAATTGGTCTTCATTATTTATTTTTTTATAGTTTTTCAATTATTTGCCTTTTTCTTCTGACTCTTTCCCGCTTTCAAATGGGGTCACTGACCCCATCTTAAAATCAAATGCTCTGTAAGGCTACTTTTTATTACTCATCTTTCTATTCAGGCCTCTCCTATTCATATTCCAGTCTCTTATTCAAATCAATGCATGGTTGCTAGGTAATTTGGATCCTAGCAAGTAGATTGTTGAAATTGCTGCTGCTGAATAAAAAGCGAAATAACTCAAAAACCACAAATAAAAAAAAAAATGAAAACCAATTGCAAATTGTCTTAGAATAGCGCTCTCTACATCATACTAGAAGTTTATTTAAAGGTGAACAACCCCTTTAAAGGAATTGTTCAGTGTAAAAATAAAAACTGGGTAAATAGATAGGCTGTGCAATATAAAAAATGTTTCTAATATAGTTAGTTAGCCAAAAATGTAATGTATAAAGGCTGGAGTGATTTCATGTATAACAAGTCAGTCAGATCACTACTTCCTGCTTTTCAACTCTCTTTGTTTACACTGACTGGTTACCCTGGCTACCAGACAGTAACCAATCAGAGACTTGAGGGGGGGCCACATGGGTCATTTCTGTTGCTTTTGAATCTGAGCTGAATGCTGAGGATCAATTACAAACTCACTGAACAGAAATGTACCATGTGGCCCCCCTTCAAGTCGCTGACTAACTCAGAGTTATAGAGCTGAAAAGCAGGAAGTTGGATTCTGGCTGTTTTATTAGACATCTGTTCACTCCAGCCTTTATATATTACATTTTTGGCTAACTAACTATATTAGAAACATTTTTTATTTTGCACAGCCTATCTATTTACACAGTTTTTATTTTCACACTGAACTATTCCTTTAAGGCTGGTAAAACACTTAAGGGGTTATTTATCAAAATCCGAAAATATCTCAGTATTTTCTGAAATATACTCCGACCGAATCCCACACGGGTTATTTCCCCTTATTTATCAATACATTTTCCAGATAATTTCCTGTGCAGGAAAAAAATGTAAAATATCGCGAAAAATCTGAATCATACGAATTTTTCAGATTTTCCACCCGAAAACCACAAAATCTTCAAATATTACCCAGAGCAGATCAGGATATCTTCGGGTCTTCTCCCACTGACTTATTTACGACCTCGACAGGTCTGAGATGCTGGATTTTCAGATTCAGACTTTTTCCATCCTTGGGGTGTAATAAATCCTGAAAAATTCGAGTTTTGTTTTTCACTTAAAATTCGGATTTTATAGTAAAAAAAAAAAACTTGAATATTTTGAGTTTTTGGCATTTGGACTTTAATAAAAAACCCCCGTAACTAGGATTGTAGTCATGGCAAGAGAAGAACCAAGGTTTAGAATACAGGCCATTAGCAGCAGCTTTAATTGTGAACATGTATCACATACAGGAACTGGAAAATTAAAGGGCAAATGTAATAATACACAATAGAAACAAATCCTTCTATTAGCTTTATAGGAAAAACATCACAACCATACCTGTAGAACTATGGGGCAGATTCCATAAAGGGTGAAGTGACTAACGCTAGCGAAAATTCGCCAGTGTGACGTCATTTCAGTACTTCGCCAATTAACTAACGGGCGCTGGCGTAACTTTGCTAGCGAAAGAGACACACTCTAGCGCTCATTCGCACTCTATAACCAGATGAAGTTTCGCTCTGGCGAAGGGACGTAACTTCACAAATTCATTAATTTTACTGAACGTTACCTCTTGCGCCAGACTTGCCTTCCCCACCTCAGACCAGGCAAAGTGCAATAGAGTAGATAGGAGTTCCTCAAAATTTAGTTGAAAAATTTTCTAAGTCCCAAAAAATGCTGGCGACTTTTCCTTTTTTCAGGGTGATAGGCTGCAAAAGAGCGTAAATTTTATTTTGGGTACCCGGCTTCCCTCTACATTTTCTAACATATGGAACATAAACTATACACTGGGCTCATGTGTAGGGCAATATAACAACTCAATTTTATTTATTAAGGTTCCCCGAACTTGTGTCGTGTAATGTATTTGCTGCAATATATTCGTCCATTCAACTTTAACTTCCCGCCGTATGCAAATTAGCCAACGCTATTGCAACTTCGCTCTGCTTGCCGAATTAACGCTAGTGCAACTTCGCCAGCATTTGGCGCCCTGGACGCAACTTCGCATTTTAGGGAATTAATGTTGTCTGGGGGAAATTACTCCTGGCAAAGTGTTGCGAAGCGGACGCAAGCGAATTAGTGCCGCTTAGGGAAATTTGTCCCTTAATGTTTCACTGCAAACTGGTGGGCCAGTAATAACAAGGTCTCTTCCTCTCTTACAGGCGTAAAGCAATTAATAAATGGGGATTCTATCATGCTGTAGCAACTCCCAGCAAACTTGCATGTGACTCTTAAAGGAACAGTGACACCAAAAGTGTTAATGCAGTGTTACCCTGCACTGGTAAAACACTACTATTGTTTATATAAATAAGCTGCTGTGTAGCAATGGGGGCAGTCATTCAAAGGAGAAAAAGCTCAGGTTACACAGCAGATAAACTCTGTAGAACATAATGGTGTTATCTGGTATCCACTATTTAGCCTGTGCCATATAGACTTTTTTCAATTACCTCCATTGCTGCACAACAGCTTGTTTATATGAAGTATAGTATTGTGTTTCTGAAGCAAACTTTCACATTTTTGGTGTTCTTTTTCCTGTTTATTTTGGAAGAAAGGCATCTTAGAACTACCCATAGAGACAATAAACTGGACACCAGTGGTTTTTAAACAGTTAAATCTTTATTGACAGAAATATGGCACAATCTCCAGGGGATTTGTTAGCAGCAATAACTCAATATTGTAACTCATGTACAGAAATTCTGGCACCATGAAAATAAAAAAGAAAGATTTCTGGTTCCCAGCTAGAGTATAAGTTCTCACCAGTTTAAATCGGGGGTCTGGGGGCACAGGCTCCAGACCTACAGGTTGAGGTGGAGGTATTCAACCATACAGTGTCGGAATGGCCCACCGGAATACCAAGAAAACTCCCGGTGGGCCCCGGTGTCAGTGGTCCCTCCTGCTGCTAAACATTTGGCCTATTTCATGGCCATTCCCTATTTCTATAAGAACAAAGAGGTTAAATAGGTGAAATAATAGATTATAGTATGTGAAGAAAAGAGACTAAGAGATTCAAGGTTGAATGAGGAGAGGAAGAAAATTGTGCTGAGGGTGAGGCCCTGGTCTAAAGTTTTTTGGTGGGCCCTTGCCTAAGGTTTTTTGGTGGGCCTTTGGTGTCCCAGTCCGACACTGCAACCATGGAAGGAATGACAGGCACTCACAGATCCCACAACAGGCTAAATAGGAACTGCAAATTTTATTTTAGGCAAGAAGTGCGTTTCATGCTCCCAGGCACTTAATCATAGGCTTCACCCTTTCTGTACCTATCGGGGTCAGTAATAGACAGTGGATATAGTATACCAGAAAGTGTCCTATCCTTAGTTTTCAGGCACACCAAGTAGAGCATAGTCAGGACAGCATCTACCCCTAAGTCTGTACACTTGGTCCTTATTCTGGAGTATTACGCCCAGTGCTCTTACTCTTCTAATTCTCCTTGGTGGAGCTCAGGCTGCTCACTCTCACCTGAACGTATCTCTCTTTTCTGGAGTGTAAGTGGAATCCAAAGAAAGAGGCAGAACCCATTGGCTCCCATTTTATACAGTAGAACAGTGACATCCACTGGGCAGTTTCTGAAGTCGCACTATGAGTATAAGCTCCGCTCCAGTATATTTTTTTGAAAGTCAGAAGATTGTTCTTTTAGCCAACTGCTGTAGCGTTGAATCACAGGTGATTTCAGGCATTTTGGTCCCACCTCCCAAGTTTCCATAATACTCTAACCCCCATATGTAATAAAAGGCCCTAAGTTTGGCCAGATGTAGTAACCCATAGCAACCAATAGATTTTTTGTTTTTGAACAGGTGACCAGTAAATCCTACCTGCTAATTGGGTGCTATTGGTTACTGCCCCTGGCCAAACTTACTGCCTTTCATTACATAACCCCCTAATCTCTCTGTGTACCATTGACACAAGTAGCATTTCTTTGTTGTAACACTTTCTTGGTATTTCTCTTAGAACAGGACCTCAGCATGTGCCTCGTATTTACCTGCTGCCAATCGGACAAACAGGGAATTCTCTGTGGACTTGAGATGGGGTGAGAACTGAGATTTTACAGTGCAATGTCTCCACCTAGTGGGCACTTAGGGATTTGACTCAGGGGTCACAGTAGGAATAAAATACAACAATAATAATCTGTAATGCAGTTGCAGCTCAAAGTCTTATCTCCTGGCTAAGCTCAGCAGCTTTCTGGACATCAGTGTCTCCATATCTCTATCTGGGGGTGAAGCAGGACCTTTAGGGCTGAGCTCCACCCTCATTTTTCGGTGGATAGGCGGGCGGCGACGAAATGCAGGCAATAAGTCGGATGCAATCGCATGCAGCAAAATAAAATTGTCTCAACAAAAAGTCGCAGGTAAAAACTACACTACAACTGATATGGCACAGCGTCTTCATCCGACACTTTAAACGTGTAGTTTTTACCTGTGACTTTTCATATATATATATATATATATATATATATATATATATATATATTACACAAAAGCCGTGAATATCCTGTAAATGATATCCTTATAAATGGTGTTTAGTGATGTCATCAGTTATAAACTGTGAGTAGTGATGTCAATTTTGTCACATGACTCACTAAAACGTGTGTATTATAATAAATGAAGTACCCCCTGTTGGAAAATATGAGGATATTAGAAGTTACCTCGGAGTTCCATGACCTGTATAAAAACACTCCGCCTTCGACCTTCTGCTTTTATATGGTCATGAAACTCCTTGGTAACTCATAATATCCTTATATTTTACAATAGGGGATACTTTATTCACTATATATATATATTATATATATATATATATATATATATATATATATATATATATATATATATATATATAGCAAATGGTTTATGTCCAATATCTCACTAAGTAGAAAGGAAGTACAGTAAGTCAGGACAGCACCTAAATAGAATAAGCACTCCTACTTTTAACTGGGGGCCTCCTCCTCAAAGTTTACAGAACGAAGGAGGTGGAGGTGGACGTGGGGGGGTGGGATCGATGTCAGGAGGTCCCTGGTGGTTGTGAGTGGGGCCATTGGTGTCACAGCCCAGGTGGGTCCCAATTGCACCAGTCCTACGCTGGTAACCCCTCACTACACATGGAGCACGAAGGCCAATGCACTCAACACTAAAATGCATCATCAGCTAATTTTAGCCATACACCTCCCCAAACAGCTTCCCAGAGCTCACACACACCCAGAGCTGTTGTTTCTCCTAAACCCCCAAAATATACATTGGGCTGGAATCTTTTAAGTCTGTACTGTGAAGACCTTTGTGTAGGCATTGAACAACATAAAAGAGCTAAGCACATGTTCTGAGTCTTCGCCTGAACCGTCACCTGTCCTGGAATTCTTTCAGCATTTTCAATGTGATATACACACGCAGGACCGCCATCAGAAATTGCAGGGCTCCATACGACAAAATTTCCTGGGCCCCCTGGGCTGCGCCGACTGCAAGCCCCACCTACAGGTCCGCCCTCCCCACGACACAGTAAACAAACAAAAAAAATATTGGTGGTTAGGGTTCCCACATGTTAATAAAAAGATATTGGTGGTCAGGGCCCCTTAAACGTCCATGTCTTCCTGAAGTCAGCAGCTCTCAGAAAGATGGGGGCTCCAGCTGAGCAAGTAAGTGTGGCATGGCCTGGCCCCCCTTACCCTCGGGGCCCCCTACAACTCTCCCCCCTGTCCCCCCCTGATGGCTGCCCTGTACACACCCAGGAAATATACTCTGCGTTTTTCATCTCCTTGGAAGCCACTGTCAACACAACTTCTGTTATATTGTCTATGTCCACAAGATGGCGCCAAAACCAAAGATATCAGGTACTACTGCAGAATTGCATTACCAATATTTGCACTGGTAAACGGGTGTATTTGCTTCAGAAACTCTACTATAGTTTATATAAACAAACAAGCTGCTGTGTAGCCATGGGGGCAGCCATTCAAGCACAGGATACACAGTAGATAACAGATAAGTACTACTATAGTTTATATAAACAAGCTGCTGTGTAGCCATGGGGCAGCCGTTCAAGCACAGGATACATAGTAGATAACAGATAAGTACTACTATAGTTTATATAAACAAGCTGCTGTGTAGCCATCGGGGCAGCCATTCAAGCACAGGATACACAGTAGATAACAAGTAAGTACTACTATAGTTTATATAAACAAGCTGCTGTGTAGCCATCGGGGCAGCCATTCAAGTACAGGATACACAGTAGATAACAGATAAGTACGACTATAGTTTATATAAACAAGCTGCTGTGTAGCCATGGGGGCAGCCATTCAAACTGAAAAAGGCAAAAAGGCTTAGGTTACATAGTACATAACAGATATGCTTTGTGCCAATGCTGTTTGATGTCCACAATCCACCTAAGATATACAACTAATAGCTGGAATATTCTATCATACTTCAGTGATTTTTTACTGGACCCAATGGGCAAATATTTGACACTGACAAGCAGGGCCACCACCGGGGGGGGCGGTGGATTTCAAGTTATAAGGGTGGCCCAGGAAGTCACAAAAGGAACCAAAGCTGCAGGGAGCCAAAGTGGAGCCACGGAAAGGAGCAGGCCTGAATTTGTGGTGAGGCCACAAAGGCCCGGGCCTAGGACGGTAGAATATTAGGGGTGGCATGCCCGGGAGCCCCGGAGGGGGGGTATGCTGGCGGGTGCCAGGACTGCGCAGTCTTGGGGTGCCCGTCCACTAAATCCGGCACTGGAAAGGAACGGAAGTCAATGAAGGAGGCCAAAGTGAAGCCGCAGAAAGGAACTGAAGCCATTGAAGGGTAGAGATGGCGCGAACTGTTCGCCGGCGAACTTGTTCGCGCGAACATCGGGTGTTCGCGCTCGCCGGAAGTTCGCGAACGTCGCGCGACGTTCGCCATTTTGGGTTCGCCATTGTTGGCGCTTTTTTTTGCCCTCTCACCCCAGACCAGCAGGTACATGGCAGCCAATCAGGAAGCTCTCCCCTGGACCACTCCCCTTCCCTATAAAAACCGAAGCCCTGCAGCTTTTTTTCACTCTGCCTGTGTGTGCTGAAGAGATAGTGTAGGGAGAGAGCTGCTGCCGGTTAGTGATTTCAGGGACAGTTGAAAGTTTGCTGGCTAGTAATCGTTTTGATACTGCTCTGTTATTGGAGGGACAGAAGTCTGCAGGGGTTTGAGGGACATTTAAGCTTAGGTAGCTTTGCTGGCTAGTAATCTACCTTCTACTGCAGTGCTCTGTATGTAGCTGCAGTGGGCAGCTGTCCTGCTTCTGATCTCATCTGCTGACTGCTGCAATAACAGTAGTCCTTGTAAGGACTGCTTTTATTTATTTTTTTGTTCCAATACAGAGCAGTATCAAGCAGATTACTAGCCAGCAAACTTACTATCATCTGTCCCTGAAATCACTAACAGCTCTCGCCCTACACTATCTCTTCCAAGCACACACAGGCAGATTTTTCAGATACATTTTTGCCCTTGATCCCCCTCTGGCATGCCACTGTCCAGGTCGTTGCACCCTTTAAACAACTTTAAAATCATTTTTCTGGCCAGAAATGTCTTTTTTAGATGTTAAAGTTCGCCTTCCCATTGAAGTCTATGGGGTTCGCGAACCGTTCGCGAACCGCTCGCATTTTTGCGCAAGTTCGCGAATATGTTCGCGAACTTTTTTTCCGACGTTCGCTACATCCCTATTGAAGGGAGCTGAAGCCAAAGTGAAGTAACTGAAAGTAGCTGAAACCAATGAAGGGAGCTGAAGTCACCGAAGCTGAAACTGCTGAATGGAGCCAAAGCTGCAGAAGCCACAGAAGATAATGAAAAAGATGTTGTTGCCAAGGAGGAAGGTGACCACCCACCAAACTTTAATAGTTCCACTGAAAACCAATGGGTTTGTAAAAAACCCTTTTTTACGTTTATGGGGGGAGCCTAGCTACCAATGTTTTGGTTTTTTTTTTAACTTGCAGGGGTACCTGGCCAAAAACATTTTTCTTTTAACTTGGGGGGTCTGGTCCGCCAACGGGGTTTAACCCAGTGCCCTTACTGTTTTATCACTCGTGTCTGTGTTGCCTTTTTACTAGGGTTGACACCTGTTTGCTTTTGATCCAAACAGTTCGGATTTTCTAAGGCCTGTTCAGGTCATCACTATGTTTCATTTTCATTCTTGTGAAACCTGAACAATAACCTGGCCAATAAACAGCGCCAGGCCTTGAGCAAATTACACCCAAGGCAGAACCAGACGCTCCTCATCCCTCCTGCTCCTCCCAGTCTGCAATGAGTTTCTCTGCTCCTCCTCTAGATAACAAGACAGCTGACACACACCTCCCAACATTTTGGAAACAGAAAGAGGGACAAAAAGTTGTGTTGCGTAGTGCTGTGAATTTGTTTGACCACGCCCATTTTGTGGCCACACCCCTAATTATCATGTCCTTTTTACAAAATTTGACAGGTTATGAAAGTTTGAACACATTTCTATGGTTTTTTTGTGTTATTACAGTTTTGCTAATGAAGGTGAATTGTCCTTTAAGCTGTGAGTCAGTTCTTATCTTATCTAAAACTATATTCTGGGGCTCTCTGCCAAGACCCAATTAAGTTAGGAACTTTGTATCATTTTCTGGCTGTTTAGTGCAGCAGATCAAAGAGAAACTGGGGACATTTCATTACAAATCAGGGACTGTGGGTTGAGTTGTCAAAAGCGGGACTGTCCCTCTCAAAACAGGACAGTTGGGAGGTATGCTGACAGGTTGCACAGGGGAGCAGTGATCAGGGCTGCCATCAGAAATCGTGGGGCCCCACACAACAACATTTTTTAGTGCCCCCCTTCGCCCCACATCAGTACAAAGGCTACACAGGTACAAGTGCTAAACATTTAAGGCCCACCTACAAGTTAAATAAAAAAATTGGTGGCCACGGAGGACCCCCAACAACTTATTAAAACATTAGTGGCCAGGACCCCCCGACAAGTTATAAAAAAAACATTAGTGCCTGGGCCCCCTACAAATTATTGAAAAAAATAAAAACATAGTATAACAAAGCGATATAAATGAAATTCCTGGGCAAGGCATCTACAAGTTATATTTAAAAAAACTGGTGGCAAGGGCCCCAATAAGTTATATTAAAAAAACTGGTGGTCAGGGCCCCTATAAGTTATATAGAAAATAAGTGGCCAGGGCCCCTACAGGTTACATTAAAAAAATGGTTATATATAAAAATTGGTGGCCAGGGCCCCAACAAGTAATATGAAAAAAAATGGTGGCAGGGTCCCTACAGGTTACATAAAAATTGGTGGCCAGGACCCCTGTAAGTTTTTAAAAAAAATAAGTGCTTACTTCAGCTGCAGAGTTCGGGGAAACTCCAGTGTCTGTGTCTTTAGCTTTCCTGTGCTCTGATTTGCCAGTGAAATATAAGTCCCGATAATTTTGTATGGTGATTGGATAAACTGGAGGGGAGGTTCAAATTTCACCCATCCAATCACCATGTGGCTTAACCGGGACTTACAATTCATTGACAAATCAGAGCAGTTAGAAGATACAGGCTCCCGCCCACTCTCCCTTCAGTAGTCTCCAGCTCAGTGACAACGCAGCCAGCTATCCAGGCAGCCCGGCCGGACCCCCTCCAGTCTTAAAGTAATTGTTCAGTGTAAACATAAAAACTGTGTAAACAGATAGGCTGTGCAAAATAAAACATGTTTCTAATATAGTTAATTAGCCAAAAATGTAATGTATAAACTTAATCAGAACACTACTTCCTGCTTTTCAGCTCTCTTGGTTTACACTGACTGGTTACCAGGCAGTAACCAATCAGAGACTTGAGGGGGAGCCACATGGGTCATATCTGTTGCTTTTGAATCTGAGCTGAATACTGAGGATCAATTACAAACTCACTGAACAGAAATGTACCATGTGGCCCCCCTTCAAGTCGCTGACTAACTCAGAGTTAGAGAGCTGAAAAGCAGGAAGTAGTGTTCTGGCTATTATGTTAGACATCCAGTGACTCCAGCCTTTATACATTACATTTTTGGCTAACTAACTATATTAGAAACATTTTTTATTTTGCACAGCCTGTCTATTTACCCAGTTTTTATTTTCACACTGAACTGTTCCTTTAAAACCCTCCAGGCTCGGTACAACGCTCCCCCCTGATGGCGGCCCTGGCAGTGATAAGCAGGGAGGGGAAGACAGAACAGTAACAGGTGGACTGGCAAGTGGAGAGCTAGGACCGGAACTGATCTGCTGTCACCCCTCCCACTCCCTCCATCTCCCCAATGAATTTCACACAACAAGGGGGGGGGGCACGGACAAGCAGGTCTGGGAGGGGTGGAGCAATAGGAAGCAGTGACAGTTACAGCCAGGCTGACAGTTGAGAAGCTAGGACTGGAGCTCAGGGTTAGCAAACTTTGTTATCCACAGGGGAGGATGGAGCATATGGATTTAAGGGTATGACTTAATCAGGGGAATGTAATAAAAGTCGCAAAGAGCAAAACAATTCGCACCAATAAGACTAAAAATCCACATCTCGCAATGTAATATTGTTCCTCAAACTGTTATTGCATTGCGAATTTTAATTGCGCACTCATAAGAAGTGCTTGAAGGTGTCGTAGTCTTTTGGAGCAAACATAACGACTTTTTCAGTAAGAAATTTTATTACATTGACTGCGCATTGGCACAAACTATAAAATTCGCAAACGGTCTTTCACTGTAGGAAGTGGTCGCTAAACAGTTTCCGGGCTCGCAAAAGCTATATTAAATTTGCACAAAGCAAAATTTGTCCGCGCAAAGGCATAACTTTTCGCATTGCGAATAGTTTTTCCATTAGCGATTTTTATTACATTCCCCTGAATAGGACTTAATAAAACTGTTTCACATATGAGTGAGGGATATCCCTGCTGTGAGCACCAACCATTTGGTTTTTTGGGGTGCTACCACTGTTATTGTGGGTGCCGGTAAAGTGGGTATGGTTTTTTTTTTTGTAACTTATAGTTTTATTGAAATTTTTCAAAAAAAAAATAATAACAAAGAAAAGAAGCATTCAAAAAGAAAAAGAAAATGAGTGGATCAGCAATATACAAAATAAGATACATGAAAAGATATATGTAATACATCCATACACAAGTATATATATATATAGACGTGCCAGCCAGTGTTTACATATCGGATACAAACGGAGAACCAACATGATGACCAAATTGGAAAAAACAGACCAGTCAAGAGAATGTACAGAAAATGTATAAAACAGGGCTAGGGTCATAGACCAGGACTCCCTCGCCTGGTTTGGTTTCAATAATGAACAAGAGACTCTACAACTTAGTTACATTCCGCAAGTCCCAAAGAGACCATATTTCCAGGAATTGCGACATAGTGTTCCGGATGTAAGCAATCCTAGATTCGAAAGTCCTATTTGATTCCACTCTAGTAAGTACTTCAGCCTGGGTAGGTGGTTGAAACATCTTCCATTTCGCTGCAATTGCCTGGCGAGCCGCCGTCAGTATGTGGTTCACTAATTTCTGAGCTGTCCGTCGGATATTGGGAAGCGGTTTCCCAAGTATAAAAGTAGGAATGTCCTTCACAACTGGCTGACCCAATACCAAGCTCAGTAGCTTCGTCACCTCTTCCCAAAAATGTTGTAAAATAGGACAAGACCAAAAAATATGTTGGAGCGAGCCTACCTCCCCACATCCTCTCCAACAGACATCTGGATGATCAGGGAAAAATTTGTGTAACTGTTGCGGGGTATGGTACCAGAACATCAATATCTTATAGATATTCTCCTTCTGTTTAACACATGTCACCATACTTTTAGCATTTTGCCAGATAGCGGACCAGTCTGCCTCAGTCAACGGCTGAGGTAAGATATTGTCCCATTTCAGCACATAAGAGTGGCGAGTCGGGCTCAGCTGTAGCATTTTATATATCCTAGATATCAAACCCTTTTGAGGGAGGCCAGCTTTGGCCACTTTCTCAAACTCGGTCAGGGCGGTATGTTGTGCACTGGTACCATACGGAGCAACAAAATGTCTGACCTGGAAATATTCAAATAGATGCCAACGAATGTGGGGAGCCCTCTTATTGAGATCAGCCAAGGGTAGGATCCGTTTAGTTTTTGAGTCCAATAAACCATGGATAGTATATATACGAGTTTCAGACCATCTAGAACAAAAGTCCACTGAGCCACTGGGCGGAAAAAAGGCATTATTGAGATATATCGTGCCTAGGGGCCAATCGGAGGAAAGTTTAAATTTCCATCTAAGCCTTTCCCATATCTGCAAAGTTAGCTTTGTAGAGGAAAGGAAGTCTTGCATGAATGGGGTAGACCTAGACGGGTTCCATATAAACGCATTTAAATGTCCTCTATCATGCCACTGGTTTTCTATTTGCCCCCAGGTGGTATAGGGTACCCAATGTGACCATGCCAAGAGTTGCCTTAGTTGCGAGGCCTCATAGTATTTGGCAAAAGATGGAACTCCCAGGCCTCCCCTATCGGTCGGTGAAAGCATTACTGATTGTGATATCCGGTGTCTACGGTAGTTCCAGATATATTTATGGCAGATAGTCTGGATTTCTTTGAGAACACCATAAGGAACTGCTACTGGCAAGGTCTCAAACAAATACAAGAATTTGGGCAGGATACTCATTTTAATAGAAGCAATTTTACCAAACCAGGAGACGGAGTGACCAGCCCATTTCGACAACAATTTCTTTGTCTGAAGTATCAAAGGAGCATAATTATGTTTAAATAAATCTTGTAATGTGGAGTTATCTGAGTTCCCAAGTACGTTATGGAAGACGACCTCCAATTGAAGTGAAAATCTGCCTTCAGAGTATTCAAGCTGACCGGTGGGATATTCAAGGGCAAAGCCTCAGTTTTGCTCAAATTTAATTTATGGTCCGAGAGCGCCCCAAATTTTTCCAAGATCGTATATAAATTTGGAAGGGAAATGACCGGCCGGGTCACAGTTAGTAATACATCATCAGCAAATAATGCAATTTTATAGTCACAGTTTTTAACAGAGATTCCCATAACATCCGGACTATTCCTAATACAGCTAGCCAACGGCTCAATGCTGAGTGCATAGAGCAGGGGGGACAGAGGGCAACCCTGTCGGGTCCCATTTTTGATCAAAATAGGTTTATCAGTCTGGCCAGGAAATTTCAGATAAGTCGTTGGGAAGCTATAGAGGCTTGTAAGAGCCGTCAGAAAGGGGCCGGATAAATTAAGATGCCGCAACAGAGAGAAAAGGTAAGGCCACCTCAGTCGATCAAACGCCTTCTCGGCATCTAAACTCAACACAAGCATTTGATCGTTACATTTATTGGCCATTTCAATAAGGTCAACCGTCCTGCGAACGTTATCACCCGCCTGTCGACCTTGGATGAAACCCACCTGATCATTATGAATAATTCTAGGGAGGATCGGGGCCAACCGATTTGCCAATAATTTTGAAAAGAGTTTCAAATCGGAATTAAGCAAAGCAATAGGCCGGTAATTAGAGCAAAACTGAGCATCCTTGCCCTCTTTGGGGAGTAAAGTAAGATACGAAGTGAGGTCAGTAGTGGGTATCGGCATTCCCTGCAAATAGCTATTGAACAGAGGGACTAAATATGGTACCAGAATATGTTTGTATAGCTTATAATAACTATAGGGGAGGCCATCAGGGCCAGGGGCCTTTCCGTTAGGTAGGTGCTTCGTGGGTATGGTTTAAAACAGGGAGTGGCTAACACTGACTCCCATCATCAGCCCTCCACCACAAAGGCGAGAAAAATTCCGACCCTCAGTAGCACAGAAGTTGGACGACACTGCTCTAAGTGATGCAATAACCCTGCCTCATTGGCATAATCCTGCCCAGCGTCATTATGCATGATTTTGACAGTCACGAGTTTCTTACTGAAACGTCCCGACTTTCTCTTTGCTCTCCTGCACTGACGCCAGAAAAAGATACAAAGTTCCTGAAACAATTAAAATAAGAGGCTTTTGGGCAGAGAGCACAGAACACTGAGCAGCTGGATACTTTTGTAACAGTTTAAGAAAGAATTGTAACTATCTAAGATAAACAGATCTCTTGGGGAAATTGTAGCTTAAAGGGCAATTTGCCTTCATTAGCAAAACTGTAATAACACATAAAACATGGCACTAAAACTCCCAGAAATGTGTTCAAACTTCAATAACCAGCAATTTGTGTAAAATGGACATGGTAATTAGGGGGTGTGGCCATTAAATGGGTGTGGCCAAAAATCCACTGTGCGCCACAAGTTGTTGTCCCTCGTTTTGTTTTTACCAATGTTGGGATTTATGCATAGTGCCCGTGTCTTATGTCATCATACCCACCCCCAGCATCACTGCCCTACCCCCCAGGGCCAGGTAAAGCTGCACAGCACACGTCAGGGTTGCCAAGTCTCAACCCGGTCAGCCACCCCCTCCCCCCGTGTGCCAGGGTTGCCAGATTGCCAGGTTTTGAAAGTACAAACTAGCCAAGTTACGGATTTGAGCAACTTTTTTGAGCCTTTGGCTGGTTAGTACTTTGGAAAAAAGTAATGTGCCAAGCCTGTCTCCCAATGCATGTTGGGTAACGTAGTTTTTGTTTGCTGACTGCCCTGTTTAATGTAAGATGCAATAACCAGCATGCAATGGGACTGATTTGTGTAGAAGCCGAGAGTTACCCAGTCTCCTGTCAATCTTACTCGCATTTTCTGGTGACTTTCCTCAATTTCAGCTAATTTTGGGGCAAACATCTGCTGGAGCTGTTTTACCAATTTTTATTGAAATTGTATATGTATTAGGGCCTTATAACAGGCCAATCTGTCCCATTTTGCTTCATGGAAAAATTGGAGAAAAAATTGAAAAAGGCATATTTACACCTATATTCATTTATTTTTAGACTTTTTTTTTCCCTGCACCTGTTGTGCTATTTTTGGGCTACTGCTGAAGTGCCTCTTTGGCTAGTTTCGTGCTGGTTTTGTAGTTGACTTTGGCTGGTTTTGAAAATGAGACTTGGCAACCCTGACGTGTGCTCGCATGCACCATAAGAAGAGAAGGGAGGGGAGAGTAATAAAGGGGAAGGAGGGTGGTGGGGGGGACTGTTGGAAGGAGGGGAGAGTGATGGAGGGGAGAGCAACAAGGGAATGAACCACCTGGACTAGGGGTAGGCAGAAGACTTTTGAACAGGCACCTGCCCAGTGCTACGGAAAGCATTTTAGGACATCCTCAGGGGAAATCGCTCTCCTGCATTCAATCTCATACGGCAGAGGAATGCAGCATCACCTGCTTTTTCTCTCACCCATCCTGAAAGGCTGACATTACACCTCTGTCCTGGGTCCTCAGCCCTCCCTACTCAGCCGCCAGTAGGGATACTTAGCTCTCTGCCCTCCCTCCTTAGCTGTCAGCCCTCCCTCCTCAGCAAAGAAATGGCACCACGTGAAAAAAATGCGGAAACTTTAAAAAAAAAAAAACACGCCAAGAACAAGTGACTATAGGGAAGATGAGCGCTGATTAATAAGGGCACAGGGCTGGTTTATGAGCTAAGGAGGGAGGTCTGACGGCTGAGTAGGGAGGGCTGGTGGCTGAGTAGGGAGGGCTGGTGGCTGAGTAGGGAGGGCTGACAGCTGATGGCTAAGGTAGATGCTTCTGATGAAGTGACACTTACGTCACGAAACGCGTAAAGCCGTTGTTCCCCTGCCCACTATTTCTTAATTTTAAGCATTTTTTCAATAAAGCCGCATATATTTTATCATATTGGTTCGTACCCACATTTGACTTTTTTCCAGTTGAGTCCATCATTGCCTGATTTGGCTAAGGAGGGTGGGCTGAGGGCTGAGGGCGGAGGTGTGACTGCAGCCTGTGAGGATGGGTGAGAGAAATAACTGGTGATGCATTCCTCTAATTTATGTGATCACATGCAGGAGAGTTGATTTTCCTTAAGGATGTCCAAAAATGCATTCAGTACAGCGCCCCCAAATATTTGCACCCTAGGCAGGTGCCTCTTCTCTGCCCACCCCTAGTTCCACCCCTGCTACCCCCAATGTGTGTCACATGGTCCCTGTGATTTCTGATGGCAGCCCTGCAGGACACTCAATGCCAACCAAGTGAAGAAGGTTCAGGAAAGTGACCTGGAACATGATTACGATCATCTACTATAGACGCTCTATTTATTCCTCCTCCCGGTAATTAAATAAACTGTTTATAAAACCTCATGTGCGGGGGGGGAGGGTTGTGTATCAGGAGGGGGGACAGATAGGCAGGGCCGGATTTACATAATGGGCGCCCCTAGGCCCACTGCCGTTTGTCGCCCCTGTCCCCTTCCCTTTATTCTTGCAAATTTTCATCAATGGGGATTGGTGCATGGGAAGGTTAAAAAATGAGTTTAAAAATCCAGCACATTCCACTGTTTTTGGACCAATGTGGGTGTGGTTGGGCAGCATGCCGCCCCCCTGAAATCCTGCCGCCCTAGGCCCGGGCCTAGGTGGCCTTTCCACAAATCCGGGCCTGCAGATAGGGGTTTTGCGGCTGTGTCGGCGCTAATGATTCCCACCGCACAGCATGTGGCACTGCCAAGTCTGGCGCTTCTGACTTGTAAGACTTGCACCTGCCCTCACTGCGTTTACGATTACACAGGAATGAGGTCACGGGATGGAAGGGGCCAATGATTAAATTGCTGGGTGATATTTCCCACGTGTCTTAGTTACACGTGGCTCTTACTACAAGTAAAGCTAAGCTGTTGGTACCCTAAGCGATTAGAGCTCCGGCACGGATGAGCCTTCGGCGATTTCTATGGATGATCGGTGAGTTAATGTTGGGGAGAGGGGGGTGGTTATTACTCAACCCGTAACCCCTTCTACCAGTTTATCAGCAACTCACTAAATGGCTCACAATGTGGCTGGAAACCCGATCTTCTGTTTCTATTATTGAAAATCAGCTGCTTTCTTTATATCTTAAAGCACAAATAATGGATCTTAGTCCCTAATAATGATCCCAGTCATTGGCTCACAAGGGGATCAACAAAATTTGGCCTGTCAAATGAGTGGTCAGGCCTGAAGGGAATCCTCCCTAGCATTTACAATTAAAAGTCATAAAGTTCCACCTGAGCCATCCTCTAATTTTTTTTAAAAAAGGCTATAAAAGTCAAGGATTTAAAGGGGTTGTTCACCTTTTCGTTAAGTGTTAGTATGACATAGAGAGTGATATTCTGAGACAATTTGCGATTGGTTTTCATTTATTATTATTTCTGGTTTTTGACTTAACTTTTTATTCAGCTGCTCTCCAGTTTGCAATTTCAACAATCTGGTTGCTAGGGTCCAACTTACCCTAGCAACCATACATCGATTTAAATAAGAGACTGGAATATGAATAGGAGAGACCTGAATAGAAAGATGAGCAATAACAATAAATGTGTAGCCTTACAGAATATTTGTTTTTTAGGTGGGGTCAGTGACCATTTGAAAGATGGAAAGCGTCAGAAGAAAAAGGCAAATAATTATAAAGCTATAACAAAATAAATAATGAAAACCCAATGGAAAAGTTGCTTAGAATTAGCCCTTCTATTACATACTAGAAGTTTAATTAAAGGCAAACCACCCCTTTAATCATAGGCATAGTTAGCTTTGAGTACAAGTACCTAAGCTTTTTATTTCAATATTTGCCTCTTTTGACCACTAGAGGTCTCTCGTACATTGATTTGAATAAGGGTAAGGCCAGACGTGGCGTTTTTGCGGCATTTTTACGTTGCGTTTTTAAAAAAGAACAGCCAGGCGTAAATACGCTACTGAAACCACATGCGACCGTTAACATGCGTTTTTCAGCACGTAGGATTCTTTTCCAAACATGCACTTCTCATTGTTCTCATTGAATTTGGACGCCATATTTAAAATACGCTGCATATTTACGTAAAGTGTGGTTTCAAACCCGTAGATTCCATAGAGTCTATTGATTTGGTAGTTTCTTGACATATTGGCGTTTATGCTAAAAAAAAAGCCAATACTGGCGTCCAGTGGCGGATTTCAGCTTGCAAGCGCCCTGTGCAAATTGCCATAGTGCGTTTTCCATTAGTTTCAGTGGTAGTGCAGTTTATGCATATTTACACAATATAAAAACGCCGCAAAAACGCCACGTCTGGCCTTGCCCTAAGAGACTGGAGTATGAATAGCAGAGGCCTGAATAGAAAGATAAGTAATAAAAAGTAGAAAAATCAATACATGTGTCGCCTTACAGAGCATTTGTTTTTTAGATGGGGTACGTGACGCCCAGTTGAAAGCTGGAAAGAGTCAGAAGAAAAAGGCAAATAATTATCAAAATAAAAAAAATGATTAAAACCAAAGGAACAGTTGTTTAGAAATTGCCGTTCTATTAACTACTAAAAGTTTTAGTTAAAGGATTTTAGAGCATAGCATGCCTCCTATTATTATGACTCTATATTATGCAGTAATGTATTTTCCACTGCTCAGAAAATGACAGGAGAGTTGGAGAGTGTGACCTAGGTATTAATTTACAATCAGTCCATAAATAATAAATGTGTCTTTATCAAATAAGGCAGGAAGTTATAAAAATGTAGGAGGGGGAGATTATAACATTATTATACTGGATGCAGGAGGCTTTCAGATAACCTTGACGTATGTAGTGTAAATGGCACTGTCTTGTTCCCAGTTCTTCTGTGTTCTGCACATTTGGGCTCCCAGAGTGTCCAGTGGGTTCCTGTATCATCCCACCTGCAGATCTGCGGCTTCACATGTGAATCATTTTTCATTTATACCCTCGATCTTGCACCCGATAAACCCATCCTGGATTTTGCTTGCTCAGACAAATCTCTGAGGACATACAACACATATGTTACACGGATTAACCTGAATGTATCCACTGGCTGCTGCTCCATAGCCAACGCTGGGAAATCAGACAGAGGAGACTATATGCTGCATTTCTATGGGACGGACAGAAAGAAGAGACTGGCAGAACTGATAACATTCTGGGTTGTGGGTAAGTGATCTGTGATCAGTGCTTGCCCATTGGTTCTGGGACATTAACACCAAGAAAGAAAAGTGTTTCAAAGTAATTAAAATATAATATATTGTTGTCTTGCATTGGTAAAAGCTATATTTTTGCTTTAGAAAAACGAATATTGTTTATATAAACAAGTTGCTGTGTATCCATGGGGGCAGCCATTCAAGCACAGGATACACAGTAGATAACAGATAAGTACTACTATAGTTTATATAAACAAGCTGCTGTGTAGCCATGGGGGCAGCCATTCAAGCACAGGATACACAGTAGATAACAGATAAGTACTACTATAGTTTATATAAACAAGCTGCTGTGTAGCCATGGGGGCAGCCATTCAAGCACAGCGTACACAGTAGATAACAGATAAGTACTACTATAGTTTATATAAACAAGCTGCTGTGTAGCCATGGGGGCAGCCATTCAAGCACAGCGTACACAGTAGATAACAGATAAGTACTACTATAGTTTATATAAACAAGCTGCTGTGTAGCCAAGGGGGCAGACATTCAAGCACAGGGTACACAGTAGACAACAGATAAGTACTACTATAGTTTAATTACACTTTCATTTTTTTGGTGTTGCTGTTCCTTTAAGTCAGTCAGTATATTGCAATATATGGACAAACAATCCCTGTTTTGTTTAAAGGGTAAGGCATTTTTCAGTAGCAGTATGCACAAAATGTCTCTGTCTTAAATATATTGATAATGGGTTGAGTGCAGAGGACTCTTGTATTTGTCTATATGTATTTTGTGGTCACACCCTCATTGCACCCGGCCTAATGATTTTAAAAATTAGTGGTGAGCACAACTTTCCCTTGTATCTTTAAGTCAGTCCTAACAACCCTGAGTTTTGGGGTTTATGACGATGTGCATTGGGGTTTTTTGTTGAAGTCCTAAGCGAATGTGTGCCTTCTTGGATGCACAACCTTTAGGTTACAGTAACTCATGGAACTAAGACACTATTATAGAAATACTCACAGTAACATGGTATTTATCTTAATGGCAGCATTTAAATGTGACCCAGTCAATGCCCGAAAATGGCAGGAACATAACTGTGTCATGTATGCAATATCTCTAGACCCAGCACAATAAATAGCCAGTCTTTATGCCTGAGATCATCTGCTTTTTTGGATCTTCAGATGTTGTCAACCTACAGTTCTGCCAATAACCCAGTCAGTGGAGATCATGGACGATGTAATCGAGCTGAGGAGGGATCTCTAAATAGTGTGCAGCAACAGCCACAAGTGAGCAGCCTCTTTAGTTCACTGATTCACCGGTGCGTGTTAGTTGTATGTGTAAGCATGGAAAGTACAGATAGTCATGTTAGCTGTCCCTTCCCAGGCACCAATGCACCCTGAACTTTGCACTTGCACAAGGTGCAGTTCAACAGCGCAGGATGAACAGGAGTTGATCCTACAGGTAATGTGAACACATGGGAGCAACGTACCTCTTTGAACAGCGTCCAACCACAAAGAATGTTGTATTCTTTAGGCTAGTGAATCCCTGGGCATTTTGCCACAGTGACAACCCACACAAAAATTCCTTGCTAATGAAGGTACTGCGTATTAGAGCAGGTAGAAACTAATATTGTGTAGTTTAGCAAAAAAAAAAAACAATGGGTTCTTGTATTTTACCTGCTGTAATTCTCAGTACCTGCTATAGCAAAGAAGTTTCGTGCATTGCGTCGCTGTTCCAAATCACTGGGCCCTGTACAACAACATTTTTTGGGTCCCCATCTGGCCCCTAGGCCCCACCATAGATGCCACCCACACCCCAGTAAAAAGCCCAAACAGACATTAGTGCTAGAAATGGAAAACCACACACACAAGTCATAAAAAGCCATTGGTGGTCAGGAATAGAATATTTGAAAAAAACATTGGTGGCCGGGGGCCAATAAAGTATTAAAATAATACATTGGTTTGCCATGGGTTTAATAGAATAAAAGTTCAGGGGAACTTACCTTAGATTCTTATTACTAGCCCTCAACAATGAGAGCTTCTTTGTTTTCCTATGGCTCCTTTCGTGGCTTTGGGTCTTTTCACGGCTTCAGAACTTCCAATTCGGGTCCTTAAATGGCTTCGGTACTGTTTGCGGCTTCGGTGCATCACTTCGGCGGTGTCAAGGGGGGCCCAGCTAATTAAAAAAGTGCAGCACGACTACCGCTGTGCCCCCCTGATTGCCCTAATCCTTCTTTTGTAAGTGATGGCTTTATTTAAACCTTCATATGTATTTAGGATGTATATTTCCCTCCTCAGAGCCAGTCTGTGTGACCAACATAACGACCAACCGCAGTGGAGAAAATGTGACTGAGTGTTTCCTACAGTGGGGAAGAGACCACAGTTCTGTGGACATGGAACGGAGGAGCCCGGCCTGAGAGACACCAGCTGAGTGACAGTAACAAGACTCTCACTGTACCCAGTACTGACACTGGCACATTCACTGTCCTTGTCTCCAACCCAGTCAGTCACACCAGCACTCACTATAACCTCACACTCCCAGGTAAGTGACAGTAACAAGACTCTCACTGTACCCAGTACTGACACTGGCACATTCACTGTCCTTGTCTCCAACCCAGTCAGTCACACCAGCACTCACTATAACCTCACACTCCCAGGTAAGTGACAGTAACAAGACTCTCACTGTACCCAGTATTGACACTGGCACATTCACTGTCCTTGTCTCCAACCCAGTCAGTCACACCAGCACTCACTATAACCTCACACTCCCAGGTAAGTGACAGTAACAAGACTCTCACTGTACCCAGTACTGACACTGGCACATTGTGGTATGTGAAATAGAGAAAAACACCAGACATACATATAACACCAAAATGTTCAATACTCCTTAGCCAGGACTACCAACATAATTCACCAGGCACCATCATCAATTTTTATATTTAATTTTGAAGTCTGACATGGGGCTAGAAATATCTTTTCTATGTGCCTCCAGTCATGTGACTTGTGCACTCATAAATATTAGTCACTCTTTACAGCTGCACTGCAAGTTGAAGTGGTGTCACTCCTCTCCCTCCGCTATTAGCAGAACAATGGGAAGGTAACCAGATAACCCCACGACACCTGCATTGTTGAAAATGCTCCCATGCCCCACCATGTGGTAGATATGGAGAATAGCACTCACCAGTAAGTTAGGTTGAAAAAAGACACACATCCATCAAGTTTAAACTTAAGTCTATATATGTAACCTGTCTAACTGTCAGTTGATCCAGAGAAAGGCAAAAAAAAAACATTTGAAGCCTCTCCAATTTACCTCAGAGGGGGAAAAATTCCTTCCTGACTCTAAAATGGCAATCATCCCAGTCCCTGGATCAACTTGTACTATGAGCTATCTCCCATAACCCTGTATTCCCTCACTTGCTAAACACCATCCAATCCCTTCTTATACCTATCTAATGTATCAGCCTGTACCACTGATTCAGGGAGACAATTCCACATCTTCACAGCTCTCACTGTGACAAATTCAAGTCCCATTGTGACTCCTTCAGTTACATTGAGTAGGAGAAATAATAGCCTATCCGAAAGCAGTTCTGGCTGGCTCTTTCTCAAAGCATAGGATCAGATACAAAGAACTGGGATTGCTGCCTACACACCAATATTACAACTACAAAAACATTTGTTGGTTGAGGTATAAAATTATATATGATCAAGTGATATAGCGAGCATTATTTGCTGTGTAAACAGTGTAATTTAGAGATGACTACACCATTAAAATGATAAGTGTGTGTATATATGTATGTATGTGTATATATTTCACCTGAAGCAAGCCCACAGAACCCACCCTACATTATAGACGAGCCTTCCATCATCTTTGTGACATTAAAAATATACTATCATATCTGTAATAAATGACATACAGCAGTTGGTAAAATCTACATAAACCAACATTACACATAGATAAAAGTCCTCAGAGAAAGCGTGAAGGGATTGGGACTGAGGCTTAGTGAAGATTAGCCGAGAAATGGATCAGGAAAACTAAAGGGGAAGTGCATTACAGGGAATGGAGACCAGAAGGGAAGTGGGACGCACACAAATGTCTCAGTAATTATAGTTACCAAAAGGTACAAGCACCATCTTCCAAGCTTCCATTACTGTTAAGCTGGCCATAGATGTTGAGATTTTTAAAAGATCAGATCCTGAGACCACGATTAGATCAGAACGATCGTACGAATTTACCATCAACTAAAAAGACCAATTTGCCAGGAAAACAAAGGGGAGCTGCCTGCTCGGCCCTGCAAACATAGATAGATTGCACTGGGACCGACAAAGATTTTTTGACCTGGCCGATCAATTTCCTGACAGATGTCGGCCGAAAAATCGTAAGATGTACGATCGTTCGAATCCCACTAACCGCACGATAATTTCGAAGGATTGGTCGGGCTTCCCTAAAATCGGTAGTTCGGCAAGAAGAATCGTCGCGTCTATGGGGAGCTTTACACACCTTCCTCTGACCGTTTCTACCCTACATAAATACTAGCCTCCAGCACACAACCCTCCATACACACCCACCTCCCTCTAACCCCTCATTACAACCCACACATAAACCTTCCTCCAACTCACTCCAGGACACAGAATTCTATTCTGTGACCAACCTCAATACACTTCCTCCCAAGAACCTTTGTTGGCTCCCACCCAAGTGAAAGCTTATCATTAATTGGTTGCTCTGGGTTACCAGAATACTTCTTATGTTGTTCCTAAGTTGTACATAACTACAGTCAAATTGAAAAGTGCTTTTCTGGTTTTGTCTTACAGGCTCAGCGTTTCCCTGTTCATCTCCGAGATATAGAACTGGAATTCTGGCTGCTCCTCTTTTTGTTGTTATGATGTGTGTATTGAGTTACTGTGCTATAAAGATATCTAATTACCCTAAACCTTCAGAGTTGCCTATGGAAATGCTGTACAATGCAATAAAGTCAGTATTAAATAATCAGTATACAATGTTTGGTTGGAACTGATTAAACTAATGGACATGTTTGATTCCTGGCATATAATCAGCACCAGGCTGTGCAGTTCAGTGTCCAGCTCATGCCGCAAATGTGTATGGTGAAAGAGTAGAAGATCCAAACATTTATTTTCCTTTTGGACTGTCTGTAGGTGAGACAGAAGGCCCTGCTTTTCTAGGTAATATTTCAGCACTTGTGATTTTTATAATTAAAATGTGTTTCATTACAATAATTTCAAATGTCCAAAAGTCTTTGGCGATGGTTATAAAATAAAGTCGATTGGAAAGTTGCACTATTACCTTTTGGGGGAAAAAAAGTGACCTCAGGCTTCCCAGACCTTTATAAAAGTACTACATTCATGGGCCCTTTTATTTATCCAATAGCAGCACATATTTCATACAGTGAGGAGAGTAGATTCTTGGTATTAAACCTTAACATATTTAAGAACATTAAAGAAAAGCTTTACCCCCAAAATGAATACAGACAGCTTATATCATAATAAGTGGCATATTAAAGAATCTTAAATGGAATATATATTTAAGTGTGGGAGAAAAAAAGATATGGAATATGGTACATTAATTTATGGTACATTAATTTATGTGACCTAACATGTTTGGTTTGTGTGCACCATCAATTGTAGGATCCGGGGGGGCTTAGTTCTTTCTATTTATGATTACCCAACGGCACATACTACTAAAAAAAAGTATATTATGAAAATGGTTTATTTACATGAAGCAGGGTTTTACTTATGAGCTGTTTTATGCAATATCTTTTTATATCTACATTGTTCAGGGGTGTATTTTTCCTTTGAAGGGATATCACCCCTCCCTCCCCCCCCCCCCCCAATAGCTCATCAGCAGCCTATCAACAGAACAATGGGAAGGTAACCAGGCAGCAGCTACCTGACATTGAGAAGCAATGGGAGCTTTAGCCCCATATACAATAAATACAGCCAGAGACAGTGAGAACTTAAGGCCCAAATACATTAAATACATTGAGAGGCAATGATTTATGATACCCCAGACCCACTGCCCTTTTTAAAGAATCAGGTTTCCTGAAGGCTGGAGAAGATTTGAGCATTGTAGAGATCAAAATGAAGTGGGAAATAATTTGCATTGCTAAAAGTGCAGGAAAAACGCGGCTTTTTTCTGGTTGGGTGCTATTCTCATGTCTACCACTTAGGGCTAGGGAGCACGACTTGGGTTGAATTGAAGAATGGGAAGGGAAGAAGTAATAGCTTATCTGAAAGCAGTTCTATCCTGAAGTATTGGCTCCTTCTCAAAGCTCAGGATCAGGCACAATGCACTGAGATGGCTACCTCCACACCAATATTAACAGCAAAAAAAATACACATGTTGGTTCAAGAATAACATTTTAAATGTTAGAGTGAGTTATTTGCAATGTAATCAGTCATTTTGAAATTAAAAGTAAATCATATAAATCATGACAGAATCCGTCATGTGAAAAAAAAAAAAAAAAAGTACATCCTGTGGCAATTTTTGACGTGTATACCTCCCAACTGTCCTATTTTCAGAGGGACAGGCCCTCTTTTGACATCTCAACCGGCAGTCCCTCATTTACTGGAAAAACCCGACTTTCTCTTCAATGAACAGCCAGAAAAAGAAACAAGGTTTCTAACTTAATTGGCTTTTGGCAGTGAGCCCAGAACAGCTAACAGGTGCAAATAAAATACTTTGTAACAATTTCAAGATAAGCAAATAATTAATTGTAACAATTTAGATAAGCAGGTCCCTTGGGAAAAGTTACTCACACCTTAAAGGGCAATTCACCTTCGTTAGCAAAACTGAAAAATAAAAACACAGAAATATGTTCAAATTTTCATAACCTTACCAAACATGGTAATTGAGGGTTGAGGCCATAAAAATGGGCGTGGGCAAAAAAAACTCTCAACAACTTTCTTTTTGTCCCTCTTTTTATTTCCAAAATGTTGGGAGGTATACATACCTCCCAACTGTCCCGTTTTGAGCAGCTCAACCCGCAGGCCCGCATTAGTACTCGAAAGTCCCGATTTCTCTGCACTGAGCCGGAAAGTCCCTATTTCTCTTCACTGAATGGGAAAGTCCATATTTCTCTGCACTGAATGGCCAAAAAAGATACTAAGATGTTTCTAACTTAATTGGCTCTTGGCAGAGAGCCCATTTGTAACAGTTTTTGTCCCTTGGGAGAAGTTAGACTCACAGCTTAAAGGGCAATTCACCTTCATTAGTAAAACTGTAATAAAACATAAAAACTACAGAAATTTGTTCAAACTTTCATAACCTGGCAAATTTTGTAAAATGGGCATGGTAATTAGGGGTGTGGTTGCAAAAAAGGGGTGTGGTCAAAACATTTGTCGCATGGATTTTGGGAGGTGTTCATGTGAAAAGACAAGAATTTTAACAACCTGGAAATATTTAGAACTTTTCTTCTTAAACACCTAAGTTCTCATTTATCAGTGGTACCAGATGAATCCTTCAGAAGAGGTGTCAGGGACAAGTTATTATCTTTCCATTGTTCTGAGGCCAGGCTCAAAAAACAATAGGGGTCCTTGGGGTGCAAGTGCAAGAGAACTAAGGGTTTCAAGGGCACATTCCTTAGTGTAGAGTCGTGCAGTGGGTTAGGTACCCATGGGTTACCCGCAAAAAAAGCGGATACCCTGCGAGATGAGGTTAGGATTTTCAGGTGCAGGTTGCGGGTCTCATATAAATTTCTTATCTTATGTTATATTGTCTAAATGTTATGCCTTTTAAAATTTTAAAAAACTTGTTTCTATCCCCTCCACTTTTGATGATGTCACTTGCAGCAACACCACCTCCTGTTTAATGGTGGTCGGATAAAAGTGGGTAAATATGAGGTTTGCGGATTCGGGTCTTAGAAATTGGTTCCGCGCAGGACTCTACCTTAGTGTTCATTTAGCAGCGCAGCAGTAAATCGTTTATCAAAACACAATTCAGGAGACCGAAGGAACCCTAGAAAACAAACTGCAATTTGTCTCAATCTTAAAATTAAGTATAAAAATACTTGTTTTTTTAAAGGAGCCATTTTATATAAAATTCATATTCAGATATATTTATCAACTTTCATCAAAACATGTAATGTTGTAGAAAATAAATATTACCTCCTAAAACTCATTATGACAGAGCTGCACAGTTATCTCTACGGTGTCAAAGCTGAAATGAGAGGTGGGAGTGTCTCTCGTTCTCTCTCAGGAAATCATCGCAGAATTCTCTGATAGGGTGAACTCTGCAATGGAAGGGAAGCTCCTCCCACTCGCCTGTCTGTGTTTCACTTAATTCCCAGCCTGCAAACATTTGCCTTATGCTGCTAACAGATCTTGCTTTCAGAGGGACAGTCCCTCTTTTGACAGTGCAACCCGCAGTCCCTCGTTTGTACTGGAAAGTCCAGATTTTCTCTGCACTGAACAGACAAAAAAAGAAACAACGTTTCTAACTTAATTGTAACAAGTAATTGTAACAATATAAGATAACAGGCCCCTTGGGAGAAGTTACACTTACAGCTTAAAGGGCAACTCACCTTCATTAGCAAAACTGTAATAACTGAAAAAAACCACAGAAATATGTTCAAACTTTCATAACCAGCCAAATTTTGTAAAATTAACATAGTAATTAGGGGGTGTGACCACAAAATAGGCGTGGTCAATATATATATATATATATATTTTTTTTTTTGTCCCTCTTTATATTTCTCAAAATGTTGGGAGGTATGTGGATCACTTATAAAGGTCTCTAACACACACTATGATCAATTTCATTCTTAGGGAATCAGCCAGCCTGTATATATTAGGAGAAGCCAGAGTACAGAGGAAACCATTGCAGACACAAATTATAATATTAATAATAGATGCAGCAAGTTAAAACATCTAATCACCTTTACTTGGATTCCGTGTAATAATAATGAGCAGAGAAGGCTGATAACTTTGAAACTGACAATTTTTTTTATGAGCTTAAAGGAACACTACTATACTATTTGCTTCAGTAACACTACTATAGTTCATTTAAACAAGCTGCTGTGTAGCCATGGGGGCAGCCATTCAAGCACAGGATACACAGTAGATAACAGAAAAGTACTACTATAGTTTATATAAACAAGCTGCTGTGTAGCCATGGGGGCAGCCATTCAAGCACAGGATACACAGTAGATAACAGAAAAGTACTACTATAGTTTATATAAACAAGTTGCTGTGTAGCCATGGGGGCAGCCATTCAAGCACAGGATACACATTATATAACAGATAAGTACTACTATAGCTCATATACCTGTAGATAAGCTGCTGTGTAGCCATGGGGGCAGCCATTCAAAGCTTAAAAAAAAAAAGAGAAAAGGCACAGGAAAAGTAGAAAAGTTCTGTAGGATCCTATTGTATTGAACAGTGCTTATCTGTTATGTGCTTATGTAAACCTGTGCCTTTTGTCCTTTTACAACTCTACTTCCCCCGTAGCAACACAGCAGCTTGTTTATATAAACTATAGATGTCTTTCTGAAGCAAACACACCAGTCTCTGGGCAACCATACATTAAAAAAAACCCTGGTACTTGTGGGCTCCAGTGAGCAGTGGACTGGGCTGGTGTGAAAAGTCTTACCAATGATGTCAGCACGTTCCATGTGACTCACACTGCAGAAAGGAGAAATGCTCCTCCTCTCTGAAAACTTTCTCTGATGCCTCTGTGAGTTCTGCAGCTAGTACAGTAAGTTTTAAACAGTGTTTGCAGCCACATAAGTACACAATCTTCACATAACATGTATTATAATACTCAGGGGAACATAATCTATTATTTTTATAGCACTAAGAAAAGGTGGACAACCCTAGAAAATCCTGTAAACATTAAATAAACCCAATAGGCTGGTTTTGCTTCCAATAAGGATTAATTATATCTTAGTTGGGATCAAGTACAAGCTACTGTTTTATTATTACACAGAGAAGGGAAACCATTTTAAAAAATGCTGGATTATTTGATTATAATGGAGTCTATGGGAGCCTTTCTGTAATTTGGAGCTTTCTGGATAATGGGTTTCCGAATAACTGATCCAATACCTGTACCAACCAGGTGGCAACTTTACTTTGGTTTCATTGTAGAGTTGCCACCTCTTCTGGAAAAAATATTGGCCTTTCTGTGGTTTTATGTTTAAAAGCATTGCGTTTACTGGTCAAACCTGTAAAATACCAACCAAGTGCCAAGCCTATCTCTGTGTCCTCAGCGCCATTTCTTACTAAAGAGCCGCCCCCCCCGCCCACTTACCCTTGCGAGGGGAGGCAGCAACGCTAGCGTGGAGATTGCAATTGCGCTCTCTTTCACTAGTTAAGCCGAATTTCCGGTATAAAAATGGGAAATTCTTAAAGGCACCAGGAGCGGCTTTTTGGCGCCCCTGGAAACCCACCTGGTGCTGCCGCCTGAGGCGAGTTCCTCAACCTGCCTCATTGGCGGAGCGCCCATGTGTCCTAAAATGGCAAATTGATGCAAAACTGCTTAGGACCTATATACTGCTTTGACTTGCTTTGTGTAAGCAATGAACACTGAGCAAAAATAAAAAAATTATGGGTGAGTAGCAGGGTTGGCAGGTTTATAGCCAAATCGGGCTATTTTTAGAAGTAATTGGTGGGTTTTAAAAGTCCAAACTCGCCAACATACGGATTTGGGCTAGTTTTGGAAGTTGCTGTGGGTATGGACTTTTAAAACCTGGCCAATTTTTTAATGAAAACTGAGGTGACAGAGATTAAGTGATGGCTCCACTGCCCCAGCTCCCATTTCCCGGTGCTGGATTCGTTGTTACTGCTGGAGGAATCTGCTTGAATGAGAAAGCCACTAATGGTATTACTCCTGGAAGCCCTACTGCCAGTCTCTGTGAATGTGTCACCTGTATAAGGTGCTGGAAATGGAATTGGCAGTGTATGGAATGGGCTAGTTTTGGGCTACTATTAAAATGGCTTTGGGCCAGACCCGGACCAGCAATCTGTGGGTTCTGGCAAATGCCAGAGGGGCTGATGTAAGGTGCCATAGAAAGTGACTACTAATGAGGCTGGTATATGCTGTTTGGGCCTCGGTGTACTAGGTATGGCAGGGCCTATTTTTAATCCCACTCCAGTCCTGCTTTGGGCTACTTTTGGCTAGTTTTTTTTTTATATAGTCTTTGTCTGGTTTTGTAATGTAAATCAGGAAACCGTGGGGAGTAGTGAAGTGAAACCGAGAATGCGAGTAACTAATGTGAACATGGAAGGGAATGGTGGGGAACATTAGAAAGAGGAAAGAGGCAACATGTTGACGCACGTTTATATAGGTTAGTTTGCTGCCTTAAAACTATCCGCAATGATCTGTTACTGGCATGTAGAGGGTTAATGGAATTCTCCAAATGTATTTTCTGCAGCAAATGTACTTGTAAATATGTATTATAGAATGTTCATTACTGGCTGAAGACATTGTTAAATAGGTTGGAGGGCAAAGAGCTAGGCATGGGGCAATCAATGTTGTTCCATATTGTGTTATAACAGGCCTGCCATTTGCACCAGCAGCCACTACACCTGCTGCACCTCATAATCAGCAGCCAAGCGGCCTTACACGATTACACAGGGGCCCTGGAAGTCAAATCTCCTGGTCTGTGGGCCCCAGTACGACACCGCCTTAAAGTGAGCACACATTAACATCACACAACGTACTCAGCACTCACTAGTGACAGGCTCCCCTACAAACTGCATGGGGGCGAGGTGCGCACTACGGTATCCAATGAGAATGCGAGTGGCAAAGCTGAGTCGGAAATTCCGGTTTGATCCAGTTCAGCAGCGTCTGTACACAGGACTTACTGTTACACAAACTGTATAGGACGGGGTCCGCAGCAGCTAACCAATGAGAACGCAGACAGCCTTTCCATTCCAGCTCTTTCCACCCACTCAGACTAGAGTGAGTAGTACATAATGACGTAGGAGCACACGGCAAAGCGAGACCAGACGAAGCTGCGCTGAACTATAAAAGAATGGAAGACGCCGGTGAGCAGAGAGTGACAATAAAGAGAAGAAGCCCCGGGGACCTCAGCGGGAGCGGTATTAATCATGAAAGAGACCGATTCGCTCATTACAACGAGTTATATTGTCTGGGAGATCGGAGCGCGGGCAGGAAATCCAAGGACTGGAACGCACCAATATGGCCGGGGGGGTAGTTAGAGAGGCAGGAAGTGTCTCCCTTACTGAAGCAAACTGGGGTTTTGTGGCCCGTATGAGATACACGGATACGAAGGCCAGGGGAGTAGGCGGAACCGACTCTGGCCCCACCTCCTGGGAAGAAAGTCACCGGACTGGACCATGTTCTATTGTATTCTCATTGCCACCAGCAAGCCATACAGGGATTAACATGTTTGGTCATATACGGAGGATTTCTCCATTTTGAGATCCAGCCCCCCCCCTATCATCCTGATCTCCCCTATAACTGCTCCAGTAGATTCCAGCAGCAATGGCCGGACTGTGTGTAACAGGTAAGTAAGACTGGCTCCCTCTACCAATATATAGAGATATATAGATGCTGGGACACATTTACTTTACTTGTACCCCCACACTGCTAATGAAGTTAGTGCCCTCAAGTTTCTCCAAAAATCATACTTGAATATCAAGTACATGTCTCCTTTGAGCTATAATAAAATTATAAAAACAATTCCAACAGTTTAGATTCAAATTTTAAAACATAAAACTGTACAAAGACATGATATCAGCGGTGTAACTAGATATTACTGGGCACCACAGCAAATTCTTTTCCCCAAAAAATTCCTAGAGGTTGTCTTATTTTACCAGTATTAATTCATAATGTATATGAACTAGGGCCTCTATACCTCCTGGGTCTGCTTCCTCTGTAGTTACTACTCTGAGTGGCATAACTACTGTACAGCAGAACACCTTGAGGCACAAACTGTTGATGTCAGTGAGTGTCTCTACCCTATGTTTGTTTCTCTTCTTCCTGCCTGACTGAGTCCCTCCCCTGTGTCTCTCTGCTAGAAGTTTGACTGAGTCCCTCCCCTGTATGTGTCTCTGCTCGAAGTTTCTGAGTCCCTCCCCTGTGTCTCTGCTAGAAGTATGACTCCTTTTCTGTGTCTCTCTGCTGTCAGTTTGACAGACTCCCTCCCATGTGTCTCTCTGCTCCCAGTTTGACTCCATGTCTGTGTCTCTCTGCTCCCAACCTTACTGAGTCGTTCCCCCATGTGTCTCTTTTTTCAGTTTGATGTCACCCTCCCAAGGTTAGCCTATCGGGGGAAAGATTCACTTGTTTGGCAAATCTGTCCTGCTGCACCTGGCCTTATAAATAAAATCAAAAGAGTGCTCATAGAGAGCTACCATTGTCCAATCTAATCTCAAATCTAAATGATTAATTCTGATTCACCTTATGCAAGATGAAAATATTGGAATTAATAAATTATTTTCTAAACGGTTACAATTTAATTAATATATTCGATTACTAGCATGGCTATGGGTCGTTTGCTCCACCAATCTGTATATGGCCAGTTGAGTAGATGAGTTTATTTGGGGGTCAAGTTTTAAAGATAATATTGTGCTATAGGTGAGTTATATAGATGGCATCTTGTTTATCTAGAAAGGATAATGTATTCATCACAATACTTTCAACTTGCAGTTTATATGTGCTGTCAGTCAGAAATCCAGTTACTATAACTGGATTTGACATTATTTAGTGATGTGAGAAAGAGCTGTAGCGATTTGTGTAGAAAGGCTGCAGTTTGTTACAAGCTCACAATGGCCATGCCAGGCATTGCAATGATAATATTCCAAATGGGCAGTTCTTAAGAAACACAACTGCACCAATGCGGGTGACATTGAGGCTGAGATATTATCCTGTAGAATCTTGGAAAAGGGTATAGTAAAAAAAAGTTTTTCTAGGGCAAGAAAGATGGAGGGGATTGTTTTACTGAAGGGCTTTGTTAAAGGGATTGTTCACCTTTAAATTAACTTTTAGTATGATGTAGATAGTGATATTCTTAGACAATTTGTTTTTCATTTTTTATTATTTGTGTTTTTTGAGTTATTTAGCTTTTTATTCAGCAGCTCTCCAGTTTGCAATTTCAGCAATGTGGTTGCTAGGGTCCAAATTACCTTAGCAACCGTGCATTGATTTGAATAAGAGACTGGAATATGTATAGGAGAGGCCTGAATAGAAAGCAGAGTAATAAAAAGTAACAATACATTTGTAGCCTTACAGAGCCTTTGTTTTTTAGATGGGGTCAGTAACCCCCACTTGAAAGCTGGTAAGAGTAAGACGAAGAAGAAAAGTAATTAAAAAAACCTATAATAAAGAAAAAATGAAAACCAGTTGCAAATTGTCTCAGAATATCACTCTACACCATACTAAAAGGTAACTTAAATGATGAACAACCCATTTAACGGGAGGCCCCAAATGGTAACTTAAATAACACCGGCGCGCGCGTTGACTATGGGTTTAGTTCTGTATCCACATAACTGCATCTATTGCGCCTAATTGTGAGACTGACGTAAGCAACGTAGCTATAGCAACCGTATTGTTGCAGCCGCAAGTAACATGGGTGGCATTTCTCTGCCAACCGGAACAGGAAGTATTTCTGCAAACCGGAAGGCCTTATTTTAAAGTTTAATTCCCCGCTCGTCTCCGGTCTGTGATTCGCTCTGGGATTTTCTGGGATAATCTGTGACGCTAATGGATACTAATCGTTATTGCCGCCTAATAGGTAGGAGTCCGCGATATTTTCGGTCCTTTTGAAACCTAGCATTTTTATCTCTGGCGTTTATGTATCGTATGAAACTAAACAACAGGAGCAACTTCTCACACGAGCGCTCTATGTGCAGTGTATTTAAATGAAAGATGCATAATTCCTGCCGTTTATGGATTAGCTAGTTTAATGCTGCTTCCCTTTTCAACTAATTGGTATTGGCTGAGATTATTTGTATTGCCCTCCTTCACCATACATAGAATGAGACACCTGCATTTCCACATGTGAACTGGTTATTTAGCATGTAATCTATATTCATTTTACTGCTGTGGCTTAGTTAGTTGCATGCAGAAGGCTCCCTCTCACACACACCCCATTTATCTGCTAGCAACTGATAATACCTGGTGACTTCTAGCATGGGACATATAAGTGTTCTTTCTGCCACTCAGACCCCATTATCTTCTGTCCTTTTCTCTCCCTTGTCACTCATTTAGCTTTCTCCACTTAAGCTGGCCATAGATGCAAAGATCCAATCGTACGAATTAGTTAAAGAACAGATCAGCAATGTTCTGTCCCTGACAGCAATCGTACGATATCTATGTCCAACCAAAGCTAGTGACAGTCTCCCACTAAAAATCGTACGATCGGCAATACACGCAGAGATATTATCGGCAGCCGATCTAACCTGTCCGATCGACCAAACGACCGATCTCCGCTGGACGAAAAATGTCGGGACTCTCCACACACGGTTCGAAAATCGTACGAATCGAGGATTCAGATCAGATCTTTGCGTCTATGGCCAGCTTTACACCCTCTGATCTCCAATTCACCCCACACTCTACAACTCAATACCAATTCCTTTGCCTTTGTCATTTCTCCCCAGGGGCTGGACTAGTGTTGCCACCTTTTCTGGGAAAAAAATGCCGGCCTTCCTATATATTTATCTTTTTTCCCTATTAATAACATTGGAACCAGCCATCATACGTAAGGTGAATATACTACAAGGACTTGCCATCAAACACAGCATTGTTTCTGCAACAAATCCCTTCTCCTGGAAATTTCAATCTGGCTAATTTATGCAAAACTGCATGTGTAAAAATAAGTAGCGCACAGGTAGCCAGGTTTGGTTCAGGATCTAGAATCTCACACTAGCATGCCCACTGTCATTTTAATCAGGTAAGGGTAATGTGAAGAAGCTGAGTAATGCTGAACTGGGTATGGTGACTTTAACTAGTGTTGTGGGCCCCATTCATTTATCACCCTATTTTAAAAGAACAGTAACACCAAAAACATAAGGTAAACTATAATGTACTGCTTTTGTAAAAGCTGCATTTTTGCTTTAGGAACACTGCTATAGCATATATAAACAAAGCTCTGTATCCAAGAGGGTAACTATTCAAGTAGAAATAGGGCTAAATGCCCAGGTTACATATCGGGTAATGGATAAGCTCTATACAACACCATTGTATTCTACAGAGCTTATTTATCTGTTTTAATGGTCTCTGTCATCTTATTTGTGTAACTTTAGTAGGGGTTCTGAAGCAAACATACAACCTTTAGGGCAAGGGCCAGGGTATTGAATGTTTCTCACCACCAGAGGCATATTTAATAAGCAGACCGAAATGGATCCACTGAAATCAGCAGCTTCCTGTATCTTTTTTATATTCAATTTTGAAATCTGACATAGGGCTAGACATATTGTCAATTTCCCAGCTGCCCCAAGTCATGTGCCTTGTGCTCTGATAAACTTCAATCACTCTTTACTGCTGTACTGCAAGTTGGAGTGATATCACCTCCCTCCCTTTTGCCCCAGCAGCCAAACAAAAGAACAATGGGAAGGTAACCAGATAACAGCTCCCTAACACAAGATAACAGCTGCCTGGTAGATCTAAGAACAACACTCAATAGTAAAAACCCATGTACCGCTGAGACACATTCAGTTACATTGAGAAGGAAAAACAGCAGCCTGCCAGAAAGCATTTCTCTCCTAAAGTGCTGGCACAAGTCACATGACCAGGGGCAGCTGGGAAATTGACAAAATGTCTAGCCCCATGTCAGATTTCAAAATGAAATATAAAAAATCTGTTTGCTCTTTTGAGAAATGGATTTCAGTGCAGAATTCTGCTGGAGTAGCACTATTAACTGATTCATTTTGAAAAAAACATGTTTTCTGATGACAGGATCCCTTTAAGTTAAAGGGACCCTTCACCTAAACCTACCTGGAGGAGACCTAGCTTATATAACATTATTTTGAGAGTTCGAACCAGTGAACAGAAAGGGATAAATACTGCTTTCAAACAAAATTACATTTACAAGTATCTTTGAAGCGATTGATATTTTTTATGTATTATAAAGTGTTGGACTTTGTTTTGTACAATATTATTAATTTTTGCATGGGCAGCTTTAAAGTGGTTGTTCACCTTTTGAGCTACATTTTAGTATGACATAGAGAGTGATATTCTAAGACAATTTGCAATTGGTTTTCATTTTTTATTTGTGGTTTTAGTTATTTAGCCTTTTATTCAGAGGCTCTTCAGTTTGCAATTTCATCTGGTTTCTAGGGTCCAAAGTACCCTAGCAACCTAGCAATGATTTGGATGTGAGACTAGAAAGAAGAGTAATAAAAAGTAGCAATAACATTACATTTGTAGCCTTACAGAGCATTTGTTTTAGATGTGGTCAGTGACCCCCATTTGAAAACTGGAAAGAGTCAGAAGAAGAAGAAGAAGGCAAATCATTTTGAAAACTATAAAAAACAATAATGAAGTCAAATTAAAAAGTAGTTTAGAACATGCCATTCTATAAAATACTAAAAGTTAACTGAAAGGTGAACCACCCCTTTAATACAATGTCTAAGTTAAGACCACTGATGAATGATGGCTGAATACAGTAAAGCTGACAGCACCAATAAAAGTCAGGTCAAAATTACTGTTTTTGGCACTATGTTTTTTATTGCTTTGAGTCCCTACTACACATATGGGCAGTGTGGATTTTAATATACAGTATTGTAATGAGATAAACAAAACCTTTTATTACTATTTGGCTGAGCAGTGTTCTATTGAACTGAAAATGCAGTACCTCCTTGCTGACTTAACATTTTAACTGCTTTTCTGTTTTTCAGGTGCCCTGTTTATGTCACTGATTCCTATAGCCGGGACACTGACTCATCGTGTAGCCGTTTCCTCAGACATCAGTCTCTGTGGATTCACGTGTGACAAAGCTGGAATTTACACACTTGGAAGAGTGGCCGGTGTCAGTATCCTGGATTACAATTGTTGGGACAAATCGGTTTATTTGGATTCCTTGTACGAGAGCAGAGCACACATGAATGTATCCGCCGGCTGCTGCATCATCCACAATGCTCAAAAGTCTGACACTGGGGAATATCTGCTGGAATTCCAGGGGTTTCTAAAAACAAAACAGCCAGTCCAGACTTCAGAATGCTTTGTTATGGGTAATTTTTTGTTTTGTTTTTTTTGCTGCCTATGGGCAAATTTGCCCAGCGTTGATAAATGAGCCCCACACCAGTGTCTACTTTATAATTCAGCCTTCTGATAAAGAAATACAAAGGGCAACGAGTAGAGCATGGACAGAGGGAGGCAGCACAGAAGACACCAGAAGCCTGCTCTGTGCACATAAATTAAGTCTTTTTTTTATATTTCAAAATACTATTAGTACATTCACTTTAAATACTTAAATTATCTAAAATCCATAATATAAAACCAAAACTAGACAATATATATCCCCTAGTTCATTTCAATTACAGTTAAAAACAAGACATTTGTAACCACTGATGTTTAACTATTTAGTTAATTTAACATGAAACAAATGGACAGAGGGAGGCAGCACAGAAGACACCAGAAGCCTGCTCTGTGCACATAAATTAAGTCTTTTTTTTTTTTTTATATTTCAAAATACTATTAGTACATTCACTTTAAATACTTAAATTATCTAAAATCCATAATATAAAACCAAAACTAGACAATATTTATCCCCTAGTTCACTTCAATTACAGTTAAAAACAAGACATTTGTAACCACTGATGTTTAACTATTTAGTTAATTTAACATGAAACAAATTAAAATATTGTTACAATAATGTCCAAAACTTAGAGTATATTTGGCACTATGTATCAGTCTACCAAACTATCATGGGCTATTGCATCTTTATTTAATTTAATCCTATTACCGTATAAAAGTTCTATTTCCCCATTCTTTGGGAGCACTCTATATGATAAGGTGTCAATGGTTGGACTATTGCATATCCTTGTTTTAACACACCTGTTCCTATTTTGCTCTGGAGAAAGGAAACTGATCTGCTAGTTATTAGACATATCGTCAGACAAACTGTGTACAAGAAGACTGTGTTTTATACATATTGGATCCATTTATAAAACCTATAGCATGCAATGTGATCTCATAGGTAAAAGACCATAATTTAAACAATACTATTCATGTGTGGAGTGAACCAACTGAACCAATTCTCCGTAAACATTGGGGGATTCTTCCATCCTCATATCCGGAAGTTCAAGAGTTTGGTCGGCCTCCGTTTTCATATAGAAGGGGGAGAACATTGGGTAGTCAGTTGGTTCACTCTGATACGAAGGAAAATCAGATATTGACACAATCATATATGGGTACAAGATTGTGGGGGATGTTCCCTTGTCTCATGTTCCCAATGCTGCTGTGTACATAAGGGTACAATATTTGAGCATCCGACCACTGGTCGCAAATATCCTCTAAGGGGGTATTACACATGTCTATCTAAATTTGCCGTTTATGTGTTAATTTGTCCTTGTGGTCTCCTCTATGTTGGGGAGACCATGTTACAAATAAAAACACGGATATCCCAACATAGATCTATAATTAGGAAGGGCAATGTGAAGTTGCCAGTCTCTAAGCATTATGTGGAGAAGGGTCACACTGATACAGATTTGAAATATATGGTTCTGGAATGTGTACCCTCCCCCAAACGGGGGGGGGGGGTGACAGAGAGTTGTTGTTGAGGAAAAGAGGTATGGTGGATACATCAATTAAATACGTTGGGCCCCAAATGGGCTTAATAGAGATTATGATATGACCTATATGTATTTCTGTAAAGGGATAAGTATTAGGTTCATTTTTGTTTTTTATGCTTTGTTTTGTCTTTTTTTAGCTGGATTTGCATGTGCAGTGAACTAACGCTGAGTTGTTATATACCTATATGGATGAAATTAAGCAACTAAGGGGTTAATGTGCAAGGATCATTAATGATGTCATGCTCTATATGTAACTTCCTGTGTTACTTTGTATAAATTGGTGTAAACTAATGTTTGTTATTTGAACGATGCCCTTGGCTTGAGAAAGGACACACAGGACTTGTATAGATGAGAGAGAAAAAAGTTTATTACAACGTTTTGGCTCTGATACTAGAGCCTTCCTCGGGTGAGATACACAGTGCAAATAATCTATTTAAACATAAAATGGCGCCAAACATCAGCTTGTGATGTCATCAAAGCCTGGGTGCGCCACTAATTAGTGGTGCATAAATCAGAAGCACTAAGCAGCCACTATTCCTATGTAGGTGAGTGTCCCAAGTGTATGTGCGACATGTTATGCGTCAGTGAAGGTGCTGTGTATGCTACAACCGTGCTGTGACGAGACCCATATACTGGTGCTGTTTTAAAATCGAATCGCCACTTACCCAGGAGGACCACGAGTAGCAGAGGGAGAGGAGCGCTCGTCATGTCACCTCTGTAGACAGGAGGCGTGTTCCATAGGGAGATGCTGCAAGCCCTTTACCTGTCCTTCCAATGCGCAACTTGGGACAGGCGTGAGCTCACTGCCGGTGTATACCCCCGTCCATGCCGTTAGTAGGCCCTGCCTCCATGCGGTGAAGATGTCACTCACAGGGCCATGAGTGCTAAAGCCACGGGGTTTGCTTTGGCAAATGTATACCCACGTATACTTTCAGCGCCCAGGTGCCAGAGAAGGAGTGAGGCCAAACGCCCACACCACTCACACCTATTTGCGCTGTTCTCTATGCCATCTAATAGACCAACTTATGTCCCCATGGCTCCACCTTTTGAACCACTCATATACAATGGAGGCAGGGGAGAGAGCTTGCACATACAGTGGTGTGCAAAACTATTTGCCCCCTTCCTGATTTCTTATTCTTTTGCATGTTTGTCACACAACATGTTTCTGATCATCAAACACATTTAACTATAAGTCAAAGATAACACAAGTAAACACAAAATGCAGTTTTTAAATGAGGGTTTTTATTATTTAGGGAGAAAAGAAATCCAAATCTACATTTTCATGTGTGACAAAGTAATTGCCCCCTGAACCTAATAACTGGTTGGGCCACCCTTAGCAGCAATAACTGCAATCAAGCGTTGCAACGAGTCTTTTACAGCGCTCTGGAGGAATTTTGGCCCACTCATCTTTGCAGAATTGTTGTAATTCAGCTTTATTTGGTTTTCTAGCATGAACCGCCTTTTTAAGGTCATGTCACAACATCTCAATAGGATTCAGGTCAGGACTTTGACTAGGCCACTCCAAAGTCTTCATTTTGTTTTTCTTCAGCCATTCAGAGGTGGATTTGCTGGTGTGTTTTGGGTCATTGTCCTGCTGCAGCACCCAAGATCGCTTCAGCTTGAGTTGACGAACAGATGGCCGGACATTCTCCTTCAGGATTTTTTGGTAGACAGTAGAATTCATGGTTCCATCTATCACAACAAGTCTTCCAGGTCCTGAAGCAGCAAAACAACCCCAGACCATCACTCTACCACCACCATATTTTACTGTTGGTATGATGTTCTTTTTCTGAAATGCTGTGTTACTTTTACGCCAGATGTAACGGGACGCGCACCTTCCAAAAAGTTCAACTTTTGTCTCGTCGGTCCACAAGGTATTTTCCCAAAAGTCTTGGCAATCATTGAGATGTTTTTTAGCAAAATTGAGACGAGCCTTAATGTTCTTTTTTGCTTAAAAGTGGTTTGCGCCTTGGAAATCTGCCATGCATATATATATATATATATATATATATATATATATATATATATATATATATATATATATATATATTATGCAGTATCTGGATAACGTCTTCCCTGTCAGGGGCCTACCTGTCAAATCTGCTACTCGTTCGGTCCCTCCAGATAATCAGGGCCTATCCACACTGTGACCTAGGCCCTTGTAGGCAGAATGTGATGTAATGCTGTGAAAATAAAAACAAAAGCAACCATATGTTAACAGCCCATTTAAACATTCGCAACATATCCTCAAAAACTAGTGCCCGTGAAGGCACACAGTGTCTAATGGATACATGTTAACAATATTGTCCTCTTATGGCAAAATGTTACTCTTTTTAAGGAAACAGTTTCTGTATGAATACATTGTATCCCCTTCTATGAAGTGGTCTATTTGTAACCACATATCGCAGTAAGGATGTTACTCCCTTCTACTAACACCCAGGGGTCCCATGCTAACATTCTTACTGCGATATGTGGTTACAAATAGACCACTTCATAGAAGGGGATACAATGTATTCATACAGAAACTGTTTCCTTAAAAAAAGTAAAATTTTGCCATAAGAGGACAATATTGTTAACATGTATCCATAGCAGCTGCTTAGTGCTACTGATTTATGCACCACTAATTAGTGACGCACCCAGGCTCTGAGTGCATCACAAGCTGATGTTTGGCGCCATTTTATGTTTAAATAGATTATTTGCACTGTGTATCTCACCTGAGGAAGGCTCTAGTATCAGAGCCGAAACGTCGTAATAAACTTTTTTCTTTTTCATCTATACAAGTCCTGTGTGTGCGGTTTTCTAATACCCTTTTATAGATATATAGATATTTGATGAGACAAACAAACTCACTGTGACTAGGCTGATGTTGGGACTTCAAGTTCCATATTTCACTTTTAATTGCTAGTGATGACTAACATTTTGGAACCTACCAGCAATTATACCTCCTTTAAAGGGGACCTACCACCCTAAAAATTAATTCTAAATCCTATTCAATTGGGCTTGTCAAGCAAAATAAGCTCATTATAAATTATTTAAATCTTGTTTCCTTTAGTCTTGGAATTTATGTGCACAGCAAACAGGCCGGCAGCATTTTGTGAAAGCGTTGTTAAGGCAAGCTTTGCTTTATGCCAAAAATCTTGCTTATGCACCAGAATTGCCATGCCCATTACCTGGCTACACAATTAGATGGGGGAATGTGAGGAGTGCCGTGACGTTTAGGAAGCATGAAAAGTGAAATTCATTGACAGCTGAGATATTTAAAAAATAGGTATGAATGTTTTCATTTAAAAAAATTAGGTTTTGTGTTTAATTCGAAAATGGATTTTATTTCTAAGTGGCAGTTCCCCTTTAACCACCACAAACTCTTGCTGGAATGGTACCCAGCATCATATTACTATATGGTGATGCTAATGGCACTCTGTCCTGATCTGAATAGGTGTGCCAGGAGCATTTTATGTATGTATAATATAGTTTATATAACATATAATTCATTTGCTTAATGTATTAAATTTATTTCTTCATTTCACATTACTTATTTCCCTCCCTAGACCCAGTCTCTGTGACCAACATAACGACCAACCGCAGTGGAGAGAATGTGAGTCTGAGTGTTTCCTACAGTGGGGAAGAGACCACAGTTCTGTGGACATGGAACGGAGGAGACCTGCCTGAGAGACACCAGCTGAGTGACAGTAACAAGACTCTCACTGTACCCAGTACTGACACTGGCACATTCACTGTCCTTGTCTCCAACCCAGTCAGTCACACCAGCACTCACTATAACCTCACACTCCCAGGTAAGTGACAGTAACAAGACTCTCACTGTACCCAGTACTGACACTGGCACATTCACTGTCCTTGTCTCCAACCCAGTCAGTCACACCAGCACTCACTATAACCTCACACTCCCAGGTAAGTGACAGTAACAAGACTCTCACTGTACCCAGTACTGACACTGGCACATTCACTGTCCTTGTCTCCAACCCAGTCAGTCACACCAGCACTCACTATAACCTCACACTCCCAGCTAAAGGTGAGCTTTCTGATGCCCGAGTGCCCTTTGTAGCATGAAAGTTGCTTCTGTGTTATGATACTTACTCGCTGCAGGTTTTGACTGAAACCCAAATCTGGCTTTGGTGCATCCCTGACTATTTGATCTACAAACTTGACTGTATTCAGGCAAATTAATCCAGACAAAATTTGATCATATAGCAGGTTGTAGTAATATGTAGATCTAGGCCATGGAATCTCCTTTCTTTTGGTCTCTTGACTGCCCTATATTAAAAATATTTCCTCCAGATATTTTCTTCAAGGGATATATTCCTTTGTATTCATTTGTGAGAGCTGGAATTGATCCTCTGTGTGAGATTTATGGGAAATGGGAGCATCCAAGGACGTTAACCCCATTGACAATTAGAACTATTTACCTTCCCCCTGCAAAGCACAGAGATTGGATAGGAGGAAGGCTTATCGCAACCCCACAAATATACTTTGATATTTAGCTAATATTGTTAACGTGTGTGCTTTTGATGATGTCCTATTTATCAGTAACAGATGATATCTTTTTGTTTTACATTACAGAAGTAGAACCGAGGTCTCGTACTGGGATGATCATTGGAATTATCTCTGTTGTCTTTGTTGCCTTCGGTGTAATTTATTTGGCAGTAAAAAATAATATTGGATATTCCCCACCTCCAGAGAATGTATAAGGATATATGTATAAGGATAATCAAGTGTAGCTACAGCTTGGATGCAGGTCTGCTTTCTGTCTGTCTTCATCTATATTATTACTATATACTAAAGAGGTGCCTTGTATTGCAGCCTATAGCTCCACAAGTGTCTACTGCTCCAAAATCATCTCCTGTTGAAAATAAGATACAAGCTGCAAGGAATACAAACATCAGTATTGATATTCTTATTCCACTCTTGTTATATGGGGTTGCTTTCGGTCCCCATCTTATTTTTGCTTGTATTTTCATGTATTCCTGTTTCTAATGTGAAAAGGTGGGATTTTCAGGATATAAGATGCCTATAAGATGCCTGGGGGCAGAGCTGCCATCAAACTTTGGGGCCCTGTTCAAGTTATTTGTCTGGAGCCCCACGTGAACTCAAGCATGCAGTACCAATATATTTGGCCCTGTCCCTTGTGTTCACTTCACAAACCTATGTATTATCTGCTAGGAGGAAAGGTTGAAATAGTTGATTGATTTCCATTCACACCTGCTATGATACAAACTCCATAGCATTGCACTGAAAAGCAGGGGTGTAACTTTAGAGGAAATAGACCTGCAACTGCTACAGACTCAGGAACTGTAGGGGCCCAGTGGGACTGATAAGCAGCTCCAATATAAGTTCATGGAAAATGTCTTGTGCCCAAAGAAAACCATGAGAGAAAGATAGGAAAGAGTTATTTTACGGGTTAAAACAATCCCACTGCTGCCCTCATAACCCCCCTCTCTTTCGGAAAAGGAGAATATAGAGATAGATGTATTTATTCTCCTTTTCCGATTTTTAACATTAACACTGCATACAATTATATGAAATGTAATCCATTTTTGGCAAGGTTTAAAAGGGTTGTTTGCCTTCAAAGTAATTTTTAGTGTGATGTTGGTGTCACTGTTTTTCAGTGTTTTTTTACATTATTTAGCTTTTTGTTTGGCAACTGTCCAATTTGGAATTTCAACATTTCAGCTTGTTGCTAGGCAAACCAGGCAGCGGTTAGAATGGGAGACTGGAATATGAATAGAAGAGGGGCAGAATAGAAACTTTGGCAGTTTTTGGCTGCTGGGTTCAGTGGACCCCCCCCCCACTTTGAAAGCTGTAAAAAATTAAAAAAATAAACAATGAAGAACAGTTGAAAAGTTGCTAAGAGTTGGCTATTCTATAACATACTAAAATTTAACACGAAGGTGAACCACCCCTTTAAAATGATTCTCTCATGATTTTTATGGTGTATATTTCTGAATTCAAATTTTTACACTGCAAATAATTCACTCTACCATATATAGTTTTATCCCTGAACCAACAAGTGTTTGTTTTTTTTTTTACTTGTAATATTGGGGTTATAGGCACCCATCTCCGGTCATGTACTTTCAGAAAGAGTCAGCACTTCATGATGGAACTGATTTCTGTTTCTCCTACTGGGGTAACTGAAGGAGTTGCAGTGTGATTTGGATTTTTACTGTAGTAGTGTTCTTGTATCTACCAGGGAGCTGTTATCTGGTTAACTTCCCATTGTTCTGCTGATGGGTCAGGGGTGGGGAAGGAATGGGGTTGTAGAACTCCCAACTTGCAGTGCAGCAGTAAAGAGTGGCTGAAGTTTATCAGAGCACAAGTCAAATGACTGAGGGCATATGGGAAACTAACAACATGTCTAGCCTGATGTCAGATTTCAACATTAAATATAAAATCATGTTTTTTTGAGAAACAGATTTCAGTGCAGAAATCTGCTGAAGCAGCACTATTAATGGATGCGTTTTGAAAAAAAGAAAAAGAAAAATGTTTTTTAAGCCTCTCTATCCTCGTAATTCTGTACCTATACATATATATATATTTTTTTTAAGCCTCTCTATCCTCGTAATTCTGTACCTATACATATATATATATATTTTTTAAGCCTCTCTATCCTCTTAATTCTGTACCTATACATATATATATATATATAAGTGCCTTCTTTTCTCACTTCCTCCTGGATTAGGTCATTTGTTAAGATTTAAGAAATGCCTTAATATGCACAATATGCATTATGTACACCAGGGATCCCCAACCTTTAGAACCCGTGAGCAACATTCACAAGTAAAAGGAGTTGCGGAGCAACACAAACATAAAAAATGTTCCTGGGGACCCAAATAAGTGCTGTGATTGGCCATTTAGTAGCCCCTATGTGGATTGTCAACCTATATTGAGGCTCTGTTTGGCAGTACACCTGGTATTTATACAACCGAAACGTGCCTCAAATTCAAAAATAATCACCTGCTTTGAGGCCACTGGGAGTAACATCCAAGGGGTTGGAGAGCAACATGTTACTCACAAGCTACTGGTTGGGGATCACTGATGTACAGTTTCAGTGCAAACCTGGTTATGAAAGTAACACCAATAAGATCTTCTCCCAACTGATGTTCCATGATCCATATTAATCCAGTATGTAGGGGGTTTCTTTCTTTAACTTATTTGACTAAATTGCAAAAAAATCAACCTAGAAAACAAATTTTTGACAATAAAATATTTTGAAAAGTGATTTGAATTATGCTTATTTATTTATAATACATACATCTGCCATTTCTGTTATGTATGCATGTTGTGCTGCAAATTTAGCATAGCCAGCATCATGCCCGTGTGAGGCTTCTTCACTGAGACTGTCCTGTAAGTCAGCTCATGTCTGTCCCTAGAGTTGTCAGTCTCTCTGTAGAACTGGGCAGCCTTTAGTAAGTGTAGTAGTGCAAGGTGGGTATTGGCACATATCATACATGTAGTAAAACTTCTGTGTGCTAATGGTTAGCTGTCAACTAGTGATGTGTGAGATGAGAAAACCTCCTTCCTGCACTTAACCCTCGAAAACCTGCAACCGACGCCAACCAGCAGTGAACTTCTACTTTTATACCTGCCCCAATGTGATGTCATGGAAGGGGCACACTGGCACAAGTTTATATAAAGGAGCACATCCAGTGCAAGTGGGGCACCAGGAGGTTGTGCTTCACAAACTTTGTGCGAGAGTCAACCTGAAACTACCTGACCCTTGGGGTTGACCCGCACATCACTACTGTGCACTCCCTCACTGCCAGAAGCCTCACTAATACAGGGCAGATTATAACCCCCTTCTCTGCCAGAAGCTCACACACTCCCAAACTTGCACTCCCAAACACAAATTCTATACACAATAGAGAGACTACTTTCATACATGTTAAAACTTTATTGCCTGGGCAGAAGTCTGTTCCGGTGTTTGTTGTGCAAGTGATGTCAGCAGCCACTTGTTGAGGTGCAAGGGTGTTTATGCTGGGTGCAAAGGGGACCCTAAATCAACAGCCGCAGCAGAGCTTGATTCAGAACAACAGGCAGGAAGGAGTGAGCGGCACAACTATTCAGAAGTGCAAGGAGCACATCGTGACACAGGTACCTCTAATATAAAGGCTTTTACACACAACAGTCTGTGGGTAAATTTGTGCTTGCCTTTAATCTTTAAATGTATTGCACCCATTGTATCTTCTCTAGGGAATCAAGCCAATTTAAGGGGAACAAAATCATCTTTCCACCAGCCCCTTCCCTATACCACTAGTTAATCTGAAAAGTGTCTCTCTGTGAGCCTCTAATAAAAATGCAGATTTGCAAAGAGGGGTTGGCAATAGTGATGTGCAGGTTGACCTAAAACCCATTTTTGGGTAATTCTTGTCAAAGATTCCCCCTTTAAGAAGCGGAGGTACAGAAGTAGCTACGGTGTTAAAAAAGACGTGGGTATAACGGTTGGGTGCAGGTCCTACAATGGCATTTTTTTTGGTACAAAATAGCACCTGCCAACCCCACAGGGGAACACAGACACTTTGGAGACTAATGGAGGATTGTTTCTGTGTCTGCAGGGTGCAGCTAAGTGGTGCAAATTTCAACACAGAAATGCGCAAGTATGTATTTTCATTCCAAAAAACCACTCCGTGTGTCTTGAAGCCAGGCTGGCACAGTTCATTTATATGAAGACACAAAATCAGCCCTGTATGGCACTAACTTTAAAGGAGAATTAAAACTTAGTAGCTAGAAATGTTGTACATTGTGTTTTGTGCTTCTGTACCAGCCCAAGGCAACAAAAGCCCTTCGGCAGTAAAGATCTGTGACTCCAAAGATGCCTCAGTAGATACCTTTATTGGCTAAGTTATATAATAAGCTTTCAGAACATTTTAGTTCCCTTTTCAAGCTGATTACTATTAAAGGTATCACCTTTATACCACTTTATTTTTTATTTGAAAAGGGTTGCCCTGTAACATTTTTACTGGCTAACACGGTACAACAACTTTACTTGCAATAATTAATACAGACAATTACTGCATAATTACTAGCACAGAAACCAGTGCAATTAGCATTAGAACATTAATATTCTAATTATTAATTTTCTGCTTGATAATTAGTGACGAGCCCTAAGCTCAACTGCTCAGAGCCCACTGAGTATGTGTGTCACAGACACTTTCCAAGATGGTGACCCCCTGTGACAAGTTTGAAGTCCTGGATCATTGCTGCTATTGACAAGCTGAAACTTTAGCCTCGTGCAATAAGTTCACTATATAAAATATGGCATTTTTAGCTACGTTCATTTTTAGGGTTTAGTTCTCCTTTAAAACCATACATTCTACCACAGAACAGTTAAATTTAAAGGGGTGGTTCATCTTTAAGTTAACTTTTAGTATCTTATAGAATGGCCAATTCTCAGCAACTTTTCAGTTGGTTATATAGTTTTTAAATGATTTGCCTCCTTCTGACTCTGCAGCTTTCAAAAGTGAGTCAGTGACCCAATCTAAAAAAACAATAAATGTATAGTTATTGCTTCGTGTTATTACTCATCTTTATGTTCAGGTCCTTTCCTATTCATATTTTAGTCTCTCATTCAAAGTGCATGGTTGCTAGGGTAATTTGGACCCTGGCAACCAGATTGCTTTCATTGCAAACTGGAGAGCTGCTGAATAAAAAGTGTAATAACTCATAAAACTCAAATAATAAAAAATGAAAACCAGAGAGAATGGAGCTGAGCTGTGGCCCAGGCCTTCAGTGGGCTGGTAGTCCTAAGGCTACATTGTAAAAGCAGTTATTTTTAAACTGATTAGATCTCATGTTGCATTATAAATCGTGGCAGCTCCAACCACCCTAATACTTATAACAACAGGTGTGCCCTGCACTTAGGTATGTAGACCTCAGCATGCTGCTCCCCATGACACACAGTGGAACCCGGAAAGTCATGGCTTTTGTCTTAGCAATAGTGAAAGTTATATTTTGTCACTGAATTCCCAATGACATAACTTGTTTTATGATTTTGTGTATTTTACTTAAAAAACTTATACCCCCCCCCTCAAATTAAACTGAAAATAACTGCTAGCAAAATGGTATAAGCAACTTCTCTCGTCTGTCCCCTTATCAGGCTATAGGTGAATTTATGACATTAGGTGTTACACTACAATAGAGATGTGCTGCTCATATACAGCAAGGTCAAATGGGGAATAATTATATTCTGCACAGGCAACAATGTAAAGGTTCTGTGACCACAAGGCTGCAGGCTGAGTTATACAGGGAACTCTGAGTATCACTCATGTATTATAAGGGATAATGTACCCCCTACTGTAAATGATAAGGATATTAGAAGTCACTGAGGGGTTCTGTGACCATATAAAGGCACAAGGCTGCAGGCTGAGTTATACAGGGAACTCTGAGTATCACTCATGTATTATAAGGGATAATGTACCCCCTACTGTAAATGATAAGGATATTAGAAGTCACTGAGGGGTTCTGTGACCATATAAAGGCACAAGACTGCAGGCTGAGTTATACAGGGAACTCTGAGTATCACTCATGTATTATAAGAGATAATGTACCCCCTACTGTAAATGATAAGGATATTAGAAGTCACTGAGGGGTTCTGTGACCATATAAAGGCACAAGGCTGCAGGCTGAGTTATACAGGGAACTCTGAGTATCACTCATGTATTATAAGAGATAATGTACCCCCTACTGTAAATGATAAGGATATTAGAAGTCACTGAGGGGTTCTGTGACCATATAAAGGCACAAGGCTGCAGGCTGAGTTATACAGGGAACTCTGAGTATCACTCATGTATTATAAGAGATAATGTACCCCCTACTGTAAATGATAAGGATATTAGAAGTCACTGAGGGGTTATGTGACCATATAAAGGCACAATGCTGCAGGCTGAATTTATACAGGGAACTCTGAGTATCACTCGTGTATTATAAGGGATAATGTACCCCCTACTGTAAATGATAAGGATATTAGAAGTCACTGAGGGGTTCTGTGACCATATAAAGGCACAAGGCTGCAGGCTGAGTTTTACAGGGAACTCTGAGTATCACTCATGTATAAAAAGAGATAATGTACCCCCTACCTTAAATGATAAGGATATTAGAAGTCACTGAGAGGTTCTGTGACCATATAAATATAAAACTATGAGGCCACAGTAAAAGTGCTTTGATCCAGGTCATAGAACTCTGAAGTGATTAATTTCCTTCCTAATATTTTACAACTTAGGTTTATATTTTTTTAAATATAATACATTTATATTCCTCTTATTTTTCTGCACTTTTCAGGTACACTCTCTTTTCTTTTCTGCGTGGCATTTCTAACTCTGTCTTTGAAACATTTACACTTGAAATATGTTTTAATTTCTACCTATTTTTTGTTTTTGCTGTTGAATATTATTTTCTGGTTATTTTCCACCTTATCAGCAAGTGTCAGTATATTTTCCAGGAGTTGCCAAACTGTATTCTAGTAACATAATGTAACCCAGTGCTTAAAGGACCAGTAACATCAAATTTAAAAAAAAATTGTTAGTATACAACGAAAAAAAAACACAAAGACAAATGAAACTTTGAAATTCCTGTCTTTATTAAGAAATAACTTACCGAAACTCTGCTTCTGCTCCTCTTCAGAAAAGGCGACGATCCATCGTGCCAAGCTCGATTTTTCCTCCCTGGCTTCCTTATAGGAGATAGCATTTGTATCCGACAGTCATGTTGTGTCGGATGAACGCTGCGACACATCAGACTTTGGAATTAAAGTGCTGTAGGTTACAGTTTGTTACACTGTTATATAAGTGTCAGTTCCAAGTTCAGGTGTTATCCAGGCGCTCCCAGAAGTAGTCTTTGAGTTTGGTTTTAAAAACACTGAAGGAGAATTCTCTCCGGAGAGATTCAGGAATGGCATACACTAGAGTAAAATTGCACTACTTTCCATTCATTTCTATGGGATTTCATAAAAGTGTGTTTATCAATGGGTGAGAGTGAAAGTTCACCGTTATGATATGCCTTTAAAAATCCCATAGAAATGAATGGAGAGTAGTGGAATTTCTCTCTAGAGGACTGTGGTGATCTCTAACTTCACTCTTTAAGAAATATACCCCAAAGTGTCTCATTGATAATGGGTTGAGTGCAGAGGACTTTTTGGGGCATATTTACTAACCAGCGAAAATTCGCCAGCATCCACTTTGCACCCAGCGCAACACTTCACCAGGCAAAAACTCACTCAGACAATGCCAATTCACTAACATGTGGAATTTCGTACTGGGTGCCGAACGCTGGAGAATTTTCGCTAGCGGTACTTCGGTAATGCGAGCATTTCAAAGCGAAGATAAGCTAGAGATCTTGCGCTCAAGTTAATTTGCATATGGCAGGAAATGTAAACTTGTATGTTATATGTTGCAGCAAATACTTTACATTTACTTTATTACACATGTCCAGGGCAAGACAAGAGAGTCGTTATAATGCCCGACACATGAGCCCACTGTAAAGTTAATGTTCCATATGTTAGAAAATGTATGGAGAAAACCAGTTGCAAAAAAAATAAAAAGGACTTTTGCAGCCTATCAATCTGAAAAAAGGAAAAGTCGCCAGCGTTTTTTGAACTTTGATGCATTTCCACTTAGAATATGATTTAAGTGACACTGAGAAGATTGAGGAAGATCTTTGCCCTCCATTGCACTTCGCCTGGTCTGAGCTGGTGAAGGCAAGTCTGATGAAAGAGGTAACACTCCGTAAAATCTGCATTTTAGTGAATTTGCGCAGTTACGTCCATTTGCCAGAGTGAAAATTTGCCCGGCAATAGAGTGCAATGGCTGCTAGCGCCAGTCTCTTTTGCTAGTGAATTGGCACCTGCGCCCGTTAGTAAGTTGGCGATGTCCCTGTGGACGGTAATGATAGCAAAAATCTGCCCCTTTAGCAAATCTGCAAGTTAGAGCTCTCCCTTATCTGAACCAGGATTCCCAGTCATGTTAATCAGTGGATGTTGCACATGCAGGATTCTGCTCTAGATCATAGATTTATGGTCATTTAGACTTACAATCTGCTATGAGTAGGGATGACTTGAGATAGGCTGTCAGTTCTATTTTGTTTTCAGTTGTTGTCTGAACTGGCAGAGGTTACAGAGGCTCATACATATAGAACTGCTATTGACACTATTGTCTGGACAAGGACTCACTGGCAGCAGCCTGAAGAAGCACAAATGGGTGTCTGTCTGTCTGTCTTGTAGTAATTCCCATGGGCAGCTCCTGCATGAACAGACTATTAATTCAGGTATTTTACATAAAATCCGTACAAAAGACACCTTATCCAAAGGGGAAAAATCTGTGGCAACTATTGGAGAGAACATACAACTAAGTCACAACAGTAAGGGGCCGATTCACGAATTTCGGGTGAGGGATTAGAATTAAAAAAAAATTCGAATTTCGAAGTATTTTTTGGGTACTTCGACCATCGAATTGGTTAAATTCGATCGAATTCGATCGAATTCGAACGATTAGAAGTAAAAATCGTTCGACTATTCGACCTTTCGATACTCGAAGTACTGTCCCTTTAAAAAATGCTTCGACCCCCTACTTCGGCAGCTAAAAGCTACCGAAGTCAATGTTAGCCTATGGGGAAGGTCCCCATAGGCTTGCCTGTGATTTTTTGATCGAAGGATTTTCGTTCGATCGTTGGATTAAAATCCTTCGAATCGAACGATTCGAAGGATTTAATCGTTCGATCGAACGAAAAATCCTTCGATCGATCGATCGCAGGATTTGCGCAAAATCGTTCGACTTCGATATTCGAAGTTGTACGATTTTAATTCCCAGTCGAATATCGAGGGTTAATTAACCCTCAATATTCGACCCTTCGTGAATCGGCCCCCTAATGTATGCATACTAGAAATGTGACGTCAAGCCAGTTATTTATCTAATGTATGTGTGTCTGTGGGAAGTGGGGTGAGTCTGCCTTATAATTCTTAGGAACAGTGTTCAGCTCCTTTCTTTATATAAGGTATATATATACAGTATTGGTAATAACATTTTAAACAATAATGCCCATTAGATAGTTATCTTATTCCAAGAGATGTTAGTACTGTGACTGATAGACTGCTCAGCACAAGTTCAGGAAAATATTAAAAATGAACAATCCAATAACAAATTATTCTTGTTAAATGCGATAATATTATAACTAATTGATGCTGGGCTTTTCTGAAAAGCTGAGTATAAAAAAAGTCTACTTTGGTGAACAGCCATATTAAAAAACGTTGTGTATTATTACAATGTAAAAAGAAATATTGCATTATTTTTATTATTTTTCCAATCAAGTCACCTCAAAAAGGCATACAGAAAACGGCTAGCGTTGAAACGTTGCTTTTAAAAATCGATACATTGTGAAAACAACTCAATTTTTCATAGACTGAAGGACATTTTTGTTACATAAAGTTGGGATTATAAAATGGTTCAGAATGTTAGTAAACTGATATTAGCACAGTATTAAAGTGCCTGTTTGTGATCAGATTGGGCAGCATGTGTCACAGTGATGTTCTATATATTCTGCAGTTAGGGGGAAATAATATTACAAATACATTGTTAATATGTTTCCTGCAGTAGAATTAATCATTTGCCTGATGGTTAATAACCTGAGGTCAGATGTCCAGTCTATTAGCTGTCTGTCCCTGATTGTAGAAGCGTCAGTCTGTGCTATAATCAGTTTATAGATCAATCTGTTTCAGCAATTTGATCCCCAATACAGTTATTTGAAACAGAAAATGAATGTGATGGACTAATTCATAAACAAATCACCTCACAGATACATGAATTATCATTATACTTAGCTTTCCGTATTTGTCATTCTGGGGGCAGATGTATCAAGGGTCGAATATCGAGGGTTAATTAACCCTCGATATTCGACTGCTGCATTAAAATCCTTCGACTTCGAATATCGAAGTCAAAGGATTTTGCGCAATTCGTTCGATTGAACGATCAAAGGAGTAATCGTTCAATCGAACAATTAAATCCTTCAAATCAAACGATTCGAAGGATTTTAATCCATCGATCGAAGGATTATCCTTCGATCAGAAAACTATTAGCAAGCCTATGGGGACCTTCCCCATAGGCTAATATTGGCCTCGGTAGGTTTTAGGTGGCGAACTAGGGGGTCGAAGGAATTTTTAAAGAGACAATACTTTGATTGTCGAATGGTCGAATATTCGAACGATTTTTAGTTCGAATCGTTTGATTCGAAGCCGAAGGTTGTAGTCGAAGTAGCCAATTCGATGGTCGAAGTAGCCAAAAAAAACATTTGAAAATCGAATTTTTTTTCCTCTATTCCTTCACTCGAACTAACTAAATTTGCCCCTTAATGTTATTTATACATAGAAATGTCGCACAATAAAAATAAACACAAAAGAGCGATGTGTGTGTCACAAAGGGGCACATTTACTAAGGGTCAAAGTGAATTCTCCAATTAACAATCTACAGGTGCTACAGCTTATCCCATTCGTTTGTTAATGGTTCGGTTGCTATAGCTCATTATTATAGTTACAGCTATATTTAAAAATTACTGTTCAAGCACTCACCAAGCCGGCTCTGTGGTTCGGGTGTTTCTACCCAAACCCATCGCTAAATCAAATACACTTTTGAGGATCAGAAGCACTCACCGCTCGTCGTCTGAGGCCCGGGTGCTGCGCCCCGAACCCGTAGCTTAAGGGGAAATACTTCACTCGACTCCACCATAGGCGCGCACTCCAACAACTTCTCAGACGCAGCGTAAGATCAAAAAGGTAGTCATAGTGGAGACACACGAAACGCGTTGGGTGTTATTAATGTGAAATAAAGACTTACCTTTTTGATCTTACGCTGCGTCTGAGAAGTTGTTGGAGTGCGCGCCTATGGTGGAGTCGATCAAAGTAAATTCGAAGTGAATTTTTGAATTCAAAAACATTCGAATTTTGAAGTAATTTTTGGGTACTTTGACCATCGAATAGGCCAAAATTCGATTGGCATTGAAAAAACTTTGAATATCCGAAAAACGAACTACTGTCTCTTTAATAACTTCGACTTCGTTCAAGCTTGTTTTTCAACGATTTCTACGAACGATTTGAATTAGATCGAAAAACGGCTGAATTGACTCCAAAAAAAACCTTTGACTATTTTTTTTTACCACTTCGAAATTCGACCCTTAGTATATGTTCCCCAAACAATAAAGTGTCTGTTTTGTTTGTTCATTGTGACATTATGTGAATTAAAATTCTTTATAAACCATTAGTTTTGCCATTCGTGTGTGTGTGTGTGTGGGAAGATGCATTGTAGTCTGAGGTTACAAGTTTCCTCCGTCTACCCTCTGTCCTTCCTCTGGTGCACCAAACTGATTTGATTGCATTTGTTGTTACAACCACACTTTTCCAGATACAACCAGCTCTGATGTTCTATATATTCTGCAGTTAGGGGGAAATAATGTTACAAATAGATTGTTAATATGTTTCCTGGAATAGAAATAATCATTTGCCTGATGGTTAATAACTTGAGATCAGATGATACATCTATTATCACTATACTTGGCTTTCTGTGTTTGTCATTTTAATGTTATTTTTACATAAAAATGTCCCACAATAAAAATAAACACAAAAGAGCGTGTGTGTCACAAAGTGACATTACAATAAAGTGTCCATTTAGTTTGTCCATTGTGATATTATTTGAATGAAATAAGTTACTTTCCACACCAGAAGTGTATAGTGGAAGAGACACTGGATACAGATTTTCAGTAGTAGGTTTTCCCCGGTCCGCCCTCTGGCGCAGTGATTGGTTAATGTGCCTTGTGACTCATCTAATTCTAGCTACCACGTTCTAGACTTCCCCAGTAGATTTTCTGCCAATCTGGTTGTAGAAGGCGTGAACAGTGAAGAGATGTTCATTCATTTGTGCTGTTAGAGGAGGAGCAGAGCTATGCGTTCCGTAAGAGCTACTAGTGGCGCATATACATCCTCAGTGCTGGACGATGGCTTTGCCGCGTGTGTGTGTGACAGGTAAGTGTGACAGTGGAATTGTATTTGGGGAGTAGGACAGTAATACGTGGGCAATGGACTGGCTCTGATATATGGGCAGTGGAGAGATACAGCCTGTGATATCGTATAATGTCCGCACGGTACCGGTGCTGATGGCGGCAGTTCTGCAGTATCCGGACCAGGCGGATTTTTAGGAAAAAGCTATTTTGAGGGAGCGGTACTACACAATTCATTTAAAGTGATGGGAACCTCGGCAAAATGGCACTCACATACTGGCAGCAGGGTCAGGACTAGGGCGTAAAGCTGGTGGCGTCAGGTATGTTCCTTCTGTCACCTACCCCTGGTCCCATGTCCAGGGGTGCAGCGGAGGGGCCAGGATCGCCCGTGCCCATGTCTCCACTTCTCACGTGTGTGCGCCCATCAGAGATAGTCAGGCGACGCCACAAGTGTGACTACCGCTTAGGACATCCGACCTGCCCAGCACTTTCTTTAGAAACACAATAATGTAGTGGTATCCACAGTGTCGGACTGGGGTAACTGGGGACTCTAAGCTACACAGTGCTCCAGGCAGGGCAGCCATCAGGGGGGAGAGTTGTAGGGGGCCCCAAGGGTAAGGGGGGCCGGCCACTCCACACTTACTTGATTAGCTGGGCCCCCCATCTGTCTGAGAGCTGCTGACTTCAGGAAGGCATGGACGTTTAAGGGGCCCTGGGCCACCAATTTATTTTTCTCATGTGGGGTCCAAGCCACCAATATTTTTTAATGGGGGGCAGGACCGCCATCAGAAATCACAGGGCCTCATACAACAAAATTTCCTGGGCCCCCTGAGCTATGCCCACCGCAAGCTCCACCTACAGGTCTGCCCCCCCACCACACAGTAAAAAAACAAAAAAAATATTGGAAGCTAGGGTTCCCACATGTTAATAAAAAATAAAAAGATATTGGTGGTCAGGGCCCTCCATAAAAGAACATTTGTGGCCAGAGCCCCCATCAAAAAATATTGGTGTCTAGGAGCCCACATGAGAAAAAAAAATTGGTGGCCAAAATTGGTGGCCAGCCCCCCCCCCACATTATAAGAAACTTGGTGGCCACGGCCCCTTAAACGTCCATGCCTTCCCAAAGTCAGCAGCTGTGGGGCCCGGCTGATCAAGTAAATGTGGCGTGGCCGGGCCCCCCTTTCCCTCTTGGCCCCCTACAACTCTCCCCCCTGATGGCTGCCCTGATGGGGGGGCCCTGGCCACAAATGTTTTTTTATGGGGGCCCTGACCACCAATATCTTTTTATTTTTTATTAACATGTGGGAACCCTAGCCACCAATATTTTTTTGTTTTTTTACTGTGGGGTGGGGAGGGCGGACCTGTAGGTGGGGCTTGCGGTGGGCGCAGCCCAGGGGGCCCAGGAAATTTTGTCGTATGGGGCCCTGCGATTTCTGATGGCGGTCCTGGCTCCAGGCCAGGGCTTGTGTGTGTGCGCTTGTGGGGAGGGGGTCAGTGCGTGCACTAGGGCTGAGCAGAATAGGGGTGCAGTCTAAGGGTGGCAGGAAAGGAAATCCAGCCCAGTAACAGGTTGGACATTGAAACTGATTTTTTTTAAGTAACATTTTTTATTAAATATAAGGGACAGTGGCAATTAATTCCATGTACAAATACCCTCAGAACTCATTGCAGGATGGCACAGTAATTTTACATGATTTACTGCCTGCACTGCTCTTTGGCTTTGACGGGAACAGTAGCAGAACAAACATCCAGGGACACCTTTGAATAATACAAATGCAGAGATCGTGTACGAGCAGACTGCAGGTCTTAAGTATGATGAGCAGCTCCTCCCTAACCCATCTCTCCTGGGAACTCCAGGGCACAGAAGGAGGCGGGTAGTTTGAGTGCTGGCCAATCGCATGCTCCATAGCTTCTGCTATTGCTTAATTGTCAACCACATAGTGCAGCTCGATTCTGATTGGTTCCTGTGTGGAACTCCCAGAGTCTGCGGCTGAAAGTGCAACGTCTGCGATTTGAGCTGACTCAGAGGGAGACGTTTGATGCTGTTCTGGGTTTGTCTCAGTGTCAACGAGACGCTGTACGTTACAGACGGCTAGGTTGCGTTACGCTCAGAGAGAACAATGGAGGACTCCCGCGACCGGAGGATTCATATAAAGACAAGCAGCAGTCACGGGGATGCCAGTGGGAGCGGAGAGAAAAACAGACATTCTGCTCCTTCAGTACAGACACTTGCACTGCCCTGGAGATCGCGGAATATAACACAGTGGGGCTGAGAACTGTAGTGTTTCGCTTGTGGGCGTTACTGACACGGGTGCCTTTTGGTTATTACATATTTGTTCCTGGGAACAATATGGCGGCTTGGACGTTTAATTATTGTGACTGTCCTCTGTGGTTTCACAATGGAGTGTGTTTGGGTTGAGCGGAGGTTTCCTTTCTACACCCCGCCTTGCATTCTACGCCCCGCCTCCCCTAGTGTCCTGTCCTTGTTCATGTTTTACTATTCCCGTCAACTCGAGTGTCAGCCCATTGTCGGCTTATTGGGATCCAGCTGAGAGGTCTGTGCCGCACTATTTTCGGCTCCGGGATATCTTTAAAAGCAATGGGCGGACTGAGTGCAGTAGGTGAGTGGGACTGGCAGGGGGGCTGCTCAGTGAGTGACTGTTATTGTGCAGATAGAGGGATGTGTAGCACATTACACACATCATTACTATGACTGCCAGTTTTCATTATGGATTTTTTTGTATTACAGGAATACTGAATAATAAATGTCTGTTTTATTTTTTTTTAACACTGGGCGCCTTGTAATAACTGTGATGCAAATTATATATTTTATGTATTGATCTTACTTCACCTACTGTCTGTATAATATGGTGGCTGCCGTTTGTATGTTTTGTGTGGGATTCTGTGCTTTTCTACAGTGACAACTAGAACTTCAGCTACACTCATTGGCTAACCCTGCATTGGCACCGCGTTCATTAACAACCCAATGTGGGACCTGCTCCCTCCCTCTCTTTCTGGAACTTGTAGTTTTGTGCACTCAGTAGCTACAACGCCTTTCTGGTTTCGCTTAGATGAGAAAAACTACAAATCCCAGAATCCTCAAGTATAAACAGACTTTTCCAGCATTGAATGGCTTTAAGCCAAGAAAAAACACGGAGAAATAATAGTAGTGATGTGCGGGTCGAGAATTTCTCAATCCGACCCTAACCCACCCGCATCCGACCTGGGCCCTCTGCTCCCCTTTATTTTTAGACCCGCGCCTGCCCCCCAAAGTGGCGTCACAAAAGGGCCGGGGCAGGCGGAAGTCTATAAATTCTGGGGCCGGAAGCCGGCAGTACTAGGGCGGGGAGAGCAGAAGAAGAGCTCGACCCACGCATTTTGTCCAGGGGTCGGCCCGAACCTGCCCGACCCGCAGGTCCCGCGGGCCTCCTGTCAGCCCGCACATTTTTAGTCCCTTGCTTTTCAACTTGTTTATTAATGACCTGGAGGTGGCCATTGAAAGTACTGTTTCTATTTTTGCAGATGATACTAAATTGTGCAGAACTATAGGTTCCACGCAGGATGCTGCCACTTTGCAGTTGGGAAACTGGGCAGCAAACTGGAAAATGAGGTTCAATGTTGATAAATGCAGGTTATGCACTTTGGCAAAAATAATATAAATGCAAGTTATACACTAAATGGCAGTGTGTTGGGAGTTTCCTTAAATGAGAAGGATCTAGGGGTCTTTATAGATAACACATTGTCTAATTCTGGGCAGTGTCATTCTGTGGCTACTAAATAGAGATGGCGCGAACTGTTCGCCAGCGAACTTGTTCGCGCGAACATCGGGTGTTCGCGCTCGCCGGAAGTTCGCGAACGTCGCGCGACGTTCGCCATTTTGGGTTCGCCATTGTTGGCGCTTTTTTTTGCCCTCTCACCCCAGACCAGCAGGTACATGGCAGCCAATCAGGAAGCTCTCCCCTGGACCACTCCCCTTCCCTATAAAAACCGAAGCCCTGCAGCGTTTTTTCACTCTGCCTGTGTGTGCTGAAGAGATAGTGTAGGGAGAGAGCTGCTGCCTGTTAGTGATTTCAGGGACAGTTGAAAGTTTGCTGGCTAGTAATCGTTTTGATACTGCTCTGTTATTGGAGGGACAGAAGTCTGCAGGGGTTTGAGGGACATTTAAGCTTAGGTAGCTTTGCTGGCTAGTAATCTACCTTCTACTGCAGTGCTCTGTATGTAGCTGCAGTGGGCAGCTGTCCTGCTTCTGATCTCATCTGCTGACTGCTGCAATAACAGTAGTCCTTGTAAGGACTGCTTTTATTTATTTTTTTGTTCCAATACAGAGCAGTATCAAGCAGATTACTAGCCAGCAAACTTACTATCATCTGTCCCTGAAATCACTAACAGCTCTCCCCCTACACTATCTCTTCCAAGCACACACAGGCAGATTTTTCAGATACATTTTTGCCCTTGATCCCCCTCTGGCATGCCACTGTCCAGGTCGTTGCACCCTTTAAACAACTTTAAAATCATTTTTCTGGACAGAAATGTCTTTTTTAGATGTTAAAGTTCGCCTTCCCATTGAAGTCTATGGGGTTCGCGAATATGTTCGCGAACCTTTTTTTCCGACGTTCGCTACATCCCTACTACTAAAGCAAATAAAGTTCTGTCTTGTATAAAAAAGGGCATTAACTCAAGGGATGAAAACATAATTCTGCCTTTTTATAGGTCCCTGGTGAGGCCTCATCTGGAGTATGCAGTTCAGTTTTGGACTCCAGTCCTTAAAGGAGAAGGAAACCTAGTCGGCGCAAAAACCCTCCCCCCCTCCCGTGTGTTGCTCACCCTCCCCCTGGCCTACCCGTCCCGCTGGGCAAATGCCCCTAACTTGTTACTTACCCTTCTGCGCAGGTCCTGTCCACGGAGTTCACAGGCACCATCTTCTCCCACGCGATCTTCTTCCTGCTTTGAATGGCGTTTTGGCGCATGCGCAGTAGGAGAATTTCGCCGGTACGGATCTTCTGCGCATGCGCCAAAAGTCACAAAGTTTTCGTGGCTTTTGGCACATGCGCAGTAGATCGTACCAGCGAAATGCTCCTACTGCGCATGCGCCGGTCAAAGCAGGTAGAAGATCGCTTGGAAGAAGATGGCGTCGGTGAACGCCGTAGACTGGACCTGCGCAGAAGGGTAAGTAACAAGTTAGGGGCATTTGCCCAGCGGGACGGGTAGGCCAGGGGGGAGGGTGGGCAACACACGGGAGGGGGGTAGGGTTTTTGCGCCGACTAGGTTTCCTTCTCCTTTAAGAGGGATATAAATGAGCTGGAGAGAGTGCAGAGACTAAGTGCAACTAAACTGGTTAGAGGGAGGGAAGAGTTAAATTATGAGGGGAGACTGTCAAAGGCGCTTGCGAGGGGACATGATTACACTTTACAAGTACATTAGAGGACATTATAGACAAATAGCAGGGGACCTTTTTACCCATAAAGTGGATCACCGTACCAGAGGCCTCCCCTTCAGACTAGAAGAAAAGAACTTTCATTTGAAGCAACGTAGGGGGTTCTTCACAGTCAGGACAGTGAGGTTGTGGAATGCACTGCCGGGTGATGTTGTGATGCTGATTCAGTTAATGACTATAAGAATGGCTTGGATGATTTTTTGGACAGACATAATATCAAAGGCTATTGTGATACTAAACCCTATAGATAGTATAGGTATGGGTATATATATATAATTTATGTGAGGGTATGGAGGGGTGTGTATATGGACGCTGAGTCTTCATTTGGAGGGGTTGAACTTGATGGACTTTTTTCAACCTGATTTAACTATGTAACTATGTAAGTTTTAGTTGTTTAAAAAACCAGCTGCACTGCCAAACAGAGCCTTGATGTAGGCTGCCAGTCCACATAAAGGCTACCAAATGGCCAATCACAGCACTTATTTGGCACCACCAGGAACATTTTTCATGCTTGTGTTGCTCCCCAACTCTTTTTCCATCTGAATGTTGCTCATGGATTCAAAAGCTTGGGGACCCCTGTCTTACAGGAAGTGGTCACAGTACTGACAGGATGCAGTAGCCCTCCCATATTCCTCCCTGTGTCTCTCTGTTCCCAGTGCCTGTTGTAAAAGATATACAAACAGTGCATATTCATATGATATGTTACCCAATATGTATAAGACATCATCAACTCCTCCTCAAGCCCTTCCCCCTCAAGCTGCCGGCCCAGTCCTCATTGCTGTTTAGTTAGACAGAGCCAGCAGCACCTTAGAGATATTGAGCTGATTCAGGGACCAGAAGTATGCACAGGGGGTGGCTTTACCTGCAGATTTTAACCCCAAAGGTAATATTGTAAAAACGAATCCTTCAATTTAACATTAGATTACATGTTTTAGTGCATTCTTAAAATGTATGGTATATGTCCCCTTTAAAGTAATGGAACCGGCACTGACTGTGGGTGGGTCGGGGGATGAACAGAGGAGGGGAGGGACAGATAGAGGATGGAGGGAGTGACAGGGTAGGGAGAGCTGCAGAGGGGAGGGAATCTGGACTAGGGATAGGCAAAAGAATCTTGAACAGGCACCTGCCCAGCGCCCCTACAGCGTGTCTCTTGTTCCGGCCCTGCTGATCGCTAAGAACAGAAAGAGACTACAGAGTGGGGTGGGGAGTGCCTCACATGTGCAGTACACGCCCCCAAGTGAAGAATTAAAGGAACTGTAGCATCAAAAAATGAAAGTGTTTTAAAGTAATACAAATATAATGTACAGTTGCCCTGCACTAGTAAAACTGCTGTGTTTGCTTCAGAAACACTACTATAGTTTATATAAATAAGCTGCTGTGTAGCAATGGGGGCAGCCATTCAAAGGAGAAAAGGCTCAGGTTACACAGCAGATAAACTCTGTAGAACATAATGGTGTTATCTGTTATCCACTATTTAACCTGTGCCATATAGTCTTTTTTTTTCAATTTCCGCCATTGCTACACAGCAGCTTGTCTATATGAACTATTTTTGTCCAGTTATCAGTTGGGTAGGCCTGTTAGTGGGCTCAATACACAAGTAGATAAGGGGCAAAATTGGTGGTTTAAATCTACATAAGACCACATTAACTCTGATAATTATATTTTATATAAGTGGAAAAGAAAATGATTCTCCTTTATAAAAAAAAAAAAAAACAAACAATAGGTTTTATTTATTTAAAAAAAATATATAGGTGCATTCAGCTTTTTTAAAAAAGTATATCCATAGATTGAGATAATATATATATATATATATATATATATATATATATATATATATATATATATATATATATATATATATATATATATATATATATATATATATATAAAGCTGTCTGTGGTGTCCGCACTCCTTAGCTGATGGACGCGAGGTGCACGATCAATAAGTCATACATAGAGGTTGGAAGGATCAGCACACTCCATTTTGCGATGAAAAAAGTGTTTTTTTATTGAACACACATAACTCCAACGTTTCGGTTCCAAGGATTGATAAAGGTTCCCAGGTGGAACCGAAACGTTGGAGTTATGTGTGTTTAATAAAAAAACACTTTTTTCATCGCAAAATGGAGTGTGCTGATCCTTCCAACCTCTCTCTCTCTCTATATATATATATATATATATATATATATATATATATATATATATATATATATATATATATATAATTCGAAGCCCATGATCAATAGGACCAGTTTTACCCCCCCCTTAGTTTTCCATCTAGACTGCTATATCTCAATGTTAACTACATGCTTTTTGTATGTTACACAATGTAACTTATTCGATTGATACATCAAATGCTGTAGCAAGCAAGGCTACAAAAATAACAATTTAAAAGAACATTTATTATTTATACTGGGGCTCCTGATTAGTTAAAACGCTTCAATTTGTACCTTAAGAAAATTGAAATAGCCAAACACACCACTACCTTAACTAAAATTAATGTTGCCTCTTCCTGTTTTCCAGTTTCCCTGTTTCTCTTGGTTCCCTCGGCCAGGGCACTGATATATCAGGTGGCAGTTTCGTCAGACCTCACTCTTTGTGGATTTTCATGTGAGAAAGATGGCATTTACACACTGGACAAAGCGCCCAATGTTGGTATCTTGGAATACGCTTGTCGAGACAAATCGCAATATTTCAACAGAGCTTACGAGGGCAGAACTCGCCTGAATGAAACCTCTGGCTGCTGCATTATTAAAAATGCCCAAAAATCTGACACCGGGGACTACTTACTGGAATTCCAAGAGTATGGGAAGAGAAAGCAGCTGCTCCAGACTATACCATGTGTGATAATGGGTAAGTATCTCTCGTGTTGGTTGGCTATTATAGGGCTGCCAACATTAAAAAAAAAATATTTTAAAGTTCTTCTTGGACCATTGAAATCCTGAAGTTTGTAGGGAAAGGGTGGAGGCACAGTTAAAAACATTGTTTACCTCCTTGTTTGTGTGACAAGGCACTTGGATTCGGACAAATACATATACTACTAATAAAAGTCAGAATCCCAAATTGAATCCTGAATTCGGTGCATCCTTAGGGCAAACAGGGAAATTAAAGCTACTCTTTGTTTGGTCTGTGTGGTGCAATTGCACTGGTTATTCCCTACATAATGGATTCTTGTTAATAAAATGGTTACAAGGGTGAAGAGAGGGGGTTATATACTAGTCTAATTATCTGATTTGCAAGGGCCAAACATGGGGTAACTTCACTTCCACTATGTGCACTTTTTAGCTCAAGAAACAATCAAAAACAATCTTTTGGCCTATTTTGATCATGAAAAATGTATATTCAGGGCAACCCCTTTTCATTAAACTCATATTGAGGAGATCATGGAGATATGCTGTCCCTTTAAGCAATAGGCTGGGCTTAGGCAGAAACATGTAGTCGTTCTCTACTCGAGTTAGTAATTTGTATCCTAAATGTATATACTTTGCCAGTTGTTATTTATGTATCGTCTTTGTGTAAAGTTACATATTTAATTCTTCATATCACATTTCCTTATTTCACTCCCCAGACCCAGTCTCTTTGACCAACATAACGACCAACCGCAGTGGAGAGAATGTGAGTCTGAGTGTTTCCTACAGTGGGGAAGAGGCCACAGTTCTGTGGACATGGAACGGAGGAGCCCTGCCTGAGAGACACCAGCTGAGTGACAGTAACAAGACTCTCACTGTACCCAGTACTGACACTGGCACATTCACTGTCCTTGTCTCCAACCCAGTCAGTCACACCAGCACTCACTATAACCTCACACTCCCAGGTAAGTGACAGTAACAAGACTCTCACTGTACCCAGTACTGACACTGGCACATTCACTGTCCTTGTCTCCAACCCAGTCAGTCACACCAGCACTCACTATAACCTCACACTCCCAGGTAAGTGACAGTAACAAGACTCTCACTGTACCCAGTAAGTGAACTGAGAATTATCAGCAGATATTAGTCAATAACTCATAGGTTAAAGGGCCAGTAACACCATACATTTATAGTTCATAAACTAGATTGTAGTAAGTAGATAATAGTCCCTTTTATACTGCTTTACCAAGAATTACACTTACCAAACATGTTGACACGTGCCTCAGGTACAATTGGTGCTTAAGCAAATATAGGCTGAGAGCTGCAGAGGGACATAAGCAACTGGGGTGACATGCAAGTCATTGGCATGGCAAGTCCAGTAGTGTGGGTAGAAGGGTTGGGGTGCATTCTGATTTTACTTTACTGAAACTAAAAGTCATTAAGTGCTAGTGATGCCTGGGAAAGGTAAGTGAAATTTTGGTGAGGTACTTTTTTTTCCATGCACTGGAACTGACTTTGTGACTGCACTCACAGCATCTGATTGGTTGGCACATCATCTATGATCAATAACAATGTGTGTGTGTGTGGGTGTTTTTAAATCTGATTGCAGTATTTGGTCTCATCTCTTTGCTTTTTATTTGTGTTACAGATACAGAACTGCGCTTCCAGGCAGAAGAGAAGAGCAGGGTCCATATCCTCTGTGCAGTTCCCTTTGTGTGTGTTTTTGTTGTCATTGTCTGTCTTTTCATAAAGAGAATACACTTGGGAAACAAAGACTCGCAGTTAAAGGGAGCATCCAATCCATGATCTTGTCAACTGCAGCTCATATAAACTGCAATAATTCCTTTTCTCAGTCAGAAAACTATTTAAAATAAAATACTATCGCACTTTGTCCCTTTTGGGCAGCATTTCTATGTTACAGCACTGGTGTATAGAGTTCAGTAGTGAATTTGAACCACAGCTGAATACAGAAATGTCTTTTTATACTGCTCAGATCAAATAAGAGTTTACATATAAATGGCCATTTTAAAATACAGTAAAACTTAAATTTTTCAATCTACTGAGTTTGTTTTCCATCATTTTACTTTATTTTTTGTGGGCCCACCTATATATTACGCATATAACATTTCTCTTTTTGTACATAACCACATTCTCTTGCTATTTGAGTTGGCTCCTTAATGTTTCATGTCTGAGCGGAGGGTGTGGAAAGGGCTATTGCTTTAAATGTATTCAGTTTATTCATTGCACTTTGTGGCTTTAAAAAAAAAAAAAAAGAGCTTTGGCCACTTCTGTTTTTTTTTGTACTGTCTTTTTGCTATTAAACTTATTCTATCGTTTGTGAAGTGTTGTTTATCACATACACACTGTATACACTTTGTAGGCTAGTTTAGTTTTGGTGAGCTTCAGGAATTTCACTTAGAACAACACAGCATACAGGGGAGGTATTTATGTTCTATATCAGGTCTGCCTCTGTGTTTTATTCTTCTTATAGAACAAAAGTATCCCAGCATTTACCATGTGCAGGGTCACCATTAGAAATCACTGGGCCCCTTACAACAACATTTTCTGAGCCCTGCCCACACCACAGTAAATAGGCCACAGAGACATCAGTACTACAAATGGTACCCCCCCCCCGCACACAAGAAATACACAAAACATTGATGGTCAGGGCCCCCATATAAGTTAAAAAAAAAATTGGCACCAGGGTCCCCCATAAAAGTTTTTATAAAACATTGGTGCCTGGGCCCCCATAAAAGTTTAAAAAAAAAAAACATTAGTGGTCATGGCCCCCCCTTACAAGTTAAAAAGAAACATTGGGGCCCCAGAGAATATTTTTTTTAAAAAAACATTTGGCAAGGGCCTATAGATTATTAAAATAATACATCGATGGCTAGGGGTTAAATAAATAAATTAAAAAAAAAAAACATTTGTGTTCAATAGATCTGAACTCGTGGCTTTGGGTCTTTTCGCGGCTTCTGGACTTCGGCAGTTTGGCACGACTTCAGAACTTTCAATGGGCCCCCCTTTAGGCCTGGGCCTGGTACAACAGTAAAGGGTGCAGGCTTGAGTAACAAGGGTGCAGGCTGAGTTATACAGGGAACTCTTGAGTATCACTCGTGTATTATAAGGGATAATGTACCCCCTACTGTAAATGATAAGGATATTAGAAGTCACTGAGGGGTTCTGTGACCATATAAAGGCACAAGGCTGCAGGCTGAGTTATACAGGGAACTCTGAGTATCACTCATGTATTATAAGGGATAATGTACCCCCTACTGTAAATGATAAGAATATTAGAAGTCACTGAGGGGTTCTGTGACCATATAAAGGCACAAGGCTGCAGGCTGAGTTATACAGGGAACTCTGAGTATCACTCATGTATTATAAGGGGTAATGTACCCCCTACTGTAAATGATAAGGATATTAGAAGTCACTGATGGGTTGTTCTATGACCATATAAAGGCACAAGGCTGCAGGCTAAGTTATACAGGGAACTCTGAGTTTCACTCATGTATTATAAGGGATAATGTACCCCTACTGTAAATGATAAGGATATCAGAAGTCACTGAGGGGTTCTGTGACCATATAAAGGCACAAGGCTGCAGGCTGAGTTATACAGGGAACTCTGAGTATCACTCATGTATTATAAGGGATAATGTACCCCCTACTGTAAATGATAAGGATATTAGAAGTCACTGAGGGGTTCTGTGACCATATAACACAATGAGGCTATAGGGCAAGTGCTTTTATACTGGTCACTTCTAATATGCTTCCTCATATTTTATAATTGTGTATACATGTTTTTTACATCATTTTATTTCTTAAAATGCACAAGTTTTAATATGTTTATACTTCACTTTCCACTTTTACTTACTCCTTTCCATTATGTAACATATATCCTTCAGCACTCTTCAGATACTCTCCCTTTTCTCCCCTGCCTAGTGTTTCTCTTTTTGGCCTAAATTTTACCGTTGTCCAGGTCTGAGAATCAAAATAGGCCCTGACATTCCAATTACACAGAGGCCCAATCATTCCCCACCAGCCATTTAAATAAAATTAAAATGTCTATGGCAACTCACACCAGCCCTTCTGGCATTTGCCAAAACTCACAGATTGTCAGTCTGTTCATGCCCATGTGGCTTTACCTGTAGTAGAATGCCAGATTTCCCTGTGTTTAAAGGCAAGATAGTTTCTTGGTTTCTGTATATTTAATACAATAAACGGAGAAAAGTTAACCTCCATCTGTAAACTGCTTCATCCAGACCTGTAATCCAGTAACATAAACCTTGTGCTTATGGGAGAGTGCCCTGTGGGATGGTCTATGGGGCAGATTTACTAAGCTCGAGTGAATTTACAAAGTTAAAAAAGTTCGAATTTCGAAGTAATTTTTTGGATACTTCGACCATTGAATAGGATACTACGACTTTGAATTTACTTCGACTTTGATTCGAAGTAAAAATTGTTTGAATATTCGACCATTCGATAATTGAATACTTCAATCATACTTCGCCAAATTAAAGCTACCGAAGTCCAATGTTAGCCTATGGGGACCTTCCACAGCACTTTTCTAAGTCTTTGCACATTGAATAGAAATCCTTCGAACGATCGAATACGCTAAAAATCCTTCGACTTCGATATTCGAAGGATTTCAAATCGAGGGTCGAATTTCGAAGTTTTTTTAACTTCGAAATTCGACCCTTAGTAAATCTGCCCCTATGTGTTAAGCTCCCCATAGACGCGACAATGCTTCTTGCCGAATGACCGATTTTAGTGAAGTCCGACCAATCCTTCGAAATTATCGTGCGGTTAGTGGGATTCGAACGATCGTACATCTTACGATTTTTCGGCCGACATCTGTCAGGAAATTGATCGGCCAGGTCAAAAAATCTTTGTCGGTCCCAGTGCAATCTATCTATGTTTGCAGGGCCAAGCAGGCAGCTCCCCTTTGTTTTCCTGGCAAATTGGTCTTTTTAGTTGATGGTAAATTCGTACGATTGTTCCGAGAAAATCGTGGTCTCGCGATCAGGATTTGATCTTTTAAAAATCTCAACATCTATGGCCAGCTTTACACAGCTAGTGTTTGTATAAGAGCGGTGGGTTAGTGACATGGGAAGGTACTAAACTCCACCATCCAACCCCTAATTTCCCCTTGTTTTTTAATAGCAACTCTTGTATTGGCAAAAAAGGAACTCCTGTAGTTTGTGTTCATGACCTGTTTTTATCCCCCTTTGAAACCAGCACCCTCTAGTGCCCAATCCATATCAAAAACATAGTCAAGTGCATATATATATATATATATATATATATATATATATATATATATATATATATATATATATATATATATATATATCAATTATTCTCAGACCAGCACTCCCAATTTTAAGAATCAATCATTTTATTTTATGTAAACATCGTATCAATGCCCGACGTTTCGGTCCCTGTTGGGACCTTTTTCAAGGATGATACAAACATTAAAAACTCACATTAAAGGAAAACTATACCCCCAAAATGAATACTTAAGCAACAGATAGTTTATATCAAATTGAATGACATATTAAAGAATCTTACCAAACTGGAATATATATTTACATAAATATTGCCCTTTTACATCTCTTGCCTTGAACCACCATTTCGTGACTCTATCTGTGCTGCCTCAGAGATCACCTGACCAGAAATACTACAACACTAACTGTAACAGGAAGAAGTGAGGAAGCAAAAGGCAGAACTCTGTCTGTTAATTGGCTCATGTGACCTTACATGTGGTTTGTATGTGTGCACAGTGAATCTTACGATCTCAGGGGGCGGCCCTTATTTTTTAAAATGGCAATTTTCTATTTATGATTACCCAATGGCACATACTACTAAAAAAGTATATTATTATGATAATGGTTCATTTACATGAAGCAGGGTTTTACACATGAGCTGTTTTACTCAGTATCTTTTAATAGAGACCTACATTGTTTGGGGGGTATAGTTTTCCTTTAAATAACAAAGTGCATAAGCCCAAACCAATCAGTGCTCTCGTGTGATTAACACTTCAACACAAATCATGTGTGCAATTAAACATCTGTTGACCAATAGCAAGTGATTATTCGTGGTAAAAGTGACAATATAGTATTTGCCATTCATATGCCAACCATATATACATTTATACATGTTTAGTAAAAATTTAAATACGTGAATAAATATTTAATACTTTCTTGCTAAAACCGTGTCCGTGTTATCATTTAAAAGTGTGTACTTGTAATACATTAAAACATCCACAAGATGTCACCAACGTGTCTCACAAAAAGGTTCAAGATGGTGTCATCTTGTGGATGCTAGCGTCAATTCGCTAGCGTTGGCCATTTTAACTTCACTAGCGTAACTTCGCAACTTAACTATACAGTGGGCACATGTGTAGGGCAAAATAAACATTTTATTTGATGTTTTGAAGTTTTCCCAGGTATTTGTAGTGCTGCTACATATTCCTCCATTGAAATTTGAATTTGGCACCGTATGCAAATTAACCATCGCTAGCGTAACTTCGCCTAGCAAATCAACGCTAGCGCAACTTCGCAACCTCACGCTTCCCCTGAGCGCAACTTCGGATTTTAGTGAATTTGCGGAGCGCAAACTACGCCTGGCGAAGTGCGGCGAAGTTACGCCTGGCGCAACTACGAATCTTAGTGAATTTGCCCCATAGTCTTACAAAATAAATCAAGCAAATGCATTATATACAATAGATCTATAGCGACCTCTATTGGTTATCACTATTATTACGGCTAAAAACATATTTTATTATTTTTTTATCAATAAAAATGACAACACTCTGCTAAAATATATAAAACAAAGGAGGGGAAGAGGAATGGTGTGCCTTGGATATTTTATACGATTTTCATTTAATTTGAAATATAGACCTCATCATAATGTCTTAGATACTTACTATTAAGGTTTTTATAGGAACAAATAAACTCTTCTTTTATTTATATCTTAATGCATTAGTTTTGCCTTTTCTAATTTTTTGTATTTATAATTAAAGATATAAATATGTACATATATGCGTGCATATATGAAAAGCGTGATCCTGAGGAATTGTGGAGTTTTCTATAGTCAGATCCCACTAAATATGGATGGGTTGGGCTTTTATTAATTTGTGTGATGATAGATTTATATGTACACACCCAAATATCCTGATGAACTGTCCTATATCCCATCCTGGGTCCAATAAATATGTGTTTAAATATTATAGCCTACATTCAATATGGGTATGTAATGTCATATCTTGTGTTTAGGCCCTTTGGTGTTCTCGTTTCAAGTTTCAGGATCCAAAAAGCTTCTCTTAGGTTAATGGAATGTAATGGGTCACCTCCTCTAAATGGTATCTTTACCTGTTCAATGACTTTAACAGCCAAGTCCTGGATTCCTCTTGAGGAACATTGAGCAAAATGTTTGCCCACAGGGGATCCCTCATCTTTTTTATCAATTGCCCTAATATGCTCCCTAACCCTTTCTTTTAGGCAACGTGTTGTACTTCCCACAACTTATGCAAACCAATAGATAAATGACTCTCTTAGTATTACAATTGTAAAAGCCATCATTTTGACAAGTCCTCCCCGTGACATTGGATTTGAAATCAGGTCCTGTGGAGATGACCGTCCACGTCTTGCACGGCATTGTCCCACATCTGTAAGTGCCTCTAACTTGAGCCTTTGGTCACCAAGCTGGGTGCTAAAATCCTTTCTAGCGTAGGGGCTTTCTTTGAGACATATTATTTTATTATTAACATGTATTTATATAGTGCCAACATATTGCGTAGCACTGTAAAGTAAATGTGATTATACAACTAAATCACATGAATTATATACATAGAACATATGGAGTTACATACATCACAATCAATACAGGTACAAAAGGTGAGGAAGGCCCTATGCAAAAGAGCTTACACTCTAAAGGGAAGGGAGTAATACACAAGGTAGGTGGGAGTGGGCAAGATCGAATTAAGTGGGTGAGAAATGTGGTATTGTATGTGGTGTTGCCTTTGGTAGTTAAGCAGAGTGAGGGTAGGCTTCTCGAAAGAAGTGCGTTTTAAGAGATTTCTTGAAAGCAGAAAGGTTGGGAGAAAGTCGGACAGACTGTGGGAGAGAGTTCGAGGGGAGGGGTGCAGCCCTTGCAAAGCCTTGAATGCGAGCATGTGAGGAGGTAATGAGAGAAGAGTTGAGTAGCAGGTCAGTAGAGGAGCGTAGTAAGCGGTTGGGTGAGTATATAGAGATGAGTTCAGAGATGTAGGGTGGGGCAGAGTTATGAAGTGCTTTGAAAGTCAGTGTCATTAATTTGAATTTGATTCTGAAAGGTAACGGAAGCCAGTGCAAGGATTGACAGAATGGCGAGGCAGAGGAGGAGCGGTTGCTGAGGTGTATGAGCCTCGCAGCAGTGTTCATTATGGACTGGAGAGGTGACAGTCTCTGGAGGGGGGAGGCCAATTAAAAGAGAGTTACAGTAGTCTAGACGCGATATGATGAGAGAGTGAATAAGAATTTTGGCAGCATCTTTTTGTATATGTTCCTTAGATGGAAGTGACATGATTTAACAAGTGACTGGATATGAGGAGTGAATGACAGGGCAGAATCTAGGATAACCCCATATCTGATATCCGTCGACTTCAGTGTCTCAGCTAATCTAGCGTCATTGTATAGAACTGGAATATGTTTCCTGATAATAACTCAGATCTTACTGTACTCTTCACTATACTCCGTTATGAAATTAATTTGGTTCTCCCCTTTAGTGGCAAATATCTTGGTTTTGGGCAAGAACTGTTATTCTTAGATAATCTTCCTGCTTTATCATATGATGCCCTTACGATCTCTTTAGAGTAGCCCCGCTTACGTAGCCTGTCTCCCAGCAATCGAGACTGTTCATTGAAGGTGTCATCTTGACTACAATTCCTTCTATATCTAACAAACTGGCTGTAAGGGAGACTGCGTATGGTATGCTTAGGATGACTACTACTTTAATATTGTGTTTCCTGCTGTCGGTTTCCTAAAAATATTGGGATCAATACCTCCCCTCTGGCAGTTACCTCTTAGATTAAGATCCAGGAAATGAATTTCCAAGTGATTGTGCTCTAGTAAAAAAATTAAATTGTGCGGATTATCATTTAGGTAGGTATGGGAATCATATAACCAATAGAGGTCGCTATAGATCTATTGTATATAATGCATGTGCTCGATTCAATTTGTAAGCCTATGACTAAGGGAAGGCCTATGTATTCCAACAGTACCCAGCAACCAGTACCGGAGTGCCGTCCTCCTGTTCGTGTATCTTTTTTAATTTTAGCAGTGTTAAAGTTCTCAGTTGCTGTAATTCTCGTTTTCTAATTGGGCACCATAATAACACAGTGAGGTTTGTTTCTTTTACCTTTGGTTTGCTATTTAAAAATAATGACAATAAATTAAAACATTTAATAAATGCCAATAAATCTAGGAAAAGATTACCTTATTCTATACATTATTATATGCATTCATATTATTATTATTATTATTGCAAAACAAGAACATTTATAGGAATGCAGGGAGTCGTAAGGACTATTTAAAAAGAACTCCAAGATAAATCGTATTATTTTATTGCAAATATAACAAACTACCACGCAAAATGCAAAATATACTTTTTGATTAATGATTTGTTTTTGTTTCCAAATCAGCCCAGTAGAATGAGACCTTGTTATTTTAAAAAAATCACAAACAAAGCATTTGAGGGGTTTCTTTTCAATTTTGTGATACCCTGGTGTTTTGAATTTGTTGTTTAAACGAACTCCTTTCAGTACTGGGAAACAAATATAACAAAACAAAAATAATAAGAAATAAAGGGAAATATACCGACAATTCGCATTTTCATAGAGTTCTTAGTGGTTTGCTATTTTTCTTACATTATTTGAACAATGTTAATTACACACTCTTTCCTCTTTAAGAGACAACCGTGATTTTCTATATTTTCTGCAATCACGAGAAATAACGTTATAATTTAATATTCAGCCTGATGGTTAAAAACCTGAGAGCAGAGGACAATCACAGTCTATAAGCAGAGCGGGTTGGATACACCTGATTCCTCCCCAGTGTCATTGGTTGTACCGAAAAAATATTCCCATGATTTTATCTTTAGTGTCAGTCCTGCTGAACCTGAGACAGAATAAGAGGGTGTCTGCTCCTCTATTTCCCTGCCTGGGCCCCCCAATGTCTGAAGTTTACTTACAGTGACCCTCTGTATCTCAGCATAATGTTATTTCTACATACAACTGACTAGCAGCAGTTAATATACAATTCAGTGTATCACACAGAATCATAATTGGAATTCTAACAGTAATGTTGTTTCTCCTGTACATTTAGCTGCTTGGAATGCCCTTCTATGGGTTTTCTAGAGGTCTTCTCAATTTTAACATGATCTGTTAACTAGGGATGCACCGAATCCACTTTTTTGGATTCGGCCGAACCCCCGAATCCTTCACGAAGGATTCGGCCGAATACCAAACCGAATCCGAACCCTAATTTGCATATGCAAATTAGGGGTGGGAAGGGGAAAACATTTTTTACTTACTTGTTTTCTGACAAAAAGTCACGCAATTTCCCTCCCCGCCCCTAATTTGCATATGCAAATTCGGATTCGGTTCGGCCGGGCAGAAGGATTCGGCCGAATCCGAATCGTGCAGAAAAAGGCCGAATCCTGGCCGAATCCCGAACCGAATCCTGGATTCGGTGCATCCCTACTGTTAACTGTATTCTTCTTCAATTCACAGTTACACACCCAACAGTGACACAGAAGCAAACATTGCACAAGCGGGTTGTTCACCTTTAAATTAACATTTAGTAGGTAGTAGAGAGTGATATTCTGAGACTATTTGCAACTGGTTTTCATTTTTTATTATTTGTGGTTGTTGAGTTATTTAGATTTTTATTCAGCAGCTCTCTAGGTTGCAATTTCAGCAATCTGGTTGCTAGGGTGCAAATGACCCTAGCAACCATGCATTGTTTTGAATAAGAGACTGGAATATGAATAGGAGAAGGGACTGATCAAAAAGATGAGTAATAAAAAGTAGCAATAGCAATAAATGTGTAGCCTTAAATAGGATTTATTTTTAGATGGGGTCAGTGACCCCCATATGAAAGCTGGGAAGAAGGCAAGTAATTCAACCGCTGAACTGGATTAACCCATGCGTGACATATATACTGCAACATTATATTTCTAAAGAAACTGCTGGTCCACTCTTTCAATAAAACAAATATAATAATAACTAATAATCCCCTACTTGCTGTTCTAATATGTAATTCTCTTCTTAAAGGTAAAACTTGTGAAATGGCGGTCAGTTAACTCTACAATCTCAGCAGGATTGCTGCTTGGAAAATATTAAAAATATTTACTCGTGGTCTAATTACAATATTTTTTCAATTATGCCAGCTCAGAAAAGAGTCTCGGGCATCCAGAAAACGCATAGAATGGAAATACTGCTTACAAAATTTAAAAAAAAAGTTTTATAAATTGACAATAATTGTTTTTTTTATACTTTTTGACACTTGTAATTCATGCACATTCCTGTTAGTAAATAGGTCCTTTTGTGAATGTGATTAGAACAGTGTGCTATAGAATGGAATTAGAATTCTAAGCAACTTTTTAATTGGTTATTTTTTATTTTCTATAGTTTTTTTTAATTCTTTGCCTTCTTATATAAAAGTGTATCCTATGCAACATTATAATTAATAATTAACTGTTAAATTGACAAATTCTGTACTACATACAGTATTTACTTTAATGCTCGTCAATCCTTTTGATTTTTCATATTTATTTTTTGATTATCATCCTTTGTTCCATGTAAAATCTTAATAAAAATATGAATTAAAAAATAAAAAAAATGATTTGCCTTCTTCTTCTGACTCTTTCCATCTAAAAAACAATTGCTCTGTAAGGCTACAAATGTATTGTTATTGCTACTTTTTATTGCTCATCTTTCTATTCAGGCCTCTCCTATTCATATTCCAGTCTCTTATTCAAATCAGTGCATGGTTGCTAGGGGAATTTGGACCTTAGCAAATTTAAAAATATTTTTTTAAAAAACTCAAAGATAAATTCTATTATTTCACTCCAAATTAATAAAAAGCTAAATAACGCAAACAATACAAGTGATAAAAAATGACAACCAATTGCAAATTGTCTCAAAATATCCCTCTCTACATCATACTAAAAGTAATTGCCTTTATGCTGTGATTGCTGATTGGGTACAATCTATCACATTGAGGTTGGAAATAAGAGACGTGCTATAGTAAGAAGTATTCTTGTTATTTAGTGATTATGGCAAAACAAGAATAAATGGAGTCATACGGATAATTTAAAAATATATATTTTAAAAAATCTAAGATAAATTCTACAATTTAATTCCAAATGAATAACTAAATACTTAAACGTAGGAAAAGATACTCTTGATATATCGCTTCAGTCGATAGAGAGGTCTGATTCAATCAGTGCAATTTATAAATAAAGAAAAAAGAAAAGAAAGAACCCCTCTTCTGACTAATAATTCGATGGATCACTTCTAAAAATCAAATTCAAAATTCATCCGCTTGCTAGATACTTTTAATTAATTGTATGATACGTGCTCTTTAAAATATAAATAGTGAATAGCTCAATTAATTGTGAACTCTGCTTTTTTAAAATAACCCTTTAAAATCACTCTAAATAAGACTTTTTTAAACAATTTTAGCTTCAAGCCTTGTAACTAATTATTAGAATTGATCAGGGGGGGGTGGTTGGTTGTGGAAATCAGCGCTCAAATCCTACTCTCTTCTCTTCCCTGTCTATTGTATCCCGCACTGGGATTCTCAAGGGGAACAAGATTTGTGGTTTTGTGAGGTTAAATAGCTCTTTAATGAGACAGGGCCAGAGTTAAAGGACCAGTAACATCAAAAAATTTTTTAAAAAAATTCGTTAGAAAACAACGAAAGAAACACCAAGACAAATTAAAATTTCAAAATTGCAAAGCCTTTATTAAGAAATAACTTACTGAAACTCCACTTCCTGTCCTCTTCTGAAACGGCGATATGGCGACCATCCATAGTGCGGTGCTGGATTTGTCCTCCCTGGCTAGCTCCCATAGGCTTCTGACAGCAGGAAGACGGTGCTGGAAAGCGGACGGCTGGATGAAGAGCTGAAGTGCCCGGTGTGCTCCCGGAACATCCTTGTGCAGAGCAGCGCACCTCTGGGGAGATCTTGCACGGACTCAGCCTCCTACTAATCCAGCCCTGCAGCAGCAGGCGATTCTAAGCGAGTGCCCCAGGCGGGTGGCAGGGCACACAGACATCGCAGACATCCCCTCTGGGACACATCTATCCGCACAGGAGCGTTACATCGCAGGAGCGTTACAAGTGGTGTGCGGCTGGTGCCGGCCGGTGTCTGTGTGAGGCGCAAGAGTACAGGAGCGTTACATCGCAGGAGCGTTACAAGCGGTGTGTGGCTGGTGCCGGCCGGTGTCTGTGTGAGGCGCAAGAGTGAGCGCACACTGACAGCCGCACACTTTTTTCACAGGAAGCAGCAGCACTCGGCCATTCTCATGCACAGATTGCATCGCGCCGCTGCTTGGAAGCCTCCTTAGTCCCGCTCTGGAGAGAGGCTGCTGGGATTGTACCGGTTCCAAGTCAGAGCGATAGAGGCTGTCAGTGTGCGCTCACTCTTGCGCCTCACACAGACACCGGCCGGCACCAGCCGCACACCGCTTGTAACGCTCCTGCGATGTAACGCTCCTGTACTCTCTCGCCTCACACAGACACCGGCCGGCACCAGCCGCACACCACTTGTAACGCTCCTGTGCGGATAGATGTGTCCCAGAGGGGATGTCTGCGATGTCTGTGTGCCCTGCCACCCGCCTGGGGCACTCGCTTAGAATCGCCTGCTGCTGCAGGGCTGGATTAGTAGGAGGCTGAGTCCGTGCAAGATCTCCCCAGAGGTGCGCTGCTCTGCACAAGGATGTTCCGGGAGCACACCGGGCACTTCAGCTCTTCATTCAGCCGTCCGCTTTCCAGCACCGTCTTCCTGCTGTCAGAAGCCTATGGGAGCTAGCCAGGGAGGACAAATCCAGCACCGCACTATGGATGGTCGCCATATCGCCGTTTCAGAAGAGGACAGGAAGTGGAGTTTCAGTAAGTTATTTCTTAATAAAGGCTTTGCAATTTTGAAATTTTAATTTGTCTTGGTGTTTCTTTCGTTGTTTTCTAACGAATTTTTTTAAAAAAATTTTTGATGTTACTGGTCCTTTAAATATCGAGACCACAGTCCTGGTTTTCCTGCCTTTCTTTGCTTTGTGGTGTCCCAGGGATAGAAAAATAATAGGTAGAAAGTTTTGGGACAACTCCACCTTCCTTTATATCCTTTTTCCTGCTTTTATATAGGATTGAGTTGCTGGGTAATCGTTTTATCGCTAATGAATTTGGTTCAACGACTATTTTTCACAGTTTATTAAGTCCCTGGTTGGACTAATGCACTTGCACTTTAAGTATTTAAATTAATTCATTTTTTTTTTTTTCCAAAAGTGTTTTTTATTCAGATACAGCACAAATAAAGTACATTCTGTCGTTGCAATGATACGTATAGTTAGAACCCTTAGTGCAGAAACTGAACATTGGTCAAAGATAATTTTTTAACAAAATCAACAAAACATACAGCTCTAAATACAGCATCCGATCTCAAGAGGGACTCAGTGGGAATGTTGCCAGTATTCTGTTTATCTGATTACTCCCGGGGGGTGCAAAAACCAGTCTGTCTTGTTCGCGTTGCCAGGTGTCGAGGTACTGGGATGACTCCATGACCAGTGGGTGGTCTCTGAGCGATTCTTCATCGTACCAAGTTGTACGGCGAAACGTGTAAACCGTAAGGCATCTAGTGTGAAGTGGGAGTGATGTCACATACGACATCCAGGTGGTAAAGAATTTCAGAGCATTGTGTTCTTTTTTGGTCATTGCTTCCAACCAATCCATGTGAAATAAATGGTGTAATTTTTGTTTGACTATCAGAATAGATGGGGGTTCTGCAGTCAGCCATTGTTGTAAGATCGTTTTTCTCGCCGCCGCAGCTAGTCTGCCTATCAGGCATTTCTCAGATTTCGACATCTGGGTATAGTAAGTAGTTTGACTAAATAATGCCCATTCAACTAGTGGTTGGAGGGGTTTCCCGATCATCTGGCCACCGTATGTGACCACCTCCTGCCAAAATGTTTGCAGTTTCGTGCACGACCAGAGGCTATGTAGCAAATCAGCTCTTGGTGAGGCACAGCGTAAACAGTTGTCAGAGGAGAGATTCCCCATTTTATGCCTTCTAAGTGGGGTAAGATAGGAGTTATGTAAAATTTGCAGAGACATCTCTTGATATCTACTCGCTGGGAGTAGCTGCATTGTTTTCATATGATAGTTTAGGATGTCTGATTGCGTTACGTCGGGGATATCCTTGGTCCATTTAAAGATTGGGTTGTCCTCATTATCCGTGTCTATTATAGTCCGTATAGTCTGGTATATTTGTGATGTGGAATGTTTGACCATTGTATTTTTCCATAGTCTGTAAAGTGGGTCTTCCTTGTCTTTGGCAGTTAAGTGAGACAAGGTGTGGGTCGTGAAATGAAGGAGTTGAAGTCTCAAAAATACGTGTTTTGTAGTGTATGGGAAGTTTTCCATTAATCGTGTTTGAGTAATTGGGGAGTATTCATTCGTTAATAAGTCTTTGAGGATAGAAAGTCCGTCGCTACGCCATTGGATGAGTATCGGGTTATGTAGTCCTATGGGGAATTGTTTGTTCCCTATCCAGGTTAAACATGGAGATACGGTTGGTGATAGGCCTAGTTTTTTCCTAGTGACATGCCATGCTTTGTAGGTGTCTGCGAATAGGGGGTTGTCTCGAAGGCATAAGGGGGTATCGGTGGGCGAAACGTGTAGTAGATAATTGAGAGAGTAGTCTCTGCTTAGGTATTGATCTAGGGATGGTGTAGCGTATTGATTTTTGTGGAGGAGCCAATTCCCTGCATAACGTAATAGCGCTGCGGTGTTGTAGTCTTTAATATTGGGGAGATTGACTCCTCCCTGAGCTTTGGGTTGTTCCAATTTGAACAAGCTGATTCTGGGTCGTTTTCTATTCCAAATAAAGGTTCGGAATATATGGTTAATTCGTTTGATATCTGTGGGTTTGATGTAATAAGGTAACATTTGTATGGGATATAAAAGCTTCGGAAATATGATCATTTTTATTAAATGTATTCTGCCTAGAAAGGTAAGGTGTAAATGTTTCCATTGTTGTGTCTCCTGTTGTATTTCATCAATAGTCTTCCTAATGTTGAGCTCGTATAGACGGTTATAATGTGATGGAATCATAATCCCTAGGTATTTAATGTTAGTATTGGTCTTTTTAAAGGGAAAGTGAGGGAGCCAGTCCGTGGGGTCGGAGTGGTGAACCTATGCACTTTAAGTACTTAATTAATTGTAAAGGAATGAAATAATGGCAGAAATGTTTTGATGTAGTCTGTCCTTTATAACAAGATAATGAATTAGCACTGAAGTAGCACCTTAACTTTATAACTATAATCTGGTAACTCATTAATTTTAATTAATTGAGCTATTCACTATTTATATTTTAAAGAGCACGTATCATACAATTAATTAAAAGTATCTAGCAAGTGGATGAATTTTGAATTTGATTTTTAGAAGTGATCCATCGAATTATTAGTCAGTGGAGGGGTTCTTTCTTTTCTTTTTTCTTTATTTATGAATAACTAAATACTGCAAATATGTATTCTGGTCTAAATTGCGAAACATACTCATTACTAAATGATTCGCTTTTGTTTCCAAAACAGTCCAGTGAAATGAAAGATAAACGATTATATTTTAAAAAAAAAAAAAAGGCAAAAGCAAAATGTGTTTTCCTTGGAAACAAAATTAACCAAAACAACATTAAGATATTGCGCCTCACGTCGTTGTGTATTTCATTCATTTTTTTTGTTTTAAATTGTGTCCATTTGATCAACTTTGATCGAAACAAAATGAGTTAATAGTATTTAGTTCCATGGTCAGTTTGTTATATTTGTTACATTATTTCCCGTTGTAGAATCATAAATTGCGATGTTTATAAATTCCCAGGGAAACCCGCAATCAGGAGAAATAATGTTATAAAGACATCGCTATTAATATGTTTCCCTCGGTACAATTAAACCGGCTGGTCGTTTATATACAGAGAGTGTCCGACTAGACTGTATGAAATAAATTGTGTAAATAAAATACATCTGCACCGACTTTCCTTGATCGTTTTGTCCTTTCGATTTTCAACTCCGCTGGATCTGATACAGAATTGTGGGTCTCTGCTCTGACTTTCCCCCCGATCTGCCCTGCAGTGGCCGAGATGTACATACAGTGCGCACATAATAGCGCCATTTTATACATTCGCCGCTAAACTCCAATCGTTTTATTTCAATGAGAAATCCCTGTTCAGCAGATGTTTTTTTCTTAAGTGTAGTAGATGGAGGTGTCGGTCAGTGTTTACTGATGCATAAATCATTGATCTATTTTAGTAATTTGATTCATGATACAATAAAATCAATATAGAAATGTGACAAACGAATCCTTAAACAAATCTCGTGTATACATGAATTATCTCTATAGTTTCCATTCCCTGGGTTATTTTCATATTCTTAGTTCATACAAAATGACCTGCAATTAAAATACACAAATAGAAAAGAACAGGAAATTATAAAGTGTCATATTGGGCTTCTAATATTAAAGACATGTTTATTTAAATGTCTCCTCTTTTTTAGCTGTGTCACATGACAAGTCAAGTGTTGTGGGAGGTGTCAGGATCCTGCTTCGCTTATTTATAATGAGAGTTTATAAGGAGAGTTGTTAATAAGGAGAGTTTATTTTCATAGGACTTATATTTTCCTGCTGCTCACATATTCTGGATATTCTCTATAGTCGTTCAACTTCTGCGTTTCCCCTGCATTTCCGACATGAATCACCACCACTCACTGCCAGAGCCCCAATCTCTGCTCTTTAGTACGGGTAAAGGAATATAAATTACCCCCAATACCATTTATCCTCTGTATTGCAAACTTCAACTATTTTCTTGTCCCCCTGAGTAATCTTCTTTGCTTTTCTTTTTCCTTTCTTGCTTTTATTCATCCTTCCTCAATAAGGGTGTTACCTGATCACATTCAGGGACACTTACAATAAACCACACCCTAATCCAACTAAAATGTTAGAACCCCTTGTGTGAATTCCATTCATTTAAACCTCAATGTTCAATCGTTAATTTACCCTCGATATTCGACCGTCGAAGTAAAATCCTTCAACTTCGAATATCGAAGTTGAAGGATTTACTGCATTTCCTACGATCGAAGGAAAAATCGTTTGATCGAACGATTAAATCCTTCGAATCGAACGATTCGAAGGATTTTAATCCATCGATCGAACGATTTTCCTTCGATCAGAAAATTGTTAGGAAGCCATAGGCTAACAATTGTTAGGAAGCCCATAGGCTAACATTGCACCTCGGTAGGTTTTAGGTGGCGAAGTAGGGGGTCGAAGTTTTTTTTAAAGAGACAGTACTTCGACTATCGAATGGTCGAATAGTCAAACGATTTTTACTTCCAATCGTTCGATTCGAAGTCGTAGTCGAAGGTCGAAGTAGCCAATTCGATGGTCGAAGTAGCCAAAAAAATCATTCGAAATTCAAAGTTTTTTTTATTCTATTCCTTCACTCGAGCTAAGTAAATGTGCCCCTAAAAGTCAACTCAATGGTGAACAACCCCTTTTATAGTGATCATAGCCCACACTATTGTGTATAATCAGTTTTTAAATTTCAGTTTAACTTTATAGTATTAGCTGGTTAAAAGCATTCAAGGACCAGTAACATCAAAAAATGAAAGTGTTTTAAAGTTATAAAAATATAATGCACTGTTGCCCTGCACTGGTAAAACTGGTATGTTTGCTTCAGAAACACTACTATTGTTTATATAAATAAGCTGCTGTGTAGCAATGGGGGCAGCCATTCAAAGGAGAAAAGACTCAGGTTACACAGCAGATAAGCTCTGTAGAACATAATGGTTTTATCTGTTATCCACTATTTAACATGTGCCATATAGTCTTTTGTCAATTTCCACCATTGCTCCACAGCAGCTTGTTTATATGAACTATAGTAGTGTTTCTGAAGCAAACACATCAGTTATACTACATGATATTTCACATATAGTCCCACTTCCAAAGTGAGGCAGTCGTTTAAGCAGTGATGCCACAAATGATTAATAAGGGAAGACGGAGGAACGTATGGTTAAAAGTGGCTGAGGTTAAACAATTAATAAACCACAAATAATAAAAAATACAAAAACAATTGCAAAATATCCCTCTCTACGTCATACTAATTAAAAGGCGAACAGCCACTTTGACATGAACACCCTAGCAACAAACTGGAGTTGTTGTTTATGTTTAAGTTAAAGAGATTCCGTCCTCACCCCAGAAAATGTGTCTGCTGAATTTGGTTGGAAATTCTGCCTCTTTATAGCAGTTTCCACGCAGTAGGTTTAGCCACCAGCCACCAGCCTCCCCCCCAACTCCTCTCTCCTACCAAATTTCTGCTCAGCAACTCCTCTCTCCTGTGTCCCTGGTATAATACTCACAGAGGTAGGTGCTTATGATCTTAGTGCTCCCCATCACTAGGCGCCTGCTTTTTATGCTGACCCCTAGATTCAGCCCTGCTCACCTCAAACCTTTCTCTCCCCAGACCCAGTCTCTGTAACCAGTATAATGACCAACCGCAGTGGCGAAAATGTGAGTGTAGTTTCCTACAGTGGGGAAGAGACCACAGTTCTGTGGACATGGAACGGAGGAGCCCTGCCTGAGAGACACCAGCTGAGTAGGGATGTAGCGAACGTCGGAAAAAAAGTTCGCGAACATATTCGCGAACTTGCGCAAAAATGCGAGCGGTTCGCGAACGGTTCGCGAACCCCATAGACTTCAATGGGAAGGCGAACTTTAACATCTAAAAAAGACATTTCTGGCCAGAAAAATGATTTTAAAGTTGTTTAAAGGGTGCAACGACCTGGACAGTGGCATGCCAGAGGGGGATCAAGGGCAAAAATGTATCTGAAAAATCTGCCTGTGTGTGCTTGGAAGAGATAGTGTAGGGGGAGAGCTGTTAGTGATTTCAGGGACAGATGATAGTAAGTTTGCTGGCTAGTAATCTGCTTGATACTGCTCTGTATTGGAGGGACAGAAGTCTGCAGGGATTTGAGGGACATTTTAGCTTAGGTAGCTTTGCTGGCTAGTAATCTACTGTTCTCTTTAAACAACTGCCATACGTTGCCCTTGTAGGCATTGTTTGCCCAGTTTTTTTGGACGCAGCCACTGAAGCACAGTTGCCAGAAAAAATATGCCATATAAATGCTGAAAATAGTCATTTTTCGCCATACGTTGACCTTGTAGACATTGTTTGCCCAGTTTTTTTTGGACGCAGCCACTGAAGCACAGTTGCCAGAAAAAATATGCCATATAAATGCTGAAAATAGTAATTTTTCGCCATACGTTGACCTTGTAGACATTGTTTGCCCAGTTTTTTTGGACGCAGCCACTGAAGCACAGTTGCCAGAAAAAATATGCCATATAAATGCTGAAAATAGTCATTTTTTGCCATATACGTTGAGTCAACGTATGGCAAAAAATGACTATTTTCAGCATTTATGTGGCATATTTTTTCTGGCCTCTGTGCTTCAGTGGCTGCGGCCAAAAAAACTGGGCAAACAATGCCTACAAGGTCAACGTCGTTGACCTTGTAGGCATTGTTTGCCCAGTTTTTTTGGCCGCAGCCACTGAAGCACAGAGGCCAGAAAAAATATGCCATATAAATGCTGAAAATAGTCATTTTTTTGGTCGCAGCCACTGAAGCACAGTTGCCAGAAAAATTATGCCATATAAATGCTGAAAATATAAATTTTTTTGGTTGCAGCCACTGAAGCACAGAGGCCAGAAAAATTATGCCATATAAATGCAGAAAATATGCATTTTTTTGGTCGCAGCCACTGAAGCACAGTTGACAGAAAAATTATGCCATATAAATGCTGAAAATATAAATTTTTTTGGTTGCAGCCACTGAAGCACAGAGGCCAGAAAAATTATGCCATATAAATGGAGAAAATATGCATTTTTTTGGTTGCAGCCACTGAAGCACAGAGGCCAGAAAAATTATGCCATATAAATGCAGAAAATATGCATTTTTTTGGTTGCAGCCACTGAAGCACAGAGGCTAGAAAAATTATGCCATATAAATGGACAAAATATGCATTTTTTTGGTTGCAGCCACTGAAGCACAGAGGCCAGAAAAATTATGCCATATAAATGCAGAAAATATGCATTTTTTTGGTTGCAGCCACTGAAGCACAGAGGCCAGAAAAATTATGCCATATAAATGCAGAAAATATGCATTTTTTTGGACGCAGCCACTGAAGCACAGTTGCCAGAAAAAATATGCCATATAAATGCTGAAAATAGTCATTTTTCGCCATACGTTGACCTTGTAGACATTGTTTGCCCCGTTTTTTTGGACGCAGCCACTGAAGCACAGAGGCCAGAAAAAATTAAACCAGTAGGGTTTGCACCCTAGTTTGTAACGGTGGCGGAGGGAGGAGGACGCTAAAGGACAGCTGTGTGTGGAGTCATGAGGCTTGAAGAGAAGGACAGCTGCATAGAAGTCAGAACAAGTCTTCCGGCGTGCAGTAACCCTCCGAGATCCACCCCTCATTCATTTTAATAAAGGTCAGGTAATCGACACTTTTGTGACCTAGGCGAGTTCTCTTCTCAGTTACAATCCCTCCTGCTGCACTGAAGGTCCTTTCTGAGAGCACACTTGAGGCTGGGCAAGACAAGAGGTTCATGGCAAATTGTGACAGCTCTGGCCACAGATCAAGCCTGCGCACCCAGTAGTCCAGGGGTTCATCGCTCCTCAGAGTGTCGATATCTGCAGTTAATGCCAGGTAGTCCGCTACCTGCCGGTCGAGGCGTTCTTTGAGGGTGGATCCAGAAGGGTTGTGGCGCTGCCTTGGACAGAAAAACATTTGCATGTCTGATGTTACAGACCGGCCAAAGGGCTTTGTCCTTGCAGGTGTGCTCGTGGCAGGATTACTGGCACCTCTGCCCCTGGAATGTTGATGAGTTCCTGAAGTGACATCACCCTTAAAAGCATTGTACAACATGTTTTGCAGGCTGGTTTGTAAATGCCGCATCTTTTCGGACTTGTGGTATGTTGGTAACATTTCTGCCACTTTATGCTTGTACCGAGGGTCTAGTAGCGTTGCGACCCAGTACAGGTCCTTCTCCTTAAGCCTCTTGATACGGGGGTCCTTCAACAGGCATGCCAGCATGAAAGACCCCATTCTCACAAGGTTGGATGCAGAGCTATCCATCTCCGCTTCCTCATTATCAAGGACTGCATCATCCACGCTCTCCTCCCCCCAGCCACGTACAAGACCAGGGGTCCCCAAAAGGTCACCACTAGCCCCCTGGGAAGCCTGCTCCTGTTGGTCCTCCTCCTCCTCCTCCACAAAGCCACCTTCCTCCTCTGACTCCACTTCTGGCACCTCTCCCTGCGTTGCAGCAGGTGCCTGGGTTCGTTCTGGTGATTGCGACCATAAATCGTGCGCTTCCAGCTCCTCGTCACGCTGGTCTACAGCCTCATCTGTCACTCGTCGCACGGCACGCTCCAGGAAGAAAGCGAAGGGTATTAGGTCGCTGATGGTGCCTTCGGTGCGACTGACCATATTTGTCACCTCTTCAAAAGGTCGCATGAGCCTGCAGGCATCGCGCATAAGCACCCAGTAACGGGGGAAAAAAATCCCCAGCTCTGCAGATCCAGTCCTACCACCCAGTTCAAAAAGGTACTCGTTGACGGCCCTTTGTTGTTGCAGCAGACGTTCCAACATAAGGAGCGTTGAATTCCAGCGAGTCTGGCTGTCAGAAATCAAACGCCTGACTGGCATGTTGTAGCGCTGCTGAATGTCAGCAAGGCGTGCCATGGCTGTGTAGGAACGTCTGAAATGGGCCGACACCTTTCTGGACTGGGTGAGAACGTCCTGGAATCCTGGGTACTTGGAGACAAAACGTTGGACTATTAAATTTAACACATGTGCCATGCAGGGCACATGTGTTAAATTTCCCAGTCTCAACGCTGCCAACAGATTGCTTCCATTGTCACACACCACTTTTCCGATCTGCAGTTGGTGTGGGGTCAGCCACCGATCGGCCTGTGACTGCAGAGATGACAGGAGTACAGATCCGGTATGGTTTTTGCTTTCCAGGCACGTCATCCCCAAGACAGCGTGACAACGGCGTACCTGGCACGTCGAATAGCCTAGGGGGAGCTGGGGGTGCACAGGTGTGGAGGAGGAGAAGGAGGACCCAGCAGCAGAGTAAGAAGAAGAAGAGGAAGAAGACGAGGTAGAGAGCGATGGAGGAGTAGAGGTGGTGGCAGAACCGCGTGCAATCCGTGGCGGTGACACCAACTCCACTGTTGTTGTTGTTGTTGAGCTACCCATTCCCTGCTTCCCATTCCCAGCCATTACCAAGTTCACCCAGTGGGCAGTGTAGGTGACATACCTGCCCTGACCATGCTTGGAGGACCATGCGTCAGTAGTCATATGGACCTTTGGCCCAACACTAAGTGACAGAGATGCGGTAACTTGGCTCTGCACATGTTGGTACAGGTGTGGTATTCCCTTTTTAGAAAAAAAATTGCGGCTGGGTACCTTCCACTGCGGTGTCCCAATTGCTACAAATTTGCGGAAGGCCTCAGAGTCCACCAGCTGGTATGGTAAAAGCTGGCGGGCTAAGAGTGCAGACAAGCCAGCTGTCAGACGCCGGGCAAGGGGGTGACAGTCAGACATTGGCTTCTTACGCTCAAACATGGCCTTCACAGAAACTTGGCTGGTGGCAGATGACTGGGAATGGGAACAGGTGGTCAAGGTGGAAGGCGGAGTGGAGGGTGGTTCAGATGGGTCAAGGAGAGCAGAGGTAGAGCAGTAAGATGCTGGACCAGAAGGAGTGTGGCTTTTAGTTTGCCTGTTGCCTTTGAGGTGTTGCTCCCAAAGTGCTTTGTGCTTGCCGCTCATGTGCCTTCGCATAGAAGTTGTACCTATGTGGCTGTTGGACTTACCAAGGCTCAGTTTCTGACTGCACTCATTGCAAATTACAATGCTTTTGTCAGAGGCACACACATTAAAAAAATGCCACACTGCTGACTTTTTGGAAGTCTGCGATCTGGCGGTAACAGTAGAAGTTGGCGGCATTGGCGGCAATGGCGGGTGCGTTGGCCGGCTGAACACAGGTGCCGATACATGTTGTTGCCCTACTGATCCCTGCGGGCTGGCCTCCCTGCTTCTTCTAAGTCTTATTCTCCTACTGCCTCTCTGACTCTCCGTCTCTCCATCTGAACTACCCTCCTCTTGCTATCTTCTACTAGGCACCCACAAAACATCAATCTCCTCATCATCATTCTCCTCAGATGCATCAATTTCTTCTGACACATCACAGAAGGAAGCAGCAGCGGGGACCTCCTCCTCCTCCTCATCACTCATCATTATGTCCATCTCTGTCGTGTTCTCTGCCAGAATTAAATCTGGTGTAACGTCCTCATCTCCTTCATCTTCTTCTGCCAATAATGGTTGCGCATTACTCAGTTCAAGAAACTCATGGGAAAATAACTCCTCTGACTCCAGTGAAGAAGGGGCACCGGTGGTGGAGGAAGTGTTACGTGGGGTGGCCATAGCAGTGGAGGATGAGGAGGATGTTGTGGTAAAGTTAGAAACGGTAGAGGATGGGGTGTGCTGTGTAAGCCAGTCAACTACCTCTTCAGCATTTTGGGAGTTCAGGGTCATTGGCTTTTTAAAACTGGGCAATTTGCTAGGGCCACAGGATTGCATAGCAGCACGGCCCCTAGCACGGCCTCTGCGTGGCGGCCTGCCTTTGCCTGGCATTATTTTTAAAAAAACAACAACAACAAAAACTCAGTTGGTTTTTCTGGAAACGATAATACACACAGCTAGATGGCAGTTTGAAGAAAACAGTGTGCAAATAATGCCTACAAGATCAACGTATACACTACTACAGCGGTGGATACGGATTACGTAAAATATATGAATGCTGCTTGAAAAAAAGTAACTCAAGTGGTTTTTCTAGAGACGATAATATTATCAATATTTAGACAAAATGTGAACAAGCTCACACAGCTAGATGGCGGTTTGAAGAAAACACTGTGCAAATAATGCCTACAAGGTCAACGTATACACAGCGGTGGATACGGATTACGTAAAATATAAGAATGCTGCTTGAAAAAAAGTCACTCCGGTGTTTTTTCTGGAGACGGTAATATTATGGATATTTAGACAGAATGTGAACACGGGCACACAGCTAGATAGCAGTTGGTTGAATAACACACTGGGCAAAAAATGCCTACAGGGCAAATAATGCCTACAAGGTCAACGTATACACAGCGGTGGATACGGATTACGTAAAATATAAGAATGCTGCTTGAAAAAAAGTCACTCCGGTGTTTTTTCTGGAGACGGTAATATTATGGATATTTAGACAGAATGTGAACACGGGCACACAGCTAGATAGCAGTTGGTTGAATAACACACTGGGCAAAAAATGCCTACAGGGCAAATAATGCCTACAAGGTCAACGTATACACAGCGGTGGATACGGATTACGTAAAATATAAGAATGCTGCTTGAAAAAAAGTCACTCCGGTGTTTTTTCTGGAGACGGTAATATTATGGATATTTAGACAGAATGTGAACACGGGCACACAGCTAGATAGCAGTTGGTTGAATAACACACTGGGCAAAAAATGCCTACAGGGCAAATAATGCCTAAAAGGTCAACTTATACACTACTACAGCGATGGATACGGATTACGTAAAATTTATTATGGCTGCTTGAAAAAAGTCACTCCGGTGTTTTTTCTGGAGACGGTAATATTATGGATATTTAGACAGAATGTGAACACGGTCACACAGCTAGATAGCAGTTGGTTGAATAACACACTGGGCAAAAAATGCCTACAGGGCAAATAATGCCTACAAGGTCAACGTATACACAGCGGTGGATACGGATTACGTAAAATATAAGAATGCTGCTTGAAAAAAAGTCACTCCGGTGTTTTTTCTGGAGACGGTAATATTATGGATATTTAGACAGAATGTGAACACGGTCACACAGCTAGATAGCAGTTGGTTGAATAACACACTGGGCAAAAAATGCCTACAGGGCAAATAATGCCTACAAGGTCAACGTATACACAGCGGTGGATACGGATTACGTAAAATATAAGAATGCTGCTTGAAAAAAAGTCACTCCGGTGTTTTTTCTGGAGACGGTAATATTATGGATATTTAGACAGAATGTGAACACGGGCACACAGCTAGATAGCAGTTGGTTGAATAACACACTGGGCAAAAAATGCCTACAGGGCAAATAATGCCTAAAAGGTCAACTTATACACTACTACAGCGGTAGTAAAATAAAAAAAAGTTAAATAAAAAAAGAATGAATATTAAAAAAAAAAAAATTAAAGTTGGTGCTGCTGAACTACTAGGAGCAGCAGATTAGCACACCAGTCCCACTCCCCAACACTGCTAGACTAATAGCACTGGGCTCTTATAGTAGTAGTAGTAGTAGTAGTAGTAGTAGTAGTAAAACAACAAAAAAATAAATAAAAGCAGTCCTTACAAGGACTATTGCTATTGCAGCAGTCAGCAGATGAGATCAGAAGCAGGACAGCTGCCCACTGCAGCTACATACAGAGCACTGCAGTAGAAGGTAGATTACTAGCCAGCAAAGCTACCTAAGCTTAAATGTCCCTCAAACCCCTGCAGACTTCTGTCCCTCCAATAACAGAGCAGTATCAAAACGATTACTAGCCAGCAAACTTTCAACTGTCCCTGAAATCACTAACAGGCAGCAGCTCTCTCCCTACACTATCTCTTCAGCACACACAGGCAGAGTGAAAAAAAGCTGCAGGGCTTCGGTTTTTATAGGGAAGGGGAGTGGTCCAGGGGAGAGCTTCCTGATTGGCTGCCATGTACCTGCTGGTCTGGGGTGAGAGGGCAAAAAAAAGCGCCAACAATGGCGAACCCAAAATGGCGAACGTCGCGCGACGTTCGCGAACTTCCGGCGAGCGCGAACACCCGATGTTCGCGCGAACAAGTTCGCCGGCGAACAGTTCGCGCCATCTCTACAGCTGAGTGACAGTAACAAGACTCTCACTGTACCCAGTACTGACACTGGCACATTCACTGTCCTTGTCTCCAACCCAGTCAGTCACACCAGCACTCACTATAACCTCACACTCCCAGGTAAGTGACAGTAACAAGACTCTCACTGTACCCAGTACTGACACTGGCACATTCACTGTCCTTGTCTCCAACCCAGTCAGTCACACCAGCACTCACTATAACCTCACACTCCCAGGTAAGAGACAGTAACAAGACTCTCACTGTACCCAGTAAGTGAACTGAGAATTATCAGCAGAGATTAGTCAAGAACTCATAGGTTAAAGGGCCTACCGGTGGATGTGTCTCCTTATGTACCTTGGGTAAATGATAGAAAATTGGAATGGTTGGATGTTGAACTTTTAAAAATCTGTTTGTCTATCATTGAGTAGATTTTGTGATCTTGCTTTATCTACTAGTATCAATAATTGACATTGAAATTGCTTGGTGGGATTGGAAGGCAGGCATGTATAAGACAGTGTCCAAGAGATGGCATATGGCTTCCACATGGTAGTCCTCAAAATCCAGTATAACCACCATTCCTCCTTTGTTGGCAGATCTGACTACAATAGATTTATCATTTTCAATATTTTTTAAGGCCTGTTTCTCCTTTAAAGAACATGTAAAGCCTATAAACCCTTACCATGTCTTTAGGGTGGGCACATATTCCCCACACAAACTGCATCATTGTCTCTGTATTTTTCCCCTTTGTTAGCCGTATCTTCCTGAATGCAAGATCTGCTTCAACCAGGTGGCCAAACATTTACATTTGCATATCCAGCCACGCCTGATGACCTTTCTCAGTTTTTTTGTAATAAAGTTTCTTTGCAAATCTCATAATTGACAAACATTCTCTTACATTATAAACTGCATTAAATTTTATCTGTACCTTTGTTTAGTTCTGTTTGTAATTTATTTTAAACTACATAAAATAAAATCACAAAATTATATTTTTTCTATTGATACTATTGCTTCAAAAACAACAACATTTCAACATTTATTTAATCGTAAAATATCATTGTTTCCCCAAACCCATAAAAACACAAATAGTTGTAGCACATACAAATACACTTATAGACTTACACATGTATAATTCCACTCACTCATGTAATCCCAATCATACATATCCCACTCACACATGTAATTCCTCTCACTCATACATGTAATCCCACTCATACATGTATAATCACACACACCTAGAAGCTGCAACGGAATAGAATGAAAAAGGGGCAATGGAAAAGAATGAAGAAGCCTGCGCCGGAGAAGAACGAACAAGCCCTGACGGAAAGGAATGAAGAAACCATCACCAGAGAATTACGAAAATCATTCTCCAAGGAGGAATTTTAAGAATAATTATATATAATTTATAGATTCATAGATAATTCATAGAATAATTGATAGATTGGGAAAAAAATACTTGCCAGCAGGGGTGGATTAACACGTAGGATAACTTAGCCTGATGAGACTTATGAAACTGCTCTTACTGCTATAAAGAACTTTTTCGTGCCAGGAGTAAATGTGGTTGCTGAAAGATGTAAATTCTGCCAACGTGGACAGCGTAATGGCGAATCCACAGTACAATGTGTAGCAGCTTTGAGGGATCTGGTTGTTACCTGTGAGTTTGGGAATCTAAAGATGAAATGCTAAGTGACCAAATAGTGTAAAAAACAAACTCACCTCACATTAGAAAGAGACTGCTCCTAGAGCAGGATTTAACCCTTGCAAAGGCTATTACAGTTGCTAGCCAAATTGAAACAGCAGTGGCAGAGGCTAAAACTCTCAGTCAGGGAACTGCTGGAAATGTACAGACTCTGAATTCAGCACTGTGGCCTAATAATGCACAGTCACAGGCAAAATACAGTGCTAAGGAAAGGGATTCACTGCAAAACAGTGCAGCAAATACAAATAAAAAAATACTGCTTTTGCTGTGGTTCAACACAACACACTGCAAATCATGTTACGTGTCCTGCAAAAGTAGGACATTTTGCTAAGATCTGCTGTAGTTCTGCTAAAGATGTTCATGAAATCACTACTACAAATGTAACAGTATTGAGTGTGGCTAAAGCTGGTACATTTATTCCAGACAAGTTTATATGCACAGTCAGTGTCAGTTCTGCTTCTGCTGACAAGGGACACTCTATTAATCTGATGCTTGATACAGGTTCATCTGTTTCTATACGACCAAAGGATATTTTCTTGAAATACTTTGCAAAAGATCCGCTTGTTGCACCTGCCCTGAAACTGATCAGTTACTTAAAGGATCCAATCCCTGTGCTTGGTTGCTTGCCAGTGACTGTACAATTTGAATCAATTACTGCAAAATGTGACTTTTACATTGTGAATAAGGGAACTGCTATACTTGGAAGGGATCTCTTTGCTGCATTAAACCTACAATTAGTTGATGGTCTCATTACTACAGCACCAGTGCCTGCCACACAGCCAGTGTCTAAAATTTCACCACAAAGCAACACTTCACTGGGTTGTGCAAAGAACTTTGTATACAAAGTTAAGGTTCAAGCCTGTACCTTATGGACTGGCTTCAGCACTGAGTTGTTTTTAAAGGGGACCTGTCACCCAAAAACATTAATCAAAATCCTATTTTATCACATTAGTTAAGCAAAATTAACTTTAATTACGCTATATAAATTATTTAAATCTTGTTTCCTTCAGTCTGAGAAATCATAATTATAACAAGCAGGCAGGAGCCATTTTGTGGACACTGTTATTATGGCAAGTCTTGTATCATCTCAGAATCCTGTTTGTGCACCAGAATGGGGGACCCGATGTCCATCCCCATGCAATGGCTACTCAAATTTAACGGTGAAGAGAACGGGGTAATGTGGGGAGAGCAGTGACATGTAGGAAGTGCTGAATGGAAAGTGAAAGTAATTGTCTGCCCCACCTCTATGCCTAGGCATAGAGGAGGGGCAGACAATATGTGATTGACAGCTCAGATTTTTAAATGAGCTTACAACAACTATGAATGATTTAATAAAAAATAGAAATTGGATTTCATGTTTAATTTGAAAAGGACTTTTATTATACAGATTTTGGTGTCTAGGTGACAGGTCCACTTTAAAGACTGATGTCTTCTATACTCCATGACATACCTGGTGTACAGTGCTACTTGGATGATGTAATTGTCTACACTCCAACTATGGCGCAAATTCACTAAGCGCCGAAGCGCCGAACGCTAGCGTTAATTCGCTAGCGTTTGGCATTTTTCGTTACTGTGCAAATTCACTAACGAACGCTGGTGTAGTTTCGCTAGTGTTACTTCGCACCCTTACACCAGGCGAATTTGCACTAGCGACGTAACTACGCAAATTCACTAACTTGCGCAGTGTACTGAATGCTACCTTTTATGCTAGACTTCCTTCGCCACCTCAGACCTGGCGAAGCGCAATAGAGTAGATAGGGATTGTTTCAAAAAAAGTCAAAATTTTTTCTAAGTCCCAAAAAACGCTGGCGTGTTTTCTACATGATGGGTGATAGGCTGAAAAAGATTGAAAATATTTTTGGGCTCCCCTCCTTCCCCCCTACATTTCCTGACTCATGGCAACTTACCTAGACAGTGGGCACATGTGTTGGGCAAAATAACATTTTTATTTGCTGATTTGAAGATTTTCTAGGCATTTGTAGTGCTAATACGTGTTCCTCCATTGAAATTTCAATTTGGCGCCGTATGCAAATGAACCATCGCTAGCAAAACTTAGCTTCGCTTGGCAAATTAACGGTAGCGCAACTCCGAAAACTTACGCTACCTCTGTGCGCAACTTTGGATTTTAGTGAATTTGCGGAGCGCTGGCGAAAATACGCCTGGCAAAGTGTGGCGAAGTGTGGCGAAGTTGCGCCTGGCGCAACTTCGCATCTTAGTGAATTTGCCCCTATGAGTCTTCATTACAAGTTCCTAAAAAATTTCCTGAATGCATTGATTCTGCAGGATTGAAACCTTTCCAAATGCCACTTCAGACAAACTCAGCTGTCATTTCTGGGTCATATAATCTCGCAATATTGACTACTGCCTCTTACTACATGGTATTCTTTTTTTTAAATGTTTATTTTTTATTTTCAGCATAGATCAAGAAGGATCACAATACACAGGGAAGACATCATATACAATCACTAACAGTGGTAACTAGTATGTATAGTGTGAGAAAGCAATTACCCAGATGCATGCCTTTCCAGGGGTGAAAAGCACGCGTCTACAAGAAACAAGTAAACCACTTTGCGCTGTCAAGGAGCTAGTCAGTCAAGGTGGGGGTCAGTCGAATGGAAGGTGTGTACTGGATCAGCAAGGTAACATAAAAGAGAGAGAAAAAAGGAAAGGGTGGAGGGGTCAGGGAAAAACAGAAAAGAAAGAAAGAGAAGGAAGGAAGGGGAAAAGGAAGAGAAATGCAGAGACTTCATCAGTAGATCCCAGACTGCGTATTACATATATCTTGTCAAGAGAAAAGAACAGTACAGTAACATTACCCATATGGTAGTATAGCCTAGCACACATAATAAAGCAAAATTATGCAGAATAATGTCCCAAGTAAGGCAATCCAAAAGGGGGGGGTCTTTGGCAGAGGACTCTCTCAGACACTTTTAGGAATAGAATTAAGATATTGTAGCCACGGGCGCCAGGTCGCCCAATGCTGCAGCATCGCCTTAGGGGAGTCCGCATGTGTTTCCTCAAATTTGCGTATCTCCTCCATTTCCCTCATCCACTCAGGCAGAGTGGGCGAGGCAGTACTTTTCCAGTTGCAGAGAATCAAGAGTTTAGCTGCATTTAGAGCAACCTGAGTTAAGGACTTTCTGTACGAGGACACAGAGACCATATTGTGGTGCAGGAGAACTACATGGTATTCTAAGTTGATTCCCAACTATGCTTCAGTTGTGGAGCCACTTAGAGCACTACTACGTGGAACTTTAAGCCTGGTTTGGTCAGAGACTGCTCAACATAGCTTTGAAATAGTGAAACAGTTAATTGTGAACAGTCCAGAGCTAGTTTTATTTGATCCTGCATTACCCACTATGGTTACTACAGATGCTTCAGACTATGGCGTTGATGCAGTTCTCATACAGATCCATGATGATCATACAGAGAAAACTGTTGCATTTGCATACACAACGGCGCGTAAGTATTCAACTGTTGAAAAAGAACCTCTAGCATGTGTTTTGGCAACAGAAAAATGGAGAATCTACCTATGGGGTAGAGAATTAGGAAGAGCTGGAATGCGTATAGCTAGATGGTCAGCAAGGCTACTGAATTTCAATTACAAAATGCAATACAAACCAGGTTTACTGCTGATTGTTTGTCACATTTACCTTTACCTGCAGCTTCTGATACACTGGATGAGGACATAGAAGTTGTAGCACTGACTGATTTACTATCATCTACAGTTACAGCTGCTGATTTTAAGCAAGCTTGCCTCACATGTCCAATTCAAGTAAAACTAAGGGACATCTTACAAAGCAAATGGCCAAATGCTGAGAAGAAACTCAGTCCTGATCTTCAACCTTACTACAGGATTAGACACGAACTGTCCTTAGTAGAAGGCTATGTTGTCCATGGAGCTCATTGCTTACAAAACAAAGACTGTGAGAACTATACTGGTGGCCAGCAGTGGATGCCGATGTGGTAACTGCCATTCATTCTTGTGTTACTTGTCAGAATCATGACAAAACAGCTATCACACATACACCAGCACTTCAGCCAGTACCATTTCCTGATTCAGCATGGGAAAAACTTGCTATTGATATTGTCGGTCCTTTTACAGATGCTCCTATAGACTGTAGATTTGCTATAACCGTGATAGACTATTACAGTAAATGGCCTGAAATTACATTTGTTTCTCATAACATCAGTTACAGTAATAACATTTCTGTCTACAGTATTCAGCAGAGAAGGTAATCCAAAGGAGTTAATCTATCTGAATTATTACATGGCAGACAGACGCACACTAATTATATGTTGCAGATATCAAACTTCCACAAAATACTGTGCCTACAAAATTGTCTACTGTGGACATTGTCAAACGTCAATAAGCCACATGCAAGGCTTATACGGACAGAAAACGTGGTGCAAGAGAAGTACACTTTCAGCCTGGATCTTTAGTCAGAATTAAGAAACCAGGAATACTGAAACAAGGACAATCTAAATTGACTACACCACTTAAAGTGAGACGCTAGCGAGGTCCATACACATATGAACTGTCTGATGGATGCATATGGAATCAACTTGCTCCTGTTAGGAATGACTTTGGAGAAGCTCCATTTGATGAGGACATTTTCCTACTCCTGATGCCAACTGCAATAGACCTGAAGAAAGTGAACCTATAGAGAATCAGAAAACTACCTGCATGGATCAAGGACTATGTGATGTGAATAATGCACACTATTGCTTTAAGATGCATACTGTTTAATTGTTGCTGTTTATTAGATTTGCCCAAATGCTTTCCTACTATAGGGGGAATATGTGGTGTTTATACAAAGGGCCTGTAGGCGTCACTGTGCACAAGAGTTATACTGTGTACATAGTACTTTCTATACTGCTTAAAAGTATTAGAGTTGAAGTTACTGTTGAAGTGTAATGGCTGCATGAACCTGCTAATAAAGCACTGTTATAATCTACTCATCCTCGGCTACCAAAACATAACACCAGGATAACATGTTATAACATGGATCAACAATTATAACATTTAGGGGAGTTTTTTTCTACCTCAAATGAACTCACATCTCGAATGGTTTCTAATTTAAGAAAAAATTTGAATGGAAAAAACTTGAATAAGCGAGTTGGGGTTAACAACCCGAAAACTCTAATTAATCAAGTTTTCAGCAGGAAAAACGAATCGCTCGAGTTTTCGGGCAAAACCCCCTGGAAAAAAACTTGAACATCATGAAGCCTATTAATATCTTCAAATGCTTCAAGGGACCTCTGCCATTGACTCTTACATGACCACAACAGGTTTTAGATGGTGAAAAATTGAATACTGACCAAAAAAATAACTCAAATTTTCATGGAAAACACAACTCGATCCTTAATAAATCTGCCCCTTAAAAATGTCTGTGTATTGCAGAAAAATTAAATGTTTAAAATCAAGGGTTGACTCAATAATTACTAGGACAGTAGGAAAAAACTGTTAATTCTGCCCCCTCCCCTGCTCCTAATCCTGGCATATAGTCATATGAAAAAGTTTGGGAACCCCTCTTAATTCTTTGAAGTTTTGTTTATCATTGGCTGAGCTTTCAAAGTAGCAACTTCCTTTTAATATATAACATGCCTTATAGTATTTCAGCAGCGCCATAAAGTTTATTTAATCAAGAATTTTCCATTTCTTGATTACATTCCTTACAATTGAAACTGACAGTTTAAACCTCTGAAACCATGATACTGAACAATCTTTGTTTTCAGATCTTTTGAGAGTTGCTTTGATGATCCCATGCTGTCGCTCTTCAGAGGAGAGTCAAAAAGAAGCACAGCTTGCAATTGGCCACCTTAAATGCCATTTCTTATAATTGGACTCACCTGCCTATGAAGTTCCAGGCTTAATGAGCTAATCCAACCAATTTGGTGTTGCCAGTAATCAGTATTGAGCAGTTACATGTATTCAAATTAGCAAAATTAGCAAAATTACACAGCCAGTTTTTCACATTTGATTTAACACATACAACATACAACTGAATACTGCTTCACTAAAAATCTTTGTTCAGAAAACGCCCCAGATGTTCCTGGGAAATAAAAGACATACCACTGTTATCTTTTTTTGTTGAAAGTGATGTAAATTATTATGCAGGTTGAGAGGGATTCCCAAACTTTTTTATGTGACTGTAACTGGTGAATGAAAGATTTTCATTATTTATCATAGAAATTATTATAATTATGGGGTTGCATGTAGGAAAATCTTAATTGTAATGGTTTGCAGTGCAAAAGTGCGAGGAATGATAATTTATCTGAAATAATTAAACCTTACCTGACCTGGAGTCCCCAGGAGTCTTCTGACCTGGTTGAATATAAAACCTCGGGAGCATATAAGAATCATAATCATTATAGAGATAAGAACGCTGGCAAAGCAAGTCACATCTTGATTTATTAGTTCTGCTTCAGTTCTATTTATCACTTTATTTAAGTTTCTACCAAGCATTGATTGTGGAACAACAAATTTGAAGAGCAGGTCTTGATTGCAGTGTAAGTTTTCACCTTTAATTATAACTTAATCCCATGTTTGGTTAAATTTTAATCCTAAATAGATCAGATCAACATAATTTACAGGTCTAAGGGAAATGGTGTAAGGAAGTTGTTCCTGGCACTTTTGGTATTATTACTACTATTTGTATATTTAGTTGCTTCATAAGGCTGTATTAAATGTTATATTACCTGTTTTGGTAACTCCATCTAAAACAATGTGCTTGTCAGGCAATAGGCACTTAGAAACATGGTCGCTCACAGCTCTGAAGTGCTCACAATTGCCCTGTGTGTGTGATGAGGGGGCCTGTTGTGAGTAATAACTAATAATTATAATGTGACCTTCCTCTTTATTTGCTCACTGCTGATATCAGGCAAGTATTGGGCTATAGCTCACATGACATTCTGATTCATAGCAGTGATCAGAACAATTGGCATTTTCTCGTTCCACTACTAGTGTGGATTCAGTCGTTCTGCAGAGTATCAGTGATTTCATGTGCCGTGACCCTTGTACATGGCCTTCAAGAAAGTTTGAATACAGTAATAGCTAATGGCAAAAAGAGGATTTTGGCCTGGAAAAAAAATGTAGGCCGAGAATCTGATCCTACAACAAGAAATTGTCCTCTTTCTTGCCTGTACCTGGAAACATTGTGTCAGTCCAGGTACAGGCACATGTGGAAGATTTCAACACTTAAATGCATTCTCACGTATTTTGGAGCTGAAATCTGCTGTGTGGGGCATTAGCCATAGAGACAAAATAGGCAAACTGGAATAAATAATATTGGATGTATTTAATTAGGTGACCATAGACGAAATAGATAGATAGATAGATAGATAGATAGATAAATAGATAGATAGATAATAGACAGATAAATAGATATATAGAGGGATAGATAGACAGAAGAATAAATAATATTGGATGTATTTAATTAGGTGACCATAGACGAAATAGATAGATAGATAGATAGATAGATAGATAGATAGATAGATAGATAGATAGATAGATAGATAGATAGATAATAGATAGATAGATAGATAGATAGATAGATAGATAGATACTGATATATACAGTCTTACTTATATAAACACATACAAACGTGGCATTGGCCTGTGCCCTGATACTATGAAATATGAACAAAGGAAGTTTTTTTAATATCCTTAATAGATAATAGATAGATGATAGATGGATAGATAGATAAATAGATAGATAGATAGATAGATAGATAGATAGATAGATAGATAGATAGATAGATAGATAGATAATAGATAGATAGACAGACAGACAGATAGATAGATAGATAGATAGATAGATAGATAGATAGATGATAGATAGATAGATAGATAGATAGATAGATAGATAGATAGATAGATAGATACTGATATATACAGTCTTACTTATATAAACACATACAAACGTGGCATTGGCCTGTGCCCTGCTACTATGAAATATGAACAAAGGAAGTTTTTTTAATATCCTTAATAGATAATAGATGGATAGATAGATAGATAAATAGATAGATAAATAGACAGATAGATAGATAGATAGATAGATAGATAGATAGATAGATAGATAGATAGATAGATAGATAATAGATAGATAGATACTGATATATACAGTCTTACTTATATAAACACATACAAACGTGGCATTGGCCTGTGCCCTGATACTATGAAATATGAACAAAGGAAGTTTTTTTAATATCCTTAATAGATAATAGATAGATGATAGATGGATAGATAGATAAATAGATAGATAGATAGATAGATAGATAGATGATAGATGGATAGATAGATAAATAGATAGATAGATAGATGATAGATGGATAGATAGATAAATAGATAGATAGATAGATAGATAGATAGATAGATAATAGATAGATAGACAGACAGACAGATAGATAGATAGATAGATAGATAGATAGATAGATAGATAGATGATAGATAGATAGATAGATAGATAGATAGATAGATAGATAGATAGATACTGATATATACAGTCTTACTTATATAAACACATACAAACGTGGCATTGGCCTGTGCCCTGCTACTATGAAATATGAACAAAGGAAGTTTTTTTAATATCCTTAATAGATAATAGATGGATAGATAGATAGATAAATAGATAGATAAATAGACAGATAGATAGATAGATAAATAGATAGATAGATAGATAGATAGATAGATAATAGATAGATACATAGATAAATAGATAAACAGATAGATAGATAATAGATAGATAGATAGATAGATAGATAGATAGATAGATAGATAGATACTGATATATACAGTCTTACTTATATAAACTCATTCAAACGTGGCATTGGCCTGTGCCCTGATACTATGAAATATGAACAAAGGAAGTTTTTTTAATATCCTTAATTTTCTTTAACATCAGCCACAGATGTCTCCTTTGTACAAAATAATTTTGCGTTAGAAATACCATGCAAGAAAATATATATAGCAAATATGAAAAAACAATTATTTGACAAGAAAAAAGCAAACTTGACCTCTATAAATGAAAAAATCTATCCACTAATTTCTAAGAATAAGTCCCCTTTTACTTTTTTTAACATACAACACTGCCATTTAATTAATCTTTGTGATCATTTTGTACGGTTGTGTATATGATTTGTTTGCTATTGAAGTCACAGTGTGGGTTTTGAACTTTGCAGCTCTTCATATTGCAGCTGCCCCCAGACTATACTGGTGCCCCCTTTACCTACTGACACCCCCACATACACACATAACCCATTTAGGGTAGAGAACCCCGACCGCTGCCTTTACTTGAACAGAGACCCCTTTGCTTTTTAGTGCTATTATCTCAAACCCCTACTGGCACAGTCAGTTTACCCAGAACCCACTTACACTGACCTGTGGCCAACTGTGACACTCTAGCACCCTCACATACATACAGCAGTGATACACACTGACAATCAACACACAGAGCTCTACACAAGGAAAGTGACACACATATGTAACACCTACAGACACCTTCTCACTTACAGACACAAAAGCATTCTCCATTTCTCCCTGCTGTTACTTTTTTTTTATCCTTTTCACATTTTATTTGAATACTTTCACAGTAAAGTAGTACAAGGGAGAACACTTGAATGATTGTTTCTCTTCTCATTCGAAGGTTTCCAAACAGATCCCCTGCATTTATGAGGAATATGTATTTCCTTTCCATCTTTACTTGCCATCTGATCTTGTTACTTATGACGTATAAGTCTGGCATGGGGGAAGCTTTATTAGAAGGGTGCAAACTGCTCAGCGGAGATCTCATTGGTTATTCTGTGGCTGGAGATATAACATTAGGGGGGCTCTTTTCAGTTCACACAGATGTGTTTCACCCTGTCATTAATTTTAGGGAAAAGCCTCAACCTCTTCAGTGCAACAGGTAGGCTTTCATTTTATCATTTTGTACTTGAGCACATTTATTGCATCATCAGCACAAATAATTGTCATACAATGGATATATATGCGTTTTCTGTGTATACTAGCCAGTGTCCCTGATTAGTGATGGGCGAATAAATTTGCCAGGCGTGAATTCACTGAAAATTTCACCACCGGCGAATAAATTTGCAAATCTGTCGCAAATAAATTTGCAAATCTGTCGGAAAAAATTAGATGCCGAAAATTCGTCATCTTTAAAAAATTTTGGACGCACATCGGAAAAGTTGCTTGCGTCAAAACCATTGCGCTTCAACACTATTCGGATGCCCATTAATTTTAAAACACGAGCGTCAAAATTCAGGTTTCGTGGATTTTTCACAGTTTTGTGAAATTCGCAGGAAATTTGCGAATTTTTCAGCTAATAGAAAAGGGTTTGCGAATTTTTCAGCTAATAGAAAAGGGTGAAATTTGCCCATCACTAACCCAGATATTCTTCTTTAGCAGATATACAGTATGTTCTTCTCTTGGCTTCTCTTCCTTCTACCCTATTCATATAACTTTGCTTTCCTCTGTATATTAAAGAATGGGATCTAATATTTAAAATTATATTTAATTATCGTTTGTTATCCTTGTATAGCAATGTATTATGTTTGTTGTGTCTGTTCATATACTGGGACATAACTGCAAGTGATGGAGAAACCTTCATCAAGTTTAAGCTCCTTAAATTCTCTATTAAGTTTTGACAGATTTTTCCTTTTGATCAGATTCCATCTCAGATATTATCGCTTCTTCCTTGCGATGGTGTACACTATAATGGAGATTAATGTGTCTGATGATCTTCTGCCCAATGTAACACTGGGCTTCAAACTCTATGATTCTTGTTTCAATGAAGTGCGATCACTAATGGGAGCTGAATGGATTTTGTCAGGGAAGCAAAACGTGGTTCCCAATTTTAACTGCAACAAAGATATCATGCCTTTGGCTATTATTGGTGATTTGCCCACTAAGGCTTCAATACCTTTAGCCAGGATCTTGGGATTGTACAGATACCCACAGGTACATCATGGCTTCCTATATATAAAAAACTTAATAAGAAAGATATGCTTTTCAACATTGCTGTATAGTTAGGCGATCATATAAGAAACAGTGGGGGTCATTTATAAAGTTTGCGCAGCGCATGTTTTTCTCAAGTGGTTGTATTGCACATGTTTTTTTCCTGAACGCTAATATATTGCACTGCTCTGCCCGTCTTTCCTGTTTTTGCAAATGGCGCGCAAATGAGATGGGAGTTTGCATGAGCACATCCAATGTGCGAGGTTATTGTGAAAATTTCGTTGACAGTAACTTAAATTCGCAGTTTGCGAAACTATTTGGCGAATATTTTATCCACCACCAAAGTTGTGGTGTAATTGAGTCGCAGAGTATGCTCATAAATGTTCACAATTTGCGAATTATGCCTTATTTAAAAAGCTCCTATAGACATTCGCATTGTGAAAAAAAAATATTTGCAATTCTGTTTGCACCCTCTTATTCAGTTTTATAAATATAACCATGCACAGGGCAAATATATTCACTTTGCGAACCATCTGCCCTGCGCAAAGTATATAAATGACACCCAGTGAGTGCATCCTACCACAACCTTAATCCTTACAGAAACCTTTAATATTCCAGTCTTAGGTACACAAATTAGATTCTGGGATCACTAAAATATCTAACACACTGTGTAACACAGTGCCATGCCATATTCACAAAATATAAGACCATAGGCAAGTCTGAAAAGTTGGGCCTACAAAAACATATGGGGCTCATTTATAAACTTCGCGCAGGGCAGACAGGGCAGTGAATACAATTGCCCTGTGCCTGGTTATATTTATAAAGCTGTATAAGTGGGTGCAAACAGAATTGCGATTTTTTTTTTCACAATGCGAATGTCTATAGCAGCTTTTTAAATATGTCACAATTCGCAAATTGCGAATATTTATGAGCACACTCTGCGATTACGCCACAACTTCGGTGGCGGATAAAATATTCGCAAAACAGTTTTGCAAACTGCGAATTTAAGTTACTGTCAACGCTATTTTTGAGCACAACAACCTCGCACATTGGATGCGCTGGCGCAAACTCCTGTCTCATTTTCGCGCCATTTGCAAAAATTTATTCACACTGCGAAATTCGTAAAAACCTGGAAAGACGGGCAGAACAGTGCAATATATTAACGTTCAACATGCGCAATACAACCATTTGCGAAAAATATGCGCTGCGCAAACTTTATAAATGACCCCCAGTGACATACACAACCTTTTTGTAGAGTTCATTAGCCGTGCCAGGAAGCATGTGAATTTCATTTGTGACATATAGTAAAGGGGCAAGGTAATAGTATGCTATCATACACTAACTGGCTTCAGAGCGCTGATCATAGTACATCCCGGAGAATCGTCAGTTTAAGAACAACTTGGCTTTATTAAGGCACATATTCAAGTTACCTTGCAGCAGTGGATGTGCAAAACGAACACGTTTTCTGCCGATATACTTGGTACTTCATCAGAGTCATTTAGTGAACACGTCTCCATACTTAAATAACGTCACACATGCATATCATTAATAATTTAAAGGTAAAATATCCCTTTAAAAAAGTGAATAAATACGTGTAAAAAATTAATAACTATGTGTACATAATAAACAATCATAAATCATGTTTGATGTGATTATGTTTTACTTACTCACTGCCTATGACTAAGTGCTAGGTAAACATGAAACGCGTTAGGCTCCATGTGGAGAGTTTTTGATATTTCAAGAAGTAAAAGGTTATACCTCTGTTTGGTCACTAGAGGACCCCAGCCTGCTATTATTGCTTTACGAAGGTCTGTTTCCAAGAAATCTAGCTATGATGTGATTATGTGAGTAAAATCAATTTTAATCTTAATTCCTCCATATACATAATCTTGTACTATAATGAAAACACGTGTATAATTAAATCGTGCATTGGTGTGATTAATCAATAAACATATATTAACAGAAGTCATGTGACATATTATTTTATACAAAGGTTTAAAAACCATGAATAGAAATCCATTAAATTATCACATCATTAATCTCCATACTCTATTAGTTCCTATGATTTGTAAATACAGTTGCTATAGAGTATTAAAGGACAAGGAAAGTGAAAGTAAAAAGTAGCTAGAAATGCTGTACATTGTGTTTTTAGATTCTGTACCAGCCCAAGGCAACCACAGTCCTTAAGCAGTAAAGATCTGTGTCTACAAAGATGCCCCAGTAGCTCCCCATCTTCTTTTCTGCTGATTCACTGCACATGCTCTGTGCTGCTGTCACTTACTGAGCTTAGGGACCCACTCACACTATACAGTACACATAGAATAGAAATGTCACAATATAAGGCTGATTAGTAAATAATACAGATAATTACTACATGGCAGCATAGAAACCAGTGCAATTAGCATCAGAATTTAATAATCAGCCCTGTAGCATCAGCTTATATTACAGACCAACCTCATTTTCTGCTGGATAATTAGTGACGACCCCTAAGCTTAGCTTCTCAACAGCCAATCAGAGCCCACTGAGCATGTGAGTGTCACAGACACTTTCCAAGATGGTGACCCCCTGTGACAAGTTTGAAGTCCTGGATCATTGCTGCTATTGACAAGCTGAGACTTTAGCCTCGTGCAATAAGTTCAGTATATAAAATATGGCATTTTTAGCCCTATTCATTTCTAGGGTTTAGTTCTCCTTTAATGTCCCTCTTATGTTTCAGATGATGTTTATTTTAAACACGTAAGAATGGAACAGAAAGTTGTCTTTATATTACTAATAATTAGACAATAATTTCCTCATTGATCAACACAACCAGCAAGTTTGTCTTGATTCAATTTCTACACATTAATATACATTAATTAAAATAAATTTGTTAGAATGAACTATTAAATATTAAATTATAAATGGTAAGGCTGAAGTTTCTCATTCAGCTCCCCTTATACATATTATTGAGCCTACTCTATGGAATATTTGATATCACATTCCTTATTACAGTTAGGTACAACTGTATCTAAAGACATACACTTAAGCTCTCTTTGGACAATGTATCAATGTCTCCTTTCCTCTTTCCCGATCTCACTGTTTTTATTCCCTGGAAAGATACGTGGGGGCACATTTACTATGGGTCGAATATCGAGGGTTAATTAACCCTCGATATTCGACCATCAAAGTCAAATTTTGATCGAACTAAATGTGGTAAATCCTTTGACTTCGATATTCGAAGGATTTACCACATTTAGTTCAATCGAACGATTGAAGGAAAAATCGTTTGATCGAACATTTAAATCCTTCGAATCAAACGATTCAAAGGATTTTAATCCATCGATCGAAAAATTTTCCTTCAATCAGAAATTGCTAGGAAAGCTTATGGGGAAGGTTCCCATAGGCTAACATCGGTGCTCGGTAGGTTTTAGGTAGCGAAGTAGGTAGTCAAAGTTTTTTTTAAAGAGACAGTACTTCGACTATAGAATGGTCGAATAGTCCAAAGACTTTTAGTTTGAATCGTTCAATTCGAAGTCGTAGTTCACTTGAGCTAAGTAAATGTGCCCCCACGTGTTCATTAGCACCATGTTCTTCAGCTATTGCAGACGAGATGTCTAATCTATTAATACAGGCTATATGTTCCAAAATTCTTTCAACCTTCAAGTCTTTCAACCGCTTGGTTGTCTTTCGAATATATTGCTTTCCATAACGATAAGTAGCTAGGTATATGACATTTGAAGTCCGGCAATTTGCATCTGTTTTACACTTATATCTATTCTTAGTCACTGTCCTCTATATTTCTTTTGATACTGTTATAAATCTACAGCACTTACAGATATTGGAACCACATTTGTAAGAACCAAAAGGGCTCAACCATTTACTGTGTTCTTTTCTATCTGGCAACATACTCGGAGACACTCTCTCTCTCTCTCTCAAGTTGTATCCACATCTATATACAAATTGTGTTTTTTTTCAAATCCAATTGTGTTAAGACTGGGTCTGATTTTAATATTCCCCAGTGTTTCAAAATGATATGTTGTATTTCTCTAGCTTCCATACTATATGTGGTGATTAAATCACATTCAATTCACTTCAAATGTTTCTCTCTTCCTATGATTATGACTTCTTGTGGACAGCAAATCTGTTCTATCACTAAGTACAGCCTTACCGTATGCTCTCTTAATACAATCCACATGGAAGCCCCTCCATACAAGTCTGTCCCACACGTCCATAGATCTCTCCTGGAAAGCATCCCAATTCCCAGGTGGAAAAATTCCATCCAAAGTTGGCCATAGACGCACGGATCCTCTCGTACAAATCAAGGATTCGTATGATTTTCGGATCGTGTGTGGAGATGGCCGACATCTTCATCCGGTGGAGATCGGTCATTTGGTCGATCGGACAGGTTTGATTTTTACCCGACCGATCCCTCCGGAGCCCATTCCACATCGTAATCGGATTGTTTGGCTGTATGGCCGAACTTTCAGATTACTCTCGATATAGCCATGCTCGTTAATGACATATCGGGGAAAGATCCGCTTGTGTAGCCAAATGAGCGAATCTTTCCGTCTATGGCCACCTTAAGACATAAAAAATGACCAACTGGGATGCCATCCAAGAGGGGTGCAGGATTGCTGCTCTCTCCCTGCAGAAGGGAATTCCTATGGATTGATTTCCTGTATATATCCATATCTTTCCTATCCTGTCTCGAGTTGTATATCTAAATACTGTATTGTGCTGTGGTCACAGTTGTATGTAAACTTAATGATGTTTTCATTAGTGTTACAATGGTCCACAAACAACTGCAATCAAGTTTCAATCCCTTCCCAAATCAGTATCAAATTGTCAATGAAACAATAGTAACCTTTTATATTATCTATAAATAGTGCATTATCTCCAAAAATATGATGTTTTTCAAACCAGCCTATAAACAAATTTGCATGTGAGTGTGCAAACTGCGCCCCCATCGCCGTGCCTCACTTTTATATATAATACTCTCCATTGAACATGAAAAAATTATGGCTCAATAGGTATTTAGAATGCTTGTACTAAAAATTGATTCTGCTGTTGTGTATACAAATCCCTTTCCCTTAATCAATATTGTAATGCATGTAATCCATCCCTGTGTCTGATGGAGGAGTACAATGTTGTGACATCCATTGTCGCTCACATATATTCTTGTCTCCATTCAACATTAATGAATTTGTTGATAGCATCCCCATTATCTCTTATTTATTCACTTTTTATACTTATTTATTCACTTTTTTTTAAAGGGATATTTTACCTTTAAATTATTTTTTTTCCTCTTTATTCATTGTGTTTTCCCAACAAATACATACATTTAATCTTCATATACTTCTCTAATGAGTAAGATCTAACATTAACTACAAATCTAACCAAAAAAAAAAAAAGATTTTATATTTCCCAGGGTAGTTACTACTAAAGATAGTTCTAGACAATGTATGTTTTGGTCTTAGATAGCCAAAGTTTATATGCTTCTTGTATTCTTCTTTTCTCTGTCAGACCTCTTGGCGCTACTTTTTCATATTCTAAGTTATTAGTTACTTTTTTTATTTTTTCCCAGTTCCTAGCTATCAGGAGTTTACAGGTATTTAATACTTGGAAGGTCAGCATTTCCAAGCTCTTATTTGAAAGTTTTAACTTTAAATTATTAATGATATGAATGTGTGACGTTATTTAAGTATGGAGACATGTGTTAACTAAATGACTCTAATGAAGTGCCAAGTATATAGGCATGAAACAGGTTCGTTTTGCACATCCACTGCTGCAATGTAACTTGAATATGTGCCTTAATAAAGCCATTGCAGCTTCATCTTGGTTTGTTGGCAAAGGTTGTAGTATGCCTCAGCCTTGCACCAAAAAGAACAGTAGTTGTATGTTCTACAGACTGCAGATGTGTAAATAAACCAAATATTAACCCATTAAAGGCAACTAGGCTATGAACCAATGATTTCCATCTCTGTCACATCTTGTATATTTCACCCCCAAACTATGATTTGCACAAATTCACTTATGCTTCACTTTATAGGCAGACTGTAGATTCTAACAAATGCCACAAGAGTTACTATAAAATATAGACAGACATTATTTAGTGGGCTGGTGGGGCTGGTTGGGCCTCTATGTACTTGAAATGCCAGGTCCTATTTTGAATCCCGGTCCAGATCTGTTTATAGGTATGTAAAAGGAACATGGGCAGTATCAGCATATACAGGCCCCAATTTAAACATCTTGCTGAGGCCCCTGGACTTTACATACACATATAGTAATAAGGGGGTTGTGTAATATAAGGTGTAAAGTTTGGTACAGTTCTTCTCACTTAATCATTAGGTAGCACATACTGCCAATCTATTTAAATGCGAACATTGCATAGGTTGCTAAGGGTTACTGCACTTGGACAAACTTTCTGCCTTTCTTACGTATGGAGGAAAATGTGTAAGCATGCATTGATCTCAGAAACAGCTTTATGTGAATGCCAGACATACTGGTAACATCACTGCAGCAAATGGAAGCAGAGCATTGCATTAACCCCAGAGAATCCAGAAATGACACTGTAAATGTTGGAATGAAAGCATTGCATTAACACTAGAGATGCCAGTAATGATCGTAGAAAATGCATAATTAACTTTATCCTCAGGCATGCCAATAATCATTGTAGTTGTTTAAAAATTGGCAAAATATGAGATTCCCTCTATACAGTGCTTAGTGTTTGTACTCACTATAATAAAATATACCAATATCAGTCTTTCTGCAGTCAATTTCAGTCGTCATATATCTAATAAGTTCACTTATTAAAGTGTATATTGTACAATAAATAGGTACACATATAGACACATGGTCATTCAAAATAAATAGCCACAGAATTAATAAATGTCACCTATTGATGGCTGATGGACTGTGAGTGGGCTGCTAGTTCAGCATCACCTCTTCCATTTGCTGCAGAAAATTGATAATCAGCTTTAATTGCAAAAATGCCAAATTGGGTACTGTTTGTTTAAACTAGACACTTTGGGAAATGACATTCCTGTATTTTGGAGCTTTGTTGATAATGGGCCTCCCTATTAAACCATATATCATACACCTTTCATAGATACTACATCTGGACAATTGCACAGCTAAACATTGTGACTTTCATAAAAAAAATTTGGAATAGACAGAAACATTGACGGCAACTTCTCATGTTGGTAGATACTACTATTTCCCGTTTTGCCACTAACATCTCTTCCATCCTATCTCTTGGTTTACAACATATGTATTTCTTTGCAATTCTCTGTTCTGTTATTGTATAATCTGCTAATTACTATATCATTCTAGATGCCTGTTCTATTAAAATGCCTGTTTTTAGTAAATTAAATTAAAGTACAGTCTGACTAGTAATATATTTCTCTGGTATCAACTTATATCACTACAGGTTAGCTATGGTTCAGTTCACCCTTCATTGAGTGATAAAACACAGTTCCCGTCCTTCCTCAGAACCATCAATAACGCCAACTATGAGGTTTTTGCACTTGCTCAGTTACTGAAGTACTTTAACTGGACCTGGGTGGGTATCATATCCTCAGACAGTGACTTGGGAAGATCAGGGTCTCAGCTGGTAACTCGAGAGATTGAGAAGAATGGTGGATGCATTGCATTTCATGAGATACTTCCTTTAGTCAACTTTATGGAATCTGTTTACCGTATCGTTGATGTTATCCAGAAATCCAGAGCAAAAGTGATCATTGCATATTGCACTATAGAAAGCATTATCCCATTAATTGAGGAGGCATCACTTCATAATATCACTGACAAGGTATGGCTGGGCACGACCAGTTGGACCATATCATCTGACTTCCCTAGAAAAGAATTTCTAACCACCTTAAATGGAAGTCTTGGAATAGCAGTTCAAAATGGGGAAATTCCAGGATTTAAGGAGTTTCTTTATAGCCTTCATCCATCCATTTCTTTGGATGATCTTCTAATAAAGACGTTTTGGAAGAATGCATTTCAATGTATTTGGCCAGAAAGTGACACCTACAATAATTCATCTCCGGCACTACTTAGAGAAGATATTGTTTGGTGCACAGGAAAGGAGAGAGTGGACAGTATTGATCCGGAAGTATTTGATGTATACAAGTTTAGATTTACACACAAAGTGCATAATGCAGTCCTCACAGTAGCACATGCTTTGCACCAGATGAATAACTGTGTTTCAGGGAAAGGACCATTCAAGAATGGGACTTGTGCTGATATTTATAATCATCAACCTTGGCAGGTACAGTATATCTAGCCAATGTCCTCCACTGGCCTTGTACATTATATATGGCCATAGAGATGGTCCCTCAGGGACTTTTCATATGCAGATAATATACTGTAGTACTGTAATGAGAGAAGTTTTGGTATACGTATATACAATGGTGGCTCTGAGTAATATGTCAATAAAGTTTTGTAAAAAACAGCCTTGAAGTAAGGCGCTGTTGAGCTTTAGAGATACATACATACATCATAGTTGTATACAAAACAGCCTTGTAGAAAGGAACTGCTGAATTCAATTACGTAATGTCTTTATGACTTTTGCTGGTTCTCAATATGTATATGACTTTTGGAAGATCTCATAGAAGCTTCCTTTATTATAGTCAGGGGCAGACTAAGTACTCAAGCACTAATAGCTGATAAGATCTCTGCTGATAAGATCTCTGCTGCTTGCCAGCTCCTGATGAACGCATAGGAAGCAAGATCTGTTGTTGACCAAGTGGTTTAATAAGGATATAACTTAAACGTATTTTCAATACCTAGGTTTACATGCCAAAACTGAGGCTACATCATAAAATGAAAGTAGTGAGTAAGTGAAAATTTAACTAATTGGGGATTTTCGGGAATCTCGACCTCTAAATGAAACATCCAGAAAATGAATGACCCCCTACAAACACTACACTACACCCCCCAGCATCCCAGTGACTCCAGTGATCCAGGATAATAATAATAATATGCTGAGTTTAGAACAAAGAGGGTATGACATAAATCAGATAAAATAATCTGACATAAATTCTATTGAAACCCCAATTTATTGTGATTTACAATGAAAACCCACATGAACAAACAATAATAGAGGCTTGTAGATATTTCAATAATATTTTCCATTTCCTTTTTAGCTACTTTATTACATAAAACATGTTAAGTTTAATAACACTGCAGGAGATGAAATATATTTTGATGCAAATGGGGATGTTCCTCTCTATCTGGACATCTTGAATTGGCAGATGTTCCCTAATGGAAGCAATCAGTATGTTGACATTGGCGGCTTTGATGCACAAGCTCCAAAAGGCCAAGAACTCCAGATACTGGACAACAAGATTCTATGGAATGTTGGACGTGATAAAGTAAGCTCTATTGCACATTTTAAATTATTTGATGTTTTGCACAGAAATATCATAATGTATGTCACAAATTGAAATTTGATACAAGAAAGATCTTCATTTTTGTCCCAAAAATAAACACTTAAAATCAGCAGTAAGCTATTGTCCCATGTAGTTTTTTTCAAACCCCCCACTCATGCCTCGAGTCATTGAGATGAACAGAAGATACCTTTCAACACACCGACCCAGAAACATGAAAATGAAACATAAAAATGTCCATTCGTGGAGTAGTGAGTAGTAACTTCTAAGTTACAAAGGAAATATGATTCTTAGAATCTTCAACTGAAAATGTATGACTGAATATTGGGTTATCGTAATTAAGGTTGGTCAATACATTTAATTTATTTTCAATGCACCATTCTTCAGATCCCTGTCTCAGTCTGCAGTGACCCTTGTCCAAGAGGCCACAGAAGAGCCACCATTCAAGGAGAAAAGATCTGCTGCTTTGATTGTCTGCCATGTTCTGAAGGAGAGATCCTCAACCCAAAAGGTTTGTAATATTAACATTCTATTGCCATTGGGACAAAGCCCAACAACTAATATCCAGTAATGTGTCTCCTCTTATAAATGGAACTAAAGTTTGGTTTTTACTATTCTTATTTTGGCATAGGGGTTGTGTTCTGTTTCCCTCAAACTTTAATAGCAGTTTGGTTCAATCTTCCATTGATGTAGCAAACTCTGTTCCGCCCCTAAACATAGACATAAGTCTATGTCTAGGATATTGAGAAAAAGGACAGTCAGAGGATAATTTTGGTCTTTAGTTTCTATTTAATATAATCTGGGAATGTACATTGCCTTTGATATTCTGAATAATATCTTCTCTGCAGATAATGCACTGAAGCTAATATGCTGCATAAACATTGTCTTATGTCTCATGTCAAAAACAGAAGAACTGATGAAAGAATATATTAGAAAAATGTTACACTGCAATGCTGGAAAAATTATCATTTTGATACATTGCCTCTATAGAATATAAGCTCTAGATATTAATAACATGTCTTGTCTGTTTTTTGCAAGATTTTATATGAAGTTAATAATTACCTTTTCCCTATGTTTCTTATTGTTCCAGATGGCAGTGAATGTTTAAAATGCCCAGAAGACAAATGGCCTGACGTCATGAAAGAAAAATGCCTTCCAAAACCAATTCAGTTCCTTTCTTATGATGAGACATTGGGTTCCGCTCTTGCCTGTATTTCAGTCTTGTTTTGTCTGGTTACGTTTTCTGTCTTCTGCCTGTTCATAGTTAAACGGAAGACTCCCATAGTAAAAGCAAATAACAGAGAGCTCAGTTACCTACTTCTCATCTCCCTCATGTTTGGCTTCCTGTGTTCCTTGCCATTCATTGGTAGACCCAACCTGAAGACGTGCATGATACGCCAGGTCCTGTTTGCTGTTATTTTTTCATTTTGCATTTCAGTCATCCTAGCAAAGACTGTGACTGTCATAATAATATTTAGTGCCACAAATCCAGACAGTAAACTGAAAAAAATGTTTGAAATGAGAATACCTGTTTATATTGTCCCTGTGTGCACAATGGTTCAGTTAATTCTCTGCATTGTTTGGTTGACCAGGGCAGCTCCATTTGCAGAATTCAATATGGCGGCAGAAATAGGGAAAATAGTGATTGAGTGCAATGAAGGCTCTAGGGTGTTATTTTCATGTGTGCTGGGGTATATGGGTTTGTTGGCAGCTATTAGTCTATTAGTTGCCTTTTTGGCGAGGAAGCTCCCTGACACATTTAATGAGACCAAGTTCATTACATTCAGTATGTTGGTATTTGCCAGTGTTTGGCTGACATTTATACCCGCTTACCTCAGTACCAAGGGGAAACAGATGGTGGCAGTAGAAATCTTTGCTATACTTTCCTCAAGTGCTGGACTTCTTGTTTGTATTTTTATTCCAAAATGTTATATAATATTGTGGCACCCAGAAATGAACACCAAACAGTACATCACTGGAAGGACTGCCAGGAACTGAGGGACACAAGTATTGTATACCATAGACATGGAGCTGGGGGGGGGGGAAGGGGCTCAACGTTTTTACCCCGTTTAAAATATTAAATGCTTACATGAGCTGAGATTACATCTTGTAAAAATCGTGCTTTCTCTTCTATAAAGTTTCAAGAAGAGGAACTTACTCACTTGAGCCATTAAAGGGGTAGGAGTGGCCTCTTCTCACTTATAGAGCATTAGTTCATGTGTCCGAATAGAAATCCAATTCTTTTTCTTTTCAAATTCTTTTTATTGAGTTTGCAATAAAATAAATAAATAAAATTGAAATGACTATTTGACAATCACACACACCTGTCCATACAATTTCATGCAAATGATGTTCAAAAAAGAATCTAAACAAGAACAATAAACAATAAAAACAAGTAATGTTAAAAAAAATGGACCTGTTTTTTTCCTTTAGTTCAAGCTTGACAAAATTAATTAAAAAAATGAATCAAAAAGAAGTAATGAGTAAATCAGCAAATTATGTGAATGGCTTAGCCTTTATATAAAATAATTACATTTTCAGCCACATTTCCCCATTAGTGTGTGGATAAATTTATTTTTGTTGTCATCTAAAGTTGCAACATAAAAAGACCATCTGTGCTCAATTTTACTCCTTTGAGATAAATCATCAACTCTATATCTAATGACCAGTTGAATGCGTAAATTATATAAATATGAAAATACATCTTTCAAAGTCAGAGGCTTATCTCTAATCCAACACAAAAATATAGATTTTTGGGTAGCTGCCATAACTAACCAGCAAAAATGAATTATTTCAACTGGAAAATTGACTGAAGAAACATATCAACAGAATACCCAATAATGCAAAATACGAATTCAATATAATATCAAAATTAATTGACCTTTTAATAAAAAATGTGACACTCTTCCAAAGCTTTTGAATAGATGGACACAACCAAATATAGTGAAAAAAAAATCGACATTCTGCTCTTTGCAGACAAAAAGAAATCTTTTGAGTTCTAGAATCCATAACCAAGGTGGATAAACCGATACTACTGAGTTAACATTTTTCCTAAGATTTTGAAAAGACTTCAAGAGATCCTCAGATGTAATATTTATTTCGAAATAAATACAATTACCGGTAAATGAAAAATACCATTCACTTAGGGGCCCATTTACTTAGCTCGAGTGAAGGAATAGAAGAAAAAAAACGTCGAATTTCGAATGTTTTTTTTGGGCTACTTCGACCATCGAATTGGCTACTTCGACCTTTGACTGCGTCTTCGACTTTGAATCAAATGATTCGAACTAAAAATAGTTAGACTATTCATCCATTCGATAGTCGAAGTACTGTCTCTTTAAAAAAAACTTCGACCCCCTACTTCGCCACCTAAAACCTACCAAGGTGCCATGTTAGCCTATGGGGAAGGTCCCCATAGGCTTTCTAACAATTTTTAGGTTGATGAAAAATCTTTTGATCTATGGATTTAAACCCTTTAAATCGTTCGATCAAACTATTTGCGGTAAATCCTTCGATATTCGAAGTCGAAAGATTTACATTCGGCAGTCAAATATCGAGGGTTAATTAACCCTCGATATTTGATCCTATGTAAATCTGCTCCTTACTTATTTGAAAAATGATTGGCTTCATTACTCGGCTATAGGTTTATAAAATTGGACACTTGGGGGCAGATTTATCAAGGGTTGAATTTCGAAGTGTAAAAAACATCGAAATTCGACCATCGAATTGCATTACGATCGTACGATAAAATCCTTTGAATTGAATGATTTAATCGATCGAACAATTTTACTTTCACTTCTAAAAACTTAGCCAAATGTTGGCTATAGGTTCTAGGAGGTCCCCGTAGGCTAACATAGCAATTCGGCAGGTTTAAAGTGACAAAGTGTCAATGTTAAACTTTTTTAAAGAGACAGTACTTCAATTTTCGAAGTCAAACTTTTTTACTTCGAATTGAAGTCGAAGTCGAATTTAGGCCTATTCGATGGTCAAAGTACCCAAAAAATTTTGGGATATTTTCATTTACCTTACTCCCCCCTCCTTCATAAACAGGGCAATTTGTTCAGAACTCCTTATCTACCTTTGAACAAACAAGCCTCTTCATTCTTTAAGTATCAGCTTGTGAGCAGCTCATTATCAGCACTGATGCAGATATGGACTACCAACAGAGTTAAGGTGGCCATACACGGGCCGATAAAAGCTGCCGACAGACCGTGTCGGCAGCTTATTGGCCCGTGTATGGGGCCCCCCGACGGGCTTCACCGATCGAGATCTGGCCGAAAGATCGGATGGGATAGAAAATCCCGTCGGATCGCGGCCGCATCTATTCGTTGATGCGGTCCCGCGATCCGACCGCCCGTTAAGGCCTCGTTAGGATCCGATCGTTGGGCCCTAGGGCCCAAGATCGGATCGGCCCCATATTGCCCACCTCAAGGTGGGCATATCGGAGGGAGATCCGCTCGTTTGGCGACATTGCCAAACGAGCGGATCTCTCAGTGTATGGCCACCTTAAGAACAGATAATGGTTCTCAGTTTATAGGAAAATACTTTGAAAGACTTACAGAAGAGTTTGGATTCAAGCATGTCACTTCAAGCCCAAGATTCCCACAGAGTAATGGACTTGCAGAGTGTGGCGTAAATATTATAAAACAGTTGTAAAAATCTGTTCATTCAGGTCAGGACTCAGAAGTGGCACTCTTATGGACAGTCCACACATAGGGCGTTTGGGGGGAGATTTGGTCGTCTGGCGACTAATTGCCTCGTTTTTGCGGCGACCAATATCCCCAAACGCCTTCCCTGTTCCTGCCCCTGCTAAAATGAAAAAACGCCGGCGCTAATCACACTCGGCGGTTCATTTTCTGAAGTTGCCCGAACGAAGTGCCTCACAATGAAACTTCGGGCGACTTCGGAAAAGGAATCGCTGCGTGTGATTAGCGCTGGCGTTTTTTTTTCATTTTAGCTGGCACATATTCAGGGAAGGCGTTTCAGGAGATAGGTCGCCGCAAAAACAAGGCGATTAGTCGCCAGGTGACCATATCTCCCCAAATGCCCTTTGTGGCCTGACCTTAAACTACAGAGCAACCGCCCTGGAAGGAGGCAAATCTCCAGCAGAGTTATACCTTGCAAGACAAATACAGACAAAATTACCTGCATGGGAGCTTAAGGGGCAGATTTATCAAGGGTCGAATTTCGAAGTGTAAAATACTTCGAAATTCGATCATCGCATTGAATACTACAAAATTCGAAGTCGAATTTGTAGGATTTTTTGCATCCTGCGATCGTACTCTGATCGTACGTCGAACGATTTTATTACACGATTTTCCTTCAATTTCTGAAGACTAAAGGAAAAATGTTGGCAATGGGTTGTTGAAGGTCCCCATAGGCTAACATAGAAATTCGGCAGGTTTAAGATGTCAACGTTTTTTAAATCGACAGTGCTTCAATGGTCGAAGTTGAACCATTTTACTTCGAATCGAAGTCGTAGTAGCCTATTCGATGGTCGAAGTACCCAAAAAATTACTTCGAAACGCAAACTTTTTTAACTTTCGAAAATTCACTCAAACCTTAGTAAATCTGCCCATAAGTGTTACCACAATGATAAGACCCTACATAAACGGTACAGGCAACAGAAACAAAACATACGTGAGAAACAAAAGAACAATTATGACAAAAGTACAAAAACACTTGAACATTTACACATTGGAGATGATGTCAGAATTTGGAATGGATCTACCTGGAATGTAAAAGCACTAGTGATACGACTAGTCTCACCTCGTTCTTATGAAGTTAAAACAAGTGATGGAAAATTTTTAAGGCGAAATAGAAGGCATTTATATAAAATCCCGAAAATACCAAGTGTGACTCATTCTGATGGTCAGCATTGTAATCAGTCAGAGGAAGCACAGGAACATGATTTGATTCAGATGGAGCAGCATCTACCAGTGGATACTTACTGGCCAGAGGACAATCAAGGAAAAGATGCCACTGGAAATAGGCAGGTGTCAGTAGATAACAATGAAGACAACCAGATACATCAGAATCTTTTCTAAGAGATACTGCGCCCATCCAAGGAACAAGAAACTCAGATCATGCCACAGTAAATACACAAAATACAACTGACAATAACTGGCACAAATACTTACTCATGGTATGCAAACACATTATGGCCATGATACCAAAAAACCGCCAAGACTAGGTGAACAGTGTTAAAGTGTCATGGTCAGTAAAATAATTATAGCAAAGCAGCTGTACTACGTTATAACTATTGTTGTTTTTAGCACCATTGATGTTAAAATGAAGGGAAGGATGTGTTGATAATTGTAGATTTTAATAAAGTTTGTTATAGTAAAAGAAGCACGGAGTTGGGGCCAGCTCACAGATACAGGGATTGAGCTGTACAGTCAGAGAGCCATGCTTCTTTCATGCACATGTATCTTAATAAATAACTTGCTGTTGCAAAACCTTGAATCTCATTGTTAAAGTGTACAACACAACATCGTACTCACTGTTTAGGCCTTCTGGTATCCTAGTATGTAGATAAAAAATCCATTTTGTCTCCAATTGCAGAACCTTAGGGGACTTCCTTACTTACTCGGTAGAGGCTTTTCTTAATTCTTGGGTTGAGTTCTCTGGTTGCTGACCCAGCTGGATGTTCCCACTAAGCCTGGGTACAACAAGGCCCAGTAAAGTCAATTCTGCCCTAGAGTGACCAGTAGCTCTAGAGATAAGTCGGGGAGCAGGGACCCCGTGAATGAGTCCAGCTAGAGATAGGATACTACCTGTATTAGTACTCTCTAGGAGAGTAAGGTTAAATAGCATGAGCAGTCTGTACTCCTACAAGGATCATAGCAGGGAGTAGCTCCCTAAAGGTGGCCACAGACGCACTGATACTATTGTACAAAACTAATTTTTGTATGATATTCGGTGTGTGTGTATGGTGGGAGACAAGTTGGATATATCGGCAGAAGACTTGGATATATCCTTTAAAGGCACCCGAGCATCGCCCGTGTTAAGGTGGCCATACATGGACAGATTAAAGATGCCAATATTGGTCCTTTAGAATTCAGCAGCTTATCTGCCCATGTGTGGGGTTGTACGACAGGTCTCCCTTGTCGATATCTGCTCAAATATCGGCCTGATATTGATCGGGCAGGTTTGAGTTTTCCTGCTATCAAAGACTGCATTGGATAGTTGAAGTGGTCCTATGATCCATTTCCTTCATATTATCTGATCATTTGGCCCTAGGGCTGAACATTTGGATTAACTCGATATCTCCCTGCTATTGGTGGGCATATCAGCTCGTTTGGCAACCTCACCAGACAAGCGGATCTTATCGTGTATGGACACCTTTAGCCAGTGTTGGACTGGGATGCCATGGGCCCACCAGAAAACCTTAGACCATGGGCCCACTTTCCCATATATTATTCCTACATTATTTACTTACTATATTCTTCCATTATTACACATTTGTATTCCCATAGAGAAATAGAGAATGAAATACTCTAAATTGTTAGAAGCAAGAGGCCCACGGACACCTGGGCCCACCGGGAGTTTTCCTGGTACCCCTGTGGGCCAGTCCGACACTGCCTTTAGCACTGAATTGTCAGTTACAGGTAGAATTCTATTGTTGCTACCTGTATCTCTGACGATTCAGCCCTAAACAAACCATCTTTCTTGGAAAGATCTTTTCCAGGAAAGATTTTAATTGTAACATCTATGGCCACCTTTAGGCTATAAGAATGCCTACAGTGAAGGGACTGCAGTGAATAAGGTGTCAGGTTTAGAAGAATTCTCCCTGATTACTTTACTGTTCAGGATCTGGACCACTTTTGAGGTATTTCTTGTTGTCTCTGTTGGACTATCCTAGCCATCTATGAATTATATACATTTGCCTCTGTGGATTTGAGTATAACCCTGTGGATGATTTATCTCTGACAAATAAACTGTTTCTTTGTTTGCTGCAAGAACCTGCTGGCTTCCTTTCTTTTACTTTTTATGCACAGTAGCCTATGGTAGATGTAGTTGCACTATACCATAACTTCATCTCATCCACTTAGTGAAGGCCCTGCCTTATGTGTTAAGGTGGTAATAGACGCAAAGATCCGCTCCTTTGGCGCCATTAACGAGCATGGCTATATCGGGGGTAATCTGATTGTCCGGCCGTATGGTGGAAAGATCCGATTACGATGCGCAATGGGCTCCGGCAGGATCGGTCGGGTCAAAATCAAACCTGACCGATCGATAAAACGACCGTTCTCCGCCGGACGAAAGCTGTAGGCACTCTCCACACACGATCCGAAGATCGTACGAATCCTCAATTCGTACGATAGTATCTGTGTGTCTATGGCCAGCTTTATAATCAAATGTAACCCATGCTCTATAGACATAGCTGGACATTAACCATGTTGGTCTGATATAGCCCAAAATAGTGTTACACTAAAAAGAGCAGCTTTTGCTCCAACAAGGATTGCTAGCAGGATCTAGTTCTCCCTTACCCATAATTGGTCAAAAGTGAATGGACTGCAGTACTGAAGAGGGATTTGGGCCTAGCATATTATTCCTTATTAAATCATTCTGCTGGAGGGGATCCAGACAATTGACTGATTGCCATAAAGTGGTGTCTTTACAGCTGTTCCTGGGACAATAGAATCTGGGCCAACATTACCTACCACCACAGTGGTGTTACAAAACCCTGCATTACTCATCATTATGAAAAAAATACAAAATACTATTTTAATGATCTATGACAATTAATCTTGTGGTGTGGTTCAATAAACCCTTCTGTTATATTTGCAAGAGTCTCCTGTTTTTATTTCTACAGAGCAGCAGAGAGGTGTGGGGGTTGAGCGACTACACCTCTCTGCTGCTCTGTAGAAATAAAAACAGGAGACTCTTGCAAATATAAAAGAAGGCATTTCCTGGTACAAATTGAGCCTCGATTTACACATTCAATGTTGCCATTATTTAATTGTTAACCAACATTTAGGTCAAATATTTAAAAGGAAAAAATTTTTATAATTTGATTATTTTTAGGTTTTTTTTCATAGAAAAATGTATATTGTGGTGAGTTTGTGCTGTTACATTTAGTACAGCGCTTCACTATCATCTTCTTTATTTTTATTATTGGTAGAACCTATAGTGCTCGCATCCAAAGACCATAGCATCTGCAACATTTTCTCATTTCCAGGATGGATCCTCTATCTGTGCTGCTGTTTGTGTACATGGCAACAAATATGTGTTTTATATAGGAATTCTGATAAGTGGTCATTACTGTACATAAATGAATAGTGGGGTGTGCAGGATGGTACCTTTGCATGTATTTATTTATGTATAAATATTGTATAGAGTGCAAGGACTTCTGATGCTGTTTTTATTCTGTAACACTTGTTTGATAAACAATTGTAAAGTTATGCAACTTGCTATCACTGTATAAATGATGCTGGAAGGGATTAATGTTTCGTAAACTAACAGAAATTCCCACTAGAGGGTGCTGGTGCATTTTTTTTTTTCAAAATGAATCAGTTAATAGTGCTGATCCAGCAGAATTCTGCACTGAAATTTCTCAAAAGAGCAAACAGATTTTTTTAAATTCAATTTTGAAATCTGACATGGGGCTAGACATATTGTCAATTTCCCAGCTGCCCCAAGTCATGTGACTTGTACAGTTTTTAATTTCTGTACCATTTGTGTCTACTGCTTGTTATATAACAGCTGTGCAATTCAGTGGACTGAAGTTATTACCATATACCAAAAGTGTTGGCCCATATTTATTTCATTGTTGTTGGATTTTCAAATAAATGATAATGGATATTTCTGTAATTTGGATCTTCATACCTTAAGTCTACTAGAAAACTTTTATACGAAAATATGAGATTTTGAGTTGTATTTTTTGGTCAAAACTCACATTTTCGGGTTAAAAAACTAAAATTTTCAAGGTTTATAATACCCCAACCCTGGAAATAGCTCAAATCTAAAACCTGTTGAAGTCATGTAGGAGTCAATGGCAGAGGTCCCTTGAACCATTTGAGGATGGTGACAGCGTGTTTGATGTTTGAGTTTTTTTCAGAAGGGTTTTGTCTGAAAGCTCGAATGATGCAATGCAATTCAAGTTTTTTTTTGCTGAAAATTCAATTAATTCGAGTTTTCAGGTTTCAATACTCAAACTTGCAGAATCGGGTTTTTCCCATTCAAGTTTTTTTTTTTTTTTTTTAAATAAGCAACCATTCGAGTTGTGAGCTCATTCGAGGTATAAAAAACTCTAACACTCGACCTTTGATAAGTAACTCCCATAATATCAGCAGTGCAAGGTATGTCTGGTGCAGTATTCTGTGGTGTGTCTATTTCTTGCACTAATAATGGGGATCTTTGGATTGTGGCTATTAATTTCTCCCAATCACATTCTTCCATTGTTGGAATTTGAGTCTTGCCCTGGAGAAAGGATCATTTAGCAATTACATTAGTAGGTTTTTTTGACAAACATGGGACACCATATAGAAGTGTCCCACTTCAACATGAATACAATGAGTAGGGCTTTTGCCTATTGTTTTAATCAGTAAATATTTATGGATGCTGTGTAGGTAGTAAAACTACCAGCTCACAGATAATCCCTCTGTATAATGAGCTGCTTCTTATCCCAAAGCCTATCAAGGGCTGCATCTTAAGGTTGGAAGGGGTTTGTGTACACAGAGGTCATTATGTCCATATAAACCAATTAGAAGGGGGAAGAATTCAGGGGGAGGAGAGGGAGGAGTTTGTGTACAACAAACACAAGGACTATTTAGTATGTAACCACAAAGAATGCAACAGCTCACCAGTAATAACGTCGATGCACAGACCTACAGCTTTTATTTTTATTCTAATTTCTTTAATTTCCTCCCCCTTGTGCCCCATTGGTTAAACACTTGCTTACACTGATTGGTGGCATCAGGGTATATATTGTGTATTTTGTGCCTGTTTGTTTAGCATATGATTAAGTGTCTAGTGCATGATATGCATAAGGCTATACTGTGTCTTATGTTAAATATAAAGTTATTTTACTATGCCTCCCTGTGGGATTTGGGAGTACTTGCTGCTTCTCTTTGGGATGATCCTTTACATCTCATAGCCCCTCCATGAAACGCTGTATAAATCAAAAACTAATATCAGGCTCACTCCCATTATCAAATAGGGAATAAAAAGATTTTCTCTATATGCTATATTTTAATCAGTTGTATTGATACAGGTATAGGTCAGTAAAACATAAAGCGTAAGAGACTGCTCCAGTTCACCACCGCGCCCTTGGCCAGGTGCTCAGTCCTCAGTGTCCCCACTGTATCACCATAACAAACTCAGTTATTGGAAGGCACTTCTGGAAAAAGGCTTTATTATAGCAGACTGCTGTTACCCTCAAGTATAGAACAGGTGTTCTACCAGCAGTCTGCTATAATAAAGCCTTTTTCCAGAAGTGCCGTCCAATAACTGAGTTTGTTATGGGAACTATTATCCAGAATGCTCGGGACCTGGGGTTTTCTGGATAACGGACCTAATGTTTACTAGAAAATCATGTAAACATGAAATAACCCCAATAGGCTGGTTTTGCTTCCAATAAGGATTAATTATATTTCAGTTGGGATCAAGTACAAGCTACTGTTTTATTATTACAAAGAAAAAAGGAAATCTTTTTAAAAAAATGTGAATTATTTGATTAAAATGGAGCTTAAGTCAGAGCTTTCTGGATATGGGGATCCCATACCTGTATAGACCTTTCTTTTATTAAGCTCTACTAAGAACTCCTCTCTTTCTTCTCGTTTGGGTCCAGTACAGAGAGCTCATCATGACTGCAGTTGGAGTTCCCACGGTAAACATTTACCAAATATATGTTTGTAGGAGTATATCTTGTAAATCTGTACAGTATATGTTATATAATAAAGCAAGCAAATCCACAAATAAAAATTATGCACAAACTGAATATGATTTGGTCATTTCATGTGTTTACAAAAGCACTGCACTCTGAGAGCCTGAATTTTTTTTTTCCATACATCTGAAGGAAGAGCTAGAATTCCCCTGCTTACGTGGAAGATTACCTCCATGCAGCATATACTTATCAGAGCCTCTAGGTACTGTTATTTATTCCTTTGTGCAAATTATAAACCTCCCATTGCTTTTTCCTACTGTATAATCACAGCCGGACCCAGAGGAATAATTAACACACAATTGTTTAGTTACATTTAGTTGCAACATCAAGAGAAATGATTAATTGGCAGTTTCTGAATAATTAGGGCTGCCCCACAGAAGGGTCCAAAAGAGACAATGAAAGGCAATCTAAACATTAAACAAGATTATACTTGTGACAACACTACAATATGCTATAGATTTTGTTGATATATATATATATATAATAGTTCAGAAGGACCCGAACTCCATATACTGTGAATCAAACTTCGTGTGGGCCGAAATGCTGGATTCGCATATTTGAATAAAGAAGTTTGATGCACAGTATATGGAGTGCGGGTCCATCTGAACTATAGCTACTATATAATATCTGAATATAAAATATATATATATATATTATTGTCTAGTTATGAAGTCATGAAATCATGAAGGCCCAGACTTCATGTTCAGCATTAAAGGGGGCTTGAATTGAACTGAAAGCCAATGGCATAACCCCTTCTGAAGCCACTGCATATTCTACATATTTAATTTCAGTGGTGACATAAAGGGGTTGATTAACTTTTAGCATACCTCCCAACAATTTGGAAACAGAAACAAAAATATGTAGACCACACCCATTTCTGTGGCCACACCCCCTAATTACCATGTCCATTTTACAAAATGTGGCAGGTTATGAAAGTTTGAACACATTTCTGTGGTTTTTTTCAGTTATTACAGTTTTGCTAATGAAGGTGAATTGCCCTTTAAGCTGCAAATCACTGTTTCCCCAAGAGACCTGCTTATCTTAAATTGTTACAAGTGCGCCTGGTGGCTGTTCTGGGCTCTCTACCAAAAGCCAAATAATTTAGAAACTTTGTATGTTTTTCTGGCTGTTCAGTGCATGAGATCAACGAGAAAATCCCAACATTTCAGTAACAACCTGGGACTGCGGGTTGAGCTGTCAAAATCAGGACTGTCCAGCAAAAAATGGGACAGTTGGGAGGTATGTTTTAGTATAATGTAGAGAGTGATGTTCTGATGCATTTTGAATGTGGTTTTATTTTTTTTTATTATTTATGTTATTTGAGTTATTTATCTTTTTTCTCCAGTTTCAGCAATCTGGTTGCCAGGGTCCAAATAACAACCATGCATTGATTTGAATAAGAGACTGGAATATAAATAGGAGAGGCCTGAATAGAAAGATGATTAATAAAAAGTAGCAAAAACAATAAATTTGTAGCCTTACAGAGCATTTGTTTTTAGATCGGATCAGTGACTCCCATTATAAAGCTTGAATGATTCAGAAGAAGAAGGCAACTAATTCAAAAACTATAAAATGAATCTTAAAGGTGAACCACTCTTTTAGTTTACTATGAACCTTGGTAGATTATTGGCCCACTCGTCTCTTGCATAATGCCATGGAATTGGCCTGTCTCTGATGGGACCAAACAGACTATCTCACCTTCTTAGTTTGAATTGGAGATGGAGACACTACCAGTGAGTCATACAGTCTATAGTGATTAATAAAAGAAAAAGGTTATTTCTCAGTAATTCCTGGCAAATTTTGTGTCTCGCAACTCGCAATGCCTATCATTATGGGCCGTTTGATACGAAAAACATTGAGAGTTCACCAGAAATAAACATTATTTCATGGGAAGTACTGTGCCACCAAAGCAGGTTTCCTGATTGCCAGTGAGAGAGCGCAATTATACTGTCTGAACGGAATGTCCGTTTATGAAAACCAGGGGCATTTTTTATCACCACTGGTAACCTGCCGAATATACCCGCAATGACTCACCGATGTGACATAGTAACATAGTAATATATACAGTATATATATATATATATATATATATATATATATATATATATATATAGCCTGCTTTACTGTTAGTTGATCCAGAGGAAGGCAAAAAAAACCCAATTTGAAGCCTCTACAATTTGCCACAAAGGGGAAAAAACTTTTTCCTGGTTCCGAGATGGCAATCAACTGGATCAACTTGCACTAGGAGCTATCTTCCATAATTCCAACCCCTTCTTAAAGCTATCTAATGTATCAGCCTGTACCACTGATTCAGGGAGACAATTCCACATCTTCACAGCTCTCACTGTAACAAGCCCCTTTTACAGGGGGCTGAAACTCTTAGGCGGAACCTCTTTTCTTCTAATTGGAATGGGTGACCATGTATCAGCTACAGCTACCGCTACCTACTGGTAAATAAAGCATTAGAGAGATTATTATATGATCCCCTTATATATTTATACATAGTTATCATATCTCCCCTTAAGCACCTCTTCTCCAGCGTGAACATCCCCAATTTGGCCAGTCTTTCCTCATAGCTAAGATTTTCAATACCTTTCACCAGCTTAGTTGCCCTTCTCTGTACCCTCTCTAATACAATAATGTCCTGTTTGAGTGATGGAGACCAAAACTGTACGGCATATTCTAGATGGGGCCTTACAAGTGCTCTATACAGTGGAAGAATGACCCCTTCCTGCCGTGAATCTATGCCCCCTTTTTTTTTTACTCAAAAGAAAGCTTTATTAAGCAGTTATTTACAGTAACAGTAAAATCAGAAATGATTATTTATACAGGTGTTTCTCATATAACGGTTTTAACCCATCCTTATAGCAGAATAGATTCTTATTCCACACCCCATTCTGACATCTCCCCTCTTGTACCCCTTTAATCATTTCGGTCATTCAATTCCTGGCCCTGGTCATTCCAGTGTCTCCAGACCATAATGTATTTAAATAGTTGACCTTTTTCCATTCCAAGTGCGTTGGGGGTAAGGGGTCCTTCCAATGTAGAGTAAGAAGTTGTCTAGCCTGGAACAAAGCTTTTGCAACAAACTATAGTGTACATGAATCCAGTGTCTCACACAGGTCAATAGTCATTAAGCAATTTCTTGCATCTCCCTTTCCCCAGCCTGGTATCTTATGGGATGGTATCTTATTCCCTTGCCCTTATTTCAGTGGATACATACAGAGGTTTACTTAGTTGCTTATATAGCTTAGAAATTTTCCTTCTATGGTTTGTTTCTAACAGTATATCAACTATAGGTGAGTTAGCTATGCCGCTTCCGGTGGTGTGGAAGTGGCTGGTCATAATTACGCTAAGCTTGTGGTGGGTCAGCCATTGAGTGTTAGGGAGATCTCTTTCCACCATCAGCTGTCGCATCTGTATGATTTGGTCATCAGCCCAAATATCTTCCAGTGTGGTGCTTTTAAGATTATACCAAATTCTAGGGGGATTTATTGTGGCTAATGCTGAGAACTCTGCGTTATGTCATATTGGAGTTTGTAGTAGGTATTTATCATGCCCCACCATCGTATGCGCCATACATAGCATGTTACTCTGATGCTCCAATAGAGGTGACAGGGCCTTTTGAGGCTTTTTAATCAGTGTCATGGGCCAGCCTACGTTTGAGTTTCTCACCACCATTGACCAAAGTTGGTGAAGCAGGGGGTGACAGCTCCTGATGCATCATTGGCAAGATGTGTGTAAGCTGGGCTGCTACATAGTAAATATATAGGTCTGGTAAAGCCATGCCCCCACTTTACCTAGGCCTCATTAGGGTGGCAAGTCTCAGCCGAGGTCTTGATGAGCCCAATATGAACTTACCACAAAGGCTGTTTACTCCCTTGAACACTTTCTTAAGCAGGGGGACAGGTGTGTACCATAGTGTGTAGAGCCATTTTGAACATTTTAATTAGTTGAATTCTCCCTGCAGGCCCAATCGAGAGGGACTCCCATTGCTTAAATTTATTTTGGGTCAAAAACCCCTTATTTGAGGCTGTATCCGGACTGCCTGGGCAAACGGCTAAATTGCCAGGGCGAAGAGAAGAGGGGAAAGGGGGCAGCCCTGCCTTGTCCCTCTGCTGAGCACAAAGCTTGTGTGCTCAATGAGTTGAGGTGTAGGGAGGTGTAGGGTGTTTGTAAAGGAGTTTGGTAATTTTTATGAATTTTGGACCGAATCCGAATGTTGACATAACTTGCCATAAATAAGCCACTCTACTGTATCGAATGCCTTGGCGATGTCCAAGGCAGCCACTGCCCTACTACCTCCATTATTGTGTGGGGATGACAAGTTTGGATACAGCCTTCTTGTATTTAAGCTTGTTGTCTTTTCCAGGATAAACCCTATTTGATCAAGATGGACAATTTGGGTTATTATTTTTCCCAGCCTTTTGGCCAGTATTTTGGTGTTGATTTTCAGATCTGCAGTTAGAAGTGATATTGGCCGGAAGGATACAGATAGTTGGGGGTCTTTCCCTGGTTTGGGGAGCAACACTATTGCAGCCTCATACAGGGATTGTAGAAGCTGCCCAAATTCTATAGCTTCATTGTACATTTTCAATAGCTGTGGGACCATGGTCCTTACATGCCTTTTGTAAAGCTCAATTGGTAGGCCATCTGAGCCCGCTGCCTTAAATAGGGGAAAGGAGTCTTTGGCTTATCTATTTCTAGTTCAGTGAGATCTGATTCAAGAAACTCCCTATACTCTTGGGAGAGGGTTGGTAAAGTAAGTGAATCAAGAAAAACTGTGGTCTCCTTCGATGTGAGCTTGCTGGTGTACAGGTCTGCATAGAAATCAACCAGCATACGTTTGACCTTGTGGGGCTCTGTGTGTAGAGTTCCCTGTTTATCCTTTAGTGCTGGGATGGGTGGAGGGGAATCCTGTGTCTTGGCTATGTGTGCCAACAGCCTCCCAGCTTTTTCCCTATATTCAATAGATTTACTTTGCTAAAGTAGTGGCTGTTTAGTGCTTTAGATTTTAGATTTTGCGCATATTTTTCTTGCACCTCTTGTAGCTTTTTGAGATTGTCAGGGGAGGGGATTGTGGCTTCCAGGTTATCACACTCTAACACTTGTTCCTCAAGAGCCTGGGTTGCCAGCCTGGAGTGCTTTTTATGTTCCGCTATTTCTGTGGCTATGGAGTTCCTTACAAACATCTTTAGGCGTCCCATAGGGGGAGCACCACCCCACAGCTATTATTCAAAGTCAAGAAATCATTGATGGCCCCCTTTACCTGGTTGTAGTTGTTCAGAATATTTAACCACACTGGGTGGATAGAGGGTCGGGCTGTTCTGTTTTTTGCGGTAGGACTAATCTGAGTTTCAGTGGGGCACGGTCTGATATGCCCCTGGGGAGGAAACAAGTGTGCGTTACGAATGGAATAGCCCCTGCATTAATGAAGGCTATGTCTATTCTTGACAGGGCTTGGTGAGATGCTGTATAAAAAGAGAACAGCTTTTTCCCTGGGTTGGCCACCCTCCAAGTGTTAATCAGAGCCAAGGAGTCTATCACTTTACTAAGGCGTGTGGCTCTCAGCTGGGGTTTTGTTATTCCACATTCTGTCTATTACTGGGGACATGACTTCATTGAAGTCTCCGGCAGCTATAACAATGGCATGAGGATATTTGGTTAGTTGGTCGGCCAGGGAATGTAAGACATCTGGATCGAAGGGTGGAGGAATGTAAATATTGGCTAGGATGATCTAACACTTATATAAGTATCCATGCACAAAGAGAAATCTACCTTTAGGGTCTGATTTGAGGCTTTCAAATCTGAAAGGGACTGATTTGCCTATTAGCGTTGACACCCCCGACGGATGCGTGGAGTAGTTGGCGTGGTACGCCCACCCAACCCATGGCCTCCTCAATGCCAGTACTTTGGATCCCGTCAGGTGTGTCTCTTGTAGGAAGGCAATGGGTGTATTATGTCTTTTCAAATAATCCATGACTAGCCTACGCTTTATGGGGCAGTTTAAACCTCTTACGTTCCAACTAGTGATTTATAGCCATCTTTCTGAGTAAGTTGGATTATGCAAGTATATACAATCTTTATATTGTTCAGTAACATAGCATTCCTTTGAGCAAAACATTTAATTATGAAAACATTAATCATAGCATTGTGCATTAACAGTGCACCAATTAACACCCCAACATCATTATTCCCCCCCTCCCCTTCTATCTCCACCATAACGGTAGGTAGAACTAGACCCACAACAAACACACTTGATAACTTCAGATTAGGGGACAGTCATGCCACGCCGTGAGCCACAGCTTGTATCACCCGTTGTCAACAGCAGTAAGCATGTAAAATCTGCTGTATTCTATGTGCTCTTTTTTGTTCCGCCATAGACCCATTGGTCTAAACAGTGTAGCCCCATCTGTAAACATTGCGATGTAGAATGCCCATTACTGGTGCCATTGCACTGGCCAAGTACCCCACCCCCTGAGGATTAGCAAAGGTGTCTGATTGGGTAGACAAATACTTTTCTGGCCAGGTTATTAGGGCGCTGGGCCGTTAACCTTCTACTCCTTGCCTTTGATAAACAGGTTGTGTGGCCCCCAGGGTATGAAATATGTTTTTAATTGTAATCCAGAGTACTTACTCGGGTTTGGATAACTACTTATGTAGCCCTGTGACTTGCTGCTCCTGCTCTACGCGCAAACTCCTCGCACATCCAGCCATTGGTTGAGCTCCTGAGGCGATGTGAAAAAATGAGTGCGCCCGTCTGCTTGAACTCGCAATTCCTGGTACTGTATTGCATATTCGAGGCCGGATGCACTGAGGTGATTCTTGCCGCTTCGGAAGCCTGCTCGCAGACGCTGCACCTCCATCTAATAGTCTGCGTAGATGGAGATCGTGGCATCCCGGCATCGCAAAGGACCCTGTACTTGCGCCAGGTCCCAGGCGTTTAGCAGCTTTACAATCAGAGGCCTTGGTGGTGCGCCCGGGGTTGACTGTCTGGAGGGGATCTGATGGGCCCTCTCGACCACGAAGGAGTTGGAAAGTTGCTCCGCACCGAAAGTCTCCCTCAGCCAGGTCTCAACAGAGGCTTCCACCGAGGTTCCCTCTGTTTGCTCTGGGAAGCCTATAAACTGTATATTACTCCGGCGCAGCCGGTTCTCCAGATGGTCAGACTTCCTTTGACACTCTTCTATGATTTTCTTCACTGCGCGGTATTGCTCTGGCAGTTGCGTACAGGAGTCTTCCAGCGTGCTTATTTGGGACTCGACTGCCGTCGTCCTCTCCCGTAGCTTTTGCATGTCATGCTTTATTATCGACAGGTCTATTTTTATCTCATCGGTTTTTGTAATTATAAGCGTTTTACATGCCTCATTCGCCGATCTTATCTCCTTCATTATATCCCGCAGTGTCGGTTCTGACGCAGGTTCTTGTGATTCTAGAGACTGAACGTTACTGGCGCAGGGTTGCTCATCAGCGTCGCTTGTACACAGGTTAGGGCCTTTAGCCTTTTGGGCCTTGCCGTCGCCATCTTGTGGAGTCTCGCGGGCAAATTTTTCCAGAAGACTGGCTGCCGCAGATGTGCGTTTATGCGCCTGTTGCTGACCCATTAGTTCTCTCTGTGACTCCTCTATTGTATACACTGAAAAAAAGAACTTAGCACATTTGCCTTTTCTGTATCTGTTACAACCATACTGGTACCATTATTAGGAGCAACACTCTCAACCTGCATCTTTTTAATTAATACACTTAAAAAACTTTTTGGGGGTAGTTTCTGCTGCAATGTGCTCCTCATTTGCTTTTTACAACATTTATTATATTCATTAAATGCAGCTTCAGTCCCAACAGACTTTTTTTTTTGTAAATACCTTTCTCTTCTTTCCTATTAACTTCTTTACTTCTATGTTAAGCCAGATAGGTTGGTTCTCAGTGCTTCTACATTTACTCCTGTATCTTAATAAGATCTTCCAGTGAAGCCACATATCTAAGTAGAGGTATCAGAAAATACAAAGCGATTCTTGCATGTAATGGGTACCATGCATCGGTACCATTCTTGTAGCCATCCTCTCCAAAATACCACACACAGTTAACACAAACACACCCTCTTTTACCTGGTAGGGATGACAATATGGTCCCTCATTTTTAATGACGTGTTGTGGCAGGGCTGGAACTAGTGGCATTTAGTAATCAGCCCTGTAAATGATTTTTAGCAGATTTAAAGTACAAGGATCCCTTTTATGAAAAGGTCCCGTATCAGGAAAACCCCAGATCTCGTGCATTCTGGATAATGGGTCCCATACCTGTATTTATCAATTCTGTTCTGGTACTGGTAACCAGGATAACATGTTATAACATGTATCAACATTTAGAACATTTAGGGGAGTTTTTTCTACCTTGAATGAACTCGAATGGTTCCTAATTTAAGAAAAAGCTAGAATGGAAAAAGCTTGAATAAAGCGAGTTGGGGTTAACAAACCAAAATGTCGAATTAATCAAGTTTTGAGCAGGAAAAGACTCGAATTGCTCGAATTGATGGAGTTTTCAGACAAAACCCTCTGAAGAAAAACTCATGAAGGCTATTAACATCTTCAAATGGTTCAAGGGACTTCTGCTATTGACTCTTACATGACTCAACAGGTTTTAGATGATATATTTCAGAATTCAGTTATTCCGGGTTGTGGGTATAATAAATCTGGAAAACTTTTTTACATTTCTTTTTTAATTCTGACCTAAAAAATTACCTTGGAAGCTTGTTTGTCATAGAAATTATTATAATTATGGGGTTGCATGTAGGAAAATCTTAACTGTAATGCTTTGCATAATAACAGTGTGAGACATGATCATTTATCTGAAATAATTATACCTTACCCGACCTGGAGTCCCCAAGAGTCTTCTGACCTGGTTAAATATATAACCTTGGGTACATATAAAAATCATTATGGAGATAAGATCATTGACAAAGCAATTTATTAGTTCTGCTTCAATTCTATTGATCACTTGATTTAAGCTTTTCTACCAAGCATTGATTGTGGAACAACAAATCTGAAGAGTGGGTCTTCATTGAGTGTAAGTTTTTGACCTTTAATTATAACTTAATCCCATGTTTGGTTAAGTTTTAATCCTAAATAGATCAGATCAACGTAATTTACAGGTCTAAGGGAAATGGTGTAAGGAAGTTCCTGGCACTTTTGGTATTATTACTACTATTTGTATATTTAGTTGCTTCATAAGGCTGTATTAATTCCCATATTACTTGTTTTGGAATTTGAAAATGATGTGCTTGTCAGGTAATAGGCACTTAGAAACATGGTAGCTCACAGCTCCTTAAATACCCAAAATTGCACTGTGTGTGTGATGAGGGGGCCCATTGTTAGTAATAACTAACACTTATAATGTGATCTTCCTCTTTATTTGCTCAATGCTGATATCAGGCAAGTATTGGGCTATAGCTCACATGACATTCTGATTCATAGCAGTGATCAGAACAATTGGCATTTTCTCATTCCACTACTAGTGTGGGTTCAGTCGTTCTGCAGAGTATCAGTGATTTCATGTGCCGTGACCCTTGTACATGGCCTTCAAGAAAGTTTGAATACAGTAATAGGGTAATGCCAAAAATAGAATTTTGGCCTGGAAATATGCAGGTCGAGATTCTGCTCCAACAAAGAGAAACTGTCCCCTTTCTTGTCTGTACTTGGAACACAGGCACATGTGCTAGATTTCAGCACTGAAATGCATACTCACTCATTTTGGAGCTGAAATCTGCTGTGTGGGGCATAAGCCAAACCGACAAATACGAAAACTGGAATAAATAATATTGTATTTAATTAGATGACCATAGGCAAAATAGATGATTGATAGATTGATAGATAATAGATAGATAGATGACAGATAGAAAAATAATGTTATATTTTTGTTCACTGTAATAATAGATCTATAGATGACAGATAGATATATGACAGATAGATAGATAGATAGATGACAGCTAGAAAGATAATGTTTCTATTTTTGTTCACTGTAATAATAAAACAGTAGCTTGTACTTGATGGTAACTAAGCTGATGGATCAGTATTCCTGGCAAAACAATCTTATTGGGTTTAGTTCATGTTTAACTGTTCTTTAGCAGACTTAAGGTATGGTGATCCAAACTACAAAAAGATCACTAATCCAGAAAAAATCAGGTCTCAAGATCATATACCTGTACTGCTAAGAGGTTTTAGATTAGCGGTCCTATTTATATATACAGTCCTACTTATATAAACACATACACACTTGCCATTGGCCTGTGCCCTACTTCTATGAAATATGAACAGATTTTTTTCAACAACTAAACAGTAAATAAAAAACAATACTTGACCATTAGAGATTAAAAAAAAATGATATAAATAAAGAAAAAAATAAAATCTACTATTTTTCAAGAATAAGTCCCTTTTTACCTTTTTTAACATACAACACTGACATTTAATCCAAATACCATATTATTTTTTGTGAACATTTTGTAGGTTGTATGTATGATTTGTTTGCTATTGAAGTCACAGTGTATTTTGTACTTTGTTGCTATTCCTATTGCTATTCCCACTGCTCTATTGCCAACTATGGCCAATACTAGCACACACGTACGTACAACAGTGATACACACTGACAATCTGACATACAGAGCTATACACAAGGAAAGTGATACACATACTGTATGTACACACATACAGACACCTTCTCACATACAGAGTGACACAAAAGCATTCTCCATTTCTCTCTGTTGTCATTTTTTTTACCCCTTTCTAATTTTGTTTCAAATCCTTTCACAGTAAAGGGAGAACACTTCCCTGGAATGATTGTTTATCTTTTCGTTTGCAGGTTTCCAAACAGATCCCCTGTGTTCATGCGGAATATGTATTTCTTTTCCATCTTTACTTGCCATCTGATCTTGTTAATAATGAGGTATAAGGCTGGAGTGGGGGAAGCTTTATTAGAAGGGTGCAAACTGGTCAGCGGAGATGTGATTGGTTATTCTCTGGCTGGAGATATAACATTAGGGGGGCTCTTTTCAGTTCACACAGATGTGTTTCACCATGTCATTAATTTTAGGGAAAAGCCTCAACCTCTTCAGTGCAACAGGTAGGCTTTCATGTGATCATTTTGTACTTGAGCACATTTATTGCATCAACAGAACAAATAATTGTCATACAATTGATATATAGGCATTTTCTATGTAGACTAGCCAGTGTCCCTGATATTCTTCTTTAGCAGATATACAGTATGCTCTTTTCTTGGCTTCTCTTCCTTCTACCCTATTCATATAACTTTGCTTTCCTCTGTATATTAAAGAATGGGATCTAATATAACTGAGATAACTTTATCTTTAATTATTGTTTGTTATCCTTGTATAGCAATGTATTATGTGTCTTGTGTTGATATACTGGGACATAACTGCAAGTGATAGTGAAACCTTCATCGAGTTTAGGCTCCTTGAATTCTCTTTTAAGCTTTGACACATTTTTCCTTTTGATTAGATTCCATCTCAGATATTATCGCTTCTTCCTTGCGATGGTGTACACTATAATGGAGATTAATGCGTCTGATGATCTTCTTCCCAATGTAACACTGGGCTTCAAACTCTATGATTCTTGTTACAATGAGGTTCGATCATTAATGGGAGCTGAATGGATTTTGTCAGGGAAGGAAAACGTGGTTCCTAATTTTAACTGCAACAATGACGTTATGCCGTTGGCTATTCTTGGTGATTTGCCCACTAAGGCTTCAATACCTTTAGCCAGGATCATGGGATTGACCAGATATCCACAGGTACAATACATATAAAACATAATCAGAAATGATAAAGATATGCTTTTCAATGTTGCTTTACAGTTAGGTGATCAAATAATAAACAGTGGGGGTCATTTATCAACATTGGGCGAATTTGCCCATGGGCAGTTACCCATGGCAACCAATCACATTTTTTCATTTCATGTTCTACCTGCAGGTGCCTGAAAAATGCCAAACACTGATTGGTTGCTATGCTTTACTACCCACAGGCAAATTTGCCCAGTGTTGATAAATGAGCCCCAGCGAGTGCATCCTACCAGAACCTTTATCCTTCCAGAAACCTTAAGTATTCAAGTCTCAGGTATAACACAGTGCCATGCAAGGCTGTCTTTACAAAATACAAGACCATAGGCAAGTCTGTAAAGTTGGGCCTACAAAAAACATAGACAGACACAACCTTTTTGTACAGTTCTTTAGCCATGCCATGAAGCATGTGAATTTATATTAAAGGGACAAGGTTGTAGTATGCCTCAGCCTTGCACCTAAAAGAACAGTAGTTGCATGGTTCTACAGGCTGCAGATATTATATAATTATCGACCCACTAAAGGCAAATTGGCTGTGAACCAACAATTTCCATCTCTGTCACATCTTGTATATTTCACCCCCAAACTATGACTTGCTTAAATACACTCTTTATGGGCAGGCCCAGATTGTAGATTGTGTCAAATGCCAGAGGAGCTATTATGAGATGTAGACAGTCTATTTAGTGAGCTGGCTGTTTGGGCCTCTGTGTACTTGAAATGTCTGGTCCTATTTTGAATCCCAGTCCGGCAGAGCCTAGGCAACCTGGCCGGTTGCAGCACCAGCTGGCCGCACGCATGCGCAAAATGGTGATCACCCCCAAGTCTTTGTACTTACTTACCTGAAACCCCGGGCCAGTGCTTCTATCAGCAGAAAACTGGTCCGGCCCAAGGCTATTCCAGTGAGCATCATGGAGCGATCCTCTTCCGTCTTCTTCTTTCCTTAGCCTGGCTGTGTATTCGCAGTAGAAAAGCCAAACTTTAAAAAGTCGCTATTTCATTCAATTGTGCATATATGAGGAAAGAAGACGACGGAAGAGGATCGCTCCATGGTGCTCAGTGGTATAACCCGGGTGCAATTTTCTGCTGATAGGAGCACCTGCCCGGGGTTTCAGGTAAGTCAATACAATCACTTGGGGTGCCTAACATTTGGCACCCACAAATGGAAGAAGACTTTCCTTCTCCTTTAACACTAGAGATGCCAGTAATGACTGCAGAAAATGCATAATTAGCTTTATCCTCAGGCATGCCAATAAGCCCTGTAGATTTAAAAAAGGAGCAAAATATGTGATTCCCTCTATACAATGCCTAGTGTTTGTACTTGCTATAGTAATATATACAGTACCAATATCAATCTTTCGGCAGTCAATTTCAGTAGTCATATTAAAGTGCAAATGAAAACACAATATATATATATATATATATACACATGACCATACCAAATAAATAGCCATGGAATTAATAAATGTCACCTATTGGTGGACCTCTTCCATTTGCCCCTCAAATATTAAGTCATCATGCCAGTAATCACTGCAGAAAATGAATACTCAGCTTTAACGGCAAAAATGCCAATTGGGTAGTGTGTGTTTAAACTAGACTCTTTGCGAAATGACATTCCTGTATTTTGGAGCTTTGTTGATAATGGGCTTCCCCTTTAAACCATACATCATACACCATTTGTTGATGCTACATCTGAATAATTGCACAGCTAAACATTGTGACTTTAAGAAAAGACTTTGCAATAGACAGAAACATTGAATGCGACTTTTACTTATTATTTTTTGTTTTGCCAATAACATCACTTTCTTCCATCCTATCTCTTGGTATTACAATATATTTATTTCTTTGTGATCTATGTTCTGTTATTGTATAATCTGTTAATTACTATACCACTCTCAATTCCTGTTCTATTAAGTTTTTATTAAATTAAATTATAGTACAGTCTGACTAGTAATATATTTCTCTGGTATAAAGAACAAGCATCCTTATAACTAATGTCAACTAATATTACTACAGGTTAGCTATGGTTCAGTTCACCCTTCACTGAGTGATAAAACACAGTTCCCGTCCTTCCTCAGAACCATCCATAATGCTAACTATGAGGTTTTTGCACTTGCTCAGTTGTTGAAGTACTTTAACTGGACCTGGGTGGGTATCATATCCTCAGACAATGACTTGGGAAGATCAGGGTCTCAGCTGGTAACTCGAGAGATTGAGAAGAATGGTGGATGCATTGCATTTCATGAGATACTTCCTTTAGTCAACTTCATGGAATCTATTTACCGTATCATTGATGTCATTCAGAAATCCAGAGCAAAAGTGATCATTGCATATTGCACTATAGAGAGCTTTATCCCATTAATTGAGGAGGCATCACTTCATAATATCACTGACAAGGTATGGCTGGGCACTACCAGTTGGACCATATCATCTGACTTCCCTAGAAAAGAATTTCTAACCACCTTAAATGGAAGTCTTGGAATAGCAGTTCAAAATGGGAAAATTCCTGGATTTAAGGAGTTTCTTTATAGCCTTCACCCATCCATTTCTTTGGATGATCTTCTAATAAAGACATTTTGGGAGAATGCATTTCAATGTGTTTGGCCAGTAAATAATACCTCTAATAATTCATCTACAGCACTGCTTAGAGAAGATATTGTTTGGTGCACAGGAAAGGAGAGAGTGGACAGTATTGACCCTGAAGTATTTGATGTGGACAAGTTTAGATTTACACACAAAGTGCATAATGCAGTCCTCACAGTAGCACATGCTTTGCACCAGATGAAAAACTGTGCTCCAGGGAAAGGGCCATTCAAGAATGGATCATGTGCTGATATTTATAATCATCAACATTGGCAGGTACAGTATATCTAGCCAATGTCCTCCACTGGGATGGGATGAATGTCCTCCACTAACCTTGAACAGTAATTCTCACCACCGCACACCTGTTGATTAACTCCTCTGCTTCCAGTGGTGCTGGTTTTCCGTGGACCAGGCAAGGTCCCTTGTGCAAAGATACAGCGAAAATACGGATCCGCACACACTTTATCGTCAAGCAGATGGGGATTCCCCAAGTTTATTGTGCCACCAACAAGATCAACGTTTCGGGGGGGTAATTGTATTGCTTCATATTTGATATGGAACACACCAGTACGCCTCCACACAGACAAAAGAAACCTTTGTGAAAAATGGACTCAAAAAGAAAAATGGACACTAAAGGGTTAAATATGCACCAAACTGTGGGACTCCGGGTAAACAAGGAGGGGCTTTGTGTTTAAAAGGTGTTTTTTTTGCACATGTAATTATCCTGATGAAGGGTGGGTAAACCCCCCCGAAACGTTGATCTTGTTGGTGGCACAATAAACTTGGGGAATCCCCATCTGCTTGACGATAAAGTGTGTGCGGATCCGTATTTTCGCTGTATCTCTCCACTAACCTTGTACATTATATATGGCCATAGAGATTGTCCTTCAGGACTTCTCATATACAGATAATATACTGTAGTACTGTAATGAGAGAGGTTTTTGTATATATACAATGGTGGCTCTGGATAATACTTTGATAAAGTTTTGTACAAATCAGCCTTGTAGTAAGGAACTGTTGAACTTTAGAAATACTACATATATCACAGTTGTGTACAAAAACAGCCATGTATAAAGGAACTGTTGAACTCAATTATGTAATGTGCTGACTTCTGCTGGTTCTCAATATGTAAATGTCTTCTGGAAGATCTCATAGAAGCTTCCTTTATTATATCCGGGACAGAATATGTACTCAAACACTTAGAGCTGATCAGATAAGATCTCTGCTTGAGGTGTGCTTGTTGGAAACCTGTCTGGTTCCTGATGAGCATATGGGAAGCAAGATCAATTGTTGACCAAGTGGTTTAATAAGGATATGAGCTTATTTTTTATTAGAGCATATAAAAACAGGGTTCCCCATTCTGTTGGCTAAGATCTCTTCTGTGGAGCATACATGATTGAATTAGGATCTCCTAGTCACTTGGTAAAGATGATGATACCTCTTTGACTCAAATGGTGATATAGTCTTAATTATTTTACTTAATTATTTGTAATAAAGTTTTGTTTAGCATACTACATGTGGTGTGTAAATTATTTCCGAGACTTTTTTTTCCAAAGGAAGTACTTTACATTAGCTCCTATGTAGCTGCTCTTAAGATTTAAAGTGCTTTTCATGAGTGCAATCACTCAAGGGCCATAAACAGCCATCAATTCTAGACTTAAGTAGACAAGTAAAATGTTATTGCATTAAAGATGAGATCTGACAAAACTAAATAATAATAATGATGTTCAGATCAAAAATCAAGGCTTCTTGAGTCAGTGGTTGATGGGACCTGTTCAAAATTCAGTCCATCAGAAACTTAAACTTATTCTCCAAACCTGGGTTTGCATGCAGAAATTAAGGCTACATCATAAAATTAAGGATTGACTAAGTGAAAATTTAACAAATTGGGGATTTTCAGGAATCTGTACCTCTAAATGAAACATCCAGAAAATGAATGACTCGCTACAAACTCTACACCTCCCAGCATCCCAGTGACTCTGAACCGCTGTCACTAAGGGCTCACATTCATATCAGAAACGTTAATAATAATATGTTGAGTTCAGAACAAAGAGGTTATCACATACTGAGATAAATTCTATCGAAAACCCAATTTATTTTGATTTACAATGAAAACCCACATGAACAAACAATAATGGAGGCTTGTAATATTTCTCTTTCCATTTCCCTTTTAGCTACTTTATTACATAAAACATATTAAGTTTAATAACAATGCAGGAGATGAAATATATTTTGATGCAAATGGGGATGTTCCTCTCTATCTGGACATCTTGAATTGGCAGATGTTCCCTAATGGAAGCAATCAGTATGTTGACATTGGTGACTTTGATGCACGTGCTCCAAAAGGCCAAGAACTCAAGATACTGGACAACAAGATTTTATGGAATGTTGGACGTGATAATGTAAGCTCTATTGCACATTTTAAATTATTTGATGTTATGCACAAAAATATCATAATGTATGTCACATACAAGAAAGATCTTAATTTTTGTCCAAAAAATAAACACTTAAAATGAGTGGTAAGCTATTGTTCCATGTAGCTATTTCAAACCCCCACTCATGCCTCCAGTCATTGAAAGGAACAGAAGATACCTTTCAACACACTGCCCCAGAAATGTAAAAATTAAACATAAACATTCCCATTCATGGATTAGTGAGTATTGGGTGTTTCTCCACTGGCTGAAATTCAAAGCTATAGGTTGTTTTAGCCTTATTTTTAATCAAATAATGATACTAAATCTGGCCTTCCTTCTTCAGTCTTTGAGCATGAATATAAGAGATAAAACGAAAGAAAGGGAAGTAAATTACAAAGGAAATATGATTATTAGAATCTTCACCTGAAAATGGATGGCTAAATATTGGGTTTTGTATTTATTGTAATTGAGTCTGTTCAATAAATGTAATTTATTTTTAACATACCATTCTTCAGATCCCTGTCTCAGTCTGCAGTGACCCTTGTCCAAGAGGCCACAGAAGAGCCACCATTCAAGGACAAAAGATCTGCTGCTTTGATTGTCTCCCATGTTCTGAAGGAGAGATTCTCAACCCAAAAGGTTTGCAATATTAACATTATATTGCCATTGGGAGAGAGCCCAGCAACTAATATCCAGTAACGTTTATGGATGCACCGAATCCACTATTTTGGATTTGGCCGAACCCCCGAATCCTTCGCGAAAGATATTAGGGATGTACCGAATCCAGGATTCGGTTTGGGATCCGGCCAGGATTTGGCCTGATTCAGCAGGATTCGGATTCGGCCGAATCCTTCTGCCCGGCCGAACCGAATCCGAACCGGGAAGTGAAAGATATTTTTTATTTCCTTGTTTTGTGACAAAAAGTCACGCGATTTATATTTTAGGGGTGGGGAGGCCTTTTTATCCTGCTGAAAAAGGCCGAATCCTGGCCGAATCCCGAATGAATCCTGGATTCGGTGCATCCCTAGTAACATGTCTCCTCTTAAAAATTCAACTAAAGTTTGGTTTTTACCATTCCTATTTTGGCACAGGGGTTGTGTTCTGTTTCCCACAAACTATACCAGCAGTATTATTCAAGCTTCCATTGATGTAGCAAACTAGGATGTTGAGAAACAGGACAGTCAGAGGATACGTTTGGCCATTAGTTTCTATTTAATCTCCATGGGAATGTCCATGGGATGCTGGTGTCCATTGCCTTTGATATTCTCAAAAATGTCATCTTCTCTGGAGATATTGCACTAAAGCTAATATGCTGCATTAACATTGTCTTATGTTAATCATGTCAAAAACAGTAGAACTGTTGAAAGAATATATTAGAAAAATGTTACACTGCGATGTTAGAGAAATTATCTTTTGATACATTGCCCCTATAGAATATAAGCTGTAGATATTGATAACACGTCTTGTCTGTGTTGCTCTTGATTACATATGAACACTCAGCTTTTATATGAAGGTAAGTATTGTCTTTTCCCAATGTTTCTTGTTGTTCCAGATGGCAGTGAATGTGTAAAGTGCCCAGAAGACAAATGGCCTGATGTCATGAAAGAAAAATGCCTTCCAAAACCAATTCAGTTCCTTTCTTATGATGAGACGTTGGGTTCCGCTCTTGCCTGTATTTCAGTCTTGTTTTGTCTGCTTACGTTTTCTGTCTTCTGCCTGTTCATAGTTAAACGGAAGACTCCCATAGTAAAAGCAAATAACAGAGAGCTCAGTTACCTACTTCTCATCTCCCTCATGTTTGGCTTCCTGTGTTCCTTGCCATTCATTGGTAGACCCAACCTGAAGACGTGCATGATACGCCAGGTCCTGTTTGCTGTTATTTTTTCATTTTGCATTTCAGTCATCCTAGCAAAGACTGTCACTGTCATAATGATATTTAGTGCCACAAACCCAGGCAGTAAGCTGAAAAAAATGGTGGCATTGAGAATACCTGTTTATATTGTCCCTGTGTGCACAATGGTTCAGTTAATTCTATGCATTGTTTGGTTGGCCAGGGCAGCTCCATTTGCAGAATTCAATATGGCGGCAGAAATAGGGAAAATAGTGATTGAGTGCAATGAAGGCTCTAGGGTGTTATTTTCATGTGTGCTGGGGTATATGGGTTTGTTAGCAGCTATTAGTCTATTAGTTGCCTTTTTGGCGAGGAAGCTCCCTGACACATTTAATGAGACCAAGTTCATTACATTCAGTATGTTGGTATTTGCCAGTGTTTGGCTGACATTTATACCCGCTTACCTCAGTACCAAGGGGAAACAGATGGTGGCAGTAGAAATCTTTGCTATACTTTCCTCAAGTGCTGGACTTCTTGTTTGTATTTTTCTCCCAAAATGTTACATAATATTATTGCATCCAGAAATGAACACCAAACAGTACATCACTGGAAGGAACACCAGGAACCGAGGGACATGAGTACTGCTACTGTTTACCATAGACATGGTATGGGGCAAAGAGGCTCAACATTATTACCCCTAGTTAAGATTTTAAATGCTTGCATGACCCAGTGCACATTGGCAAAGATTCTTATCTTGTGACTCCCACTCCTGCCAAGTGGAGACATCTGCAAGTGCCTATGTATTTTACTATTGCCATTTCACTTTATCAAAATATCAAACTCCTTGAGACGAGTACGTTTTGGGCTTTTATTAGACATGTTAAAAAATAAAGAACAAAGGAAAGAATAAAAAAAATATAAAGAATGAGGGCAAAGATTTCTGTACAATTTCATATTCCACTATATGACATTGATGTGGTTTTTTGGTGTTTAAGCATGACACAATTGTTACAATATTTCACCATTTTCAACAATAATATTGCTTTCTTTGGGATGCCAAATTCCCTCCCACAACCGTTTTTGTGTTCCACAGTCCCTTAAACATTTGTTTACTTATTTGTATGCAAGCAAAATAATTGTCTTTTATGACTTCTATAATATAAAAATTAAATTATTGTGTCTTTGTGTCATTTTGATACATATCTGAGATATGTCTTGTAAAAATCACACTTTCTCTTCTATAAAGTTTCAAGTGGAAGAACTTACTCACTTGAGCCATTAAAGGGGTAGGAGTGGCCTCTTCTCACTTATAGAGCTTTAGACATAGGTTTTGTGACCAAATAGAAATCCAATTAAATGAAAAATACCATTCACTTACTATTTGAAAAATGATTGGCTCCAATACTGGACTATAGGTTTATAAAAATGGACACTAGAAGTATAAGGAAAATGATACATAAATAAACACCATCATTTCTTACTGCTTCTTTTTCTTTGCTAGTATTAAAGGCACAGAATACATCTAAAAGCACTTGTGCTAAAAATTAAAACAATAAACAGGACTGTTATAATTACATTCTGCCTTTTGTTTTACTTTTTTAAAATCTGTAATTTCCATTATAAAGTACTAATTTGAAAGTTGTGCTATTTTCAATGATCTTACTCCCTCCCCCCTTCCTTTATAAACAAGGAAAATTGTTCAGAACTCCCTATCTACCTTTGAACAAACAAACTTCTTTGTTCTCTAAGCAGCAGCTTGTGAGCATCTCATTATCAGGGTCTTCTCAGTGGACTGGTAATTCCTTTTATCTGCTCATTTTGAAGGTCTTCTGGTTCAGGTAGTGAAACTGGCCTCATATTCTATGTGCCAGCATGGTTGTATGTGTAACAAATCTCGCTAGACTAATTTTATTGTCTTTTAAGAGAAGGTGAGCAGGAACCTCGACTCTGGGATTATTGTTTATAACCTCTTAACAATAATCTGTCCCTTAATTAATATGATTCAGACACAAAATCCTGTAAATTAGAGCATAAATGTCTAAGGAATGTTGTTCATAACATATTTGGGATGGGAAGAATCAGGTTGCAAGATGGTTCCAGGGTCCTAAAAGGGAAAAACAAATAGGGCTAACTTGTTCACGAAGGCATTATATCAACTGCATCGCAGGGACCCTTTACATTGACCATTATATTGATTTATTTGGATCCCACCTCCAGCTAATGGTTGGCAGTGCAGCACCAAGACAAATGACACAGTTTGGGGAGTGACCCATATATTGAACACAATGTACTATTGAAAAGAGCAGGAATCTCCAGTGGTCCGTGGCTTAAGCATTAGGACCATATATATATATATATATATATATATATATATATATATAATATATATACATATATATATACATATATATAGTAGTATAGTCACTTTAACTCTGACATGTTGTAACCCCCAAGTATTTCATGATTACTGTTGCCACCTATTCCTTCAGCCCTTACTGGAGGGCAGGGGTGAAGCAAAGGCGGGGGTTAGTGATGTTTTTGGGGGTGGGCTTGTGATGTTCTTGGAGGTGGGTTTGTGATGTTCTTGGGGGCGGGGCTGTGACGTTTCAGGGCTAGCAGGGCTATGTAAATTACCCCCTTTAGGAATCATGTACATAGACTGGAGGCAGTAGTGCAAGAGTTCTGGATAAAAAATACTGTTGCAAGGTGCAGAGTACAGTGTCAGCAGGTGCAGACCTGACCTGTTGTTCCCAGGGTCCAGTTGAGGCCTACATCTGTTGCCACTACCTAACTGAATGCATCTGAATAAAATGCAAGTTAGGGAGTGTGGGACAGGGAAACCATAGCATGCCCAGTTGGCCAAACTGTCAGATAGCACTGTTCACTGTTGTTTTAATGTTAAATATTAGCTTTTGGGGGAACAGGAAGGGTTGGAAATGAGATCCTTTTAGTTATTTGGTTAATTTACAGGAAAATTAAGATTTGACTCAACTAAAACAGTAAGGATAAGACAGTTAATAACATTTACGCTAATTCTGTGTGAGATTCTAATGGTTATTTGCTTTTGGCCCCATTAAACCTTGGCATTACTGGTGACAAGAAGAAGCTTTGAATTATTCCTCCTAGAAAATGATTATAATCATGGGTTAGCATTTAGCAAAATATTATAATCACAGCATGCAGCTAATTAATGTACATGAAATCATTATAACTTCCCTTACACTTCCCCAGGAGTCTTTCCAACTTGGTCATATAAACCTTGGACATAAATAGCAATCGTAAGAACATTCACCAAAAAGGGTCACATATGTATTAATTAGTCTGAATGAATTCATCACTTCGTTTGGGCTTTTCTAACAAATGATGATCGTGGAGCAGCACGTGTATTGCAGTGTAAGTTCTCTCCATAAATTATAACTTAACCAATATTTTTAGAGTCATTGTTTTAATCTAAATTGAGTTTAATGGAATTTAGATGTCTAAGGGCAATGCCATAAGGGGTGATTTCTTTGAGTTTCCGTAATGAAGAATTGTAGCTGCGTTAGGCGGGCATTTCTTATTGGGAGGGGTTAGTTCTCCTTTAAAGGCAGCTGTTAGAATTGATGCAATGGTTGCTGCTGAGAAATGTATATTGTAACAGTTCAGAATCTGCACCTGAATTACTGAGCTGCCAGACTGAGACACCTGAGAAAGGCGAATATGATACCTTTTATCCCCAGCCTCTCCACGATTTACGCCCGGTGTTTGGAAAAGAGGTCGGCATCTCTCCGATGTAATCAGTAAGAAGTTACCAAACACACGAGGGCAAGTGTAACGGGCGAACCCCTGCATGTTTAAAAAGAAAGGAACATTTAACTTCGATTTTGGAAAAATGGTAAAAAATAAAACATGCAAAGCAATTGAAAAAAGTCTTTATTTCTGGTGAGCAATCTGAAAACAACTAAACTGAAAAAGTGTTTTCTAGTAGACTAGAAAGGAATAGCCTTTATCATTTGGGGGTGCAACAAGTTAGGCACACCCAAGTGCCTACTTTTTCTTACCTGACACTCCGGGCCGGTGTTCCTTTCAGCAGAAAACCACACCGGCCAGTGGTTCCTCTAACAACCACCATGGAGAGATCCACTCCCTGCTTCTTCGTGTCTTCTCGCAGTTGCGCATCCACAGTAGAGTGGAAAGCTGGACTTTAACGCAAAAGCTGGCTATTTCTCTCTACTGCGCATGGGTCTGCCCCGGGAAATTTGAAAACCGATGAAGCAGGAAGAGGATCTCTCCGGTAAGATTTTCTGCTGAGCGGAGCACTGGCCCAGGGTGTCAGGTAAGTAAAAATAGTCACTTAGGGGTGCCTAACTTTTTGCTCCACAATTGTAAAATTCTATTCCTTCTCCTTTAAGGTATGAAGAACCAAATTATGTAAGGGTCCATTATCTGGAAACCAAGCATTCTGGATAACAGTTCCCATACCAGTACAAAAGATTTCATGGATTGTAATAAATCTGTTTTACAAATAGTCTTTATTTTTCCTTCTTAAATTTGTTAACCAGTCATATCTGAAAAGGTATAAACTCCTCTTTCAGTTCTTTAAATATAACACTGACATTTATTCAAGTACAGGTATGGTACCTGTTATCTAGAATGCTCGGGACCTGGGGTTTTCTGGACAACAGATCTTTCTGTAATTTGGATCTACATACCTTAAGTCTACTAGAAAATCATTTACCGTATATACTCGAGTATAAGCCCACCCGAGTATAAGCCAAGGTACCTAATTTTACCTACGAAAACTGGGAAAACGTATTGACTCTAGTATAAGCCTAGACACAACTACAGCCCTGTCTCCCAGCAGCACACATTCTGCCAAAGCGACCCCCCCAGCGATCAACCGGACTTCTTTGCAAAGTTGATGGTGACAGAGAATTGCCAAACGGATTACTGTGTGCATTTTCCCACTGTCCCACTTCCATGTGCAGAGGGCGCTGTTTGATATTGCCATCACTGTTAATCTTTCGTATAACTAACAGAGGGCGCTGTGTGATATTGCAGTCACTGTTATTCTTTCATATAACCAACAGAGGGCGCTGTGTGATATTGCAGTCACTGTTATTCTTTAATATAACCAACAGAGGGCGCTGTGTGATATTGCAGTCACTGTTATTCTTTCATATAACCAACAGAGGGTGCTGTGTGATATTGCCATCACTGTTATTCTTTCATATAACCAACAGAGGGCGCTGTGTGATATTGCAGTCACTGCTATTCTTTCATATAACCAACAGAGGGCGCTGTGTGATATTGCAGTCACTGTTATTCTTTCATATAACCAACAGAGGGCGCTGTGTGATATTGCAGTCACTGTTAATCTTTCATATAACCAACAGAGGGCGCTGTGTGATATTGCAGTCACTGTTATTCTTTCATATAACCAACAGAGGGCGCTGTGTGATATTGCAGTCACTGTTATTCTTTAATATAACCAACAGAGGGCGCTGTGTGATATTGTAGTCACTGTTATTCTTTCATATAACCAACAGAGGGCACACTGTTATTATTTCATATAACCAACAGAGGGTGCTGTGTGATATTGCAGTCACTGTTATTCTTTCATATAACCAACAGAGGGCGCTGTGTGATATTGCAGTCACTGTTATTCTTTCATATAACCAACAGAGGGCGCACTGTTATTCTTTCATATAACCAACAGAGGGCATTGTGGGATATTGCAGTCTCTCCCCAAGTGAACTGTTGGTATAGGAATGATTAAAAGTGACTGCAATCTCTGCTACTGCCCACTGAGGTAGACTTTTTCAGCACATTTTGGATGCTGAAAAACTCGGCTTATACTGGAGTATATACGATAAACATTAAACCGAATAGACTTGTTTTGCTTCCAATAATGATTAATTATATCTTAGTTGGGATCAAGTACAAGCTACTGTTTTATTATTACAGAGAAAAGGGAAATCATTTTTTAAAAATGTGGATTGTTTGGATAAAATGGAGTCCATGGGGGTGACCTTTCCGTAATTTGGAGCTTTCTGGATAATGGGGTTCCTTATAATGGATTGAAGTATCAGCAAAATGGAAGAGAGTCGCACAACACCATTTTGTTGCAGGTGGGGAGCTTCCCCTTTTATTTTTCACCACTAGTAAATCGACGTTTCGGGGTTTTTTTCCCACCCTTCATCAGGATAAACACACAGTGCAAACAAACACATTTTAAAGCCAATTAGATCACACCCACCAACCACATGTTCCCAAAATTCCAGTATGGATCCAAAACGAGGCTTGGTACTCAGTCCAGTTCAAACTATTGTTGGAGTGTCCATTTTGAAGTGTTACAAAAAGTCTTTGCTTAATTAATCCAGACATGGATGTGCGTGTATAGCATACAGTAAATCCAAGAATCACAGTGTAAATATATACAACTCAAAATTATAATGGGGTGAATATAATATTTGGTATATATATATACTCTCTATAGGTACAATTACTCACATTAGCTCTATCTAATAATCTAATATTATTTCTTTTCTCCCTCTGGTTGGTTTATCTTTAGGATGTAGTGTTTATGCTGATACTTCAATAATTGACGTGTGCCGACCGTCTAGAGAGTTTTGCACCATCAAGCAGGAATTGGCATAGGAAAGGTGAGAGTGGTGCGGAAATTTTTATGTTTGGTTCCTTATAATGGATCCCATACCTGTACCATAGCCTTGTTTGTGAATATATCCTACATAATACAGGCAAGAGCATTCTTTATTTCTCCTGGCTGTCACTACTTTACCCATTTCTTCTTTTCACAGTAAACTCTTAAAATTCTAGTAAAACACTACCCCAGAATGATGACTTCTTCTGTCATTTGCAGGTTTCCAAGCAACTACCCTGAGTTACTACGGAATATGTATTTTATTTTCATCTTTGTTTGCCATGTCAGCTTCTTATTAGTGTTCTTATGGTGTAAGGTTGGCGTGGGTGAAGCTTTATTAGAAGGATGCAGGCTGATTACTGAAGATGTGATTGGTTATTCTCTGGCTGGAGATATCACATTAGGGGGACTCTTTTCAGTTCACATGAATGCAACTTACCCTGTGATTAACTTTAGGGGAAGGCCTCAGTCTATTCAGTGCAACAGGTAAGATTTCTTTTTTACATTTTGTACTTGAACGCATTTAGTTACATCACAAATAATTGATATACTGGACTCATAGGGGACTATTTATTAAAACAATCAGTTTAATGTGGTTTTAGAGGTTTTTTTTTACCATGATCACAAATGTCTCCTCATTTATTAAAAATCCCAATACAGGCATGGAATCTGTTATCCAGAATGCTCAGAACCCAGGGTATGTTTTGGTAGCTGGGAATGAGTATGGTCTAACATTTTTTTATTAACAGCCTCATGCAGCCATTACACTTCAGCAGTAACTGAACTCTAACACTTATAGCAGTACAGAAAGTACTTTGTATGCAGAGCATGATTCTTGTATACAGTGACACCTACAGGTCATTTGTACAAACACCACATGGGTATTCCAGATAAGGAATAGCTCTGTAATTTGGATCTTACAGAGCATTTGTTTTAAGATGGGGCCAGTGTCCCCCATTTGAAAACTGGAAAGAGTAGAAGGCAAATAATGTAAAAACTATAAAAAAATAAATAATAAAGACCAATTGAAAAATTGCTTAGAATGGGCCTTTCTATAACCTACAAAAAATGAACGTAAAGGCGACCCACCCCATTAAAACACATTACAGTTGCAAGACGAACAAACCTAGTTGCTTTGAGGCCTGCAAATAAATCCATCTTAAATTGGTTTTTGATATAATTCATCTCTAACACAGTGCAAGTGTCCACATCTTTCTTTTGAAGGATTTCATCATAGATCATTCCATATCCATCTTAATGTATATTGAGAGACCATTCTCAGCTAAGCTTCAGGCACCACCAAGCATCCATTAAATTTTATTTTTAGCGGAAATGTACTATGTTCTTCTCTTGACTTCTCTTCCTTGTACCATTCTCAGTTTGCTTTACTCCATATATTTCTCTTGTTCTGTTTCTCTCTATTAAAGAATTGAATCTAATATTACAGTGAAAACAAGATCTCTGTTAATTGTTTCATTGGTGAAACCTTCAGCAATTTCGAGTTCCTTGAATGATATTTCGATTTTTCCTTTTTAATTAGATTCCATCTCAGATATTATCGCTTCTTCCTTGCGATGGTGTACACTATAATGGAGATTAATGCGTCTGATGATCTTCTGCCCAATATAACACTGGGCTTCAAAATCTATGATTCTTGTTACAATGAGATTCGATCATTAATGGGAGCTGAATGGATTTTGTCAGGGAAGGAAAACGTGGTTCCCAATTTTAACTGCAATAAAGATATCATGCCATTGGCTATTCTTGGTGATTTGCCCACTAAGGCCTCATTACCTATAGCCAGGATCTTGGGATTGTCTCGATATCCACAGGTACATCTCCAGCTGCCTATATATATATATATACTGTATATATACAAACATAATCACAAATGATACTAATGTGCTTTTCACTGTTGCTGTACAGTTAGTTACAGAGATAAGATACAGGTATTAGTGTTTACATTCTACCAGAACCCTTAACCTTTCAGATACTGTATCTAAATTTATGAGACTCTGGGATCACTAAAATGTCTAACACACTGCCTCAGGGTCGGACTGGGGGGCCCGGGGCCCACCGGGACTGCTGGTCCAGGGCCCCCTGCCCCCCCACTGCGCCGCTCGAACGCCGCATGTGCATGCGTGAGCGGGGTTTAGTCGGTGCGCAAGTGCGGATGCGCATGCGCAAGCGGTGATGCGATGCGCATCGCCAGAAACTTTTTAGAGGGGTTCTGGCCCGGCGGGGGCCCACGAGGATTGGAGCCCACCGGGTTTTTTCCCGGTGTCCCGCCGGGCCAGTCCGACACTGCACTGCCTAGCTGGTTCATCTTGACAAAAATATGGAGATTAAGGAAAGTCTAAAATGTGGGGCATAGGAAGAGAAACTGAGAGGCCTTGTAGATGGTAACCCTACCAGAAATGCCAGTATTACTTTAATTACATTACGATTATTGCTGGAAATAGTTCATTATGATTATCCTAACCTTTGGCTGGAAATAGACATTCCATTCATTCCTTCTCCTTCAGAAAAATGGGGAAAGGCAATGTAGACAGGAATAATGAAATGGAGGAGAGCAGACCCACAGAAGACCATCACTGTATACTACCTACTCCTGATTTCCAGGGTGACTCCATGACATGGAAAAACTCCATTACAAAGTCAGGGCAGTAGAAGTGCACTGGTTTCCTAGTTGTGATGTCTGTTTGTCATTCTCTTCCCTGCATGGACATCTGTAAAAGATTGTGATAAGCGGAAAGGCAGCAGAGAGGGAGTGAGACGGAAGGAAAAGACAATGAGGAAATAAATCTACAAATTAGTGATGGGCGAATCTGCTGTGTTACGATTCGCCGAATAACTAGTGAATTTCTGAAAACTGGTTTGCAGTACGATTAGATTTTGACACGTGAAAAAAAAATTTGTTGCACACCGTTTTTGCGAACACATTGGGTGCATATTCAACAATGCTGAAATTTTCCGCCCATCACTACTACAAATCAGTTAGGCAGCTTGCATTGGGGCTCTTTGAAGCTTGGGGCCTAAGGTGATTGCCTCTCTAGCCTTGCCTTTGGGCCAGCCCTACTGCACAGGCCTCCAAAACTGGGCCCTCATTCAGAAACCTCAGGATTTCTGAATAAGGAATCGGGATAAGTACTGTCTAAGAGGCTACTACAAAGAAATTAAACATTAAAACTAACACAATAGGATCAATAATAGGGAAACGTTCGTTTTAAATCAGACTCTACTCTAAACCAATGACTTTCAGTCACTAACATCATTTGGTTTCTTCCACCCTAAGTCTTTGTCTTTATATGAATTTCTTTTCACCTGCTAAATTGTTCTTATTAAAATAAAACACAGTCTGATTAGAAATATATTTATCTGATATAAAGAACAATCCTTATCACTAACATCCGCTGATATCCCCAACAGGTTAGCTATGGATCACTTCACCCTTCATTGAGTGATAAAATACAGTTCCCTTCTTTCCTCAGAACCATCCATAATGCCAACTATGAGGTTTTTGCACTTGCTCAGTTGTTGAAGTACTTTAACTGGACCTGGGTGGGTATCATATCCTCAGACAATGACTTGGGAAGATCAGGGGCTCAGCTGCTAACTCGAGAGATTGAGAAGAATGGTGGATGTGTTGCATTTAATGAGATACTTCCTATAGTCAACTTTATGGAATCTGTTTTCCGTATCATTGATGTCATCCAGAAATCCAGAGCAACAGTGATCATTGTGTACTGCACTGTAGAAAGCTTCATCCCATTCATTGAAGAGGCATCTTTTCGCAATATCACTGACAAGGTATGGCTGGGCACTGCCAGTTGGACCATATCATCTGACTTCCCTAAAAAAGACTTTCTAACTACCTTAAACGGAAGTCTTGGAATAGCTGCTCAAAATGGGAAAATTCCAGGATTTAAGGAGTTTCTTTATAACATTCACCCTTCTGTTTATTTGGATGATCTTTTGGTAAAGACATTTTGGGAGAATGCTTTTCACTGCATTTGGCCAAAAAATGACACCTACAAGAATTCATCTCTGGACCAGCTTAGAGAAGAAACTGTTTGGTGCACAGGAAAGGAGAGAGTGGACAGTATTGATCCTGATGTATTTGATGTATACAACTTCAGATTTACACACAAAGTCTATACTGCTGTTCTCTCAGTAGCACATGCTTTGCACCAGATGAAGAACTGTGTTCCAGGGAAAGGACCATTCAAGGATGGATCATGTGCTGATATTTATAATCATAAACCTTGGCAGGTACAGTATATCTAACATGAGGCTATTGATTGTTATTAACTGGTACAGAACTGAGAATATGGAAAAAGTTAATGGATGTTATAGAAACATACCAAAAATTTCGATCAAAATGCTGTAGTGTTAGATTTTCAATTAAATGTCATGACTTTGAGAAAATACTTTGCTATTGATGGAAACATAGTGATTACTCTTATATGAAGAGCTTCATCTAAAGGCCCCCATACATGGCCGATAAAAGCTGCCGACAGACCGAGTCGGCAGCTTATTGGCCCATGTGTGGGGCCCTCCGACGGGCTTCCCCAATCGTTATCTGGCCGAAAGTCGGGCAGATGTTGATTGGGCAGGGTAAAAAAGCCTGTCAGATCGTGGCCGCATCTGTTGATGCGGTCCCATGATCTGACCGCCTGAAATACCTGCATTGTGATCCGATGGTTGGGCCTTAGGGACCACTAATGGATCAGTCACCCACCTCAATGTGGGCATATCGGTAGAGATCCGCTCATTTGGCTACATCACCAAACGAGCGGATCTCTACATGTATGACCACCTTAAGTCTGTCTGACAAAGCTTAGTGTGGGTGTAATCTCCAGCAGTAGGATGACCTATTCATAGAGGTTCTGCAAGGATCACCTTGGAGTTCCTCAACTAGCCAAAACCAATCATCCACTGGTTGTGTGCATTTCTATGAATAAAGAATCCCTCAGAGACTTCTCATATACAAAGAATAATATACTGCAGTGCTATACATTCAACCATTGTAGCTGCTGTTAAGATTTAAAGTGCTTTTCATAAGTGCCATCACTGAAAGACCATAAGGACCAACCATTCTAAATCGAAGTACATGAGTAATATATGATAGCATTAAAGATGCCGTCTTACCAAATTAAATAATGATAATGATGCTTAGATCAACATTGTGTAATTTACATAGTTTGTCTGCTTCTCCAAACATGCCTTCGCATGCAGGAAATACTAAGTTTAGACACAAGAGGTTATCCCATATGGCATCACGTGGGAAACTGAAAACCTATATGTAGATTTTGCTTATTTTAGCAATATTTCTCTTTGCACACAACATTTCCAAATCTGATTTTGTAAATGATGGTAATTTCCCTTCTAGCTGCTTTATTACATAAAACATATTAAGTTCAACAACACAGCAGGAGATGAAATATATTTTAATGCAAATGGGGATGTTCCTCTCTATGTGGACATCTTGAATTGGCAGATGTTCCCTAATGGAAGCAATCAGTATGTCTACATTGGTGGCTTTGATGCACGTGCTCCAAAAGGCCAAGAACTCACGATACAGCACAACAAGATTTTATGGAATGTCAGACATGACAAAGTAAGTACTGTTGCACATTTCAAGTTATGTGATGTTTTGCACAAAATTATTATAAGGTATGTCACATTGTGTCATGTAAAATGAAAACATCGAATGAGCTGTAGGCTAACTTCATTAATTGTGTTTTTCCTTGGAGTATTTTTAGAACCCCTCCCCATGCCTACAGTCATTAAAATGAATGAAAGATACCTTTAACACACCCCTCCGAAACACAGAAACTTGCATTTTTAAACATAAAAAAGGCTATTACAAGTGATTTCAATTCATGACGTGCGGGTTTTGGTCGTTTCTCCATTGGTGGAAATGCAAACTTGCCTTTAGGTGTGATTTTATTCAAATCATAATGCTATCAGAGCAAGAGTATAAGAATAAAACAAAAGACAGAGAAATAACTTCCTACATTTCACAGGGCCCTGAATGTCAGGGATGCTGGCATTACAGACCTTAAAGTCTTGGGAAGCATGATTCACTAGAAAATGGGTGGCTGAATATTGGGTTGTTCGTGTTAATAACAACTCTGGGCAATGTTTTGTTAGCAGACACTACAATCAAAAACATTTCATTGCAAATCCTTAAAGGAATACTGTCATGGGAAAAATTTTTTGTTCTAAAATGAATCGGTTAATAGTGCTGCTCCAGCAGATTTCTACACTGAAATCCATTTCTCAAAAGAGCAAACAGATTTTTTATATTCAATTATGAAATCTGACATGGTGCTAGACATATTGTCAATTTCCCAGCTGCCCCAAGTCATGTGACTTGTGCTCTGATAAACTTCAAATACTCTTTACTGCTGTACTGCAAGTTGGAGTGATATCATCCCCCTCCCTTTTCCCCCCCAGCAGCCTAACAAAAAACAATGGGAAGGTAACCAGATAACAACTCCCTAACACAAGATAGATGCCTGATAGATCTAAGAACAACACTCAGTAGTAAAAACCCATGTCTCACTGAGACACATTCAGTTACATTCAGTTACATTGAGAAGGAAAAACAGCAGCCTGCCAGAAAGCATTTCTCTCCTAAAGTGCAGGCACAAGTCACATGACCAGGGGCAGCTGGGAAATCAACAAAATGTCTAGCCCCATGTCAGATTTCAAAATTGAATATAAAAAAATCTGTTTGCTCTTTTGAGAAATGGATTTCAGTGCAGAATTCTGCTGGAGTGGCACTATTAACTGATGCATTTTGAAAAAAACATGTTTTCCCATGACAGGATCACTTTAAGGTGGCCATACACGGGCAGACAAAGCTGCCGATATCGGTCGTTTGGACCAATTTGAAAGCTTATCTGCCCGTGTATGGGGGCTTCCGACAGGTCTTCACAATCGATATCTGGCCACGATATCGATCAGGAAGGTTTCATTTTTACCCGAGTGGAGCCCCTTTGCGTATTGTAATTTGATCTTTCGACCATACGGCCGAATGTTCAAATTACCCACCAATATAGCCGTGCCATTAGTGACATATCGGGGAAAGATCCGCTCGTTTGGCGACATCTTTGAGTCTATGGCCAGCTTTAGATCTCACTTTAAACCACTCACTTTAAAAAAATCAGCATCTTTTTCTACAAATACTTAGTCCTGGCTTAAAAAACTCAATTGCAATAAAATCCTATTCAAATGTCAAATTTTTAGAAAACAACTTGAAAATAACTTGAATATCAAAAATACACTTCCATTGATTTCTCTAGCAGCCTCCCAGGTTTTAGTTGGAGAATTTTTTAAAAATGATTTTTTTTTGGAAAATTCCTACATACTTAAAAAGAGTTTTCCAATAAAAGTAATTCTTTTCAACTCAATATTCTTCAGAATCCTGTCTCAGTCTGCAGTGACCCTTGTCAAAGAGGCCACAGAAGAGCCACCATTCAAGGACAAAAGATCTGCTGCTTTGATTGTCTGCCATGCTCAGAAGGAGAGATTCTCAATCCAAAAGGTTTGCAATATAAACATTCTATTTTCTTTGGGACCAGAGCCAAAAAATTATATCCAGTAATGTGTCTCCTCTTATAAATGCTGCTAAAGTTTTGTTATTGCCCTTTATTTTATCAAAAAGGTCATCTTCTCTGGAGATACTACAGCAAACCTAATATATTACATACAAATTGCCTAATGTTATTACTGTCAAAAACAGTAAGACTGATAAAAAAATTAGCAGACTGATATACTGTGATGCTGGGAAAATATTCTTTCATAAAGGAGAAAAATAAAAGAGATGTCTACATTGCCCCTATAGAGTATACGTTTTAATACAGTATTCTTCTTGTCTCTGTTGGTATTGATTATGTCTGAGCACTCGTGAGTGTATCACTTTTTCATATGAACAGATTTTTTGTCATTTTGTTCCAGATGACAGTGAATGTCTAAAGTGCCCAGAAGACAAATGGCCTGACAGCATGAAAGAAAAATGCCTTCCAAAACCAATTCAGTTCCTTTCTTATGATGAGACGTTGGGTTCTGCTCTTGCCTGTATTTCAGTCTTGTTTTGTCTGCTTACGTTTTCTGTCTTCTGCCTGTTCATAGTTAAACGTAAGACTCCCATAGTAAAAGCAAATAACAGAGAGCTCAGCTACCTACTTCTCATCTCCCTCATGTTTGGCTTCCTGTGTTCCTTGCCATTCATTGGTAGACCCAACCTGAAGACGTGCATGATACGCCAGGTCCTGTTTGCTGTTATTTTTTCATTTTGCATTTCAGTCATCCTAGCAAAGACTGTCACTGTCATACTGATATTTAGTGCCACAAACCCAGACAGTAAGCTGAAAACATTGGTGGGACTGAGAATACCAATTTTTATTGTCCCTGTGTGCACAATGGTTCAGTTAATTCTTTGCATTGTTTGGTTGGCCAGGGCAGCTCCATTTGCAGAATTCAATATGGCGGCAGAAATAGGGAAAATAGTGATTGAGTGCAATGAAGGCTCTAGGGTGTTATTTTCATGTGTGCTGGGGTATATGGGTTTGTTGGCAGCTATTAGTCTATTAGTTGCCTTTTTGGCGAGGAAGCTCCCTGACACATTTAATGAGACCAAGTTCATTACATTCAGTATGTTGGTATTTGCCAGTGTTTGGCTGACATTTATACCCGCTTACCTCAGTACCAAGGGGAAACAGACGGTGGCAGTAGAAATCTTTGCTATACTATCCTCAAGTGCTGGACTTCTTGTTTGTATTTTTTTCCCAAAATGTTATATAATATTGTTGCATCCAGAAATTAACACCAAACAGTATATCACTGGAAGGAACACCAGGAACCGAGGGACATGATTATTATTATATCATAAGTATGGAACTGGGGGATCTATGGGGCTGAAATTTTTACCTCTGGTTTTGGTTTAAAATGCTGTCATGGCCCAAAGCACATTTGGCACAAACTCTTATCCTGTTCCCCTTCCAAAGAAGAAACGTCTTCCAATGTTTATGGATTACACTCTGGTCATTTAACCTTCTATAAATATTGAACTTCTTTAAAATGTTTATGTCTTTGTCTTTTATTGGATATGTTAAAAAAATAGAAAAACAATGAAGAAATAAGGAATGAATAAAAGAAAGAAAATTGGGGGGAACGGTTTCTATAACCATTCATATTTCAAATGATTTCAGATCATTTGTAAGTTTTTTTTACATCTGAGGAGGACAAGGGATTATAACATCCATTTTCATTGATATAAAATATAAAATGACATTTTTTAGGAAGCCTTATTCCCTTCCACAACGTTTGTGTACAGTTTTCCCCAGTGTACTTTCAATATTTTTTTCTTATTGGTATCCAGGCATGTTATTCTTTGATTATTTCTATATCATATGAATTAAATATTATCTTTTATTTTAAATATCTATTTCTCTATTAATTTCCTACACCTATGAACATTATGACAATTTTTACGCTTTATCCCAAAGCTCGCCTTAGGCTGGATATTTTATTGGAAGGGCATGCCAACAGTATGATTATTAATGTAATAGACCTTCTTATCTCATTACTTTCTTTGGTGTACTACCATCTGACAATTATTGGCTTTAGAGCTAACATTTATTCTTGCGCTTTTTCATTTCCAAAGTGTCAAGAAGAGCAGCTTACTCAATTGAGCTACTGAAGGTGTAGGAGTTTCCTCTTAAGAAAAACTGATACTAACATAATAGTGATTGCCCAAAGCCCAGTTAACAGTCCATTAGACTTAGATCATGTGTCCAACCTATAAAGTAAATATAAATCTAATCTGTATATCAAATGAAAAATATCATCAATAACCATTCACTTGATTCAGCTTCATTATTGGACCCAGAGGTCTACAAACGCCATAAGTTACAGGACAGTTATGCATCAGCAAACACTAGTATTTCTTATTGCTATTTTTACATGACCTGCTATTAGGATGAATATACATGGTGTTTATTTACATGTGACTAATTGATTGGGTATTTGAATGATCTGTAATTTCTTAAATATTTCCTGAGATAGAGATTTTTAAGGTTTTTTTTGGCTCAAGGCCCTTTCAAGGCTTGCGACTTAGCAGACAAGGGAAAGTTGTGCTCACCACTAATTTTTAAAACCATTAGGCGGGGTTGCAATGAGGCTGTGACCACAAAATACATATAGTCAAATACAAGAGTCCTCTGCACTCAACCCATTATCAATATATTTAAGACAGAGACATTTTGTGCATACTGCTACTGAAAAATGCCTTACCCTTTAAACAAAACAGGGATTGTTTGTCCATATATTGCAATATATTTAAGCTGGCCAATTACGTCAGTCATCCCATATCTGGCCAGTCCTATGCTCAATTTTATCTGATTCATTAAGAATTCAATTGCTTCATTATACATTTTACAAAGGGAGTAAGTTTTACCTGCAACTTACTTGCTGCTTTCAAAGTAAAACTCCCAAACTTGGCTGCCCTTTTATTAGACACCAGTGGGAACACCTGACTATAGCTGGGAAGGGTGGGAGCTACAACATGGAGCTGGTCACTGCTCTTGTGACTTAGCAGGCCCCTCTAGTGGTGCAAGTGACCCAAAAAAGTCAAGAAATGGCATGCAACTATTTTAGCCACACCCACTTGCAAGTTCACTTTTAAAGTGTGCACAACTGAAAACTTTCCAATAACATAATAACAGCAGATGAAGGGAAACAAAAGGGGAAGGTGGATTTAAGTAACGATTCCTAAATTTGCTCTCTTATTTTTTACTTTTAGTCAACATAGGCTGCTTGTGATCTGCAAAGATCCAGCTGTGTGTATAGGAGAACACATATTAAATGAAATTGATTCTCCAGTGCCTGCACCCTTAATTACCTCTTCTTCGTCTACTCAGAAGGTGATTCTCCATCAGCTCTCCACCAAAGTAAACAAAGAATAGATAAATATGGGCACTGGTTAATGATTTTTATTCATTTGCCACACTCCTATATCTGTTAATGCCTCGCCCCACAAACATGTTCCCACATACTCCCCCCGGGCAGTGTACTCCAGCCATCAGTGTGACAATTATGTGCACAGAAGCTGACCTGGTCCTGGCTTTCAGTACAAGGGCTCCTGGTTGGCAGCCATCACTGTGGGGGCTTCATACTGGGTCTGTCATGGCTAAAATGGAAGCCCAGCTTTAAACTTGGTATACAGGTGTGGAAGGTGTCTCGAAGGTCTTTAAAAAAATAGCTTTAGTTCACCTTTAACTAAACTAAGAACTGCTTGAGTAAAAGTGGCACAGATATTATTGTACAAAACAAATTTTGTATGATATTCGGTATATGTCTGGCGGGAGATGAGCAGACCAATATCGACAAAAGACATGGATATCGTCATCTCTTATATAAGGCCCGGAATTGACCTTTACCCTATGGCAGAAAAGGAACTTTCTCTCTTTTTGTCAATATTGTCAGGATGTTTGGCAACCCCAATAAAGAGTGATGTCAGGAATCAAACCCTGGACGATGTGCTGAACTGATCCTGCATTAATCTGCTGTTAGACTAAACCACAGGCCTGTATTGGTACTTCTTCTTTATATAATTGTGTTATTTTCCTTCTTATTCATTACATCTTGTTTTTCACCATTCCATGGCTTCCAGCCATTGTCCATCCATAATGTGTGTATCCTGAGTTACTCTGCAAACTGGCTCCAGTCACCTGCCAGTGGCCTCACCTGAAAGTGATGTCTAAATTCTATGACATTTCACATGGACAAATAATTAAAATGTAAGTTAAATTAGTTCCAGGTCCACCTTAATTGGGATCTGGCTGCATGTGAACTTCTCTTCACAACCCCTTAGTAATCCTGATGTACCTCCAGTGATGTCAGAGGTTGATTTCTTGGAAGGCTAGCTTCTTCTTGGGGTTTAAAAGTGTGATTGAAGTGCTGTTTCCACATGTCCTGTATCTTGATAAGATCTTCCAGTGCACCTGTTCCTCACCCTACTAAAGGCATTTAGGTTGACAAAGCCAAAGGTAATTTGTGGAAAGGCAACCATGGCCGGGCCTAGGTCGGCAGGATTTCAGGGCTTGGCATGCTGCACAACCACAGCCACATCGGTTTGAAAATAGGAGATACAATCATTTTTTAAATTTCCCGTGCCCCAATCCCCATTGCTCCAGTCCTGATTATGAAAATAAAGGGGAGGGGACAGGGGTGACGAACAGCAGTGGGCCTATGTAGATCCGGCCCTGCTTGCTGTTACTTACCTCTGCAATTCCTAAACACCACAGAAGAGAATCTTCTTTCATTGTCTTCAAAGCTAAACTCAAGGTCTACAACTCTTTATTCTTCCTTACCATACATTACCCTCTCAGATAATATATTCTATCTCAGAGTTTAGACTGGTTTAGACGATGTAATAACATTCTTTAACAACTGGTTTATCACTTATTTTAATCTATATAAAGTAAAATTCCTGGAAGATTAAAAATCCTGGACATATTAAATATACAGTAGCTTTCACTCAATAATATTTGAGACTTTAATAATAAGGCAGATAGTTACATAGTTACATAGTTACATAGTTAAATTGGGTTGAAAAAAGACAAAGTCCATCAAGTTCAACCCCTCCAAATGAAAACCCAGCATCCATACACACACCCCTCCCTACTTTCACATAAATTCTATATACCCATACCTATACTAACTTTAGAGTTTAGTATCACAATAGCCTTTGATATTATGTCTGTCCAAGAAATCATCCAAGCCATTCTTATAGTCATTAACTGAATCAGCCATCACAACTAGTGATGGGCGAATTTATTCGGCAGGCGCAAATTCGCGGCGAATTTGCGCGATTCGCCGTCAGCGAATAAATTCGCGAAACGCCCGCGAAAATTCGCGGACAAAATTCGCCAAAAACGGACGCCGGTGTCGAAAAACGGGCGACGGCGTTGAAAAACGGGCGCCGGCGTCAAAAACGAGACGCCGGTGCCGTTTCGTGAATTTTTCGCCGTTTCGCGAAATTCGCTAATTTTTCGGCGAAACAGCACAAATTCGCCCATCACTAATCACAACATCACCCGGCAGTGCATTCCACAACCTCACTGTCCTGACTGTGAAGAACCCCCTACGTTGCTTCAAATGAAAGTTATTTTCTTCTAGTCTAAAGGGGAGGCCTCTGGTACGGTGATCCACTTTATGGGTAAAAAGGTCCCCTGCTATTTGTCTATAATGTCCTCTAATGTACTTGTAAAGTGTAATCATGTCCCCTCGCAAGCGCCTTTTTTCCAGAGAAAACAACCCCAAACTTGACAGTCTCCCCTCATAATTTAAGTCTTCCACCCCTCTAACCAGTTTAGTTGCACTTAGTCTCTGCACTCTCTCCAGCTCATTTATATCCCTCTTAAGGACTGGAGTCCAAAACTGCACTGCATACTCCAGATGAGGCCTCACCAGGGACCTATAAAGAGGCATAATTATGTTTTCATCCCTTGAGTTAATGCCCTTTTTTATGCAAGACAGAACTTTATTTGCTTTAGTAGCCACAGAATGACACTGCCCAGAATTAGACAACGTGTTATCTACAAAGACCCCTAGATCCTTCTCATTTAAGGAAACTCCCAGCACACTGCCATTTAGTGTATAACTTGCATTTATATTATTTTTGCCAAAGTGCATAACCTGCATTTATCAACATTGAACCTCATTTTCCAGTTTGCTGCCCAGTTTTCCAGTTTAGACAAATCACTCTGCAAAGTGGCAGCATCCTGCATGGAACCTATAGTTCTGCACAATTTAGTCTCATCTGCAAAAATAGAAACAATACTTTCAATGGCCACCTCCAGGTCATTAATAAACAAGTTGAAAAGCAAGGGACCTAGTACAGAACCCTGTGGTACTCCACTTACAACACTGGTCCAATTAGAAAATGTTCCATTTACCACCACTCTTTGTAGTCTATCTTTTAGCCAGTTCTCTATCCAGGTACAAATACTATGTTCCAGGCCAACATTCCTTAATTTAACCAGTAACCTTTTGTGTGGCACTGTATCAAATGCTTTAGCAAATTCTAAGTAAATCACATCCACTGCCATCCCAGAATCGAGGTCTCTACTTACATTCTCATAAAAAGAAATTAAGTTAGTCTGGCAAGATCTATTACGCATAAAACCATGCTGGCACAAACTCATAGTATTATGATTTGCTATGAAGTCCAGTATCTTATCCTTTATTAACCCTTCGAAAAGCTTTCCTACCACAGGAGCAGTTGATGAGGAGCAGTTGAAAATATCTGATTTGATTCTGTGTGTAGTTATAACAATGGACTCCACATAAAAGCCCAGCGGGAGACAGAAGGATCATAATTATTCCTCAGTGCAATGATTTCAGCATTTAAGAAAAAATTATATAAGTATAATGATTTGAGTAATACCCGTGTATGGCATAATCATTTATATGAAATAATTATACCTTACCTCTCACTTGCATAGTCAAATGAACTTGGTTGAATATAAAACCTTGGGCACAGATGAGACTCATAATCATCATAGGGATAAGAACATTTACAAAACTGGTCACATCTTGATCTATTAGCCTAAAAGAGTTTCCTTCTTCAATACTATTGATCACTTTATTGGAGCTTTTCTATCAATCACTGATTGTGGAGCAACTTATCTGAAGAGACGGTCTTTATTGAAGTGTAAGTTGCCACCTTTCATAATATCTTCATCTGATTTTTACATTTATTTTGAATATAACTTCATCAAGCCCAACAAAAACTAGACGTCTAAGGGGAATGGCAGAAGTGTATGATTTCTGAAGAACTAGTCCAGGTATTTCAGTATCTTGGTGGTGTAGTGCCACGTCACCCAGAATGGCCCTGTGTTACCTGCTATAACAATCCACTAAAGCAAAGACTTGTCAGACAGTTATAACTTGGGACAGTGGCAGCAATTGTCCAAATGCTGAAATACCGGTAAATGAACTGGGATGTATTTAAATTGGTGACCATATACTCAAGTAAGATATATGTAAGTTCCTTTGTGACCTCGGCACTAGCAGTTTGCATTTTGCTTTTTCTCACCATTCACAGGTTTCTAAATAAATCCCCTGTAAACGTATAGGATATGTATTTCTTTTCCATCTTTGCTTGGCATCTCATCTTGCTACTAATGAGATATAAGGTTGGCGTGGGTGAAGCTTTATTAGAAGGGTGCAGAATGTTTACTGAAGATGTGATTGGTTATTCTCTGGCTGGAGATATCACATTAGGGGGCCTCATTCCAGTTCATGTGGAGGCAGATCATCCTGTGATAAACTTTAGGGAAAGACCCCAGATTCCTCAATGTGGAAGGTAAGATTTACTCTTGACATTTTGTACTTGAACACATTTAGTGGAGCATCACAATACATTTTTATTTATTGGGTATATTTATTATGGAGGAGCACTCACCAAACAAAACATAGCATGCCTGGCACAAAGCAACAAAAAAGTACCACACTCAATAAGCTCAGTCAAAGAAACTGATTTTAATAAACATACAAAAGAAATTCCAACATTTCAATCGCATTTTTGTGGTCTTCCTCAGGGAAAAAAAATAACTCTTTTTTTTACTGGGGAAGATGAAGTTAGTGATGGGGGAACATGAACCATCTCACTTCGGCAAAAAGTCATAAAACGGCAAAAATTCTCAACAAATGCTCTGAAGTCTGTGGGCGTCAAGTGTTTTGCATCACTAGTTGGAATTTCTTTTGTTTGTTTATTAAAACCTGTTTGTTATTTTAACTGAGCCTTTTGAGTGCACTTCTTCTTTGTTGACACACACACACACACACACACACACACACACACACACACATATATATACATATATGCATTTTCTATGTAAAGGAACTATTATCACATTTACTTTGCTCGAGTGAAGAAATAGAATAAAAAATACTTCAAATGTCAATTGATTTTTTTGGCTACTTCGACCATGGAATTGGCTACTTCGACCTTGAACTACGACTTCGACTTCAAATCGAATGATTCGAACTAAGAAACATTCGAATATTCGACAATTCGATAGTTGTACTGTCTCTTTAAAAAAACCTTCGACCTCCTACTTCGCCACCTAAAACCTACCGAACCTCAATGTATGGGGAAGGCTTTCTAAGGATTTTTTGGTCGTAGAAAATCGTTTGATCGATTGATTAAAATCCTTCAAATCGTTCGATTCGAAGGATTTAATCGTTCGATCGAACGAATTGCTCTAAATCCTTCGATTTCGATATTTGAAGTCGAAGGATTTACCTTCGGCAGTTGAATATCGAGGGTTAATTAACCCTCTATATTCGACCATATGTAAATCTGCCACACAGTGTTAGTTCATATCTACCCATTTATTCTGCAAGCCTTTGAAGCAACATAAAAGGGTCATTTAAAGGAGAACCAAACCCTTAAAAATAAAACAAAACCTACCCCCCTTCCCTACTCCGCTGGACAGAATCTACACCGTCACCAGTAAAGAGTTAGGGGTATTTACCATGGGTCACATCTAGGCTGTGGGGGAGCAGGGAGGGGGGTCTATGTAGGGTAGGGTTCTTTTTTATTAAGGGTTTGGTTCTCATTTAAGGCAACACGTGCAAGTGTGTTTGCGCTGAAATGGGTGTAACCCAGGAGTTACCAACTCTCTTCATGTGGCAGTAGCTACAGAGTTCAAACCATGGGTTGCATCGGTAACAGATAGTCATGAGCAAAACTGAAAAAAGTAGCGAAACTATGAAAAACTCACAAAACGCATTGAAATCAACGGGCATCAACATTTTTTTTACATGCGGCCATTTTTTACATACAATTATTCTCGCTCCAAATGCATGGGCGTCTTTTCTAATGGCGACATATTTGTTCAAATCCATTAAAGTCAATGGGTATTTTTCCCCGCAAATTCTTCTGCAGTTTTGTGACAAAAAATGCACATGGCGAAATGCAGATGAATAAACTCAGTCATTAGTGATGGGCGAATTTCCGCCTTTTGCGAATTTCCTGCGAAAAATTTTTTCGACGCCAGTGCACATTTTTGCGGGCATTTTGCAAATCTATTCACCGGCGGCGAATCGTGCAGATTCGCTGTGAATTCACGCCTGCCGAATAAATTCATATTCTTAGTTATCCCTGTATAGAAATGTATTTTGTTCTCAATCCCCCACATGTAATAAAATGCACTTAGTTTGTCCAGGAGCAGTAACCAGTAGCAACCAATAAGATGTTTGCTTTTAAACATGTGACTAGGAAATTCTACCTGCTGATTGGTTGCTATAGGTTAAACTTAGGCAAACTTAGTGCCTTTAATTACATTACCCCATTTATCTGTTAGCATACAGGATAACTATGGGTAAAGCCTTTAGCTATTTTGTGAACAACAATATTAGTTTCTTAAATGTTATTTTCAGCTCTGACAAAATTTCCTTTTTAATTAGATTCCATCTCAGATATTATCGCTTCTTCCTTGCGATGGTGTACACTATAATGGAGATTAATGCGTCTGATGATCTTCTCCCCAATGTAACACTGGGCTTCAAACACTATGATTCTTGTTACAATGAGGTGCGATCACTAATGGGAGCTGAATGGATGTTGTCAGGAAAGGAAAATATGGTGCTCAATTTTAACTGCAATAAAGATATCATGCCGTTGGCTATTATTGGTGATTTGATCTCTAAGGCCTCAATACCTATAGCCAGGATCTTGGGATTGTACAGATACCCACAGGTACAGTATCATTGTGTCTGCCAGCTGACTGTATGTGCAATACATAATCAGACATTATATTGATATGCTCCCAGTGTTGCCTTTCACTGTTGCGCAGAGAACCACAGTTAAGTTAGTTATGAAAAGGTTGTATTTAAAATGATGAGATGATTATTCCTTCCTTGAATATTGCACATACAGGTATATGTAGAGCCCTATAGGTTCTAGAATCCTTCAGTATTTCAGTCACTGATATATATAACAGACAGTGGAACCATTAACAATGTGTGCACAGAGAAAAAACATGATCATGTTCTTGTATCCAGCCATCCAATTTGTTAATGAGATCACTGAGCCCTAACCCACAATGAAACAGTCAGAAGTCAGTAGCTCACCAAATTAAACTGGTGCTGGTGCACCTGCCTCAGACCATCCGCAATGGGCAATGGAACCAAGAACAAAGGAAAGAAGTCCCAGGTAGTCAGGTGTAAAGTTAAAGTTGAAAATTGAACATCTGTAAGGTATGTAAGGTTATGTATTTTGTGCTTCTAGATCAGGGGTCCCCAAACTTTTTTTACCCATGGGCCACATTCAAATGTAAAAAGAGTTGAGGAGCAACACAAGCTTGAAAAAAGGGATGTTAAATAAGAGCAGTGATTGGCTATTTTGTAGACTCACAACCTACAGGAGGCTCTACTTGGCAGTACACATGGTTTTTATGCAATTAGAACTTGCCCCAAAGCCTGGATTTAAAAAATAAGCAGCTGCTTTGAGGCCACTGGGAGCAACATAGAAATGGTTAGTAAACAACATGTTGCTTGCGAGCCACTGGATGGGGATGACTGTTCTAGATGATGTTATCTTTTAGAGGGAAACATTTTTAATTTAAAATATTATGGCATTATTCACAAACATAAATGTTTCCTAAAGATGATGTACCATCTGGTATTTTGAATATCAAGGCTTTATTTTATTATTGGAAAGATATTTCTCTAAAATATAAAGAACAAGCATCCTTTTCACTAATATCAAGTATTTTCACTATCCTGCAGGTTAGCTATCGCTCTGTTCACCCATTACTGAGTGATAAAATACAGTTCCCTTCCTTCCTCAGAACGAGCCATAATGCTGACTATGAGGTTTTTGCACTTTCTCGATTGTTGAAGCACTTTAACTGGACCTGGGTGGGTATCATATACTCAGACAATGACTTGGGAAGATCAGGGGCTCAGCTCGTAACTCGAGAGATTGAGAATAATGGTGGATGTATTGCATTTAACGAGATACTTCCTATAGTCAACTTTATGGAGTCCATTTTTCATATTCTTGATGTCATCCAGAAATCCAGGGCAACAGTGATCATTGCGTATTGCACTATAGAAAGCTTCATCCCATTAATTGAGGAGGCATCACTTCATAATATTAGTAACAAAGTATGGCTGGTCACTACCAGTTGGTCCATATCTTCTGACTTTACTAGAAAAGTATTTTTAACTACCTTAAATGGAAGTCTTGGGATGGCAACTCAACATGGCGAAATTCCAGGATTTAAGGAGTTTCTTTATAGTATTCATCCTTCCATTTCTTTGGATGATCTTTTGGCAAAGACATTTTGGGAAAATGCGTTTCACTGCAAGTGGGCAGAAAATGAAAATGATAATACTTCATCTCCGACACTGCTTAGAGAAGATATTGTTTGGTGCACAGGAAAGGAGAGAGTGGACAGTATTGATCCCAATGTATTTGATGTATACAACTTTAGAGTTACACACAAAGTCTATACTGCAGTCCTCACAGTAGCACATGCTTTGCACCAGATGAAGAACTGTGTTCCAGGGAAAGGACCATTTAAGGATGGATCATGTGCTGATATTTATAATCATCGACCTTGGCAGGTACAGTATATCTAGCCACTAACAGACACAAGTGCTTAAGGCTACTGATTACATTTAACAAGAATTAACCTTTGTACATTTCTAAAAAGAATAAGAAACAAGCTTAATAAATGTAGTCAAAATGCCACTTAAAGGGCCTTTGTAACATTTACAGCTACATGTCTTGACTGTAAGATATAATATTAATAGTGATTACTTGTGTTAATTAAGGTTACTGTGCAATACAACAGGTTTTATACAGGTTTTAATCTTTTACAGAGGGTGGAAACTATTAAAATTTATACAGGTTACCTAAACATCAAGGTTAGCAGATCACCTTGGAGTTCCAAAGCCAGTGATCCAATGACCACCAATGGTCATAAAACCCTTTAGGAACTTCTTAAGGGGTTTATTTATCAAAGGTCAAGTTTGTGAAGTTTTTATACCTTGAAGAAAAAAACTGAATCAGTGTAATTGAATCAGTGTAATTGGGGTGAAAAACTCAAATACTCTAATTGATTGAGTTTTCAAGTGAAAACCACAGAAAAAAACCGGAACATCATAAAGGCTTCAAACATCTTCAAACATCTTGAAATGGTTAAAGGCACCTCTGCCATTGACTTCTACATGACCTTGACAGGTTTTAGCTGTAATACTTTGGAATTTGAGCTATTTCCAGATTCTGTGTATAAAATAAATCTTGAAAAATTCGTGTTTTTACTGAAAACTACAGGCCTGGATTTGGGGCAAGGCCACAAAGGCCCGGGCTTAGGGCGGCAAATTATTATGGATGGCATGCCACCGGCCGCTTGCTGAGGAGCACTGGGGATGCACAGCTCCATAGTGCTCCAGTGTGTGCTCTCGCAGGGGTGTGCGGGTGGTGGGTGCTAGGACCCTGGACAGCCCTGGAAAACTACCCTCAAAAACTCAAATGTTTCAGGAAATAAACAACACAACCTTTAATAGATAACCCCCTTAATCTTAAACGAACAAACAACAATGGAGATGCCTTTAATTTATTTTCGTTTTTCCAAAATATATTTTGTAAATTATGGTAATTTCTCTTTTAGCTTCTTCATTACATAAAAAACATTAAGTTCAGCAACAAGGCAGGAGATGAAATATATTTTGATGTAAATGGGGATGTTCCTCTCTATCTGGACATCTTGAATTGGCAGATGTTCCCTAATGGAAGCAATCAGTATGTCTACATTGGCAGCTTTGATGCACATGCTCCAAAAGGCCAAGAGCTCAAGATACAGGACAACAAGATTTTATGGAATTCCGGGAACAACCAAGTATTAATAAATATTTTAAAAGATGATATATTGTACAATAAAAAAAAAATATTGAGTAATTTGATTTAACAGCTTTAGGCTAATGTCTCACATAGTGTTTCTCCTTGGTTTATGTCAACACATGCAACATCCATGACTCCTGTCATTGACACAAATGGAAGACACCTTTCACCACCCCACCCCAGAAACACTCAAATGTGACTTTATGGGTCAAAAAAGTCTTTCACGATAAGTTTCCATTCATTTAAAATGTAATCCCATATTCACCCTGAAAACTATAGGCCTGCTAATTTGACATTAATGGTAAGAAATCTGTTTGAATGGTTAATAATGGATAAAATACTTGAATACATTGCAAATCACAATATTATGAGTTTGGGTCATTATGGTTTTATTAAGTGCCGTCTATGAGGGGGTGAGCAGAAACCTACACTATGTGATGGCAATGGATGTGAGCTACTTATACTTTGCTAAAGCTTTCGATACAGTACCAAACAGAAGGTTACTTGTTACATTATTGGCCTGTAACATAGTATTTGTAATTGGATAGAGAACTGGCTGAAGGATGGATTACAAAGAGTGGTGGTAAATGTTCTAATTGGACCAGTGCTGTTAGTGGAGTACTAAATGGGTCTGTTCTTGGCCCTTTGCTTTTTTAACTTGTTTATTAATAACCTAGAGGTGTAAATTGAAATTACTATCTCAATCTTTGCTGATGATACTAAGGGGCCGATTCACTAAATTCGGGTGAAGGGTTCGAATGAAAAAAACTTAGAATTTCGAAGTTTTTTTGGGCTACTTCGACCATCGAATGGGCTACTTCGACCTTCGACTACGACCTTCGACTTCGAATCGAACGATTCGAACTAAAAATCGTTCGACTATTCGACCATTCGATAGTCGAAGTACTGTCCCTTTAAAAAAAACTTCGACCCCCTACTTCGGCAGCTAAAAGCTACCGAAGTCAATGTTAGCCTATGGGGAAGGTCCCCATAGGCTTGCCTGTGATTTTTTGATCGAAGGATTTTCGTTCGATCGTTGGATTAAAATCCTTCGAATCGTTCGATTCGAAGGATTTAATCGTTCGATCGAACGAAAAATCCTTCGATCATTCGATCGCAGGATTTGCGCAAAATCGTTCGACTTCGATATTCGAAGTCGAACGATTTTAGTTCACAGTCGAATATCGAGGGTTAATTAACCCTCGATATTCGACCCATAGTGAATCGGCCTCCCCATTGTGCAAAACTATAAGTCCCATGTAAGATGCTGCCACTTTGCAGAGCTTTTTGACTCAAATGGAAAACTGGGCAGTAAACTGGAAAATGAGGTTCAGTGTTGATAAATGCTAAATTATGCACTTTGGTAGAATATAACAGTATGGGCATTATGGCTCAGTTGGAGGGGTTCAACTTGATGGACTTCCACCCAACTTAACTGGAACTATGCCAGTAATGTGGGCCCTGGGAATTTCTCCACCAGCTAAAAATATATCAGTGGAGAAACACTAACTACTCCATCAGCAGTGATTGTAATAAAGTAATTAAAAAAAACTTGACTGCCTTCTTCTGTCTAAGAGCGGGAATATAAGAAACTAAACAGATGAAAGATAAGTAACTCTTATACAGGGCCCTTTGAATGTCAGGAATGATGGGATTGCAGACCTTAGGAATTATGATTCTCAGAATCCTCACTAGAATATAGCTGTTTTCTATTTTATTGTAGCCGGAGGAATGAAAAGATAGTGCCATTAGTACAATATTCAAATATTTAATTATAAATTAAAGGGATTCTGTCATGATTTTTATGATGTAGTTTTTATTTCTAAATTACACTGTTTACACTGCAAATAATTCACTCCACAATATCAAATTTAATTCCTGAACCAGCAAGAGTATTTATTTAGTTGTAATATTGGTGTGTAGGTGCATCTCAGGTCATTTTACCTGGTCGTGTGCTTTCAGTAAGAGCCAGCACTTTAGGATGGAACTGCTTTCTGGCAGGCTATTGTTTCTCCTACTAAATGTAACTGAATGTGTAGCAGTGGGACCTGGATTTTACTATTGAGCTATCAGGCAGCTGTTATCTTGTGTTAGGGAGCTGCTATCTGGTTACCTTCCAATTGTTCTGTTGTTAGGCTGCTGGGCAGGAAAGGGAGGGGGTGATTTCACTCCAACTTGCAGTACAGCAGTAAAGAGTCACTGAAGTTTATCAGAGCACAAGTCACATGACTGGGGCAGCTAAGAAATTGAAAAAATCTGTTTGCTCTTTTGAGAAATGGATTTCAGTGCAGAATTCTGCTGGAGCAGCACTATTAACTGATTCCTCATTTCCCATGACATTATTCCTTTAATAACCTCAAAGAAATGATTATATTGAAGTTGCAAAGTTTTTTTGATGTAACACTTCAGTTTAAAAAGAATTCCAATGCAAATGTCTAGCTCTAATTTTAAATATTTTATATAAAAAAATATAAATATTACATATTATATAAAAATATTAATTCCTGACATTTACAGTTTTCATTTCATTGCAGATCTCTAAACTAATGATCTCTAGTTCTGAAGGCAGACTGATGTCAGTGAAAGTTGACCCATACAGCCTGTCTGGCATTGGAATGGCTCATGTGCCTTACAATTAACATGTACAAAATAAATTCACATAGATGCTAAAAAATGTTGTACCACAATCAGTCATTGGCAGATCTTCTTTAATTTATATCCTAGCCCCTTCCTCTATGCACATTTTACATGATCTCATACATACATTTATATATATACAGAAAGTTTGTTCAATAAATGTCAATTGTTTTCAACTCAATATTCTTCAGATCCCTGTCTCAGTCTGCAGTGACCCTTGTCCAAGAGGCCACAGAAGAGCCACCATTCAAGGACAAAAGATCTGCTGCTTTGATTGTGTCCCATGTTCTGAAGGAGAAATCCTCAACCCAAATGGTTTGTAACATTAAACAATAATATTCTATATGCTTCCTTGTACGTCAGGCTAATTGTGCCATTGTGCAACACTGTGCAACCCTTAAGATGAGCATCGTTAGCAAGAGGTTGATGTCAGAGAACCTTTGTGATCTTTAGTTGCTATTTAATATTATCTGGGAATAGGCATTGTCTTTATATAATAAAACATGTCCTCTTCTATGGAGATACTGCACTAAAGCTAATACACTAGATTAAAATTATTTAATGTTAATAATGTCAAAAACAGTAGAACCAATGAAAGGATATAACAAAATGTTATACTGTGATGCCAGGAAAAATATCCCTTGATATGATCAAAATACATTTAAAAAAATGACTACATTGTCGCTATAGAATGTAAGCTGTGGATATTGACAACACTGTATTCATTGTGTCTCTGTTGGCATTGATTATCAGTTTTTCATATTAACTAAATTATTTCATTTCCCTATGTTCCCTGTTGTTCCAGATAACAGTGAATGTGTAAAGTGCCCAGAAGACAAATGGCCTGACAGCATGAAAGAAAAATGCCTTCCAAAACAAATTCAATTCCTTTCTTATGATGAGACGTTGGGTTCCGCTCTTGCCTGTATTTCAGTCTTGTTTTGTCTGCTTACGTTTTCTGTCTTCTGCCTGTTCATAGTTAAACGGAAGACTCCCATAGTAAAAGCAAATAACAGAGAGCTCAGTTACCTACTTCTCATCTCCCTCATGTTTGGCTTCCTGTGTTCCTTGCCATTCATTGGTAGACCCAACCTGAAGACGTGCATGATACGCCAGGTCCTGTTTGCTGTTATTTTTTCCTTTTGCATTTCAGTCATCCTAGCAAAGACTGTCACTGTCATACTGATATTTAGTGCCACAAACCCAGATAGTAAATTGAAAACATTGATGGGATTGAGAATACCTGTTTATATTGTCCCTGTGTGCACAATGGTTCAGTTAATTCTATGCATTGTTTGGTTGACCAGGTCAGCTCCATTTGCAGAATTCAATATGGCGACAGAAATAGGGAAAATAGTGATTGAGTGCAATGAAGGCTCTAGGGTGTTATTTTCATGTGTGCTGGGGTATATGGGTTTGTTGGCAGCTATTAGTCTATTAGTTGCCTTTTTGGCGAGGAAGCTCCCTGACACATTTAATGAGACCAAGTTCATTACATTCAGTATGTTGGTATTTGCCAGTGTTTGGCTGACATTTATACCCGCTTACCTCAGTACCAAGGGGAAACAGACGGTGACAGTAGAAATCTTTGCTATACTTTCCTCAAGTGCTGGACTTCTTGTTTGTATTTTTATTCCAAAATGTTATATAATATTATTGCACCCAGAAATGAACACCAAACAGTATATCACTGGAAGGACTGCCAGGAACTGAGGGACATGATTATTATTACAGTATATTATAAGTATGGAACTGGGGGATCCATGGGGCTGAAATTTTTACCTCTGGTTTTGGTTTAAAATGCTGTCATGGCCCAAAACACATTTGGCACAAACTCTTATCCTGTTCCCCTTCCAAACAAGAAACATCTTCCAATTTCTATGGATTACACTATGGTCATTTAACCTTCTATAAATATCAAACTTCTTGAAAATTTTTATGTCTGTGTCTTTTATTGGATATATTAAAAAGAAAAAAAAGGGAAAAAAAATTGTTGTATCTTGTATTTTAAATATTATCTTGTATTTTAAATATCTATTTTTCTGCTCATTTCCTACAACTTTAAACTATATAAAAATGCCTATAATTTATTCCTAAAATCACCCTAGGCTGGATACTATGGGGCATATTCACTAAAGGGCGAAGTGGCTAACGCCAGCAACTTTTCGCCAGCGTTGCCATGCGCAGGGACATCGCCAATTCACTAACAGACGCAGTCGCCAATTTGCTAGCGAATGGGACCATCGCTAGCGTTCATGTGCACTCTATCTCCAGGTGACTTTTCGCTCTGGCATAAGATTGTTACTCCGCAAAGTACAGATTTTACTGAATGTTACCTCTTTCGCCAGAGTTGACTTTGCCACCTCAGACCAGACAAAGTGCTATAAATGGCGACTTTTCCTTTTTTAAGCCTGATTAGTCCTAATTTAAACTTTTTTTGGGTAACAAGTTTTCTTCACACATTTTATAACATATGTGTGTAGGGCATTATATGAACTCTCTTGTCTTTATTAAGGTTCCCTGGATATTTGTAAGAAAAAGTGGTAACTTCAAGCATTTGCACCAACATTTATAATAAAGACGTCCATACAACTTTAAATTTCCCACCCTATGCAAATTGACCTAAGCGCAAGATCACTAGCGAATTTTCAGTAGGCAATGCTAGTGCATCTTTGCTATGAAATGCTCGTACAGCCGAAGTAAAACTAGCGAAAAGTCGCCATTGTTTGACACCCAGGACGAAACGTCTTGTTTCAGTAAATTAGCGTATTCGTAGCACATTTGCGCCCGGCAAAGTGGTGCGAGGGGTGCGAATCTGATGCTGCATCCCAACAGTATGATTATTAGTTACCTCATTACTTTCTTTGGCGTACTACCATCTGATGATTATTGACTATAGAGCTGACATTTATTGATACAAAGATTGTGCTTTCTCTTTTCATTTATTCACTTGAGCTACTGAAGGTGTAGGAGTTTCCTCTTGTCATTAATATATAAGGAAAACTGATACCAACATAATGATGATTGCCCAATGCACTCAGTGAACAGTCCATTAGACATAGATCATGTGTCCAACCTATAAAGTAAATATAAATCTAATCTTTATTTCAAATTAAATATATCAACAATATCCATTCAATTGATTCGGCTTCATTATTGGACCCAGAAGTCTACAAACTCCATAAGTTTCTACAGGACAGTTATGCGTCAACAAACACTAGTATTTCTGATTGCTATTTTTACACAACCTGCTATTAGGATGAATATACATGGTGTTTATTTACATGTCGCTAACTGATTGGGTGTTTGAGTAATCAGTAGCTAGGGATTATGAAGTTTTTTTGGCTTTAGTCCCCTTCAAGTCTTGCGATTTAATGGTTTCAATGACTCAAAAAGTCAAATAATAGCATGCAAAGCAACTATTTTAGCCACACCCACTTGCACATTTAGGGGCAGATTTACTAAGCTCAAGTGATGGTTCGAATTTCAAAAAGTTCGAATTTCGAAGTACATTTTAGGGTACATCAACCATCGAATAGGCTATATTCGACCAGTCTACTTCGATTTGAACGAATCAAAGTAAAAATCGTTTGACTATTCGACCATTCGATAATCGAAGTACTGTCTCTTTAAAAAAAACTTAGACTTCATACTTCGCCAAATTAAAGCTACCGGAGTGCAATGTTAGCCTGTGGGGAACTTCCAGAGCACTTTTCTACGTTTTTTTTGGTTGAATAGAAATCCTTAGATCGATCGCTAGAAATCATTTGAATCGTTCGATTCGTACAATTTAATCGTTCGAATCAAACGATTTTTATTTGACCGCAGGATTGCCAAATTTGTTGAAAAAACGTTGAATTCGATATTCGAATTCGATGTTGTTTAATTCGATGGTCGAATTTCGATGTTTTTTAATTTGATGGTCGAATTTCAAAGTTTTTTGTACTTCGAAATTCGATCCTTGATAAATCTGCCCCTTAAAGTATGCACAACTGAAAACTTTTCAATAACATAATAGCAGGTGAAAGGGAACAAAAGGGGAAGCTGGATTTAAGTAAAAAATCACCTTGCATCTTGCCCACTTTACTCTCTTATCCTTTATTTTGAGTCAACATATGCTACTTTTGATCTACAAACATCCAGCTGTGTGTATAGGAGAGCACATGAATGAGACAGACCCCTCCACTGCTGAATTTATTGTCATTTAGCAAAGAATGACTTGAAAAATCCATTCTTGTTACTCTGCACTTCATTATATCTCATGATAAATTCCAGGCCAACTCCTTTGTTTGTCTCAGAGTCATTGCCTGGTCACACCACCCACATCTACTTTTGTTTTTCACCTTAAATCTGTCTCTCTTGCTGATCCTAATCTTAATTCTTTCTTCTTCCTTACCATACATAACCCTCTCAACTAGTCTATTCTATCTCAGAGTTTAGACTAGAGTATTGCATAATGTAATTGGAAAAAAAAAAATTGGAAAATGTAAAATTATAGGGCTTATTAAATATAAATATATCACTCAATAATTACTGAGAAGTTAAGACTAAGGCAGATGAGGAGCAGTTGAAAATATCGGATTTGGTTCTGTGTGTGGTTATAACAATGGACTCCACATATAAGCCCAGTGGGCAACAGAAGGATTGTAATTATTCCTCAGTGAAATTATTTTAATCATGCGTGAGCATTTAAGAAAATTATAAGTATAATGATTTGAGTAATACCTGTGTATGGCATGATCATTTGTATGAAATAATTATACCTTACCTCTCAATTCCATAGTCAAATGAACTTGGTTGAATATAAAACCTTGGGCACAGATAAGAATCACAATCATCATAGGGATAAGAACATTTACAAAACTGGTCACATCTTGATCTATTAATCTTTAATACTATTGATAACTTTATTGGAGCTTTTCTATCAATCACTGATTGTAGAGCAACTAATCTGAAGAGCCGGTCTTTATTGCAGTGTAAGATACCACCTTTCATAATCTGATTTTTACATTCATTTTGCATATAACTTTATCAAGCCCTACAAAAACTAGACGTCTAAGGGGAATGGCAGAAGTGGGTAATTTCCAAAGAACTAGTCCAGGTATTTCAGTATCTTGGTGGGGTAGTGTCACGTCACCCAGAATGGCCCTGTGTTACCTGCTATAACAATCCACTAAAGCAAAGACTTGTCAGACAGTTATAACTTGGGACAGTGGCAGCACGCAGGTGCCAAAGTGTCCAAATGCTGAAATACCGGTAAATGAACTGGGATGTATTTAAATTGGTGACCATATACTCAATTTGTAGAAATTAGAAACAGACCAGGAACCAGCAGTACTTAGTCTGCAATCACCCTTGAAAAAGGGACTAGCTCCTGAAACGTGTCGTGAGTGAGAATACACCAATAAAGTGTGTTTGCAGACTAAGTACTGCTGGTTCCTGATCTGTTTCTAATTTCTACAAATCGAATGCTTATCACATGATGGATGGTGTGTGTTGAAACAGCAGGTCTACACGTATCTGATTTTTTTCACTCCTCCTTCTCTGATTGACCATAGACTCAAGTATATGTAAGTTCCTTTGTGATCTCTGCACTACAGGCCAGCAGCTTGCAATTTGTTTTTTCTCACCATTCACAGGTTTCTAATAAATCCCCTGCAAACGTATAGAATATGTATTTCTTTTCCATCTTTGCTTGGCATCTCATCTTGCTACTAATGAGATATAAGGTTGGCGTGGGTGAAGCTTTATTAGAAGGGTGCAGAATGTTTACTGAAGATGTGATTGGTTATTCTCTGGCTGGAGATATCACATTAGGGGGCCTCATTCCAGTTCATGTGGAGGCAGATCATCCTGGGATTAACTTTAGGAAAAGACCCCAGATTCCTCAATGTGGAAGGTAAGATTTACTCTTGTCATTCTGTACTTGATTTGGAGCATCAGAAATAATTATTCATTGGATATATATATATATATATATATATATATAGAAAAGTGAAGCAGCACACTATTCTTTGCAAAAAGTGTATATTACATATCAGAACATCAGTACAGCAGTTCTGTTCTGATATGTAATATACACTTTTTGCAAAGAATCGTGTGCTGCTTCACTTTTTTATTTCTGTATATCAAGTGGAGATGTGACGGGGTCCCCTACAGGAGTGTGCACCGAGACCTAAAACTGGATACACTGTTGAGAATGCAAAGGCGCAATTGAAATTTTATATATATATATATATATATATATATATATATATATATATATATATATATATATATATATATATAACAAACAAGGGAAAGTTGTGCTCACCACTATTTTTTAAAACCATTAGGCGGGGGTGCAATGAGGGTGTGACCACAAAATACATATAGTCAACTACAAGAGGTCCTCTGCACTCAACCCATTATCAATATATTTAAGACAGCGACATTTTGTGCATACTGCTACTGAAAAAATGCCTTACCCTTTAAACAACACAGGGATTGTTTGTCTATATATTGCAATATATGGACAAACAATCCCTGTTTTGTTTAAAGGGTGAGGCATTTTTTCAGTAGCAGTATGCACAAAATGTCTCTGTCTTAAATATATTGATAATGGGTTGAGTGCAGAGGACTCTTGTATTTGACTATATATATATATATATATATATATAAACTGAAGGGTAGCACTCTGCTTCCATTATGTGCCCAGGTGCATGGTAAATTTTTCATATATTTTCAAAGAAGGCCAGCAACAGCGGGACTTTGTGCAAAAAGATGAAGATTATATTTTATGTGAGCATATAAATATATATATACATGAAATATATATATACATGAAAGACTGAAGTTATGGTCTCACTTTGACAATAATAAAGGATATCAAAGGTTCCGGTAGTCCGCTCCCTCTGCCGGTTCCCAGAAGAGTCTGTTCTCCCTCAGACTTGTACAGAAATCCAATCCAAAATTATGGAAAGAAACCAGCGCTCATCCAGCACGAGGTATAGACAAACAAAGGGGCAAGAAAATAATTCCCATATAGTGTAGTATTATTGCATGAATTTAGTACACCACTTTGTGAGATTAGAGTACTACTAAAAAAGTGCCCTTTTTTGCTTATACTATTTGCCGTATCACTTATTATTATCCACACAGTGAAGTGAATCTTATGTGAGGGTACTCACGAACGTTTAAATGGAGTTTAGGCGTTTAAAAAGATAGTTTAGCGATCATCTTCCCCAATCCTCTCCAGACTCTGTAGCTTTAAAACAATGCGCTGACATAGTGTAAAATCATCACTTTTTTAATCCCAAAATAACATTAAAATCACACTCACAATGTTGTTATTAAAATTTTCGCATAAAAAAAAGTCACCACTTCGCCGTCTGTTGGAATCACCAGGTAGTCAGTACAGATGGTTTAGCCGGCGTCTCGACCGCCTCGTGTATCCCAGTGCGCTCGTGGATGACGTCACTGCCCAAAGCGTTTTGTCTTCCGACTTCCTCAAGCCCTTGTTTTAAAGCTACAGTGGCACAAGCTTTCAGATGAACCTGAGGAAGGGGTTGTGCCTGAAAGCTTGGGACACTTTTATGCTGCAATAAATGCTTTGAAAGCAAGAGATGAAAATAATGGTGTGCTTCATTTCTCTTTCCTAAGAAACTACTATGACATTAATTTGCCTTGGACAGATGCCAAATAAAGTGAACCCAAAGATTTGAAAACCAGCTTCAGTAGAACAAAATTCCCACACGGTGTTAGTTCATATCTACCCATTCATTCTGCAATCTTTTAAAGCAACTTAAAAAGGGTCATTTAAGGCAACACATGCAAGTGTGTTTGTGCTAAAATGGGTGCAACCCAGGAGCTATCAACTCTCTTCATATGGCGGAACCCATGGTTCCAATCATGGTTTGCACCTATAACAGATTTTTCCCCATTGTGTCCATTTGAAGTGACCAATTCCCATTTACGGTAGTAAATGAGGCTTATTATTTTCACTTATGTTTCTGTAACCACTGTTTGATTCAGTGCCACATACTGTATATTACTTAGAAGCTTCTATAATATTTTCTTTTCGCAGATATGCATTCTGTTTCTATATCTCTATTCATACTCACTTTGCATTCCTCCATATTGATCGCTCTACTTTTCCTGTGCATTAAAAATTGGTTCACGTTTTATTGCAAAACCATGTTTATCTCTGATCAATTTCATAATTATCCCTGTATAGAAATGTATTTTGTTCTCTTTATCTGGTAGCATGCATGATAACTGTGGATAAAGCCTTCAGCTATTTTGTGGGCAACAATATTAGTTTCTTGAATGTTATCTTCAGCTCTGACACATTTTCCTTTTAAATTAGATTCCATCTCAGATATTATCGTTTTGTCCTTGTGATGGTGTACACTATAATGGAGATTAATGCGTCTGATGATCTTCTGCCCAATGTAACACTGGGCTTCAAACACTATGATTCTAGTTACAATGAGTTTCGATCATTAATGGGAGCTGAATGGATTTTGTCAGGAAAGGAAAATATGGTGCTCAATTTTAACTGCAACAAAGATATCATGCCTTTGGCTATTATTGGTGATTTGCCCTCTAAGGCCTCATTACCTGTAGCCAGGATCTTGGGATTGTACAGATACCCACAGGTACATTATCATTGTGTCTGCCAGCTGACTGTATGTGCAATACATAATCAGACATTATATTGATATGCTCCCAGTTTTGTCTTTCACTGTTGCGCAGAGAATCCCAGTTAAGTTAGTTATGAAAAGGTTGTATTTAGAACTGTGAGATGATTATTCCTTCCTTGAATATTGCACATATAGGTATATGTAGAGCCCTATAAGTTCTAGAATCCTTCAGTATTTCAGTCACTGATATATATAACAGACAGTGGAACCATTAACAATGTGTGCACAGAGAAAAAACATGATCATGTTCTTGTATCCAGCCATCCAATTTGTTAATGAGATCACTGAGCCCTAACCCACAATGAAACAGTCAGAAGTAATAGCTCACCAAATTAAACATGAGGTCTGCTTCTGCCTCGGACAATCCGCAATGGGCAATGAAACCAGGTACAAAAGAAAGAAGTCCCAGGTAGTCAGGTGTCAATTTAAAGTTGAAAACTGAACACCTGTAAGGTATGTAAGGTTATTTATTTTGTGCTTCTAGATCAGGGGGCCCCAAACTTTTTTACCCATGGGCCACATTCAAATGTAAAAAATATATTTGGTACTCCCTTTGTGGACTCACAGCCTACAGGAGTCTCTACTTGGCAGTACACGTGTTTTTTATGCAATTAGAACTTGCCCCAAAGCCTGGATTCTAAAAATAAGCACCTGCTTTGAGGCCATTGGGAGCAACATCCAAGACAGAGGTTGGTGAGCAACATGTTACTCGTGAGTCACTGGATGGGGATCATTATCCTAGACGATGTTATCTTTTTTAATTTAAAATATTATAGCATTATTTACACACATAAATGTTTCCTAAAGATGATGTACCATTTGGTATTTTGAATATCAAGGCTTTATTTTATTATTGGAAAGATATTTCTCTAAAATATAAAGAACAAGCATCCTTTTCACTAATATCAAGTATTTTCACTATCCTGCAGGTTAGCTATCGTTCTGTTCACCCATTGCTGAGTGATAAAATACAGTTCCCTTCCTTCCTCAGAACGAGCCATAATGCTGATTATGAGGTTTTTGCACTTTCTCAATTGTTAAAGCACTTTAACTGGACCTGGGTGGGTATCATATCATCAGACACTGACCTGGGAAGATCAGGGGCTCAGCTGGTAACTCAAGAGATTGAAAATAATGGTGGATGTATTGCATTTAATAAGATACTTCCTATAGTCAACTTTATGGAGTCCATTTTTCATATTCTTGATGTCATCCAGAAATCCAGAGCAACAGTGATCATTGCGTTTTGCACTATAGAAAGCTTCATCCCATTAATTGAGGAGGCATCACTTCATAATATTAGTAACAAAGTATGGCTGGTCACTACCACTTGGTCCATATCATCTGACTTCCCTAGAAAAGAATTTCTATCTCCCTTAAATGGAAGTCTTGGAATAGCAACTCAACATGGGAAAATTCCAGGATTTAAGGAGTTTCTTTACAGCATTCATCCTTCCATTTCTTTGGATGATCGCTTGGCAAAAGCATTTTGGGAGAATGCTTTTAACTGCAATTGGCCAGAAAATAATACCTATAATAATTCAGCACTGGCGCAGATTAGAGAAGATATTGTTTGGTGCACAGGAAAGGAGAGAGTGGACAGTATTGATCCCAATATGTTTGATGTCTACAACTTTAGAGTTACACACAAAGTCTATACTGCAGTCCTCACAGTAGCACATGCTTTGCACCAGATGAAGAACTGTGTTCCAGGGAAAGGACCATTCAAGGATGGATCATGTGCTGATATTTATAATCATCGACCTTGGCAGGTACAGTATATCTAGCCACTAACAGACACAAGTCCATTAGGCTACTGATTACATTTAACAAGAATTAACCTTTGTACATGTCTAAAAAGAATAAGAAAAAAGGAGAAGGATAGGCTGGAGGGACTTGGGGTGCCAAATGTTAGACACCCCAAGTGATTGTAGTGACTTACCTGAAACCCCAGGCCAGTGCTCCTATCAGCAGAAATCTGTACCAGCCCGGGGGTTATACCACTGAGCACTACAGAGTGATCTTCTTCCATCTTCTTCTGTCTTCGCATGGCTGTGCATGTGCAGAAGAACAAAAAAGCTGAACTTTAACTAAAGAGTTTGCATGCGTTAGTCCAGGGAAATTGAAGATATTAATTGATATTAATAGTGATTACTTGTGTTAATTAAGGTTACTGTTAGGGCAATACAACAGGTTTTATATAAATTTTAATCTTTTACAGAGGGTGGAATCGCCTACAATATATATACAGATGACCCAAAATCAAGGTTAGCAGATCACCTTGGAGTTCCACAGCCAGTGATCCAATGACCTTGTGCTTTATATTAGGGGTGCTCAAAAGGTAGATCGGGGTCTACCAGTAGATCTTTAGCTGGTGATCGGAAGATCCCAAACACTGTCAGCAAAAAGATTGTCTAAATCACCCTGTTTCATGCTTTTCATTCAGATATTTATAATGTTAAAGTTCCATAAGATATGGTTGTTAGCAATATAAATGCTCATATAAATAAATATTTAAGTAATATTTTCCATGGAACAAAATGCTAACAATGTTTTATGGATGTAGATCATGGGACATCATCATTAAAAGTAGACCCTGCATTAGTAAAGTATGAGCACTCCTGCTTTATATGGTTATAAAACCCTTCTTAATATTCAACCCAATGGATATATGGGGGCAAATGTACTTATGGTCGAGTATCGAGGGTTAATTAACCCTCGATATTCGACTGCCGATGGAAATTCGAAGGATTTACCGAAATTCGTTTGATCGAACGAAAAATTGATTAAATCCTTCGAATCGTTCGATTAGAAGGATTTTAATCCATCGATCTAATGATTTTTGTTCGACCAAAAAAAGATAGCAAAGCCTAAGGGGACCTTCCCCGTAGGCTAACATACACTTCGGTAGGTTTTAGGTGGCGAACTAGGGGGTCGAAGTTTTTTTTTAAAGAGAAAGTACTTCGACTATCGAATGGTCGAATAGTCAAATGATTTTTAGTTAGATTCGAAGTCGTAGTCGAAGGTCGAAGTAGCCAAAAAAAACATTCGAAATTCGAAGTCTTTTTTCTTCTATTCCTTCCTTTATCAAAAGTCGAGTTTGTGAGGTTTTTATACCTCGATGAAACTCACAACTCAAATTTTCTAATTTAGTTTTCTAATTTATGAAAAAACTCAAATCAGGGTAAAAAACTTGAATACAAGAATTGATTGAGTTTTCCAGCGAAAACCACTGAAAAAACCCAGAACATTATGAAGGCTACAAACATCTTCAAATGATTCAAGGGACATCTGGCATTGACTTCTACATGACCATGACTAATAAATAACCCCCTTAATCTTAAATATACAAACAACAATGGAGGCTTGTAGATGCTTTTTATAGATTTTGTAAATGATGGTATTTTACCTTTTAGCTGCTTCATTACATAAAAAACATTAAGTTCAGCAACACGGCAGGAGATGAAATATATTTTGATACAAATGGGGATGTTCCTCTCTATCTGGACATCTTGAGTTGGCAGATGTTCCCTAATGGAAGCAATCAGTATGTCTACATTGGTGACTTTGATGCACGTGCTCCAAAAGGCCAAGAACTCAAAATACAGGAAAACAAGATTTTATGGAATTCCGAACACAACCAAGTATCATTACATATTTTAAAATATTATATATTGCACAATAAAATCATAATTTATGTCATATTGTGGAATTTGATATAAGACAAATCTTCATTTTGCCCCCCAAGGAAGCACTAATAATAGCTTTAGATTAATGTCCCACGTGTAGTGTTTCTCATTAGTTTATTTCAACACATGCAACTTCCATGACTCCTGTCAATGGCACAAATGGAAGACACCTTTAACCACCCCACCCCAGAAACACTCAAATGTGACTTTATGGTCCAAAAAGATCTTTCACAAGAAGTTTCCATTCACTTAAAAGGAATCCCATTCTCACCCTGAAAACTGAAGTGTCACTTCACAAAAACTTTGCAACTGGAATATAATTGTTTCAATGTAAATGTTTAGCTCTGATTTAAAACCCAATCAACAATGTTTTTTTCACTAAAAATATTAATTCCTGACATTTACATTCATTTCATAGCAGATCTCTAAATTTGAAGGTAATGATCTCTAGTTCTGAAGGCAAACTGCAATCAGTGAAAGTTGACCCATACAGTCTGTTTGGCATTGGAACGGTTCATGTGTCTTACAATTAACATGCATAAAATAAATTCACATAGATGCTAAAAAATGTTGTACCACAATTAGTCATTGGCAGATCTTCTTTAACTGATATCCTAGCCCCTTCCTCTATGCACGTTTTTTCATGATCTATATATATATATATACATATAAACATATATATGTGTGTGTGTACATCAAGTTTGTTCAATAAATGTGTATTGTTTTTAACTCAATATTCTTCAGATCCCTGTCTCAGTCTGCAGTCACCCTTGTCCAAGAGGCCACAGAAGAGCCACCATTCAAGGCCAAAAGATCTGCTGCTTTGATTGTCTCCCATGTTCTGAAGGAGAGATTCTCAACCCAAATGGTTTGTAACTAGTGATGGGTGAATTTATTCGCCAGGTGCGAATTCACGGCGAATTCGCGCGATTCGCCGCCAGCGAATAAATTTGCAAACACCCACGAAAATTTGCGGCAAAAATTTGCCGGTGTCAAAAATGTTTTTTCCAAAAACGGATGGCGGTGTCAAAAACGGGCACCGGCGTAAAAAAAACGGGCGCCGCCATCAAAAACGAGACGCCGGCACCATTTAGTGAATTTTTCAAAGTTTAGAGAATTTCGCACGAAATTTGCGAATTTTCCGGCGAAGCGAAACCCATCACTATTTGTAACAATAACATTCTATATGATTCCTTGTGGGACACGCTAATTGTGCCATCATGTAACACTGTGCAACCCTTAATCTGAGCATTATTAGCAAGAGGTCGATGTCAGAGGACCTTTTTGATCTTTAGTTGCTATATAATATCATTTTGGAATGGGCATTGTCTTTACATGATAAAAAATTTCATCTTCTATGGAGATACTTCACCAAAGCTAATATACTACATTAAAATTATGTAATGGCAAAAAAATAAGGACCAATTACAGAATATATTGGCAAAAAGTTATATTGTGATGCCAGGAAAAATATCCCTTGATACGATCAAAATAAATAAAAAGAGATGACTACATTGCCCCTATAGAATATAAGCTGTAGATATTGACAACACTGTATTAATTGTGTCTATGTTGGTATTGATTACATGCTTTTGAAAGTATCAATTTTTATTATGAACTAAATGATTTAATTTTCCCTATGTTTCCTGTTGTTCCAGATGACAGTGAATGTCTAAAATGCCCAGAAGATGAATGGCCTGACATCATGAAAGAAAAATGCCTTCCAAAACCAATTCAGTTCCTTTCTTATGATGAGACGTTGGGTTCTGCTCTTGCCAGTATTTCAGTCTTGTTTTGTCTGCTTACATTTTCTGTCTTCTGCCTGTTCATAGTTAAACGGAAGACTCCCATAGTAAAAGCAAATAACAGAGAGCTCAGTTACCTACTTCTCATCTCCCTCATGTTTGGCTTCCTGTGTTCCTTGCCATTCATTGGTAGACCCAACCTGAAGACGTGCATGATACGCCAGGTCCTGTTTGCTGTTATTTTTTCATTTTGCATTTCAGTCATCCTAGCAAAGACCGTCACTGTCATAATGATATTTAGTGCCACAAACCCAGACAGTAAGTTGAAAATATTGGTGGGACTGAGAATACCTGTTTATATTGTCCCTGTGTGCACAATGGTTCAGTTAATTCTATGCATTGTTTGGTTGGCCAGGGCAGCTCCATTTGCAGAATTCAATATGGCGGCAGAAATAGGGAAAATAGTGATTGAGTGCAATGAAGGCTCTAGGGTGTTATTTTCATGTGTGCTGGGGTATATGGGTTTGTTGGCAGCTATTAGTCTATTAGTTGCCTTTTTGGCGAGGAAGCTCCCTGACACATTTAATGAGACCAAGTTCATTACATTCAGTATGTTGGTATTTGCCAGTGTTTGGCTGACATTTATACCCGCTTACCTCAGTACCAAGGGGAAACAGACGGTGGCAGTAGAAATCTTTGCTATACTTTCCTCAAGTGCTGGACTTCTTGTTTGTATTTTTTTCCCAAAATGTTATATAATATTATTGCACCCAGAAATGAACACCAAACAGTATATCAGTGGAAGGAACACCAGGAACCAAAGGACATAATGATTACAATACTATGGGTTTTTAAACTCACCTAAATATCAAAATCTTTGAGATATTTTTTTCAGGCTAGTGTGTGTTTTTTTTAATTGTTTTTAAAGAAAGAAAGATGAAGAATGAAGGAATGAATAAAATAAAGAACAAGAAAAACTTCACCTTTCTCACTATGCAATAGTTATTTGTTTTATTGTGTGTGTTTGAGCACAACAATATTGTTTTCATTAATAAAATGGTCCAGGTAATGGATGGATGCCAGTGAGTTATTCAAATGGACTTCAACGACCTTCATGTGTCCCATAGTTTGGCCAAGTGGCCCTTGAACATTTACTGTATATTGTTATTATAAGTTGTTTGCATTATTTTTTGATTAACTTCTATACAGGGTTGGACTGGGCTGGTGGGATACCAGGAAAAAACCCGGTAGGCCCAAGCTCTTTTGGGCCCCACTGGCCCAGACTTGTCCCTGCACTGCTGCTCTCCTTATCTCCCTCCCTGATACCGTCACTGCCCGACCTCCTTCCCTGAACCTCTTGACAGATGCACAGGAAAAGATACACACAGTGGGGCTGGCGGGGGGATTCAGCTGGGATGGGGTTGCCAGAAGGTGGGTCGTGGCAGAGGGGGCTTTGCAGCTGGGGGATGGTGTGGAGCCCTTGAGACTGCAGGCTCGGTGGGCTCTGGGCCCCCCAGTCCAACACTGCGTCTGTAATATAGACATTAACACAAGTGTCTGCCATGATGTTTAAACTGTTATTATTTCATGCAATCACTCAAGTAATGGAACAATGCTCAACCAAAGTATAAACGGGTAAAATTTAATTAAACTAAAGTTGACATCTCACTACTTCCAATAATGATACTTATAGTCAAAGGATCAAAATGTAATGCACATAGCTTGCTGGTTCTAAAACGATCACTCGGTTGAACTTGTTTAATATTCAGCCCAGTAGACCCCCACAACTTAAGACCAATATGAGATTTTCGGAAATCAGAATTTCTAGATGAATTATGACTTCCTGCAAACTCCTAATCACTAAACAACTCCAGAGGGAATGCTATTGGATCTGGTTATTGCAATTTAGGTACCATACATAAGGAGCATAGTGAGGAGTTTAATATGTCTTGATTATTGTAACCTTTCCAACTGCTAATTTATATATCTTTTTTTACAGATAAGAATACATCTTTTGATTATACAACAAGGACAGGTACTGTAGCTCCAATTCCCTCCCTTTTCATGTAGGGTAAGATTACTATCTTTGTTCTATTGCAAATTGATAAAGAATTGCTTTTCTTATGGCTACTTTTAGCCATTCTCTTATGTTATTTGGGGGTTCTTCAAATGTTTACCTGTATTTTTACATTGTTGCTTCCAATCCACAGATGGATTGGACTTTGTTCATGAACTTTCTATTATGGTCTCTGACCACATGGACTTTTTGAATACCTGTTGGGCAAAAATATTATCCCCAACCAAAGGTGCGACCCGTTCCGAGGACAGTGGCAGGTGGGAGGTTTGACTGGAGCGGTACACCTGTCAAATCACTCTGGTTGGGGTAACAGTAGTTTTTTTTATAAGCGGACATGTTTGGGCACACACATGCGCATAATAAGCAAATGCCATGACTTGCACATATCATTGTTTGGTCTTTAAGGGGGTTATTTATTAAAAGTCAAGTTTATGCAGATTGTGAGTTTTTTCTACCTGAAATAAACTCTTTATTTTAACAAACTCGAATGTTTGCTTATTTATGGAAAAAAACTTGAATGAATGCAATCAGGGGAAAAAAAAATTGAATACCTCGAATTTATAGAGTTTTCGAGAGCATACCAGTGTAAAACACCAAAAAATTATGAAGGCAAAAAAATTGTTAAAGAGATCACTGCCATTGACCTTTACATGAATTTGACAGGTTTTAGCTGGAGTATGTTCAGATCCAGACATTTAGCAGCTTCGTGGCATAATAAATCTCAATAAATTCAAGGTTTTTTCCCTTTTTTTTAGTGAAACTAACCTTGAAAAACTCACATTTTTCAAGAAAACACAACTCGAACTTTAATAAATAACCCCCTAAATGTTTAATTTCACTATTGTTCCAAAATGCTTGACAAAGGGGTCGTGTCCCAAAATGTTGCGCTTCTGCATTAAAAATTGCAAGAGTTCACCCTGTTTTATCAAGCTTTGTGTGCCGTTAAAGTTTCTTTCTATTAACAACTTTTTCTGAGAACAATGAATCTCAATCTCTTTCACTGTTCTTTTCATACACTATTATAATATATTTAGTTCAGAAACATAGGTTATCATATACTGACATAATACTTACTATGGAAAACCCAAAGATCAAAACTGATATTAAATATAAAGCAATAATGGAAGCTTGAAGGTGCCTTTTATTAATTTCAGCAATATCTCTGCATTATTACCAATTTTTCCTACTTCAATATTAATTATTGGCATATTTCAACTGTTTCCATTCATGGTTAAAATTTGAAGACGGTAAACATCAGAGGAACCTGGGAAATAAGGAGTAGCTAATCAGTGGGGCTTCTAGTCTTGGATAGCACAAGGCATCTGGTTGTGGGAATGCACAAAGGAATCCTATGCCATCAGATTTAAAACAATTTTCTTGTGGTCATATATACAACATAATACTGTATGTATATATATATACATATATATAAAAGACAAGTATTTAGCAGCACTCACTGTATCCTCAGCTTAACAAGTGTGGTTGGTGCAGCGCCTTTAGGGAAACTTCCATGGGCTTCCCATACATATACAAAGTGGACAAGGAAAAAGGCAGCACTCGTTGTATCAAAAAGTGAAAAAAGTGTATTTAAGTGTATTTTCTTAAATACACTTTCTTCAGTTTTTGATACAACGAGTGCTGCCTTTTTCCTTGTCCACTTTGTATATATATATATATATATATATATATATATATAATCATATAGTGGGGTAGACTGTAACACTCCAATAAAAATTATTCTTCACAATACCCGTGAGTGCTCTTAAATGATTCAATATATATATATATATATATATATATATATATATATATATATACTACATATATGCCATTATAAATTAACAAGTGTTTATAATTACCAAAATAATTTCATTGATTACAGAAAAAATAACAGAATGTTATACTATCATGCTAATAAAAAACTATCCTTTCCTCTATAACTTATATTAATAAAAAGAGATGACTACATTGCCCCTATAGAATACAATTCTAGACATTGATAACACTGAATTTCTCTTGTCTCTCTTGGGGGGAAATTTACTAAAGGGTGAAGTAGCTAACGCTGGCGAAAATTCGCCAGCGTGATGTCATTTTGGAACTTCGCCGATTTACTAACAGTAGCTGGCGTAAATTTGCCATGGGGATAGACTCTGGTGCAACTTCGCACTCTAACGCCAGGCGAATTTTCAGTCTGGTGAAAGACCGTTACTATGCAAATTCTCTAAGTTTTTGATTTTACTGACCGTTACATCTATCGCCAGACTTGCCTTCACCACCTCAGACCAGGCGAAGTGCAATAGAGTAGATAGGAGTTCCTCAAAAAAAAAGCTCCAAAAAACTCTGGCGTTTTTTCCTATTTAAAGGGTGATAGACTGAAAAAGATTGTAAATTGTTTTGGGGGAACCCTCCTTCCCCCCTACATTTGCTAACATATGGAACATAAACTATACTGTGGGCTCATCTGTAGGGCATTATAACAACTTTATATAATTTTATTAAGGTTCCCTGGCCTTGTGTAGTGTAATGTATTTGCTGCAGCATATACAGCCATTGTACTTTAACTGCACGCCGTATACTAATTAGGCAACGCTAGCGTAACTTCGAACTGCTGAGCGTAATTTCGCTGGTGTAATTCCGCCAACCCTGTGTGCAACTTCGGATTTTCATGAATTAGCGTTGTCCAGGCAAATTTATGCTTGGCGAAAGTGTTGCGATGTGCGCAAAGCCAGTGCTGGCGAATTTTCGTTGGTTACTGAATTTGCCCCTTGGTATTGATTACATTTGAGCACTTATGAGTTATCAGTTTTTTTATATGAAATGAATAATAGCATTTTCCCTATGTTTCCTGTTGTTCCAGAGGCAGTGAATGTCTAAAGTCCCCAGAAGACGAACGGCCTGATGTTATGATTGATAAATGTCTTCCAAAACCAGTTCTGTTAGCTTCTTATGATAAGATGTTGAGTTTCTCTCTTGCCAGTATTTCACTCTTGTTATATCTTAATATAATAATATGATCATTTATATGTTAATATGTAATATATATATATATATACATGCTATTATATCCTATTCATTCCCCTTGCACATGGACACACTAGCTAAATTATCGTTGCACTACACCTGGGTGATCCTTTGGTAAAATATTCAATCTAAATGTCATCTGGTAAAATAGAGGGATAATACCTCACCAGTTAACATATATAATGGTTTCCTGACCTGGGCTGAGGACCACACTAACTATACCTCATTTCATTATTGTTTCTAATGGTGTTAACACAAAAGAGGGTTCTTAATTGCAGGCCTTACCCCTGCACTCAAGCTCTGCTACTATGTAACACAAACGGTCTAGCTAATAGCAATTGTATACAAGACAGGAAATGTTTGTTACTTAGTATTGTTTTTAATTTTACATGTTTTTAATGTAGCCAAATGAAAATGGTTTTTACTTATAACAGTATTGACACAATATATGTAATTTGTTGTTTTGTAATGGTTTTTGTAATGGTTATATGTGTAGTTCTACTATCTGATGACGATGTTGATAGGTCAGCCAATTAACGTTTCCCGCCGTCACGTCTATTTAAGGCATTTATATTGTGCTTTTCCTCACTTTGAGAAAGGCCTCGGAGAGGCCGAAACTTTAGTCATTCAATAAAATGACTGAGGGTGCAGACCTTCTCTGTGTGATATATATATATATATATATATATTATTGTTTGAGTATTTCTATTGTATTTCTATTTTCTTCATCTACAACAATGTGAGTGCTGATCCTCTCTATACTATTAATGCAACTTTGATCGTGCACCACCTGCAATATATTGATCTGAGTGCTGGTGCTGTGGGATTATATATATATATATATATATATATATATTGTTTGAGTATTTCTATTGTGTATACAATAAGCATTGTCCCATGTTTAAAATATTTTTCTGCTCATTTACAACAACCATAAACAATATGAACATGTTACTGTCAGACTTTCAAGGCTTCAGATACGTTTTTCAATATAAATAAATATATATATAAATATATATACAGGTTCCAATGGTTCGAATTTCGAAAGTAATTTTTTGGATACTTCGACCATCGAATAGGATACTACAACTTCGAATTTACTTCGAATTTACTTTGACTTCGATTCAAAGTAAAAATTGTTTGAATATTCGACCATTCGATATTCGAAGTACTGTCTCTTTAAAAAAACTTTGACTTCAATACTTCAGTCAGAATAGTCAGAGGGGCCAGTACATGTTTACAACATACCTTGAACATATGGGATACCTCTCATAAAAAGCTGGGCCTATGCTCTCCTCATACCCCAGCATGGGGCGTTCCCCATAGGCTAACATTGAGGTTCGGTAGGTTTTAGATGGCGAAGTAGGGGGTCGAAGTTTTTTTTAAAGAGACAGGTCAAATAGTCGAACGTTTTTTAGTTCGAATCGTTCGATTCAAAGTCAAAGGTCGACGTAGCCAATTCGATGGTCGAAGTAGCCAAAAAAATCATTCGAAATTTGAAGTTTTTTTTATTCTATTCCTTCACTCGAACTGAGTAAATGTGCCCATAGATGTTGTGCGTTCACCTCCAGCCAGTAGAGGGCTTCAGTTCCTATAGTATGGCTAATGCAGGCGTCCCCAACCTTTTCTACCCATGAGCCACATTTAAATGTAAAATAAGTTGGAGATCAACAAAATCATACAAGAAGTTCGTAGGGGTGGGAAATATGGAATGTTATTGGCAATTGGTAGCCTACAGGAGACTCTGGCACTGGGAGACACTGGGAGCAACTTCCAAGGGGTTGGACAGCAACATGTTGCACACGAGCTACTGGTTGAGGATCACTGGTCTAATATTTTACACACTTCCTGGGCTGTGGGCTCACCATATAAGTATGATGGTGACCTTGTACCTGGTAGGCTAGCTTTTTCTTCAGGTTTGATTGCTTCTCTGGCCAAACCAAGACATGTAAGTTTGCACGTACCCCTATATCAAAATAATCTGTTGAACAGACATTCTTGCTACAGTAAACTATCACCAGCTCTCCTCCTTCATTAGTAAATGTTACCCTGTCACCTATTCTGTTCGAACACAATTCTACAGTTTGGACTACATTACTGAACAATGTCATAACATTCTTTGCCAAACCAAGACATCAGTCTGTCACCTGTTTTGATTTATGTACAATACAATTGCTGGAAAGTTAGAAATCCTGTAATGTTAAAAAATAATTTAATTATCAATAAGACACATGGAGCAGTTCATAATGTTTGATTTGACGGTGGTTATGTGGTTATAACAATGGACTCTGTTTCCCCATAAAAGCCCAGCAGGGGACAATAGGATTTGAATTATTCCTCATAGAAATGACTATAATTATGGATTAGCATTCATATCATGTTATCTATAATTATTTGTATAATGAGAGTACCTGGCATATCAATTTATATGAAGTAATAATACCTTTCACTTCCCCAAGCATCTTTGTGACTTGGTCATATATAAAACCTTGACACAGCTAAGAATACTAATCATCACAGAGATAAGAACATTCACTAAACAGGTCACATCTTGATTAATTTGTCTGAAATACGTCCCTGTTTCAGTTCTATTAAATACTTAGTGTGAGCTTTTGTATTGTGGAATTGATTGTGGAACATCTAATCCGAAGAGCAGATTTTTATTGCAGATCAAGTTGTCTCCTTTAATTATAACAGATCAGATTTTTGCATTCATTTTTAATATTAATTGATCCAACTCAACATCATTTAAAAGAGCAATGGCACAAGGAGGTGATTTGGGATTTGTGTTCATTGTTTTTTGCCATCTCAGCCTGTTACTAATGTTGCTACCATATAAAGAAGGTGAGTGTGTGGATTTATTAGAAGGATGCAGGCTGCTGGCTGAAGATGCAATTGGTTATTCTATGGCTGGAGATATCACATTAGGGGGAATCTTTTCAGTTCATGTGGATACAAATCACCCTTTGATTGACTTTAGGGAAAGGCCTCAACCTCTTCAGTGCAGCAGGTAAGATTTCCTTTTGTCATTTTCTACTTATACACTTGAAGTTCCAAACCTGTCTTATATTTTTCTTTTTCAGATATGAACCATGTTCTGACTTTTCTTTTCTATTTAAGCTACATGTGGCCTCCTCTTTTCTCCATAACTATCCTCCTACCTCTTCTATTTCTGTATATTAAAGACTTTGATCTATTTTCACTATGACTATAAACTTTGATTTTTAGCTTAAGCTGCCCAGATAGGTCAACTTGTTAGGAGAGGTTAAAGCACAAAATGATCTGTGCTTGATTTGGTTATCCAGTGGACTTAAGGTGGCCATACACGGGCCGATAAAAGCTGCTGACAGCAGTCGGGTCGAGTCGGCAGCTTATTGGCCCATGTATGGGGGCCCCCAACGGGCTTCCCCGATCGAGATCTGGCCGAAAGTCAGGCAGATCTCGATCGGATGGGACTAAAAATCCCGTCGGATTGCGGCCGCATCTCTCCGTTGATGCAGTACCGCGATCTGCCCGCCGTTCGCTAGGATCCGATCGTTGGGCCCTAGGGCCCACGATCAGATCAGCCCGATATTGCCCACCTCAAGGTGGGCATATTGGAGGGAGATCCGCTTGTTTGGCGACATCGCCAAACGAGCGGATCTCTCCATGTATGGCCACCTTAAATCTGGTTAATTTGATTATTTGGGACCCAGGTCAGTTATCAGATCACATGGGTGGGTCCCTCGGTTTGCTAAAATAGTCCTTGCCAAATTTTATTTGTTGTAATATGCAGAATAACTGATGGTAATCGTGAAACTTTAACTATTTTCTGAGCAACTTTCCTTGAATGATATTTTGAACTTTTGACAGATTTATCCTTTTTATTAGACTCCACCTAAGATATTATCTCTTCTTCCTTGCCATGGTGCATACTATAATGGAAATTAATGCATCCGATGATCTTCTCCCCAATATAACATTGGGCTTTAAACTCTTTGATTCTTGTTACAATGAGATTCGATCATTAATGGGAGCTGAATGGATTTTGTCAGGGAAGGAAAATGTGGTTCCTAATTTTAACTGCAATAAAGATATTATGCCGTTGGCTATTATTGGTGATTTGCCCTCCAAGGCCTCAATTCCTATAGCCAGAATCTTGGGATTGTACAGATACCCTCAGGTACATCACTATATGTGACAGCTGCCTCTATGTGCAACACATCATTTTTTATTATTTATTATAAGGAAACATGGTGATTATGTGAAAGATAATCTTGTTTGATAGTAAGTATTGTAAAAATAAAAATACAATATTCTAAGTGGCATATTATTATTAGTTGATGTTCACAATGAAAGTAAACAATGTAAGAAAATGCAAGAGATCTTTTTTTTGTTCAGGTTTTTTTGCACAAAAACATTTATCTTTCAAAAAATAAAAAACTTGAGAAGACTCATTGCAAATAAATAGTATGCGGTTTATTGTGATTTAATTATTTCCCAATTTTAAACACAAGTTTTTCTGAGTCAGGTTTTTATATAAAAAAAGCTATCAACTTAGGACGTTTTCCAAGTTTTGATAAATCAGGAAATACTCAGATTCAAATTTTAATTATCTATAGTCAAGATACAGTATCTTCATGTGGTACAACTCCTCTTTCAGTCAGGCTTGGACTGGCAGAATCTGCAATTTCTGCTGTAAGATGCCCTAGTAATTCATTATTTACTGGAACTGTGGGGGGTTGTTTGGGCATCTGTGTACCCCAAATGCCAGGTCCTATATTATATCTCAGTCTGGACATGCTCATAGTGTATACTTTTAAATATCAAAACAATAATATAACTAATGATCCAAAATGGTTTCTGACATATTTAGAGACTTCTGTCAGTCCTTGCATTCCTCTACCACTACAAGAATGTAGATAAAACATTTTTTAATGGTATTTTATTTCCCACACTCAAAAATACAGACTTAGATCAATTGAATGCTCTAATTTCTTTGGATAGATTATTAAATTAATAAAAAATATAATATATATAAAGCCAGTAGTCCAGATGGTTTTAATACTTTTAATACTTTAAATATAATTTTAATATAATAATATAAGATAAAATATAGCAATTTAAATAATCATCTTAAAACAAGAACCATACACAGAAATTATATGTGGTATATTTTCCTTATATAACAGTCAATAAAATTCTAAGATTCTTTGTTTCGAAATATAACCTTTACAAAACTATTCTGCTCTGGAGACAGAATATATGGAATAAAATGAAATGATCAATCAGAAAGAATTTTAGAAATAATTTTGATATCCATCTTTATTAAAAAAATAAACCGAAAAGATGAGTGATTTTAATGTGGTTTTAAATACAACTATAATTTACCTTGCAGAATTACTGTCCTTTTAGTAAATCAATAAACTTCTACTCAAATACTACGGCAAATAGATAATGCACCGATGGGATCTTTTTAGGGGCCCTTTCAAGGATGTCCACTGTCACCACTATTAATATACTGTAAATCTTGAACTTTTTCTCCTTTATTTGAAAATTATGGTTTTTCTTACATGGCAAATACTAATAATGGGAGAGAATAACATTTCATAGTATTTGCAGAAATGCGTTAACTGTAAAAAAAATCAAGAAGAATATTTTGAAATAATATTTAAACCTATACATAATTTTGGCAATTTTTCTGTATATGAAATCAATAAGGATGAAGTGAGACAATGAATTTATATGGGCAAATCCTCTATATATTGATAGACAGAATATGTTAACATAAATCTGACTTGACTGATTTGTGTAGCCTTAATATAAGTTTCATCATCAATAAGATAACATTGGTATTACTTAAATGAATAAACCTTCCTTTGAATTTGAAAGGAAGAAGTCTTGGTTTAAACTCTTAAAATGGTTGTCAAATTACTATACCTTGATCTGTTGATTAAATATAGAAACATAAAGCTGAAATGATTCTGTAGTAAATACAAATACAGAATAGCAAGATAAAGTCCTTAGAAATTAAGTCATCTAGTTAATAATCCCTTTAGATCATTTTAGATAATTGAATACAACTGATCATAGACTCAGTTATTACACAGCCATGTGATTTGACTTTTAGAAGGGAATTTGGAATACTGTATATGTAAACATGAATGAATATCATGGATTGATAACAAATGTATATATTTGTGATTCTCTTTCTTCTTTTACTATTTGTTTAACCTGTTCATTACTATAGCACATTGTATAAATTCCTTTATTAACATAGTTTTACAGTTACTGTATTACTGACTATTATCATGTCTCACTGGTGTAAAGAACATGCATCATAATAACTAATATTAATTAATATTTCTATCCAATAGATTAGCTATCGTTCCGTTCTCCCTTTACTGAGTGATAAAACACAGTTCCCTTACTTCCTCAGAACCATCCATAATGCTAACTATGAGGTTTTTGCACTTGCTCAGTTGCTGAAGTACTTTAACTGGACCTGGGTGGGTATCATATCCTCAGACAATGACTTGGGAAGATCAGGGGTTTAGATGGTAACTCGAGAGATCGAGAATAATGGTGGATGCATTGCATTTCATGAGGTTCTTCCTATAGTCAACTTTATGGAGTCCATTTTCCGTATTGTTGATGTCATCCAGAAATCCAGAGCAACAGTGATCATTGCGTATTGCACTATAGAAAGCTTCATCCCATTCATTGAAGAGGCATCTTTCCACAATATCACTAATAAAGTTTGGCTGGTCACTACTAGTTGGTCCATAGCCTCTGACTTCCCTAGAAAAGAATTTCTAACAACCTTAAATGGAAGTCTTGGACTAGCAACACAAAATGTGAAAATTCCAGGATTTAAGGAATTTATTTATAGCATTCACCCTTCCATTTCTTTGGCTGATCTTCTAATAAAGACATTTTGGGAGAGTTATTTTAATTGCATTTGGCGAGAAAATGAAGCCTACAATAATTCATCTCCAGTGCTGCTTACAGAAGATATTATTAGGTGCACAGGAAAGGAGAGAGTGGACAGTATTAATCCTAGTATAGCTGATATGAACAATTTCAGAGATACAGACAAAGTCTATACTGCAGTTCTCACAGTAGCACATGCTTTGCACCAGATGAAGAACTGTGTTCCAGGTTATGGGCCATTCAAGAATGGATCATGTGCTGATATTTATAATCATCAGCCTTGGCAGGTACAGTATATTATGCCACTGACAGACACAAGTGCACAATGCTATTGATTACTAGTATGTAGTGATGGGCAAATTTGCGCCGTTTTGCTTCGTCTGAAAAATCGTGAATTTCGCGAAACAGCAAAAAATTCGTGAAACGGCGCCGGCGTCTAATTTTTGACGCCAGCGATTTGCAAATTTATTCGCTGGCGGCAAATAGCGCGAATTCGCTGCGAATTCGCGCCTGGCGAATAAATTCACCCATCACTACTAGTATGCAGCATGAAGCTTAACTGTTGTACATTTCTAAGAAGATGTTTTTAAAAGTTATTACTCTGTATTCAAAATGCTACTTAGCAGGCATCTATATTCCCATATTTTCAGCTATATACATAAACATTAATATGGAATAGATAGAAACATTAATAGTGATTACTTGTGTTAATGGTTGTTTAGATTGAGCATAATCTTATATACTACTTAGAGGTGACATCATAATCATAAAGATTAGCAGATCACCTTGAAGTTTCACAGCCAGCAATTCATTGATCATAATGATTTATATGGTTATTGAAACCCTGAGGAACTTCTTCTATGGAAATAATATACTAAAGTACTGTACACAAGCCCATATTTAGTTAAGATTTAAAGTGCCTTTCATAAGTTCAATCAATCAAGGACTATAGGCAATCCAGCAATTATAAACTGAAGTACATGAGTAAAATGTAATTAAATTGAAGATCCAGATGATTGACAATCGAATGATGATATCAATGGTCACATCAACAAGGTGTACTTTATATTGGGACCTGTTTTATATTCAACCTAACAGACATTTACATTTATTGTCCAAACATAGGCATGAATGTAGGGACTAAAGATTACATCATAAAATGAATATTACTCTAGAACATTCAGCAAAAAGTAAAATGATTTTAATTGTGTATGAGACTGAAAATCCATTCAGTCTATTTCTTGCCAAAATAGATTTTGTACATGATGGTATCTTCTCTTATAGCTACTTCATTACATAAAACATATTAACTTCAACAACACCTCAGGAGATCAGATGTATTTTGATGAGAATGGGGACGTTCTCCTCTGCCTGGACATCTTGAATTGGCAGATGTTCCCTAATGGAAGCAATCAGTATGTCTCTATTGGTAGCTTTGATGCACGTGCTCCAAAAGGCCAAGAACTCAAGATACAGCACAACAAGATTTTATGGAATGTTGGCCACAACCAAGTATCATTACTTGTTTTAAATGTTGATGTGTTGCTTAATAGCATAATGTATTTCATGTTGTGGAATGTGATATAAAATAGATCTCTTTTCCCCAAAAATCAACACTAAAAATGAGCTGTTGAAAAATGTCTCACATAGCTTTTCTCCTTGGTGTATATCAAACACATGCAACCCCAGTGCCTCCTCTGATTGACAGGAATGGAAGACACCTTTCACCACCCCACACCAAAAACACTCAAATGTATATTTGTGGGTCAAAATCTGAAGAAGTTGCCAAAGACATGGATACTGGTCCTTTCTCCACTAGCAGAAATACAGCAAGTGGAAAAATGTTAAAAGTGTTATTAGCATTCAAAATTATTTATTTTTTTAAAAAAGGTATTCAAAAAATGATAATGAAGCTGGCCTGCTGGCCTCAGTCTTTGAGCATGAGTGTAAGAAACAAAAAAGAAGAAAGCATCTTCCTATATGAGACAGGGTCCTTTGATTGTCAGGATTATGAATGCTGGGATTGCAGATCTTGTAGTTTTAGGAACTACCAGGGCCGGATTTACATAGAGGGCGCCCCTAGGCCCACTGCTGTTCGCCGCCCCTGTCCCCTCCCCTTTATTCATGCAAATTTTCATCATCAATGTGGAAATTTAAAAAATGTTTGTATCTCCAGCGCATCCCCAGTGTTTTTAAACCAATGCGGGTGTGGTTGGGCAGCATGCTGCCCCCCGAAAATCCTGCCGCCCTAGGCCCGGGCCTAGGTGGCCTTTCCACAAATCCAGGCCTGGGAATTACGAGTCTCAGAAGTCTCAACAGAAAGTGGGTGGGTGGGTAGTCTGAGAATGCTGAGTCTTGATATCATTGTAGAATAGAGGACGGAAAGGTTTAATTCCCATAACAGGTCAAAAGGTAATGCCATTCAAATCACTTATAACCTAATAATCCTTGTGGGCCAGGTACAACGTTTTTTCAATTAAAAAGAATCTCAAAGCAATTTCAAGGCAATTTTTTTAATAAAAATATTAATTCCTGATATTTGCAGTGTTTATTTCATTGTGGATCTCTAAATTGGAAGCTAATAATCTCTAGTAGGCAGACTGCTTTCAGTGAAAACCGATCCATACAGCCTTTAGTTTGCTATGAATTCAATCACTTACAATTAACTGCATAAAATAAATTTGCATATATGCTAAAAAATGTGTACCACAATCAGGGTTGAAAAAAGACAAAGTCCATCAAGTTCAACCCCTCCAAATGAAAACCCAGCATCCATACTCACACCCCTTCATACTTTCATATAAATTATATATATCCATATCTATACTAACTATAGAGCTTAGTATCACAATAGCCTTTGATATTATGTCTGTCCAAGAAATCATCCAAGCCATTCTTATAGTCATTAACTGAATCAGCATCACAACATCACCCGGCAGTGCATTCCACAACCTCACTGTCCTGACTGTGAAGAACCCCCTACGTTGCTTCAAATGAAAGTTCTTTTCTTCTAGTCTAAAGGGGAGGCCTCTGGTACAGTGATCCACTTTATGGGTAAAAAGGTCCCCTGCTATTTGTCTATAATGTCCTCTAATGTACTTGTAAAGTGTAATCATGTCCCCTCGCAAGCACCTTTTTTCCAGAGAAAACAACCCCAACCTTGACAGTCTCCCCTCATAATTTAAGTCTTTCATCCCTCTAACCAGTTTAGTTGCACTTAGTCTCTGCACTCTCTCCAGCTCATTTATATCCCTCTTAAGGACTGGAGTCTAAAACTATAAAGAGGCAGAATTATGTTTTCATCCCTTGTGTTTATGCCCTTTTTAAAGCAAGACAGAACTTTATTTGCTTTAGTAGCCATAGAATGAAACTGCCTGGAATTAGGCAACTTTGTCTATTCACATATTTTCTTTTCTCGTGATCTCATACATTCAGTATAAAAAGTATATATTTATATACAGAAAGTTAGTTCAATAAATGTGATTTTTTTTTTAACTCAATATTCTTCAGATCCCTGTCTCAGTCTGCAGTCAGCCTTGTCCAAGGGGTCACAGAAGAGCCATGATTCAAGGACAAAAAGTCTGTTGTTTTGACTGTCTGCCATGCTCAGATGCAGAGATTGTCAACATAAAAGGTTTGTCATATTACCATTCTGCTATGCAATCCTTAAGTCAAGGATGTTTAGGAAGAGTTCAGAGGACCCTTTTAGTCTTTAATTGTGATTTAATTATTAATCTGGGACAGGATATTGTCTTTATATTATGAAAAAGGTCATCTTCTGTGGAGATCCTGCACTAAAGCTAATACACTGCATTAAAATTGTCTAATGTTAATAATGTCACAAACCTTAGGACCAATGAAAGATTATATTGGCAAAATTTTATACTGAGATTCTGGGAAAATATATATGATATAATATAAATAAATAAAAGAGATAACGACTTTCCCCCTATAGAATAGAAGGTCTAGATATTGATAACACTGTATTCTTCTTGTTTCTATTGGTATTGATTACGTATGAGCACTTATGAGCATGTGGCAGTTATTGATATAACATGAATGATTGCATTCCCCCTATGTTTCCTGTTGTTCCAGATGACAGTGAATGTCTAAAGTGTCCACAAGATGAATGGCCTGACATCATGAAAGAAAAATGCCTTCCAAAACCAATTCAGTTCCTTTCTTATGATGAGACGTTGGGTTTCTCTCTTGCCTGTATTTCAGTCTTGTTTTGTCTGCTTACGTTTTCTGTCTTCTGCCTGTTCATAGCTAAACGGAAGACTCCCATAGTAAAAGCAAATAACAGAGAGCTCAGTTACCTACTTCTCATCTCCCTCATGTTTGGCTTCCTGTGTTCCTTGCCATTCATTGGTAGACCCAACCTGAAGACGTGCATGATACGCCAGGTCCTGTTTGCTGTTATTTTTTCATTTTGCATTTCAGTCATCCTAGCAAAGACCGTCACTGTCATACTGATATTTAGTGCCACGAACCCAGACAGTAAGCTGACAAAATTGGTGACACTGAGAATACCTGTTTATATTGTCCCTGTGTGCACAATGGTTCAGTTAATTCTCTGCATTGTTTGGTTGACCAGGGCAGCTCCATTTGCAGAATTCAATATGGCGGCAGAAATAGGGAAAATAGTGATTGAGTGCAATGAAGGCTCTAGGGTGTTATTTTCATGTGTGCTGGGGTATATGGGTTTGTTGGCAGCTATTAGTCTATTAGTTGCCTTTTTGGCGAGGAAGCTCCCTGACACATTTAATGAGACCAAGTTCATTACATTCAGTATGTTGGTATTTGCCAGTGTTTGGCTGACATTTATACCCGCTTACCTCAGTACCAAGGGGAAACAGACGGTGGCAGTAGAAATCTTTGCTATACTTTCCTCAAGTGCTGGACTTCTTGTTTGTATTTTTATTCCAAAATGTTATATCATATTATTGCATCCAGAAATGAACACCAAACAGTATATCACTGGAAGGAATGCCAGGAGTGGGGGGACATAATTGTTTCTATGCGTCTCATTTTTGTTTCAGCTAAATGAAGTTAATGTGTGTTTTTGTCTTTTAAGTTAATAAAGAACAAAGAATTAAAAAGTAAATGAATAAAACAGTATAAAGCTTGCTATAACTATTTCATATTTCCACTATGCAAGTCCATTTCATTTATATTATGGTGCAACTTTCTACATCCTACCAGAGCTATTACATTTCATTTTTAAGCATTCATCAATTTATCCTCTCCAGCAGAAAACACTATTTTTTCAGTTTTTTAGGATTCCAGTGAATTATTCAAATAATCAAATAGCCAAGTCTTTGGCTGCCTGTATGGGTGGTTCAGAATTGTATTGATGCTTTTCCATATGCATTGGCCATACATATGTTTATTGTTACAGTATGTGTATGCAGCCAAAATATTATTGTTTGAGTTTTTCAATAGTGTATGCAACAAATGTCCTGTATTTAAAATATTTTTCTGCTATTTCCTGCACCCATAAACCATATGACTCTACATGGAATAAACAAACTGGTGTATGTACAAAAGTTTGCCCTAGTCCAGTAACAAACCACAACCATTTTCAATATTCTGACCACATTGAAGCTTGTATACTATGGGTTATTCAAATTAAAACAGGGCAGCCACCTTAAATTGACAGACTATTAGGACGGTGGGATGAGTGGGTGATTTAGGGGAGTGGAACAATGACGTGTAACTCTAATCTGGGCTATCCAGACCACAGATAGTTAATGTCCAGCTAATGGGTTACTTTGGACTCACACATCAGGATCAGGGCCTTCGCTAAGTGGAAGTTTCCCGTAAGGGTGTAGGCTACTGTACATAAAAATAGGAAAGATTGGATGCCAGGAGGTTCTTATGATGAAAACAGAAAAATGGTTTATTGTATAAAGGCAAATGAAAGTGACCACAGGTTTACTCATGTATGAGGATGGTGTAACATATCACAGAGGAGGGTAGATAGAGGAGGATGATACAGCAATTACAGATGTCGCTCCCATAAGTCAAATAGTCAAGCGTACATCAATTCCCTAAGGCAGATACACCTTAAAGTGGTCCGGATCCCATCCAGTGGAGTGGTTAGGGAGAAGAAGTCTAGCCTAAAGCCCAATCCACTGTGGTCCCTTCACTAAAGGCATACAAGGAAGCCTTTTGGGAAGCTTCTCCCTGCTATTATCCTTGATGGAGCACACATGTGCTATTTCTATATAATCTATCTATCTTACTCTCCTAGAGAGTCTATTAAATAAACTACCCTGTGCTTGCTGACCTCATTCACAGGGTTTCCTGGTCCCCGACTTAAACACTAAAGGTGCTGTCCCTTTAGGACGGTGGATTTACTGGGCCTTGGTGTACCCAGGCTCAATGGGGAAACACCTAGCTGGAAGGACACCAGGAGCCAAAGAGGAAGATCCACCCTTTCTAAACACTAAATGGAAGTGTTTGGCCAATAACTAATAGGTGAAATACTTAAATGGATACATAGGCTTTTGCCTAGTAACTAAGGAAAAGGAAGGGTAGGGATTTAAAGCCATAGGAGCATAGTAAAACCTATGGGTCCCTACAGACGTTTAGGGTCAGACCGGTGCATGTCAATCAGGGCAGAGTCCTGTCAAACTTCAGAAAAAGCAGACAGATGGCAACCATAAATAAACATGTTATTACTTAAGCTGTAACACTTTGAGGACAGCAAATATGTTTTTACTGCTGGATCCCAGAAGAAGAGGCACTGAACTGTACCAGGTGCCCAGTCGCATCCCATAACAGCGGGGAGAGATATGAAAGGGCATTCATAGGGTTACATAAGCATGATCATTCTTTCAAACATTAGCACATCTGCCATTAAATTCATGGTCACACATCAAAAATAATAAGAGAAATGTATGCAATTAATTCATGAGACATCTCTCCTAATTAATGATAAAAAAAAAATATAGCTATACTCAACCTTATAGATAGATAAGTTATAAAAAGTAACAATAACATTTTGGCCAGAGCAATAGATTTTTGGCTGTTGTGGTCAGTGACCCCCCTTTGAATGCTAGAAAGTGGCTGAAGAGGAAGGCAAATAATTCAAAAACTGTTTTAAATAGAAAAAAGAAGACCTTTTAAAAGGTTGCAAAGAACTGGTTATTCTATAACAAACTAAAACTTAACTTAGTGAATTACTCCTTTAAAAACAGTGATTTGTTATTATTATTAATAATAATAACAACAATAATGTCATAACTGTAATGGCCTTATAAGCTGTTGGCTTTATAAAGCAAATAATGTTTCAAAGATAGGGAGAAATAACCTCACTATATTCTTTTATACTTTATTCTAATATTTATATTAATATTGATACACAGACAGATAAAGAAATTGATACAAATAGGGGTGGCCGGATTAACAGCAGAGACCCAATTTAAATCGTATATATACAAAAATGCCCCATCTAAGACTAATTAAACCCCCACCCAACACCCCAGAATAAATGGTATGTATATTAATTAAAAATTCTTTATTGGTGAGTACAAATTTCCATTTTGCTCTAGTCTAGTTAATCTGTTCAGGAGAGCATCCATATGCTGTAGTTGTAACGAGTTTACCTCCAGCCACTAGATGGCTTCTTTTCCATACTTCCTGAGCTGTGTAGGACAAAACCAGATATAACTGTTCTGTAATAGCACACAGTCCGTCAAATGTAAGTTCTCATCCATGGGAGTTTTGGAAAAGCACATGACATGAGGTCGGAAGGGAGCTCATACCAATGTGTTCATGATCTCAGGGTGGGGAGAATGTGAGCAATTGGATGGAAATAACAGTACATACCCTGTGTTCAGGGTGATGGTAGCTCCATGGTTCCCCTGCCTCAATATGTACAAGGAATACATCCATTTTGCACTAATCACATTTCATGAATTAACCCTCGTATATTTCAGATGTTTGTCCTCGTTTTTGCAGTGATTCTTCTCCGAGGGGTTACAGATAATGGGAAAATATCTGTGACAGCAAATACATATTCTCCCCAAATCTCACCCTAAGGGGCAGATTTACTAAGCTCGAGTGATGGTTCGAATTTCAAAAAGTTCGAATTTCAAAGTAAATTTTTGGGTACTTCGACCATCGAATAGGCTATATTCGACCATTCCACTTCAATTCAAACGATTCGAAGTAAAAATCGTTTGACTATTCGACCATTCGATAATCGTACTGTCTCTTTAAAAAAAACTTCGACTTCATACTTCGCCAAATTAAAGCTACCGAAGTGCAATGTTAGCCTATGGGGACCTTCCAGAGCACTTTTCTAAGTTTTTTTTGGTCGAATAGAAATCCTTAGATCGATCGCTAAAAATAGTTTGAATCGTTCAATTCGAACGCTATAATCATTCGATCGAATGATTTTTATTCGACCGCAGGATTGCCAAATTTGTTGAAAAATCTTCGATTTCGATATTCGAATTCGAAGTTTTTTAATTTGATGGTCGAATTTCGAAGTTTTTTATACTTCAAAATTCGACCTTTGATAAATCTGCCCCTTAGTGACCTGCAAGCCAGGCTAGCAACTGGTGCATCTAGAAGAATAAATGGCCATTCCCCCCAAATCTCACCCCCCCACCAAAACCACAGCTCTAACCGCCCCAGGGGGGTGCATCTGATAAATTGGAAGCCACTGCTCTATTTACTGATTACTTAGTTATACTGTTGTATGCTCCTACTACATAATCACTGCTGTTCCTAGAGGAGCACACAATTAAGAAACAGCAATATGATATATTAGTTGTCCTAAGTATACCCTGTATTTGAAACTGTGGCAACTATAGAATGTCTGATGACATGATAATTTAAGATCATTACAACCTTTTTATTAAGTATTGGAATAATGGTGGTGGCCCATACCATATGCTGAACATTAAACGGGCCTTGAAGATCTGAAAAATAATGGCCTAACCCCTATTATATTATAGATCAGTGATCCCCAACCAGAAACTCGTGAAGAACATGTTGCTCTCCAACCCCTTGGATGTTGCTCCCAGTGGTCTCAAAGCAGATGCAAATTTTGGTTGTATAAAAACCAGGTGCACTGCCAAACAGAGCCTCAATGTAGGTTGACAATCCACATAGGTGCTACCAAATGGCAGATCCCAGCACTTATATTGCACCCCAAGAACAGTTTTCATGCTTGTGTTGCTCTCCAACTCCTTTTACTTCTCAATGTTGCTCACGGGTTCAAAAGGTTCGAGATCCCTGTTCTAGATATTCAGGAGACCATGGGGCAGATTTATCAAGGGTCGAATTTCGAGGGTTAAAAAACCCTCGAAGTAAAATCCTTGAAGGATTTTACCGCAAAAGTTTCAATCGAATAAAAATCGTTCGAACGATTTTAAGTGATTAGAACAATTTTAAGCGATCGATCGAAGGATTTTTATTTGACCCAAAAAAGCTTAGAAAAGTGCTGGGAAGGTCCCCATAGGCTAACATTGGACCTTGCTAGGTTTAAAGTGGCAAAGTATGAAGTTGAGGTATTTTTTAAAGAGACAGTACTTCGATTATCGAATGGTCGAATAGTCGAATAATTTTTACTTCGAATCGTTCTAATCATTCGATTCGATAGCATTAGATCGAATTTGACCATTTCGATGGTTGAAGTACCCAAAAAAATACTTTATATATTTTTTTTCGAATTATTGACTCGAGCTTAGTAAATCTGCCCCCTAATGTATTGTTGGCTGTGGCAGATAACTGGTACAGTTACAGCTTCTCACTTATATAGCCCTTTTAACCTTTACCCTATGGGAGAGAAAGGACAATGTCATTTTTTTTAGGATGTTTCACCTCCCCCAAAAGAACAAGATTGAATTCTCCACATTCATCAAGGATAGTTCAAGGTCTGTGACATCTATGATATTTCTCAAAGATAAACTTAAAAACAATTATGACCTTAAACCTATAATGTTTTCTTTGACCACCTTAAATGTAACCTGGCTGCATATGAGGTTTTTTCACAACCCAGCATCCACCACATTAATGTTTCCCTATAAAAGCCCAACAGTTGATCAATGGATTAATTATAAATAATTCTAATTATGGGTTACCATTTACAAATTCCTTAATTACAACAATTTGCATAATAACAGTGTATGGCATGATAATTTTGTATGAAATAATTATACCTTACCTTCCACTTTCCCAGGAGTCTAATGACTTTGCCTAGTATAAAACCTTGGATACAGATAAGATTTATAATCATTATAAAGATAAGGTCACATCCTGATTATTGGTCTGGAAGAATTTCCTGCTTCAATTCCGTTGATCACTTAGTTTGAGCTTTTCTATCAAACATTGATTGTGAAACAGCTAACACAGTGCTGGTCTTTATTGCTGTAAGTTGTCACCTTTCATGATAGCTTAATCATATTTTGGAATTTATTTTTAATGTATATTGATCCAACTCAACATCATTTGGAAGAGCAATGGCACAAGGAGGTGATTTGGGATTCATGTTCATCGTTTGTTGCCATCTCAGCCTGTTACTTATGTTGCTACCATATAAAGATGGTGAGTGTGAAGCTTTATTAGATGGGTGCAGGCTGCTTAGTGGAGATGTTATTGGTTATTCTATGGCTGGAGATATCACATTGGGAGGACTCTTTTCAGTTCATGTCAATGCAAATCACCCTGTGATCAACTTTAGGGAAAATCCACAGCCTTTTCAATGCAGCAGGTAAGGTTTCCTTTTGCCATTTTCTACTTGAACACATTCATTGTGTCATTACAAATAATTGTTACACTGGGATATGTTGTTTTCTGTGTAGAAAAGCCACTATTTTATACCTTTCCCTAGATTCCCGGGCACCTTGTATAGAATGGACACACAAAAGTGTATTTAGCTTTGTAGCAAAGCCTCCCTTACTGAAAAAAACATAATATTTCAAAATTATTTTATTTAGAACAAATACAACTGTTACCCATTCATTCTGCAAGATGTTGAGGCAACTAAATCTTCACATCTTATTGCCTTTCAGGATGCAGTTGTATCCACCTTAGATTTAGCCAATTGAGACAATTTGATTTTATCCATCACTAACACTGTACAAATGTCCACTTTTTAATGTCTTTCTTTTTAATGATTTCATCAGTGTAAACATTCCTTATCCATGGGATGTAAACCCAGCTGTAACACCCTCCCACAGCTCCCCCTAATTTTCTATAGAAGTTGGCAAAAAACGTAATTATAGATGCAAGATAGTTCACCAATGAGAACGCTACTGATCAAAAACCTCATTATAAATGAAATGACCAATGAGAATGCTGATTCCCAGCACCAGGCAGCCATCTTGATGTACTAATACATGAAATTATGTCATTATATTACACTGAAATCAAACATGGGGGTATGGGACATTCCTGGGAAAAGTGGGTTTAAAGCTTCCAATTCCACTTGCAGGAACACAGAACATGGAGTCAGATTTACACAGATTAGCTGGGAATCACATTGGAGGTTTTTTTGTATTGTAAAACAGTCACTGACTATAGAGATTTTTTGGAAAAGTTGCGGAAAGTTTTATTCAGCAATATTGCTTTAAGAATACAACCCTGACTACTGCTCCCAGCCAGGCCCGGACTGGCAATCTATGGGTTCTGGCAAATGCCAGAGGGGCTGCTATAATGTCCCATAGAAAGTCAGTATTTAGTGGGCTGGTGGGGGCTGTTTGGGCCTCTGTGTACCTGAAATGCCAGGGCCTATTTTAATTCTCAGTCTGGACCTGCTCCCAGCATGCTTCAACCTTTTTAATGGGGGTTATTTATAATTTTTATCATTTTTTATACCTCAAATAAATTCTCAACTCAAATGTTTGCTTATTTATGAAAAAACCCAAATGTAAAAAACTCAATTGAGTGCAATCGGGGAAAACAACTCAAATGTATAAAGTTTTTTAGTGCAAACCACCATAAAATAACCTAAAATCATGAAGCGAAAACATCTTCAAATGGTTATTGAATTTCCTGGTTCTTGACTTTTGCCTTTTATTGACTCCAATTCAAGCCACCGGCCTCGTTTCTTCTGCCTGTTCTTCGACTACGTTTTGCCTAATCCTTGCCGGTACCTCACTTACAAACTTGCTACTAGTATACACACTTACTCCTTTTTGGTTTCCGCAGCAGAAAACCTGGGGCCCCAAAATGGCGTCGGTGAACACCGGAATCCACAGGGATTCCATGTGCATGTGAGTGTACCCAACACTGTTCAAAGTTCCAGATAACGTGAACGTTACAGTTTGGTTGAGCAGTGCAGTGCAGCAGGGTTTACTATGCCTTTAATTTATCTTGATATATCATTTTCATTTAATATTCAGGAACCACTCTTTGATTTGATACAAAATCTGATGTTCCAAGTCTCTTCTTTTACAGATATGCACCATGTTCTTGTGTTTTCTTCTCTTCCATTCCCCCACTTCATAATTCCTTCTACTTTTTATATATTCTTACAAATTAGAAAATTAGCTGACATTTCTCTTAAACTGGCCATACAAAGTTAAATTCTCTTGTGAGGAGAGGTCACCAAACAAATGGATCTCTGCCCAGCTTGGGCACCCAAACAGTGGACTTAATCAGGATGATTTGATTGTTTGGGGCCTGGGCCAATTATCAGATCATACAGGGGTCCCATCAATGTGCTGATGTGGTCTTCACACAACTGGATTCTCAAACCTGTCTGATAGATATCTGGCCAAAAATTGTCCAGATATCTATCAGGCAGGCTTGAATATCCAGGTAGGCTAATCAGTGGGCATTGTAGACGGACCAATAAGATAAGTCAGCAGTTTTTAATTGGCTATATATATATATATATTAAGTTTCTATGGTATAAAAAATACATTTTATATGTTAATCTATAGAATATCTAAGGGTAATGGCAAAACTTCAGCTACTGTATTTTGTGAGCAACTATCATGATATTTTGAGCTTTGAAGCCTTCAGTTATTTTTGTGAGCAGCAATTTGAGTTCCTGAATGCTATCATAAACTCTGACAGATTTTTCCTTTTGATTAGCTTCCATCTTAGATATTATCGCTTCTTCCTTGCGATGGTGTACTCCATCATGGAAATTAATGCATCTGATGATCTTCTCCCCAATATAACACTGGGCTTCAAACTCTATGATTCTTGTTACAACGAGGTTCGATCATTAATGGGAGCTGAATGGATTTTGTCAGGGAAGCAAGACGTAGTTCCCAATTTTAACTGCAACAAAGATATCATGCCGTTGGCTATTATTGGTGATTTGCCCTCTAAGGCCTCATTACCCATAGCCAGGATCTTGGGATTGTACAGATACCCTCAGGTACATCACCACTTGTCTGCCAGCTGACTCTATGTGCAACACATAATCAGAAACTGTAATAAAACATGGTGATCAGGTGAAAAATAATCTCTTTTGAAAGTACAGTAACTATTGCAAAAATATAAATACAAAACTCTAAGGGGCATATTATTATTATTTGTATTTCTTATTGTGATTAACCCATTTGTATTGTTTTGCTACTCAGTGCTTATTGAGCTATAGCTACATAAATAAAAATCTACATACTGTACAGAAATATTATTATCAACTGACATTCACACTCATAGGAAATAATTTCAAAAAAATGTGAGCAATCTCATTCAGTGGTATTTTTTGTTTGTGCTTTTTTTGATTGCGTGAAAAAAGCAAACAGAAGACTCTTTGAAAATGAATAGTAGATTTAATGCAGTTCAAGGTTTTTTTTTTGTAAATAAACTAGCACCCTAAGTTTTTTTCAAGTTTGTCTAATGTGAAAATACTATAATTAGAATTTTAATAAATCTGTTACTGATAAAAATATGTGGTACAATGCGTCTCATAGTCAGGCCCAGACTGGCAATCTGTAGATTCTGGCTAATGCCAGAGGGACTGGTGTTTTAAAACGACCCTCAATTTATCCTATCCTATCTAACCTGAGAACTTTAATGACTATTACATATAAGAATATAAAATACCTTCTACATGTTTGAGTGTGATGCTGAAATAGCATTTCCAAATATATATTGGCAGAATTTACAAGATTTTATTAAGCAATTAGAAATTTCTGGCATTTAAAATCACATTAACCTTCTTTACTAATGTCTTACAGCAAAAGTATCTCTCATTGCTGGCATTGTGGTCCAAATTTAATTTAAGTTTGGAACCCATCAAGGATGTCCATTTTGTTCTTGAATGTATTCTCCTTCATTTGAAAATGATGGTTTACATACAATGTTTAAAATAGGGATGCACCGAATCCAGGATTCAGTTCGGGATTCGGCCAGGATCCGGCCTTTTTCAGCAGGATTCGGATTCGGCCGAATCCTTCTGCCCGGCTGATCCGAATCCTAATTTGCATATGCAAATTAGGGTCGGGGAGGGAAATCGCAGGACTTTTTGTCACAAAACAAGAAAGTAAATTTTTTCCCCTTCTAATCCCTAATTTGCATATGCAAATTAGGATTCGGATTCAGTTTGGTATTCGGCCGAATCTTTCGCGAAGGATTCGGGGGTTCGGCCGAATCCAAAATAGTGGATAGTTTAAAACATTATTATTATAATTAAATATTATTATGAGAAAATATACATTTCATAGTATTTGCAGACAACATGATATACTTCTAAAAAATCCCATAGAATCTTTTGAAATAATAATTGCATCTATGGGTAATTTTACTAACTCTTTGAGATACTATATGTCTAATTGTTATAAGTCTAATTGCTAAACCTCCCTTTGTTAATCAAACATAGAAATACACAACAGAAAAGATTCTGCATTGAACACATTTTTATAAAGGATAAAGCCTCTAGAAATAAAGAAAATGGTTAGTATTGGAGGCTCAAGAATTCCTTATTTTAGATAATTTAGATTTACCACTTTATATGACTTTTTAATTAAGATTTTATTAAAATAAAGCACAGCTGATTGTAATATATTTCTCTGCAATAAAAAAACAAGCATGCTCATAACTAATATCAACAATTATTACTATCCAACAGGTTAGCTATGGTTCAGTTCACCCTTCACTGAGTGATAAAAAACAGTTCCCGTCCTTCCTCAGAACCATCCATAATGCTAATTATGATGTTTTCGCACTTGCTCAGTTGTTGAAGTACTTTAACTGGACCTGGGTGGGTATCATATACTCAGACAATGACTTGGGAAAATCAGGAGCTCAGCTGGTAACTCAAGAGATTGAGAAGAATGGTGGATGCATTGCATTTCATGAGATACTTCCTATAGTCAACTTTATGGAATCCGTCTTCCGTATTGTTGATGTCATCCAGAAATCCAGAGCAACAGTGATCATTGTTTATTGCACTATAGAAAGCTTCATCCCACTAATAGAAGAGGCATCACTTCACAATATCACTGACAAGGTATGGCTGGGCACCTCCCTTTGGACCATATCATCTGACTTTCCAAAAAATAAAATTCGATCTACCTTAAATGGAAGCCTTGGAATAGCAGTTCAGAATGGGAATATTCCAGGATTTAAGGAATTTCTTTACAACATTCACCCTTCCGTGTCTTTTGATAATCTTTTAATAAAGACATTTTGGAAGAATGCATTTCAGTGTGTTTGGTCAGAAAATGAAATTTACAATAATTCATCTCTGACACAGCTTATAAAGGATACTGTTAGGTGCACAGGAAAAGAGAGAGTGGACACTATTGATCCCAATGTATTTGATGTAGACAACTTCAGAGTTACACACAAAGTCTATACTGCAGTCCTCATAGTAGCACATGCTTTGCACCAGATGAAGAACTGTGTTCCAGGGAAAGGACCATTCAAGGATGGATCATGTGCTGATATTTATTATCATCAACCTTGGCAGGTACCTTAAATCTAGCCACTAACAGGCACAAATGCATGAGGCTACTGATATGCTTTAAACCAGGGATCCCCAACCTTTTGAACCCGTGAGCAACACTCAAAAGTAAAAGGAGTTGGGGAGCAACACTAGCATGAAAAATGTTCCTGGGGTGCCAAATAAGGGCTGTGATTGGCCATTTAGTATCCCCTATGAGGATTGTCAACTACATTGAGACTCTGTTTGGCAGTGCACCTGGTTTTTATGCAACCAAAACTTACCTCCAACCCAGAAATTCAAAAATAAGCACCTGCTTTGAGGCCACTGGGAGCAACATCCAAGGGGTTGGAGAGCAACATGTTGCTCACAAGCTACTGGTTGGGGATCACTGATTTAAACCATATAGAGCTTAACCTATGTACATGTCTTTAAATTATAAGAAAAAAGTTGATGAATGTTAAATAATTGTACTCAAAAGCCCACTGAAATGGCCACTGTATTCCAACATTTTCAGCTATATTTCATGACTTTGAGAACAAACTTTGGAATAGAACTTTGGATCTGTTCTATCTAGCTGGCCATTTTTTCCCCCAATATGTCAACCTTAATATGATCCCCTTGATATGCCAATGACGGAATACAGGCCGTCGGGAGAGATGATCACACCAATGAGCCAAGGTGGTTCTAGCCCCAATTGGATTTTAAACCTGCCTAATTGATATTTGGCTGATCTCCAGGTAGATATTGGTTGGGTAGGCCTGTCAGAGTGCCCCATATAAGGGCAAACAAACTGCGGATGTGGCCTGAAGAGGCTAAATTGACAGTTAAAATCTGCCCATGTATGGCCACCTTAAATTTATCTAAATTAGAGTTGATGTAATATCCCACAAAATGGATGATATTATCATAAAGGTTAGCAGATCACCTTGGAGTTCCAGCGCCAAAAAAAAGAAGCTATCCAAATGCCTTGTGCCTTTATATGATCATAGAATCCCTTAGGGAGTTCTCAAGTGCAAATAATTTAATGCAGTACTGTACAATAGCCCCTAAGTGCCTGATATTAAGGTTTACACAATACTCACAATACCACAAGCACACATGTAAGTACACAAGTAAAATTGATTTACATTGAAGATGACATCATAAATCCAAATAATGACACCTACAGGCAAATCAACAAAATGTGCCACAGCTTCCTGGTTTCTAGTATTAGCACTTGATTGGTCCAATATTCAATCCAACAGACACTTACAGATTAGAAGGCCTACATGGGTTTAGTTTGCATGCAAAGACTGGAGATTACATCATAAAATTAATTTTGTTCAAGTAGTTAGTGAGTGAACATTGAGACAAATCTGGGATTTTCAGAAATCAGAATCTCTACATGTAATATCTAGAAAATAGACTGTCAAATATCAGCAGTTGTAATTTAACAACAGCCAACAAGCTACAGGTATAATGTATAACAGCTACTCTCAACCCTTCTTATCAAGGGCTTACATTCCTTTATGCCTGATTATAATGATTATAATTATTATAATTATTATTTGTGTTCAGAGCACACAGGATTTGTTGCTGAGTTATCAATACTGACATCAATTCCATAGAAATCCCATAGAAACTGTAAACTGAAAATGGAAACTAGAAGGAAGTTTGAAGTTGTATTTTATGTATTTCAGTAAAATTTCTGTTTGCACCTTTGCCAACTGTTCAAAAAAATAGTTTATAAATAATGGTATTTTTCCCTCTAGCTCCTTCATTACATAAAACATGTTAATTTCAACAACTCAGCAGGAGAGCAAATATACTTTGATGAGAATGGAGACCTTCCTCTCTATCTGGACATCTTGAATTGGCAGATGTTCCCTAATGGAAGCAATCAATATGTCTACATTGGTGGCTTTGATGCACAAGCTCCAAAAGGCCAAGAACTCAAAATACAGGACAACAAGATTATATGGAATGTTGGAAATGGCCAAGTAAGTACCATTGTTTCATTATACTTTTTAGATTATGTGACATTTTACATGAAAATATTTCATTATATTTCACATTTTGGAATGTTATATAATACAGATCTTCAATTATATCCGGGAAAAAAACTCTAAAAATTAGTTTTAGGCTAATGGCCCAGTCTTTGTGTAAATATGAAGTATTTATATAAATATTTCTTGCTGGTTTGGTCTTTTCTTTGAGGATCACTAAATTTGAAGCTAATAATCTCTAGGTCTACCATTAATTTAAAATGATATAACATGCTGATTGTGGAGATTTAAAAACATTTACCCTGTTTAGCCATTAGCATCTTATTCTCTTGATATACTAGTCCAGTGATCCCAAACTAGTAGCTTGAGAGCTACATGTTGCTCATCAACCCCTTGGATGTTGCTCCCAGTGGCCTCAAAGCAGGTGCTTATTTTTGAATTTCAGGCTTGGAGGCAAGTTTTGGTTGCATAAAACTAGTTGTACTGATACATAGAGCCTCCTGTAGGCTGCCAGTGCATATATGTACTAACAAATAGCCCTTATTTGGCAACCCGTGTAATGTTTTCATGATTGTGTTGCTCTCCAACTCTTTTTAAATGTGAATGTAGTTCACAGATAAAAAAGATTGCGGACCCCTGTACTGGTTGTTTGCTCTATACAAGTGTATTAATTTCTCATACTCATACTCATAGATACATATTTCAACTCAATATTCGTCAGATCCCTGTCTCAGTCTGCAGTGACCCTTGTCCAAGAGGCCACAGAAGAGCCACCATTCAAGGAGAAAAGATCTGCTGCTTTGATTGTCTGCCATGTTCTGAAGGAGAGATTCTCAACCCAAATGGTTTGTAATGTTCACATTCTATTGTTCACTTTCCTTTTGGATCACAATGAGTTCAAAAAGTTCAAAATACAGCAGTGTATGTCCAGTGGTATTAATTGAAGTAGCTCTTTTTCACCAGTTTTTCCATGGTGTAAAACATAGTGATGGTACACATGTGAATTAAAGAAGGAAAAGTATAGTCACTGGGAAGGGGGGTCCAAATGTTAGACACACTCCAGTAATTACAATAAATTTACTGAGATCCCAACCATTGCTCCTATTCAATGAAAACTACATTGGCCCAGGGTTTATACTGTAGGAGCACCAGACAAGAATTTTCTTCTTTTTGCTTGGATCCTCTTTCCAATGCTCAGAAGGGTAATTAGCTGAACTTAGAAGCATAAAGCCAACTTTTCACTCTACTGCCAATGTGCACCTGGCCCAGAAGAGGATGGTGGCCTGGTGCTCCTACAGTGGAACCGTTCAGTTTTCAGCCAACAGGAGCACCAGCTTAGGGTCTCAGGTAAGCCATTTTAATAAACAGGGGGGTGGGGGGGGTGCCTAACATTTAGCACCACCTTTACTATTTCTTTAATTATCCTGCTCCCTTTTCTAAAATGTGGAGAATGAGGTCAATGAGGAATGAGGAATGAGGAACGAGGAACCTGGAAGATAAGCTCAGTGCGGACTCTCACTAAAGCTAATGTATTAAATAATAACTTGTCAAATATTTTGTTAATAATGTAAGAAAACAGAAGCATGTAAGCAATATACTGCTTACATGCTCCCATATAATATAAGCTCTACATATTGATAATACTATATGTATTTATGGTGTCTGTTGTTCCAGATGGCAGTGAATGTCTAAAGTGCTCCGAAGACAAATGGCCTGACATCATGAAAGAAAAGTGCCTTTCAAAACCAATTCAGTTCCTTTCTTATGATGAGACGTTGGGTTTTTCTCTTGCCTGTATTTCAGTCTTGTTTTGTCTGCTTACATTTTCTGTCTTCTGCCTGTTCATAGTTAAACGGAAGACTCCCATAGTAAAAGCAAATAACAGAGAGCTCAGTTACCTACTTCTCATCTCCCTCATGTTTGGCTTCCTGTGTTCCTTGCCATTCATTGGTAGACCCAACCTGAAGACGTGCATGATACGCCAGGTCCTGTTTGCTGTTATTTTTTCATTTTGCATTTCAGTCATCCTAGCAAAGACTGTCACTGTCATACTGATATTTAGTGCCACAAACCCAGACAGTAAGTTGAAAAGATTGGTGGGATTGAGAATACCTGTTTATATTGTCCCTGTGTGCACAATGGTTCAGTTAATTCTATGCATTGTTTGGTTGGCCAGGGCAGCTCCATTTGCAGAATTCAATATGGCGGCAGAAATAGGCAAAATAGTGATTGAGTGCAATGAAGGCTCTAGGGTGTTATTTTCATGTGTGCTGGGGTATATGGGTTTGTTAGCAGCTATTAGTCTATTAGTTGCCTCTTTGGCGAGGAAGCTCCCTGACACATTTAATGAGACCAAGTTCATTACATTCAGTATGTTGGTATTTGCCAGTGTTTGGCTGACATTTATACCCGCTTACCTTAGTACTAAGGGGAAACAGACGGTGGCAGTAGAAATCTTTGCTATACTATCCTCAAGTGCTGGACTTCTTGTTTGTATTTTTATTCCAAAATGTTATATAATATTATTGCACCCAGAAATGAACACCAAACAATATATAACTGGATGGACTGCCAGGAACCAAGATTCATGATATCTACAATGCGTCTCCAAAATTCACTTCAATGTAAAACAAGTTTTTTATGTTAAACAAGAAAGAGCCAAGAAACTGAAAAAAAATGTTTTAAAAAGTGTAAAAATAAAGAGGAAAGATTCATATAATCGTAATATTTTGATTTGTGCTTGTTTCCTACATCTATAAACTATATGGTGATTCTTGGAAGAAACAGACTTGTGTATGTACAAAAGTAAATATTCTGACCACACTATCACACTGCTCATTGTTTACTATAGGTTATTGCAACTGTTACTGCTTTTGTCACTCTGAATAGCCTTTGGGTTGCCATTCCAGGGATATCTAAGAGACCAAACAAGCTTTCATCTTGAAGCCTAACAAATTAATCTTTAGTCTTGACCTCACAGGCAGGGGAACCCCAGAGGCTTGACAGAGGACTAAAGAGAGCCATAAACACTGCATGAAGCACTTTATGGAGTTTTATTTTATTTTATTTCTGTTGACCTATTCTATATATTATATCTTTGGGTAAAAAGCTTTTGGAGTAAACCCAATTCCACAAGGTAGCATTTTGGTTGCATCCAACCTGGTTGGTTTTGTTTGCAGCCCGAAAGTTTGGGATCCTCTGTGCTAGGTCTTGTTGTCCTGTGTCCTTATTTCATGAACTACCTTCTGTCCATACCTTAGATTGAAGCACTAGCTGTCTATAATCAACTCTTGAAGAACCCTTAAAGGAGAACTAAACCCCCCTTAAGCGCTGAAGATGGCACCCATGAGCTCCACTGCACTCACTCTGCATGTGCAGTCAATATTTCTAGAGGGGACACAATTCAGGGATAAGACTGTGCAGGGGGGGAGGCAGGGAGGGGGGCCAGCGGGGACTTTTGGCAAAAGAGGGTTTAGTTCTCCTTTAAAGACTGCCTCTATTGAACAATAAGGCATAAATCACTTGGGGTGCCAAATGTTAGGCACCCACATGTGATTGTAATCGCTTTTCTGATTGCCTCCCCCTATGATGGGTACATAATCAATGGCCATGTCTTCATTTTCAAGAGATTTACACACTTAATATATAATATATATATATATATATATATATATATATATATATATATATATATATATATATATATATATATATTTATATATATATAAAACGGTGCTGTTACACAAAAGAGATTCTTAATAATTACTGTTTGGGACTATATTGGACTATAACTGTTCTGTATAACCAGCTCACAGTCATTAAAGCCTTCATTTCCAGGTCAGGTCAGGCCAGGCCAGGTCAGAAGTTAGATCTTACCAATGTGCTAATGGTCCCATGATGGGGAGGGTGGGAATGATTGCAAAAAAAATTATACAAACAATACACACAGACATAGCACTAGAATTTCCCCTCAATTTGCTGTTCCGTTGCACTCAATACAGTTCATTCCTTTGCCTCTTTCCTCAGCTCCCCCATGTAGGAAATTAATACTTTGGAGGACGTTTTCTTTGTGTCTTTCTCTAACATGCTGAATAGTCGCAAATAAATAGCTGTAGTACCTGTGGTTTTCGGTTAAAGGTGCCACAAGGACTGAGGCTCATTTGGATATTCCTCTATGTCCCAGTTGGCCAGTCCAACCCTGTCTGAAGATATTACTAGAGATTTGTGTCTACCCATGCTTTTCTCATGTGTAGCTCTCACCTTCACTCAGTTATGTAGACAGCTAAGTAAAGGTACAGTGTTTGAATTTCTATATCGTTTGGATCCCTGTCTCAGTATTGCAGTGATTTTTGGCCAAAGGGTTGCAGAAGTCTGATTTTTCCTTTATTGTTTATTGTAACCCCTGGGGCTCCACTTTGTAGATCCAAAAGAGAAGAAGAGTGAATTTTCTGCAGGGATTAATATCACTGATTAGAATATAGCACATACAGGAAATATTTGTATTCCATGTTTGATAATGGGTGTCAGTCTGCCTTTAATTTCTGAATTTCCGAATTTCATGGAGGAGAGCTGTACTGCTCTCGGTTGTACCAACAGGGAGAAACATTAGGACTGGGAATCTCAACCTTAAAGTTTCAAATCACCTGTATCCTTTCCATACTGAAATTATTTTAGTTAAACACATCTTCTTTATTTTTACCAAACAACACAAGATAAAATAAGAAACTATATACAGGTATTGGACCGGTTATCCAGAATGCTCAGGATCTGGGGTATTCTGGATAACTGATATTTCCGCTATTTGGATCTTCATGCCTTAAGTTTACTAAAAAAAACATATAGACATTAAACAACCCTGTCAGGCTGGTTTTGCTTCCTGTAAGGATTAATTATATCTTAGCTTAGATCATGTACAAGCTTCTGTTTTATTATTAAAGAGAAAAAGGAAATAATTTTTAAAAATGTATTTTATTCGGATAATAGGGAGTCTATTGGAGACAGTATTTCCGTAATGCTGAGCTTTCTGGATAATGGATTCCACACCTGTATTATATATATATATATATATATATATATATATATATATATATACATATATATATATATATATATATATACATATATATATATATATATATATATATATATATATATATAGTGAATAAAGTACCCCCTCTTGTAAAATATAAGGATATTATAAGTTACCGAGGAGTTTCATGACCATATACAAGTCATGGAACTCCAAGGTAACTTCTAATATCCTCATATTTTGCAACTGGGGGTACTTTATTTATTATAATACACAAGTTTCAGTGAGTCATGTGACAGAAATTACATCAGAACTCACCATTTATAACTGATGACATCAGAACTCACTGTTTATAAGGATATCATTTACAAGATATTCATGGCTTTTGTGTATTATATATATATAAAATTATGGCTGCATTTTACATTTCATGTAGAAGCCCAAACATAAAAGCTCAACAGGTGCCAGAAGGATTTTCATTTCATTCATTCCTCATACAAATGAATATAATCATGGGTTAGCAGTTGAGAAAATGTTAATTAGAACAATTTGCATAATAACAGTGTAAGGCATAATTATGTATATTTTACTTTCCCAGGAGTTTTCCTGACCAGATCAAATATATAAAACTTAGGCACAGATAAGAATCATGATCGTCCTAGAGATAAGAACATTCACAAGACAGATTACATCTTAAAAGAATTTCAGATCTATTGATCACTTCATTGGATTCTTTTCAAAATCTAAAGAGCTGGTCTTGCTTGCACTGTAAGTTGCCACCTTTAATTATAATTTAATCAGGTTTTAACATGCCTTTTTTATATAACTTCACATAATTGAATAGTTTAAGGGCATGGATTTAAGTTGCTTTGGCACCCATGATTTTTAGGAGCTTTCGGGGGAATGTAATAAAAGTCGGTAGCAGAAAAACTATTCGCTTTGCGCGAATTTAATATAGCTTTTGCGAACCCGGAAACTGTATAGCGAACACTTCCGACAGCGGAAGACCAGTTGCAAATATATTAGTTTGCGCCAATGCGCAGTAAATGTCGAAAAATACGTTATGTTTGCTCCAAAAGATTTCGACACCTTCAAGCATTTCTTATGTGCGCAATTAAAATTCGCAATGCAATAACAGTTTAAGGAACAATATTACATTGTGAGATGTGGATTTATATTCTTATTGGTGAGAATTGTTTTTCTCTTTGTGACTTTAATTACATTCCCCCTTTGAGTTGTACGATATCAGCTGAAATTGCCGGGGACTGCGTACTATATCAATCTGCTGAAAGCAAGCACCTTTCATAAACGAGATTCAATTTGAGATGCAATTAAATTCAGAAAAACATATCTCTCAGTTTATGGGGAAAAAACTGCAAGTGAATTAGGGGAAACAATTTTTCTCCTCCTATTGAATCCCGTCCGTGAGTTTTCACATGATAAACCATGAGATATTACTTTTTCTCACTGAATTGAATCTGGTCCGTAGTATTTTTAATGGTAGCACTGATTAAAACACCTGGAATCATTAGTACTTTCTGGGTTTCCTCCCACATTCCAAATACATACAGGCAGGTTTATTGGTTCTGGATAAAACTGACCCTGGAGTGTGTGTGATAAAGACTTTAGATTGTAAGCTCCACTTGTGCAGGGTCTGATGGGAATGATGTATATAAACATGTCTGTACTATGTAAGTAACGCATAAGAAATCACTTTTCTTAATTTCCAGACAGTTTGATAGCACAAGTAAATAACAGGGGACTAATATTCTTGCTGAAGTCAAAAATACATAAACGAAAGCTGAATGTAATACTGGGTAATGCCATTGATCAAGAGGGGCCTCCAAAATAGCAGTTTGAAGTAGGAAGGATGGAAAACAACAGATAAAATGGGCAATATGGGGACATCTACACTTCTAATCAGTATTGTCCAACCCACAAACTAATATAGTCAATACTGTGAGCTGTAGTACAACAAGAGCTTCAGGGCTTTCAAACAGACTTACATAAATACATGCAAGGTTATATTGTCCTATGCCCTGCCACTATTACATATGTACAAGGAACATTTTATCCTATTCATCATTATCTTTTTATCTCTTGTACAAATAATTTTGCAGGAAGTGAAAACAATTTTATTCTAGAATCAGAGACACCATGCAAGAAAAAATTTACTAAAATAAAAGCAAAAAAGATAATTGTATGGTCGAAAAATCTGATAGCGACAAGTCTTGAGTTGAGATAAAGGGAAAACAGAAATACAGGTATGTGACCTGTTTTCCGGAATGTTTGGGACCTGTGGTTTTCCGGATAACAGATTTTTCTGTAATATGGATCCCCATACATTAAGCCAACTAGAAAATCATGTAAACATTAAATAAACCCAATTGGCTGGTTTTGATTCCAATAAGGATTAATTATGTCTTAGTTGGGATCAAGTACAAGATACTGTTTTATTATTACAGAGAAAAATGAAATAATTAAAAAAAATTTAAAAAAATTATTTCAATAAAATTGAGTCTATGGGAGAGAGTCATTCTGTAATTTAGAACTTTCTGGATAACGGGTTTCCGGATAACGAATCCCATACCTGTATTATAATTCTACTGATTTACGTATGTCTTGGCACAGGGAAAAAGGACGCGCAGACTTGATAGTAGCGACCTATTTGTCACCTGTTATCCAGAATGCTCAGGGGTTTTCTTGATAACAGATCTTTCTGTAATTTGGATCTTCATACATTATGGGGCAGATTTATCAAGGGTCAAAGTGAATTCTAGGGAATTTTCAAAGTAAAAAAAATCTAAATTCGAAGTAATTTTATGAATACTTCGATCATCGAATAGGATACTATGACTTTGAATTTACTTTGAATTCGATTCGAAGTAAAATAGGTGAATATTCGACCATTCGATAATCAAAGTACTGTCTACTTCTACTTCAATACCCAAATTCAATGAGAAAAGCTCGAATTCGATATTCGAATTCGAAGTATTTCAATTCGATGGTCGAATTTCGAAGTATTTTTTACTTCAAAATTCGACCCTTGATAAATCTGCCCCTAAGTGTGCTAGAAAATCATGTGAAGATTAAATAAACCCAATAGGCTGGTTTTGCTTCCAATAAGGATTCATTATATCATAGTTGGGATCAAGTACAAGCTACTGTTTTATTATAATAGAGAAATAAGGAATCTGTTTCATGATAAAAACATTACATGTCGAAGGCTACCATGGCAATGGAAATTGTAGCAGCAATACCGGGTTTCTTTTGCAGCATTCATTCTTTAAATCTGTAAATTATAAGCTCTATTCACTACTTTATATGAATATGATCATTTAGGTTATCTAAGTACCATAAGAAGTTGGATGTATGAACTAGCGTGTGTGATGTTTTGCCCTAGAACTATACTGGTGTTGTTACCTTCTCACAAATACACACAGAAGCAGTCCATATAGGAACAGTTGAACCCCATTCACTGCTTCACCTAAATAGTTACCACTTTTCCCAACTGTTACTCTTATCTCTAGCCCAGCACCCACTTACCTTGCTCTGTGGCCAACTGTGACCATCAGACACCCCGAGACATAATGCTGCATCTTTTTATGAAAACACATCCATGGAGTGATTGTTATTCTTGATATCCTCAGGTTCCTGAACAACGACCCTGCAAACATGTATTTAATTGTTATGGTTTTTTGCCATCTCAGCCTGTTAGTAATGTTGCTACCGTATAAATATGTTGAGTGTGAAACTTTATTAGAAGGATGCAGGCTGATTACTGAAGATGTGATTGGTTATTCTCTGGCTGGAGATATCACATTAGGGGGACTCTTTTCAGTTCATGTGGATGCAAATCACCCTGTGATTAACTTTAGGGAAAGACCTCAACCTTTTCAATGCAACAGGTAAGATTAATTTTTTTGTCATTTTCTACTTCAATGCATTGTTGCATTACAAATGAATGTTACACACTGGGAATAGATGCTATCCTATACCTTAAAGGAGAAGGCTTTGTGCACTTGGGGGTGCCAAATGTTAGGCACCCCAAGTGATTGTACTGACGTACCTGAAAACCCGGGCCAGTGTTCCTATCAGCAGAAAACTGCACCGACCCTCTGCCTTTCTTTGTGCAGCTGCACATACACAGTGAAATGAAAAGCCGAACTTTAACTAAAAAGTCGGCTATTTAGTTCAACTTTGCATGCGTTTGCCCCGGGAAATTTGAAGAAAGAAGACACCATAAGAAGATTGCTCCATGGTGCTCACTGGTAGAACCCCGGGCCGGTGCAGTTTCAGGTAAGTCATTCAATCACTTGGGGGTGCCTAACATTTGGCACCCCCAAATGCACAAAGCCTTTCCTTCTCCTTTAAAGGAAAAGGAAAGCTACGGAGGCATTTTATTGCCAATAAATTAGCTGCAATAGTGCAAGCTAGAATGCTATATTTATTCTGTAGAATGGTTTACCATACCTGAGTAAAAAGCTCTAGAAACTCTGTTTGTTTAGAATAGGAGCTGCAGTATTAATGTGGTGTGACATCACTTCCTACCTTAGTCTCTCCCTGCTCTGGGCTCAGATTACAGTAGAGAAGGGAGGGGTGGGGGGAGAGGAGCAAACTGAGCATGCTCTTGCCCAGGGCAATGAGGTTTAAGCTGAAAACAGGAAGTCTGATACAGAAGCCTATGAGTACACAATAGAAGGAAAGAAATGTGGTGTTTCTTTTGACAGAGGACTCAGAGCAGCATTACTTTGGGGGTTTACTGGTATATTTAGATGGACCTTTCTGATAAGGCTTACTTAGTTTTAACCTTTCCTTCCCCTTTAAGCAAGATTACAGTGGACATTGTATTGATACACAATAGAGTGGGCCCAAAAACATGTATTCAGCATCACACTCATCAAGTATTTCAGACAACTAAATCTCTAAGGCACATTAATGTTAGTACTGAAGTTGCAGAAACCTAGCTGCATGGTATCTTGTAGATTTAGCCACCCTACTTAGCCTATTCAGATAAACTACAGTCTGATATGTTTCACTGTAAACACTGGACAAGTGTCCACATCTTACTTTTGGATGAAATTTGAATAATGTAAACATCATTAAGCAAGGTCAATGCTTCTATTGATCAGACATTGGGTAGGCACAATACATGGCCCAATAAGCTACCGACTCAGCTTGGAGGTGTCATTTTGGCAGGTTTGATTGGTATGAATAAGGCTATCTTAAAGGAGAACCAAACCCTTTATATTAAAATCCCATTCCTCCCTACCCTACATAGACCCCCCTCCCTGCTCCCCCCCCAACGTCGGTGTTACCCTCAGTGAATGCCCCTAACTCTTTACTTAGCTGGAGGTTTCACCACCACCCTTTGTTTACAAACATAGCTTAAAGGAGAACCAACCCCTTTACATTAAAATCCCCTACCCTACATAGACCCCCCTCCCTGCTTACCCCCCAGCCTAGGTGTTACCCTTGGTAAATGTCCCTAACTCTTTACTTACCCCTCGTTGCCGATTCAGCGCATCATAGTTCACGGGCGCCATCTTCTTCTCTTTGGTAATCTTCGTGAAATAAGTGCCATATCAGCGCATGCACAGTTGGAGCAGTCGGTCGGTTTTTTAACAACTGCGCATACGCCAAAAGTAATGGAAATTGCCAAAGCGCTGGAATAAGACCGAAGGTTACTGAACAGAAGAAGAGGGCGCTCGTGAACTCTGATGCACTGAATCTGCAACGAGGGGTAAGTAAAGAGTTAGGGACATTTACCAAGGGTAACACCTAGGCTGGGGGGGAAGCAGGGAGGGGGGTCTATGTAGGGTAGGGGATTTTAATGTAAAGGGGTTGGTTCTCCTTTAAGCTATGTTTGTAAACAAAGGGTGGTGGTGAAACCTCCAGCTACTTTGTGAGCAGCAATATGAGTTCAACGAATGTTATTTTGAGTTCTAACAGATTTTTCCTTTTGATTAGATTCCATCTCAGATATTATCGCTTCTTCCTTGCGATGGTGTACACTGTAATGGAGATTAATGCGTCTGATGATCTTCTGCCCAATGTAACACTGGGCTTCAAACTCTATGATTCTTGTTACAATGAGGTTCGATCATTAATGGGAGCTGAATGGATTTTGTCAGGGAAGGAAAATGTGGTTCCTAATTTTAACTGCAATAAAGATATCATGCCGTTGGCTATTATTGGTGATTTGCCCACAAAGGCCTCAATACCTATAGCCAGGATCTTGGGATTGTACAGATACCCACAGGTACATCACTATATGTGTCTGCCAGCTGCCTATATGTACAACAAATAATCAGAAATGATGATAAGGGGGATTTTCTTTGCATGCTATAGCTTAATATTGCATTTAATAGTGCAGCGACAAACTGTGTTTACAAACAATGGTTTTCGGAAGTATCCCTGACCCCATGCTCCTCAGGGCCCAAAGATCAAGGCCAGACATTTTCCATGTTACTGACCTCTTACCAGGTGATTTTTTAGCATTACAAAACTTTTTTCTTACCCCGGTCACAACTTTTTTGAAAAGTGTTTCTGCCATCAAATTGAAAACAAGCAGATATTTTTCAGAAAGCAGTAACCTTTCTCAGTTTCAACTGGCTTTGTATTATTTGCAATTTAATATAGCGGTTAAATGATTTGTAGATCATCCCATTCTCTTTTCATTTATATTCTACAGTGTCCAAATTTATTTGGTAGATAACACTTCCATCTGACAGGACTCATTTGTATAACTTTAATATAACGCCTGTCATTAATAATATAACACCGCTATTATCTAAATGTATAAATGTTCCTTTGAATTTGAAAATAGCATCTGTCTTTTTTACAATGAAGAATTTTTCTATAATCCATAGAATTTGGAGAAATCCTGATAGTTTTGGAAAGAATTTTTGTTTTTTTTTTATCTTGGAGGCAAATTTATTCAATTTCAAATGTAACTCGTGAGCACATTTTTCTCAAATTTATTTTTCTTAATTGTTGCTTATTTATAAAAACTCGAAATGGAAAATCATAGAAATTTGAATCTAGAAAAATTCTAGGTTGTCTTTGAATGTATCTGTCCCCTGAGAGAGGTAAACTCCCTGATGTTCAGTGTCAGACTGGGGTAGCCAGTAGCCAAATCCAAGGGCCCACCAGCCCAACCACCTCCACCATGTTGCCCCTGCTAATTATCACCACTCACAACAGATAAATACATTATTTATAATTAGTCTACCCCATGTAACATAGCATTCAGCAAGTCTAGTTGCTTTAGAATTATCACTGCTAGATACTATTATCTTCTCTTTTATTACTTTGTTTTCTAACTTGAATTGATACTAAGGGGCCCATTTACTTAGTTTGAGTGAAGGAATAGAGGAAAAAAAGTTTGAATTTCGAATGGTCGAATATGGCTACTTCGACCATGGAATGGGCTACTTCGACCTTCGACTACGACCTTCGACTTCGAATCGAACGATTCAAACTAAAAGTCATTCGACTATTCGACCATTCGATAGTCAAAGTACTTTCTCTTTAAAAATTTCTTCAACCCCTTAGTTCGCCACCTAAAACCTACCGAGGCCAATGTTAGCCTATGGGGAAGGTCCCCATAGGCTTCCTAACAATTTCCTGATCGAAGGAATATCCTTCGATCGATTAAAATCCTTTGAATCGTTCGATTCAAAGGATTTAATCGTTTGATCAAACGATTATTCCTTCGACCGTTCAATCGTAGGAATAGCGCAAAATCCTTCAACTTCGATATTCGAAGGATTTTACTTCGACGGTCGAATGTCGAGGGTTAATTAACCCTCGATATTCGACCCTAGGTAAATGTACCCCTTAATGTTTTTTTGGTGATTCTCTGTTGTGTTATTGTATAACCTGTTCATAACAATTCCACTCATGCCTGTTCTTTTTGGTTTTTATTAAAGTACAGTCTGACTAGTAATATATTTCTCTGGTATAAAGAATAAGTATCCTCATAACTAATGTCACTGTCCAACAGGTTAGCTATGGATCACTTCACCCTTCATTGAGTGATAAAACACAGTTCCCTTCCTTCCTCAGAACGAGCCATAATGCTAACTATGAGGTTTTTGCACTTGCTCAGTTGTTGAAGTACTTTAACTGGACCTGGGTGGGTATCGTATCCTCAGACAATGACTTGGGAAGATCAGGGGCTCAACTGGTAAGTCGAGAGATTGAGAAAAATGGTGGATGTGTTGCATTTCATGAGATACTTCCCATAGTCAACTTCATGAAGTCCATTTTCCATATTGTTGATGTCATCCAGAAATCCAGAGCAACAGTGATCATTGTGTATTGCACTATAGAGAGCTTCATCCCACTAATTGAGGAGGCATCACTTCATAATATCACTGACAAAGTATGGCTGGGCACTACTATTTGGTCCATAGCATCTGACTTTCCAAAGCATGAACTTCGAACTACCTTAAATGGAAGCCTTGGAATAGCAAGTCAACATGGGAAAATTCCAGGATTTAAGGAATTTTTGTACAGTCTTAATCCTGACATTTCTTTGGATGATCTTCTAATAAAGACATTTTGGGAGAATGCATTTCAATGTGTTTGGCCAGAAAATAATACCAACAATAATTCATCTCTGGCACAGTTTAGAGAAGATATTGTTTGGTGCACAGGAAAGGAGAGAATGGACAGTATTGATCCTGATGTATTTGATGTATACAACTTCAGAGTTACACACAAAGTCTATACTGCAGTCCTCTCAGTAGCACATGCTTTGCACCAGATGAAGAACTGTGTTCCAGGGAAAGGACCATTCAAGGATGGATCATGTGCTGATATTTATAATCATCAACCCTGGCAGGTACAGTATATCTAACCACTAACAGGCACAAGTGCATGAGATTAATGTCATGTCTTAAAATAATAATGGATGTTAAATAAATGTTCTAAAAATGTAAATTAAATGGCCACTGTATTCTATAATTTTAAGCCACATGTCATGACTTTGCAAACAAACTGTGGAACAGAAGGAATAGTAATAGTGATTACACATTGTAATAACATTGTTACTATAGCAGCAAGAACCTGGATTGCATTATAATAAAAGACTCTTATGCACAAATTTGAATCTAATTCCGTCTGACAGAGCTTTGAGTTGGTGCATTATCCTACAACATAGATAGGTGATCTTTTCATAAAGGTTAGGAGATCACCTTGGGGTTTCCACAGCCATCAGAAAAGAATTCATACAATGGCCTTGTGCCTTTATATATGATATATGATAATAGAAATCCCCAGGAACTCACCGTAGTACTACACAAAAGCCCTCAATACCATAAGCAATCCATCATATCTAAACCTAAATAACACAAGTACAATTAAATTACACTGAAGGTGACATCTCACTAATCCAAATAATGACACCTAGGGGCAAATTCATCAAGGGTCGAATATCGAGGGTTAATTAACCCTCGATATTCGACTGGCAATGAAAATCCTTCGACTTCGAATATCGAAGCGAAGGATTTTGCGCAAATACTGCGATCAAGGATCGAAGGAATAATTTTTCGATCGAACGATTAAATCCTTCTAATCGAACAATTCGAAGGATTTCAATCCAACGATCGAAGGATTATCCTTCGACCATAAAAAACTTAGCCAAGCCTATGGGGACCTAGCTTTTAGGTGGCGAACTAGGGGGTCGAAGTCTTTTCTTAAAGAGACAGTACTTAGACTATCGAATGGTCGAATAGTCAAACGATTTTTACTTAGAATCATTCGATTCGAAGTCGTAGTCGAAGGTCAAAGTAGCCCATTCGATGGTCGAAGTAGCCAAAAAAACACTTCGAAATTCGTAGTTTTTTTTATCTTGAATCCTTCACTCGAAGTCAATGAATTGGCCCCCTATAGTCAAATCAACAAAATGCAATTCACGTGGCTTGTTGGCTTACAGAATCAGCCCATGATTGGTCTTGTTTAATGTTAAATCCAACAGACCAATTGGTGGGCACACAGTCCATAGGTTTAGTTGACAGGAAGGAATTGGAGATCACACGATAAACTTAATTTTTTTACATCAACTAGTGAGGGAGTGAGGGAGTGAACATTGACGCAAATGTGAGATATTCAGAAATCTGAAATTTAGATGAAAAATCCAGAAAATAGATGACACCTGCAAGCTGCAACTTCGTCTACCATCCCTTGAGAATCAAATATTGGCTGCTGAACAGTCAATAAGCCACAAGTTTAATCTAAAGCAACAACTCTCAACCCTTCTCACCAAAGATTTACATTCTTTTGATGCACTAATTTATACAGTATATATTGAGTTTGGAACACACGGATGTGGTGAGATTTGATGCCTGAGTTATTACATACTGACATAAATTATATGGAAAGATTCATTTAATTAATTTAAACAAATAATAATGGAGGCTTGTAAGTGCCTTTTTTATGTTTGAGATTTGTTTAGTACTATTTCCCTTTGTACCAACTGTTTTATAATAGTTTTGTAAATGATGGCAATTTTCCTTCTAGCTACTTCATTACATAAAAAACATTAAGTTCAACAACTCCGCAGAAGAGCAGATATTTTTTGATGCAAATGGGGATGTTCCTCTCTATCTGGACATCTTGAATTGGCAAATGTTCCCTAATGGAAGCAATCAGTATGTCTACATTGGCTCCTTCGATGCACAAGCTCCAAAGGGCGAAAAGCTCAAGATACAGGACAACAAGATTTTATGGAATGTTGGATATGACCAAGTAAATAGCAAAACAGACTTTAAATTATGTGATGCCTTGTACAAAAATGTCAAATTCTTCTTGACATGTGATTCTTTTCAACTCAATATTCTTCAGATCCCTGTCTCGGTCTGCAGTGACCCTTGTCCAAGAGGCCACAGAAGAGCCACCATTCAAGGAGAAAAGATCTGCTGCTTTGATTGTCTCCCATGTTCTGAAGGAGAGATTCTCAACCCAAATGGTCTGTAATGTTCAACTTCTACTGTTTCCTTTGGGACTACAGTCTAATAAATAAGTTCAAAGATCTTATGAATGATTTCATTTCCCCTGTGTTTCCTGTTATTCCAGATGGCAGTGAATGTGTGAAGTGCCCAGAAGACAAATGGCCTGACGGCATGAAAGAAAAATGCCTTCCAAAACCAATTCAATTCCTTTCTTATGATGAGACGTTGGGTTCCGCTCTTGCCTGTATTTCAGTCTTGTTTTGTCTGCTTACGTTTTCAGTCTTCTGCCTGTTCCTAGTTAAACGGAAGACTCCCATAGTAAAAGCAAATAACAGAGAGCTCAGTTACCTACTTCTCATCTCTCTCATGTTTGGCTTCCTGTGTTCCTTGCCATTCATTGGTAGACCCAACCTGAAGACGTGCATGATACGCCAGGTCCTGTTTGCTGTTATTTTTTCATTTTGCATTTCAGTCATCCTAGCAAAGACCGTCACTGTCATAATGATATTTAGTGCCACAAACCCAGGCAGTAAGCTGAAAAAAATGGTGGCATTGAGAATACCTTTTTATATTGTCCCTGTGTGCACAATGGTTCAGTTAATTCTGTGCATTGTTTGGTTGGCCAGGGCAGCTCCATTTGCAGAATTCAATATGGCGGCAGAAATAGGGAAAATAGTGATTGAGTGCAATGAAGGCTCTAGGGTGTTATTTTCATGTGTGCTGGGGTATATGGGTTTGTTGGCAGCTATTAGTCTATTAGTTGCCTTTTTGGCGAGGAAGCTCCCTGACACATTTAATGAGACCAAGTTCATTACATTCAGTATGTTGGTATTTGCCAGTGTTTGGCTGACATTTATACCCGCTTACCTCAGTACCAAGGGGAAACAGACAGTGGCAGTAGAAATCTTTGCTATACTATCCTCAAGTGCTGGACTTCTTGTTTGTATTTTTTTCCCAAAATGTTATATAATATTATTGCATCCAGAAATGAACACCAAACAGTACATCACTGGAAGGAACACCAGGATCACATGATTATTACTAAGGGTTTCATCCAAAATCCCTGAGACATTTTTGTCTTTTATTGGATATGTTTAAAAAAGAAAGAATGAAGAACTAAAAAATGAAATAACAAAAAACAATATTAAATGATAGGGGTTACTATAACCATTTCATAGAACAGAACAAGGGGGTTGATTATAACAATATTCTTAGTAAAGGTTTTCAAGGATTCACCTGTGTAATACCCTCCCCAACAAAAATAACTATTTCTTGGTAAGGAGGTATTTTGAGGATACCAGTTACTTATTGAAATGGCCTCCTACGGTTGTTTTGTGTTCAACAATTCTCCCCAGTGACCCTTAAACCTTTATTATTAGTGTTATTTGTATGCAGCCAAAATATTATTTTTTGATCATTTCTTGAATGTAGGCAATAAATGATGTCATATTTTAAAACTGTACCTGCCTATTTCTTGCACCCATAAACTATATTCAGGGCTGCCATCAGAAATCATGGACCCCAGCCAAAAAACTCTTCTGGGCTCCGCCCACCCCATGGCCCTGCCCACCCAGGACCCCATCCAAGACCCTGCCCACCCCCACACCACAGTAAAAATCCTAAACAGACCTGAGCGTTTAAACAGTAAATACAATTTGGGCTAAAGGGTTATAAAGCCTGCCACCACTTCAATGTAGACTTTGTAAGCACATACCTACTCAAACCTAAATTGCACTTAGTTTTATAATGTGTCTGCATTTCTAATGTACAAATAAAAGCCATTTAATTTAATCCCTTGGTCAAAAAAACTACTGCTGGCCAGGGCCCCCTACATAAATAAAAAAAGCTTTGCTCGCCAGAGCCCCCTACACACATTAAAAATAACCATGAGTTGTTAGTGTCTCCTACACAAGTTTAAAAAAATGGTGGCCTCTACAAGTTACAAAAGAAAATGAGTGGCCAAGCCCTCCTATAAGTTGAAAAAAATTCAAATTTACCCAAGCAACCATGCATTGATTTGAATAAGAGACTGGAATATGAATAGGAGAGGCCTGAATAAAAAGATGAGTAATTAAAAGTATATAATCAAAGGAATGAGGAGAACAATCCAAAAGCAGAAGAACTGCTACCATGTGATTTATTAGCAACTACAAAACACTTCTAGTTAATAAATCACATTGTAGCAGTTCTTCTGCTTTTGGATTGTTCTCCTCATTCCTTTGATTATATACTTATATCCAAGACTTGCGGTGAAGTCTTGGAGGAAAGAATGAAGCATCACTACATTTAGGATAAGGCCACACGAGGAGATTCGGGAGATTTTGTCAAGTGGCGACTAATCGCCTCGTCTTTTGCGCGACTATCTCCCCGAACTGCCTCAGCGTTTTTTCCCCATAGGCTACAATGCAAAGTCGCCTGCGCTAATGCACACGCGGCGATGCGTTTTCAATAGTTGCCCAAAGTTGCCTGAGGCAAGTGATCACTAATTGAAAGCTGGAAAGAGAAAAAGGCAAATACTTTTAAAAAAAAAAACTATAAAGAAATAAATAGACAAATTGATTCACCTTTAAGTTAACTTTTAATATGCCATAGAATTGACATCTCTAAGCAACTTTTCATAATTTATTTTGTATCGTTTTTTTACTAATTTTTAGGGACGCACCGCATCCAGGATTCGGTTCGGGGATTCGGCCTTTTTCAGCAGGATTCGACCGAATCCTTCTGCCCGGTTGAACCGAATCCGAATCCTAATTTGCATAAGCAAATTAGGGGTGGGGAGGGAAATCGCGTAACTTTTCGTCACAAAACAAGGAAGTAAAATTATTTTTCCCTTCCCACCGCTAATTTGCATATGCAAATTAGGGCTCGGATTCGGTTCGGTATTCGGCCGAATCTTTTACAAAGGATTCGGGGGTTCGGCCGAATCCAAAATAGTGGATTCGGTGCATCCCTAATAATTTTCCTTTCCAGCTTTGAAATGGGGGTCACTGACCCCAACTAAAAACAAATGCTCTGTAAGGCTACAAATGTAGTTATGGCTACTTTTTATTACTCATCTTTCTATTCAGGCCTCTCCTATTCATATTCCAGTCTCTTATTCAAATTAATGCATGGCTGCTAGGGGAATTTGGACCCTGGCAAACAGATTGCTGAAATTGCAAACTGCTGAATAAAAAGCTAAATACTTAGCTTTATGAAGGTGAACTACACCTAAAAATTAACTTTTAATAAAATAGTCATTTGGACATGTAGTATTCAAATAATACCCAAGGCTTTCAGTCAGTTGGTAAGTGTCAGCAACTGGCTATAGTCTGTCTCCTTTAGACTTGCCCTTTTATCCACCTTAAGATGTAAGGAGGAGCAAGTGTCAATAAATCCATAGACTGCTGAAGTCAAAAAAATGCCCAAAAGAACTGTCTCACAAAATAGCTCACCTTTCTCAGCAACTACTGGTACCTTCACATTTATTGATGGTGGAGCACCAAAAAAGTTTGCAATTTTGTAATTAAGAAAGAGAGTGTATATTAGATATCTAGTGATATAAGGAAATCACTGATTCTAAGGTGCCGGCTGCTTCAGTGCTTTCTGTAGACTGTAGTACCCATGAAATACCAACAGGTGGCGATGCATGATTAGAAACTGAAGCTCCATGTTGGTCAGGGCAATTCCTTGCATTTATAGCTGTACAAAAGACAATCACTTAAAGAGGTGGCTCACCTTTAAGTTAACTCTTAGTATGTTATATAATGACTAATTCTAAGCAATTATTCAACTGGCCCATTTTTTTTTCTTTTGTATAGTTTTTGAATTATTTCACTTCTTCTGACTCCAGCTTTTTATTGGGGAGTCACAGACCCCATCTACAAAGACTACAAAGGTATCACTATTGTTAGTTTTTATAACTCATCTTTCTATGCAGGCCCTCTCCTATTCATATGCCAGTCTCTTGCATGGTTGCTAGGGTAATTTGGACCCTAGCAACCAGATTGCTGAAATTGCAAACTGGAGAGCTAAATAACTAAGAAAAAAAACCACATATATCAGAAAATGAAAAACAACTGTAAATTGTCTAAGAATATCACTTCAATGTGCGTCCATCCATTCTGACACGGCGAAGCGCAGTCGTCACGTTGGATGTGCCGAATATAATGTAATACAAATATTGCACGTATAAGCCGATTGCATCCGACACGACTGTCAGATGCAAACGGTGCATGTTTCATCTTCATCCGACAGTCGTGTCGGGTGCAATCAGCTTGTAGGTAAGACATTCGTATTACTTACATTAGATTCAGCGCATCCGACTTGACCCCTTTGCTTCCTCGTGTCGCATCGGATGGATGTGCACCCAAAAATGCCTGTGTATTTCTACCCTAGATCATACTAACGGTTAATTTAAAGGTGAACACCCCCTTTAAACGACAATTGCCGTCAACTGATTTGGAAATACTGCCACTGCAGTTCCCTCTTGACTTTCATCCAATATCCAATAAAGAATCATTTAAAGGCCCCATTTTATTATCCTCACTACAGAGAACTGTCTAAGCTCAGAGGTCTGTGACAAGGTTATTGGTCTTTAGACTTTGGCAGAGAGAAAAGTTATTTTTTCTTTAAGTTATAAAAACATAAAAAAACTTTATATAGCTCATTTACTACAAACCTGCATAAGCGCAGTAACCAATGAAACAATGTTTTTTTTTATTTTGCAGCTTGTACAAAGGAGTTCTTAATTAGTTGCTATTGGAAACCGACAGGCAGTTTAATGACTATTATTGCAGCACACTCCTTAAAGGAACAGTAACACCAAAAACTGAAAGTGTATCAAAGTAATTCAAATATAATCGACTGTTGCGCTGCTGGTAATTTGGACAATAGCAACCAGATTGCTGAAATTGCAAACTGGAGAGTTGCTGAAGAAAAAGCTAAATAACTTAAAAAAAAACACATATAACAGAAAATAAAAACCAACTGTAAATTGTCTCCTAATATCAATCCCTAAATCATACTTAAAGTTTATTTAAAGATGAACACCCCCTTTAAACGACAATTGTATGGGGGCTCTCATGGCCAGGTGATTGTCTTTTCGAAATTCTGCCACTGCAGTTCCCTCGGACTTGCAAGTAAAGAAGGGGGATGGTGGTCAATACAAATTGTTCACTCAACTTATCTCCAATTGCTTAATGGTTGCTCTGTGCTGCAACTGCTACATGCTATTCAAATATACTTAAAATTCCAGCAGAAATTACTGCAAACAAACTTTTATTCTGAGTGGTGGCAAACACAACATGTTTCGGGTATTGATAAAGGATATTGTATATCTGGATCCCTCTGACTTGCATCCAGATCCAACAAAGAATCATTTAAATTCGCCTTTTGTTTGAAATTGTAAAAATGTAAGCTTTCAGATTTGTATTCGCTATGTTCAAAAATAAAAGGCATGTGCAATTATTTTCACAGGATATTTATTTTCATGGAACAGACTGCACCTGAGATTAGATGTTACATTAACCACACGATCTGAAATCTACAAAGCATTTCTCATAATCTGTTTTTTATTCTATAGCGAGCCCCGGGCAAAATATCACTTCACTCCATCTGTTATTAGTAACATGTATTTATAAAGCGCCAACATATTCATATACAAGTTAGGGGTCATTTACAAACACATGTGCAAGTGCGGGTGCTCTAATATGGACCAATCGGAAGGCACATATTGCACAATTTATTGCTCCTGCACCCCTACATGATTGCCAGTGCACCCACCTTGCCCCTTCGGATAAGTGGTGCCCAACTTCACCTACTGAGGTCTATGTAATGGCAGCTCTGGGGTTCCCAAAGTGGGCTGCATCAATAATCACACCAGATATTCTTCCAATTATTTGGACCTGGACCCTCACTCTGAATATGCTAAATACAACTTGCACCCCGTTTGCATCCACTTTAATGCACATGGTCCATTTATGGATTTCTCGGTACAAAACCATTTACACCCGAAATTGCACTTTCGTTCGTAAATGACCCCTTAAATGTTTTCAGGGGGGACGAGCTTTTAAATATGACCTTTTATTTGCCTCTTTCATATAAAAAAAGCCCCCAATGAGTGAACCAATGAAAACGAGAGAGGCAACAATTCCAATATTCCTGGACCGAGACCGACATGCTGCATCTGTAAAGAGGAAAAACAAATAAAATCATATTAAATCTGAAGTTATTAATGAGAGAAACAAGTAATCATATAACGGAACAAACCACATAAATGTATGTGGATATAATCTTGTGCCAGTGAAAAACAGGGCCTAAATAATAAAGCATAATAAATGTAGTTATGAATACTACTTCCAACACTTAGTTGGTTTTAGCTGATGCTGGAAATGCCCATTTATAAAGGTTGGAGGGATATTGAAGTTAAAAGAAGCAGTAAAATCCCATTATTTCAATTGCAAGTGAAAGGCTTTCACAAAATAACGAATAGACAAACAAATGAGAGGCGATTGGTCAAAACACATTCTCTGGTCTTCCTCTTCACTAGTCATTTAGTATCTGTGCAAGTGCATGTATTTTTAAAAACAGGGGGGTTTAGTTACAAAATTATGATCATTGGCTTGTCAGTTTTATGATGATAATTTTGTAATGAAAAAGGTCCCTGACCCTGTTTCAAATGAGGGTCGTTTCCTAACAGACCCTGCAGATGCACAGTAGGAAGGAGACAGTCAATCACAGCCCTGCACTCACACAAACAAAGACAGGCTTCAGTTCCCTATCAGGTCTGCCTAGCTGCTGATTGGTTCCTATCCTACAGTGAAGTGTGCCTGCTCCCCTGCACAGCCTGGGAAAGGAGGCAACAGAACAGATGGGCAGGAGTAGTAGCGTTTTTGCAAATGTTTTCAGTAAATCAACCCGAAACCTGGACTTTTTAAGCAATTTCCTTCTATGTTTAAAAGAGCATAATGCTCTGGCACATTCTTCTTTTTCACACAATAAGTCTTCTTTAATTGTTACCGTTATCCCACTAAAGAGCAGTCAGTCTGTCAAAACTAAAAATCCCCTCTGCCGACACCTCTCCTGAATGGGTTAGTAGGGCGTCATGAGTAAAATAAATGATCCACAGCTCACATATGACAAAAAGAGCTAGCAATCCACTCATTCATTGCTACAATGTTTCTTAATTTTTTTTTATGTATTTATATACAGTACTCCAGCAGAATTCCGCACTGAAATCCATTTCTCAAAAGAGCAAACAGATTTTTTTTATATTCAATTTTGAAATCTGACATGGGGCTAGACATATTGTCAATTTCCCAGCTGCCCCTAGTCATGTGACTTGTGCTCTGATAAACTTCAATAACTCTTTACTGCTGTACTGCAATTTGGAGTGATATCACCCCCTCCCTTTTTCCCTCCAGCAGCCAAACAAAAGAACAATGGGAAGTTAACCAGATAGCAGCTCCCTAACACAAGATAACAGCTGCCTAGTAGATCTAAGAACAACACTCAATAGTAAAAACCCATGTCCCACTGAGACACATTCAGTTACATTGAGAAGGAAAAACAGCAGCCTGCCAGAAAGCATTTCTCTCCTAAAGTGCAGGCACAAGTCACATGACTGGGGGCAGCTGGGAAATTGACAAAATGTCTAGCCCCATGTCAGATTTCAAAATTGAATATATAAAAATCTATTTGCTCTTTTCAGTGCAGAATTCTGCTGGAGTAGCACTATTAACTGATGCGTTTTGAAAAAAACATGTTTTCCAATGACAGGATCCCTTTAAATTCTTGTAAGCCCAACATTTAGCCCTACGGACATTCACTCTAACCATGTCAGGTTTAAAAACTTATTAAAGTGCCAACTACACTAGAAAGACCCCACGAATGTCCACACCCCACTGTGTGACTGGTAGCAGCTGGGTTGGATGCACATCAGGAGGGTGGCAAACAAAGCCACATGCTAAGGGTGCATCTCTGCCTAAAGGATCAGATCAATAACACCAAAAAATTAGTTTTAAAGTAATTGACTTATAATACACAAGAGCCATGAATATCTTGTAAATTATATCCTTATAAACGGTGACTTCTGATGTCAGCAGTTATAAACGGTGACTTCTGATGTCATTTCTGTCACATGACTCACTGAAATGTGTGTATTATAATAAATAAAGAACCCCCAGTTGTAAAATATGAGGATATTAGAAGTTACCTCGGAGTTCCATGACCTGTATAAAAACACGAGGCCGAGGTCATGAAACTCCTCGGTAACTTATAATATCCTTATATTTTACAAGAGGGGGTACTTTATTCACTATATAATATAATGTTAGCATGCACTGGTAGAAGCTGTTTCAGAAAGACTAGTAGTTTATATACACAAGTTACTGTGTAGCTACTGGGTTGGAGACAAGGACAGTGAATGTGCCAGTGTCAGTACTGGGTACAGTGAGAGTCTTGTTACTGTCACTTACCTGGGAGTGTGAGGTTATAGTGAGTGCTGGTGTGACTGACTGGGTTGGAGACAAGGACAGTGAATGTGCCAGTGTCAGTACTGGGTACAGTGAGAGTCTTGATACTGTCACTTACCTGGGAGTGTGAGGTTATAGTGAGTGCTGGTGTGACTGACTGGGTTGGAGACAAGGACAGTGAATGTGCCAGTGTCAGTACTGGGTACAGTGAGAGTCTTGTTACTGTCACTTACCTGGGAGTGTGAGGTTATAGTGAGTGCTGGTGTGACTGACTGGGTTGGAGACAAGGACAGTGAATGTGCCAGTGTCAGTACTGGGTACAGTGAGAGTCTTGTTACTGTCACTCAGCTGGTGTCTCTCAGGCAGGTCTCCTCCGTTCCATGTCCACAGAACTGTGGCCTCTTCCCCACTGTAGGAAACACTCAGAGCCACATTCTCTCCACTGCGGTTGGTCGTTATGTTGGTCACAGAGACTGGCTCTGAGGAGGGGAGAGAGAGAGAGGTTAGATTAAAAACAAAACTGCTCAACAGAACTACTTTATCTAGACTGGCTAACTTTACAAAAATCGTTGAAATGGAAATCCCTTTCGGTAAAACCAAGGTCACCAGCATTAATCATGTGCAAGAAGTTTGTAATGTAGAACTAAGTTTATTTAAAGAAGGATTTTAAAAAAAAATAGTGGATGCAAAATGCTTAAAATATGCTTAGCCTGTATATTTGTTGATAATTAGCTGGCACATAAAGGGTAAATAAAGTCTCTATAACAAAACAGATCACTTACCAATAACCTGATATTTTGTTGCCCCCACGAGTATCTTTTTCTTTGTTTCTCCATAGAAACTGAGTTCATAGGTGCCGGTGTCGGATGGCTGAGCGTTGGTGATGGTGCAGCAGCCGGCGGAAACATTCAGGGAAAGTCGCTGTTGGTAATCACTGTAGATGTTGGTAGAGTTGTCAGAACAGGCAAAATCCAGGATGGGGAGAGAAGAATCCCGATCGAGGGTGTAAATCCCGTCCTTATCACAGCGGAGGCTGCACAACTTTATATCAGATGATACCCTCACCCACTCAATGCTTCTGGATACCAGACCAGATCCAGAGAGGCACAGGAGAGCTGTAAAACAGCACAGTTATACTGGGTGTGGGTTATGCTATAGACCCAATTCCTCCATGTTACCAAGAAAAGTATCCGATTCCCATTATATTATTAGAAAAAAGGTAAATGTCATGAACCTCATTTTCAAAAGAGGGACTAAGTGCAAAAGATAAATGACATTCCCAGATACTGTCACACAAAAGTGAGTGAGCTACACAATAATATGGTTGTTGGTACAGTTTTGTTCCACTGGACTGACCTGAACAGAGTAGACCCTGTAACTGAGAGGGGTCCTGCAGACAAAAGGGACCCAGTAACGACCTGTGACCCCCCCCCACGTCATCTCCTCACTGTGATCTGTTCTGAGCCCCCCTAGTTCTTACTGTATATTTAGTGCTGGAGTGGGGCAGGTTTAAGGGAAGGGGGCTTGTGAGAGTGGCACGGGGAGGCAGCGGTTCCCATTAATAATGTACCAGCCAGTCTAAAATGGGTTTACCTGTGAGTTCAGCAGGTTTGGCCCGACTGCCCCCAATGTCTGTAAGCAGGTTAGGGCTGAACTGTACCCTGCACCCACTCATGACTTCACTGTGTCCTACTTCTGTCTCCAGTTGTGGCTTTTTATAGGCTCACACCTGCCTCACCTCTGGCCACTGAGACCATGGGAACAAAATTTTTTTTGATTTTTCACCAAAAAACACACTAGTGCCAAGGGTCCAATTCATAACACTATATGTAGGCATCATAGGCGGAGGGTGATTTTTTTGTTTGGAGAGGCTAAAGTTGCCCATATACTGGCACCAGTCACCCCAAATACTCAGCACTCAGTATACTCAGTGGGAGACAGTGGGTCCTGGCACATTATACTCAGTGGGAGACAGTGGGTCCTGGCACATTATACACAGTGGGAGACAGAGGGTCCTGGCAGATTATATACAGTGGGAGACAGTGGGTTCTGGCACATTATACACAGTGGGAGACAGTGGGTCCTGGCACATTATACTCAGTGGGAGACAGAGGGTCCTGGCAGATTATATCCAGTGGGAGACAGTGGGTTCTGGCACATTATACACAGTGGGAGACAGTGGGTACTGGCACATTATACTCAGTGGGAGACAGTGGGTACTGGCACATTATACACAGTGGGAGACAGTGGGTTCTGGCACATTATACTCAGTGGGAGACAGTGGGTACTGGCACATTATACTCAGTGGGAGACAGTGGGTCCACTCCTGGCACATTATACACAGTGAGAGACAGTGGGTCCTGGTACATTATACACAGTGAGAGACAGTGGGTCCTGGCACTTTATACACAGTGGGAGACAGTGAGTCCTGGAGGCGGACCTTAGCTATCAATTCGTAATTAAAGGAACAGTGCAGTCAGCAATAGAGCAGGTTTTATTTCTTTTTATTTTAGGGGTCAGACAGGCTTGGGGATGCTTAGCCTCCTCTAGCCTTATTGACAATCCATCTATGGTAGGCATAAAAGTAGAGAGTTTGGGCAGAGAGGTAAAGTTGCCAATTTGTGGGTATTTTAAAGGAAACACTCCCCCCAACGCCTGCATCTTCAGCCCACCCACGTCCTCCCTCCCAGTTTGTATGTAGGACTAGAGAGCAGTTGGGGAGGGAGGATAATTTCCACCTATATAAGAGGTAGAACCTGAGGCTTGGGCACCCTGCAACCGTGGGATCTGCTTCCTCCATAGTTACAATAGAGTTACTATACTGCAGGGGTGCCCAGACTTTGTCACCTCGCGATCTACTCTTGCCGCCTGATGCCATCGTGAGATCTACCTTAAGAACTTAGCATGGCACAGAGGCAATTCCAAGTATAATACCCCAGACCCTATATCAGGATGGTAGAGAGGCAATTCCAAGTATAATACCCCCAGAACTTATATCAGGAGCTCTCAGTGTTGCTGCTTCTTTCTTTCAGCCTATCGCAAGCTGTATAATGTGACGTAGCTGGCTGCCTGCAAGAATGAGAAGGAAGGGAGGGAGTGCGAGCGCAGGCAGAGCTGTGCATGCCATGAGCATTTAAAGGAGCAGTCGCGGTCTACCAGGAACTTTGAATTGATAGACTGGTAGGCCGCGATCGCTGTCTTGGGCACCCCTGCTATACTGCAATGACAGAGGCCACTTGGCCGGTATTTTACCAGGATGGATGGTAAATATTATACTTGAAGTCAATGTCATCAACAGGGTAAAAAAACCTAAAAATATAGAAAGTCAGGTATTTTTTTATCCCAGAAAAAGTGATAACTCTAAGGGTGGTGGTACACGCTCGGGGAGAATAGCCGCCCAGCGACAAATCTCCTCTTCTTCGGGCGACAGATCTCCCCGAACTGCCCCCCCCCGCTGGATAAAATGTAATTTTTTGGCGGGATGGCACTCGGCGCGATTCATTTTCCGAAGTGGCCTGAAGTTTCTGGTGGGAAGGCTGTTTGGGGAGATTGGTCGCCCCGAAGAAGAGGAGATTTGTCACCAGGCAACTAATCTCCCTGAATCTGCCTGTGTGCCCTGACCTTAACAAGAAAACTTTGGGCGACTTCGGAAAACGAAGTGATCCGAGTGCTAGCCCATCAACAATTCACGTTCTAGCCAGTGGGAAGGCATTTCGGGGAGATTAGTCGCCCGATGAAATGGAAATTTGTTGCAAGGTGGCTAATCTCCCAGAATCAGAGCGTGTGCCACCACCCTAAGGCTAATGTGTATGATATTATACATTCTGACGGGTAATGTGTTCAGTCTGTCCCACTACACGGAAAAAAATTATTACTGACTTGTTTTTAATAGAACGGGGTAAAGGAAGTCTGTACTAGCAGCAACACTTCAGCTAGAGCCAGACCTTCAGTGGGAGGAGCTAATTATCATAACCCCACCCCTTCTTTAGAGACAGGTGACACCCCTCAGCCAGGGAGGAGAATAGAACCGCCCGTGTGGGAGGTGAGACGTTTGTTTATATGCGACAAAAACCCACTGAATCAGTGTAATAAACACAAGGGGGAGGCTGTACTGATAGGGGAGAACTAGAGACGTCACGTGAGTGTAAAGCAATAGGAATGAGAAGCTACTGGTTCCTCAGCGCTCCCCGTCACTCTGTGCCCCAAATCGTCTCTTCCCCGCTGCCCCGCGCACTCACTCACCCGCTTCCAGCAGCAGATCCAGGGAATACATAGCGGGACAGTCACGGGCAGGTTCTACAGATCAGGGAAACAGAAACACTTCGTACTGATCTGCACAATAACAGGAACTAAGGGTTTGTTTACTTCTGACTCTGAATGTGGGCGGCTTGAGATGACTCCGCTTATCTGTCAGTTCCTTCTCTCCCATTGGAGAAGCTGAAGTCCCCGCCCACTCTGTCTACAGCTCCGCCCAGCGAGAACCTGTTTGGCTGTGACAGTAGCTCGCAAACAATTGTGCTGTACTGTATATACTGTAGCTGAGGTTCTGCAGGGCTGAGATATATCATATGCAGAATAGAGTCGCAGTCACTGTATTTACTGTCAGTTTGGATGACTAATGGGAGGGAGTGGAGTCCTTCTTTATTGGCGCCTTATACTGACAGCCCCGCCCCGCCTACTCTGATTGGTCATTACTGGGAGGGTTTTCTGTACTGCTCACACTGTGATTTTCACTTTGCTTTTTGTCTTTTATCCATTGTTATTTATACCTGGGATTCTCATAAAGGGAGCATTATGTAAATAGCTCCTTGCTCATATTTGGGCAGGCCCGGACTGGCAATCTGTGGGTTCTGGCAAATGCCAGAGGGGCTGCTATAAAGACCCATAGAAAGTCAGTATTTAGTGGGCTGGTGGGAGCTGTTTGGGCCTCTGTGTGGGCTGATTGGGCCTCTG